>OX438659.1:24208031-25464281 GCA_949316385.1 Globia sparganii
TTAAAGTTGAAAATCTATTAAATAAATTTGACAGATTGTAGTAGCTTGATGTGCTGGCGTCTGTACTTACGCTTAGGTAAAGTTATCCCCAATCTTTTTTAATACCATAACTTATTGTTTCAGATCAAAAATGAATCGAAATAAGAAAGGCTTATTTGTTCGAAAAAACAGCAGAGAAGAACTAGAATACTTAGTCGAAAGTACCTATACTCCATTTAGAATAATATTAGATATTTAAACAAACCTTTTTTACCGTCTGTTCAATCGATTTTGACTTCTAATTCGTAGGCATAAGGATGGCATTAAAAGCGGTAAACAGTTGTTATTATAAGCACTTTTTTTGCTTTTAATGCCATCCTTATGCCTACGGAATAGAAGTCAAAATCGGTTGAACAAGCTGTAAAAAAAGTTTGTTTAAATTTCTAATCTTATTGTAAATGGAGTATACTATACTAGTGTACAGAAAAATCACTCCGAACAATATATTATGGTATTTATAGTCGTTTGTTTTTTATCATTTTTGTGCTCCCATACTGCTGTTATAAAATGTTTACTAACATTACCTAATATGAAATTTTTTCTGATTTCTGAAAACCGATTTTTGAGCCGAAGGTGCGCAGTGGGGCAACTTCGACCTCTTTTTTTTATGGAATTTTTCACTTTTGTATGGAAAATATGAAAAAATATTACCAACGTGTTGAGTTTTAGGGGTTTACGGGTTTCTAAAAGGGGGTCGAAATTTTCATTATTTTTGCGATAGGACACCGTTTTCGAGATATAAGCAAAAGAAAAGAAAATCAAAAAACAGTACTGTTTTTGCATCTGAAGTCAAGGTGTTGTTGTGAATTTTAATTCATGCCAACTAATTTTATTCCACACCTTTTTAGTCGCGATTAACAATACTCAAATTTAGTTAGAAAATCTAAATTTTAGATGATAAACGTCAAATTCAGAATAGCAAAATTACTATTTTCACTAAACTAATATCTCAGTGCAATCTTAGTGCTGTCAAACTAAAATTTAGTTAAGTTGTGTCACTTTAGTTAATTCCAGAATGGGAAATCGTCGTTTGACAGGAATAAACTAAATTTTGGTGATTTTTAGTCTAGTTTAGACGAAAACTTTTCACCAAAATTTAGTTTGGTGAACTAAATTTTGGTGAAAAGTTTTCGTCTAAACTAGACTAAAAATCACCAAAATTTAGTTCACCAAACTAAATTTTTGTGAAAAGTATTCGTCTAAACTAGACTAAAAATCACCAAAATTTGGTTCACCAAACTAAATTTTGGTGAAAAGTTTTCGTCTAAACTAGACTAAAAATCACCAAAATTTAGTTTATTCCTGTCAAACGACGATTTCCCATTCTGAAATTAATTGAAGTGGCACAACTTAACTAAATTTTAGTTTGACGGCACTAAGATTGCACTGAGATATTAGTTTAGTGAAAATAGTAATTTTGCTATACTGAATTTGACGTTTTTCACCTAAAATTTAGATTTTCTAACTAAGCCTGATTATTTTTAATCGCGACTAAAAAGGTGTGGAATAAAATTAGTCGGCTTGAACTAAAATTCACACCAACACCTCGACTTCAGATGCAAAAATAGTAAGTACTATTTTATTATTTTCTTTTCTTTTGCTTATATTTCGAAAACGGTGTATCCTATCGCAAAAATAATGAAAATTTCCACCCCCAATAAGAGACCCGTAAACCACTAAAACTCAACACGTTGGTAATAATTTTCCATACAAAAGTGAAAAATTCCCTATAAAAGAGGTCGAGGTTGCCCCACTGTGCGGTGTACGTAGTACAAGAGAATCGGCACCACTGTCGGTGAAATGCGCTAGAATCGTAATAATATTTTAAATATTATTAGCGTCGAACATTTGTCAATATTAAAAACAGTATTATGCAACATTAATAAGGCTCAAAGTTCAATGCATCCTGCGCGGTGACTACTTAACCACGATCAAAGACCACGTGGTAGTTATCTCTGTCACTTTCTTGCAGATGTTTTATGTGCTAAAATGCACCTTACGTCGAAACCGGTTCTTATAGGCTGATTAACCCTATAATACGGGTTAACCTTTATTGTGGGTTTTCTAACCTAATCCTAAAAATTAACCCGGTTAAAACCCTCATACGGGTTAACCTTTCGGTCCCTGCTATTTTATTCTTGCAACTGTTTACATTTCATTGGGTACATATTATTGTCTCCAATCCGGTCTAACGGCCTGCCCACTGAAAATTCACTCCGCGCGAATAATAAAAAAACCACACTAATTCATTCAAGTTGATCTTCTGCATTGCTCTATTTTGTGACGCAACTTAGTACCTACTCGAGTTCATGAACTCTGAGCGGTGCGCTCGGCGCGCGCGTCTCCGGGCATCGTAATTTTTTACGTATCGCTACTCATGGCGGGGGCTGAGGTAAACGTTCAATACCTACGGCGCTCGGGTCATCCCCGCCTTAAAGTTACGCAAAAATAATGAATGACGGAATTTTTCCCAAAAGCATCCATCTTTGAAGGTTAACTCATTACAACCTTTTTTATTTATTTATTTATTTAAACTTTTCGCACAAAAAGGTACAAAGGCGGACTTAATGCCTTAGGCATTCTCTACCAGTCAACCAAGGGTGGTGAAGAGATTAGATGGCAGGTGCTTCAGTTGAGAGGAACAATGAGAAAAAAAAAACCTGTTAAAACTAGGTACACAAATACATAAATAGGTTATATACACATACATATTATAATATATATATATATATATATAATTATATACTAATGATATATATATAAATACCTATATATATATATACATACAAATTGGAGAGACAGATGTTGAGATGACTCATCACTACTTGTGTTGAAAATAACTCTGCAATTTCCGCTTAAATGCATACCGACGATATGATTCGATATGATTTTATGATAATCAAATTTGTTCTAAGGTAATGCATTATTTGCGAAGGTGTTTTTATAAACATGATATTAATCCTTATCCAAATATATAGGTACGTTATTCATCACAAGTATTTAATTTTGAACAAAACTGCCCCTGACATCTTTTGAGTTCAATAAATATTTAGTAGATACCATAGTTTTAACATAAATCTGCATGGCCGCCGCGTGCCGTTAGCTGTGCGAGGTTTACTATAATTCCACTCTTACTGATCATAGCGTGATGTACCTAAAATAGCTTCTTAAAGTATTGAGACGCCAGCACATCAAGCTA
The DNA here is from genome assembly GCA_949316385.1 of Globia sparganii. Classification (NCBI taxonomy): domain Eukaryota; kingdom Metazoa; phylum Arthropoda; class Insecta; order Lepidoptera; family Noctuidae; genus Globia; species Globia sparganii. The sequence continues at coordinate 24,211,270 of OX438659.1, forward strand.
CCACAATCTGTCTTTCTTTAATGAAACTCTATTAAAGAAATTTGACAGATTGTGGTACCTTCGCAAATAATGCATTTTTTTAGAACAAATTTGATTATCATAAAAAAGGTTATAATGAGTTAACACGGCTACACATCAAGCTATACATTTCCAGTTTTAGCTAACCTCGCATTGTATAGGTTTTCCGTACAATCAGAAATCAGCTTATCATCATCTGCCTACCCTTTTCCCAAGTATGTTGGGGTCAGCTTCCAGTCTAACCGGATGCAGCTGAATACCAGTGTTTTACATGGAGCGATTGTCTATCTGACCTCCATAACCCAGTTACTGGGTAATACGATACCCCTTGGTAAGGACTGGTTGTCAGACTTTCGGGCTTCTGACTACCCGTAACGACTGTCAAAGATCCAAGAATGACAGCCGGGACCAACGGCTTAACGCAGGGGTTCCCAATCTTTTGTATCCCGCGGCGCAGTTACAAGTTTAATATTTTTTCACGGCGCCCTGTCCTAGTTATCTATTTGAGGAAAATTGTCGAAAGAAATAGGTACCTACAATAATAGTAGTTAGGTTAGGTTGATCGTAGCGAAAATCAAAACACCACAATATAAAATAGACTTTTTTATTATAAAGGAATTTAAACGGAAAACAACAAGAAAGACTTAAGAAAAAACAAAAATTAAGTACGACATTTACTCAGTCAAATCAATGTGAAGGGTGAGCTTGGTGATCTCCGCACAGTTTTTCAAAGCGGGGAATAAGACTTGACACTGCTACTCTCATTTCTTGCTCCACATTGATCTTTGAGCGATATTTATTCTTTATCGCAGCTACAGCTGAAAATCCAGCTTCACATAGGTAAGATGTTGCAAATGGAATGAAAATGTTTAGTGTTTTGCAAGTCAAATTTGGATACTCATTTTGAATTGATAACCAAAACTCCACCAAATCGACACTCGCGAATCTAGTTTTTAGGCTGCTGTCGCAAGAGAGTTCAATGAGACTCTCTTCATCTTGTGATGTAAATCCTTGTGGACTTTGTGCATGGAAAGGGTCTTGGATCCACGCAAATTTTTCAACATCATCATCTGCAAAGTACTTCGAAAAGTATTCGGTGAGCTTCGCTAGGTGTTCCGTGAAAAGGGTAATCAGGTCTTGTGAAACAACCAGTTCATTGGATGCCGCATAATTATACAATTGCGGGAAGCAATCTTGACCGCCGCCTTCCTTCAACTTTGTTATCCACAACTGCAATTTCTTTCTAAACGCCGCAATCTTCTCCGAAAGCTTCAGAATGTGTGTGTTGTTGCCTTGCAAAGACAGATTTAAATTGTTTAATTTCTCAAACACATCGCATAAATATGCTAGCTTTAGCAAAAAATCAGGTTCAGTAAAATATTTGGCATTTTCTTGACGTTCTTGCTGTAAAAAAGTGCAAATTTCTTCGCGTAATTCAAACACACGAAATAAAACATTTCCACGTGAAAGCCATCGTGAATTACAGTAGTACAGCAGAGCTGTATGTTCAGCTCCCATATTTATGCATAGTTTTTTAAAAAGTCTGGCTTTTAGAGGCCTAGTTTTTATGTAGTTTACCGAACTAATTACACATTCCAGTACTTGGTTCAGTTCAGAGCTCATGGCTTTTGATGCAAGAGCTTCCCTATGGATGATGCAATGGGTCCACATAGCATTCGGTGCTTTTTTACGAATAAGCGCTTGTAATCCCCCATACTTGCCAGACATCGATCGAGCACCATCAGTACATACACCGATACACTTTTTCCAATCCAAACAATTTTCTGTAAAAAACTTGTCTAAAATTTCATACAAGTCTTGGGCTTTCGCACTTCCCGTAATGCTTTTGCAGAATAAAAGGTCTTCGACGATGATATTGTCAGCCAGAAAGCGTACGTAGCAAATAAGATGTGCATCATCATTACTGTCAGTGGCCTCGTCAAGTTGCAAACCAAAATCCCTGCTTTTAATTTTTTCTATTAATTGGTGATTGAGATCCTCGGCAATGTCATGGATTCTTCGACTGATGGTATTGTTAGATAAGGGTATCTTGGAAATTAATTTTTCAGCTGATTCTCCCATCATAATATTCACCATGTCGCGAGCAGCCGGTAAAATAAGCTCTTCTGCAATAGTATGAGGTTTTTTGCATTTTGCCACCCTGTATGCCACCTTGAATGATGCTAACAGTGCGTTTTTGGGTACTGAGGCCTGCTGAGTGAATACGTTTTTTGTCTTATTTAAATTTTGTAATTTCCGGTGAAAAAAATCGCGCGATTTATCAGCCATAGTCGGATGAATTGTCTCGAGATGTCGCTTTAACTTACTTGGAAGCATACATTCGGATGATAGTATTTTCAAACAAAGCACACACTGGGGTTTTTCTTCATTGTTTACTTCTATTGAAGTAAAACCAAAGTCCAAATAACTATCATCGTATTTACGATATTTCCGCTTCTTTGCTTCCCCACCGCCACTAGTAGATGCTTTATCACTACCATTAGAACTACCAACTTGTTTACTTAACAAAAATCTGTTCATTTTGCGTGAGATATTTGAAGAAAAAGAAAGGAAAACAAAACAACAACAAACAAAACGTCCGTCGCGCGGCACACTTGTAGGTAAATAAACGGGCATTGCGTTGCGATGCGAGCGAGCGAGCGCGGGCGGGTGAAGACGTGGGAGGGGTATGGCATCAACGGTTTCAAGCTTTCAAGCGAGTAGGCACTTTAGCGAGCGAACGAACGCGACGCGACGACGAAAAAAAATTCTACGACGCTATGTTCGTTTCCTATGCGAACACTCAAAATGGTACCCGCCAATATTTTTGGTGTCCAATAATAAGAGGATCGACTCACGGCGCCCCTCTTTACTTTCTACGGCGCACCACGGCGCCGCGGCGCACACTTAGGGAACCCCTGGCTTAACGTGCTTTCCGAGGCACGGAGGGATCTCGGTACAAAAGTTGGTCACCCATCCTCAGACCAACCGCGGCAACCTGTGCGGCTGTTATTATTTAGCCACGGTCCCCTCGCTAGCCCCCAGCTTATACTTGTTATTAATAGCTTGATGTGTAGTCGTGCGTACTAAGTAATATAATCTTAAGGTAGTGGAATATACACACATCAAAAGTGTCTAGGGATCAACATATATTTTTGCAATAACTTTTCTCCTGATTGATATTAATTAAAATTTTCTTTAAGGATTCATCAAATAAAGTGTTTTCGTTTGTCACAGTAACGATAAACCAAGTCACCTTTGCATTAATAAAGAAATTTGCCATTTTCCTAATAAAGGGATTTTTGACATTTGAACCACTAACACAAAAGTTCGAAAAAAAGACTGAAATAACAGTTTTCTCTAAAATTTTATTGGGTAACTTAAACAATTAATAATCCGTGTTTCTACCGCGAACACTAACAACACAAGAACATCGGTTTGGCATACTCAAAATGAGTTCATCCAAATCACGCTGTGGAATGGCCGCCCATGTTCGTTGCAACAACAAAAAAAGGTCTTCTTGCGACTGGATACCCTCCATATTCGGCAGAGCTCTTCTCTGTAGCATATCCCATGCATGCTCAATCGGGTTCAAGTCTGGCGACTGAGCAGGCCAGGGCAGGACATTGATGTTAGCTGCGGCGAGAGTCTGTCTTACAACTCTTGCGGTGTGCGGTCGTGCATTATCATGCATTAACTGAAATAAGGGACCGATTTGCACTTGTAGAGGAACGATGACGTCTGATACAATCGTCTCAGCATAAATTTGAGCGTTGAGGTTGCCTCTGATCCAAATCAACTCAGTTCTTCCGCCGATCCAAATACCCGCCCATACCATGATGGTTCCACCACTATAAGGATGGACTTCCTGGCAGGATTTTAATCGCTGTTGGCGTCCAGGGGTTCTCCAGTGTCGTATACGTCTTGTATCCGGTCTCATACCAAAACGAGACTCATCAGAAAAGCACACGAAACGCCATTGTTCTTCTGCCCAATTTCTGTGTTCAAGAGTCCATTGATATCGAATCCTACGATTGTGCATTGCTATAGGTGGTACCCGTAGCGGTCTTCGGGAATGAAGGTTCACTTCATGCAAGCGGTTTCTGACTGTTTGGTCGCTAATTAAGTTCCCTGAAGAGTGATGAAGCCTCACGGCTAACATCATGGCGGTTATTGTTGGAGCTCTTCGAGTTAAGATTTGAATGTATCGGTCTTGTCTCCGTGTGGTGCAGCGATACCGTCCTCCATGGCGCTCAGCCACGGTACCAGTGCTTCGGTAACGTGTCCAAAGTCGACTGATAACACTCTGACTTGTATTCAGAGCTAAAGCCACAGTACGTTGCCGGGAACCAGCTTCTATCATTCCCACGGCTCTGAGCATTTCTTCCCTGCTTAAATGACGTCGCCGCTCCATAATAACGTTGGTTTTAATCAGTAGTAGGGAAACAGTAGCACTAATAATGTCTTCAATGCGTTGTATGTTTTTATAGGGAAAATATTGACAGCTGATTTTCATCTTTTACTCGAATTTGATTCACAGTTCCTGATTCAAATTATGAAATGCACCAAAAAGGATCCATATAAATTTATAAAATCATAAATTTATTACAAAGCCACATCTCAATCTCAAGAAATCCGCATAAAAATGCTTGATCCCTAGACACTTTTGATGTGTGTATTTTAGTAGTTTTTTTCCTCAAATTAACGCGGGTGAAACAGCAGGGCACTGCTAGTGATAAGATAAAAAGGCGAAAAGTTCAAACTTAGCAGCTATCGTATAAACACTGCACGTATTTCCCACTATATTACATCATCATTCACGCCTAGTGATGTGCCGTTCCCGGGAATTTTGTAAACTTTGGGAATATTCCCGTAAACGTGCCCGGCAATATTCCCAAAACTGGAAATTTAGGGGAATATTGATGATAATGTACTTTAGTGTTTTTTTATTATATGCTAGCCAATTAATTAGGTAAATTTGCGTACTATCGTGGTTACGTCGATAGTTGATGAAAGGGTTATTTATGACAGGATGAATGACTATTTTGAGAATTTCAATTTGTTTGCTAAAGAGCAAATAGGCTTTAGGAAAAATAAAACCATTAATATGGCCGTCTTTGATTTTCTGACCACAGTTATGGCTAGCCTAGACAGTAAAATTCCAGCGTGCGCATTGTATATGGATCTAAGTAAAGCCTTTGATTACGTAGATCACAGAATTCTGTTAAATAAATTATACAGGTATGGAATTCGTGGCACTACATTAGAGCTGATAGCTTCTTATCTTACCAACAGAAAACAGTCCACATTAGTTATTCGAGTATGCACTAAAACTAAAACAGAAATTAACTACACTTCAGAATACAGAGAAATCAAACAAGGCGTCTCACAAGGAAGTGTTTTGGGCCCTCTGCTATTCATAATTTATATAAATGACCTTCCCAAAGTAACTAATCATCCCACTATACTCTTTGCTGATGATAGTACTGTCGTTTTTACAAATAATGACAAGTTATCCTTAGAACAAGATATAAACAGCACTCTAAGTGACATTATAAAATGGTTAACTAATAACAATTTAAAAATGAACTTTGACAAAACTAAAATTATGATATTTCGCAATCGTAAAGCCCAATTTACTGACATTAATATAGATTATACAGGGAACAAAATAAATGAGATAGCAACTACAAAATTCTTAGGCATGTCAATTGATTATAATTTGAACTGGAAGACTCATGTTGATACTCTAAATCAAAAATTAAATAAGCAATCATACGCCCTACATATGCTGGCAAAAACGGTAGACACTTCTGCTGTACTTGCAGCATACCATGGCTACGTGGGATCCTTGATAAAGTATGGTATTATATTCTGGGGTCATTCCACTAATAAGGACACTGCATTCAAGGCGCAAAAGCGATGTATTAGGGGTATGTTTAATATCAGCCAGACTGATAGCTGCAGACCATATTTTATCAAATATAATATTTTAACATTGCCGTGTGTCTACATTTATGAGGTTGCTAGCTTTGCAAGAACTAACAAACATCTTTTTGATAATTACAGAAGTAAGCGGCATAGTGATAAAATTTGTTGCAAATCTAACAAGACAGCCTTATATGCCAAAAGCATTTTCAGTATGGCACCGCGTATATACAATCACTTACCAAAGTCTATACTAGAAACTCCATCCATCAATGAATTTAAAAATAAATTAAAAAAATTCTTGCTATTTAAATGTTACTATAGTATTCAGGATTATTTAACAGAAGATGTAAGGACATATTTTTCTCAGAAATATTGTAGTTGATGTCACATGTGATTAATGCTTAATTATGTATTATTATTCTTTAACATTTATTTAGAAATATATCTTGACATTCTCATTTAATACGTGACATTTTAATCTTTAATTATTATTCTTGTGACATTAATATTTGCTAATATTCCATTATTATTTGCCACGGTGAAATTATCAAAATGTGTTATTTATTAATTATTAAATTATTGTTCTTAGTAATTGTTTAACAATGTTGTGATACAGTAAAAGCTTGAGATTTGCATGCCTCAAGGCGTAATATGGTTGATCTATGCTATAATTGTTTTTATTTTAACAACTTTATGTAATTACCCATATTAGCAAATAAATGAATTTGAATTTGAATTTGATTATACATATAAGTTGAAAATTTCCAAAGTTTCCAATATTTACGGGAATATTCCCTGTAAATTTACAATTTTCCCGTAAATATACCCGTAGTAAATAAAACACAAAGCATCAGAAATTATGTTTTACTAGCTGCGCCCCGCGGTTTCACCCGCGTAAGTTTCGATCCCGTGGGAATATCGGGATAAAAAGTGCATTCTATGTGTTAATCTTGGTTATAAAGTATCTGTGTGCCAAATTTCATCCAAATCCGTTCAGTAGTTTTTGCGTGAAAGAGTAACAAACATCCATCCATCCATCCTCACAAACTTTCGCATTTATAATGTTATATAGTAGGATAAGATTAAAACATTTTTAATCACATTGGTTTATTAACACAATTTTACAATCAAATTCTGAGAGTTGTAAACTTTTTAATAAAGTTAACAATTTTAATAAACCACGGAATCAACACACTTTTATATTTGTTTAAAATTAACAAGTATCTGTCTCTAAAGACTAAATATACTCGTACTAGCTTTTGCCCGCGACTTTGTCCGCGTGGGTTTCGTACTTTCCTCAAATAAATTTAACACCCTCTCCACCTTCCCTATTACTAAAATTATTGCTTACGATCTTTATACTACACACATCAAAAGTGTCTAGGGATCAACATATATTTTTGCAATAACTTTTCTCCTGATTGATATTAATTAAAATTTTCTTTAAGGATTCATCAAATAAAGTGTTTTCGTTTGTCACAGTAACGATAAACCAAGTCACCTTTGCATTAATAAAGAAATTTGCCATTTTCCTAATAAAGGGATTTTTGACATTTGAACCACTAACACAAAAGTTCGAAAAAAAGACTGAAATAACAGTTTTCTCTAAAATTTTATTGGGTAACTTAAACAATTAATAATCCGTGTTTCTACCGCGAACACTAACAACACAAGAACATCGGTTTGGCATACTCAAAATGAGTTCATCCAAATCACGCTGTGGAATGGCCGCCCATGTTCGTTGCAACAACAAAAAAAGGTCTTCTTGCGACTGGATACCCTCCATATTCGGCAGAGCTCTTCTCTGTAGCATATCCCATGCATGCTCAATCGGGTTCAAGTCTGGCGACTGAGCAGGCCAGGGCAGGACATTGATGTTAGCTGCGGCGAGAGTCTGTCTTACAACTCTTGTGGTGTGCGGTCGTGCATTATCATGCATTAACTGAAATAAGGGACCGATTTGCACTTGTAGAGGAACGATGACGTCTGATACAATCGTCTCAGCATAAATTTGAGCGTTGAGGTTGCCTCTGATCCAAATCAACTCAGTTCTTCCGCCGATCCAAATACCCGCCCATACCATGATGGTTCCACCACTATAAGGATGGACTTTCTGGCAGGATTTTAATCGCTGTTGGCGTCCAGGGGTTCTCCAGTGTCGTATACGTCTTGTATCCGGTCTCATACCAAAACGAGACTCATCAGAAAAGCACACGAAACGCCATTGTTCTTCTGCCCAATTTCTGTGTTCAAGAGCCCATTGATATCGAATCCTACGATTGTGCATTGCTATAGGTGGTACCCGTAGCGGTCTTCGGGAATGAAGGTTCACTTCATGCAAGCGGTTTCTGACTGTTTGGTCGCTAATTAAGTTCCCTGAAGAGTGATGAAGCCTCACGGCTAACATCATGGCGGTTATTGTTGGAGCTCTTCGAGTTAAGATTTGAATGTATCGGTCTTGTCTCCGTGTGGTGCAGCGATACCGTCCTCCATGGCGCTCAGCCACGGTACCAGTGCTTCGGTAACGTGTCCAAAGTCGACTGATAACACTCTGACTTGTATTCAGAGCTAAAGCCACAGTACGTTGCCGGGAACCAGCTTCTATCATTCCCACGGCTCTGAGCATTTCTTCCCTGCTTAAATGACGTCGCCGCTCCATAATAACGTTGGTTTTAATCAGTAGTAGGGAAACAGTAGCACTAATAATGTCTTCAATGCGTTGTATGTTTTTATAGGGAAAATATTGACAGCTGATTTTCATCTTTTACTCGAATTTGATTCACAGTTCCTGATTCAAATTATGAAATGCACCAAAAAGGATCCATATAAATTTATAAAATCATAAATTTATTACAAAGCCACATCTCAATCTCAAGAAATCCGCATAAAAATGCTTGATCCCTAGACACTTTTGATGTGTGTACTTATATTTAGAGAAATAAGTATTCGGACCATTTTTTTAGTTAAACTACTGATGTTTCAAATAAAGTATCCTCCCTTTTCATCACGACAGGGCTTGTTTCTAATAAAAAAGCGTTTGCTACGTTTCCATTTTTATGACTTAAGAGTAAACTAGTCGCGAGCTCGAACTCGCTGGTGGTCATGGTCAAAAAGCACGCTGTCTCGCCTGGCTTCGTCCACGACAGCGCTAATATCAGTGATGAGCAGTTAGACGCTAGTCTACACGAACAACGTCTAGTTTTCACGAACGGAAACACCGTGCCGAACTGATAGACGCGTAAAAAGATTTGAAAAGTGCTTCGGAAAATCGAGTTTTATGAAAAAGCCACTGCATAAATCAATTACAAATAAAGTTTATTGATCTCTTCGATAACTGAGCTTTGTCGGTACGGACTTGGTTTTGAAGATTTTACAGTTCTTTTATTACTTATTGACACCCAAAGTTACGTTAAAAATAGCAAGAAAAACGAATAACTTTTTAATGGCTTTTTGTTATACTATTCTGTTTCCGTACAGACACAATTATTAATAAGTCAAAACGATATCATGTTTAACTTTGGATGCACAATGTCAAACAGTGGAGTAATATTCTCCCGAAATTTGTATAGAAAAAATATCGAAAAGTGGCAACTTAAGGGCCAATACTAACTCAAATGGCTTAGCATGATCCTCCGTTAGGTCGAAAATACTGCAGCATTAATTTTGAAATAAATATATGGTAAAGTTGAAGATTAATGTTAGGTCTTATGTTTGACGAAAACACGATTCCATAAAATTTTTTCGATAGAAAAAAAATCCAAAGTTACCTCCAAACCGAACAATAAACCGCTGGTATTCAAAAAATACTTTAAATTAGATCATGAAACTTTGTATACTAACTGAAGCTTGTTTTACAAGGGGTGGGCGCGATCGCTATGCCGTGGCGCAAGCTAGTGCAGGTACAAACATGTAACGATATGTTTAGCTGTGGTAATAGGAGTATAAATATCGCGTAATGTTAGTTGCACATGTGTAATTATACAGTATATACGAAAAATGTATTAAATACATATTTGGAAACTTTGGGAATACTTACGGGAATATTGGGAATATTGTGTAAATTTACAATGGGAAAGTTCCCGTAAATTTTCAATATTTCCAGCGGCACATCACTATTCACGCCCCATAGGTATTTATATTTATACCAAAAGTTCTGTCGAAGGCAATCATTGACTCACTGATTGTGTCGTGAACAGTTTGTTGCATATAGCATCGTAATAACTATGTTAGTGTAAACCGAATCCTATCGAGATTGACAGTGTTATATATTATAATCTGTACTAACTCGTAACACAGAAACTCTGAACAGTGAACCATCCCCTGTTTTGTTCGACCATACACAAGTGTATCCGTTTTTGTTTCGATTGTGAGAATAATTAATAGCTTGTCTTAATCTTAACCCATCATCGTGAGCATTGAAATTGACCACAACAAATATAATTACAATACCTGTGACATAAAAATCGTTGGAAACGATAATAGAATGGCGGAAGATAATGTAGCTGATCTGACTGTACATTTTACATGTCGTAAAAGGTCAAAGATTATCACAAAAATGGATTCAAAGCAAGAAGCGAATAAAGACACACAATTGGTGAAAATGTTTTGCGTGGATTTGGGACCGTATTACATACTTAAAGATAACGGCTTCCAAGAATTTATTAAAAACAATATACCAAATTATACCTTGCCATCCTTGAAGACATTCTCTGAAGAACTAGTTCCTGAACATTACAACAGAGCGAAAGAAGTCTGGATGAAAATCTTGGATTCGGTCCATCATGTGGCGATCTCAATAGACACCTGGAAGTGTCCCAACCCCGCTGGAAAATATGCTCATAATATGTTGACTGCAACAATACATTTTGTACAGCACGGAAAACATGTCTCTCAGAATTTGTTTACAATGGAGGCAAATTTTCGGTCAGAAAAAAACATAGCCAATGCGTTTAGGAAGGAATTAGTCAAATGGGGGGTATTCAAAAAAGTGGTGTGTTTTATTACTAATAACAGAAAGAATGTAAAGCTTCTAAAACAAGCAGCTACAGATGATTTCAAAATACCACACGTAATATGTGCAACTGTTGCAATTAATTGCGTAATTGAAGATGTTTTAAAAGATTATAGATTTAAAGAATTTGAAAAGAAGTACTACAAAGGTAATTCAGACTCATCAAAAAATAAAAAGAAAGACGAACCGTTCAGTTGGTATTACTTGTATAATATGCTGAAAGATATCAGTGAAAACAAAGCTGGCGAGTTTAACGCGGATGAAAGAAGAATACACAGTGAGTGCGTAAAAATGTTAAAACCATTTGAAGAGTTTAATAACACGTTGTCTAGCCAGCAATATGTCACCTTATCTTGTATTTTACCCCAAATTGCTGATGTGAGATCAAAAATAAGACAGTGCTCCACACGTACTGCTGTGGCAGCACAAATTAAGACAGAACTTCTTGGGAAAATTGATAAAATTTTTAATGCCTACGAAAGTTACCCAACTACAGCAAATGCAACATTTCTGGATCCCAGATATAAAAAAGCATATTTTACACAAGAAAAAGCCGAATCCGTGCAGAAGGATATCATATACGAATTTAATGAGTGTGTAACTTCAACATGCAATCAACAGGATCCAATACCTTCAACTTCTAACACCCTATCAGAAAAATATGGAAATCTTTTCGGCGCTTCGACGGATGAAGAAATAATGTTGGATGTACGTTACGCCGTGGAAAGATACGGTGCTGAACCGACGGATCAAAGCGAAGACCCCTTTCAATATTGGGAAAATTATAATAAAGTTCATAAACACAGTCCAGCCAATTTGTATATAATGTCTCAAAAATACTTATGTATTCCTGCGACCGCAATACCTGTAAAAACAACTTCTGGAGATTTTCTTTGGGAGAAAAATGATCGGAATTATATAAATTATAATGAACGCAGAACTTCGTTAGAGTTCAAGGATATTGATAAAATATTATTTCTGCATAGTTACTACAACAGAAACGCAGAAATAAATAATTAAGTGGGTAAGTACTGTTATCGCACACAACTTATATTGTTTAGCCAGTTTATAGTCTGTAAGTATATTCTTTAAACAACCTGTAATGTTAAATGCTCAAAACCTCATACACCCCAATTATAGCATTGAGTTAAAAGCATAATACAATGACCAAATATATTTTTTTAAAGCTATTTTTATTAAGAAAATCGTGTTGATCCTAGCATTAGTTTATGCAGTCTTACTGCCTTAAAATAAGACTTAAGTTTCTTTGGCTCAATCGGCGGATAGTATGGCAAAATACATATTATATGAAAAAAAACCTATATAATTACTGAAATCGAAACAAACTACCTATTTTCAGGTTTTGCGCATTTAACGTTACACGTTGAATATAAAAGGAGAAACTGACTGACTGACTGAATGACTGACTGACATATCAACGCACAGCCGAAACTACTGGGACTAGGAATGTGAAATTTTGCACACGGCTTCCTTTTATAGTGTAGGGGAGCACTAAGAAGGGGTTTTTATAAATTCAACATTTAAGGGAGTGAAAAGGGGGGATTTTGTTTGTATGAAAAATCTTATTCCTCGAGTTAATAAACTTGAAACTTATCACGAATACTTATCTAAGTAAATTATGAAGATTGGCATTTTTTGTTTTTCTAAACTACCCCCTAAAGGGTGGTTAGTGGATGTAAAATTTATATGGAAGAATTTTAACGCGCGTTTCAATTTACTCAGAACTCAGTATGTAAGACCAAAATAAATAATATATACTGTATCAGGGTTTTTCGAAAATCTACCCCTAACGGTGTGAAAAGGGGTAGTCAATTTCAAAGGGGAGGGTTTTACTGCGTGACTTGATTTATGTTCGCATAACTGAACAAAATGTAGAGAACAGATGTTTCTTTTTTCTAGATTTCAGTGTTGGTCTCTTAGTAAAAGTTGTTCATTTTCTTGGGTACTACCACAGATATAGATAGACCTAGGTAACGTAAGTATCACGATCTGTGTGAAAACCAAGCGTGCCATTTTTTGACTATCTACTATGACGTCACAAGAGCTCTTTCTCACTCACGCTCACCCAACAGTACACAAGACTGAGCGCGAAAATGGCGGCTTACGATTTTTGAAAGTAAGTTGTTGCGATTTTCGGCACGCGAAGTAGTTGCTCTTGCGTTATCATCTAGGTGTATCTATATCTGTGGGTACTATACTCCGATAAAGTACATGATTATGTCCATCGAGTAACCTGATACACTGTATTTTACAATATTTTCCTTATTCCTATCCAGAGTTGTGGATACACAAAAAGAGGATCTATTTATATATCGCCAGTTTGTAGTTTTATTTTTGTTATCCTTGTTGCACGTATATTGGAAACCATTGCACAATAACACGTCTCTTCGTCGTTGACTGGATATGAATTGTATTGTTTTGTTATCCATTTAATAATCCGTGCCGGACGGCGCGTACGTGTTCCACGCGCGCATCAAAGAGATGTCAGTAGCAAGGAAGGGGCCCGAAAGGGCCGAAGCCTGCCGGGGCAGCGGGATTGTCCGAAAGGGTTACCGCTACCCCGGAACATAAAGGGCTAAGGAAGGAACACGGGTGGGTTTTAGTCAGTAAGAGTCTGACACTCCCTTCTGCTGCACCCAGAGCGGGAGGGGTCATTTGATGATTTCCAATCCTCAAAAAAAAAAAATGCTGAGTTCGAACCCACGACCTCGACAACTCGTAAGTCGGAGTCCCTACCACTGGGTCACCACTGCGAACCGATACAACCAAATAGATACATTTATCAGACCTATGACGTTTTTTTTTAATGTTTTTTTTTTTAATTAGCCACATATCAGTACTTAGGTTACAAGAATAAATAATAATACGGTCATTTTAATTTTTTTTTCTTTTTTTCATAGATATCATCATCATCATTTATGTTATCATCATCATTTGGAATTTAAGAGAATCAAGTCCGGAAGGTTTATGTGTAAGTTATATTTGATTTATATTAAAATTAAGAAATCTCGGTGTTTTATCAAGTCGTAAAAACCGTGCAAAGCAGGGGCGGGTCATTAGTGTTTGTATAAAAACGGCCAACTCTCGATAAAGCCGATACCGGAGCACCGCTGTGGATAAGGATGGATACCCAGTTTGACGCACGCGCGGAAGTTGCGCTAACGCTGACGCCCCTGCGCCATCCTGCCGGCCGCAGATAGCTTGTGTCTAGACGAGATTTATTTTCAATTTCAATGTAAGTTCTATGTCCAGAAACCTTAGTTAACAATCATTCACAATCATATAATTATCATAGCACACTTAGCATCATAATTATGATTTTATTAAGTTTATTGCAAATATCGACTTTATTTTCTTACTGTTTTTTTTTATTTTCATAGATAATAATTAAGTACGTTGTAGTCTTTATTGTGAATTCTGAGTATACCAGCACTTATTATTGTTTTCTATTAAATAATTCCTTTTAAGTATTGCTGTGAGAAAAATAAAATAAAAATTTCCTACAGTGCATTTTTGTTTTATTTTTTTTTTTCAAAAAAAGCAGCCACGCTAAAATGGAACTGGGCTAGACACATCTGCCGCATGTCAGACGAACAATGGGCCAAACTTACGACCCAATGGGTCCCTCTTAATGGCAAGCGACATCGTGGCAGGCCCAGACGGAGATGGCGTGATGAGCTGGACTCCTTCAACAAGAACTGGTCCTTAGCAGCTTTGGACAGAGAGAAGTGGAAAGAGAGTGGGGAGGCCTTTGTTTTGCAGTGGGACATCACAGCCTAATAATAATAATAATAATATTTTTTTTTCAAAATGGGCTGAAAAAAACTATAAATCGATAGCTGACATTAATTTAAACAGAAAACATACTAAGACCGCTTTCACATTTAGGCGACTTTAGCAGCGCGACAGTCGTGCGACAGACGCGCGTCGGCCAGTCAGGGGAGCTATTCTCTAAGGATACAGCCTTGCGGGCAGCGCTGTCACAGCCGTCAAACCCACCGCGACAGCGCTGCGACAGCGCTGCCCGCAAGGCTGTATCCTGCTGTAGGCTGTTTTGTTTGCACGTGTTTCTGTGACAAATAAACCTATTTTTCTTTCTTTCTTTCTTAGAGAACAGCATGGCAGAAGCGCGACCGCCGCGTGCGCTCAGTCGGCGATGAGCCCGTCAGAACCCATTTTTTTTAAATGAAGTGCGCCATACTCTACATTATCTGCGTCGCGGTCAAAAAGTATATAGATAAAAGTGGAGGCCACACTCTGAACATTTGAGTGAAACCTACTGTGGGGTATCGCTCTCTTTCTGAATACATACCTACATAAGACAAAGAAAACATATATCACTGTCTCGTTCTTAAGTGCGTATTTAGAAAGAGAGCGTTAGCCCACAGTCGGTTTCACTTAGGTATTTAGAGTGTGACCTCCAGTTTTATCTACAAGCTTCTTGGTCGCGGTAGCCGAGCTGCTAGCGAGCGGCTGTTGTTTGCATCTGCTTCTGCCGCGATACTATCGCGCTCCTAACGTCCTAATGAGAAAGCGGCCTTACACCAAACCCCGAAAACTGTCACCTTTCCGTTCAAAGTTAATCACGTGACATTCGTATTTTTTTTAATTTCTTACATCTTGTTCCATAAATGTTTGATTACTTTAAACTTTCAGTGATTATTTCAAACATCTAAGCAACAAGATGTACGCAAGTAGGTACTCATAGTCCGTTGGGTGGGACACGACCAGATCTCAGACCTCAGAGATCAGAGGGGTAATTCTCGTAATTTCTAAGAACGTTCACAGTCTGATCTCAGTCTCAATCTGTCAAAAATACTTCAAATTTCCCCACATTTTGACAAGTTTTTGACATTTGTTTGTCGCCGAGATGAAACTGCGACTAGATTTTGAACGTTTTAAATTACGAAAATTGGCCTACAGGCGCAGGACCAACGGCATTACGTGCTATCCGAGGCACTGGGGCTTCACACCACCAACTTCTACGAGCTGCTACTGAAAAATTTCTAATGGAAAAACCATATAAACACTTTGCTCGACCCAGGAATCGAACCCAATACCTACCCTACGCTCAGCAGTAGCACGTGCGACCACAAGACCAACGGGGCAGTTAAATAATATACATATTATGAATGATCTAGCTCACAGCAATTTTTATGTAAATGTTTTAAATAGGTAGGTACCTATATCCCGATATTCCCATGCGATCGACACTTATGCGGGTGAAACCGCGGGGTGCTGCTAAGTCATATTTCATAAATCATTTCCCTGTTCCTGCAACTCCATCAGGTGTCCTGGCAAATCATTGCTGAGCTCAATCGAGAAAGATCTGAGGGGCAATTCTCGTAATTTTTAAGAACGTTCACAGTCTGATCTCAGTTTCAATCTGTCAAAAATACTTGAAATTTCCCTACATTTCGACAAGTTTTTGCCTTTTTTTTTGTCGCCGAGATGAGACCGCGACTAGATTTTGAACGTTATAAATTAGGAGAATTGGCCTGGTACTGTTGTCGAGGATGTGTTCGCCATAGTAGCACTTTGCTTGTTTTAAATTAATTGATATACAATGTGTAACGTTAAATGCGCAAAACCTGAAAATAGTTTGTTCATAATTGACTACTGAATCGATTTCAGTAACTTTTAATATAGGTTTTTTTTCAAAAATTATGTATTTTGCCATACTATCCGCCGATTGAGCCAAAGAAAATTAAGTCTTATTTTAAGGCAGTAAGACTCAATTTTGAATGCATAAACTAATGCTAGGATCAACACGATTTTCTTAATAAAAATAGTTAGCTTTAAAAAAAAATAGTTTTGTCATTGTATTATGCTTTTAACTCAATGCTCTAATTGGGGTGTATGAGGTCTTGAGTTAAATATGTTACACCTTGTATATGCCAAGAGCGAATAAAAACAATCCGTGCTCGTTCATCCTTTGGAATTCTGAAAACTTCCATAATCATCCGCTGTCATCACCCTGAATTGAACACGTCCTCGTCTTCGTTCTTCTTAATTACAAAATTATGCCGTTGTATGAGTTCTGCCAATCTGTTTGGCGTACTTATTTATTATTTCATGGATAATCTCTAAAATGTTTGTAGCATAAGGATTGTCTTCAATTAAAATATGAAAGCGATTTAAAATGGCTGCTGCGATCCTAACATAATCGAACATGCTTATTAGGGCTCCATTATTGTACAGACGCCAGTACATAAACCTAGTACAATCTGTCAAATGTCTTTAATAGATTTTCAACTTTAAAGCTAAAGCTTAAGGTTCAAAGTTGATTGGGAAAATTTTACAGTTTTGGGTAGCTTGATGTGCTGGCGCCTGTACACGTTTCGCAGCAGCCGAAAATCTCTCCACTTGTACCCAACGACCGATCGTAACCAGTCTTGATTTCTTTGCCTGGCCCTGGAGCCCTGGACCGTGGTTAATTGAGTCTCATTTGGATACTTTGTTTCTAACATGTGCGTTATGTAACCGCTAGACTCGAGATTTCCCACTGAGTCGCGAAATCCACGGTCCAAAATAAACACATATTCTCCACTCCTATAAAACCAGGGGAACGCACTGTCCGTATTATTTATTAGGCTATTCATTAAACAATATGTGCGTCAGATGTAACCGCAGCGTATGGACCTCGATGATATATCCATCGTAAGAGGAATGGTTTGAGGTAATTTCTATATTTGTGATGGCTGCATAGTTAGTTAGGTTAGGCTAATATGTATATTGGCCCCGATTCTGTTGTTCACAAACTAAACCAAATTTAAGTTCAGTGCATCTTATTCTTTCTATTTCACTAAGAAATGGACAGAAGATAAATATTAGTTTAGTCCTGTCAAATAGAAAGAAAAAGATGCACTGAACTTAAATTTAATTTAGTTTGTGAACAACAGAATCGGGCCCATTGTGTTTTACAAAAAATATTCCAAACGATATATTCTGGCAAGATAGGTATTTCATTTGTTTTAGTTCGAGATTTGTGTAGTTTAAGAGTAAACTAGTCGCGAGCTCGAACTCGTTGGTGGTCATGGCCAAAAAGCTCGCTGTCTCGCCTGGCTTCGTGTCCGACAGTGCTAGTGTCAGTGATGAGCAATTAGACGCTAGTCTACACGAACAATGTCTAGTTCTCACGCACAGAAACACCGTTCCGAACTGATAAGCGCGTAAAAAGATTCGAAAAGTGCTTCGGAAAATCGAGTTTTATGAAAAAACCACTGCATAAATCAATTACAAATAAAGTTTATTGATCTCTTCGATAACTGAGCTTTGTCGGTACGGGCTTAGTTTTGAAGATTTTACAGGTCTTTTATTACTTATTTTACACCCAAAGTTACGTTAAAAATAGAAAGAAAAACGAATCTTTGTTGGCTCATAACTTTTTAATGGCTTTTTATTTTACTATTCTGTTTCCGTACAGACACAATTAATAATAAATCTAAACGATATCATGCATAACTTTGGATGCACAATGTCAAAAAGTGGAGTAATATTCTCCCGAAATTTGTTTAGAAAAAATATCGAAAAGTGGCACCTTAATTGAAAATATATGAACAGACACCTTTGGAACTCAAATAATACCAAGGAAAGGTTTACAGCTTTGGTGCCCAATGTTCAGGCGGACCAGTTTTATCAGCATAATCCACTTTTTTCTTCTGGCCGGCTCTTCCACATTTGGACGAAAAATGTATAAAGTTAAGTACCTACTTACTATGTCAGTGACCATCATCTGGCCACACAAAGTGATTGCCTGCTATTGTTATGTACGCACGGTTACACATCAAGCTATACATAACCAGTATAAGCTGACTTCTGATTGTACGAAAAACCTATACAATGCGAGGTCAGCCAAAACTGGAAATGTATAGCTTGATGTGTAGCCGTATGTACTACATAGGCACTTACGTCAGGCAGTGTGGTGAGCAGCTCCACGTGCTGGAAGTCCCCGGTCGCCAACGAGGGGCTCTGCCACCAGGTGGCGGGGTCGTCGTCGAGCGCGTGCGCCGCGGGGTGGCGCCGCCACGCCGACCCGCCCTCCCCCTCGCACACGTCACACACCACGCCTCGCCTGGACAAACAAACAAGATGTATGTTCACTATGTATCAAAGTCAAAGACAAATATGGCAAATTTTTGAACGTCAAAACAAAATCGCTCCGCCATACGCCGCGTCTGTCTGTCTGAACGCGCTAATCTCTGGAACTACACGTCGGATTAGAAAAACTATTTTTGCATTTGCTATTCCAATTATTGAGTAAGGTTGTTATAGGCTATTTAACATCAAGACCGCCCATTGTGTCACCCTTTGCAAAATTTCTATATTTATGTCTTTAATTTATATGGTGTACATAATAAAGAGTATTCTATTCTATTCTTAGGAGCTGAGCAAAAAGGAAAAAATCAGAAAAAACACTAAGCGCGCGGGCGGGTGACGCGGTGGGTCGGTTGCCGAGAGGACAATGCTCACAGATGTATGGAATTCCAAACCACAAAATACAATTGTGGTCAAACTTTGTTTTTAATATTACATTTATCATATTAACTCCTATGGGAAAAAAAAATCCCATAGTCCACGTAGGTGAACTAGGCGGGTGGACCGTGGGCAATACAGCCTATCGATTCTGTAAAAATCTCACCGTGATAACTTAGGTGAGCGTGAAGTGAGCTATCAATAGGGGCAATCCCTAACATCAGGTGGAATGACAGCACACTTCACCTTAGTTTTCACGGTGAGATTTTTACAGAATAGCAAAGCTGGCTACAAATGTTCTTTTTGTAAAAAAAACCCGGGTTTCGGAGATTTTCAAAAAAATCTAAATCACCTGAAAACTAGGTATTTACTGTAGTTTGTTTGACATGTCATACACACACGACCAATATTGCTCTAAAAAAATCTATTCTAGTTATTTTTAATTAGTTACTTACTGTAGAACCGGCAAAGAATATTTTTTTACATGTTTTTTGAAAGACATGATCATGACCCAATCAAAGGAGATAGTTTTTTTTTGTTCGGCGTGCCTAAAATGCGTTTCACTATAAATTTTTGGTGGACCTAATGCCCACCAAAAATATAGTGAAACGCATTTTGATTTGTTCCTTATGATCTCTAGATTACAGTGGTGGTAATAATAACCTCCTCCTTTTTTTGAAGTCGATTAATAAATTATACTTCGTCTAGCGGGTATACCTACTAAAAAAAAAGTAAGTTTAAAAACTAAAACATGGGAAAGATGAAATAAGGAACTACCTTCCCGTGGTCGCATGCTACCATGGCTTATAAGTGTGTTACTACAGCGGCATGCGACCACGGGAAGGTACTTTCTTGTTTCATCCTTTTTAACCGATTTTAAAAAAGGGAGGAGGTTATCAATTCTTCGCGTATTATTTGAAAAACATCAGCAGCCTCTTAAGAGGTCATTGTACTCATCACTAAGAACAACTTTTACTATGGGACCAAACATCGCGAAATAAAAATCAGCTGTTCCCCACATTTATCTTCGTCTATCTCGTCAAAATGTAGGGAACAGCTGATTTTTTTTTCGCGATTTCAGGTTTGAACACATAGTAAAAGATGACCTCTTAAGAGGTTGCTGGTGTTTTTCAAACAACCCTGCATACTTTTTTTAAATGTATGTATGTACATACTTACACCGATTACTCCGTCAATTGTGGACCGATTTTGAAAATTATTTTTCCGTTTGAAAGGGTATGCTCTCGAGGTGCTCCCGTTGTCACCATGTCGGAATCATCTATAGCGATTTGGGTATTTCTTATAGTAACTCGTACATTTGCTCTCGGAAAGCACCATTTGGTGAAGTGGATCTGATGATGAAGACCATAAATGGCTATCGGAACTACTCAATAATAAGTAATTCACGGGTTGCGACTCGATTACCTAGGTACTTTAATGTGGTTGCTAAGCAATTCATGCTCGTCATAATTCGTATGATGAAGTGGAGCTGATGGTGACTTCTCAATCAGTCCTGTGCTCCTGGTTCTTACTAAGAGAACTCTTCAACAATGAACGTCCCTGCATTGGGAAAAACGATATTTTGTAAAAGGTGATGAGCAGTTGACATTAGGCTATTGTAACGTAGATAAATTACAAACTGACCAACTAAAAAGGGAGAAATAAAAAACTTCTTTCCAAAAAAAAAAAACAACCGACTTCCAATCAAAACTACAAAGTGAAACAACTTTAATTTCGGAAGTGGGTATCAAAAAACGAAAATTAAAGTTATATTTCACTTTGTAGTTTTCAGTAGTCGGGTTTTAGTTTTTAAACTTTTTTTTCATAATTTTTTGTACACACGGCTACACATCAAGCTATACAAAACCAGTTTACGCTGGTCTCGCATCGTACGGAAATCCTATACAATGTGAGATCAGCTTATACTGGAAATGTATAGCTTGATGTGTAGCCGTGTGTACGTGATTTTTTAGTAAGTAGTCGGGATAAACCAGCGGACGATCAAGACGCTTCCAACGATACCTTATTTGTAAAATTATGACAAAGAGTTTAGAAGATTGAACAGATGAAAATACAGACATACATACCGGTTAAAATCATAACCCTCCTTTTTGCTTCGCCGTAGTCGGGTAAAAACGATCATAACCAGAAAATCACTAAAAATGCTATTACTTATTTAGTGAGTAGGTTAGCCTCATCGGTATTATAATGAACATTTAATGGTTGCTGTATTATGGATCTTGCTATGATTCTTTTCTAGTTAGGTACTTAAAAAAACTATTTTACAAAAAAAAAAAAAACATCGACTTCCAAAAAAAAAAACACAAAAAAGTGAAAAATAACTTTAATTTCGGAAGTCAGTGTTATTGGTTCCGCATTTTCGTTTTTTGACACTCATCATCTGCCTAGCCTTTTCCCAACTACATATGTTGGGGTCGGCTTCCAGTCTAACCGGATGCAGCTGAATACCAGTATTTTACATGGAGCGACTGCCTATCTGACCTCCACAACACAGTTACTGGGTAATACGATACCCCTTGGTAAGACTGGTTGTCAGACTTTCGGGCTCCTGACTACCCGTAGGTACCGACTGTCAAAGATCAACGAATGACAGCCGGGACCAACAGCTTAACGTGCTTTCCGAGGCACGGAGGGGTCTCGGTATGTAAAGATGGTCACCCATCCACAGACCAACCGCAGCAAGCGTAGCTTAACCTGATCGATCGACCTGTGCGGCTGTTATTATTTAGCCACGGGCACCTCTCGTTTTAGTCACTTTGTTGTGGTTTTTTTGGAAGTCGGTTGTTTTTTTTTTTGGATTTTTTTTTTTATTTTTCACTTTTTAGTTGTACACACGGCTACACATCAAGCTATACAAAACCAGTTTACGCTGGTCTCGCATCGTACGGAAATCCTATACAATGTGAGATCAGCTTATACTGGAAATGTATAGCTTGATGTGTAGCCGTGTGTACAGAGGCCAGCACATCAAGCTACCCCAATCTGTCAGCTTTTCCCAATTGAATATGAACCTCATTCCTTTGTGCTAAAGTTGAAAATCTATCAAAGAAATTTGACAGATTGGGGTAGGTCGACCTGCTGGCGTCTGTACATACCCCATATAAAGGAGATATTCCAAAATGTATGGAGCCTGGGCCAGGTCCTTGTACACTATACTTAAAAATAGGGAAATTCATTTAAAACAGTTCTCAACTGTCCAATTGCTTTAAAATAGCTTGGTTTGCTGGTAAACAGAAGAAATTACACTTGAAATTGCAACACACAAAAAACAACCCGTCATGGCGGTAAGCTGTCATTTTGATTGATTATAATGACGTTTGACATGTTTTTGTTTTTTCGTTTTGTGACAACTGACAATTCTCTTTTTACGATTAATAGTCGATCTATGGTTTACTATAATTGTTTTTAAGCACAGAGTAACTAAATCTGTGAGACGCCATGTTGAAAGTCGATAAAATTAATTGACAAATGTCAGTTCACTACCACAACAGTATTTAATTGAATTATCTGTATTTTTCCCGAATTCTACGGACTTTTCTCTTTTTTTTTGAGATACTGTACATAGACCTGGCCCATTTTGAAACATCCCCTTTAATTACACTAGTGCATTGAAGAATTGAAGACACCGACTAGAAGAATCGTCAAAATTCGCATAGAAATGCCGGAGATGCAGTACATTTATGCATATAAGTTCGTACATAAGAATAATTACCTAATGTATTATATACTAAAACCTTCCTGAATGTATGTAGAGATCACATTAATGAAAGAATTATCAAAATTGATTCACTAGTTTTCGATAAAATCGCGGACATACATACCTACATCCATAGGAGTCGAATACAAAACCTCCTTTTTGAAGTGGGTTAAAAATGGGATTAAACAAGAGGACCTGCTGCAGCGTCAATGGTACATTTTTTGATTTATGATTTTATTTCTTTTTTTCTTAATAAGGAAAAAAACGTTTCAATACATGTATTTATGACATTGACGACCATAATATCTGGAATTGAATCAAGTGAGTGCATTGTCAAAATATTTTCTTTTTAATACGATTTCGTGATCCCGGTTAGAAATTAGTAAAAAAAAACGTTCATTTTAAATGACGAATTGGTTACGTTTTTTAGGGTTCCGTACCAAAATGGTAAAACGGAACCCTTACAGTGAGGCTCTGCCTGTCTGTCCGTCTGTGACAGCTGGATATCTCAAGAACTACTAATGCTATAAACTTGAAATTTGGTATAGTTTTAGATGACGTTTGCCCAACTATTTTTCAAATAAGCAAAAAAAAAAATATATTGCAGCAGAAAGGGGTTATGAAATATTCGAAATAGGGCTACTAGGGCATGTGGGACCTATCCTAAGAAAGAGCACAGTTTGCACATTGTCAAATTTATTTTCTTTTTTCTTTAGGCCGCATCGTTTTCGACTTTTGATGAAAAATGAAAAAAATCTATGTGTTATTCTTAAGTTTATGTAAAGATTACAGGAAAAATCATACAATATCTCCAAATAGCACACTTTTTCAGAAATCATCAAAAATTACATTAGTTTAACTATCGGTCAAGAGATGGACCTATATTCTACACCGCAGAGTTAAAATTCTCTGACGATTATAGGCCTCACCGATGAAAATTTAAAAACTTTTCACGTTTCTCGACCAAAATGTCCTTCTAAGTTTTCATTTCGTTTTATTTCCTCGCGTGGTAGGCTCGTCTCGATCATACTAGGTAAAGTAACGCCGAGCGTGCCTTTATGAAAGGATTATGCGGGTTGCAGACCAAGAGCTAAGCTAAGTTAGTTTAGCTTAGCTCGCCTAACTGATGTAGTTTTTCGGCCTTTTCTATTTGGTTTATCATATTCATCTTCTTATCACATGATAATTATCATCTTACAAGAAGATGAATATGATAAACCAAATAGAAAAGGCCAAAAAACTACATCAGTTAGGCGAGCTAAGCTAAACTAACTTAGCTTAGCTCTTGGTCTGCAACCCGCATTATGATTGAGTTATGACGATTTGCTGTATTGTGACACTTAACGACATCTAGTGGCGAGTTGTGATACTATATATTTCAGCTACCCACTAACAGGTAGCAATAGTTGTAGTTAAATATTTGGGAATTTGTTCCAATTCTTTTGTAATTAGTTGGGCAAAATTGATCCTAACGTTTGAAAATTCTAAAAACTCATAAGGGATGCCTTACTGGGGAAAAGTTCCCGATAGTTCTGGTACAAGGTTCGCATTGATGACGTGGCGCGATCTGATTAGCCAGGGCCTTGTTTTGCATTTCAATTACTATTGTATATGTGACACTTAACGACATCTAGTGTCGAGTAGTAATACTATGTATCGTACTACGTATTATC
Organism: Globia sparganii; assembly: GCA_949316385.1. Lineage (NCBI taxonomy): Eukaryota > Metazoa > Arthropoda > Insecta > Lepidoptera > Noctuidae > Globia > Globia sparganii. Next base: position 24,236,117 of record OX438659.1, read on the forward strand.
TATTTCAGCTACCCACTCACAGGTGGCATTAGTTGTAATTAAATATTTAACTATCTCCATTCAAGGTTATATTGATCATATTATATATTTTATTATTATATTGTTATATTATCAAATCCGCGACGCGTAATGTCGTAAAATATTATGAAAATAATCACTACATTATTTTGATCTTGATGCATGAGACTTTTTGGAACGAATTTGAAATGACAACGACCATGTCATTTCAAACAGACGAAGTCGCAGGCAGAAGCTAGTTTACAATAAAATATAATTATAATTATGTGAAGATGATGTATACCTTCCTGAAATAAAAATGACTATACTACCATACCATGAATAAAAAGTCTTAAAAATAAGTTAAAATACCTATCAATCGGTCTAGCCTTTCGGCTTCCAGTCTAACTGGATACAGCTGAATACCAGTATTTGACGTGGAGCGACTCCCTATCTGACCTCCACAACCCTGTATAGGGTAATACAACCCTTGGTAAGACTGGTTGGCTTCTAACGACCCGTAACGACTGTCAAAGATCCACGAATGACAGCTGGGACCAACGGCTTAGCGTGCTTTCCGAGTGACGGAGGGATCTTGGTATGTAAAGATGGTCACCCATTCACAAACCAACCGCGCCAAGTGTAGCTTAACCAGATCGAAGGACCCGTGCGGCTGTTATTAACAAGCCCCTTAAAAAATAAGTAATGACAGATAGATTAATAAAATTATTTTGATAGATACATGGTGCTCACCACATATATAGGTAGATAGACCTAGATAACGCAAGTATTACGATCTGTATGAAAACCAAGCGTGCCATTTGGTTTACTACCTACTATGACGTCACAAGCGCTCTTTCTCACTCACACTCACCCAGGCAGCAGCACACTGAAGTGGCGACTTACGATTTTTGAACGTAAGTTGGTGCGATTTTTGGCACGCGAAGAAGTTGCTCTTGCGTTGTCTAGGTGTATCTATATCTGTGGTGCTCACATACATAATTATTTACTTATATTGCAACCGTAGACGATTTTTCCTAAGATGGTATCATATTCACCATTCCGTAAAATTAGAAAGCAAACAAAAAAAACGATGGATGAAATGTATGGAAGTTCATAAATCATGGCTACATAAGGGGTGACTACTGAGACGGCTAAGGGACTAACCACACTTATTCAGCTCTGTTCAGCTTTTGTCCATAGAAAACAACGATTTTGTATGAAATGCGTACGCATCCGTTCAGCCGCGGAAAGCTGAACGGACTTCATACAAAATTGTTGTTGTCCCTAATAGAGCTATATGAAGAAGACATGGTCCGCCGTAGCCTAATAGAGCTATATGAAGAAGACATGGTCCGCCGTAGCCTAATAGAGCTATATGAAGAAGACATGGTCCGCCGTAGCCTAATAGAGCTATATGAAGAAGACATGGTCCGCCGTAGCCTAATAGAGCTATATGAAGAAGACATGGTCCGCCGTAGCCTAATAGAGCTATATGAAGAAGACATGGTCCGCCGTAGCCTAATAGAGCTATATGAAGAAGACATGGTCCGCCGTAGCCTAATAGAGCTATATGAAGAAGACATGGTCCGCCGTAGCCTAATAGAGCTATATGAAGAAGACATGGTCCGCCGTAGCCTAATAAATTGGGAAAGGGCAAGATGACTAAGATGCTGTGTATGTAACAGGTAAGCCTTTATAAGAACAAATACTGTAGGTACTTACTTTCCTGGTGTGTCGCGGCAATATTCCTCGGCGCCCGAGTCGCCGCAGGTTGCGTTGGCGACCACGGAGGAGTACGGCGCGACGTCGAGCGGAGCGGGCAGCAGTCCGCTCGTCGCTCCGCTTGTGAGAACCTCGCTCACCGTCGTGCTCGTCAGGCGGTCTAGGAGCGCTCGACCTGAGAACAAGCCAAAACCCATATTATTTTTATTTTTTGCTAAAATAGTTACCATTATGGAATTTCTACTGAAACGATGACGGAAATAAGCAGTAGCATCAGACAGACAGACGAAGTCGCACCATACTGGTTACTTTTTAACACTTTTGGTACAGAACCATAGAAAATAATAATACTTTTATAAAATGCTCTTTTCTCGTGAATACGATGTAACTGTCAAATTCTATTCCAGCGGGATAATTGCGTAACACACTATCTGTAGTACGTATTTCATTTCGAAAGTTCAATAACATTCATTGCGTTCTTTAAGAGCCTACACTACCTCAGCTAAAATTCACTCTTTATCTCGCTCGCACGATACTGCTCGCCGAATGAGTGAGAGCGAGACAGAGTGCGGTGCTAGGCGGCAAGCAGCGCCAATAGTTTAGGTATTTGCTTTTTACGGTGAAAATAATGGTAAATAAAAAAAAGTAAATAACATAAGACCTGCTTTATAGTTAGTTCGGTTAGTATACAAAGTTTCGTGATCTAATTTGAAGTATTTTTTGAATACCAGCGGTTTATTGTTCGGTTTGGAGGTAACTTTGGAATTTTTTTCTATCGAGATCATGCTAAGCCATTTGAGGTAGTATAGGCCCTTAAGTTGTTGAGCAGACACATGAAGCAATATCCTTCAAAATGATTAAGATTGAGATTCATTCTGTGTGCAGGCTGAAAAAAGTTAACAAACCTCATCCCTCATTTAAGTCATTTCCTAAAAACAAAGTGGCTGAGCACGAAGCAATGAACTAAAAATTAAAATTGATGATTGAATAATTAGTTAAAATTGAAAGTAAAATTTTCAATCGTGATTGATTTAGTTAAAACTTAATTTAGTAACTAGATTTTTAGTTTGACAAATCAGCAAAGTGGCTAAGCAAGAAGGCCTCCTAGTCCTGTCTACCGGAAGCTACACGGCAAGAACACACGTGATGTAAAAGTAGCTCGGTTGTCAGAAGCCACTTTCCCTCTTTAGATAAATAAATAATCAATCAAGTAACACTTTGTTTCACGTAATTAAAACAAAATAGTTTGTTTGTGAGGTACAGTCAAACTAAGTTTAGTATAAGAGGCAGACAATCTGCAAACCCTTAAATTCTTCGTATCGTTCGAGTTAGCTTAGCTTAGGTATTGGCTGCAACTCAAACATACAACTTACCATAGGCCTTTTTTTTCATTGCCGAATGGCCTCGATCACGCCTGATGGAAAGCGATGGATGAGGTCTATGATGTAACGAGCGTGCCCAGAAGATGCCTAAGGTACTGGAACTCCCACGCATCGGCGACCTATTTTCACTGTAAACCATATTCTATACTTGAAGATGCAAATGAACTATTTTTTTTAACCGACTTCCAAAAGAAAGAGCTTCTCAATTCGACTGTATGTTTTTTTTTTGTATGTTTGTTACGCGATATCTCCCGAAATTGTGAATCCATTTAAAAAATTCTAGTCAGTAACTACGCGTAATCAGTAACTACCTACGCCTTGCCAGTAACTATACGTAATCCGTAACTACGTGTTGACAGGTACTACATGTAGTCAGTAACTACGCGTTGTCAGTAACTACGTGTAGTCAGTAACTACGTGTTGTCAGTAACTACGCGTAGTCAATAACTACGCGTATTCAGTAACTACGCGTAGTCAATAACTACGCGTTGTCAATAACTACGCGTAGTCAGTAACTACGTGTAGTCAGTAACTACGCGTTGTCAGTAACTACGCGTAGTCAGTAACTAAGCGTTGTCAGTAACTACGCGTTGGGCCTTGACAGGTACTACACGTAGTCAGTAACTAAGCGTTGTCAATAACTACGCGTAGTTAGTAACTACGTGTAGTCAGTGACTACGCGTTTCGGTAATCTTTTTGCTGCTATCTGACAACCAGTCTTCCACAAAGTATCGTGCCCGGTAACTGGTTGTGGAGGTCAGTTAAGCAATCGCTGTATGTAAAAATACTGGTATTCAGCTGCAAGTGGTTAGACTGGAAGCGGATCCCAACATACTTGGGAAAAGGTTAGGCAGAAGATGGGCTTGTACCGAGAAGTCGAGTGTTTAAAGTTATTATGGAATGAGCACAATAATAATGAAAATTGACAGCGTATTGGAAAAAGACCAGTGGTGGCCGGCAGTGATAACGGCCGTGACTTACGAGTTGTAGGTCGTAAGTTCGAATCCAGACAGGCGCTTTGCTATGTATAAATTATTTCATCACAACTGCTCTCAAAACGGTGAAGGAAAACATCGTGAGGAAATCAGCATGTCCTAGAACCAAAAATTCGAAGACATGTGACATCTGCAAACCCGCACCTGGGCCCGCGTGGTGGATTACGGCCCACACAGAGAGGAGACCTTTGTCCGAGTGAGTGAGAACATTATAGGCTGATTATTATAGAAAGTTAATTGTTTTTCCCTGTACAGCTAACTGTTTTGCTGACTGTACTGCGGGCGGCCGTCCCCTTTGTTTATAGTTTTATACTTTGCTAGCTGTGACGCGACGAGTGAGTCCTCACTTGAGCTATAGCAGACTGTTCTACTGCTATAGCCACATCTACTTAACGAGGATACATTTTTTACAATTTGCAGGTCTGCCTAGCCTTTTACCAACTATGCCAAGGAGTCGGCTTCCAGTCTAACCGGATGCAGCTGAATACCAGTATTTTACATGGAGCGACTGCCTATCTGACCTCCACAACCCAGTTACTGGATAATATGATACTCCCTGGTAAGATTGGTTGCCAGACTTTCGGGCTTCTGACTACCCGTAACGACTGTCAAAGATCAACGAATGACAGATGTCAGGTAGTATGTTGATTAAAAAATAATTCGCGACCGTAACAAATATGGCTTTACAGAATTAATCATTAGAATCAGCAATAAAACTGTACAACTCCTTAAGTTAGAACTGGCCTCAAATGTCATGATTTTATGAAATATTCATTCAGTAGGGTAATATGAACTCAGAGGGGTACAAATCTAATCCAGATCGCTATTGAAAAATATCTAATGGAAAAACCCCAATAACACTTTGCCCGACCCGAGAATCGAATCCAGGACCTCATGCTCCGCAGTAACGCTTAACAACATCAGGCTATCAAGGTAGTTTTATTATTAAGTAAATAAAACATATCATATTCAAAATAAAATATATATATATAAAATAAACATAATGTTAGTCTGAAATAAAATAAGTATATTTTAAAAATAGGTTGTATATGTCAATGTCTATATGATTGTATATGTGAAGCAAATAATGAAAGGAACTCTCCCTCTCTCACTGAAGAGAAAACTCATGAACATGTGCATTCTTCCTACTCTCACCTATGGAGCGCAGACATGGTCACTAACCAATCGTCAAAAGTCCGCACTCGGGGTCTGTTAGCGAGCAATGGAGCGCAGTATCCTTGGAGTTAAACTTACTGATCGTATAGGGAACTCGATACTGCGTTCTAAAACTCAAATTGCCGATGTAGGTCACACGGCTGCCAAGCTAAAATGGAACTGGGCTGGTCACATCTGTCGCATGCTGGAGAAGCTATGGGCTAAAGTAACCACACAATGGGTCCCAAACAGCAGCAAACGACAACGCTGCAGGCCCAGAATTAGATGGCGGGACGAACTCGACTCTTTCCACAAGAATTGGCGCATAACAGCACTGGATAGGGATAAGTGGAAGGAGGGAAGGGAGGCCTTTGCCCTGCAGTGGGACAGAAATGGCTGATAATAAAAATAATAAAAAAAATGTCAATATCTCATGCACTGCGGTCTGCGGTCGAACCTGGGACCACACGCAACGAAAATAATGTAGGCATGTACCCAACGTTATAGTAGCTACAGTAAGTAATACTGTAAAGAAATAAATTCCACTTGTAGATATCATTAACAATTTCAAATTCTTTAAGAAAAATCTAATTGACACACTACGTCAATTTGTCGTGTTTTAGCTACTTCTGGCGGTTCGTTTGTCTCGCTAAAACTCGATAGGTAATTCGCTGGACCGATTTGGCTAATTTTAATCTTGAAATATTTGTGGAAGTTCAGGGAAGGTTTGAACGGTGAGAAACATAAATAATAAGTAAAGGCAAATACAAAAAATGACAGTTTAATTTTCCAAAAACTGTTCCTAGCTCTGAAACATTGATGTCAAAAAAATTTCATTTATTTGTCAAATATTTATAGGTGCGTTCAGACTTTTTTTTGTGTGACTGGATGTGTAGTGTAGTAGATATAGGTATTATATAGACATGTACTCCATAGTTGTAAGCATTATATATTCAGCTACATTCAATAAACAGTCAGTATTATTCCAGCAGTCCTGTGTTTAATTTATCACATCCCTACATGCAGTGGCGTAACTATACCGTTCGAGGCCCGTGGCAAATTCATCGAATGGGCCCTCCCACTTCCCCAATATATAAAGAAGCTGAACCAACAACAATAGTATTTTTTATTTTATAATATTTATTTATACACTTTTATTTGTAAGAGTTAACTAATAAATCACTACGTGAAGTAGGTACATACAAACTTTATAATTATAATTTCTTGATTTTCTAATTATTCACTTTTAATTAAAGGTACCTAATTTAAAGTACATATTGAACTGAAATCACAATTTTATTTTAAGTACACAATTTTAATTATTAAAATTCCTTTCTTCGGATTTTCTGTTCAGCAAAAGTGTTACGACGATGTAAATGATTAATTTGAAAGTTCTTAAGAAAAATTGCCACACTTTTATGTTGCCTGAACACGGTTTGAAGAAAATGACTAAAACTGTAAAAAAAGAAACGGCATCTGGTGAAGGCACACCAACCGCACCCGAACGTAATGATGACCAGAAAGATATTCAGTTATTTAATTCAGTTGATTTTGATAAATGTAATAATTTAAATTTTAGCTGTGAATTTTTAATGGCAATAAGAGAAGATGTGTTTTTATGTGAATTTATTTAACCATTATTAACCATTATTAATAATGGTTAAATAAATTCACATTATTTATTTATTAATTATTACATTTATCAAAATCAACTGAATTAAATAACTGAATATCTTTCTGGTCATCATTACGTTCGGGTGCGGTTGGTGTGCCTTCACCAGATGCCGTTTCTTTTTTTACAGTTTTAGTCATTTTCTTCAAACCGTGTTCAGGCAACATAAAAGTGTGGCAATTTTTCTTAAGAACTTTCAACTGATGACGTATCATTATAATTGAACTCTGTTAGTAAAATCAGAGACAGTCATAACATAACACTTTAATGTAAAAAAGAGACAAAATAATAAACGCATCAATAACATTGTGGTCGGGGAATACTAAATCCTTTGGGGAATTCCCAGCTCGTTATTTTCCTAACGTTTTACGGCTTTGGCAATTAACTTATTGGCTTAAATTTACGATCGTCAATAATTTTTACAATTTTCTACTAGATTCCGAAAAATATTTTTTAGCGCATTGTATTGAGAAAAAAAGCGCTGAAGAGTTTAGAATTGCACTATCTAGCGCGAAATGCGCTAAAACGGCAACACTGATTTTAATGCCGGCAGTATACCTAGTCTCAGCGAGACACCCTGAGACATGCCCAGTGAATATAAATGTAAACCAATATACACATTTTTGAGGTATGTTTGTACACACATGTTTCCGAAATTATTACGAGTAATTGGATTTTGACCATTCTTTCTAAAACTGGGTTAAATTTTTTTTTTACTAATGCATTGAAAGTTTAATACCTAGGTATATTTTTTTTACTTGTGTATGCAACTAAGAAGGTAACAAATAAATTAAAGACAAAACTTTTGTTTTACTTAAGTAATGTGTATGTGTAATAATAAATGTTGGGAATTGAGATTTCCTCTGACCGGGGGCCCCTTCGGGCTGGGGGCCCGTGGCATTTTGCCGACTTGCCACCCTATAGTTACGCCACTGCCTACATGGCGACCCTGCCTGTAGCGCGAGAGGCGCGCGTCGAATTTCGTGCGTGGCTGTAGATAGCTTTAGCAAATGATATACATGATTAAATAATTTCACCGTAATTTTATAAAATTGAATAATTCGTGATGTGTCAATCATGATGTTTGTTACTCTTTCATACAAAAACTACTTTAAGTACTATCATCAGAATAACACAGAGAATGCTTTTTAACCCAATATTCCCACGAGATCAATACTTATGCGGGTGAAACCGCGGGTGCAGCTAGTAAAATAGTATTCATGAAAGACTCGACAAACTAACAAAACATTATTTTCTCCGTCAGATAAGTCGGTAGAAGGTGGGTTTATTCAAATGAGTGCCGATATCTGCGACTGACTGTGAATTTGCATTCGTGAAGCGTTGAGACAGACACTCGGGCGACTAATTGGCATGGCAAGTGTAGCGATAGAGATAGGCGCAGGCGTAGCTGACTGTGACGTCAGCGCTCGTGCTGTTTCACGTGCTTTTGTGGTTAAGTATTTAGTAGCATAAGGTTCTTTAGTTTATTTTCTTTTAATGCTTTTATAGTTCTTTCCTAAAATGAGTTTATTGTAGCTACTTCTCAATCTGTAGGTATTGTGGAGCTCTAGATGAGAGCTACACAATGCAATTCAAACAGCGATACGATTTGACTTGGATTTATTATACTTTACATTACGAGGCTATGTCTAGCACTCCTCAACTAAACAAAAATCTAATATATAAAATCGAGAATTTTATAGATAGATTGTTGTTTAGTTACCATACTCCTCCGAAACGGCTGGACCGATTTGTATGAAATTTTGTGTGCATATCGGGTAGGTCTGGGAATAGGTTACTATCTATTTTTTATTTTTGTAAAACGACGTTTGCGGGGTCAGCTTAGGCTAGTACCAAAAAATATATGACACTTGCTTGAACGTTCTAATGGAACACGCACACAAATATAACCAGCCTGCCCTAAAAAAAGGTGAGGCTACATAGATAACCTCTACAGTACGTATCCTAATATCCATCACGTCATAATTCGGAACACAGCCTTGCAAAAACGTTTGAAATTCGTAGTTTGAAATTGATTTGTTAAAATCAGTATGTCAACAGAATGTCATTTCTTTAAAAACAAGGTCGACTTAATACTTATGTACATAACAATAATTTGGGAAAACAAAATAATAAATACTTACACACATATTAATTCATTAAAATAAAAACTAGGTAGTTGAGGAGTCCGAGCATTTCGATAATATAATTTATACCTTCTATTTCAAAGGGCGGCACTATTTAAGGCACTGCTCAAACGTAGGACATCGTAAAACGCTCAGTTTGATGTCGCATAGTTAGGCGTATTGGTACATATTACAAGCCAAAAAAATGTTCGAAGAAATTACATATTCAAAAATATTTCAAAATAATAAAATAGTATTATTAATTATGATTATGACAAAACAATCGTAAAACAGAGCTTAAATAATATTGTCGTCGCATAATTCTCAAAATATTGAGCGTAAACTATCTTATTATATGTAATGATACCTAATAAAAGGGATTCAATCAACTAAAGAATTAAAAATATTATTCCACTAAGCTGTGCATTTATGTTTAATATTACTTAAAACTGTAAAATTAGTTTTATTTTGGTGGTCATTCGATTCAACTTACATCAAATGTCGCGATGTGCTATTGTCTTTTACGTAAAATTTGCTGTTTACCGCGCCTTAAACGGATGGACTTTACTAAAACATGCGCAGGAGTAGCTTTGAGCGCGCCGCGACGCCTGCGCACGCATACACTACCTTTACTGCCTATCCTATTGTTTCACAGATTTATAGCTCGTTATTAATTCTCTCATTCATTGATAGGCACGAACAGTAATTATATTTGTGATCGTAATATTGTTTTCTATGGGGAAATGCTAAACCTTCGAGCTGTATTTCCTTCGAATACGATATTTCGTGACGACACATGTTTCGCGAGTATTTTCTACATCCGTCCACAGAACTATATAGTCAGACCTTACAACAAACACAACGAGCAACAGAAAAATAAAAAAAAAAAAACAAAAAAATATATATTACTGAACAAAAAAATATCATAAAAAATGGAACAAAAAGTTCATCCTCAAAAAGGATAGTTATCCTCGAAAAAGGAGTGCAATGTAAAAAGGCGGCTGGTCCGTGGGAGCGCGATGTCCTCCGGCCCTCAGAGGTCCATTGAGCTCATTAGACCTCTCCAAATATGGTCAGGAGACGCGTTTTTGTGGGGACTCTCTAGACGGATTGATGTGGACTACCGATGCTGAAACGGTACGATAGAATGCCGATGTATTAAGTTGATTCGCGAAATAGTTACTGCGGTCTGTTAAGGCGTGCGATTGGTCATGTCTAGTATTTATGATAGTTTCATGGATTTATTTGTACTTTGTAACCTTTGTTTCAAGACCACTGGGGGCCTAACATTCACCAAAGGATTTGAAAGAGGTTCTACATATATTTTTCGAAATCGCAACCACGTGACGTCGTCTGTAATAAGATTTATTGTCTTAAATTTGGCGTCCATTTTAGCTTTAATCGCTACTCTCTGCTATGGATTAAAAATTGCAGCTTCATATATTTTGTCATTTCTGACGGACAACAATATTCAACGTTTCGCGATCCTATCAATATCTTGACATTGTTAGGATCTTTAATCAGCCTATCATATGTGCCCACGTCTGGGACAGACCTCTCTGTGAGTGGACCGTAATCTAGCACACTGCCCAGTGCGGGTTGGTAGATGTCACATATCTTCGAATTAATTTTGAAGGAAATTATTAATACGATTCAGGCTTATAATAGGCTTCTGATAACCGAGCTATGTACTACGTCACGTGTGTTCTTGCCTTGTTTCCAGTAATCATAAGACTAGGAGGCTCCTTAGTGCCAGTATTGGCCAAAATTAAATTTGACTGTCAATTAAAAACTAAAACTAACGAAATTAGTTGCAACTAACGATTGACGATTGAATTCGTTTTAGCTTTAAATGTTGGTGAAAATTTTGATTGAAACTAATCAAGCAACCTCGAAAACCAACGACAGCCATGATGAAAGTTTAAAAAATATTGACATCTGCCATTTTTTATTTCAATTTTGACCTAACTATTGTCTTTAGCACCCTCGAAAACCATAAAAAGGACACCCATGATGAAAATTTTGACATTCGCCATCTTGGATTTTTATTACAACCTCACTATCCATGAAAACGACACCCATAACGAAATAATTAAAAATGTTCGCAGCCGTCATCTTGAATTTTCATTTTGGCCTCACTATCGGCTTTGGCTTTAGCACCGTCGGAATCCATAAAAACGACCCCCATGATGAAAAAATTGATAAGAAGCTCAAGAATTTTAAAAGCTCTCCATCGTTGTAAAGTTCAAAAAATTGTTAGGGGCGCATTTAATTATTTCCCTTTAAGAGCCTATACTACCTCATCTAAAATTCACTCTTTATCTCGCTCGAACGATACTGCTCGCGGAGTGAATGAGAGCGAGACAGAGTGCGGTGCTAGGCGGCAGGCAGCGCCAATAGTTTAGGTATTTGCTTTTTACGGTGAAAATAATGGAAATTAAAAAAAAAAAATAACATAAGACCTGCTTTATAGTTAGTTCAGTTAGTATACAAAGTTTCATGATCTAATTTGAAGTATATTTTGAATACCAGCGGTTTATTGTTCGGTTTGGAGGTAACTTTGGATTTTTTTTTCTATCGAGAAAATTTTATTGAATCGTGTTTTCTTCTAACATAAGACCTAACATTAATCCTCAACTTTACCATATATTTATTTCAAAATTAATGCTGCAGTATTTTCGACATAACGGAGGATCATGCTAAGCCATTTGAGGTAGTATAGGCCCTTAAAAAGGAAGACTAGTTTATTAAAATTGATGATTGAAGATTTAATTAAAACTGAAACTAAAATTTTCTATCGTGATTGATTTAGTTAAAACTAATTAATAACTAAATTTTTAGTTTGACAAATCAATTGATTGAAAATTTTAATGATTGAGCCCAACACTGTTTTGTGTTCAGCCACTTTATTGTAGCAAATGACACAAAAATGAGGAATGAGGGTTGTCAAATTTTTCAGCTTGCAGCATAATACACAATCAATCTCAATCTAATCATTTTGAAGGATATTGCAAATCCATTGCTTCATATCGTCGACCGTAGGTTCAATTGAGGTAAGGGACAAAAGACACAATGTCCCTTACCTCAATTGAACCTACGGTCGACGATATGTTCGAAACATTTGTCTGCTGAACTTAGAGCATTAAACCAACCGGAGACGCCATTGTCAGGCGTTCCCCGCTGCCAAAGGTACGAGACCGCCGGTCATATCAGTCATATAAAACTAGTTGCCGCGCGTTCCGCGTCATTCAGCAAATCACACTAGCGCGGAACGAACGTAAGAGAAAAATGCCGAATTGCAGTGTTTTTTCGTGTAAAAATAGATCGGAAACATCCAGTAAACAAAAGGATAACCTTACTTTCCATCTATAAGTATTATTTTGTCCTAATAATAACATAAAATGCAATAAATTTGCAAAAAACCAAAAAATATTGTCGGTCAATGAATGTTGCCACTAAATTGTACAAGACCTAATTTAGTGTAATTTTTAAAGTTGTAATTTATAAATATTGACAATTATTTCAAACTTCTATTTCGCATTTGTTATTCTTATTACTGTTTACAACTTATTTTGTTACTTTATAAGATTTTTTTACTAAAGCCTTTAAAAAATTGCTATTTATTATAAAATAATTGATTAATGATATCAAACTTATGTTCCACAAATCTCTTACAATTTTCTCATATCGTTATTCTTCATTACTATAAAATATTTACGGGTCAAGTTATCACGAAACTACGCAATTTTTATATTTAAAAACAGGCCACACTGTAGCAAAATGAGGGCTGTGACTACATAGAAACAAATATCGATATCGACTTTATGAGTATGTTATTCCAGGGACTGAAAGCGGTTACGGTTAAAGGTTAAGATACCTCAAAAATATAACGGTACCGATTCAAAATAGAGGTTGAGCTATACCGGTACCCATATAAATAAAAGTTAGGATAAATTGTTATTTAACCGATATACGATTTTGTTACCGAAAAACATGATGACGGCGCGGCACGGGTGCACGGGGGTGTCTACAACAACTTGCTGCAACTTGACCTTATGTTTGTTGTACTAGTGGTAGGCAGTTAGCGCGTGAAGGACATGGAGTGATTTAACAATCGCTAACGACAGAAACAGACAGAGTGGCGAGGCGGTGTGTCAAAGAAACCCTTATTTAAAAAGTTTAAGGTATTGGTACTGATATTATTAAAAAGGTTATGTTACTTCTACTGAAATATACCGGTATGAATTTCGTACCTTAAAATACGGCTACTTTAAAAAATAACGATATCGTTATATTTCGGTTATCGTTATTTAACGGTATGACGTCATACCCAAATTTAAAGGTACCTTTATTTTTGGGTAATTCAGTCCCTGTGTTATTCTATTAATTTTTCAGATTTCCAAAAGATGCAATGACTCGGGATGTTTGGATTTGGGCTTGAGCAAATCATGTTTCGTGGACTCCTAAACGTACTAGTACAATTTGCTCACAGCATTTTGAAGCTTCATGTTCTAGAATACATTCTAATATCAAGAGACTCCGTGCTGCTACTGAGAAATTCCTAATAAGAAAACCAATAACACTGCCCGACCCGGGTATTGAACTCAGAACGTCGTGTTCAGCATTCATCCTTGCGAACACTAGACCATCGAGGCAGCGATGATATTCTGTGAAAATCTTACCGTGAAAACTCAGGTAAAATGAGCGTGGAGTGAGCTGTCAATAGTGTCAATTCCTAGATAAAACAAACTCACTTCACCTAAGTTTTCATGGTGAGATTTTTACAGAATCGACCGGCAGTTCTTGTACCGTGGCAATGAATCCTTATAGACTAACTTTAAAATCCTATGTTACCTATTTAAAAATAATTGATCTGCATTGAAGATCAATTTGATAAGTAAATATGAAAAAACAATTAAATAAAGAAGAGCTTTTTTATCACAACTATTGGCTGAACTCATCGACAGCAAAATATCGATAGTGTCAAGCACTTTCATCGCTTACACAAAAATGACGTCATGCCGTATCCTGACAGGGCGTCTCTGTGTGAGTTAGTACATGTGTGCGTATAGTTTATGCTTGTGTACGATAATTTTTTCGTGTGCGTGAGTAACAACGCGATCGAAAATGCATTAGTGTGTTAACACTATTTGTGTGCGTTGCCTCGTCCCCCGCGATGAAAGTGACAGACTTATTCGCATAGATATTAGTGCTCGTTGCGTCTCCGGTTGGTTTAATGCTCTAAGCTGCTGAACAACGTAAAAAACGCAATGAATGTTGTTGAACTGAGTGGTGTTACGCAAGTACCCCGCAGAGGTATCGCAGATGCTTTTACCAGAGACAAAGCTAAAATGTCTCACACCTTGACTAAACCATTGTCATCTAAGTAGCTAAATCAGTGGACCTAGATCAGTCCACGATACTTTCACAGCCGAACGTTTCAGCATACATCGACCGTGAAGTCCACTGCACGTAGGGTTTGCCACCCGTACGGGTTTGTCCGGCTTTGGGCCCCCCGTTGGGACTTTGTCCAGTCCTGGATTTTAAATAATTTTTTATTTTTATTTATTACTGACAGAATAATTACTAAAAAGTCAAATATCTGGTGTTTTATGAAAAGGTGTGTTTTTTGTCTGGACTTTCAAATTTTGGTAACCCTAATTGCACGGGAAATGCAATGAACGACGTCATTGGCAGGAATGCCCCGAGTCTCCGACGAGCGGTGAGCAGGGCTGTCGGTTGCATATTATTATAATCGTCTGTCTGCATCGGACGTTCGACATATTGAGTCCTAGTGTGATTGTAAACGATTTTTATTTTGGGGATGTTTGGGACAGTTCTTAAGTTATTAAGGACCTGACAAAGTTAACCACTTGAAGCTTATGTTCGTAAAGATAAACGCTACTGTATGCCACAAAAAATATGAATACTAGCTTGTGCCCGCGGTTTCCCACGGGGACGTGATACCGGGACAAGAAGTAGCCTAAGTCCTCCCCTAAATGCCATCTATTTCCTTGCCAAATTTTATCATAATCCGTTCAGTGGATTAGACATGAAAAGGTAATAAACGTTCAGATTTCCTTTGGGACTTTAATATAGTTACATATGACTTAAACATAACTGGAGAAATGTGGGTGTGCTATAGGTTCACCTCTGCTTAACCCTTTGCGAAATACAAGCGTGATGTTGCGTTACATTTGGACACTAATCAAGTGTACGTACACCCACAGCCCTACACACGAAGGATCAACGCCTTCCCGTTATCCTGTTTTAGATCTAATTCCATACAAGCAGTGGACTCTTGCGCATCTATTCACTCGTATAAGGCTAGCCACTCAGGTAATAAATCGCGCCAAATGAGGTTACTCGTGTTCGGGTTCTAATTGAATTATTTCCAGGGTAATGTGAGGTTACCTCACTGAAAAAGCGGACTTTAATGGACTAAACCGACCAGAAGTAAGTTGGAATTGCAATTTCAATCTGCGGGTTGGTCGATTGGTGCCGATTATTATGCACTGAGTTCATTCTTCGGATGGGTCGCAATTCACAAATCTCGAGACCTCCTCGTGCGTCAAAGACTAGCTTGGTGAATGATGATAGTAGAATAGAGAAGACAGAAAAAAAAATCCAAAATGGTCAAAATACTTAAGAGTAAACTAGTCGCGAGCTCGAACTCACTGGTGGTCATGGCCAAAAAGCACGCTGTCTCGCCTGGCTTCGTGTCCGATAGCGCTAATATCAGTGATGAGCAATTAGACGCTCTACACGAACAACGTCTAGTTCTAATGCACAAAAACATCGTTACGAACTGATAGGCGAGTAAAAAAATTCGAACAGTGTGTCGGAAAATCGAGCATTTATGAAAAAACCACTGCATAAATCAATTAAAAATAAAGTTTATTGATCTCTTCGATAACTGAGCTTTGTCTGTACGGACTTGGTTTTGAAGATTTTACAGTTCTTTTATTACTTATTTATACTCAAAGTTACGTTAAAAATAGCAAGAAAAACGAATCTTTGTTGGCTCATAACTTTTTAATGGCTTTTTATTTTACTATTCTGATTCCGTACAGACCTGAGAGCATTAAACCTCTAAGGTACAGACACTATTCATAATAAATCAAAACGATATAATTTTTAACTTTGGATGCACATTGTCAAACAGTGGAGTAATATTCTCCCGAAATTTGTATAGAAAAAATATCGACAAGTGGCACCTTAACAGTTCAAAATGACCCAAGGGACTTACCTAAAGTCGCTTTTCGTTCCTGCCAGTGTGACTGCGTTGTTCTTCTAAACTCCGCAGTGGATTTTAATGTGGTTTTCACTATCATTTAGTGAATTTATTCCGGAACGTTTATGTACAATACATTTATATAAAACTAACATGGAAAAGATAAATATAGGATTTGTCGTCAAGTCGTAATAACCCGTGCAAAGCAGGAGTGGGTCACTAGTATCAGTAGTATCATACATTTTAGCCTCGAGTCTCGAGAGATTAAAGCAGGCCGACTCACCGTATTACAAGCTAAATAATAAAATGGTGAATCAGCCAAGATAATTGGCGTGGAACGGAACACGTTAGCGGAGGATCGTCGTAGCTGGCGTCTGTGTAACCATCTCATCTGACCATGCGTTCGATGGAGCGTAACAAATGACTCCTCCTAAGGTCAGAGCCGCACTTAAGTACGCATTGTCTACTTTGCTTTTTATTTACTGAACGAACAATAAAAGCATTTAGTAAAAGTTTGTTTGTAATTGACAGTGTTTTTATTTCGTAAGCTATAAGGGCGGTTTTCATATGTACCAAAGAGCACAGATTTCAATAGGCTTCTAGAGCTTAAAATTGGATCAGTCTCTCTTCATCTCAAGTTTGACCACAGCCTAATCAATCCCCTTCATTTTGATGAAGAACTAAATTTTTGAGCACCCGGTCTGGGAAAGGTACCTAAGATTTTCTTTTCAAGCTTAAATAAGAAAAAAAATAAAATAAATACAGAAATCGAAGTTAGTTGCACCTAGCTTCTGACGTTTCATAAAAATGTCCATATTGGTTTATGTAAAATAAAATACTTTTTCGTTGAAGTCACGTTGACTTCGTCGACCTACATAGAACATTTTAAAAATAAAACGGGCTGCAAGACCTTGCAAGAGCAAACGAAGTGAGCTCGAACATTTTAGCACCCCGCCTCGAATAGATTAGATTTGATTTTGAGCCTTCTCTCAGAACACTCTTTGCCCAAAGGAATGATTGACCTGCCATATAAAAGGTTCTGTTGTGCCTTGCGAAAATGGTTAATCCAGGAAAGTTTCTACACTGTTAAAGATTTTTTGAATAACAGCTCATGCCGATTTGGTGTCCACTAATATACTGGTTTTTCCTCTTACTTCCTGAGACTTTATCTTTAATAATAATTTAAGTAATTGTAATCACCATATTTCTAATAATAATTTAAATTTGTTATAATTCAAATATAGGTAATTGTAATTTAAATTAAATTAAATTAATTTCATTTAAATAATTGTTGTAATTAACTATAATTTGCATGCCCGTAATGAGGGTGAAATATGTCCTGTGCTATAATTTAATTTTAACATCTTGTGTACCCATGTTTCAGGCAAATAAATGATTTATGATTATGAACATTGTATAAGTACTTACATTACTTGATGCATGAAATACTAGATAGCGGCCCGTCCCGGCTTCGCACGGGTGGAAATCAAAAATCAGTGATAATGTAGCACTGAAATGGTGAAAGTATTTTTAAAATCGGTCCAGTACATTTTGAGCCAATTCGTTACAAACATACATACAAATCTTTCCTCTTTTTAATATTAGTATAGATATAGATTTGTTTGCCGGAAATATATAAATAATAAGTAAATAACGCAATTTATTTTGTAGAGTTGAGAAAATGTAATTCTGAGGTAAAAAAACAACATCAAGAAGGCTTCTATGGGACACTTTGAAGAATTTTAACTGGTTTCTTAAGTACAATACAGCCGAAAAACACAAAAAACTTGATTATCCACAGCACATAAATATCGCGACTCAAACAATTGTTCGGACGCCGCTCTCAGTGTGTGTCCGGCCTTACCTGCGCTTGCGCAGCGCCAAGAGCGCCGGCGCCGGCGGCGGCCTCTA
The DNA here is from genome assembly GCA_949316385.1 of Globia sparganii. Taxonomy (NCBI): domain Eukaryota; kingdom Metazoa; phylum Arthropoda; class Insecta; order Lepidoptera; family Noctuidae; genus Globia; species Globia sparganii. The sequence goes on from OX438659.1 coordinate 24,254,314, forward strand.
CTGACAAGGGTGAAATTGAACAAAGGGATGGTACTATTAGTGAATCGATGTTTCTTTTAGGTTTTCAATGTGCGATGAGATGGGGCTTTGACCGTAAGTACCTAAATCGTTTTTAACCGATTTCAAAGAAGGAGTAGGTCATGCATTTAAATTATTTTTCAGATCAAATAAATCTTTATTGCTGCAATGTAGTTACTTTGGAAGATGTTGTATGAATGTATAATAGATCCGTTTGTATTGATTTGTTTCTTTTGTAAAAAAAAGTTTAAGTCATATTTCAATGACTACAGTGATTACAATTTCTACCTACCCCCATAAGAAGGCGTGAGTTTATAATCATAATCATTAATCATTCATTTATTGCATTTCATGTTGTTTACAGGTTGTTACATTATGATAGTTCCAAACAATGAACCCTGCTAGGGCACAGCAATGTATAGGCGATAGGTTTTAATTAATTTAAGATGCTATCATTATTCATATAATTTGTTGTTATAGATTAATTTAAAAATTATTAATTATTATTATACATTATGTCATTCTTATAAACTAAATAAAATAAATAAATTATCATTTTCATATTATAATCTCATACTTACTACAATTTATATAATTTGCAATGAGCCTAAATGTCATTATTATCTCAGTTAATTTAATGTCAATAGATTAGTTTTACATTATAATATGTCACATTTTCAGTTATAATAAAATAGAAAGTAATCACTAAAAAATACAGGAATGAGGCAGTAGCGGACTGATGTTTTATAGAGTACCTAGTTATGTATGTGTAATGTGTTCAAGTCGATATTAATTTATTTATTTCTCGGTTAAAAATTATTTTAGGCTATAAGTAATATGATTTTAAGTTTAAGTGGTTTTGTAGGTCATTTTTAAATTTGTTGTCATACTCTGTATCCTTAACTGAATTCGGGAGTTTATTATAGATTTTAACGCACATGGCCAGAGGCCCAGAACGAAACATAGCTAATTTTGAGGTTGGTACCGCTAATTCGTTTAGATATCGGTTTCTAAGACTGCGTTGTTGTGGGCGTTGCTGTTTTGCTAGCGGAAAAAGCGATGGGTATTTTCTCACAAATTTACTAGCTTTTAGGATATAAATACCTGATAGCGTAAGTATTTTATGTTCTATAAAGTATTGTTTGCAACTTTCCGTACTTTCTATATTTACTAGGATTCGAACGCATTTTTTTTTGTAAAATGAATAGTCGCTCTATATCTACACTATTTCCCCACATTATAATTCCATAGTTTAGCCACGAATATGCGTATGTAGGTTAAAAGAGTAGGCTGAAAGAGCTGTTTTGAAGTCGGTTGCTTTTTTTAGTTCTCTTAAGGCGTATATAAAGCTAGCCAATTTATTTGATAGGGTTTGTATATGAGCTTTCCAGTTTATATTTGTATCGACAGTCAGGCCTAACAGTGTAAAGTCGTTTACACATTGTAATTTTGTATTATTATATGAGAAGTCGATATCTACCTTTTCTTTCTGATATGGTCCATATTGCATCAGCTTCGTCTTCGAGAAATTTATTTCTAAATTATGGTCTTTCAACCATGCCACTATGTTAGTAAGAATGTCATTTAAGATTTCGTTAAGGGTCCCGTTATTATCATAAGGAAAAATTATTGAAATGTCGTCAGCAAATAGGACACTGTATGAATTTATTTCTTTAGGGAGGTTATTTATATATATTAGGAACAATAGGCACCCAAAAACACTACCTTGAGGAATTGACATGGTTACTTTTGCTCTATCAGATTTAACACGCGTTATCAGGCCAGTCTGTGCATCTTTATAATCTACTTCTACATATTGTTCCCGATTTTCTAAGTAAGAGCAAAACCATTTGTAGGCTGTGTTTATGTATGTATGTATGTTACCATAATCAGCCTTTCATGTGGAGCCACTGGTGGGACTTAGGCCTTCTCTTTTCGAGAAGGAGTGGGCTTTAATCTACCACGCGGGCCCAGTGCGGGTTGGTAATGTCAAAAGTTCAAATTTCGAATATTTGGTTCTAGGACATGCCGGTTTCCTCACGATGTTTTCCTTCACCGTTTTGAGAGGAGTGGTGATGATAATATTACTTACACAAAGTGAAGCGCCTGACTGGGTTCGAACCCACGATGACGTACAACTCGTAAGCCGGTGCCATTACCACTGGCCAGCACTTCTCAATAAGCTACACTATACTGCACTATGCTATAGTGAGTACTATAGTGGTACTATAGTGATGGTAGTACTACTAGTATGCATGTTACAATAATATAAAATGATGTAAAATATAAATCTATCTTTTATTTAATATAAAATTATGTAATATATCTATCTTTTATTTAATCTAAAATGATGTAAAATATCACTATCTTTTATCACTACATATTATAAAACAAAGTCGCTTTCTCTGTCCCTATATCCCTATGTATGCATAAATCTTTAAAACTACGCAACGGATTTTGATGCGGTTTTTAATAGATACAGTGATTCAAGAGGAAGGTTTATATGTATAATACATGTATAATATAGTAGAGAAACACTGATAATTTTAGAGGTTTCTAATGTGATGTCGTATATAAACCCTTTTTTTGCGCTTACATTGCAAACGCTAGCTGAACCCTATGAGATACATCAAAATAATGTACTACAGTATTGTACACCTTAAAAAGGTCTAAAAAAAATTCCGCGATGGTATATGTCTATCTCTTAGGGATAACCCACAATAACCATTTTTTTTTCCTTATATATAAAATTCTCGTGTCACAGTGTTAGTTACCATACTCCTCCGAAACGGCTTGACCGATTTTTATGAAATTTAACATGCATATTCAGTAGGTCTGAGAATCGGCTACTAACCTTTTTTTTTTTTTGCAAAACGACGTTTGCGGGGTCAGCTAGTTTAATATAAAATTATTTAAAATATCTCTATCTTTTATTTTCGGTTAAAAAAAAAGAATGTGTCTGCTTCTTCACGTGAAGTATTCGAGCTTCATTCACTGTAGCTAATACTTGTGGCGTGTCGGTCTGGTCGGTCGGGGCAAGTCGGGGCAATACCCCGCCGCGTTTGGGCAATAAATGTGTCTTTTAATGACACTTCATTAAAATTATTAAACAACTGCTTTTGTTGTCCTGTGACAAACGCACAACTCCTTAAATTATTTCTGATTTCTAAAGGTTCTTAACACGGGACGTTACCGCGCTTTGTGGTTCTTAAATGTTTGTCTGAAAATTAATAAATTATATGATTTTGCATTCTGTATTTTGCATGAATTATACATGCCTTAGTAAATGAGTTATATCTAGAACCTATTATAAAATAGAAATTGACTTGAAGATCCTTGTGTGAAAGACAGATTTTCGAGTTTTGGTTTTGTGAACACACCCTTTAAGTATAGTTCTTTTGTTAGCATTGATTGATGTTCGATTCGGCACGAAAGTGCATCGAACGGCTGTGAATTGCTATACAGTTCAGCAGGTTAGTGCCTAGCTGTGTGAGATAGGCACTAAGAAAGAGTGTTTGTCATTAATTTAGTCACTTGCCAAGTTTCAAGTGGGAAGATGTTAGTCCAACCTGGTAAAGTGGGTCTACCTTGACGGAACGGCAGTAGGTGTGATTAGCTATGTCACAAACCATGCTCCACCTCCCATCCTGCCTTCTGTCTCCCGAAATGCAGTCAAAGTGACCTCTGCCATCGACGACGCCGTGGAAGTGACAAAGTTTTGGGCCAAAAAGATTTAAAGTACAGTCGTGCCAACGACACAAAGAAAAAGAAGTCATTTGCCATACAGTGGTACAATGCACAGGCTTTTTCCCCTTGACTATGAAGTATGAACACCACTTAGAGTGATAAAAGATAACGTTTCCAAGTGTGGACGGGACAAACAACGCCCCATTGATGGACACTGCGGTCCCCCAATCAGCTGTGACGTCACTTGAGATGTCGCGCCGAGCTCATGGTGGCTGGAGCGTGAGAACTCACCCCAGTACCTGAGTTATCGTTTTCGATAGGTTTTATTGCCACTTCATACTATTTCAAACTGTAGTCACTTGGTTTATGCGCGGGTCGCTTGCCAGGGTCGGTTCGTTGATGGATGACCATTACATGTTAAGATTTGAAAATTGATTGTCCTCTACTATTATCAAAATTTCAGTTTCGTGCTCCTGCTAGAATCCCTCGTGCTCCTATAATTCCTTTACACCCTCCACTCCGCAGAACTATTAAATGTGTGTCAGTGTAAACAATTGTTGGTTGGCCAATATAGAAAAATTAAAATAAAGACCCTTCCGTGAACGCAAAGCACGTCTCGTCTGTTATTTGTAGATGTTTGATACTCGTTAAGGATAGTCAGAAGTTCAAAAGTCTGGCAACCAGTCTTACCAAAGGATATAGTGTTACCCATTAACTGAGCTTTGAAGGTCAGAATAGGCAGTCGAATCGCCTCCATCTAAAAACACTGGTATTCTGTTGGTTAGACTGAAAGCCGATTCCAAGATAGTTGGGAAAAGGCTGGGTAGTCACTTTGTTTAAGATATGTGGAGAATTTATGAGAAGATTCTTCTCTCATTGATCACAACAGCATCTCTCTGCGCATTCACAATTTTTTTTTTCTGCACCTCTGAGTTATTGATGATTATTTTTTTCGTTGACCCTTAACGCAAGCCTACTTTAGCCCTTCAAGATGATCAGACGTGATAAGAATGGTTGTCGGAGGCAGCATCAGTCTACCGAGCTGTTCGCATATCATCATCAGCCGGAAGACGTCCACTGCTGAACAAAGGCCGGTTCGAATTTAAATTTAATTTGAAATTTTCGAATTTCCCTATTTTTCTTGTTCGCATAAGCCATCCATAAATTGTTTATTGAAATTGTTTATTGAAATAATTGATTTACATAAATATTTACAAATTAGGGCCTTAAACTAGAGGTAGGTAACAAATAATTGGATTCTACCTGAACTAGGAATAAACCTGTATCTCAGGTATCTCACTCAAGTATAAATTACGTCACACTATACATAACTTTTAGGTCCCCCGTTCATGTCACAGGTAGTCCTATTGGTGTAAGCCAGGTGTTGCAATTTTATTATATATCTTTACTAATAATAAAGCTGAAGAGTTTGGTTGTTTGTTTGATCACGCTATTCTCTGGAACTGAAAAGTTCTCGGAGTCGGAGTTAAAAAATGTTTTCGCATTTGATAGCCCAATTCTTGAGGAAGGCTATAGGCGTATTTAGGACCCATATGGGCCGAGAAAAGAAAAAAAAAAGGCACAAATAACGCTAAGCGAAGCAGTTTAACCCAGAGTGTACACATTTTAAAAATAGATGTTCTGCTATACAGACCATCTGATAGTTGGACGTTTTGCTACATGGACATTTTGCTAATTAGACTTACTGCTCATTAGACGTTTATTATTTATTTATTTAATACTTCAAGCACATAAATGTACAGAGGCGGACGTTTCGCGCTGTTGGACATTTAGCTACTTAGACCTTCTGATCAGGAGGGGAATAAAGTTATTAAATGATTGAAAAATCAGCCCTTAGCATATTTATACTTGTGACGTCACAAAGTTTATACTAGAATAAACAATAGAAAAGTTACAATGTTGCCGGAAAGGCTCATGAAATAAATTAAAACAGGCTTTTAAAATGATATTATCTACCAGATAAGTTAACAGACGAGTTAGACATGACAGTTATTTGAATTTTAGAAATTTACGTAGTTCCAAGTTGATAATTAAAAGGTATTGGTATGTCTATAGTTGTTGCATTTTAGTGTGACGAAAGTGGTCATTGGTACCTACACCATCTAGATTGTTTTTATTTAAAAGACTGAAATACAGCCCCTTAACGTCCTGAATCCATATCTATCGTAATCTGCAACATGTTCTAATAACGAAAATCCATACATAGTTTATTGTTTTGGGTTCCTACGGAGAGCTATTAGGAAAAGGGCAATGACCAGTATTGCCATATTAAAACGCGACAACTGCAGTTACCAAATCCCTTTCTACCGCCGCCGACAACAGAGCGCGGTAACAATAACTTTATTCCTACATCTGTATATGGTATCCTACATGTAAGGGGCTCCTTTTGTGTACTCCTCTCATTATAAGTTCCAAACTGGTGCTGATCAATACACGGTAATGCGCAACCCTTTCATGTGCGGCGACCCTTAAATCCGCTTTACACCGTACGATATTAAAACGGACTAATGCGATACTGATTAACTGACTTTCTCTAAACTATTTGTCTAATATACTTAATATTTAATGAATTATTTATTTGGTTAAACTCAATAGCACCTAATTAGCCGATTCTTGAAACAGTTTTTTCACCGCACATCTTAGGGTTTAAACCAGCTGCACCCGGTTAGACTGGAAGCCGACCCCAACATAGTTGGGAAAAAGCTAGGCAGATGATGAGCTTAAGCTTTGAATTTACAAACAATGAACAAATAAAAATACACAATTTGTACATACTTGTACATCTAATACATTAATATATAAAATTCTCGTGTCACAGTGTTAGTTACCATACTCCTCCGAAACGGCTGGACCGATTTGTATGAAATTTTGTGTGCATATCGGGTAGGTCTGAGAATCGGCTACTATGAATTTTTGTTTTTTACAAGAAGACGTTTGCGGGGTCAGCTAGTCTAATATATAAAATTCTCGTGTCGCGGTGTTTGTGGTTAAGCTCCTCCGAAACGGCTGGACCAATTTTTATGAAATTTTGTGTGCATATCGGGTAGGTCTGAGAATCGGCCAACATCATACCCCCTTTTTTTTTTGCATAACGACGTTTGCGGGGTCAGCAAGTATTATATAAGATTTTAGTGTTAGCTTACATATTGTATTTATCTTCAAAAATACTTCATAATACTAGCTGCGCCCAGCAGTTTTACCTGCATAAGTCTCGATCCCGCGGGGATATTGGGATAAAAAGTATTCTATGTCTAATCCAAGTCATGGTTTACACATGCGCCAAATTTCATCCAAATTCGTTTAGCCGTTTTAGTGTGAAAGCGTAAATAATCGGCCTTATCGCAGAAAGCGATAAGGCCGCCCATTGTATGTTTTGTAGTAATAATTGTTTTTTTTTGTTAAGTATTTTCTGGTGTACAATAAAGTATATATAAATAAATAAATAATAATCAAATCTTTTCTCTTTTTCATATTATTGGTTTAGATATCACTGTAAACAAATTAAAAACGATTAATTAAAAAAAAAAAAGTAATTTCTTATGCGATTTCAGTAAACTAAAGAGCCTGTTTCAGTAACCGGCCATAATACCCAAAAGTATTTTGGTAGATATTATTGAGATGGTTTAATAGTTTTTTTTACAGCGCGTAGGTACTTTACTTTTGTACATATGTACTGTGAGAAACAATACACGGGGCCTGCATGACACGCCAACGGTAAATTACTGTATATTTTACTTCACACTTCGAAACAAAAAAACTAACCACTTAATTCTTTCGAACAAAAACATCGTGCGGTGTAAATAGAGCTCCTGCGCCTGTGCCGGCACCAAATATGGCGGCGGTAACGAGCGGACCATACACGGCGAAGACCTGCCGTCTCACTTATACGCTCACCGTTGAATCATTCTAGTTAAAATAGAATTTTCGTAATGATTTAGGTAAAAAAATCCAATACCAATACGAATTTGACCTTTGTGGTTAGATTCAAGACTAGACCTGGGTTGTACAGAGCTCACACGTCTGTGGTAACATTTGATCTGGAGCTGGGCTAGCGTAGTACAGAGTTTCAGGAGAATGCGAGGCCAGCTTATACTGGTTTTGTTACCGAAAACGTGCGGCCTACCCCTGTTCTTTTATAAAAGTCCTCCAGACCGAATTTCGGCCATGGCGAACAATCTTAGCGAAGACCAGCCTTCGGTACTGGAAATATTAAACACAAGTGTGTGCGCAGACACAGGTCCACTCTCTTCCCTCACTTTCATAGTCCCTCGCAGTTGTCGTGTTGGATTGCCCTGTTCTTTTATACATTGGGTTAGGAAAGTAAAATTTACTCTGAAGATCGCGATGACTTATGAAGCAATGAATTAGCAATTTGCTTCAAAATGATTCAGATTCCGATTGATAGTGTGTTACGCAATTAGGGTGCAGAGCTAAACTCGATAGACTGGCGTACCTACTTATAACAGAATCGTCAGTACGCACTACCCCGAGCTGTTGTTTGAATATCTTGCCATGTCTTCTTGAGCTTGGTGTGTTTTTTAATACTATGACCATACTGGAGGCACGTACCTCTTAGTATCTACTACACGGTCGATTTAGACGACCTCAATTTAGTTATGTCATTATGTGCTAAATTGGTTAAAATAAGTCCAAGAGCTATATTTATAGGAATCATTCATTAGTTAATTTCACTTCATATACATTGCAGTTACACTTATACTGATCCACAATCAATACAATAATGCCCTTTGTACGCATGACGACATATCAAGCTATACATTTCCATTATAAGCTGACATGGTATAGACCACCCTTTCAACAAGAAGACGCGCACAAGACTGACGCGACCAGCCATAATGTTTTAATTTATACCAATAATGAAATGATGGCAATATAAAAATCATCAGCTCGAAATTCGAAAAAAATCAGCATCTTAATTTAACTTTTTTTAATCGGACAACCAACTCAGTTCGTCATGCCCAGTAGCCACACTGGCAGCCATAACCTTAAGAGGCAATTTAAAAGTAAATCCCCTTAACATAATTTATATTTCTAAAAGAAAGAAAAAGTATTTATTGTGACTCATACAGAAAGATCACAACACTAAAAAGGTCATTACCCAAGAAGCTTTTGATCCCACGGGATGAAAAGAAAAAATAAACCGGGAGCGTATGAAATAGGTTTTCATAAAGAGACGCGTTGATGGACAGCCCTTGTGGCGCGGCTCCTGCCATTCTATTCCCACACTACAGAACATAATTATTATAATTATACGCATAAGTACGATACGCCCTCTGTTGCTCTGTTCAATGAAGGATGTGTGGAAACGTTATTTAGTCTTGACGATACGCTTACGTTACGACTTTAACCAGTTTTTTGACTGAAAACTTCTTTAGGCACAATTTGCGCTCGTCCTAAACAGTGATTGAAACTGAACCGTCACGCTCGGGTTGGTGACGCTGAATCGGGTAAACTCGGTTCCAGTCGTAAGTTTTCACTTCTATCGTGTGGTCATACACACATCCTCTTTTTTATGTAAGGCAAATCAATGGGGATGCATGTATGTATGTGTAATTCTGTGTCCAAATAAACGTTATTCTTTCTTTCTCATTGTACGCTATCAGTAGCAATAGCTTTCGTTTTGATAGTCCAACAACATTAATTGCGTTATTGAGTAGACAAATTTTTCGAACATATGAAGCAATTTATAGATAGGCAATATTCTTCAAAATGATTCAGATTGAGATTGATAATGTGTTACGAAATTAGGGTCCCGTGGAATAATAGCAGACCTCCACGCCAGCGTAACCGCAGAAAGAAGCTAGTACTTCTGCAATTAAGAACGAAACTGAAAATAAGAAAGAAAAAAAATACAGAGAGCCATAATCGTATCCGTGTCGTTACATGTAAACGTCACTCTTTTAGAAAATAGTTCCTCCCGCTCTTTTCTGTTCCAACGAACTACCAGTTTTAAATAATAAAATAAGCTGTAATGGCGTTGATTGAAACCACTAATGGCCTGCTTCACCACCTTCTGATAAGTTCTGGTTAACTTATCTTGTAGGTAAGCGCTTATTCTGACGCTGTGAAACACTTGATACAGATAGTGCAATCCACAAAGTTGCGCCCCACTCTTCTTCCAAATCGTTAGCAGTTATTGCCAATAATAATAATTAGTGTGTATCGACAAAATTAAAACACTAGCGGAATGTTGCTCACTTGTGCTGTAAGCATTAGGAAAAAAGAGTGCGGCGCGTCTTTGTGGATTGCACTATCAGTGTTACACTCTGTTTATACGTCGATACATTAAGTAACGAGTATTTTGGGGTGGCAACACACATGATACTCATGCAGCTCTACACTCTGCGGTGAACACAGTTCTTTGTCCAACATTTACGATTCTTTTACGATGGGTCGTGTAAAAGCACCGGCTGGCTAACTACTACTCTGTATAATAAATCAATGGGTTTGGGGGGTCGTAAATATTAATGTTTGGATGGTGAAAGCTCATTTAGGCACAGTGGAAGTGTGGACGAAGCTGTAGTGTTACAAAGCTACGCCTCCGGATTGCGGTTACTAAACAAGCCACTTTAGACACACGAATTCTGAGGAATTATTATGGAATAAAATGTTTATTATTTCTCTCAAAACAATGAGGAAACCGGCATATCCTAGAACCGAAAATTCGAAGACATGTGACATCTACCAACCCGCACTGGGCCCGCGTGGTGGATTATGGCCCACTCTCTCTCACTGAGAGGAGGCCTGTTTCCCAGCAGTGGGTACACTATAGGCTGATTATGCTGAAATGTTTATACTTATGTAAGTAGATATTCTAAGGCCCGTATTACAGAACGTCACTCAATATTCAAGCATTACTTAAAACTAGATTCAAACGCTCCGGGCGTCGGAAGCCGCGAGACGACTCCCGGCCACCGTAGGCGCGGGCCTGCGGGCGGAGAGTAATGGGTAACCCTTCGTCCGATCAGGACCAGGCCCGTGCCGGACGGCGCGTACGTGTTCCACGCGCGCCTCAAAGAGATGTCAGCAATAAGGAAGGGGCCCGTAAGGGCCGAAGCCTGCCGGGGCAGCGGGATTGTCCGAAAGGGTTACCGCTACCCCGGAACACAAAGGGCTAAGGAAGGAACACGGGTGGGTTTTAGTCAGTAAGAGTCTGACACACCCTTCTGCTCCACCCAGAGCGGGAGGGGTCATTTGATGATTTCCCATCCACAAAAAAAAAGCCATTTGATTGGTTGAAACTAGTTTTAAGTAATGCTTGAGTATTGAGTGACGTTCTGTAATACGGGAATTAGAGTCATTTACAAGTCAATATTTTAAAAACTAGATGGCGCCGGCATTTTCTAGCTGACTGATTGAACCCTGAGAATAAATGCCGAAACAAACTCAGAGGCCATGGTCTCTTTTAAAGTTCAAACATTATGTTATTAGGATGTTATGTGAGTCTAACAATACAAGGCCATGTCTGGAAGGGTATTTTGAGGAAAGAGCCATTGTAACTTTGAGTTGACTTGCACACCAATTGCGTAACGCACCACCAATCTTAATCTAAATCATTTTGAAGCATATTGCTAATCCATTGCTTCATATGTTCGAAAGATTTGTTTGCTCAACAACGTAAATAACGCAATGAATGTTGTTGAACTGAGAAAGGGAATGATTTTGCTACTTCTTAAAATTACGGGAATTGCCCCTCAGTTTCGCTATCTTGTCACTATCATCACCGTTTCTTTCTACGTTCAGTTTTTAATATGAATACCTACTGACAGATTTTGATTTTTCAAAATCTTTATTACAAAAGCTTTTACAAATTACAATAGTGTTTACAAATGATCTTATTCTATTTTTGAAATCGTGATTAATTTTGTTACAAAGACTATATTTCGCCTTTACAAACAATAAAAAGGTTTATGTCGTGCATACACAAGCCAAATCAAAATTATTTCAAGTGCCACGCAAAAATAACTTTTTTGGCAGGAGTACCTACTGCCTCCTTCACAATACCCAATTACTAAACCAAATACCTGTTATTTAGACATTAGAGACTCAATGAATAGCAAAAACGTAAAGCGTAAGCTGAAAGAACATTACATCAACTCGATTAAAACTAACTGCTAATAGTGCGTTGATCAAATCTCAGACCATGTCATGCTAATACAGACCCCAGAGGTCTAATTGTGTGCTTTGTTTAAGTGTAAGGAACTTGTATTTTATAAAATAAATAAATAATATATAATAATATACTGGATAGACCTTTGTTAAGTAGGTAGCTGTTTCTGTACAAATTAAAACTAATGAGTAGAAAGTAGGAATCCATGTTTGTCATTAAAATGTTTCTGGAGACATTCTTGTCAGCCTCATACCACTCCCCGTCTCATTTCATAAGAAAAATGTGATTCATGCATGCGTAACCAGACAAGATCTAACGAATTTAAACCTTATTTCGAGATTATTAAGATTGATATAAAGAGGAGACGAGGGATCGAGGTGTTTTCAAGAATATCTAATAGGAGAAATTTATGACATTGGTTTGTGATAAATGTCGTAAAATAAGAATTGGTCGCGGTGTGGTCCTTGTGCCCGCGATAAAAAAAAATGACATAAAAAGCCTTTGTGATAAACGGACAGAAGTGATATAATAAGCTTTCCGTTTTCCCTAAATTAGTTAAAGAATCCCATAGGTCACGGTTCACATGTCTCTTAGTTTTCGTATATTTAAAGCAAAACTTAAAACCAGCTCTGCGACGTGAGACGTGGACATGACGACCAGCACCCTAATTGCGTAACACACTATCAGTAGCAGTGGGTTTCATTTTAACAGTTCAACAACATACATTGCGTTACTTGAGTTGTTGGGCAGACACATTTTTCGAACATCTGGAGCAATGGTAATCCATTGCTCCAGATGACCAGAGGGCTGCCTTATTTTTTGGCCAAAGAATCAGCATTGCCATACAACGTGGCAATGCTGCCAGCCTTTTAGGCACGTTTCCTGTTGACAGCGATGCAGACGAACTTTTTGATGCCCTTTGATTAGGTATTTCTCCTCCTTTATAAACACTTGTACATATTATTATTTTAAGTCTGTTAGATAAAAATAAACGCACATTTTTACGCTTCAAAATTATTCAAATTGAGATCGATAGTGTGTTTCGCAATTAGGGTGCTGTGCATCTGTGCAATTGCATGATGCTTGAAGAACCTCAAAGTGATTGGAATTCTTTCCATTTTGGCTTATAATCTCTAAAAGGTGATCCTACGATATAAGTCACCTTAAAGCCTAAACGTTTTTAATGTAAGTATACAAAATTAATTTTTTTACGCGAACTTGGTTTTACGCTATTGGTATTATCCTAAAGACATACCAAAACCCAGTGCTGTGCAATTTAACGCGGTCAACAATGTTTTTAATGACTGGACTAATAAGTACATCGCCGCAGGTAATATTGATTTTGTTTCTTTAAAAAATCGTTGCCCCACCCTAGGAATTTCTCTTGTATTGTGGGTGCGTTTACAAACATTTAAACTCACATACACAAACAGCCGGACCCGGAACAACTGCTTGTAGGTCATCCAAATATTTGTTCCGTGCGGGAATCGAACCCGCGACTCGCAGCGCAGCAGTCAATCGCTGAACCACTGCGCCAACCGTGCCGTCAAAATGACGCATTTTGAAATTGTAAGGCATCCTTGCACACCGCAGCCGGCAGACGGCGCAGACGCAGTACTTACTAATCCTCTTATCGAGTAGTTCGGGTACTTGAAAAGCCCCTGAAGTGGAGGCCAGCAGACTGCTACACAAAGACGACACTACCATAGACGTGACGTCACAACTATGTAACTTCACACAGTTCATAGTGTCGTCATACACTCGAAAAGGACGGGAATAATAATAATAATAGTCTCCCCGACCGATTTCGGTCACGGTGGCCAATCTCAACGGAGATTAGCCAGGTACGCAGGAGATATTATAGTGCACAAGTGTGCGCACAGATACTGGTGCACTCCCTCTTCCCTCACTCTCATAATCCGATGGGACGGTAATCCGACACGACCGGAGAAAGATCAGGCGCAGGACGACCGGAGAAAGACAGGCAACGACGACGCACGGGGGTATCACACCACCAACTTCCAAACTCCGGGCTGCTACTAAGAAATTCCTAATGGAAAAACTCAATAACACTTTGCCCGAATCCCCATCGAAAACTATTAAAGTAAGATCTTCTCCAATTTTTTATTGATTTTAGAGATTTTTTTCGATTATCTCGTTTTACTGTTTTACTATGCCTTCCTTTATTTGTTCGAACATTTCTAATATTTTGTGAATTGTAGGTAAAATGGTAACCATAAATGACTGCCTCATTGTTCTAGTGGTCCAAGCGCGACGGCTGAGCATGTATTCCTAGGTTTGTTTCCCAGGCAGGACTAAGTGTTATTGGGTTTTTCCACCAGAAATTTTTAGCAGCCCGAAGTCTGTATTTGTTCCCGTTTGATGGCAATAGGCTCCCCCATAGGACTTAACATAACTGGCATAATGTCGGATTTACTTTCCAGGGTGACTTATAATTCCACGTATTCCTTCCAGGATATGATAGTGCGACCCATATGCAACAATAATGTAAGCAATTTTTATGTAATATCAGTTGGGTACCAGTTAATGACCTTGACGATAGGTCGTGGTGGACAATGAAAGGATAGCGGACTGTATAACAAGAAGTTATCATCATCATCTGCCTAGCCTTTACCCAACTATGTTGGGGTGGGCTTCCAGTCTAACCGGATGCAGCTGAATACCAGTATTTTACATGGGACGATTGCCTATCTGACCTCCACAACCCAGTTACTGGGTAATACGCTACCCCTTGGTAAGACTTGTCGTCAGACATTCTTGCTTCTGACTACCCGTAAACCGTGTCAAAGAACAGCGAATGACAGCCGGGGCCAACGGCTTAACGTGCTTTCCGAGGCACGGAAGGTCTCGGTATGTAAATATAGTCACCCATCCACAGACCAACCGCGGCAAGCGTAGCTTAACCTGATCGATCGACCTGTGCGGCTGTTATTATTACCACGGGCCCCTCACAAACAATAACAACCAGTATATTAATGAATAAAAGAAAGAAAAGAAATAACAACGGTAGGTTCAAAAATGTAAACAAGAGATTGAGTGGTAATTAATATAACGAGCAAGGACAGCCGTGCATGAAGGCAAGCAACGGCTGACTCTCGTGGCGGCGTTTGGTCCTTCGATCCTTCGAGCCGGATGACTCCCGCTGACCCAGCACCCCTAGTTCACTGCCGCCAGCGTGCGGTGATGTTGAGTGGAGCGTTCTCAACAGTACCTATACGTAAACGTCCTCTGCCTAACCCTTTAGGAAAACAGGCGTGATATTATGTAATGTGGTAACTAACCCCCCTTTTTGCAGAACGCTATTTCATGCTTCGTACTAAAGTAAGTATTTTAGTTGTGCAATACCATGTTAACTGTTTTGATTGGTTCACCGAAATAACAGCATTCATAAGAAGTCAGTGTGGGTCTCACGTCGCATCCCATATTGGGTAATATCGCAGGAAACACACAACTTCCCCGTTGTCAAACGCAGTCGGTTCACTCACTGCATGCATACCAAAGTTGATGAGTGGCACTAATAATAAGCGGAAGCGACTTGATACGTAAGTCCCGAGGATCACTAAAAAACGCTAATAGCATTTTCCGCTCTGCACTTCAAGACATCATCGAGCAGCAAACACAAAATAAACTTTATAATATTGTACCATGATACAGTTTGGTTCAGGCTCGCAGAGTTCACGGAAAAATGGCAAAAGAGGGAGGAAGCTTATACTCAGCAGTAGTTGGAACAAGACTGCCAATGATGATGATGATGCTTTGATTTCTGTTTAATTTGTGAATAACATTTAGAGGTACACGCGTCAATAACAGTTAGACGTACACGCGTCAATAACAGTTAGACGTACACGTGTCAATAACAGTTAGACGTACACGTGTCAAGGACGGTCAACTATCGTCTGTCGATGTCAAATTACCAATAACCATCGTGGGGAGGTTGACTCATTTTAACTGGACGAGATAGATTCTTAGTTAGAGCAATATTTGCGCACTGCATTCGATTCGAATCCGAGGAATGACGTTCCGAAGTGCCCATAGTACAATTTGTAGTAAGGATTACGCACTAGATCCTAATTCCATCCGTCCGAATTAAGAACATTTTCAATTTGGATAGAATTCAAATCTCGAATTCGGATCGGATGCAGCGCGGAAAGGCTCCACAACGCCGCCGCTCATAACTTAGAGCATACGTTACTAACCGGCTAGTGTTTGTAAAGTAAACAGAGCTCCGATGCTTTCGTGACGGTATCGACGCCTGCACTTTACTAATTAACGATGCGTGTGGCCAGACTCGGCTCTAATACCATCATCTTATGGTGATTCCCATAGTTATCAGCCTGCAATTGTACGCATACAAAAATAGAACGAGTGTCGGTCACGCTTGCCCAATTTCATCATCATAAGATTTAATAGTCTCGGTTTCCAAGGTGTTTCAGAAAGTATTTAAGTAATTTATCTGATATCGAAAGTCTACAAGTGTAGAGTTAGGTGTTGAGTCCACAAATCCGCAACCGCAGTAGCCCACCACAATCTCATCCAACAGCCATGCCAAGATATGCACTAATTGGTTTCCCCTGTTATCCAGAGTATTAACAAACAAAAACTAGGCAGGCAAGTCCAAAAGCATCTTAGAACTTAGACATTCAAGGAATCTCTAATGTCTCCAAAGCGCACACAGAAAGAAACGCGCGCGTAAAAATCTCTACACCGTGCTATATTCCTTACACAAAAATCAGAACGTATTTGTAGTTGGAAAACGGTGACCTCGCATTGGGAGTTCAACAGTAGGTACAGAATCGCGACACTGTGTGCAACTCCCAGACAAAAATCACTCAATAAAGTTCACACGGTGGCTGTAAATGGAAAACGAAGACCTCGCAGTAGCGGGCTAATCAACCCTTCTAAAGTGCCAACACAGTGTCGTCTCCCGAACGAACTATGTTCTAAGAATTGACACAGTGTTCATACATGGAATACGTCGAGTTCAACAGCAGTCCAATTAGTATTGGGAGGGAGGAGGTAATTGGGGTAGAACCGGTTCTAAGATCGTTTTACTCGACGACGGTCCGGGTTCAGCTTATGCTCGTACACTCGAGTACTTCTCAATGGAATTTGTATGTATAATTGAGTGTTAATAGGAAAGTTCTGTAATGTGAGATAGGCGTGTTCGGGATATGAGTTCACAAGTGTTACCACTTTTTCTCTGGAGAACTCTGAAGTAATCGCGTCCGTTACTGTGCCGTGATGATGATACAGAACGTAAGTACTTTATTAAAAGTTTGTGTGTAACTACTTGTATGTTTTTTTGTTTGAATTGGATTAAGAGCGAGATCTGGGCATTAGTGCAGTGGCAAAGCACTTAGTGAAGTCCTGGGTTCGATTATAAAACAAACAAAGCGTAGCCCATTAGGTTTAAATTAGTATCGTTTCAAGTCTTTGGCCTCATTGTTAGACAGATATAATGGCAGTAACGATTTTGACGAGAGGGCAAACTGTTCACAAAGATTAGGATAGCAGGCGAGGCTTCGTCTGTGTGGAGTTCCACTTCCACAGTCGCTAGTCAAGTCGTTATTGAAACTAGGCTGAGAATAATCACTTTTTGGACGTCAATATTACACTCTTATGTTACAAATATAACAAAAACAACAGCACAACAACTTTAACATAAAACGCCCGCAGCACGTTTCAGCACTTCCTAGCGCTTTAGCTGGGAAGAAGATATGGCGCAACAACTCCCCAGCAGCCCTCAGCCCTCTAGCCCCATAGAGTTCCGAACCCCACGGCGTCCGGAATTTGCGCACGGGCAAGGGTCGGCTACGTCGTCGTCGTTAGCCTCGATCTCGCCGGTTCTGAAAGTTATGTCAAGTGATGAAGAGAAAAACAACTTCACGTCACCCGAATCCGAAAAAATGGCTACCTGCCTAGATTGTATTGAAGCAGAACCGAAGAGCGACAAGAAGGGTCCTTGCTCTGTAAACTAACTCCAAACAAGTTAGTTTCCCAAACAAAATAAAACGAAGCAAGTCACTCAAGGAGTCCCCGCATAAGAACAGAAAGAGTTCGTTCTCATTTTCTGAGAAGCGCAGTCTTAGTATGTCGAGCTTGCATCGAAGTCGCTCGGTACAGTAGCTGGACTTCAGTATGGATATGAGTGTTGACGGTTCCTTCCGTCCATAACCATTCCCTTTCCACTCTGAACAATACTTGACCCTTTTTACAGCAGTCTAAACTCCTAATCACAGCTGGAGCCGACAATGATATGATGTACACTTAGTCACATTGGCGCGGTGACAGTGACTCATATTGCCCCGGTTCCCGATATATTTAGATTGGCACACGACCGCGAGACGAACTGTCGCGTTGTACCAAAATATACGTACTTACGTTCAGTCGTTTGTCCACCAAGGAAACTTTGCGGACGATCATGGTATCTTGTACGCGTAAAATGGTATCTCGAGTGTTAGACCGAAAAGACGGGTCCGCCTATTGTCAAAATCAAAAGTCATTCTTATTTTTCGTGTCGTTGCCACGACTGTATTTTAGATCTTGATCTTGAAGATATACCTAAGTCTAACTTGGTATTGGGTCTTTTTTTTTCTGGATGGGAAATCATCAAATGACCCCTCCCGCTAAGGGTGGAGCAGAAGGGAGTGTCAGACTCTTACTACCTAAAACCCACCCGTGTTCCTTCCGGAGCAGCGGTAACCCTTTCGGACAATCCCGCTGCCCGTAAAGTGGGTCTACCTTGTACCTTGTTGTTGAACGGTTGTGAATAGCTATACAGTCCAGCAGGTTAGTGCCTAGCTGTGTGAGATATGCACTAAGAAAGAGTGTTTGTCATTAATTTAGACATTTGCCGAGTTTCAAGTGGGAAGATGTAAGTCAAACCTGGTAAAGTGGGTCTACCTTGACGGAACGGCAGTAGGGTGTGATTGTGGAGCTATGTCACAAACCATGCTCCACCTCATATCCTGCCCTCTGTGTCCAAAACATGCAGTCAAAATGACCTCTGAGCTGCCACCGACGACGCCGTGGAAGTGGCAAAGTTTTGGGGCAAAAAGATCTAAGTCATTAAGTATTCAAATTAGTCTGAGAATTTAAAATAATAATAATGACATGACAGCCAATGGATTAACACCTGAGGAGGCTCTCTTTGGGCAGCTGGATCAAGGGCTTGAATCAGAAAGCGGTACTTGTGGACACGGCCCGCATTGTTAGGAGGTTCCTTCCTCTGGAGCCCTGACTGCCGGTAGCTTGGACCCTGTTCCCGATACCGGTGGGCTACTATTTTTTTATATTTTAAATGTTTTTATATTGTTTTTATATTCTAATGTTTAAAAATATAATTTATATGTATTTAGTTTTTAAATAAAGGAAATAGTAATAAACTAAATAGAACTTGGAAAAATAGGGGATTTTATAGACCCGCCCGACACACACTGTGGAGTGCGGCGTTGTCCATACCATGACCGACTTGCTCGAATTTCCCAAGTGTCTAAACTTCTGTAACGTGCTGCTAACGTGGCCATCTATTACAAGTTAAGGATTTTCGTTTCTTGATCAGAAAGGCCTAAGATGGATCTTTTTAATGTTATGTATCCGAGGGATCTTATTACTAAGCCTTCGCTGTCCGTCCGTCTGTCAGCGGGCTGTATCTCATGAACCGTAATAGATTGAGCTTTTCACAGAGTGTATTTTGATTGTCGCTATAACAGCATCTAATAAAAATAAAATAAATTTAAAAATTAATACAAGAAACGTTTTTTAGGTGTTTTTTGCATTGTGGTACGGTACGGAACCTATCGTGTGCCAGTCCGACTCGCCCTTGGCCACTTTTTCAATGTCAATAACTTTAAAATATTGAATCACTGAATATGAAATTCCTAATAGACCACATTAAGACAATACTGAAATAACAATGCCATAATTACGACCAGCGAATAAATTGAGTCGACTGTAAACTGCATTCGATCTGCATTTAACAATGACTCGAAATCAAGCTGTTTGTTTATTGATAGGTTTGTTTGACTGATAAATGATTGATTCTCGAACATGATGTAACACAAACAGATTTCAACAAGTTATTTTCAAAAGTAATGTTTCAGTTTGAATTACTTCCTCAAACGGCACAAATATTTACATCCAGAGCTTTTGTACAGAGGCCAGCACATCAAGCTACCTCAATCTGTCAATTTTCCCAATTGAATATGAACCTTATTCCTTTGTTGTAAAGTTGAAAATCTATGAAAGAAATTTGACAAATTGGGGTAGGTTGATGATCTGACCTCTGTACTTGATGCGCCGTCCGTGGAGCTTCCAAACATAGTATTAATGCAGCAGGAGGATGTTGAGTGATCACTGCAGAAATACATGTGTCATATTATTGTAGCTTTACCTGTATACATGTATTTGCTTTGCGAAGGCCCAACACAGATGAAAATGAAAAATGTATTATAATACCTTAACAACTAGTGATTCGAGCCTTTTTTTAAACAAATAAGCCTATGTCAGGAGACTCTTCCATAACTTATCATAAACAGCCTAAAATGTTCTCATTGCTGGGAGACAGGCCTCCTCTCTGTGAGAGGGAGTGGGCCGTAATCCACCATGAAGGCCCAGTGCGGGTTGGTAGATGTCACATGTCTTCGAATTTTTAGTTCTAGGACATGCCGGTTTCCCCGCGTTGTTTTCCTTGACCGTTTTTGAGAGCAGTGGTGATGAAATTATAATTTACACAAAATAAAGCGGCTGTCTGGTTCGAACCTACGACCTACAACTCGTAAGTCGCGGCCGTTACCAGTGTTATCACTGGTCTACTTGCATTAATTTCTTTGTACTATTTATTTGCAGATGACCGATTGTAATTGGGCACCGAACTCCGGCAGATGGACGTCGGTGACCAATTTGAATTCGACTCAAGGCACATATCCTATACCTGCCGACGTCTTATGCGGAACTCATCTTGAAATGGAAGTGCAACGAAGTTCGTGTTTTCCAGCAGCTTTCTTGGTATTGTTCATCTTTAGTTTTAATCAGGAATATCGTATGAAAATTACCAAGTCAACAGTACTAGCAACAAAGTAACTTCAAATGTGATCGCCAATCCATAAAATACTGAACGATGTAATAAAAGCGGTCAAAAGCCTATGATCTATAGAGTTATAGACATACCTACCTACTTAATTACTCATCTCTTAAGCCTGGAGCACACATGCCTGTAACTTGCACATCATAATCAGCCTATAATGTTCCCACGGCTGGGACGCACGTCTTTCAGTGAAAGGGAGTGGGCCGTAATCTACCACTCGGGTCCAGTGCGGGTTGGCAGTTGTCACATGTCTTCGTATTTTTGGTTCTGGGACATGCCGGTTTCCTCACGATGTTTTCCTTTCCCGTTCATCATCTTGCACAAAAGTATGCAAATAGCTTGCTTACCGTGTATCAGTGTATGGCACACGCCACACGGATGCCAAGCTATTTGCATACTTTTATTTGTATTCCGGGCTTTAGAAGCACAATATAATACAAGAGCTTTGCGAAAAATGGGACGTAAATGTGACGGCCCTATCTACCCCTTCGCAGAATCCAGACATAGTTATACCTGAGTTATGATTTCCACGCAGATTTGCTCAATGGGCCGCTAAAACTAGGGGCGCAGAATAAATAGTACGCAAAGACATGAGAGGGGGGAACTACCGATATAGACTGCTCGACTCGACACACAAACATCTTACATCACACATCACTTCAATAATTGTCAACTTTAGCTGATTTGAAATAGGATTCAAATTCTTTTGGCAAAATATTGTGACATACGACGGGGTTCTGAGCAGTGTGAGCTGAATCATCGGTCACTTACCCCCGCGTAGTTAGAAAATAAATTTTCTAGATAAAACTGTTCTGTAGTGACATTGTTTATGTTTCCGATTTGTGATATTGTATTTTATTTTTGGTGCACTGTGCTTTAGTCATGGGGAGTTGGCAACGGATGGGAAATCCCACGAAGATCCGCTACTAGATTTTGCTAAATGCACGATGACCGTTTTACTGCACGATGAGAGGTAAAATTGGTCAAGGATGCTCTTAGAGTTACTTCGCCGAACTGGCGGTGAAACTACTTCTTCTTGCGTGTCCAGGGGGCAGTCAATCAGCCAGAATGGCGTAGTGGGAGGCCTGGAGGATTGGTTTTTTCCCAACCATCATGCGCGACTGTTTCCTCCAAGATTTAAAACAGGCAAACGACAGTGCTTTCCTATTGATACCTAAAGAAAAAGCTGCTTTTTCTAACCAGCTTATGAGACCCAAATTTTCTGCGTCTCTTTCTCGAATTACCTGGGAGATGCACATGCAAGTAGAGACAGCAGTACTTATTGTTTTTTTGTTTTGTCTATTCCCAAAATCGGTCCCGTCGATGTCGTTCTGTTCTTGGGTAATCGGTCGTGATCGTGACAATTCTTGTTTATTGATTCTTATAATTATAATATCTTGGTCACACTGTGGGCGTGCTTGTCCGGCGGGGCACGGCTTAGTGATTTAAACTACAAATAAACAATTTCATCGGCTTAAGTAACATTATAATTATAAGGCTTTTAAGCACTTAAGAAGTCGTGTATTTCAATGATGTTAGCCAAATCAGTCTTGTTTGGA
This sequence comes from Globia sparganii, assembly GCA_949316385.1. NCBI lineage: Eukaryota > Metazoa > Arthropoda > Insecta > Lepidoptera > Noctuidae > Globia > Globia sparganii. Next base: position 24,276,836 of record OX438659.1, read on the forward strand.
CGCAATTTTGATGCCAATGGGAATCTAAAGCATTCTTCTCCATTTTCAGGTAACATTTATAATGCGGAGTGAAGTCATTACGTAACAAGTTGTCGATTTGGTTTTGTTTTATCTAGATTGTTTGTCTTTAGTTAAAAGCTGTATCGACAAAACAATTAAGAACCACTTCAGTTGAGCTCCCAAAAGGACCTCGTGGCACGGTAGGTAAATAATTACCGGCCTGGCTAGTCGGCCACATAATAGGGCCTAATCACACAAGACAATAGCCCTTCCCCGAAGGGCCTACCTGCTCTGCTCACACAACAATGCGTTTGACTAGTCACGGATACAACAAAGTGTGAAATACCGTTAAAAACTTTTAGTTTTTTGAGTATGGTGTTAAAATTCTGGACTTTGAAGATTTGTTTGTGTATATTTTACCACCATTTGACTATCATGCTCTAACATTGATCTCCTCTCTCTTTATATGAAGACTAGCTGCACCCGGTTTCACCTACGTAAGTCTCGATCCCGTGGGAATATCGGGATAAAAGTATTCTATGTCCTAATCCACGTCATGATCTACCCATGTGTCAAATTTCATTCAAATCCGTTCAGCCGTTTTAGCGTGAAAGCGTAACAAACAAAAAAACATACAAGAAATCTCTTTGTAATATTAGTTTAGAAGAGGCCTTTGATTTAGACTGTTATTATTTTGAGAAGCATTACTTATATTGAGAAAAAATATATATCTGGCTACGGAACCCTCACTTAACACATAGAGATACTCTTGACACTTTATTAGCTCCCGGCTCATGAATGGGTTATTCAACGCGGAAGTATAAGAAAATGATTCATATTTTGTCAATATTGCACGTCTGAGCAGTTAATTTAATTAATTAGGTCATAAACTGAGACGCTCCACTCGTTCATGTCAGTGGGCGAGTCTGCGCGCGCGCATATTAATAGCGCGGGAGATAGTGACGCGGCAATGTGACCATAAAATAATAATCAAGTGAAATGTATCGACAGACAACATTATGTTGTATATGTTGCATCTCGCGATAAGATATGGCCGACATAGCTGGTGCGGTGGCAGTGATGTTGGATTTGACTCCTGTCTGTAAACAATCTGAGGGAAATAACGTCACGCCGGTAAGTATTCCTCGCAGGGTTGGCAGAGATCATGGACTAGCCTATTGTCATAAACCGGGCACATCCGAACTGCTTATGAGAAATTGGAAAAACAACCGACTTGGCGATCCAAACCTCATGCCGCTAACAAGGCAGATTGTAAGTTAATTAAATAAATATTAGGATAGAGTGTATTCTTCGTTGTTCTTTCCGAGTATGGTAACCATGGCAAGCGAGTTCATAGCTCATCTCTTTGAAAGAAGTACCACCGCCGTCTATAGAAACTTATATGGCTATAGGATCTACATGTTTTCATATTATGATTAAATCGCTGGCATCATAGAGCGTACTATAGTGAGTTTAGTGAGGTGTAACCTGCCAACCTGTTTGGCCGACAGGGTTCTGTTCGCGTGCTTATGACATGATCTTGTCGTAACGTTGCCTCACCAAGCTGCTAACGATTTATGTTTCTATAGCCGTTGCCATAGAAGGCACTTAGTGGAAGTGTGTGAGAACTTTTTTGCAAAAGAAAATTGTAGATCATCTTTTGCCTATAGATCGCGCTCCTGTATAATTTATTATCTATCGTTCTTGTGCCCTTATCCCAATTTAGTTTGAGGTCGGCGCAACATATCTTTTCCTTCCATATTTCTTTCTTAGTCGTCATCTCTGAGGGGCCCGTGGCTAAATAATAACAGCCACACACGTCGATCGATCAGGTTAAGCTACTGGTCTGTGGATGGGTGACCATCTTTACATACCGAGACACCTCCGTGCCTCGGAAAGCACGTTAAGCCGTTGGTCCCGGCTGTCATTTGTGGATCTTTGACAGTCGTTACGGGTAGTCAGAAGCCCGAAAGTCTGACAACCAGTCTTACCAAGGGGTATCGTATTACACCTGGGTTGTGGAGATCAGATAGGCAGTCGCTCCATGTAAAATACTGGTATTCAGCTGCCTCCGGTTAGACTGGAAGCCGACCCCAACACAGTTGGGAAAAGGCTAGGGAGATAATGAGTCGTCATCTCTGATGTAGTCACACCCAGCACCCTGTCTAGCTAAATCATCTTCCACACAGTCCATCCATCGTTTATTTCTCCTGTAACTACTTCCTAATTTATTTGTGGTCGGGACAATATCTTCTTCTTTCATGACATCTCTATTATCAATCATCTCTGTTTTCAACACCTTTCTGGACATATTACATTTCACACATTCCGTCCTTCGTTTCTCTCAAAACTTTCCTCACGTCCCTAATTCTTCCGCATCACATCCATACTATGCCAAGTTTTCAACTGATATCTGCACAATTAACTTATCGGTTACCGCCGGCACTTCCTCTAAACTTTTATCAATGTGAGGAATAAGCCAGTCTATAGGTACTAAAGGGAACTTGACGGAGCTCGCTGAAGCGCATCCATGCGTAGAGAGAATTACTCCAGAATTTACGATGCCAGATAACACACACATGCCACATGTGACATGGCACATGCTCCTTAGAAATAATCAAAGTCAATGGAGCGCAACTTTCTTCACACAGTGCCTTTTCTGTTCAACCACACAAAGACCAATCTATTATGGAGTTTATTTTATTACCGTCAAGTTACCGCCAGAGACAACCACTTTCTTTGTAATTCGGACATCGTGAAGCAGCCATGGATGGAGAAGCACAGAACCGGTCGAAGTGGCGGTACTTGGGGGAGTCCTATATGCAGCAGTGACGTTTTTCGACTGAAATGATGATGATAATTAAAGCAGTCGTTAGGTTCCATAATTTAATTCTGACGAGCTAGTAGGAGGCCATCGCAACGTTTTACGAGAGTGGTGATATATGAACTCCTATGGTGGGTACAAAAATGTGTGAAACGTAAAATGAAATGTTACATTCGTTGAAACGAACATGCCGTCCAAAGGAAACCTGCATTGATGGCCTGCTATAATCAGCGTAGTAGCTATGCTGCACACTGGTCAAGATTTGTTGAGCACGCTCCTTTTGCTACACTATTCATAGTTTATAATAGCCTCCCCGACCGATTTCGGTCACGGTGGCCAATCTCAACGGAGATTAGCCAGGTACGCAGGAGATATTATAGTGCACAAGTGTGCGCGCAGACACAGATGCACTCCCTCTTCCCTCACTTTCATAGTCCGATGGGACGGCAATCCGACACGACCAGAGAGAGATCAGGCGCAAGACCAACGGCCTTACGTACTTTCCAAGGCACGGGGATATTAAACCACCAACTTCCAAACTCCGGACTGTTACTAAGAAATTCCTAATGGAAAAACTAAATAACCCTTTGTCCGACCCGAGAATCGAACCCAGTTTATACTTTGAGCATGAATTTGGAATTCATGGATTTGTGTCGACCCCAAATAAACGGGGATAAGGGCAAGAGAATGAAGATAGTTTTAAAAGCTCTATTTTGTGTTGGCAATTAGGTATATTTGTTTCTTTTTGAAATTTTCATTAGCAACTCTGAAATGCCCGTAGAGATTTTTTGTTATTACACGATTACATTACGATTAATCTGACGGTAAAGCCACGGGTTGAACAGATGGAAGATTGAATCGTTGATTCGACATCTTTAAGAGCCTCGCGGGTAGACTGCGGCTACTAATGTGGACAGATAGACATCGTTTCCGAGAAGGGATCGCACGCATGCCCGGGCTGACAGTGATACTGACGCCGCTGACAGCAACCCTAATTAATTGAACGTCTAATTATCGTATTACGTTTAGTTTAAGCAGTCATTTACTTTGTTAGGATTTAGGTTTCACGCCAGTAGGTAAGCTGCTTGTACCTCTAGAGTGGGTTTTGGAGGACTGGCAGTAGGAGGAAAATATTATTAGGACTATCATTAACTTCTTGAATGTCTAGGTACCTAATGCAAGAGCAACAAAATTCACAGGTCTTGGAAAAAAAAGTACTTATTAAGTAGGTAGCCTAGGTAAGTACAACCAGCTAGAAAAACGTTAATTCTCGTGTTTTATTTCATTTATTTGTACGATGCCAATAAGATTCAACAAAAGACTTGCACTAACTACAGATAATGCAATCCACGAAGACGCGCCCCACTGTTCTTCCGAATCGTTAATGGTTATCGCTAGTTAATTCCACTAGTGTTTTAGTGTTTTCGATACACACTAATTAGTCACTAATAATAATTAGTGTGTATGGACCAAACTAAAACACTAGCGGAATGTTGCACACTTGTGCTATAAGCATTAGGAAAGAGTGGGGCGCGTCTTCGTGGATTGCACTATCTGTACACACGCATAATATCACGCCTGTTATACCCGAAGGGCTGGGCAGAGGTGTAGCTGCACCAACTATCGTTAGACTACTTATTACTAGAAAAGCTCAAATCGCAAAAATCTTCTCCCATTTTCACATTTTCTCAGAATAAATACCTCACCTGGGTGGGTACTGTACCTAGGCACACGGCTAAATGAAGGTAATTTCTCTACGCTTGAAACTCGCTAATTCTTCACAACTTGTTTGAAAATATTTGAAATGAACGCGACTTACCAGGTTTATGATGTCGATGCTTCTTCCCTTTGGCGGTGACCGCCGCCACCAGCAGCGCCAACCAGAGCCAGCCCCACCGCATCCTAAGTACCTAACATCACACTACACAACTAAAACACGACGATTTTGTTTCAAACAACAACTTTTTATCTAAAATTCACGATCAAGCACTCATTTCTTCTCACTTTTAATTAGAAAACACACAGGTTTGTCAAATTCTGCATAATAAGCAACGTTTCACACAGTTCATCGGCTTTCAAAACATGTTTATATAAAAAGTTCAAAAGTTTTTAAGCTTGCGCACGAAATAAAATACGAGAGGACGCGAATAAGGTTTTACGCGGTTAACCACAGCCACAGAAAGCAAGCGGTCGACTGACGAGAAAAGACGGCCGACCGAACCGAATCCGACTTCTTGACACGAACCGGTCACAGGCGGCAAGCCGAGGAACCCATGAAAACATTGAACACACAACAACAATAAACTTTTAGATCTATAACTGCTATTAGAAATTAACCAAACGAACAGAGTTAGATTGATATTACTGTAGCTAACTTAAGCTAGTTTTAATTCATCAATTTGTAAATAATAGTAGAGAGCTTTTCTTACATTATTTTGGGCGAAGTTCAAAGCTCGTTTGCGTAATTATCAGACGTGGTACCGCTACTCGACGTAAGATGTCGCTGATACAAATAAGCAAATATACATTTCCATCATAATAGTTAATAAGTTTAGTGATTAAGTAAAATATTCCTAGTCTGTATAATTATTTATTATAATTTTTTATTTATATTATTGAGGCAGTTAAAACTAACCCAATTTAAATTATGAAATAAGCGCCATCTTAAGACGAGCCGGCGCGGGCAGGTAGATTGTTGGAGATACTTTAGAATATATTCAACAGATGGCGTTCTATGTCACTACTTTACTTTTCTGTGACGTGTTGCCACTCATTATGATTATAAATCTGGCCAATCGCTAAGTACCGCGCACTAAACCTTCCGTACTATTAAAACTATTATAGATTACTGTCTTTTTATTATTTGCTATGGTAGAAGCCATTGAAAAAAAGGTACCTACAGACCTGTTACAGACAAACAGACGGACAGCAAACTGCGGCAGCAAAGGAACATAAATATGCTTAGTAATGAGGTTCCGTTTTTTTTTCACCGTTTAGATACGAAATCCTTAAAAGGTCATGTAAAATGAAAGCTGCTGTTTTCATGTGTCAGTGTCAACATGACATTATTTAGTTAGAGGTACTTATTTCTTTTGGTCTAGCAAATAAAATCAGTTTGTATTTTTTCTAAACATAACCACTTTTCTGGCTAGTGTTAAGAACTTAATGTTATCTTATGACACATCTAGTTTGATATAAGCAGGTAGCAATGTGAACGAAGTCAGCTGGAACCTGGAAGATGCAGCACGGTGTTACTCTGATGCAAAGTGTCTTGTCCTCTGAAGTCCTATTGCACCCCACCATAGAATAGAATGAATACTTTTTATTTTGTATACCATATAAATTACAGACCACCACACCATACCATACCTATTCCTGCCGTCCAGGCAGCAGTTTAATTGCAGGCACAAGTTTCTTTCTTATATCTATGGTCTCACCTGAGCAAAGACCTCCCTGAAATCCTTTCAACCATCCTTTTCTAGTGCCACCTTGATCCAACCCTTGCGGTACGCGTCTAGGTGGTCTTGCCACCTCTAACTGCGCCGGATTCAGTAGCGCCGTCCATCCTGAGTACTTTTTGGAGACTTTTGCCCAGCGGTGACTAGGCATGCGGCGGACGAGCGCCGCCCAATCCCAGTTTAGCTTGACAGCCTTTTTGCCTACGTCTAGGATCCCCGTTTTGGAGCGCAGCGTGGTGTTTCGTCGTCTGTTTGTTCGTTTTACGCCCAGAATGTTCCGCGTAACATCGCTCTTTGGCAAACTCCAAGGCGGAACTTCTGCGACTCGGTGAGCGACCAGGGCCTCAAGTCTGCTATTACAATAGTGTCAGAATGGTCTATCATTGATTTCATAATTGTTGATTTTCACAAGTTTGGTAATCTACTATAATGGCGTCATTATGACTTTCCAATAGTCAACCACTGACACTCCATTGAAAGAAATGGCGTAATCTCGTACATAATGACAAATGAATAAATGTAATGTTTACGAGTATTGCTATTTACGAACTTCTTACTAAGGTACTTGCACCCAATAAGGACCAGCACCTATTAAGGGCCACCTTAGAAAACTCACACTTGGCATATTTTGAACTGCTTCAAATTTCGCGCGCAGCATGTTATACCACCTATTGGTTAAATGCAATCGCGCGATGACGTGTAGATGCCGCGATTTTGTCAGTAACATCCAGTTTGTGTAAGACAGCGGTTAGAGACATCATTTTATAAAATTGATGCGCGTTGTTTTGTAAGTTTTCGTGAAAAAAATAGTGTTTTTAAGTAAATTTTTATAGAAGATTGGATTTAAACATTCAGAGATAACTCTACATAGGTAAATACATTGTTATTTTTACATTATACAACTTTAAAATGTGTCATCTATCACGATACCCAAATCCTAATAAGGACCACAATACGAGTTTGTATTAAGGTCCGGTCCTTATTAGAAGTATGAATTTGGCGTAAATTTTTATTATTTAAGTAATTAATTCTTTTTTTATATTTTTATTTCTAATTATGAATGTAGAATAAAATGAAGTAAGTAAATATATATTATTTTGTATTTATAACAAGGTAGGCCAATAATAAGAATTATTAAAATGGTTTCTTCTTATGGTTTATATGGAGCTAATCTTTTTATAGGTACCTACATATTTTCATTGTAGCACCTTTTTGAGAACTTGTTGGTAACAAATATATCTGTGTGGCGATTAAGTTTAAAATTATAGTTAAATTTGGTTGTCTAGTTGCGAGAATAGTTAAGTTCGCTCATATTGGTATGCCTTTAACTTCTAAAGTTAATATTTTAGTATTCCCAATAAGGCCCATCAAGGTATCATATAGTAAATTAAGACTGATTTTCCTTAAAATGTTCTAATTAATGACTGAAGAAAAAGTAATTACTTACAAAAAAAAATATATATACGTTGATTACCGAAACAAAATTAGTTTTATTCTTAATTTTCACTTCGATATACATAATAAGGCCCAGCTTAAAATTTTTGGTCAAATATTAAATATTTGCTAATAATATAATAATTAATTCATTAATACTATTGTAAACGTTACATTAAAAGTATTATTATTACAAAATAAACAAAATTTGTTACATTTTATTATGGTCCTTAATAGGAGCATAGGTGCTTAATATGGTATAACATAAACATTTTTGAAACTGTTTTCTCTTCAGTTTAACAAAGCAAACTGTGTATTTTTTGTCATAATTATAGATCTTCATAAAATTTTATTTTTATCTTATGAGCGTTACTTTGTGTAATTACATAAATTTTTAATTTATAAGTATTCTAATAAAGGTGGCCCTTATTGGGTGCAAGTACCTTACTTCAGATTGCAAACACTAATTCGTAATATGTAAAAATATATAGTAAATATAATCTAGCATGACAATTAATAGTAGTTTTTCTCAGACCATTGACCTACCAATGATCGACCATTATGAATTTAGCAGATTACGACTCAGGTCGGAGTACCGTAGGTTAGGACGGGCAGAATACATATGTCGATGAGTTTTCACTTCAGAGAGATGGCTCTTGAAATTAGTTATTACTTGCGATGATCAATACAATACTATCAAGCATTAGAACATTGGAGCAGTTTTGGAATTGTAGGTTCACTGCTCTCAAAACGGTGAAAGAAAACATCGTGACGAAACCGGCATGTTCTAGAACCAAAAAATCGAAGACATGTGACATCTACCAACACGTAGGTGGATTACGGCTCACTCCCTCTCACAGAGAGGAGGCTTGTGTCCCAGCAGTGGGAACGTTATAAGCTGCATATGCTATATATATATACAAACTAAATAAAACTGTTTATTTAGTTTGTAGTTTTTTTACGCCTAATTTGTACGCCTTGCAAGGCAAAACATAGTGATACAACGCAAATTTTATACCATGTACCATATTAGGTACCTGTGTTCAACAAATAAAATACTTTGACTTTGACTTTGCTATTAGAACCTTTACCGCCTTATTAAAAAAACAAGGTTTTTCTTTAGATCAGGATTAAGCCACCGAGCCAGTTATAAGAAATGCAGTTCTATAGAGGTACAAAATTGACAGCTTAGTTCGGTGCTATGTTGTCATTTTAGTATTATGAACTTTGTGTAAATTGAAATACAGTTCGAAATACAAATATTGGCTCAAATGTTTAGGCTACAACTAAAGTTAAACTTCGTTTTGTAATAAGACGGTTATATTCTATCACATAAAGTTCATTATCGAAATACCAGTTCAGTGATATATTTTCCATGCGTTATTTTTCTTAATTTCGGTAAGTATGTTGCACCAGCGAGCGCCGGCGGCCGGCGGCCGGTCATACCTATAAAAAAGGTGCTTAATTACGAGTGCATTAGGACCTAAATTTATTATTACGTACTCAATTCACGATAAAATTCAAATTTGTTAAGACTGTGCCGACCCTACAGTGGCGCCCTCATCGTTTCTTTGGTTATTTCATACAATTTAGAATGAAAATGCAGAAAATAAGCACGTTAAGTTGTGCTTCACAAGATTATACGTTAATATTATTATAAAAGGTAGTTTTATATTGTTTAATTTCATTATAATCCTTAAAACGGATAAAAGTGGCCACTATATTCCGTTTTAAGGATTATGATAAAACTAAACAATATAAAACTACCGCTTCTAATAATATTAACGTATAATCTTGTGAAGCACAACTTAACGTGCTTGTTTTCTGCATTTTCATTCTAAATTGTATGAAATAACCAAACAAACGATGAGGGCGCTACTGTAGGGTCGGCACAGTCTTAACTATACAGCCTGTGATCCACATTACCTAACCGCCTTTGCTAGATAATGGTGATCACAGACTGTACCAGTGTCTCTCGGCTTATAATTAAGCGTCTTTTTACACCCGTTATAGGTATCACCACCATAATATATCACCCTGTCTATTATGTATCATAAGGACGTAGGCCTCTTTCAAGTTGTACCATCACCTGTCACATAGGTATATACTTATAAATGTTCACTAACTGGCCTCCGAAGCGCGTTAAGCCGTTGGTCCTACATCCTGATCTCTCTTCTGTCGTGTCGGATTGTCGTCTGACCTCCCACCCATCCGACTTTTAGAGAGAAGACATAGTGCACCAGTGTCTGCGCAGTCGGCTAGTCTGGCTAGGTCGGACGCCGTGAGTGACCGAAATTCGGTCTGGAGGACATTATTATTTTGTTCACTGGTACAGAGGCCAGCAGATCAACCTACCCCAATCTGTCAAATTTCTTTGATAGATTTTCAACTTCATTACAAAGGAATAAGGTTCTTACTCAATTGGGAAAATTTGACAGATTGGAGTAGCTTGATGTGCTGGCCTCTGTACAAATGAATACGCAACCTAAACGTATCATGTTTTCGAATAATTTTAAAATTGAATACCTACACTCGTTTCGGACATAATATTTTATTTAGTTTTAAGACTTTACTTGATATCTTTGAGTGATAATTTATCTACTAACTGTGGACAAAATACTGTAGGATAGTTGTGTTTTCGATTCAAAAATCATTCAAATTTCCGTTTTACTTAGCGCGTTCGTGTTAGGACCTCAGGGGTTCATTCGTCGAGAGTCTCTCAGCAACTCGTTCTGGTCTGACCGAACGATCAATAGTTTTAAACTCAGGTAGGTGATGGTGCACACCACCACCAGGGCAGTAGAGCAGTTAGCAAGTGAATCCTGTCGGTTCGATGTAGCCATCGTGCCGATAAGGCATCCACTTGATAATTTATCTACACGACTAATAGGGTATAAATAACATCAATTTTCAAAACTCATACCAAAAAACTTATTTATTTGACGATTACAATTATTCTATAATATCTATGAATAGTCGCAGAATTACAACGTGTATACAAACAAAGGATGAGGATTCGGGTCGGCGAATTCGACCCAATAACATACGAACGATAAGCCAAAAATGTTTAATGTCATATCGATAAATTTACATCGCGTAACACTGGCCGGGGGCGGGCGGGCCCCCCCCTGCGGGCCCCGGGCCGCTAGACGAACCACTCGTCCTTGTGCGGCACGGCGCTCAGGCCGCCCGCCGCAGGCGGCCCGCCCGCGCCGCCCCGCACGGGCCCGCAGGGGGCTGCGGGTTTCCCGGCAGCCGCGTCACGCCCGCCTCACCGCCCGCGCACCCGCCGCCACCATTACTGCTCGCCAACTCTTGCACTGCACGCAAACAAACATTTTCCGACATTAAATGGTGCAATGATGTATGTACCTAGAGACATCAGACATTTCAGTTTTGTCTCCGGGATGCCAACGCATCTGTGTGGCCTCCGGATTGCGTGTGCCTATAAACGGCGGTGACAACATCGACAGACCATGTAGCTCGCACTGTCAAAAAGTAATCAGATCTCATGTAGAGCCAAGCTTCTAACTCTACACGCCCTAACTCTACAAGGCCTAACTTCGCAAACTTCACCTTAGTCAAAATATATGGCTTGGCCGTTTCGTTACTACAAGAACCATTCTATAACAGTATGAGAGTTTTTCACCTTACGCTCATGTGAATGTAGCGAAATGGCCAAGCCATATATTTTGACTAAGGTGTAGTTTGCGAAGTTAGGCCTTGTAGAGTTAGGGCGTGTAGAGTTAGAAGGTTGGCTCTACATGAGATCTGATTACTTTTTGACAGTGCGAGCTACATCTTCATCATCGTCTCGTCTTGGCAACATTTAAGTAACATGAAATGTTTTTGTGGGATTTCATTTCTTTTTGTAAGTTGCTTATGATATTTAATACGAGTATTTTTTCTGTTGTTCATTTTTCCGAAACAAGTCATTCCTTAATTTAAAGGGAAGGGGATGATTTACTAAAAATCCTGAAATACATATCTTATTATTTATAACAAGGACCCCCTATATAAATTTTTAGACCTCTAGCATAAAAATTTAGGGAAGTCTCATACAAACTTTCACGCCCTACTTTAAGGGGTTGGGGGGTAATAATTTCAAGTTTTAAGATTTTTTTGTTGTTTGTGTACTATTACTGGCTTACATACCAAATTTCAGCTTTCTAGGACTTCAGGAAATACCCTAAGTGTTTTGATGATCATCAGTGAGTCAGTGAGTCAGTGACGAAATCGGGGTATTTTAGATATCAATAAAATCTAAAGTATAAGATTTATGCTATTGAAACTTTACAGGTTTAATAAGTCAACCACTGACATCATATCCCGAAAATTTTGTTTATCTGGTATAATCCAAACCCAAGTTAAGAAGGTTCAACAATACGACGAAGTGCTTCGAGAAAAGGTAGGTGGTGCCCTTGCGCTTTGCTTGGCTCGTCTTGGCGGGGGCACGGTAGTGCCCCCAGATTCTGCAAGCAGAATCTCTCATGCTCGAGAATACTCGGGTTCTTATTATTCGTTATTTGCCCTAGGTTTTGCTCGAAGATTTTGCAAGCTGATTTTTTTTGGCTCCAACCATTTTTGACCTGGCTGAATTGCAGTAGAGAGCGAGCAGTTTTGATCCTACCATCACTTTAAGTTTAGGAAGTACTCAACAAGGATACCGTGGCCACTGACAGAGACAAAGAATCACGTCGTCACGACGTAACCTCCGGGAGAAGATTTGGCACATATTTATTAGCTTTTTCCTTCTTCTCCTTCTATTCTATTCTAAGTAACGATCCTACGGTTCAAAACGTTACTACCAGTCTGTATTACGAACTTTTAAAACACAGAATACAGCGGGCTTAATAACTTTTGGACGCGGCTTAATTTTTGTTACGTGAGTGTAGTGGGAATTCGGTTGAAACCGCGTTTTAACTCGTCATGTAACCCTACTAGTCATAAAAATATAATTTAAGGGACGAAAACCTAAAGTATTTCTTACTTCTCTTTAATTTTTATAAACCCGCCAGACTAATGTGACAAGTTTCCTGGAAGTTGTATTTTTCTACTTTTTTATATCATTTTTAATATATTTTTTTTATATTCAGAATGTAAAGGTAAATTAAACGTAAGTAGCAAAGAAAGTCTGTTTTTCTTTTTTTTGCTACAATTTCTGTCCAAATAAAATATTCAAGGGGTCTTAACAAGAGGATGAGAAACAGTATCCTCTTCTTTTAACTGTTTTAATCTTATGGAGATATTATAAACTGTTGATCTGAATTAGTCAGAAAGCATCAGAGTAAGAGCGTTTACGCACTGCACGCGATGCAAATCCGAGAAATGTCGGCGAAGTAATCGTAATCAGTACTATTTATTTATTTATTTTACCATTTATGTACACACATACCTATATAAACAGCCAAGAAAAAAAAAACACAACAGAAAAATAGGTACAAAGGTGATGCTTATTTCATAAGAAATCTCTTCCAGCATACCTGCTATAGAACAATAAATAGAGAGATGTAGACAGCAGATTACGGCAGATTTATTTGTATAAGCGCCCACGCATTAATACATCCAGGTTTTCTTGATAGGTAACATTCGGTCCGAGTTTACTTGATACATAATTTCTCGGATTCGGATCGGCCGCAGTGCTTACACGCGCTAAAAATGCAAGGGGCTGAACTGACAGGAGAAAGAAGACGGTAAACTCACTATGTAGCCGTGTGCGCTGGTTGGCGGCGCGGCGGCGGCAAGCGCAGAATGTGATGGCGGCAGCTACTGTCGTCACTAGTGCCGCGGCGCCCGCGCATCCCACTACCCACGCGCCTCCCGCGCCCGTACCGCCACTCTCTGACAAATTAACATTGATTTTCCTTGTTCATCACATATGCACACATTCTAGTAAGTATTTCAAATAAAAATTATTAAAAAAAAAAAAAAAAATACCTAGTATAGCGGTATCGGGAACAGGGTCCAAGCTACTGACGGTCAGGGCTCCAGAGAGAGGAACCTCCTAAGAATACGCGCAGTGTTCAGGAAAGCGGTGGCTTTCTGAATCAAGCCCTTGATCCAACAGTCTTACAAGAGCCTCCTTAGGAGTTAGTCGAGGTTCTTGCTTATAAAACTATTGGCTAAAACGGCACAGTGAAGTCAATAAAACATAAAATAAAACAAAAACAAAAGAAAGAAAATACGTTTAATTAGGCCAAAAAGCAAGAAAAGTAAATAAAAACAAACAAAAATTATATAACTGTCCAATCTACAAATTCTACATGAACGGTGCAGTCGAGACTTGGCGACAAACCATAACTACCACCAAATAAATATATTGCAAAAGGTATAATATGAACAAGTGCAGTGATTATGGCAATAGTTTTAATCCTTGTTTGTGTGGTGTCGTTTCATCCATGCTAAGTCGATCGTAGTGTAGTGGGTGTTTCCATTGTGGTGGTATTTAGGGTTGAGCTGTCATTCTGGGCCTGACCTGGACAAAGCGTGGCGGTGTCTTCATCAGAGCCGTCGGCGCAGTGATCCACGCCGTCACACATCAGGTCTGCGCTGACGCAGAACTCGCGCTGCTTACAGCGGAACTCTTTGCACCCATGTTCTGGAACAACGGTGCGAAAAGACATCAAAAATAGAGTGAACTCGTTGGATGTGCAGGTAGTATGAAATATAGATGAACAGAAAGTATGGTTTATGATTTACGTCTGTAGACGATGAAAGAAAATAATAAAACTCCATGTAATTAAAACAATAATGAAATACATATATGTAATGATAATTTGATTATCTCAATTCCCCAGATTCGCTTCGTAGACGTGCTATAAACATTTGCTGCTAAAAATGAAAATTGAGAGGCACATATTATTGTTTTTTCGAGTACTACATATGTATTTTGAAACTAGCTGCCGCTTTAGCTTGGTTTCCCAACGGCACTTCTAAAGCAATGCTCATTCACTCATTTCTATACCATATCGGTAAACAAGAAGGATTTCATTGATCGAATTACCGTCTAAGATCAAACACTGATCCATATTTGTTCAGTCATCAAACGCAAGCAGAAGCTTGAAATCCGTTTAATATATTATAAAGAGAGGAAAAAATATATCTGTATTTCTTTTGTAACCGATAAAATACAAGAAGCCGGTACACCGTTGCCTGCCAACGAAGCGAACTGACCCGAAATCTTGGTTCTGATTGAAAAAGGAAAAGATATTTATATATGGCGGTATGCCTTAAGAAAATTATTATATCTAGAATATGATTGTCGATAAGATTCCACATTCGTTCTTTAGAAGAATCGAGTTAAAATATATAAAGTTGGCTATAGGGTTTTTTGTAGTTAAAACACATCATCGTCAATTTCTTTGACCATCGTTTGACTCATGCTGTGTTTAATTTATCACGGATTTTAAACTTGTCCAAAAAACAGCATCGCTCTAGCTAGTCTAGATCTTGCTTTGCTGTATAATTGCCTAAGGTCAAACACAACCAATTTGCGTCCAGTTAATAAGAGAACAAAATCTTTTATGTCCAAAACAGAACAAAAAACATACTTTTTCCACAACAAATACCATATAAACTTCTAACCCAACCCATATTTTAGAAAAAAAAACATCTTAAGAAATCATTACGTGTCCTTTCAAAAGTTAAAAAAAAAAAACATTTAGAAACTGTAACATTAAAAAACACCCCTTAACAATTTGAAAACCCTGTCACTTACAACCGGACAATCAAACTGCTGACGCCGTGCGCCCGGAAAATTGGGCATTCATCGTTGAAAAAATCCGCCCGAAGGACTCGAACAATACCCCCGGCTTAACGAGCCGCCAACCAGATACGCAACCATATTATGGTTAACGCTAATCGCATGAAAACCTTTAATTGTGTCCTACGTAAAACTGCTGAAAAATTCTTTAAAACGAAGCAAAACAGACTTCTCACTGAAACACTGGTTTTTATCTCCAAAGGGGGATTGTTTCTACCTGCCGCATATACACCGCGCACTGTACAGGTAGGTGATAAGGGTGGCGCTCGCGTGGAGCGCGGCATGTATGAAATGCATTGTTTAAAATGTTATTCCGGCGTCTCAGGCGGTGTCGCCGAGCGCGTTTTTGTTGCATAATTCAATGGCATGAGCGCTTAACATATCCTGCTTTGTGAGACCAGTCAGTTGCGTTCACTGGAATTTTAAAACTCCCAGTGTAATTTCAAACGCATTGTTTGCGAGTTAAAGATGATATTTAATGAAGAATTTTAGTAGGAATAGCGTTTTGTAAGCACAAAGGGGAGATCGCTGCTCAAACGGCAAGCATTGTTGAAATTTTAAATATTTAGAATAAACTTTTAAATGTTATAAAATTCTTATTATAATTTCAGAGACAAGCAACGGTATATCTGAATAGAATCTTTCCTTTTGTGTGTATAATTTTATCTACTAACATAGCTGGTCGATTAAAGACCCGTACAAAGTAAAAGCATCCATAAACAATCCAATAATCATAACAAAACCCATCTCGGGAGATCTTAAAACAACTACCAAATCGCACTTAAAACTTTCCCAAAGAGTCTAGTCGGGTAATCTTTGGAAATATGCAAGTTGAGGTGCAAAGTCGCCCAGCCGTTGTCCAGAGGGGTCCTCAGAGGTCGCTTACCAACTATGTCTTAATGGGGCAAAGTTGAGAAGTTCCCACACTTCATTATCGAGCGACGAGCGATATGAACTAAGTTGCATCGATAGTCGACACATTTGCACGACAACTTTCAGTGTACCATATGCTGTCTCTCTACTTTTAGGTACGCAATGTTTTTTTCTTCTATAGATTTATTAAACTTTTAATCAGTTTTGCAACTATCAATTATCTCATCGATTTTATAAGGCCGTTACTGATTCAGTTCACCCCTGTATTAATGGCCTATAACATTTTTAAGCACTAGGTCTTTTTCAATTTTCGTGCAGACGGCTCTGAAGGTTTCAGATTTAATGTCCGTGACATAAAAATGATACGAGATCTCGTCCACGATGGATCAGTTTAATGGTGCCACTTTATAGCTTCGATAACTGCCACTCGATACAGTCGTATTGTTTGTAATGCTTCTGATAATTAATGCAAGAGAGACTTCTAAGAAAGAGCTTGGTATGTTTCAAAGCTCTTTATGTTGGGCAACAAATAGCAACTGCTAAGTATTGAAAGCACCAAATGATGAAAAACATGAACAATGAAGATGATCCAAAACGGGTCAGTTTCTCTTTTCGTAGACTCCCGAGCTAACGCTGCTTAATAAATCAAATGCATCTATTTTTGAAAAGCAAATTTTCATTGTAGTTTCACTGATTGATACCTGACAAAATGAACTTAGTTGGTACAATTTCCCCATTGTTGCCGTGTTTGCAGAAGATCGAGCAACAGATATTTATACTTAATCTGAAACTGGCAACTTGGCCATAGAAGACACACTGGACAAAGGAATGTTATTTTTCACCTTTACGAAAGCATTCAATAAGTTGAGTCGTATCTTGCGGGTTCTCGAACAACGTAATAATACGTAGATCATAGATATAGAACGTAGACACATACAATAGACAAATAAAATTATTTTATTACATAACATTAAGTATGTAATTAAACCCTCAGTACTAGTAAAATGAATACAGCACCTGCTACATAATAGAATGAACAATGGAATGCCCCAGGGAGCTATAATTGGATCACTTTCATTTCGATCACCAATAATAAAACTTGATTAACAAAATAACTATTCCTACAAAGGCATACATACTATCACCTTACATCAAACAACTAATTATTCTTTATTTATTGGACTACAAAAACTCTCATTTATCCAGCAAACCGCGCAAAAAATGTCGACAAGCAATAAAATTCCCATTAAAATTCTATCGTGTCGTATCCTCACGATTCCTGTTCCCAGTTTCTTTCTCTGATCCTTCCAAGTCCCCGTCGTGTGTTCCCAAAATCCTTTGGAGTATGTTTTTCCACGCGGCCAAGCGGAAAATCTAATTGGTGTTATGTACGGCTCAAAGGTGAAGACGAAACAAACGCTTCTGCTTCAGTAATGTTTTTGGACAATTTAATTGCTTCCCTTGTGCGCCACGTTGTAATTTCATATGCATACTTGAGTGAAGGAGATGTGTCCTTGGATATAATTATATTGTGAGGCTTTGCGGCTTTTGCCTCAAACGTTAGTATGACAACAATGTTTGTTATTGTTTTGATTGGTGTGTGAGATAAATTAGAATAATTGTGTTTAAAATAAGATTGATGTGATGAAATGTATGTAGCTTAGATCTATGTAGTTTTAATGAAATGAAATGGTCATTATGACATATATTTTAAAAAAATCCAATAACAGATTAAAACCTGAAGCAAATGGTTTTAAAAGTAGTCAAATTGAAAAGCAATAAAGACGATTACAACCATTAGAGAGGCAGTACACAATAATGATAATGAAAAAATCGGCCGATTTTTGAACGTATATTCATACATGAGTGTAAGCATTTGTGGGTCATTATGAGACATTTAATGACCTGGACGATCGTTTATGAGGTAAAAAGTGACCATATAAAAGAAATATATTGAGGGTATAAAACTGTGACACTTTTAAATAAGGGAATGTTTAGTGATTATCTCAGCAGAATGAAATTATTTATTTAAACTTTTCCCACAAAAAGGTACAAAGGCGGACTTAATGCCTTAGGCATTCTCTACCAGTCAACCAAGGGTGGTGAAGAGATTAGATGGCAGGTGCTTCGGTTGAGAGGAACAATGAAGAAAAAAAAACCTGTTAAAACTAGATACACAAATATATAAATAGGTTATATACACATACATACTATTTCTACATTTTTAGACAGTAATGAAGCTAGAGGACTTGATGGTGGCGATAAAAAGAAACAGCAAAGCAACAGGTCAACTTTGTCTACAGAAGCACAGACGTACCCAGAATCCTCAGGGAACACAATAATATATCAATACACACATATAAAGGAGGCGGAATGTGCAAACGAACTGCCCTGTCGACTGTTTGTTCGAATAAATAAACATTTGGTGAAATTAAAGAGGGTGACGACGGAGGGTCGTGGGCGTGCTTCGAGTTTTTATATAAAATCGCTCAGATACTCGTATTTATTGGGACAAATAGATGGTTATTGCTTCATCCCCGGTCTAGTTTCATCCTTTATTTACTTTCAATTGGATTAGCTATAATATTATTGAGAAAAGAGTTATTGTGACGGAATCTTGGAATGAAAATTGCAGTTACGATATAACTTTGTTCTTTTATTTATTACCTACTTTTGAATTTTATGATCTATTTTTGTTACCTGTCTAAATACATCTTCGTTGCTTCTCTGTCGGCTTCGAAGAAAATACCTGAAGATTATTCCCGGCTGTGATCTGCCAGTCTGTGTTAATATTTATACCAAGTTCCATACAAGGGTTATTAATAAGATGAGTATACTCACTGGGGTCTTTGACGGAGGTGATGACGAGCCGGAACCCGTTGGCGTCGGTGCCCCAGTTGTCAGTGACGTATTTGAGCGTCACGAAGTTGCTGCGCGTGAACAGCGCGCCGACCTGCTGCTTGGTGTTCCGGCAGGAGAGGTCGGCCTGGAAGAAGTACAATACAAATTTTAAAAGATTCAAGTGTAATTATAGGGATGGCGTGGTCGTGATCAGTTGGTCCAATGATGGGAACCGCGGTTCCACTCGCACCTAACTAACGGGATAAAGAGGGTTCCATATAGTATTATTAATCAAAGTTTACTTGTGTGCTTTAAGCCAAATCCGTTCAGATTCTAAAGTGTGATTAACTTACAAACGTACACACTTATGTCATTAGTAGGATTTTTTTGAGGATGGGAAATCATCGAATGACCCCTCCTGCTCTGGGTGGAGCGGAAGGGAGTGTCAGACTCTTACTGACTAAAACCCACCCGTGTTCCTTCCTTAGCTCTTTATGTTCCGGGGTAGCGGTAATCCTTTCGGGCAATCCCGCTGCCCCGGCAGGCTTCGGCCCTTACGGGCCCCTTCCCTATAGCTGACATCTCTTTGAGGCGCGCGTGGAATACGTACGCGCCGTCCGACGGTGAGTTTCATTAGTAGGATTGATAATTCATTTTACATCGAATTAATAAAAAAGCCCGGTTTTTTATTGTGACAATAACGTCAATAAAACATTTCGATAGCGTGTCAAATTCCGATCCACATTAGTCTAAAAACGATCCAAAAAGGTCTGAAAAGCTACTCTGATGAAGTAACATGATAAGCACGGATCGGAAACAGCAATAACCACAACAACAACAACATAAGCAGATCAACATAAGCAGATCGCTTTACAATGGCCTCTGATTATCTCAAGACTGAATCGTTGCTCCATTTGTCACTCGACGAGAACTATTATCAGAACACTCATATGTCGAGAGCTAGACACTGGTGACACTACTATTGACACATAACAATAGCCCAAATTTAGCTGAGACACTTGCTAGATTAAACTTGATTGGGATTGCATAGTCAGCTGTGTTTAATAACAACATTTCAAGTACTATATGTAGCCGTTGATATAGCACATCGTGTTATGGAAATGGTTGGGCTATGTAGAGCGTTGTCTCTGTCTAATTTGTGTAACTTGTGTGATAGTCTCTTTCTAAAGTTCCATGCGTCATAATCGTGAGTCATTATCATCATCTGCCTAGCCTTTTCCCAACTATGTTGGGGTCGGCTTCCATTCTAACTGGATGCAGAGTGAGTATCATAATCACTTATTTGCAATAGGTACAGTGTTGGTATTAAAGTCAGTAATTAAGTTTCATAATAGATGGTCAGGCATTTGATATGCAAAACTTTACAATGATAGAGTTTATTTTTGTCCAATGTCATGCTTTAAATGCTAGTTTTTATCTTAATTAGTTTTCATTTCAATATTAATTATCGTCACATTATTTTGAAACAAATTTAAGTAGGTATTTAACATTATTTATAAATTCATTAAATAGCATAAAGTCGTTAATCCTGCAGTCATTATTTTAACTTTATAAAAAACAAATTATTAGGTAGCTCTTTAAAATTCTGTGGTATTCTAGTAACAAGTCTAAAAAAACTTCTTACTTCTTTTAAAAACCTACCTATTTCCAATTTTTTGATGCCCAATGCCTTTACCGCCTTTTTTACAGACTTCAAAAAAGGAGGTTATCAATTCGACACGTATGTATGTAATATTATTGAAACTGCGATTTATATTCACATATGACAATCTATTAGGGCTTCCAAACAAATATACAAAATTTTGTAGATATACATATTCAAGTATGTATGTTTGTCCACGCATTTCTCCGCAACTATTAATCAAATTGTGATCTTTTTTTTATTGGCTTACGTTTAGTTCATCTTAGGGAACAGTGCCAGTTTCATCAAAATCGGATCAGTAGTTTTCAAGATATGGACTTGCAAATATGACGGCCTGGCTTATTGATACGGTAGGTGTGGTGTCAAAAGGAAAACATCTCAAAACCATTGTGAAATTCTCGTGCAATATTTACAACAAAATTATTACTACAATTTAAATGTTATTATTACTACTAATTATTATTACAAACAATTATTCCAGTTTTTTCTTAACACTAAAAACTATGAAATAAAAAAGTAATTAAAAAAAAATAAAATCGACTTCTAAAAGAAATTAACTCAAAATTATAAAATAACTCTAATTTCGGAAGTCGGTGGCAAAAAATTAAAACTAAAATAATCCCAAGACACTGGTTATTTTTGTATTTAAATAAAATTACTATCATATTTTCAATTTCGATGGCATTTGGTAATTTTATAGAGTCATTTGTCACTACTATGAAAGTATCATAATAATTATAGTACAATATTCCCTTAGTCGCCTACCAAGCTGAACACGCACGATATGTATTAACTGAACAATTATACTTCCAAAACTGAAACCATTAGCTTACGAGTATTTTTTTATCTATAATACAATTGTATGCCCTTTCATCTAATCAGTTGATCGAAACAAAAACAGTGACAATATTTACTTAAACTATCTAAGGGACATTAATCAGATAACAGTTATACTACAGAAGGCCAATATACCCGTAATTAAAAACGTTCAAAATCTAGTTGCAATCTCATCTTCAAATTCTTGCAAATAAATATAGGTATCATTCATTCGTTCATTCATTCATTCATTAGCGACAACCAATGTCAAAACGTGTCCAAAATGTAGGGACATTACAGGTATCTTTGACAGAATGAGACTGAGATTGCTTTTCCCATAACATATATTATAATATTTACATAACAATATCTAAGTCACTTAACTATGATTTTTAATTTGCTAGACCAAAATTAGAGTATATATACGTATAGTATTTATACGTCGGCTAAATATTTTAAGCTGCTAACTCCATTTTGGCTAAGCTGACTTTTTAGTATCAAATGAAAGAGAAAAATATTTTCTCTTACCAAAAAGTCAGTTTAGCCAAATATGGAGTTAGCAGCTTAGAATATTTAGCCGACGATATACTAAAAATGACCCCGATTCTGTTGTTCACAAACTAAATTAAATTTAAGTTCAGTGCATCTTTTTCTTTCTATTTTAATATGAAAAGGACAGAAGATAAATAATATTAGTCTAGTCCCGTCAAATTAGATAATCCATAGACAAGTTTAGACGTGATTAAAAAATTGCCTATTAAAAATACGTCAATTTACGTCAGGCGCTGACTAATTTGACAGGACTAAATTAATATTTATCTTCTGTCCTTTTCATAATGAAATAGAAAGAAAAATATGCACAGAACTTAAATTTAGTTTAGTTTGTGAACAACAGAATCGGGGCCAATGTCATGTTGACAAAGGAACACGTGTGGGTTTTAGTCAGTAAGAGTCTGACACTCCCTTCTGCTCCACCCAAAGCGGGAGGGGTCATTTGATGATTTCCCATCGTCAAAAAAAATAAAAGGCTGATTTTCCAATCGACTAATATTCATTTTTATTCGTGGAATAAAATTGAAGCCTGACAGATTTTGTATGGAAGAACTGTCATAAATTGAAAATTATTCCTCCGATAAAGTTATCTGGCGTTCGTAATGTTAAAAAACATATTATGTTTATACGGTTCATAAACTATTAAGTTATCCAAATACTAAATGTACTGTGAAACTCTTTATTACTAAATTTCATTTTATTTCCTTCATAATTATAGTATATAATTAAACAAGATAGGATACATGGTTTCGAAGAATATAACCACCCACCCTATAGACCGGACCTAGCCCCGAGTGATTATTATTTGTTCCCTAATTTGAAAAGAGACCTTCGTGGGATACGATTTTCCAACGATAAAGAGCTCAAGGCGGCAATAAATGCGCATTTTTCAGAAAAAGATGAAAGTTTTTTTTTTACTGGGTATTGAAAAGTTAACTTCGAGATGTAATAAATGCATTGGGGTAAGGGGGATTACAATGAAAAATAAAAATGATTTTAATTGAATGTACGTCTTTTTTCATGCCAATACCGATAATACATTGAACGCCCCTCGTACTTTCACACACATATCCCAAGTTACTCCACTCATACAGTTTATCCCACGACGGCGATACGAATATAGCATCGTACAACAGTTCCCACGGTGTTCAATCATAGCTTACGGAGAGTCTATATAAATCGCTGGCAGTCGCTTGATCGCTCATGCGCCGGCAATATTTTCTTCATCGAGCCGGGCTTACTGACGATGTCCGGGCTATATCGCTGTCATATTTCAGGGAGAACGATAGCGAAGACGTGACGACCCCCGGATCGGAACAACCCCCTCCCTCCCCCATACATCACGTCGCGCCGGACACCCAGACACCCTCTCCTTGCATTTCAAAGGCACTAGTGGACCTGCATTTATTCTTAGGTATATACTGCGTTTAATAAAGCTCTCGGGTTGATATTAAAAATTCTTCCTTAGCTCCAGATTACGGCGAGGAATGAATTAAGAAAGGTTTTGTTATGCTAACTATGCCTCGGGTGGCTGTGTTAAAGACTTTAATAGCTATGGCTCGCCTAAAACATGGTTTTAATTAGTCAGCCCGAAGAGAATCAGTTGGAACACTTGAAAGTTTGCACAAAATGACTTAACGAGTTCTCTTTCTGCGAAACTACGAAGTTTGCAACGGTTCATGCTTGTGACTGTCTTGTTAGTTTTACAATTACAGAGCGCTCTCAAAAGGACTTTTTTACAGAAATCTTGCAGTTTCCGTGTAAATTGGGAAAAGGATTTGTGTTTTATTTTACTGAAATTATTCAAGAGTAAGCTGAAAATGTTGTGACTCACAAGCAGAATATACTGTAGAGTGAAGCTACACGCAATGATGTTCTCACCAACAATAATAAAAGTAAGATTTTTCATTCTGAGTTTGTCTTAAATGATAGATACGAGTAGCTATTTCTTTTCGGCTTCATAATTGATTACATCTCATGCATATTTAAAGGTGCATATACGAACCTTGCCTAACTTCCAAATTCAATAGTAAATAGAGTAAAATCCTATTCATAATTATATGACAATCACAACCAACCTCTTTATTACGCCCTCGTTCTTCAACAAAAGGGGTACAGAACTAGTATTCTTAGCGCACAATGCACTGAAGATTGGACCTACTTGCTATTCAGAGGCCGCGTGACTGAGCCTCGTTCTGAGGGAGACGGTAACTTTAAAACGTGATGCAGCTTCCAGGACTTACAGCTCACTCACTCTGAGTTAAATAGGGAGCTTTAAAGTAGTTAGTGTGAGTTATGTTGAAGAATCTGTGACTTTGGCGGTTCTTTTGTTACTGGCTTTGTCTTTGAAATTGCGTTCTGGTAATAACACGAATTTAGAACATTCAAATAACATGACTTTAAATTTTTACATTGTGATGCTTCATTAAAATGTCCATATTTAAATTAGAATTCTTTCTAGCCTGTGTATCTTTGTAATTTTAAAAATCCTAACTAATTATGTATAATAATTTATGTGAAAGTAAGTTTATTTGTTTGTTACGCTTTTACGTCTTATCTACTCAATCGATCATCATAAAATTTTGTATACACGTTATCAGGGGTACAAAAAAGGACATAGGATCAAGAGGTATCGTAGGAGTTCATCCAGAAAAAAAAAGTACCTACTGTTCCCGAGGGATAGCCGCGGCCAAAAGCTAGTATTGTAATATAATTAACTCGACGAATGATGTATCATCGATTCGAATAGAAGAAAAATAGCATTACTGAGATAAGATTCTTTAGATATTAGAAATATAATTAAGCGAAATACCTAACGACGGAAGAAGCCCAGCCCTGAAACAAGCTGGTATACTAGGAGCACATTAATAACAATAATGTGCTAAAAGCCTGCAATATCGTTTAAGTATTGATAGATTGTTCGCCCATCGCCCTCGAGAACATTAGTAATTTATTTCTCTAAATCGTTTCGGGCTACGTGCCTCGAAGAACAAGCAGCATCACTATATTTTGTACCATTCCACAGAATAACTAATAGTTATATGGCCATTCTCAAATCTAAAACTGTATTTATCTAATCTATACTTATAATAAATCTGTAGAGAGGTCAATTCTGTACATGAAATATATTTCCAAAATAACTATCAGCGGGTGATTAGTGATCGATACTGACGCCAAAAATGCAATCAGTAAAATTTTTGTCTGTCTGTCTGTCTGTCTGTATGTTCGTTATAGAAACAAAAACCACTCGACGGATTTCAACGAAACTTGGTACAATTGTTCTTCATACTCCTGGGCAGGTTATAGTATACTTTTCATCACGCTACGATCAATAGGAGCAGAGCAGTGAAGGGAAATGTTGGGAAAACAGGATTTCTTTTTAGGTGAAGTAGTAATAGGTTAGTAGTAGTTAGTTAGTAGTAGGTAAGTTTTGGTTAATTTATGTTCAGTTTTTTTTTAATATTAAGTAGGTAAAAGCGTAGGTACTTTTATCAATTATAGGTATAGGTATTATTAATTATAGTAGTTATAGGTATTTAGTTTAAGTAAAGTAGGTTTTATTATATATTATTTTATATATTAGACGTAGTTATATATTTTTAGTTATTCAAGACCCAAGCGGACGCCGGCGTCCACCTGCTATTGTCTTGAAAAAGGCGTTGAATGCGAAATACGCGTTCTCAAGAATCGGCAGAGGAAAGAGCACATCGGTTAAACTCTATGAGAGTTAGTGCCTCAATTTCCGGAAGTAATTATTCCACGCGGACGAAGTTGCTGGCAAAAGCTAGTATTATTATAAAATACTTCATATCTTGGTCGAGGAAATGTGAAAGATGATTTATTTTTGGAGTATAACTTACTCTCGGGTTGCTTAGTTTCATTGGACTATTATGAAAGAAACATAGTAATGATCGATTGGTGAAATTGTTAGCCAGAATTTGTTTATTTCCAACTAACTAATAATTAAAGCAAAAAAAATATAATGATTTTACCTACTGGTATGTTTAGGGATTATTAGAATTTGGTTAATATCTAATCTAAACTTCAATTCCTTTCAGCGGACACAATGACGCTCACAGAAGCATGTCGACACCCGCATAGCTGCGAAACTATTCCAAACATGGCTGACCATCATCAAAGTGTTTGTTAGTGATTGTGTCAAACTGTCGCAGATAGTTGGCAACTTCACACAGGTGGCGAGGTGGCAACTTCACACAGGTGGCGAGGTGGCAATTTCACACAGGTGGCGAGGTGGCCCGGCTCATACTTTGTGCGTAATATATCCACAAATAGTTCCTCCGACCGACGAACAAATTTATTCCATTTAAGTTCAGTTCGTTTTGTATTGTTTCGCGGCTTCGCGTGAATTTTTACGAAATATTCCGAACGGAATGCCGAAGTTTGGCCAGCGTTTCAAATGTTTCATGTGATGTGGTGTTTGTTGTAATATATTATGTATAATTCTTGCAAACCGTTTCGGAATTTACTTTTCGTTTTTTTTTTTCTATTTAGGTAAATACATGCTTTAATTGTTTTGGTCATTAACATAGCTATAGTGGATTGTTTATAGTTTAACATTGAAGGTACTTGTACCCATAAATGTTTGTTAGAGAACAGTTTTTTCTGCTTCATCAGAATTCAAATGTTAATAAACTTATGTCAAAACCTCATTGTCAAGTAACAGTGAGCACTTTCCGAGCAACTCCATCCTTGCTTTATATTTAAACTTCTTTAACCGCTGTTTACATTTCACTTAGCATTTAATTACACACGTCGCAGCCTATCACGGCTTCATATCCGCAGTCACAGTTTCCTCATTAAAACTTCCATTTGAATGTAACCGTCAAAGTTTGTGTGACAAGCACATATTGCTAAGAATAGCCGCTGCAGGTTAGTGCCCACAAGTTGGAGCCTGGTAATCCAAGTTGGGGAGGTCCTAACTTCAGCTTTTGTCAAATGTCCGACAACTGAATACGGGATATATTTTACATATAGAAGTTGGGATTGCAAAGTTGGAATGCCAGAAATTGCTTCGCTAAACTATGATAGGATGATCGCAGTTGGATCGTTTTTGTTTTGGTCTCTGTTTCGACAGTGCCGCGATAAATTATAAGATTAATATTAATTAATGTAATATTAATTAACTTCGTCTTCGTCTGCGTGACTCGGCAATACTGCAGCTTTAGTGGAACTTTTCGAAGATTATCTGTTACTTACAAACTCAGAATGTTACCTCTTTATAATAATAATATACTCGTAGAAATGACAAAAACTATTTCTATTTTTAAATTCATAGATTTTGGATGGCGTTTTTTGACGATTCTTTCACTTCGAATATTGCTAAATCATGCTCTATTTATGAGAATAAAAATGTATAGTTATTCAGAACAGCTAACTGATAATAATATTAATTCACAATCCCCGCAAAGTATAAACACCCAAGCGGAACAAAATAAACATCTTGGCACAAAACTTGGCAACTCTACAATGGGAGCTAAAACTTGGTCGTCCTTTGTTCCAAGAGTCGTTGCCAGCCAAACTTGGCGAATTTGAATTTAAAATTGACAAAACTTGCATTACAATTCGTTTGTTAATTATTTGGGGTTTCATTCAACACCTGGCGCCTTTGGTATTTTTAAGATTTCAATTGTTGTTAAGTTTTTGGAATTTATTTAGACCCTTTATTATTTGCAATACAAATGAAAACTTGAATACAGCAACTCAAAAACTCTCTTTGTTGATTGCGCTTCATACAATGTGGAGACGGCAATAAATGATAAAACTACTCGTCATCATTTCAGCCGAAAGACGTCCACTGGACTTAGGCCTCCCCCAAGCACCTCCACTTCGACCGGTAAAACAAAAGAAAATGGATAAAACTACTACTACTAATATTTTGTAACTATCAGATTAATCCTAACACCGGAAAAAAAATAAAATCTAAAACCCGTCTACTGAAATGGATGAAACAAGAAAGTATCTTCCCGTGGTCGCATGCTACCATGGCTTATAAGTAGGTACTATCTTGTTTCATCCTTTTCAGTAGACGGGTTTTAGTTTTTAAACTTATTTTTTTCATACTTTTTAGAGCGGTATCATTCAGTAGTCGGGTTTTAGTTTTTGAATTTATTATTTATTTAAATTATTTTGGGGTTATAATTTCGTGATAAAGTATATGCAGAGCCGATTAACTTTTTTTTGTTTAGGTTTTATTGTTTTACATGTACCTAGGTAATATACCAAACTTATACATAAACTAGCTGACCCTGAAAACGTCATTTTGCAAAAAATAGTGGTATAAAAATTAGTTATAAACCTATTCTCATAGGTACCTACTGCATAGGTATACATATAAAATTTCATTAAAATCGGTCAAGCCGTTTCGGAGGAGTATAAATACTAAAACTGTGACACAAAAAATTTATATAATAGATATGTTTGGCTCAAATCAGAGGCGTGATTTCATACAAATTATTCCTAATTATCGGGTGTATTCAAGAAAATTCGTGAGTAACAGCTGACAATATGTATATATTTGAAATATGCTAATTAAGCCCTTTCATATGATACCCAACACGGCATGATTAAATTTTTTTTTAGGTCACGACTTTATGTCCTCTAGAGGGCGCCATATTCAATTTAGTGTGACTTCATATAGCCTATAACTAGCGGACAATCAAGACGCTTCCAACGATATCTCAATTGTAAAATTATGAGGGAACAGATGAACATACATAGATACCGGTCAAAATCATAACCTTCCTTTTTGCTTCGCCGTAGACGGGTAATAAAAAATCATGTTTTCAAACAAACTAGTGACGAGTCGACTATAAGTTTTAGACTAAACTATTGGATATATTAAAAATGATTTTTTGTAAGCAGACTGGGAACGTCATTAGATATTCGAAGTTAATTTATTGCCGTATTATCGTCTCCTCACTGTACAGTCTAACCTCAAATTAAGAGGCCATCTAAACACGATATCCATTTTCATTAACAATATCCTTATAATTATTTCCCTTTTAATGGCGTATAAAATTAAAAACCTATTAAAAAGGTATTGAATTGTCAAGGAATGCGGGGGCGGAGTGAATTGGCATTCCATTTAAACCCACCCTGGTAACGGGACATAGCATGAATCTATAATGACTTCGGGGACTGGCTGAAATTATACTAATTACTTTGATCGTGATTACTAAATATCTAAGAAATTTAAAAATATGTAGATTTTACATCCACCAAACCGCACTGGGCCCGCGTGGTGGATTACGGCCCACTCCCTCTCACAGAGAGGAGTTATATTACCCAGCAGTGGGAACATTATAATCTGATTATGCATGGATATTTGACACGGTACAACAATAGCTGGTAGATATGCCTTATGACATTAATGAAGTCTGCTATAAGTAGGTACCACTATTATACATTAAAGAGTAATAAATATTAGTAATATCAACATTAATGTTTGTAGGCGTACTGTCTATCGATTCTGTAAAAATCTCACCGTGATAACATAGGTGAAGTGAGCGTGAAGTGAACTATCAATGGAGGCAATCCCTAACACCAGCCTATCGATTCTGTAAAAATCTCGCCGTGATAACATAGGTTAAGTGAGCGTGAAGTGAACTATCAATGGAGGCAATCCCTAACATCAGAAGGCTAATTCTCGTAATTTAAAACGTTCAAAATCTAGTCGCAGTCTCATCTCGGCGACAAACAAATGTCAAAAACTTGTCAAAATGTAGGGAAATTAGAAGTATCTTTTGACAGATTGAGACTGTGATGAGAGTGTGAATGTTCTTAAAATTAGGAGAATTGCCCCTCAGGTGAAATGACAGCTCACTTCACCTTAGTTTTCACGGTGAGATTTTTACAGAATAGCACTACTGTGGCATCACTGTGGGCCCTATCAGAATAACAGAACTGCGGTATTATTTTTTTAACCCTTTGACCGCCACGGTACTGTATAGACGACAAATGAAAACGTGCCCAACACGCCAATAAGAAAACACCATGTTTTAAGTATAAACACAGAAAACTGAATTTAGTTTATTTATTTTGTACTTAAAACATGGTGTTTCCTTGTCGACATTAGCCGACGGTGGCGTGTTGGGCACGTTTTCATTTGTCGGCTATACACGACCATGGCGGTCAAAGGGTTAAATATCGCAGTATTATACTGAGAATAGCTTTTTGGCTCCGGCGTTTTTATTATTTGTCTTTCTTTCTTGTTTTTAGCTTTGTGTCTCGAATGGGAAGTTGTCATAATGATCGAGGGCAAACGCAGTCTGGTAACCACACTTAAACATGTTAATGATACTTAGGGCTAATTTTTCAATTGACAGATAATTGAATCCGAGGAATGATTTTAAATTTTTGACAATTCTTCTCTTAAAAATCTGTTAGACGTCAATTTTATTCCACGAATAAAACTTATCTGTCGATTGAAAAATCAGACCTTAATGAAATAAATAATCTTGGTGGTAGACGCAAAGGAACTCTGATTAGGTACAAGAATCGCCGTAAAAACTTCAAAACACTAAATTAAAAACGTGAAGAGAACAAAATAAACTAGGATTCAGTCTAAAAGGTTTCGATCAAGTGAAGCAGGCGCATATTAGCCGTAAGTTAATCGTCTGAGCGTAGTGTCTGGCATCCATTTCCATTCCGTGGGGCATCAATAAGTGATGCGGATGGTGCGATTGCGTTGGAACGAGACGGAAGATATAGTGGGGTATTTTCAAAATACGATGATAATTGAAAAATTATGTAGGCAAGTGATATACGTTGTTTTACTCCTTCTGATAATGATCGTAGGTTATTACAAAAATATAGAATACTTCGAAGAAGGAAAAAGACGTTATTCCTCATCAGCATGCCTAGAATGTTCTCAGATCTGAGACCCCGGCTGGTGGATCACGTGCCATCGAATTTTTTGTTCTAGTTATTTCTTTTCAAAAAGAGGTGTAATCTATGTTATGGGTAAGAACTCTTACCTTCGGCGGAGCCGTAGCATGTGCCCCATCATACACATACAGATGATCGTTGCAGTCGAGCTGCAGCAGGTCAAAGTGCAGCATAAACCGCTGCAGGATGCTGTGCGTCTGAAACGTCACCGTGCAGTCCAGGTTGCGTTCGTTGCGGGACCAGAGCACGCCTCCGTCAACCTTGCGGTACTGCCGCTGTAAGAAGTGGTCCTTGCATAGGGAATCCATGTAATCTGGGGACAAGAGAAATATATATTAGCAAAGAATATTTAAAAAATGTCAATGTTTTTGAAGAAGCGAAAGTGATAAGCGTATTGGAACACATTGTATTCAGCGGCGTTCGCTTTGACTGAAAGCCAACCCTTACATAGTTGGAAAAAGACTAGGCAGATCATGATTATTACGTTTTATTAATGTTCAGCCTACACTTTATTTTAAGAAAGACACTGCACTTGACGACTAGTAACTCATAAGTCCACATAATAAAGTCGATGATACAGCAAGCTTTGACCATCGATCGATACGCATAGTCTTGAGACGACGATAAATTTATTACCCTGCCAAACTGAACGAGGTGGATACGACGCAAGACAAACATTCACCTTAAGTCCTCAATGATGGACATTCGATTAACTTCACCCTGCGGAGGGTGACAAGGGACCCCGAGACTTAATATGCCATGTATTTGTAAAGTAAATTACGAAGCATCATTCTTATGATAAGGTTATACAAAATACTAGCGAGAAAGATGATTTCAAAGAACGAATTTACATACAGTACTGGTAAGTTAACATGATAAAGCGAATATATCGGATAGGTATCGAAGGAAAAGCGCTGGAAACCTTTAACCCTATAACTATCTTTTGGAATAATCCTCTTAAATAATCTGCACAATATGCATGATCTGCACGAAAGTGACCAATTTCGAACAAAATTGTTTACTGAATTATAATTGAGTCGTATTTCTTATTTCCCCTCTCAAATTATAACACGATGAATCTTCATCATCCATATCAGGAAGCTTCGCATTCCTTTTATTTATCGCAAAGAGTTAAAATACTTTCACACGTTATTCCGTCATTCTCAATCTATATTAAACTCTCTACATCATGTTTAAAGTTCGAAATCGAGTTGATCTTCTTTCAGATATTGATGAGATAAAGATTAGATATCTGAGGCAGGTTATCTGTTGGTTTCGTGCCAGTCCTCAGGAAGTTACCAAGCGTACAGAACAAGTGCTAGTCGCAGGCTTTTGTCTGCATCTTTAGATATTATGTGAGTTAATTCCTCTGTTTCTTGGTCCTGTGTTTAAATAGTCTACATTTTTTTTTTGACATTTTAACGTACATTGAACTTTTTCTTCGGTTGTTCAACATCATTTTATACGTTTATAGGTATAAAGTGTAACGAAGTCAGGAATTGCAAGCATCATGAACATTTCGATTTTCGACTGTGCTCAAATTTATCATTTTTAAATTTCAGGTCCAACTGCAGTATAGTTCTGATGCTGGTGGTCTTGGTGGCTGGTACATCATCAGCACCAGCCTCTCGACTCCTCAGGACCATAGTGTCAGGGGTGACCACCGGCCTGGAAGTCCCTACTGACGCCTTGGCTGGGACTGGAGTCGGAACAGGCTCTGTGCAGCTGGTGATAAATGTGCATACGGACAGTAATGGAAATATAGAAGTGTATACGAATTAAAATGGTGATTAAGTTGATGAGAGTGCAAATAAGTTAAGTGTATGAGGAAACGTTTATGTTGAAAGGTTAATTAAATATAAGTGCAAGGTAGGATGTACGATCACAGTTATAAAGAATAGGCTACAGAAATGGACGATGCCATTCCACTATAATTTGAAATGACACAGATACAGATAATTAAGTATAAGAAAATAAAATATAAAGATAAAAAAGCCAGGAAAAAATACCACTATATAATCAGCTCTAATTTGGTGATAACCGAGATATAAGATCGTGAGATCAGAACGAAAACGTGTGAAAGATAAAAGATGAGATAAGAAAATTGTAACTGCAATACAGTTTTATTTTATGGAATGGAACTTAACATACTTTACAATATACAAACAACACTATCAAATTAATGGATGCTTGGGAACAACGAGCAGAGCTCTTTGACTCTTTGAAGTATGTAATAACATACAAAGGAATCCTTTGAGTGTAAAATGGCTTTTGGGAGTAAAACGGTCCTTAGAAATACAGAATTTGCTAAAAGAATAGTTAATACAATTTGCTCAAATGTGGGATATCAATAATAAATTGTATTGCCTATATTACAAAGGGTTTGACGCAGAATGTGCACTTCGCAAAATGTGCACTTGACGCAAAATGTGCACTTCGGATATATATAAAAACTGAGCCTGTACAAAAATTTCACTTCATCGAATCAAACGAGACCTGGTTAAAGAAAATGGACACATCTGCACTAAAGTAGCTAATAACATACTGAGATTTCAGCAATTATTTAATAGTGACATTGCTTTCACTGAAGGAATTCAGCTAAGCATTCAAACAGATCCAGCGTCTCGAATTTGAGAACATCAAACAAGATAAACAGCATGACACTCAAGAATCCAGCTTTTAAGTAAATATTGAAGTATTTTACTCTGAAAGATATCGTTTTATCGCAGAGATAAGTAATAGTAAAAAATATAAGGTAGGTATGGATTTTTGTTAGCTGTGGAATCCTAAAGTAGGTTTTCTAATATTGAGAGATGAATAGGTGTATAAATTGGATGATGATAAACACAGAGCATAATGTGTTCTGAGATGATAAATAGGTGTCTGTGAAAGTTCAGAGAAAATGTAAGAACTTTCCGAATTTGACGAAAAAGTAGATTTGGTCTGGGAGACATTAGGTACAGTCCCATTTACACAATGCTCAGTTTCTTAAATGTAGCAATTAAATCGCTACGTGTAAATCAGGCTTTAAGTTAAACTCTGCTACTCTTCTGCTAGAAAGAAAAGGCGGCATAGAAAAGCAATTAAGTAACAATTGACAAGTACAAGTCTGTAAGTCAAACTCAGTTCGCGAAATGTCTGCGAATTTTGTATTGAAAAACGACATGTCTACCGGGACCCAGACGCTCATTGTGACTTTGATTTAAAACTCCAATTGAACAATGAACAGCTTGTAAAGTAATTGTTAGAAAACTACATAATTGACGAGGATAAATATAGGTTTCCGATATACAACGACTGATTGAACAAGTTTTTTGTGAATTATTCGTTTCATACGGTGAGGACGCACGTATGAATCGAATGATAAAATCAGAATGATAGTTATCATTTTAAGAATAGGCATTTTTACAGTACTTTATTCAGCAGATAAGGAAAAAGAAAATATAAAAAACTTTTTAACAAAAAAAAAACAACCGACTTCAAAAAAAAAAACACTACAAAGTGTAAAATAACTTTAATTTTAATTTTGGAAGTCGGTGTCTTTGTTTTTGTATTTACGTTTTTGCCACCGACTTCCAAAATTAAAATTAAAGTTATTTTACACTTTGTAGTGTTTTTTTTTTGAAGTCGGTTGTTTTTTTTTTGTTAAAAAGTTTTTATTTTTTACTTTTTATAGTCAGAGTGCATCTCCTGACAATTCCAATAAGCCCAAACACGGCTAGAATACATGGTTTTATTACGAAGTTCCGGTACCTACCTTCCAGCTTCATCATCAGATCGGTTTGATGGTACTATTTTCGTCAGAACCATTTATTATTTGCTTCGTCATAGTCGCTTAACTATCTTAATCGAGATATCTTATCGCCACCCGTGAAATACTTATTATCATTGAAGAGTTCCTGTGGCTATCTGTGGTCTCCTTCATCAGTTCCACTTCACCAAATTATACTTTTTGAAT
Organism: Globia sparganii; assembly: GCA_949316385.1. Lineage (NCBI taxonomy): Eukaryota > Metazoa > Arthropoda > Insecta > Lepidoptera > Noctuidae > Globia > Globia sparganii. Next base: position 24,311,924 of record OX438659.1, read on the forward strand.
GCAAATGCTTGACATGTTGATGAAAATAGCAAAATTCCTATATGTATGCCTATAATATTTGAGGAGTTCCCTCAATTCCTCATGGATCCCATCATCAGAACTGGATTTTCACAAAAATGGGACCAATCTGGAAGCATATCCTTTCAAATAAAAAAAAAAATCCCAAATCGGTTCATAAATGACGGCGTACTGAGGTAACAAACATAAAAAAAAAATTAAAAAAAAATACAACCGAATTGATAACCTCCTCCTTTTTGAAGTCGGTTAAAAAAAATGTTTCATAGAAAAGTGCAATACCTAAGCGATGTATGGTGCATGAAAAAACTAATATACTTTTTTGATAAAATTCTACGCTAGGGGCTATTCTACGTCTAGGATTACATATCATGCTGAATACAGTTTGTTTGGTTATTTTTTTTTCCTGTATGTGGGTACCAGGCAAACAATATCTTAGGTCAGTTTTTTTTTGTAAACATGCAGTAAACAAATAAATTGAGCAGTTCGACAGAGATAGGGGTCGACCAGTATAAACATGTTATATTATTGTTTATCTGTACAAGTTAGCAATAGCGTAACATCAAGGTACCTATAGATGGCCCATTTTATTTTTGATTGCAAACATCCCTTTGCCGAGTGCATGAACGTCTTTTTTTGTTAATTTACATGTATCTAAAAGCTTATTGTATCTTTTATATTTTTTATTAATAAAAATAATATTCCATTAAAAGTTACATCTGTTTTATTTATGTAGGTACATAATTTGGAACTTTGTCATGACAGACGGGCTCTATTACTTATGACCATAACGACCCCTTTTTAAAATAACAAGAATGGTACAGAGGCCAGCACATCAAGCTACCCCAATCTGTCAAATTTTCCCAATTGAATAATAACCTTATTCCTTTGTGGTAAAGTTGAAAATCTAGCAAAGAAATTTGACAAATTGGGGTTGATGTGCTGGATCTAACATCGTGCTGAAAATTTGACACTAGTTCGACCTGAGTATGGCGATATTACACGATATTAAAGACTGCAGTGGACTGCAGAATGTCAATAGTTCTGTAAAATATTGATAGGTCATCAGGATAGAGGGTACACTGGCCCCAGCATTGTTTAAAACAATCCAATTCTTTTCAGTTTTACAAGATCTTAATAATAATTACAAGTTGGTCTAGTCTAGGTAATAGATAATGGGAACAATGAACACCATCTCTTGCTACCCAATACCCATTTTATTAGAAACCGAAGATTACTGAAATCAGTCGACGTCAGCCGAAGCGGTCACGTAGAATGGTGTTTGGGCGAGGCTGACGAGGAACCACTAGGCACCGTTACTACTAGTCCATCAAATCAACAGTAATCTTGCTTTAGGAGGAAAAACGTAAAATTAAACTCACTAATAGTAACCATGGTCTGTGGTTTTTGTTTATTTTTTTCACAAAAAAAAAAAATCTAATTAGTCCGTCAGTTAGATTAACAAAAAATATTTGACCCGTATTTTTTCTTTTGTTACGTAAACCAAAATTGACGAAGAAAATTCTCAATACGTCACACCTAAGTAGGTATATTTTTTAGTGCGTTCTGACGTCACGAGCCCCCACTCCCGTATTTTGATGCGTTTTATCTTTGTCAATATTTATTTTGATTTACAAAAACAAAAAAATACGTATTCATTATTTTCCAATACTCTAACTGATGGACTAAATAGATTTACAATTTATTGATGGTGAAATTCTAGCCAATTCGGAACTTTGTCATTCACAACCAATATTTTAAAGGCGATTCGAGAAACAAAAAAATAACTGCTCTTTTATTATTCGTAGTTTCTCATACAAGAACCGATAACGAGGAGCTGTGTCCATCAGGTGGGCGATAAAACCTACAAGTTGCTACTTGTAGTAATAACTACCAAGCAGACATAGCATCACGTATTATTTACTGCTCCATCCCCCATCCCTTCATCCCTCGCGTTAAATTATAATGAGGATATCCCACCAATGGTATGCTGTTGTGATATAGCTTCATTATAATTTTATTTACCCTAGGATATATTATAGGATATATTATACTGTATATGGTTTAAGTTAAAAATGCATTTGAATGATTGCATTTTACAAAAACCCCATAAATAAAGAATGTTATATAGTCCAGTTCAAAACTTTTCAATCTTATTCTTTCCTAGTTCCATAATAATGGCTAATTTGTAGTGTTAAATATCAGTAAGAATAAATGTATTAGAATGGCAAAGTAACAGCAGCAGGTCCAGTTGAAAACCAGCGTCGACAATAGTCTGGCACTTAAAAAAAAATATTGCTGAATGGGCCCGCCCGCTCTTGACCTCGATCACGCCTGATGGAAAGCGATGGATGAGCTCTATGATGGAACGAGCGTGCCCAGAAGATGCCTAAGGCACTGGAACTCCCACGCATCGACTACACATACATAGCTGGTTGCTTGATGCCGGACTCCGGTGGGAGGGTGGTCGCAAACCAGGCGGGCGCTAGCCCTACCACCGCAAGGGAAGAATTGGCCAGTCAAATAAGGTGTTGGGTGTGACTGTCCAGGATGCGCCGAGCGCTCGGTTCAGTTGAGTAACTGGCGGAACAAACTGCGCTACACGAGGAGGCTTATTATGCATCCAAAAAATTTTTTTTGACGTAGCCACGAGGCACACTTTCCTGCTAATTTCTTACATCGGACACTTTTTATTTGTATTTGTGTGCGATGTAATCAGTGCTAAATAATAATGAATCTTCTTTCTTCTTTCTTCTTCTTTTTCTGGCAATGGGACAGGAATAATTCACAAAACAAAAACAAAAAAAATAGTTATCATCACAATACAAATAACGCACTTGTAAATCATTACAAATTATCATGCAATTTAGTTTGCTCTAATTATTAATTTAATGTTCCTACAAAAAAGCCAAAGTATTGGTCAGTGAGACAGTGACCACACTCAAATTTTCAACCTGTATAACATATTATAGCCATACACAAAACGTTACGTATGGGAAGTGGCGCATCTGACATACATCTGCGTCCCTTTTCTAAGATCAAAGGGACCTTTCTACCTACCTACCTATACCTACCTACCCTACATTAATCCATCTAATAAGCGAGGGCCGCAATCTTGGGGTTCGCCCGTGTACCACGCATTGTGGCCTACACATTGACCTACATACGAAATCAGACCCAGAGACGTTTGACGTACATTGCTCGCTTAGTGGTGCTACTCGCCCTCGAACGCCTCTTCGAGCCAGCGATGGAACGAGAATAATTACGACTGCCGATGACTGTCTGGTAATTGGTTGGGTCAATACAGCTAGTTAGAATTAGGTGTAGTTTAATTGAAACAATTATACGTGCTGTTATGACTGTTTTATGACGTAACTTTACAACAGTTTTTCCCCAAAGGGGTTTAAGGGTGTGTTTTCATAGGTTAGTCATTCTCTAACTCTGGGGCGCTGTTAGCTAATTATTGTCGCAATTCGGAAAAAGGATGACGCTATACGTACTGCATAGCTTCACCTCTCTCTTGCGGAAACTTTGAAAACCTTTTTCAACCGTAGAAAAAATATTAGCAATATATATCATTACATTTATATAGGCAGGTACTTCAGCGGTAACCATTCTACCAATCCGGCGGCGGCGAAGCCCTAAAGGAAGGCAATGTTTTTGCGTTATTAGATGGAAAATCGGCCTAGTAACACAATAACCGTAGCGGTAGCGAATTATAAAATGATTAGACAAAGTGTGTGTACAAATGCCCTTTCTAATACATCGCTATAATAGATTATCATTAATAGAAGCACACATTTTTAATATGTGTGCTTCTAAAATGTGCTTTTAAAGTGAAAAGCTGCTAATATTCGTAATTTTTATCAGTTCTCTGATACAGGGGAAAACAATAAGAACCACTCACGGAACATTCTCCCTAACGAACGCCTACAAGCAACTCGAAGCTATTCAACAAATCTCACTAAATATTACATTATAACAAAAAGCATGGTACCCAACCCTAGCGCGTCGCTCTAATTTGCTCAAGCTTTTTGTCTAACTCTTCGGCGTCGGTAATAACCCCGTTTTTACACAATATGTCCACCTTTATGCCGTAGCGGTGGATGAAAGGGTTATTTGCCGACTTACTTCTCTTTGAATGATGTAAAAACATAATGAAGTCAAAAATTGGTGCTCATATTTAAAAGGGTCTGTGTCATGTATACGAAGCTAGGGTGTCTGTATGTATGTGTGAGTGAAGGATTTCAGAGCAGGCATATCGCAGGTGTGCGTTAAGTGTAAGTAGGGAGGTGAATATATATGAGAACCACTTGACGGATACGTTGCGACACGAGTTTATCCATCTCTTAAGTTGACAATGATATTTTGAGAACTTTCAGATTATATTAATACGCCGTGCTCAAAATTTATCGGGACTGGGACCTACGTTCACCCGAACCAGAACAAAGCAATATTGCATGGGGTCAGAAATAAATACCTGTGCTGATAGAACGCTCCCGGTTAAGTATTTTCACAAACTTTTCTAGCACTTCATTCAGTACGCCTAGCTTCCCTACCTAATCGGATGCATCTGAATACTAGTATTTTACTTGAAGACCACCATGACCCAGGTACGGGGTAACACGACACCCCTTGGTAAGACTGGTTGTCAGACTTTTGGGCTTCTGACTACCCGTAATGGCTGTCAAAGATCTACGAACTGACCGAGAAGACCGCCCATTGTATCACCTCTAGTAAAATGTCTTCATTTATAGCCGTAATACACACTTCAGAGGGGCAACTCTCGTAATTTTAAAGAACGTTCACAGTCTGATCTCAATCTGTTAAAAACAACTTTAATTTCCCTATATTTTGACAAGCTTTTGACATTTGTTTTGTCGCCGAGATGAGACTGCGACTAGATTTTATATGTTTTAAATACGAGAATTTGCCTTCTGTTGTACATAAGAATATTCTGTCTATCTATCTACAAATGACAGTGGGGTCCATCGCCAGGAGATAGAAGTAAGTATGGTGATAGAATGTTCCCAGTTAAGCATTTTCCTAAACTCTTCTAGTACTAAAAAGATGTAAATCATTCTAGATGTACTCTCACCAGCTCGTATAATACAAGGCCTGTCCGAATTATGATTACTCTTTTTTATGGTCTGTAAACCAGCGTTCCTCGTAAATAACGTTTAATAAAGAATTTTTAATTTAACAAAGTAAGGCTGCCTACTATTTTCCTTTTGTTATAATTTGTTACTCGCTGTGCCTGTGGCGATGAAGTTTATTTTTAATTTAAGCTTTTGTCTCTTCAATTCAGTCTTTAAGTATTTTAGCAATTAACAAGTAGATGATGTTTTGGCCCTAATTTCGTTATCTTAAGGTTTTCGGCATAAGGCGTTCATCTTCTAGCATAAGGTTCTGTCCCATTTTCTACACAGTGTCAGATATTTTCTGAAGTTTTTGAAAAACTCTTTACTGTTTATTCAGTCGAAAAGGTTATCTATTAAACTTTTTAAGCAAAATCTCTTCCTCAACTGAGTGTTCAAAAACAAGATATCGAAAAAATAGCACTATCGAATAGATACATAACTTTAAGAAACCTCAGAAAAGGGGGTAAGTTAACATATCTGCTTATTTATAACCGACTTCAAAAAGGGTTCTCAATTCGACTGTTTTTTTTTTTTGTATCTTTATTACGCCATATCTCCGGCAATTGTAAATAAACAAAAATATTTTTTTAATGGACAGGGTATGCCTCAGACTTGGTCCCATATAAGTTGTATTAACTTTGTTTGGGTAGATTTTGAGTTAGCTTCAATAATACGTATTTTTGCCACTTAGTTTATATTGATGGTGTTATAATGACTTCCTGTCACTGATATTTACATAGCAAGTAGTGTTATACGAATTTGAAACTGTGAACAACTTAAAAGTGAAAAATAAAAACATTTATACAAAAAAAAACCACCGATTTCCAAAAAAGACACTAGTGAAAAATAATTTTAATTTTGGAAATTGGTGGCAAACAACTAAAATGCAAGTTATTTTTCACTTTGTAGTGTCTTTTTTGGAAGTCGATTGTTTTTTTTTTTTGTATAAAAGTTTTTGTATTGTAACCTTGATCATTTCTTAGAAACCGAAGATAATTATCGTAGGTAGGTTATGGCAACACACTTCATAAATTCGAGTAAATTACGCGTAAAGGCTCGTTGACGCGTAAAATGTGCAGTGTCACCGCAACCCACGCGAATGTGGAGACGCGTAACGCGCATATACGCGTTACATGATAAGGCGCATTAATGCTGGCTCCGTTTACTCCCAAAAGTTACGTGTGATGAGGAAAATAAGCGAAATGTCGATGTAATAAGCGGCAGTCGTATCTTCTAGGGTTCCGTACTTAAAGCTTGTCAACGGAACCTTAATACAAAACCTATGCCGTCTGTCTGTCTGAATGTCACAGGGCTGTATCTTATGAACCGTAAAGTAGCCAGTTGAATTAATAATTAATTGCAACGGAATACGTGCAAACAGCAAACAGAGTTTTTGTGGTACGGACTCCACGATGTGCGCGAGTTGGACTCGCAATTGGCCAGTTCTCTTTTTGGGACAAGCCCGCGACAAATTCCTATCCACTGCAAGCCAGAATTTACTGTGACAACCAACTAGAAAATTGTCGAGACAATGAAGCCGGACGAGTCCCAGACAAATGATTCAACTATAGAATAGAATACTCTTTATTGTATGTATACAATAGAAATTACAGATATAAAAGTATATATTTTACGTAGGACGACACCAACCAAACAACAACCACTTTTCCCAGAACTTTAACGTAACTAAAAATTAATTAACATTGCCAGAATTGCTACTAAACGTAAGCTTTTCAAATATGGGCACCGGCATCCCAATTCCGAACATAATAAAAACAGGGTGGATATAAAGCAAGGTACATAACACATAAAAACACACACGTCGCCACTAAATCGCTTAAAAAAACTCGTGTGTACACCCCTTAACACTACAGACAACACTTGAAACTAAAACTCTCGAGGAGGGAAAGAGTGCGCGATATATAAGTGCCTAAGTTAGAGCAGATAAAAAAGTTTCCAACTTGCAATAATGCACTAAGTTGTTGTGGGGCGCTCCGACTACTATTATAATGTTGTAACTTTGAGTGAGCTAAGGTGAGATAAGATGCGTAAAACATGGTACACATAGTTGTTATTAAAGCATATATGAGATTATACACGTTTTGCTTAAAAATTGAAGCATCCAAACTTCAACGAAGAAACAAGTTTGAATTTACAAACAATATAATTTATGTTCAACAAAATTCATAATATAATAGATAGATAGATAAAACGTTTATTCAGTGCAACAAAAGACACAATACAGGTACTTAAAAAATAAACATCGAAGAAGGTGAAAGAAAAGAAAAACAAAGATTAATAAAAAGATAAATTGACCCATAGACACCTCAACATCTATAACGGTCGATCACTACTGGGCGGTGTGTGTTTCATGGTTGCACCAAATGGGAGTCCAGCTCAGCATATGCTAGGTACAATACCTGACGCTGGTATTCTGCTGCTGTAATATCTTCGAAAATATTAATTTGAATAACATGCTGTAAAGGGCCATATTGATCTATATTAAATGCACAATGTATTTAAGGATAAGGATTAATGCTGTATTGCTTAAAATCGCTTCGTAAATAAGCCATCATTTCTCGTAAAAAGTAAAGGAAAAAAAATGGTTATTGTGGGTTATCCCTAAGAGATAGACATATACCATTGCGGACTTTTTTGTAGACCTTTTTAAGGTGTACAATACTGTAAGTACATTATTTTGATGTATCTCATAGGGTTCAGCCAGCGTTTGCAATGTAAGGGCAAAAAAAGGGTTTATTTACGACATCACATTAGAAACCTCTAAAATTATCAGTGTTTCTCTACTATATTATGCATGTATTATACATATAAACCTTCGTCTTGAATCACTTTATCTATTGAAAAAAACCGCATCAAAATCCGTTCGTAGTTTTAAAGATTTAAGCATACATAGGGATATAGGGACAGAGAAAGCGACTTTGTTTTAAACTATGTAGTGATATGTATATTAGTATAGATTATCAGACGTATACTCGTAGATAGATATAGAAGGAAGTTTGTTTATTTTAAGAATTCCTTTCTATATTTTTAATTAGGTTTTCTTAGTTAAATTTCCATTGTAAAGATTTAAGTCCACTTCAAGTAAATATGTATGATACTCAAGTTTCGTGAGATAATATGTTTAAGGTTTTATATGAAACCTTTTAGTCTATCGGATAATGGTCTGGAAAGCACTTCACTCATCCTAAACGAAGTCGGGAGTACACCCTCTTTAGAAGTATGGGGGTGAGGCGGAGGGTGGAGAGCGGAGGGTATCGACCCGCGCCGTCATACCCCTGGGTCGTTCACCCCGCGCCCCGCGTAGCCGTACCGTAGGCGGCTACGGCGTAGCCTCGTAGCGTCGTAGCTACCAAAGGCATTTTTTTTCCTTTTTTCCTCTGTTTTGCTCCAATATTGAGGCTGTTTGTTATTTGTTTTTAGGACAATGTAAGTATTAGAGTAGAACGTTTGTCGTTATGGGTTCTCGTTACAAATTCAACAGGGCTTAGTATTGCGGAGGAGAATATTTTTATGTTACTTTGATAAGAGCCGCCCTTAGTGGGAAATCTGAGTGGAAGGTAAGATACACGCCAATCTAATGTTATTTTTACGCATGATTTAGATATTAGAAGGTATTAGAGAATAATGATCATCTAAGGAAGAGGTGCTATTTGTACCTGTTTTAGTTCTGAAGCACGTAAGTATTTTACAAGTATCAAATTGGTATGTAGTTCTGATTATTACCGGCCATTTTCTTTTAAAAACTTAACATGTATAATGACCAGTACCTAGCAGAAATCCAATCAGGACCGCAGACAGCCGGGGTGTCGGGTGCGGTACCCTTTGTACCCAGTTACTCACACTTCATCAATCTAAGCGTTGTTGGACCCATTGGGAACGTCATTCTATATTCATCGCACCCGGAATATTAAACGTCTTTGATACTTTCAGTGGACAAAATTATGGATATCTACAAAATTTACATATACTAAAACTTAGACATAATTATAGTAGGCAGGCATCTATGTTCGACATAATATACTTATACAATATGTAACTGATTTAAAGCATATTATGAAAGTAGTTTGTTTAGAATCGTTTACTGAATTGATTTATGTTGTTTTTAATAGTAATTTTTATACCAAAAATAATTAAAACTACGTAAATTACCTTCACACTTCCGCTGTACCTACTGTCAAAACAAACCGAAATAGATGAAGTACCTACTATGGATATACCCTTAAACGTGTGCGATTGTGTGCGTGTTGTAGATTTGTAATGTGACCACAATTTTCGACCACAGTCAGTATAACTAATTTCATAAACAATGTTTTATACATAATACTTAGTAAAAATTCAATGTGTGTATTATGATTATAACATAATATTCTAATTGGGGTATTTGGTGATTTGCGTTAATTCCGGAACATGTAGTAGAGACAAAACTATTTACTCCTAACATCGAAACTTGTTTCACAAAAGCTGGGTCCGCGACTTCACAATCGAGATATATTAAAGTTATCCCATGTAGGTACTTTCTAAGATATGACCTACCTATTGGCATAATTCATCAAATAACGGTTTTGTAAAGCAAAAATCGGCTACAAATTGGGGGTTGTACCCGATGCTCTTACCTATGTAAAGTCAAGTCAATTTGTTGCTAAGCAAATTGACTAGCAAGATGACCGTATATTCAAATCTGAACTGTCATTCTTTGACAGTTGTAAGAAACTATAACATGGCAAATTGACGATGGGTGCCAATTTCCTTAACTATTAATTTTCCTGACTGTATTCAAAATAAAAATATTTTATTTCACATAAGCCTACAAGGACACTTATGAAACGTCAGAAGCTAGGTGAACGGTTCCAATTGGTCGTTTTCTGTGGAGAAGAATCGGCAAGAAACTACACAGTTAGTCTTTTAAACTAATTAACTTTTACAATGTTTTCAAATTACAGTAGGTATGGGAGGACAGCGTAGGCCTGTCAACAAGTACCAGGTACTTAACAGAGTATTCGACAAGCAAGTATGATGATATACCAAATATTCGGTCTCCTATAAGGCCATGTCCAACAGTGGGCGTTAACGTCCAGTCGAGAACATAAGTGTCCGCGGACAACCCAGGCCCCATGTCTGTGACGTCATTAAATGGACGAAGACACGGGCCGCGCTTGTAAACACCACGTTACTGCACTATTCAGCGCTTTATGTCCTCGCTGAATTGCGAACAGTGGCCAATAAACTAGAGAATAGAATATGTTTTGTGTGCTGTTTGAGAACTTACTATAATAATGTGTGTGTACAAGAAGCACACACCTATTATTCTCCTCGAAATACCATTTCAGACACATATCAATATTGTCTTTACTTGATCTGACCAAGTTGATGTCTGGACCTGACTGTGACCTCTGAGTTGGTTTCGGTGTTTCTCCTGTATCACTACCAAATACTCTGAGAACAGAGTATTCGGTAGTGATACACCGATCTCATCTGGTTTTTAAAACATGATTTATTGATTTATTTATAACATCATGGAAGACTTACAGCTACAAAAAACAGAATAAAAGAAAACTATAAAGCCAATTACAACTCTACGCGTTTAGATTTATAATAGAACTAGCTGCGCCCCGCGGTTTCACCCGCGTAAGTTTTGATCCCGTGGGAATATCGGGATAAAAAGTATCTTATGTGTTATTCTGATGTATAAACTATATTACTGTAAGGTTTCATCAAAATCCGTTCAGTAGTTTTTGCGTGAATGAGTAACAAACATCCATCCATCCATCCTCACAAACTTTCGCATTTATAATATTAGTAGGATTAGTAGGATTTGTGTTGAGAACAAACAAGCAGTAACATATTACTTTGTACTATATTTAATAGTGAAAACTATTACAATAACCACTTGTGTTTGCAATTAAAAAGTGAGAGAGAGAAAAAAAAATAAGCTGAAAAGCACTGCAGCTATTTAAAAAAACTATTGACGTGTCGAAGCGTTTGTATATAAACCTACTTAGGTACGGAAATAAGCATCATTTTATATTATAATAATGGATTTTAGTTATTATATCCACAGCATCTGATGATTACGCTTAGACGGGTAGACGGCACACGGCAGACTGAACGGCACTCGGTAGACCAGACGGTTCGGCAGCTTGCCGACCAGACAGTTCGGCGCGAATGAATCCCAAATGTTTGTTACTATAGGTTCTTATCATTGCAGACAGACAGACACTTGACACATACGAATAGGAGAAAAAACGAGCACGTTTAATCCGCCCACCCTGGAATGACCCTCTCCTAAATACAGCCGATCGATTCTGGAAAAATCTCACCGTGAAGTTAGGTGAAGTGAGCTTAGAGTGAGCTGTCAAGAGTATCAATCCCTAGCATCAGGATGACATTGACAGCTCACTCCACGCTCACTTCACCTAAGTTTTCACGGTGATATGGTTACAGAATCGCACTGCAGATTACGCAGTAAATCTAGCTAGGAGAGCAGCGATTCACCCAACAATTCATTGTACCAACACCATGCAATTAATAATGCATACTTTCGAGGTCCCTCATGTACATACTATAAAACCTTTATGTACCTTAATAATTTATGATTATAATTATAATAAAAAAAAAACATCACGCCTGTATCCTATGAAGAGTGTAACTTCCAATACACCCACATTTCTAAGTCCCACGTACGTAACGGGGGGCGAGCCTGCAAGTATGTCACATCTAAGTAGGTATCTATATTTTATTACTACATATATCGTAAAACTCTAAATTGCTGATCGAAACTTAAAACGACATCTTACTTACAAATTCTACCTAACCCACCACACACCCACTTAGGGCGCCTGACCAATAATACGCCAATAATGTACCAGGACGCGCGTGTTGCGTATTTTGAGCACGTTCCTATATTACTGAACGGTATTTACAAGGTACGTGCGGCTTTGGCTTGTCTATCAAGGCTATTATTATGTGCAGGAAATAATAAATTATTATTATTTATATTTCAAAAAATGGAGCGAGGCAAATTACATAAGTAAAAATGACGCAATTAATTGTTTTTTTCGCAAGCTACAATTTTTTCAGGTTTCACACTTGACTGACAGGATTTTTTTTAGAAATATTTTGATGTTTTTTTCGTATCTATTGCATTAAATAATTTTTTGAAAAGTACAGAATTAATCTTCATTAAATTATCACATATCATGACATCTTATTTCTAATCACTATCAGAAATTTATTGAGGGTCAAGAAAGCAGATGCTCTTATCCTTTTCCAAAAAATAAGATTTGCATCAAATATCATTTCACAAAATTATGAAAAATCTATCCAACAAAATAAGCGTCGAAAAATGACGCGGGACTATGAATAAAAAACTAAGCAAGAAACGTCCCAAATTGAGGCAACGACGGGGTCAAAAACTAGTGCAGGGGTAGTTCGGGGTATTTTTATATTCGGTGCGGACCGCGGAGGGGCGAGAGTGGTATCGACAGCCATCTTTTTGCCCCCAGCGAGATTAATTACGAACGTCCCGCCGTGATTAATGTTCCACGCTAAAAATGTTTGGAAACTGAAATCAATTTTGTCTTGAAAACATCGTTGGTGTTGTAGACTTGTTGTTTAAGAGTGTGGTATGTTTTTATTTAAGTACATAGCATAATATGCATAATCGGCCTATAATGTTCCAACTACTGGGACCCAGGCTTCTTCTCGGTGAGAGGAAGTGGGTCGTAATCGACCACACGAGCCCAATGCGGGTTGGTAGACGTCACATGTCTTCTACCGGGATACCGTGCTACCGGGATAATAGTATCATATCATCCAAAACTTTTGCTTGCTTTAACGGCTGAAGGCAAGGAAGGGAATTTATATCTATACTAATATTATAAAGAGGTAAAGTTTGTAAGTTTGTATGTTTGTATGTAGGGGGTAATCTCTGGAACTACTAGTTCGAATTGAAAAATTTTTTTTAGAGAAAAATTTTTGTTAGATAGATCATTTATCGAGGAATGCTATAGGCTATATAACATCACTACGACCAAGAGTAGCGGAGCATCAATGAACAATGTTGCAAAAACGGGAAAAAACCTTTTCCGAGCTTCCATTGTGTGCGCTGCGTAAACGGTTAAAGATACGCAAAAATAATGTATGATGGAATTATTTCCCCTTAAAAGTTCTAAAAAAAAGTCTTCGATAGCATATGCCTATCTTTTAAGGTTGACTCACTAAGTATAACCTTTTTTATTGAGGAAGGCTATAGGCTTTAAACATCACGCTAGAACCCTTAGGAGTTGAGCAAAAAGAAAAAAGTCAGAAAATGAAGTAATAGCGCAGGCAGGCGATGCGCTGCGATGGGGTGGGTCGGGGGAACAAAAAATTTCACGCGGACGAAGTCGCGGGCAGAAGCTAGTAAATTAATAAACAGAATTATATAGGTACAGATAGGTATATAAAAATAATCCAAAATATTTAAGTACTTTTTGCAGGTAATACTTATACCTAATACATAAATAATAGATAAGCGAAATGTTAGTATCTTATTAGCGATGTCCTGACTTTGCGTAATCTAAAACGTGCTTCCACAAAACAATTAATTATCTTAAAACAGGGCTTCCTCTCTCTTACCCTTTAGCTGTGCCCTACAGGGTCCATAATGATCCAAATTATATAGCTACCACTTAAGAACACATTATAATAAAGCAATAAAGATATTAAGTATTGATTAAGGTAACAGACAGATAATAAATGCAAATAATCTTTTTTATTTTTATTAAACAGGCTTTTATGATTCTAAATAAACTACAAGTTGACAGGTGTTCGACCTTGTAGCCATTCTTAAATACTAGCATAAAAATAAGTACCAATTTCCCTGACCTGACCCTGACGTCTACGCACAATGGTATAATATCGGTCATTACGTCGCTCCATTTTCGTTCAAACTACTCATTCTTTGACTGAACACCAAAGTGTAATAATGGTGACAAGTGATTCAATTTTCGAATCTGTATTTTTCTGGTTTTTGTTATTCGAACAAACTTTGATTTGAACGAGGAACACAATTCTGCTGTGAGCGTTTTTATTTTTTAAAAGTGAACTGTCAAAAGTTTGAAATGGACGGTGTTAGTGGCCAGTTTCAAACTAAACTACAATGCTATACCCGTTATACCTAATCAACTTGATTTGACTGTATGTGTGAAAAGTAAACAACGTTCTAGCTAGATTAATTTTTAAGTCTGTTATTGTGTTGGTACTACTGAGTGTTAATAGGTACTTGTTTTGTGATGAACTTGTATTGAAGATTCGCAATATTATTATTGTAGTGCTTAAAAGTGAGTGATTTTTATGCTTAAATATCTATTCGCAGGTCACCAGTTATACAGGGTGTCCCTGGAAGTATGGATCAAATCGAATAGGGGCGTGGGCAAGGTCACTTTCAAACTTTTTGATCCTGAGAATGATTGATGATTGAGAATTATTTTACGGTTCAAAAGTTGTGACCAATTTTTTTCAATCGTTTCGCATAGTGCTCACAGAATAAATCATTAAAAAAAACTATCAGGGCTGTCTAAAAAACTTAAATTGACAGTTCCTGGTAGTTTTTTTTTTAAATGATTTTGTTCAAAGTGATTGAAAATAACAAAAGTTGATCATTACTTTTGAACCGTAAAAAAATTCACCAACATTCTCAGGCTGAGGCTACATTAGGCCGCGACGCGACCTGCGACACATGAGCGATTAAAACAAGTAAATGAATGCTCACGTATATGACTACACAGTACATCAAATATTACTAGCGATCTTTGATTTCTTTAAGCGATAGGAACAACATTACTGTAATCACGGCATCGGCTACATCAACATATCAGCGAAATTGAAGCGAATATATGCCGGAATTTCGCTTATAATGTAGCCATACCATGTTTTTCTCGTTTCGCTCTTCCAGTCACATCACAAATCGCTACCTACTGTAGCCTCAGCCTTATGCTCACGATTTAATTCAGGCTACTTTTTTGTAATTAGAACATCACATTTTTATCTTCTTGCCCTATCAAATAGTTTCGGAGAAAATCTCATGTGACAGACAAACAGATATCGAAGTGACTTCACAAAAAGCGTTTCGTTTTTCCAAATCTGTTGCGGAACCCTTAAATTAGTATATAAATAGGGATTTGATCCATACTTCCAGGGACACACCTGTATATCAAAACTGCACTCATGTATTTTACAATCATCAGTCTCGCATGAAATTCATTCTCGCCTTTCGGCGGTCGAAAATGTTTCCTTGTGCGATGTAAACGAGGTCTAAGGCCAATGCTAGTGTTAAATTATGCGATAACACGAACTGCACTTCGCACACTGCTCAACGTCTCGATGTACAACAGAGAGCGCACGAAATGCAGTTCGCATTATCGCGACAATGTAGCCGTAACATATGTGTAATCATAATAGGACCATTATGATCTTCTACGACCAACTGCAATCACTAGTGTGTGGGGCCAGCCGTGGTGGTTTTTTCAATACCTACGTCCTATCATCATATTATCGCGCTGACGCGAACTACTCTTCGCGCGCTCTCTGTTTATAGTAAGACGTAGAGCGGTGTGCGCATAGATATAAGAAAGTTCTTTGGGTGTGAGAGAGCGTGAAGTGTAGTTCACCTTATCGCGACAATATAGCCGCAGCATGAAGAGTATTCCTGATAACCCTCTATCCATGAGTCTGTGATATGATTGGGTTAGCGTCAAAAGTGCAACGAATGGGGATCGAACTGACGATCACCCGTACTCTTTTTGGGACGCGTCTAAAAATGTATTGGGATGCTTTCACAAGTAGTCCCGTCAAAATCTACTGCCAAAGATTTGGACGGTAGCTCAGATATTGTTGTAAGTCTAGAAACGACACCAAAGTCGTAGGGTTCAGGGATCCTGGGCGCAGGCGCAGTGGTTGATGTTCGCCTGGAGGAGGCGTAATGGAGCCATTACTCCTCCATTTCAGCCCCCTTCCGCGCTCCTTTTAGTCAGTAAGAGTCTGACACTCCCTTCTGCTCCATCCAGAGCAGGAGGGGTCATTTGATGATTTCCCATCCTCAAAAAAAAAAAAGGTTCAAGTATGTTTTTTTTCTCCTAATGTTTTAGCGCGTTTATGGTTAATTTGCAATTCATTAAGTAACATTTTATGGATTTTCTTTCTGATGGATGGTTTTATTTCTTTTCATGTTCTCCGTATATTTTAGATGATAAAAAACTTTGACGTCTGCCATGGATGCGTATGTAGCAAAACCAGTTCCTTTGAAGGATAGACTGAGTAAAGTTAGCAAAGATTTTTGATACTAAATAGTAGTTGAACTACCAGAGGGGCAATTCTCGTAATTTTTAAGAACGTTCACAGTCTGATCTCAGTCTCAATCTGTCAAAAATACCTCAAATTTCCCTGCATTTTGACAAGTTTTTGACATTTGTTTGTCGCCGAGATGAGACTGCGACTAGATTTTGAATGTTTTAAATTAAGAGAATTGGCCTTCTGATGTTAAACAATAACCAGACCGCTGCTTATGACAACTGCAATACTTTGAAGGTCACTACCAAACCTGCCGAACCTTATAATATGTTTAGATCATTGCAACTATCTATGTTTTTTTTTCTTTAGATAGCTACGAGTAATCATTCTCCTGTCCCTATCTCAATTTATATAGTGTCAGCTCCATATGTCTTTTGCTTCCAAACATACTTCTCTGTTAATCATCATCTCTTTCTACCCACATCGACACCTCCATGCAATAACATCGTAACTCACTTTTTGTGATTTTACAGGAGAGTGATTTTAAAGTTTGAAAAATTATAGCAAACTCAAAACACCCCGTACAATTTTTGAAGCTGGCTCTATTTAATATAGTTTAGGCGGACTATAAATAGGTATGGTTAAGTTGTAAAAGAAAAATTGTTTTCATGACTTACGTGAAAAACAAAACAGTGAAATGACATATAAGTTACGAGGACAAACATTGTATGTCTGAGTTACAATTTAGTTTTTTTGTAGTTTAATTTATTTTTGTGGTCAGATAATTGTAACTCCAAGGTGTTAAGTTACAAAAAATGTTTTTATTTTAGAAACGAAAGGGAATAGAATTACAATGGATAGTACAGAAAAAATGCATTTTTTTTTTACATAACAATGCCGTTGTAACTCAATTTTTGGAAAAAAGTGAGTTACGATGTTATTGTATGGAGGTGTCGATATCATCTTTCAAGCTTCGATCAAACCTGCGCGTCAAGTACGACGAGCGACGCGGGGGCATCAACAACGCGAAACTAAACGTGAACACCTGTGTACTACAGCGTTTGCGTAGATACCAAGGCAACCGCTGCAGTTCCGCAGGTGTTCAAGTTTATCTATGATACCTTGCGCACACAAGGCGCCACAGATAACCTCGAGCAGCGTCCGCGGCACGACTGACGCTCCCGCTTCGCAGTCGGTGCATCCATCGTTTCTTTGTTCTTCCCCGGCCTACTCTTATAGCCATCGACGTTAATTCTCAAAACTTCCCTCACGATGTTTTCCTCAGCCTCCGCATCATATGCCCAACAACACACTTGCACACAACTCTTGAGTCACCGTGTATTCTGTTGTCGTGGACTGATGACGCGTGCTCGTGGCAGCACTAACAGTATTTACAATGTGTTCGCGGATTTCCTGATGTTATGGAGCAACTCCACGCTGAATTTTAATAAATGATAAATGATTTTATTTCTGTAAGTAGGTTTGTACAAACACTTTTACACGTCAATCATATTTTTTAAAAACGAGATGAGGTCGGCGTTTCCTATCTGACTACTCTGAGAAGAAAGGCCGAAACAAACTCAGAGGTCACAGTCTCCAGACATAATCTTGGTCAGAACATGTGGAGACCATGTAGATTGGTGTCTGAAATGGTCTTTTGAGGAAAGAACCACATAGATTGAGTGGACCCGTCCAGTCAGTGCACGCATTTGTCAGTAATCATGCAGCTCAACTCAAACTTAGGGAGCTCAACGATTAAACTTAGGGAGCTCAACGATAATTTCATGTTATTCTGTGTCTCTACTTACTTACACTAGATCATCTGTCAAAGCCTTTTTCCAACTGTGTTTGGCTCGACTTCCAGTCTAACCGGATGTTCCAGTCAAAGGTCCACGAATGACAGCCGGGACCAACGGCTTAACGTGCTTTCCGAGGCACGGAGGGGTCTTGGCATGTAAAGATGGTCACCCATCCACGGACCAGCCGCGGCAAGCGTAGCTTAACCTGATCGACCGACCCGTACGGCTGTTATTACTTATCATAATTTTCAATTAAGTAGATATTCTTTTAATAACATCTGTTTGTCCACAAAAATCGGAAACGTTGTTAATTTTCTGCAATTTCATGACAGTTGCACTTGCAAAGTCACCTTTATTATATATAGATAGACTCGATAATGATCAATGACACAAGCACATCATGATATCGGCCACATAGCTAATAAGCCTTGAAATAATCATTATCATAATCAATACGTTTGGCAATCAGAACAAATGTATGATAAATATTTCAACAACAAAAGTACCTATGAATTTACCTGTTTCTTATATCTTCATATATCAAGCTTAGTTCAGCTCGATCTTAAGACCCCATGCTCAGTCGATAACAGTTTGATAAAATCCGGTTATATGCGCAATTAGTGTTCCGTACAAAAACGAAGACATTTGTAAATAATCAACCGTAGAAAAAAGTATGAAGTAATTTTTTTATTATACGAAAACCAAGTCAGTGTATTGATTTAATTTGATTTTTTTTTGTTATGCTTATTTTTATGCGTCATGTTTGCCGCAAATAAACGTATTTTCTTTCTTTTCTTTCTTTTGTAATTCAATTATGATAATTAAGCCCCATCTACCCTTTGTATTCATTAGGCTGAGGCTACATTAGGCCGCGACGCGACCTGCGACACATCGACACCTCCATGCAATAACATCGTAACTCACTTTTTGCCAAAAATTGAGTTACAACAGCATTGTTTATGTAAAAAAAATGCATTTTTTCTGTACTATCATTGTAATTCCCTTTCGTTTCTAAAATATAAACATTTTATGTAACTTAACACCTTGGAGTTACAATTATCTGACCACAAAAATAAACTAAACTACAAAAAAACTAAATTGTAACTCAGACATACAATGTTTGTCCTCGTAACTTATATGTCATTTAACTGTTTTGTTTTTCACGTAAGTCATGAAAACCCATGAAAACAATTTTTCTTTTACAACTTAACCATACCTATTTATAGTCCGCCTAAACTATATTAAATAGAGCCAGCTTCAAAAATTGTACGGGGTGTTTTGAGTTTGCTATAATTTTTCAAGCTTTAAAATCGCTCTCCTGTAAAATCACAAAAAGTGGGTTACGATGTTATTGCATGGAGGTGTCGACATGAGCTATTAAAACAAGTAAATGCATGCTCACTTATATGGCTACACAGTACATCAAATATTACTAGCGTTCTTTGATTTCTTTATGCGATAGGAACAACATTACTGTAATCACGGCATCGGCTACATCAACATATCAGCCATCATCGTCGAATATATGCCGGAATTTCGCTTATAATGTAGCCATACCATGTTTTTCTCGTTTCGCTCTTCCAGTCACATCACAAATCGCTACCTACTGTAGCCTCAGCCTTATGCTCACGATTTAATTCAGGCTACTTTTTTGTAATTAGAACATCACATTTTTATCTTCTTGCCCTATCAAATAGTTTCGGAGAAAATCTCATGTGACAGACAAACAGATATCGAAGTGACTTCACAAAAAGCGTTTCGTTTTTCCAAATCTG
Source organism: Globia sparganii (assembly GCA_949316385.1). Lineage (NCBI taxonomy): Eukaryota > Metazoa > Arthropoda > Insecta > Lepidoptera > Noctuidae > Globia > Globia sparganii. Next base: position 24,331,943 of record OX438659.1, read on the forward strand.
TTGCGGAACCCTTAAATTAGTATATAAATAGGTATAGGTGATGTAGATACGCTACATATTAATCCTAGATTACGCCACAGGTGGTTAGCAGTTACACAGTGAAGCTCAGAACATGAAGACGTTGCATACAATCTTACTGACCGTGGGCTCAGTGGCCATACTGGGTTCAATTGGAGGTAATTATTTAATTTTTAATGTTGTCTCATTTTCATAAACAGTCCCAGTCCGAGTATCATTTATTTAACTAGCTTCCATCCGCGGCTTTGCCTGCTTGGTATATCCATAAAACGTTTGTCTTTCGCCAGGGTTCTATCCCTTTACCAAATTTTATCAAAATCGATCCAGCTGTTTCGGAGATTAGCTGGATCAAACGGACAGACTGACAGACAAGCATTTTTAAAAGTGTTTTTTTGGTTATAAGTACCTACCGTACTTTCATATGCATTTAGTAAAAAAAGCTGTTATTTTGACATTACAAACAGACACTTCAATTGTATTTATTTGTATTTATATTGTACTTAATATCATCATCTGCCTAGCCTTTTCCCAAGTATCTTGGGGTTGGCTTCCAGTCTAACCGGATGCAGCTGAGTATCTTACATGGAGCGACTGCCTATCTGACCTCCACAACCCAGTTACTGGGTAATACGATACCCCTTAGTAAGACTGGTTGTCAGACTTTCGGGCTTCTAACTACTCGTAACGACTGTCAAAAATCCAAGAATGACAGCCGGGAACAACGGCTTAACGTGCTTTCCGAGGCACGGAGGGGTGTCGGTATGTAAAGATGGTCACCCATCCACAGACCACCCGCGGCAAGCGTAGCTTAACCTTGGCTCGAGCTGTGCTGCTGTTATTATTTAGCCACGGGCCCCTCAACACAGGTGCAACTATAAATATTCATATATTTATTTAGCCTCCATGATAGAGAGTTCTGGTACTCAGCCGCATCCGGTTAGACTGGCAGCTGACCCGAACATGGTTGAGAAAAGGCCAGTTAGATGATGTTAGAGAGCTCTGTAAGCAGCCCTAAATCTAATCTAAGGCCTTCTCCATATCATCATCATAATCAACCTATATTGTTCCCATCTTTTGGGACACAAGCCTCCTCTCTTCGAGAGGGAGTGGGCCGTAATCTACCACGCTTGTCCCGTGCTGGTTGGTAGATGTCACATGTCTGAGAATTTTTGGTCCTAGGACTTGCCAGTTCCCTAATCTTTTCCTTCACCGTTTTGAGACAAGTGGTGATGAAATTATTTACACAAAGTAATGCGCCTATACTGGATTCGAAACTACTACCGACAACTCGTAAGCTGGGACCATTACCACTGGACCACCACTGCTCTCTTTTCTACACAGCCCTAAAAATATACAGGGTGAAATTGAAAACATGCGACAAATCGAAATGGGAGATTGTACTCATCATTACGAACAACTTTTACTATAGAACCAAACCTAAAATCGCGAAAAAAAAAATCATCTGTTCCCTACATTTATGTTCGTATAACTCGTCAAAATGTACGGAACAGCTGATTTTTTTTCGCGATTGCAGCTTTGTTCCCTTAGTAAAAGTTGTTCATAATGATGAGTACAAACTCCCATTTCGGTTTGTCGCATGTTTTCAATTTCACCCTGTATAGAAATTGTCCAATGATTTTAGATGTCACTCCATACAGCTATGGAAGGCAAACCCAACATAGTTAGCAGGGCGGATACTTACTCACTGACCAACAACTAAACATGTTCTTACTTTCAGGTCTAATTGCGTGGGGCGTGATAGCCTCCAATAATTGCTTGGTTCCCGAAGTAATCACCGAGGTCCCGCAGACAACCCCCGTGACCGTGCCGGTTCCACAGACCCTGCCGACTACGGAGCCCGCGACCACAGAGCCTACGACCCCGGAACTGGTCAACTTGGACTGGTGGGAGCACTGCGCGCTATATCAGATATATCCGCGGTCTTTCAAAGATAGCGATGCGGACGGTATTGGCGATTTGAAAGGTACGTTTTGTATCATACTGGTTTTAAATAGGTCAAGTCAACGAAATTAAGCTTTGAGACGTTCTTACAAGTGACAATACACACTACTTATGCACAATGAAAAGACATGATTCTATGCTCAGGTATTTTACCGTTAGTATGTACTAGGTATAACAGACCAGCCTACGGGGTAACAAGACACCATTGGCCATTGCAATGATGTAAAACCCGTAATAAAGTTAGATATTCAGTAATTTATCTCGTTTTTTAGGGTTTCGTACCTCAAAAAGAAAAATGGAACCCTCTCTGAGCTCCCAAAGCCAGTTAGTGGATAATACGATACCCTTTGGTAAGACTGGTTGTCAGAGTTCCGGGCTTCTGACTACCCGTAACGACTGTCAAAGATCTACGATTGATAGCCGGGACCAACTGCTTATTTCTACGGAAACGGGTCATAAATAATACTTATTTTAGTCAGATAATGTCCCTGTTGTACCTAAAAATCTGTTTCCACAATAATTACAGCTTTAATGCAATAATCGTTGTATAATCACGGCTATAGATAAGTATAGTGGCATTAGAGCGATTACTGAATAATGATCGATGATGTCAACTGTGGGTATTTGTCTGTGAATGACCTTTGCAATGTAAATACATTACATTATGTGTATTTAATGGAATAAACTTGTAGCTACCATAGGAATAGTTTGGAGGTTATCATTATCTGGAAATATAAGCATAGCATAGCATTATTACCTAATGGTGACACTGAAAAATTTGCTTATTGGTACCGTTGCTGTTAAAAAAAAAACGTCCGGAAAATATCACGGTTTATTTGATACAACTTCAAACTGCAGTACTGTTCTAGATAATAATACTATTTGAATGTCTCAATAATAGATATCAGTTCTGGTTACCGGTACGTTTGTTCAACCATGGTTCAAATCCAAGACTTTATTTTCATTTGGTTGAAACCTGACCTGCATTCATTGGGTTTCTGACTTTCTTAAATACTGGTTTTAGAAAAATCTTGGCTATTCGACTAGTGAAAAAAACATAGAAAGGATCCCTTGATCCTTGGTTTGTTGGTCAGAAATTATCATAAATAAAATAAGCTAACGTGGCGTTGATTTTTAGTCCATTCTCTGTGTGAGAAGACGCATTTATCTTAGGTTATACCTATGCAGTCAGATATATCTAGGTACTAACTGCACCCCGCGGTTTCAGCCGCGTAAGTTTTGATCCCGTGGGAATATCGGGATAAAAAGTTTCCTATGTGTTATTCTGATGTATAAGCTATATTACTGTAAAGTTTCATCAAAATCCGTTCAGTAGTTTTTGCGTGAAAGAGTAACAAACATCCATCCTCACAAACTTTCGCATTTATAATATTAGTAGGATAGTAGGATTAGTAGGATAGTAGGATTAGTAGGAAGTAGGATAATTTGTTTTTGAATGATGGTCTCGAAAGTGACTGCTGAGACTAGGTACTGGGTTCGATCCCCTGGTCAGACATACTGTTATTTAATAACAGTTTTCCCAACCAAGTTGCAATTCCAACCTAATAGCAGTTATTAGGATTAAATTGCAACTTGCGCCATGTTGATAGTAATTTAGCTCTGCCTATGTTTGTTACCTATACTAATAAGGCGTTACCCTCTTTGCAGGTATATTGGACCATTTGGAGCACTTCAGGGACGCTGGAGTGGACGCGATATGGATGTCTCCCATCTTCGAGTCCCCCATGATAGACTTCGGGTACGATATCAGCAACTTCTACGACATTCACTATGAATACGGCACCATGGAGGACTTTGAAAACTTGCTCGAAAAGGCACATGAAATTGGTAAGATTGTCACACTTTTCTGGTTTACCATACTACAAGATATTCAATCAGCCTTGAACGTCCTGGAACCTAAGCCTCATTTCTGTGAAATGCTATTTTATTATGCATTCTATTTTATTAACCAACTTCAAAAAGGAGGAGGTTCTCAATTCGACTCTGTTGTTTTTTTTTCGTATGTTTGTTACACGATATCTCCAGCAATTTGTAAATCGATTTCAAAAATTCTTTTAAAAAAAAATATTTAAAAAGAATAATTTAATGTTCTCTTTAAAAATAAATTTACTTGGATTTCAAAACCAAGGCGTATATTAATGAATCTTGTTAAAATGTACAACTAACTTTATTTTTATAGTTTATAATGCCGTATTCGCTAAGAAAAACCTACTTTTACAATGAGCCCTCCGCGAGGGCTCCCGGCATCCCATATGCGACATGAGTGAGCCCTCCAGGAGGGCTCCCGGCATTGAACGTGCTAATGGATAGGGTATGCTTCAGGGGTGGTCCCATATAAATTTTATTAACTTTGCTTGGGTAGTTTTTGACCACTTTTACCACAATTAAAGCTTCTATTAGCTAAACATTCTTCCTAAGAACATTTTGCACATATTTTTTTTTATTTTCAACTAAATTAAAAATACACATATGTTGCATCATTTCTCAGGTAAAGACTTTGACGATTCTTTTAAACTTTTTGTTTCATACTAAAAAAAATATATGTACAAAATATTCTAAGGGAGAATGTTTAGCTAATAGAAGCTTTAATTGTAATAATTTCATGTAAAAATTTACATATTTAAGGTTCTAGTAAAACCGGTAAAAAAAATTAGTCACAAGGAAGTCTCCGATTTCCGTCTCTGTTCTTTAAACTTTAGGTAAATATACTCAGCCTATTCCGATCACTGGTTATAACTCATAAGTGCGTGTATGTCGATGTGTGAACGTAAACGAAGCAACAGGAGTATGTATGGATTATATAGCAGTTAGCGTTATGTAGTTCCTTGATTCCCCCGTGAGAAGAAGGGGTAAGTTTATGTGGTAATATCTAATTACGCTTTCAATTGTTTCTAGTCCTCTCAAAGTATCAGGCAATATTTAAAACTTACAAAAGGTCAAATCACTTACTTTTTACACATTATATCTAATTAAATAGGTATGTAACAATAATAATCTATAAATAAACAAAATACTAATTTCTATTGACGTACTATAGATATCAAATCTTTGACGATTAGCGAATGATATCAAATCTTTGACGAAGGATAAAACGGGTTTCGTCAACATCGATCAATAACCCTAGCTGTCTATAAATATTTTCAAAAAGTTATTGATATTATAAAAATGATAAAAAATATGCAGTTGGCAAACTTTTAGACATGACCAAGGCATATGACAAAGTACTGCTTAAAATTTTATTAGACAAACTACTTATACAGAATAGGAATTAGTGAACCTACACATAAGTGGTTTGCGTCCTACTTAAAAATAGAGAGCAATTTGTGGAAATAGAACATTTTAACTACGACTAAAAACAAATTACTCAATTAAGGTCCGATAAAAAGATAATAAATGCATCAATCCCCCAAGTCAGCGTTATTGGATGTCTCCTATCCATCACCTACATCAATGACCTTCCCAAAAACATGAGAGAACCATGTGTGCTATTCGCAGATAATATATCTCTGCTAACTACATGCCCCACTAATAATAACATTAACGAACAACTAAATACGATATTTAATTAAATAAAACAAAAAAATGGATAGATGAGCACAACCTTGCGATTTATTATAAAAAAACTTAACTAAAATGACTTTCTACCCTCAGCAAAAATTTCCATTACCAGTTAATTTCACAACAAACGGCACAAAAATTGAAATAGTTAACTACTTTACGCTATTAGGACTAACAATAGACACACATTTCGTGGAAGCCCCATATAAAAAAATTCACCTACGCACTTCGAGAAGTCAAAAAACTACCGACTTTCAAACCGCACTTACTACGCCTACGCTCATGCATGGCATGGCACAGCTATGGCATTATAATGTGGGGAAATAGTCAGATGCGCCTACGCTTTTTATTCTCTTGAAGAAGTTAACTCGGATCTTAGTCATCATAGAACAAACCAACAGCTGTAAACCCTTTTTTATAAAACATAAAATACTCACCTTACCATTTATCTACATCCTGGAAACATGCACACAGCCCGCGGCGATAAACATACCGACCGATCTGTCAGATATAAAAATATGTTAATGTAAATATGTCATCGCGCATGAAACTACATTCCAATAGCCCCTACGTAATGTCCATAAAAATATTTAATAAACTACCAGATGTAATAAAGAATGAAACCAGCGATACAGCATAAGCATATAAGCAACATAAAGCGTACCACACGATAAACGAATTCATACATGACAAAAAAATCTATTGAACACAAGCAGACACCACACACAGTTAGTCGTATAGATAGATACCTACATTCATACATACATAGATAAATATTATATGATAGACATTTATGTTTAATTGACCTTATGAAATAATTATTATGTAGGTACCACAACGTTTATCAGACTGATCTCAATAAAATAAAATGTTATATTTACTTATATAATGTTAATAACATATTATAAAAATTGCATATTGTTAATTTGTGTCCTTAATTTATTTTTATTTTAAAATTTTTGCTGTGGCCTACAGCGTCCATAATTGTACCTTAACTTTATAACACCTCTACAACATTATGGAATGCAAATAAATATGAAATAATATGGAATATACAGGGTGCAATTGAAGTCATGGGCATTATTTTAACCTAAGGCACTACTCATGATACTAATTGCATTAGGGCTACTATTACGCAAATCAAAAATATTATTAATGCAAGTATGGAAAACCTTAAAATGTAGTAAGTCATAGAAAGTATCAAACACTTTGCGCTTCTCGATAGCAAATGCGTAGGTACATTACGCCGTACGCGTCATTGGGCGTGAATTCTTTGACCCCGCCCGACTCACGTGACATTCGTAAGTTGCCAATGAATTGATTCATAATAAATTCCAACTTTCCCTTCGTACTTTGCCGGCTTAGGACGGTCAAAACTACGTCAACTAACATACATTAAAAAAAAACATTTACGTACCTAGCTTGTGGATTGTTTTGAAAAAACCTTATTTGTCGGTAAAGTGACAGAGGGTAAACGGGTGCTCTTCCACGAGCTTGTGCATGTGCCAGCACGTGAAAAGACGAAAAATCCAACAGGTTCTTAGTGGTTCTGGCGGAAAGAGACCCCGTAAAGGAATAGGGTCGTTTGGGTTGCGGCGATGGAACATTTCACGAGTTCATACTAAATTTCTTGTGCGATCGTAAATTACAACCATTTGTGGGTATTGTTGGTTGGTGTACCTATCCTGCACATTACGCGATCGAGGCATCGTGTACACAAACACACACACAACACACAAATACTACACTAACACTTAATACACTGCAATCCAAGCACCGTATGACGCGAGTGGCGAGTACGGCGATTACATCACGGGATCAATAAATCAATTACGCGTCAATGCACCTGCGCAGTCGTTATGACACTGGTTCCGGGTTCATGTTGCGGCGGGAAGCAGACCCCGCGCGGGGGTGATATTCGTATTTTTGCGAGTGAGGGAGTGGGACGGAGAGAGTTCAGGGAATCCCGCCGGACGGCATGTCTTTTAGCCCATTGTTATTATTACTTGTAAGGAAAAACCCGCGCGCGCGCAGGTGATGTTTGTTTACATTTCGCTTTGCGCTGTACTGCGCTTTAAGATTTTGATACTTCAACATTTATTGGCGTTAACGAAGTATTTTGTTTTAATTACTTTAAGTGTTTATTTGCAATAATAAGCCTTGTGCAATTTGACTTACTAGATTTTTAAGGTTTTCCTTAATTGCATTAATAATATTTTTGATTTGCGTATTAATAGCCCTAATGCAATCAGTATCGTGAGTAGTGCCTTAGGTTAAAATAATGCCCATGACTTCAATTCCACCCTGTATAATATATGGAATAATATGAATGAATATGAATAATGTAAATAAAGGATTAACTCAATAGTGTATAGGTACGTGATCGTACATGGTAGGTAATTTTATCAGATTATGCGATTATATAATCGGCAATTAGTGTTTTTTATCGGAACAAGCGAGTGGCTCTGTAGAACCGTGAGGTCGCGGTCGCCGTCTCCCAAAAAAAACCCTACTTTTCAGTAGGTTTTTTTTTTATCATTATATGTTATACTGTAAATGTTATCAGCAAAAGGGAATTTACCTTACATCATGCAGGCTGGTAGAAAAATGACTCCGGTTGCATTCGATTACATAAGCGAATTTAGAAATAGTTTCAAAATTGAATATTGGCGATTGTTTATAAACAACAGAAGCGCAATTCCTGTAATTAGAAACGTTAAAAATCTAGTCACAATCTCATCTCGACGACAATCAGTGTCAAAAACTTGTCAAAAATGTAGGGAAATTAGAGGTATTTTTGATCGATTGAGACTGAGATCAGACTGTGAACGTTCTTAAAATTACGATAATTGTCTCTCATTTATGTGATAGCTGTGTAAAAGTGAGCACGTGCTCTTGAAATAAATAACGCCTACACCATAAACTTCTTAGGTGCTCCTAGGTTTCCTAATAGTAGCTAGGACACATTATGACTAGCGACCCGCCCCGGCTTCGCACGGGTGCAATGCTGATACTAAGTATAGGTACTTCAAGAATGTCAGCACGCGCCGCCGCGGCCGGCCCCCGGCTGCGGCCGGTACCGCAGCAACCGCTATGTCCCTTCATTTTAAATCTGTAATATCTTCGAAAATTTTCCTTTAAATTACGTGCTGTATAGGGCCATATTTATCTATATTAAATGCACAATGTATTTAAGGTACTTAATTGGATTAGGATTAATGCTGTATTGCTTAAAATCGCTTCGTAAATAAGCCATTATTTCTCGTAAAAAGTAAAGGATAAAAAATGATTATTGTGGGTTATCCCTAAGAGATAGACATATACCATCGCAGACTTTTTTGTAGACCTTTTTAAGGTGTACAATACTGTAGTACATTATTTTGACCTATCTCGTAGGATTCAGCCAGCGTTTGAAAAGTAAGCGCAAAAAAATGTGTTTATTTACGACATCACATTAGAAACCTCTAAAATTATCAATGTTTCTCTACTATACATGCATGCATGTATTATATATATAAAACTTTCTCTTGAATCACTCTATCTATTAAAAAAAACCGCATCAAAATCCGTTGCGTAGTTTTAAAGCTCTAAGCGTACATAGGGACAGAGAAAGCGACTTTGTTTTATACTATGTAGTGATTAGCAGCTCACGCTTTTTGAGTTTTACATGTCATTTATACACCTACCTAGGCGGATGATAGTCAGCTCGTTCTCCCGATACTACAATCAGTTTGTGTATTTACCTGATAGCAGATAGCAAGCCCGATCTAAATGATACAAAGACTCGTGCGCAAAATTAAAGGCCGCGATAACGCCGAAGTTTTCTTTTGAGTAATTTACGTTTCAATACCCTTTTTTTTGTGGATGGGAAATCATCAAATGACCCCTCCCGCTCTGGGTGGAGCAGAAGGGAGTGTCAGACTCTTACTGACTAAAACCCACCCGTGTTCCTTCCTTAGCCCTTTGTGTTCCGGGGTAGCGGTAACCCTTTCGGACAATCCCGCTGCCCCGGCAGGCTTCGGCCCTTACGGGCCCCTTCCTTATTGCTGACATCTCTTTGAGGCGCGCGTGGAACACGTACACGCCGTCCGGCACGGGCCTAGTCCTGATCGGACGGAGAGTTACCCATTACTCTCCGCCCGCACGTTTCAATACCCTGGTGTCGCTAACATAATTACGTGCTGTTTCAGTACTCTTATGTCGTTAACATAATTACGTGCTGTTTCAGTACCCTGTCGCTAACATAATTACGTGCCATTTTACATCATCATCCACATCGTCAGCCTTGTTCCACCTACCGCTCTCTGCGCGTCTCATCCAGGTTTTCCCGGCGACCTTCTGGAAGTTGTCTAACCACCCGATGTTTGCCATGATCGGGTAAAATTGGAACCGCCATGATAAGGCCTCAGATTCTTTCTTTCATCTCGACTTTATCGTTTTCAGGGGCATTTCAAACAACGATGCTCATCTCTTTTCAAAGTAATTCAAGATTCATAACTGATTATCGAAATTAAAAGTCATTTATTCAAATTACTGCTGAAAACCACTTTTTGAACGTCAAAATTACTAACGACTTTCCCCCAAATCGCCCGCCCTTCACCACTTTCTAATGCTTTAGCTGGGAAGTGGCACACCAACTCTCCAACAGCTCAGCTGTCTATTAAGTTAGAAAAACTTTATTGTATACAATAGTATGCATCAGAGTCAGTTCTATCATTAAGTGCCCGTAATCGTTAATGATAGCTTTCCGATCGACAATATTGTACTGACTTAAGAATACAGACCATTTAGAACAGCCCAGCCTTAAGTCAAAGCCAGAAATCCATACACGCTAAGATACGCCGGCACACATGCATTTGTTGCGCAAAAAACCATCGCAGTGCACGTCACGATGGCGAATAGTTGATCTCATCATCTATACTTTGAAGGCAGTACTTGCTAGAAAGCCCTCACCACCACTTTTCTGCGGGAATTCACTGGTTTGGTGATTAACAACATACCTAATAATTTTTGATTTTCTAAGATAAGATAACCCACCTAAACCGGAAAAAAAAACATATTATTTTAATGATAAGGTCAATATTGATTGGTATTTTTCAAAACACTGATAATATCCGGCTACTGAGGTAGATAATTCTCATAAATGGCATGATTATAATTATAATTGTTATCTTATTATGATTAATGCGCAAAAATGTTTTAAAACATTTTGTAGATAATGATTTGAGTATCAAAGTTTCACGGCGCTCGCTCTAGAAATAACAAAAATACTGTGTATTTTTTAATTTACCAGTCAGCACTTACGTACATTACTGTAACTTTAGTTTCAATATACACTGACTAGTAATTTGACGTGTTCCTTCCAGGACGTGATGGGGTGACCCATTTGTAACAGTTAAAGCACCCCATAAAGCAATAATTCATGGGAAAAAAGAAACCAAATGTTTACGTATTTTTTCAATTTTCTCAGTAAACCATGGCATATCGTGTTACCCAGTAACTGGGTCATAGAGGTCAGACGGCCAGCCGTTCCATGTAACATACTGAACAGCTGCAGCCAGTTTAGGCTGCAAGCCAACCCCAAAATAGTTGAGATAAGGCAGATGATGGCAATTTATATTTTATTCAATCATATATTTTTTTCAGGAATAAAAGTGTTGCTCGACTTCGTGCCGAACCACGCAAGTACAGAATCTGAGTACTTCAAGAAGTCAGAGGAAGGTGACCCTGAGTACAAAGACTTCTTCGTGTGGGCTGATGGGTACACGGATCCTACCGACCCTACCAAAAGGTTACCGCCTTCAAACTGGGTAAGCAAGATTATATCGATAGATAAATAGATAAGTTTTCGTGAACTGAACAGTCACCACAGCTGGCATATAGACTACTCATAGCAGTATGTTGTTATTATAAGGTAGCAGATACTTAAGCTCCATCTACACGATCGAGTCTTCAACTAACAACACTACCAGCGGTCGGTGACCCCTAAGAAAGAAAAACATCAAATCTTTTTATTTTATCGTGTTAGATATCTACACTCACGTCTGCAGAGTTTCGCTAGCTAATTTAATTTGACCTTGTAATTGCCTCAACTTATGGTATTTCATAGGCAATTTAATCGCACCGCATAAACCAGGTTTTGTGGTTTTGATAGTGGCGAGAAAGACCAAAGACACGAAGGTTGAATTATGTGAAAGATGAGATGGATTGACTTCTGAGATGACGGCTTATACGGGCAAGGACATCGATTCGCAACCTATTATTGAGTTCATGATTATGGACCGTCCCGTACTGAAATTTTTCGCCGGTCACAAAAAAAAATCTACTGTTTCCTACAAAAATCTACGCGGTTAAAATGTATGGAACAGAAATAACCGGCGAACATTTTCAACGCAAGGGGTCTAAAGTCATGTACTGAATGTATGGGGTACCAGGGCCCCAAGTTTGCTATTACAATAGTGTCAGAATGGTCTATCATTGATTTCATAATTGTTGATTTTGACAAGTTTGGTAATCTACTAACATAATGGCGTCATTATGACTTTCCAATGGTCCACCACTGACACTCCATTGAAAGAAATGGCATAAAATGGTTATCTCGTACATAATGACAAATGAATGTTTATTGCTATTTACGAACTTCTGATTACTTCAGATTGCAAACACTAATACGTAATATGTAAAAATATATATTAAATGAAATCTAACATGAAAAGTAGTAGTTTTTTAGACCAACGATCGACCATTATGAATTTAGCAGATTACGAACTTTTAGCAAAATGACAATGGGATCGTGTTGGAATGACGAATTTATAAAAATAGCAGACTTGGGCCCCTGGCAGTGTGTCGATTTTCCCGCCATCCTGTATAGTTGTATGGGAAAAGACATGCTGGTGACGTCACACTAGTACATCTTCAATACAGTATATTGACAGTTAGTTTCCTTGCTGCCTTTACACGACAAATAAATATGGTGCACCATAACATTTGCTAGAAACTATATTCTATGTTTTGGGTTTGGTTTCCGCACTTAGTCCATCATATGGACCATTGTGTGTTTGCTAGAAACTATTCAGTACAGCTTTTTAGCTTCATTAAACCGACCACCATGTACAAGGTTCGCATCCAATTTGAATGCCATGGTTAGGCTTGAAATTAGCAAGCGCTCGATTCCACTACGGCGTAACTACTATTTAAACTGCAGTTTCCATTATTTACCGCTTGCTAGTCAAAACTATGTTCGTATTGGCTATATTTCTAGATAGTGTTTATCTTTTAATAGAATGATAGTTAGAACGTTAGTGCCGAATGAGTTCGGTTTCATTTCTAAACAAATTAATCCTGCAATGCAGAAATACAAAGCTAAGTAAATACCGGTCGAATGTATGATAAATCTTTTGAAAGCGAACGAACTAAAATGGACTTAACCTTACGATATTTTAATGTTAGTAACTAGGTTTAGATGTCGATAACTTCCCCCAAGTCATTATTTAACTTATAAAAAGTATGAAAAAAGAAAAGATACTGCCATAAAAATCAGCGGTTTACAACTTTTATCAAAACTTCGATTCTTTTTGAATGCGTAATGAGGACTTTCCATTAACATAACATTTACTTTGAGATGTTCAAGTTCTTAAAAGATAGGCTCTGAGAGTTAGTTAAACTTGACGGTTGTTTGACACGTGATGGTATCTTAAAAACCTTAAAGTCGAAATATCGTCAAGGTCTCTTTTTGCTTTAAGACCAATGTGTCGTTGGTCCCGGCTGTCATTCGTCGATCTTTGATAGTCGTTACAGGTAGTCAGAAGCCCGAAAGTCTGACAACCAGTCTTTATAAGGGGTATCGTGTTAGCCAGTAAGTGGGTTGTGTAGGTCAGATAGGCAGTCGCTCTATGTAAAATACTGGTATCCAGCTGCATCCTGTTAGACTGTAAGCTGACCCCGACCGACATAGTTGGGAAAAGGTTAGCCAGGTTGATTTGAGTAAAGCAATTTACCATGTATGACCCATGTATTATTTCAAAATGGCCGCTGTCATGGGGTTCAGATAAACTGAATGCCAACTGAATCAGACACTTGCCCCGGTATATATGATACCCTATTCCATCTTAAAATCCTTGTTTCCATTTGTTATTTTTTCCACGTAAACGAACATCAACTGTATCTTAGTGGAAATTAAGTTAATTTCAGTATGACTAGTACTATTGAAAGTCATGAAAACGTTTGTAATTGTAGCGCAAACTGAACTTTATGTGTGGAAGTTAAAGTGGTTTTTACAAATATACCTACATATGGTTTACATGTTTGGCTACTAAATCCGGAACGCAATAATAGATAGATCATCAGCTTTGTAAAGATATACCATCCATGTCTTTCTAGGTGAGTCAATTCGGAGGCTCAGCATGGGAATGGAGTGAAAAGAGACAGCAGTTCTATCTCCACCAGTTCGCCGTCGAACAGGCAGACTTCAACTTCAGGAACACAGCCGTAAAGCAAGAGATGTACAACATCATGAAGTTCTGGTTAGACAAGGGAGCTGATGGCTTCAGGGTCGATGCGTTACCGTACATGATGGAAGCAGATCCTGCAGACCACGAGGGAAGGTACCCTGACGACCCACTGAGTGGGATGTCGCAATTCGAATCTCATCAGCTCGGGTACACCATTCCTCTATACACTAAGGACTTGATTGAGCTATATGATATCGTGTATGAGTGGAGGCAGTTCATTGACCAGTATAATGAAGAGCATGGAGGTGACACAAGGTTAGTATAGCATTCATTTTTATTTGGAAATTGGTCAGTGACTAATTCAGCAAAAGAGATCTATATTTCACAAAATTCATAACGAACTTAAAACGGTTTTTAAAATTTGTATCAGTTATTACTCATCTAATTAAAAAAATATAACGAAACTAATCTTCTTCTTTTTTTCGTTGTATCGATGATTCGCATTAGTATTGTAAAATCAGTTAGCAAGTTGAATCACGGAAATGGTTTCGTCATTTATTATTATTCAAAGAAAAACTGGTATTCACGGTGATTTGGTCGAATATTTCCAATTATCCTCTAAGTAACCAAACTCCATAATAATTCCGATCCTACATAAGTATTCAATCTTCCCCGGCCCCAAATTATTATACTTCAGTTAACAACAAATTGGAGATTGGAAACTTTGAAATTACAATATTAAATACTTTATGATTTTCGTATTTCTTTAATATTTTAGATACTTAGGAAAAGTCTGTTATAGGCGTTTAAGAGTTAAGCAATTTTCTTTGAGTATACACAAACTGGGAGATTCCGACCATAAATTCCTGTCTATGCGGATTCAGTCACAAAATAAAATTTAAATTCCTTACTTCCAGGGTCATTTTCTCCGAAGGCTATGCCAACATTACCATGACGATGTTGTATTATGGGAACGAGCAGGGAGCCATCGGTGCGCACTTCCCATTCAACTTTGACTTCATCACCGACGTCTCCGCCAAGTCTAATGCCAGAGACTTCGTGTACACCATCTCGAAGTGGCTAACTTACATGCCCTATGGAGCTGTGGCGAACTGGCAGGTAAATTGAAGAGAGGAGATTATTTCCATGGCAACTTAATATGTCTGAATTAACTTTACTATGTTAAGAAATATCGTTAGCTGTTCACCTGTAATACGAAGTTAAACTTTAAAAAGTTTGGCATTGAACCTTACAACTTACCGACCAATAATGGGTAATAATAATCAGTCATAGTTGTATTTTTTCCAACCAATTTAATTCAGTTTTAACAAATCTTTTCTCTAGTGAATCTTGAAAATGCAAAATCTCTAAGAAGTCCTCAATTCCTCATCAATTACAGTTCGGCAACCACGACAACAACAGGATGCCGACGCGCTTCCGGCACGACATGGTGGATGGCCTCAACTCGCTCAACATGATGCTCCCCGGCACCTCTGTCACCTACCAGGGCGAGGAGATCGGCATGAGGGACGGCTACGTCAGCTGGGAGGATACTGTCGACGTGGAGGCCTGCAACCGAGGAGACGAGGACACCTACCACTTGTACTCCCGCGACCCTGCGAGGACACCTTATCACTGGGATGATACTACCAACGCTGGCTTCTCAACCAGTGAGAGAACCTGGCTACCAGTCGCTGAAGATTATAAGGAAATTAACCTGGCTAAACAGAAGGCGGATGAAAAGAGTCATTTTAAGGTTAGCTGGAAAATTAGAGATTCTAACTGATTTCCGACGACTGCATGGCGCAGTGGTTATTGGTAGAAACATTGCTCATTGGAACAAAATTCATTTAGAGCTTAGAATATATAACATTCGTGAGGTTCCATATAGATGTTTTAAATTGGAGATCATTGTATATTTGCAAACAGTGGCCATGATACAGAGAAAACGTTATCGCAGTCAATCCTACCAACATCCAACTGTTTTGTTTCGAGTAGCCACTAGCAAAATAAAAATCTATAATTATAATTGTACTTTAAACTTCTTTTACAGGTATATCAAGCTCTCACAGCCCTTCGTAAGGAGAAGACTCTTTCCCACGGAGAGTACGATATCAGGGCATTATCAAACAAATCTTTCTACCTGGTCAGGAGCCTAAGGGCTCATGACACTCTGGTACTCCTGTTCAATGTTGGAGAGACTCCAGACACGATCGTTTTGAGCAGGGTGCCGCATTTGACGACACCAGCTACTGTCTATGTTTCCAGTATTCACTCTAGCAGGGTCGCTGGGTAAGCATATTTTACTATATAGTTTGCTTTGAATATGGCCCTTAGTTTTCGAGCCCCTGAATTGACTTAGCGGTTAAGTGTTTTGTCTACTTACCAATCAGATGAATACCAGTATTTAACTGGGCGAAAATTATGTAGGTTGATCGTCTGGTACTTCAAGATCTCTTGTCTGGCCCTTGAATCACCGCACTCAAAGGCACGGACATGACTCCATATTCAGTGTATGTAAGAAGAGTCATCTGTCCACGACCTTACTAACTATTGATATTTAGCGTGTTTGACACTTTAACCACGAAAAGGAAACTCGGATGTACATTGTAGAATAGTATCCTAAAACCTTAGGAGAAATTAAGTTTATATATGTTTCTGATTCTCATCACAACAATATTTTGTTTTTCAGAGATGTCATCGACAGTGCACAGCTGACCTTGGCCGCGGGAGAAGCGTTGCTACTGCGGGCACCGCCAGTTTGAGCAACATTATTATATACCATCCGAATGTACATACCTATAGATAACTATTTATTCATAACTTTAAATTTAATGTAACTATAAATTATTTTTATTTTTTTTATTTTTCGTTGTTTTATTTATGGAATCAGCAAGACCTCAACGTGTTTTGTGTTGCAATAAAACATCTTTGGTATAATTAAAATACCTGAAGTTCCTCTAGAAGTCTAGACCGAATGAAAGGTTTCAGCAAGTGTTGTGAATTCTAATATCCACATTTAAACAGAAACAGTCATTCCAGTGCAGCTGACGAGAGACTGCATTCTTGACATCTGTCAGTTTCATACAAACGAATACGAGTTTTGCGAATTTGATCTTTATTAGTCTCAGGAACAATCTCCACAGATGAGGGTTCACGGATGGCTCAGATATCAAGTGCGTATGCGGCACCTCCACATAGACAATGTCCCACCTTCCATCCTGCGCTGGATGCCCTGTCAACTGCGCACTGAATGACCTTATTTATGACTGCGATAGTGAGCGGAGTTCACGCAATTAAATTTTGGGCCAAAAATGTTTAAACTTTTTGCCATCGATACGCTAAGAAGAAGATAAATCAGTTCAACTTTAGAAATACTTGATTCTCCCAGCTAAGCTTAATATATTTGGCATCTACTATTATGCCCAGAAAAACCTGCTGATTCTACAGTTTCAAACCATATAACTCATGTAGTCTCGCATTACTTTTATAAATACCTGGAATAGCACATTGGTTAAAGTCAACGGAGGTACCATTGATGTTAATGGTTTTGGTCTTAAAAGTAGATTGGAACTCTTTGTAGACAACATAAAAAAGGGGTCCATAAATTTAATTAGAATTCTCGTGTTCAACTATAGATGGTGTAATTCTATGAGCTGTATTTTTTGCAGCGAATAGCTGTATAAGAGCTGCATTCAACTTCCTAGCTAATAAACCCCAGTGATCAGACGTTAAGTCAGTTGACACTAATTTATTTTGGCATCACAAACACTAATCCATACTAATATTATAAATGTGAAAGTGTATGTGTGTGTCTGTTTGTTTGTCCGTCTTTCACGGCAAAACGGAGCGACGAATTGACGTGATTTTTTAATTGGAGATAGTTGAAGGGATGGAGAGTGACATAGGCTAGATTTTTTAAATTTTTTTTTAACCGTGTTTCCCCGAATTTAACGCGAGCGAAGCCGCGGGCAAAAGCTAGTTATATATTATTATCAAGACGAATTGACGAAGATGCCGTGATTCTGGTAGGTTCAAAAAACAAGTTAATTAAATTATAACCTAAGCAGATTGAGAAGTCTAATACTTAACGGAATAACATCTAAAATACTAAAATCTCCATATAAAATAATGATTTTATTACTTGACTAGCTTTTGCCAGCGACTTCGTCCGCGTGGAATAATGACTTCCGGAAATTGAGGCACTAATTCTCATAGAGTTTAACCGATGTGCTCTTTCTTCTGCCGATTCTTGAGAACGCGTATTTCTCATTCAACGCGTTTTTCAAGACAATAGCGGGCGGACGCCGGCGTCCGCTTGGGGCTTGAATAACTAAAAATATATAACTACGTCTAATATATAAAATAATATATAATAAAACCTACTTCACTTAAAACTAAATACCTATAACTACTATAATTAATAATACCTATACCTATAATTAATAAAAGTACCTACGCTTTTACCTACTTAATATTAAAAAAAACTGAACATAAATTAACCAAAACTTACCTACTACTAACTAACTACTACTAACCTATTACTGCTTCACCTAAAAAGAAATCCTGTTTTCCCAACATTTCCCTTCACTGCTCTGCTCCTATTGATCGTAGCGTGATGAAAAGTATACTATAACCTGCCCAGGAGTATGAAGAACAATTGTACCAAGTTTCGTTGAAATTCGTCGAGTGGTTTTTGTTTCTATAACGAACATACAGACAGACAGACCGACAGACAGACAGACAGACAGACAAAAATTTTACTGATTGCATTTTTGGCGTCAGTAACGATCACTAATCACCCGCTGATAGTTATTTTGGAAATATATTTCATATACAGAATTGACCTCTACAGATTTATTAAAAGTATAGATGTTAACCTATTGAGAGAATCCTCCATTAACGATCCAAAACTAATAAAATCACCTGAGTATCGCTCGAGTTCAACACAAGACAACTCAATAGTGCACTTGAATATATAGAAAGATTAAGGGCCTATACTACCTCAAATGGCTTAGCATGATCCTCCGTTATGTCGAAAACACTGCAGCATCAATTTTGAAATAAATATATGGTAAAGTTGAGGATTAATGTTAGGTCTTATGTTAGACGAAAACACGATTTCATACAATTTTCTCGATAGAAAAAAATTCCAAAGTTACCTCCAAACCGAACAATAAACCTGGTATTTAAAAAATACTTCAAATTAGATCATGAAACTTATATATACTAACCGAACTAACTATAAAGCAGGTCTTATGTTATTTATTTTTTTTAATTACGATTATTATCACCGTAAAAAGTAAATACCTAAACTATTGGCGCTGCCTGCCGCCTAGCACCGCACTCTGTCTCGCTCTCACTCAGTCCGCGAGCAGTATCGTTCGGAGTGAATTTTAGCTGAGTTAGTGTAGGCTCTTAACTATATCTAAACGTTGATAATAACAATAATAATAATAATTGATTAATGTATCAATTTAATTTTATAAACCATTAGTTCAGTCTTTAAATTATCTAATGGCAGCACCTTCTTTATATTTCATAATCATTATCACTGCACGTGATTATAAAAATGTAAATAAGGTTACAGTAATAAAAAAAATAAAAGTCAAATGTCATTAAAGTTACAGTAATAAAATAAAAATAAATTTCAACAAAGATACAGTAACAAACAAATATCCTAAGGTATCATACAGCCAACACAAGACACTTCATCAACTTTAAAATTGGCAAATAAAACCGAATGTGAAACAACGCCACTATATATGCAAATACTTATTACGTACTTGCCTTTCTTTTGATAACTAAACTCATTTTGCCATCGGTGTTTGTTGTGAGTGCTAGTTTTTGTAATCGATTGATAATTTAATTGTTTCGTTAATTTGGTAAAGAGATCTTTCACTATAGGACCAAATCTGAAATCACGAAAAAAAAATCGGCTGTTTAATACAAAACTTACAATACCTTCTTGACCAAAATACATATATGAAACAGCTGATTTTTTTTTCGTGATTTCAGAGTTGGTGAAAGTTGTTCAGTTCGATGGTCTAAAGCACCTCTTAAAGTTTTACGGGTTAATTTTTTAACACTTTGTCTATGAGGGAAGTCTGAAAGAGGCACCGGTGACTGAAAAGTTTTGTGAAAATCGGTTGTCACTCCTCCGCATTACATTATCTATATCATGATGGGTATGTAATACGTAGGAGTGAGGCAAATGTCGTGAGGAAAGCTTTGAGTATGAATGTCGATGGTTTTAAGAGTAGGGGGAGATGAAAGAAAAGATGGATAGAGTGTGTGAATGATGATACGGTTAGAAAGAGGGTGACTACCGAGATGACGAATAATAAAGAAGTCTGGAAGAAAAAGACATGTTGAGCCAACCACAAATAAATTGGGATAAGGGGAGAATGATCCGGGGCAGCGGGATTGTCCGAAAGGTCAAAGTCAAAGTCAAATAATTTATTTCAAATAGGCACTTCAAAGGCACTTTAGAACGCCAAAATTTAAAATTAAAAAATAGAATTGATTCTAGTCGCCCCTTCCAAAATGTAGTTTTCGTGTGGAGAAGAATGGGCAAGAAACTCCACCGTTACTCTTTTAAAATGTTTTACAAGTTTTTGTATACATTCATTATATAATTATATGTGAAGACGATGCACCTAAAATAAAATTTAGTCTACCACAAATGGTAAAAGAATTAAAAATATAACAGACTGGTAAATCAATTATGTGATAAATACATGGTGCTCACATATTTACAAAGATTGTAAAATTTTACTAGTATTTTAAAAAGTGTGTGAGTTACATTTGTCACAGAATGTAAAAAACAATGTATTTAAAAAAAAAATGTGTATGTATAAATTAAATTAACAACCAGTTTGGTTTTGTCTAGACTCTAGATGAAGGGTTACCGCTACCCCGGAACATAAAGGGCTAAAGAAGGAACACGGGTGGGTTTTAGTCAATAAGAGTCTGACACTCCCATCCGCTCCACCCAGAGTGGGATGACCATTTGGTGATTTCAAATCCTCAAAAAAAAAAGGGGCAGAATGATGATGTAGGATATAATTTAAAAAATAAGTAAAAGTTTTTTATTTGAACGGCTAGACTATACAAAAAATTGGCATAATAAATAATCGGTGTTATATTAAAATAACCCTAATCGACCTGTAAAAGACAGGCAAATCTATAAGCCTTTTCAATAATTTTAAGGTCCATGCTGAAACTTTGTAGGCTTTAAAATTTAACTAACCGATACCTAGCATAGTTTAAATCCAACCTTTTGTCCTTCAAAACTAAGTACTATTAATGGTACCTCTGCATAAATGATTCTCATTGATTATGTGGCGATGTTTCGAGACGGTTGTATTGTTCCAAATATATCGTTTTCAGCTAGCCCTGGGGTTCTTGTGACCAATTATTTTGTATTCATAATAGAACCCAAGCTACTTTTGTTAATTTTTACCAACTTCAAAAAAAGAGGAGGTTATACATTCAAAAGATTTTTTTTTTCATAGAAAACACCGATTTTTCAGTGATTATTGGAGCGATTAATGTGATTGTTTTTTCATTTGGTAACATATATAAATGAAGGTCGCAATTTTGACCCATATTCATCTGCCTAGCCTTTTCCCAACTATGTTTGGGGTCGGCTTCCAGTCTAACAGGATGCAGCTGAATACCAGTATTTTACATGAAGCGACTGCTTATTTGACCTCCATATGATTTTTTGTTTTCAAGAGTGCTAAAGCTGATAGTATGGAAAATGAAAATGAAAATCTAAGACGGCGACAATTTTTTGAGAACTTCTGAAAATGTACAGACGCCAGCAGGTCAACCTACCCGAATCTGTCAAATATCTTTGATAGATTTTCAACTTTAGCACAAAGCAATAAGGTTCATATTCAATTGGGAAAATCTGACAGATTGGGGTAGCTTGATGTGCTGGCCTCTGTACATCAGATGGCTTTGCGGTGAAAACGCGTATTTAATTCATATTTTTCTCTCTCTCTGTTATTTTCTATTTTACAAGGTCAAATTAAATTAGCTAGAGAAACTCCGCGGACGTGATGAGTATCGACACTTATTTGTATCGTATCGATATCGATGGATGTAAAGTTTCGCAAGCTAATTTAATTTGACCCTGTATACGAGTGTGTGTGCGTACAAGTATCGCGTAAGGAACTTTGATCTTGACGGGGGGAGGTCCCCCCTATTTTATTATTGCTTGTAATCTTTATTATGAACTGTTCATCATAAATGATTATATTACATTCCTATCAGTGGATTATGATATTGAAAACATGAACAATATTTTTTTCATATTTGACAAATTTTGAACTTTTACTATAATCTAATATATAAAATTCTCGTGTGTTAGTTACCATACTCCTCCGAAACGGCTGGACCGATTTGTATGAAATTTTGTGTGCATATCGGGTAGGTCTGAGAATCGGCTACTATCTATTTTTTTTTTGCAAAACGACGTTTGCGGGGTCAGCTAGTAATATGTATATTTCTGCATGAGATATTGTTCCAACTGTCAAAAGGATCTCTGTCAAGCACTAGCTTCTGCCGGCGACTTCTTCCGCGTGAAATTTCTTGTTTCCCCAACCCACCCCGTCGCATCGCATCGTCTGCCTGCACCATTACATACTATTTCTTTTTTTTTCGTCATGTTAAGTAGCCTATATTTTTAAATCCGATTTATAGTTCCAGAGATTAGCGCATTCAAACAAACAAACTCTTCAGTTTTATTATTAGTATATAAGTTGCAACAGAATAAACGCAAGTCCTGAAAGTAGTTTGTTCATAATTGATTATTACATATTTTAATATGTAAGTATTTTTTCAAAAATTATTATCCATTCAGAAAAAGTGCAGAACGTTGTTCTTTCGGCGGTCTTTCAAAACCCCTCAATGACAAACAGAATCAAACTTAGAGCATATATTCAGATTCAATTTGTAATCGTAATGGAACAAACAATGATGTACTAGTTATAGGTAATTACATGGTGTACTCATATCACGGTGGGAATGGAGTGTAATTTGCAAACAGGCAGCTGGTCTGTTCGACCATGGTAATTGTTGGCTCTACATCCGCTAGATCTAGTGATGTGGTGTGTGAGGAGGTTTCTGATATCATCAACCAGCTGAACCCATAATCATACACATTCAGAGAAAATAATTGTTAAAGAAATTGACACTCTACGTCAATTTGCCGTTTCAAACCACTATCAAAGAATGACATTTCTGATTTGAATTTATAGACTGATGAATGCGGCCTAAAAAATAAAATCCGTGTTTTGAAAACACCGATTTTATTTTTAATGTCAATTGCTAGGTTTTGAAATTGCACAGCCGAATGTATGTTGGTAGTTTTTCTGAACAATTACTTTTCCTGACTTTACTTACGATACATTCTTCCTAGAATTATAATAGGGGTTATGGATTTGTCGCTAACTGCCGATACCAGCTGCGGCAAGCGTAGCGAGGTTACGCTACGCTTGCCGCGGCTGGTCCATGGATGGGTGCCCATCTTAACATACCCAGACCCCTCCATGCTCCGGAAAGCACGTTATTCCCGAAATTCTGACAACCAGTACACAACCAGTAGACAAGGGGTATCGTTTACCCAGTAACTGGGTTATGGAGGTCAAATAGGCAGTCGCTCCAAGTAAAATATTAGTATTCAGCTGCAACCGATTCGACCAGACTGGAAGCAGACCACAACATGGTTGGGAATTGGCTAGGCAGATTGATTGAAACATGGAAATGATAATTATGTCCAAATACTAAGTATTTTAAAGACAAACGAACAAATGTTCAACAAATCATATAGACAACTAGCGGTCAGTCCCGGCTTCGTACAGGTGGAAAAAAAAGAAAAAAATAGCCTATAATAATCAGTGATAATGTAGCATTAAAATGGTGAAAGAATTTTTAAAATCGGTCCAGTACTTTTTGAGCCAATTCGTTACAAACATATATACAAACCTTTCCTCTTTATAATATTAGTATAGATGGAAATGCAGGGCGGTGAGATATTGAAACAGCTGTTGTAAAGCCTGAAACTGATAATTATCATGACTGCATAATATAACTATGACTTGAGTTGTATCAGTACACGCGCATTCTACACGATTAATGATAATATGATAATCAGATCATAGGTAAAGTTTATCTTGTTTAAGAATATCAGACAATAATCGAATAATATCATCCACTAGCTTCTGTCCGCGACTTCGTCCGCGTGAAATTTAACCCTCCACCCATTCACCCTCTTATGGGCGGAATTTCGAAACATCCTTTCTTAATGGATACCCTACTCTTCACAAAGAACACACCCTCCAAATTTCATGTCTCTAGAACCAGCGGTTTAGGCTGTGCGTTGATATATCAGTCATTCATTTTATACAGGGTGAAATTGAAAACATGCGACCAATCGAAATGGGAGATTGGACTCGTCATTAAGAACAACTTTTACTATGGGAACAAACCTGAAATCGCGAAAAAAAATCAGCTGTTCCCTACATTTATGTTCGCATAACTCGTCGAAATGTAGGGAACAGCTGATTTTTTTTTTCGCGATTGCAGCTATGGTCCCTTAGTAAAAGTTGTTCATAATGATGAGTACAATCTCCCATTTCGGTTTGTCGCATGTTTTCAATTTCACCCTGTATAAGTGTATAGATTTAGATAAAGGTATATTACAGGACTTGATAACGAGTGTTTAAATTGAGGCCTCTTAATCTAAAGCCGTCAAATCCGAAATGTCGTGGAAACAGATCGTGGGGGTTGCGATATTAACCGCTGTGCTCGTGGGGGTCGTCGTGGGAGTGGCGACGTGGGCGATGATGAGAAAAGATGAGGTAGCACCACCAGAGCTGAGGGAATTGGACTGGTGGGAGCACACGGTGATATACCAGATCTATCCCAGGTCATTCAAAGATTACAATGGTGATGGTATTGGGGATCTGAAAGGTGGGTTCTTCGCTTTTTTCAATTACTGTAAGTTATTTGCAGACCAAAGCTTTTCAATTATTCACATATCCCTGAAGCAATTTTCAGAGGTAAATTAAAACCTGTAATGTACGTTCTTGCAAATCCTGAAAGGTCGTTAATTTATTTGTATTGAGCCTAAAAGGGATGACATTTTTGTGAAAGACGAGGCAGCCCGACCTATTTAATCCAGTCTGAATTAGATTTACTTGATCCACTTAAAAGTGTTTTCAACTATGTAATTCACGAGTATTGTTATGTTATATAATATGGTTTAGAGACTTTAGAATTTAGAATAATAACGGAGATAAGCACTAAGCATAAAGGCATAGGCATTAAGTCCGCCTTTGTACCTTTTTGTGCGAAAAGTTTAAATAAATAAGCCATATTGGACCCAAAATCCAAAATGACCGGCCAACGAAAAAAAAGTGTTTAAGTCGAGGAAGTCCAACCAAGCAATTTTTCCCTACGGCACCAAATCTCTACGACCGTTCCTACGGCTGTTTTCGTTAAGTCTATTTTTATTGTATTTTATTCTCAGGTCTGTTTTATTTCTAGAAATGAAGTGGTTCTGGTATCTACATGAAATATAACACGCTGTGATATGGTGACATTTAAGGAAGTCATATTTTAAATTGACCTTCATCAATGTTGTTTCTTACTTTTTATACGCAAGTATTTACTTCTTTTTATTCATACTTGTGCATGAAAAATACCTGACTTTAGAACTAAATATTAAAAAAAAAATATACAAACACTCTCAGAGGTTTGTTCTCATAATAGGTAACATATGTATTTTCAAGGTCACAGTTCATTTATTTTCGCCAATCGGTAGTTTTATATTTTATTGAAATGTATAAAACTAGATTTTTCAACTTTAAAAAACAGTTGAAGCAATGGTCCTAGAGATTCGGCGTAATAGTAAAAAAATGATATGGAGAACATCCCCGAACAGGGTAACACATTTTTTTTCGTTGACTTTGAGTTTTAGGCCCAACTTTGTATGAAACGTGCCAGATCTCCATTGTTCAACTAACGATTTAATTGTACAATAATCATTAGGTTTTTACTACTGGCAATCACTAAAAAAATCAAACATTAATGATTATTATATTTAATATAAGCATGGGGTCTGGGAACTACGTGATAATTATGATTAACCTCAACACAGTTTTACATTAATTTGAATAACCCGACAACCAAGACTCTCAGCGAAATCTCTCTTGCTTCTAGTGAATAGTTTTGTCTGGGGAGGTCCTAAGACGATCCCTTGCGGCACGCTAATATTTTAGATTTGCAGCTGTCTGTAGTTAATCCTTAAAAAATTAGAAGTATGAAACGAGGATAGGGAAATATCTAAAAACCTTTATGACCCAAAAATGAGGCTAATCAGATTATTGCCATCACTTAACTCTGTAGAAGGCTTATCACTTATCCTTTATTTATGTTCCGCTCGCAGCTCTTCTACAATATTCCTGTCAGAAGATCTAAACGGGTACAGAAACCCATCGATTATTTTATAGTACTAAGTATATTCTTTCTCCAGGTATCACCAGTAAACTAGAACATCTAGTGGATGCTGGGGTGGGCGCTGTCTGGATGTCTCCCATCTTCCAATCTCCTATGATAGACTTTGGATATGACGTCAGCGATTTTTACGCAATACACGATGAGTACGGAACCATGGAAGATTTTATTGACCTGGTGAATAAGGCTCGCGAATTGGGTAAGGCATATTTAGTTGAAGAACTTCCTTAACTTACTTACTTGAATGTGGTAAAGGTGATGTCTCCACGGAAATACTATAATAGTAACTTAAGATGTTTCAGTGACTTACAAATCTGCTAAAAGCAGCTGCTGAACTAACATATTCTATTTTTTAGGTTTAAAAGTCATATTAGATTACGTGCCAAACCACGCAAGTACATATTCCGATTACTTCATTAAATCGGAGGCCAGGGAGCCAGGATATGAAGACTACTTCGTATGGGCAGATCCAAGAATAGATCCTGAAAATCCCACCTCGAGATTGCCTTCTAACTGGGTAAGTCTGTTACATCTCATAGCCATACATACATAGCCTTTATTTACAAAGGCCAAATCTGACTTTTTGTTTTATGGTAACTCTCTGATAATGTTTGGTACAGATCAGTCAATTTGGTGGCTCAGTCTGGGAATGGAGCGACAAACGCCAGCAGTTTTACCTGCATCAGTTCGCCATCGAACAAGCTGACTTCAACTTCCGAGAGCAGGCAGTCAAAGACGAAATGATCAAAATCATGCTGTTCTGGATAGATAAAGGAGCTGATGGCTTCAGAGTGGATGCCATCCCTCATCTATTTGAAACGGCCCCCGATGCCAACGGCATCTATCCCGATGAACCTTTGTCTGGCAATATGTTTATGAGCCCCGACCAGGCAGGATATACTACGCAGATCCATGTGAGGGACTTGATAGAGCTCTACGATGTTGTGTATGATTGGAGAAAGGCTGTAGATGACTGGGCATTGGAGAATAAGAAGGAGACTAAGTAAGTTATGAAATATTTGTGTGGGTTTTATATAGGGTGACTG
This sequence comes from Globia sparganii, assembly GCA_949316385.1. Taxonomy (NCBI): domain Eukaryota; kingdom Metazoa; phylum Arthropoda; class Insecta; order Lepidoptera; family Noctuidae; genus Globia; species Globia sparganii. The sequence goes on from OX438659.1 coordinate 24,359,526, forward strand.
GTAATTAGTGACCGATACCTAAACACGTGATTGTACTCATGATAACAAACAACTTTTATTATGGGACCAAACCTGAATTCGCGAAAAAAAATCTGCTGTTCAGTACCTACATTTTGACCAGTTAGGCGAACATAAATGACTGAACAGCAGATTTTTTTTTTCACAATTTCAGGTTTGGTGACATAGTAAAAGTTGTTTGTTATCATGAGTACAAGCACGTGTTTAAGTATCGGTCACTAATTATCAGTCACCGTATATATTTATATTGAAAATAAAAATACAGTGTTGCAAAATAAATATGCAATAATATGAAGTAGAACTTCATCATCTTGCTAGGATTCTACAGTTTAATGCTTATTTCTTTTTTATCTAGGTTACTCCTAGCAGAGGCGTATGCTAACATCAGCATGACGATGTTATACTACGGAGACGAGAGTGGAAGGATCGGCGCTCACTTCCCCTTCAATTTTGACTTCATCACGACCTTGTCTGCAAAGTCTAGTGCCAGGGACTTCGCGTACGTGATCCGGCACTGGCTTACCTACATGCCACAGGGCAATGTCGCTAACTGGGTGGTAAGTTAATTCGACCTGCTCAAAAAAGTCAGTAATATTGATACTATCGCAGCGAATCTGAAGATAATATCCCTTTTCGTAAATTTCTAGTTCGGAAACCACGACCAAAGCCGCATGCCGTCCAGGTTCAGAGGCGACATGGTAGATGGTTTAAACGGCTTAAACATGTTACTACCAGGAGTAGCTATCACCTACCAAGGCGAAGAAATTGGAATGAAGGATGGTTTCGTCAGCTGGGAAGACACAGTCGACGTAGCAGCTCTGAACCAAGGCAACGAATTAAACTACTTGGAGTTTTCCAGGGATCCCTGTAGGACACCGTTCCACTGGGACAACACGACCAGCGCAGGGTTTTCGACAAACCGTAATACTTGGCTACCAATAGCTGAAGATTACATGCAAATCAATCTCCAGGCTCAGAAAGATATGTCTAATAGTCATTTTAAGGTACCTAAGATATCAAAGCATCCTTAATTTAAGAATTAAAGATCACGACCATAAACTGATAAAACCCAGGGAGGGCCAGATCACACGATATTGTTTTCAAAATCAGCCATTTCGTCGCTGAAAATTGTGATCTTTGACGCTGAATAAAAGAACCGAATTTTCCTTTCCAGATATACCAATCTCTAACAAAACTCCGCAAGGAGGTGGCCCTATCTCATGGGGAGTATGATGTGCAAGCCGTGACGGAAAACACCTTGATCTTGATCAGGTACCTCAGGACCTATGACACTTATGCCTTAGTGTTCAACGTCGGCGACACAGCGGACACAGTCAGTCTCAGTGGAATATCGCTGCTGTCGGAGCCTTTGACAGTGTATACTGCTAGCGTGCACAGCGATCGAGCGGCGGGGTAAGGAACTTTTAGTTAATGCTAGGTTTAGCTCTTAGTTTACTTGGTATTTTAACAAGAACTTGTGCAGATTAGGGAGTGAGAAAAGGAGTTTTCAATCAGCTTAGATGACTCATCTGTCAGCAGAACTGATTGAAAACTCCTCCACAAAGTCCAAGAAAAGGAGTTTTCAATCAGCTTAGCTGACTCATCTGTCAGCAAAACTGATTGAAAACTCCTTTTCTTGGACTTTGTGGACATATTCACAGCTGGTTATAGGCCTTTCTGACTTCCGCGTTTTTTTCTACATCCAGTCAGTTCTCGTCGCCTACTTCTAATGAAATCGAAAATACTTAATTCTTTTGACATTTGAACTACAATTTTCCTGCAAACTATGTAATTATGTTCTGTAGGACACAAGTGTAGAATTGCTTATTTGACTTTCATTGATTTTGAAAAACTAAAATAGGTTAGCGATAGCGGTAAAGCGATAAGGCCGCCCATTGTATGTTTTGTAGTAATATATTTTTTTTTGTTATGTATTTTCTGGTGTACAATAAAGTTTAAATAAATAAATAGGTACAATATTATCAAGGCCAGATAGGTATAAAGTAAAATACGACGCCGACATTACGTGTATAACATAGTTATAAGGTTTTTAATATGTTTATTATTGTTTATGACTATTTTGTGTATTTTATCTATGGGCCTTAGTTGCCTGATAATAAAATGATTATTATTATTATTATTATAAAGTTGTAAATAAAATCTATTTTATTTGTCAGCACGTAATCTAGCTTCATTTTTATCTTTATTTCTTTGATTAAGAACAATTTTGCGAATAGAACATTCTTATGTTTTAAGTAATGGGATCTTTATATTGTGTAATATCATACCGCAATTTGGGAGTTTAGAAGAGACTTAATTAAATATTTTATTTGTCAATAAAGAAAAGGGCAGACAAAAATACGAATTATTTTTTCTTGTATTAGAGGGTATCCATCCACCAGAGGGTATCTCCCATACATTTTAACGATCATGAGTAATTACATTTCCTACCTTAACTTATTTTAAATTGTGGCCGCTTTTAGATGATCTTATTAACGGGTTGCGGTGTCAAGAAGACCACGTTTCATACGTATAATATTGATGACAATTATGATGATGATTACAGGCGCGATGCACAGCGCGACGCAACTCTTGTAGATCAATTTCTGTGAAAACTTCATGGAAATTGTTCAACCAGAATCGCGACGGTACCCTTTGATGATGATAATAATAAATGATGACAATAAAATTCTCACTAAGCACTTGAGTAATTTTTTGGACATCTTTCGTGGGACAAATTAAAACGTACTAATCACGTTTCTAATATATTTCTACATTTTCTTTTTCAGGGCCGAGGTGCCTTTAGAGAACCTAACACTGCAGCCTGGTGAAGCGATCGTTTTTCGTGCACCACCAACATGATAACAACACATATTATCAATAGTGGTTTAAGACTTGAAGCCTTGCACATGACATTTTTAATTAAAACAGGCAGAAGACGCTTTTTTATAGCCGTAAATGTTGCACTTATTGAGATTTAGAAAAGGACTGTCACGCCGCCACGGCGCCCTATCTTTCCAAACGTAGGTATTGTAAGACCAAGGGCCGGTTTCTCGGTTTCAAGGGCGAAATGTCAAGCGCCCGATATAAAGATAAAGATGTATTTATTTGTTTAAACATGTGTAACATGATACATAGATATATGCATACATATGGATGGAAAAAAATATTGCTGCTTCAACATGTTTTGCCGTAATCTGCTTCGATTGGCTGTTGACAAGTCAAAAAGAATCGCAGCAGTTTATATTACGCGTGCTTGAAAATTCGTCACATTAATTTTGCCATACATTTCGTTGGAGAAACTTGTCTAAAATATGTGCCCACATTAACGACTGGGTATACATCTTCAATTTAGTAAGGTGCGCGTCGGTTTATACATAAAAACGGTTGTGTGCGTAGGTTCTTATTGTACCTATACGTATTGATATTGTTATACAATTTTTATACAAACAAATAAACAATGCATAATTATTACTTGTTTTAATTAACACAATGCCTTGTTTGGTAAATAAGCTGTGTTAGAAGATTGCGGTTATAGCGTTAAGCATGATGTGGTAGATACTATGTATAAAATAAAATACTATCTAACTTTGTATTTTTCTTTAGTCTATAACATAAATGCAAAAACATTGACTATTAAAGTTACCGGAGTCTGGATTAGTGCCCGGTTGCCTAATTACATGCCGAAATGTGGGTATACCTACTGTAGGAATACCTCTACCTAATATTTCTGGGGCTACAGGTGTGATGGTATATTATTTTGTGTAAAATTATCCAAACCATAATAAAACATTTGCACAAGCATTTGTGGGTTTCATTAGCCGAAATTATAATCAAAAATAATAAATTATAATCAAAAATAATTAAACCATTTCACCACTTTTCTAGGTGGTCTATGTTTCTTCTTAATTTAATAACCAATTACATAATTACCTTTTATTCTTCTCATCATGAAAATGAAATTAAATAACCCACTTTCAACTCAGCAGCAGCACCTTCCTCACCGAACCTTTCAGCTTATAACCGAAACGAATCAATACAAAGCATTAATAATTCAAGTGACACCAAGTGAGGTTTAAACCCATTAAATTCATCAAAACCTAACTTGGTCCAAACTTCTATACCTGGTACGAAGTTAAACCTAAAACGTACGAACTTAAACATCCCATCACTAGTCGACAAGGTCGATTGTTATTAGATGATGGTATGTTTATTTGTGTCCGCGATGTGGTGGCTGTTCGTCGCGTGTGTGGTCAGCAGGGTAGCAGGTGATGTTGCCCCCGCATGGTGGGATAATGCCGTGTATTACAGAATGTTGGTGGATAGCTTTAGAGATGGAGATGGGGATGGACTCGGTGACCTGAAAGGTGAGGTTACTGAAAAAGTGTTTTTTTAGTCTTCATAGTTCAGTGGCTGGTGTTTAAGGTGAATGGGAAGTGGTAGACCGCGAAATTCAAATTTTATTACGTTTTTTGCAATTTGCAGGTCAGTGTCAGGTTGTATCTTGATCAAAATTTGATTCGCGACTATAACAGGTACGTATTTACAGAATTATAATCATAGGAAACATTCATACATCTTTATAAGTGAGATTTGTACCATAAACACTTTTCCCTAGGAGATTTCTTCTTGTGGTACAAATCTAAGTTAGGAAGATGTATTAATGATTCTAATGATTATAATTCTTTAGATACGTACCTGTTATAGTCGCGAATCAAATTTTGATCAAGATACAACCTAAAACAGACCTGCAAATTGCAAAAAACTTAAAAAAAATTGAATTTCGCGGTAACCACTGCGCAATCACCTTAAACCTCTTTTATATAACTGTTGCCGTGACCGTCAATGGATCAAAGAAATATTGATTGAATAGAGATTACAGTCAATCTATTTTTAAGATCTATATAAATTAAGAAACACGTAATCAATTAAATTATACCATCCCCAGCAGGTATAATCGAATTTATTGATGTCCAACTCAGCTGACACATGCCGCTAATGATAGTATTAATAATTAAGTATATAGAAAATTTATTATGCTATCATTTTTTGATGTAGAAGAACCTGAGAGAAGAACTGAAACTACGGTCAAAACATTTTTTCCAAAAGATTATAAAGATCCGTGACTCCGAGTTTCTGAACCTCCAATGTGGATATCACAAATTAAACGCCTGACAAATAAAATCGTCCATATATGTCACTACATACATAATGAAAGCCATGTTCTTCCAGGCGCATTAAAACAAATTAGCTACGTGCGTGCTCTGGGATCTGATGCTATTATACTGTCGCCATTAGTATCCAGGAGTACCAACTGTACCAACCCAGGAACTACGGACTTTACTGAGATAGACCCGCGATATGGAAACCTGGACGATTTCACCAATTTGGTGGCGAAAGCTAAGAAATTGGGTAAGATAACTATTGATCTAAATAAATAGAATAGAATAGCATTAGGTAAGTCAGCATAGACCATCAGCACAATAACAGTACAAGAAGTGAAGCCAATTATATGAATGATTACAGGACATGGCTAATGGTTAACTAACGATGTTATATAAGTGCTCGTAAGATATAATTTTTCCATCAACGTTAATTGAAGTCTACCAGTAAGTTGATAAGTATAGGCCTATTATGCAACTTATCATTCAGTAATTCTTTTATATTTTATGGCAGGAACAGATGTTCAGTTCAGAAGAAAAGGAAGTTAAAAAATGACGTTTAATTTTATATGGCTCATTGACTAGGTACTATTAAAAATCGAAGTAGAATTTAAACTTTAAACTGTTTCAAACAGATATGAAAGTCGTGATCACGCTACCGTTACAAGCTGTCAGCACAGGCTCTGAGTGGTTCACATCGAGCGCTGACCGGGTCCCTGGGTACGAACACAGGGTCGTGTGGAAGGATGGAACCGTTGATAATGTACCACCAGTAAGTTCTAACGTATACTTGTTAAGGTAACAAATAAGTAAGAAGAACTCAAAAGGATCTAATTTCAATTGGACAATACAGGCTAAATTATAAGAACCAGCAAGTATTTGCGCGAAGATTCGAAACTTTGCTATATTCATAGTGTCTCTAAAAACAATATAGTTCACAAGAAGCAACTGTAGCAACTCCTGTCTGCTAATCTCCTAAGTGTGATTATTTTGGCAACATATAAAAGCATGACAGCATGTTGAACTCACAGCTGACCAAACACATTAAACTTCATGACAATCAGTTCGGCTTCCGGGGCGGACTATCCACTGAAAGTGCAGTTTTGTGTGTTAAGCATGCTGTCAAATACTACACAAGACGTCAAACTGCAGTTCACGCATGCTTTCTTGATCTTTCAAGGGCCTTTGACCTGGTTTCCTATGATATTCTTTGGAAAAAGTTAGAAAATACTAATCTACCAATAGAACTCATCAACATCTGCAAGTACTGGTACGGAAATCAGGTCAATGGCGTGCGATGGTCGGGAACCATGTCGCAATCGTACAGGTTGCAGTGCGGGGTGAGGCAGGGGGGATTGTCCTCGCCAACCCTATTCAACCTTTATATGAACGATCTGATTGAGGCACTCAGTAGGACCCGGGTAGGTTGTCACATAGACGGAATTAATGTAAACAACATAAGCTATGCTGATGACATGGTTCTACTGAGTGCATCGGTATGTGGCATTAAGAAACTGCTTACCATCTGTGAAGCATATGCCGAACAACATGGATTAAAATATAATCCACTCAAAAGTGAAGTCATGGTCTTTGAGGCCAGAGGAAAAGAGACAGGTAACGTGTTTCCCAATATTACGCTTAATGGTACAGCTTTGCGTAGGGTGTCTAAATGTAAGTACTTAGGACATATTCTGACCTCTGACGTCAGGGACAATGATGACATCGAGAGGGAACGGAGGGCGCTGGCAGTGCGGGCGAACATGATGGCTCGCAGGTTTGCACGTTGTTCGACAGAGGTCAAAATTACACTTTTTAGGTCTTATTGTACATCTTTCTATACGTGCAGCCTGTGGGCCAACTATACTCAAAAGTCTTACAGTGCCCTCCGAGTCCAATTTAATAATGCGTTCAGGGTGCTGATGGGGCTGCGGCGATTCTGTAGTGCATCAGGGATGTTTGCTGTACATCGCGTAGACTGCTTTTACGCTACGATGCGTAAAAGATGCGCATCCCTGGTGCGTAGAGTTCGCGGCAGCGCCAACAGCATCCTTAGCATGATTGCTAGTCGGCTGGACTGCAGTTATATCAATAATTGCTGCGCCATTTCTCATGGAATGGCGCAGTAGTGACTGTGGTTTTGTTCTGTTCTGTTTATACATATATTTTGCTGTGGGTAGGTTTAAGTTTACTAACACTAGTCTATAAGAACATTGTTACTAACAAAATGGACACCATGGTCTGAAATAAAGTATTATTATTATTATTATTAAAAGGGTTCATGGGAACATGTGAGTATGTCTATATGTATCTAGAACCACTGATTGGTCTTTGGGCTTCACATGATGGGCAATTTTTTTCTGTCTACGATTTCGTTACAAAGATAGACCGCTCTTTGTTCTTTCAGTCTGAACACGGCATCAGGTGGTCCTGGCACGCGACCCGCTTGTCTTACTTTGGCAACTCCATTAACGGGGCAGTCCTGAACCTCTGCTGCGAGAGTGTAGCAGCTGCACTGTCAGCAGCCCAATGTGCCTGGCTCAAACGAGGAGTGGCAGGAGTACTCCTCAATCCTGACTTCCCAAGAGACCTAGTCTGCGGGGAACAGTTGCTGAAGAAATTGGTTGCTGATGCCATGAGCTGCGCGCGCAATAGTGGTTTGGATACCCCGTAAGTTAAAGACTCTTATTAGTACTTATAAGCATCTAAGACGTAGCCGAAACAATTTTGAACTTCGAATGGCCTCACACTATTGTCCTCAGGGTTGTCCTCGTAGACTCATCTCTAAGACCTGAGCAAGCTGCCATGTACTACGGAGATGGAGGTGTGGGAGCCAACAGCATCCTCAGCAAGGCGCTGACGTCTCCCTCCAGATCTACTCCTGAGATGGTGTTGGGGTTCCATGCTTCCATACTGACTGCGCCCACAGACGCGGCCACATGGCTCGTGAGTTCTACTAATCATCCAAGTACACATTTTTTGTATGGATTGACGGGAATAGGAGACTTGATGTCATATTTCCATAGTGTTGTTAATTTCATGCTCATAAATTCTTTTGATCTATTTTTATCCAGAATTTTTTCATCAATTGTGTTCATCCTTGAACGCGATTAATGAACAGTGCTTTTGAATATACCTTAGTCTCAATTAAAAACTATGCCACATAAACATTTATTTAGTTACTAGCTTCTGCCCGCGACTTCGTCCGCGTAATTTTTTTTGTTTCCCCGACCCACCCCGTCGCAACGTGTCGCCGGCCTGCGCTATTACTTCGTTTTCGCTTGGCGAAAATTTCAGACTTTTTTTCTTTTTGCTCAACTCCTAAGGGTTCTAGCGTCAAGTTTAATAGAATATAGCCTTCCTCAAGAACTGGGCTATCAAACGCAAGAATATTTTTATATATGCGACCAATACTTCCAGAGATTTAGAGCTTTCAAACCGTGTTTCAAACAAACAAACTCTTCAGCTTTATTATTAGTATTATTTTAAAACTATGATATCTCCTAAGATATACATTGAAATCAAATAATGACAGAGGCAATTTTGTTCAAAATTAAATACATGTCATGAATAACGTATTTATTTGGATAAGGATTAATACCATGTTTATAAAAACACCTTCGCAAATAATGCATTAATTTAGAACAAATTTGGTTAGCATAAAAGAGGTTATAGTGAGCTAACTTTAAAAGAGAGACATATGCTGTCGCGGACTTTTTTTTAAAGCTTTTAAAGGGGAACAATTCTGTCATATACGATTTTTGCGAAACTTTAACCGTTTACGCAGCGCACGCAGCGGAAGCTCTCAATAGGAAAAAAATCCCCCGATTTTGAAACATTCTTCATTGGTGCTCCGCTCCTGTTGGTTTTAGCGTGATGATATATAGCCTATAGCCTTCCTCGATAAATGGGCTATCTAACACTGAAAGAGTTTTTCAAATCGGACCAGTAGTTCCTGAGATTAGCGCGTTCAAACAAACAAACAAACAAACAAACAAACTCTTCAGCTTTATAATATTAGTATAGATTTATATATACTTTATTACATTCATGTGGTGGAGTTTTTAATTGAGACCAATTTTATAAATTAAGAGTAACAATTATATGCTCATGTAACGAAGGGCCTATAAAGAAATCTAGTCTTCAAGCGTGTTGTCTAGGGACCTGAGACCTAAGTCGTTTAATGCCTGCTTTGAACGTGGTTCAGTCTGTGATAAACTTTATTTATTACCCGTGGGACGCCGCGTATTAGCCGCCCCGAAGAATTTACTTGTGACAATAGCAAATAAATTGAATTGTGGAGTATTTTCAACATTATTCTTGAATTGCTTAGCTGGCTGGCCATATTGTCTGATTTAATCATTCATCCTTTATTTGTTAACTTATATGCCTTATGTCCAACCATATTTTGAAACCTGATTATAAAACCTGCAGTTTTCATTTCTATTTGCAGACAAGTAGCACAGACGACAGTCGTACAGCATCTCGCTACGGCAGTGACATGGTGGACACCGTGAACCTCCTCGCACTGAACCTCCCAGGCTCCGCAGTCATCCAGCAAGGAGACGAACTGGCGGCAGCAGACACCATACTAGAATGGGTTTCTGGCAACGCTTGCTGGCCAAACCTAGGAGTGCCTTGGGCTGCTCCATTCCCTTGGGATGATTCCGCAACAGCTGGGTTCACAACTGGTGAACCCTGGATGCCGTTGGCTCCTAACTTTAGATACGCGAACGCCAAGACGGAGTTCGCGAATGATTTCAGTCATGTTGGTGTTCTGAGGATCGCTGCTGCGCTGAGGAAGTCACCTGCTTTTGGGCCTCACGTGGAGGTAGATGATGCTTTATTTAATACTAGCGACCCGACCCTGCTTTGCACGGTTTTACGACTTGACAAAACATTTCTTAATTATATGTAAGTTTAATATTAACTAATGTAGTTATGATACACAAAAGCCTTACGAAAAAAATCTTTACATTTAATGGATATGATGGTGAAATCCTGCATCAAAATCCGTTGCGTAGTTTAGAAGAACAACGCGGTCACATACAGACATGAAAAGTGACTTTAAATTATAATATGGATACATATTTTATTTTAGTTTTCGTACGTTAACACGTTTAGAGGCAACAAGTCAACAAAAACAATACGAAAAAAAACAAACAATACCACATCACGAATCAATTCAATTGGAACCGATATCGGCGCAATAAAACTGACTGGCTGCGCGCGAAATGACACAACTATTCCTGATTTTGAGGCAAACGCCTGCGCAATTCACAATAAGCCATTCCCCCGATTGCCAGGCGGAGATAAGCAGCTATTACGGCGTATACTCCTCCATCGTGCGCGGATGATATTCCTTTTCATGGGGTGATAGAGAAATATGGAGCATAAGCGACCGTAATTCATTAAGAATATCCGTATATTGAAGACATGACTATATTACTTAATAATAATTGTGAAGGATACCGTTTCTCGTAAGCATAATGTCATTAATTTTTAGCAGATGGTACGATCATCCTTGATTTGTTATAGAGCGTATCCCAAAAACCTTCTAAATACTTCAACATTGCCTAATAAAAAGTTTTTCTAAAAACAAATTACTATAAAAGTTGAAGCTAGCAGTGTTAATGATTTTATTGACCATTAAAACTTCGACACTTTAACTAGGCTAGTAAAATGTTAACTTACTAATGGGTTCTTTAATGTATTTAGTTCAAAAAACGTCAGCACAAATAAATTGTCGTCGGGTTAACAAAACCTATTAGCTCAGTGATTAAAAGGGCCAGGGTTTTTAACCCTTGTCTCTTTTAAGAGAACACGTAAACATTAAAAAAAAAATTCAATCTAAATAAATAATTCTCGACCCTTAATGTGCTTTTTACAGATAAAAAGGCAGAATGGAGCTGTGGTTATCCTAAGGTGGGGTTCCGCTGGATCCCTGCTACTCATCGCAAATCTAGCGAAAGAGCCAACTGAAGTGGAACCTTCCAAGGTTCCTGGGATACCAAATGAGATGACCGTCGCCACGAGTTCCACAGGATCGAACTTTTCTCCTGCTTCTCATTTGCCGATGGATAAAACTATAAAACTGGCGCCAGGACAGACGGTGCTGCTAGCTGGGGGTCCCAGACATTGTGGAGGACCTGGCCCGGTAGACAAGATAGCCAACAAACTGTCAGAAGGGTGGCAGAAGATCAACAAGTACTTTAGTCAATAGCTGAATGTTTTTGGAATAGGTGTACCTAGATAAATAATATTAATATTAGTGACGACGTCTGGGATGTGTAAAAGTGTCCTAACTTCAAATAATAACGTAAGTACTGTCAGAAAGTTTAAGTGAGATATTCTTGGTTTTCTCAGTAATTGAATTAAATTGTATCAAATGCATCATTAGGTAGGTATGTTTCTAGCAGTATGTTTTTAATTGCGCTTACGACCTTTTAATGATAAAAAGGTTATCGCAAAGTTAATTTTTGTTGTGAGTGCTAAATCATAATCTGTTTTTATATTAAAAATATTTATGCAACAAGCGGGGTTTCATTTGGTAAGAATTTGACTTAAAATTAATTAGATGGTAAGCTATATCTAAAATAATTCAAGTAACGTAATGGAGGAGAATGTGAAAGCAAGTTTAAAAAGTTTGCTAGTACTAAAACCGACAAATACTGCCTACCGACAAATAGGAAAATGTGTGTAACAGGTAGGTGAACCTTATACATGCGTAAATCCTAAAGAGACCCAACATTTTACAACAAAACGAAGAGCCACAACCAAATTAAAATCAATAAAGCCGCCATCAAAACACAAAACCCCAACACGAACAATATCAAACAGATTACACATTTATGAAGTATAATTTAGACGTAACGACACGTCGCCGTAACGACCTAATATCGTTAAGGATACGTACGATATAAAGAAAGCCATACGCCCAAACTAGAGGTAATGAATCGTCTAGTATATTAGAGACGCACACTGCGAGGGACGACGCGCGCCGCTTTTACATTTCAGGGGCTATTGTCTTGCTGACCTACTTCCGGACAATATAAGAGAAACGTAATTCATAACTAACGTGAACGTGTTATTTGGGCAGGAAAGGCTTAACTCCAATTTATTATGTAAGGATATTAGACTTTTTAAAAGTCGCGAGTACCTACTTACGAGCTACCGACGTCGTTGGGTCAGTTGCCGCGAAACTTCGACTGAAAGATACTACTTAAAGTAAGTGAAAAAGATGCATCACACATTAATTTTGCTTCGCCTGAAATAGGGAAGACGCTGAAACTCGAGACTTGGCTCAAGAAATACAAACCGGCGCCAATCGCCCGCCACCCTAATAAAACACGAAAAATTCAGTTTTATTAATACTGAAGATTAAAAATTTATTATATTTAAAAGACTCACAGAATTTGCTTTTCTCGGCATGGCTGTAGGTAGCATAAACCACGAGGAGGAAAAGTAGCGCGCGCGCCCTCATGGCGGGGCGGCGCGGGCTCACTGGGGCCCGGCGCGGCGCGGACTGAGCGAGGACCCCTATCGACCCAGCGGCCGCACCGCGCATGCGCCACCCCCCGCACCCCCGCACCAGACAGCCCCGCCCCGCACGCGCTCACTGCCGACCCAGGGTTGCTAATCGCGAAAATTTGGAAAATGTGGAAAACTTTGGAGGCTCAAAATAAAACTCGGTCCCATGAAAGGACTTGGTCATTATCTGTGAATCTGGTTGCGTTGCAGGGTTCGTGTATGCACTTTTAGCTCATTTACTACGGGTTCATTTGAAGTTTGAGTTAGGTAATAGGTAATTGCGAGCTGATGTCCGCAACTCCACGTCAATGCGCGTATTTTGCGAAATCACCACAATGATAGCAATATTTGTCATACTGATCTCGAAGCTTCGTAGCCCTAAAAGAGGCTCTATATTGAAACCAGAATCTCTTATGTGTAAATACTTCTTCTCTTTCTTAACAAATGAAGACATACTTATGTTTCCCAACCCTGACTTGAACCCAGTTAACGCATCGCCTAAAACTAAAACTTTGAATTTGCGTTTCCTCAAGTTTCCTGTAACGCCCAGCCTCCTTCTTCATTCCTTCAATGCTTAAGGCCATCACTCAAATTCACCCTAATGTCCGTATATCTTCTTACAAATCATCAACACCAAGCTTAGCTTACACTATTACTAATGCTTTATTCCATGCCTTCTTTCCTTACAAATCACCCGGATGAAAAATCGTACATCTCCCAAAATCACCCCTCTAAAGCCCAAGCTACTGGCAACCCCGTCGTGCTCAGGCATTGTACGGCGTCCCGCGGGCTCGCGCGCCCTATGACTCACAGAGTGAATGAACGAACAACACCGATGGCGGAGCGGACGCCAGCAATCAATGCTGCATTACTACTCTATTTACTAACACTCACACGGGTTTGGGGATTAACAACTTGCACCTCTAGTAGAGGATCAAAAAATTGGAGAAAAGTCCTATCGTGTACTTATGACCTTTTGTGGTGAGAAGAGCGCGCCCGTGTGAGAGTTTGCCCGGGCAGTTCTTCGGCCCTTCTTATTTCAGCCGAAAGCATCTCACTGAGGTCTCCTTTTTATTTGGGGTCGGGAAATATTTAACAAATCCTCTTAAAACTTATTGAACTTCTAATGATGTACTGTTTTTTAAATTAATGAACCACTCAAAACTTTTAGGCTTCTTGTCATGCACACTTTTTTTTATTAAATGAGCTTCTTCAGCCTGTTCTTACCGTGTTGGTCGCAGTAACTAAGCTACGCACTCCACCCAAATGGGTCAGGTTTGGTTAGAACTGCCAAAAGCACGCGAGCAGAGCGAGCGAAGCGAGCAGTGCCATAGCAGCGGCGAGCGCTGCATCCAAGTTGGTCGCAGTTACTTGGCTATTTAATATTTTTAGGAACACCAAATAAGAATTATATTAGAGTGTTCAAAGTGTGTGTTGTGTGTGTGTATGTTATGTGTAACGCAAAATGGGAATTATTAGAGGTTCGATTAAATACATTCCTTTGGGACCACCGTCGCGCCATACCATAATCATTTGCTAGACAGGTCATGTGCAGAGCAGGTCAGGCGCACGCACCTCAACTATTAACAGTCACTTACTACTGATGATGATAATGTGCATGAAACGAAATTGCATGACATTTTGCAAGACGCTTTTATTGTCAGCGACTTCTTCTAACTTAACCCCGTAGGAATTTCTAAACAAACCCTTGTCTACGTCATAAAGGGAACTCTGCAAAATTTCAGCTTTCTAGGTCCAAGGGTTTGAGCCTGTGTGTTGATGAGCCAGTTAGAAATTATTTCTTATTTATGTGTTGAATAACCACTATAAGTGTAAATGGTGACCCCTGAAGATTTTATTTGCCGGTCAAATGCCGGTCTGATACAGATACACAAACACCTTTTCAACTTTTTATCTAATATGAATATTGCAACAAATCCCCTGGGTGTAACATAATTAGGTGGGCGAGGGTCCTGAAATATCTAACTGTAAGCCAGGAATCCGTAATTTGATGTCCTCTAGGGGTCCGGAATTATGTTTTTTCCCTTGTACGGGGCCAACCTATGTGCCCTGCGCAAAGAAGGGCGGCGACATTCGTCCCAACGCCGTTGGGTGCACATACAGACGTACGCCAACTAAAATATGCTGTAGGCTGTATAGCGAACCGCTTACAGCTAAGTTTCAGCCCCTGCAGTTTTCTTTTGGCTCGAAAGGGGGCTCTGAGGCTCCCGCTCATACCGTTTCCATGTTCTTAAACTCGAACAAAGGTGAGGTCATCCCCAAGGTTGAAGTGAAGAACGCTTTTAATTCTGTAAACAGGGACATTTTGATGGCTGAGAAGTCAAAAAGGAACTATCGGAAATTTATAGTTTCATGTGGCAATGTTACAGACACCCTTCCAAATTATTATATACGGACAATGTTTTTGAGTCTGCAGTAGGATGCCAACAAGGTGACCCTCTCGGTCCTGTCATTTTCAACTTGGCTATTCATCCAATTATCCAGAAACTAAATTCAAAATTCTACGTGTCGTATTTGGATGATGGAACGCTAGGAGGTGATGTAGACACCGTTTTGGAAGCCCTACAAGTTATCAAACAGGAATTTAAATCTATTGGCTTGGACCTTAACCCCTCAAAATGTGAAATTTGCCTTTCGAACATTACCGAAAGACAACTGACCCTAGAGAAATTTAATGCAATAACCCCACAAATCAAAATTTTAGATAAAAGCTCACACCTCATAGGTTTCCCAATTTTGGAAGATATTTTTTCTCCTTTCATCGAAGAAAAAATCAAAAAGTTCAACAACATTTCGGACAGACTCTCCAAAATTAATTTACATTCGGCATTCACCCTGATTAGACACTGTTGCTTTGACCCAAATTTTATGTATTTTCTACGCTCTTCCCCTTTATGGAATCCACAACTTTTGGACAAAATTGACCAAATTATTTGCAGCACACTAACATCCATTCTAAATGTGGCCTTGGACGAACGAGCATGGCTGCAAGCCACACTACATCCGTTTTGGTGGCCTCGGCATCCGCAAAATTACCAGTATTAGCCTACGGCGTTCCAGTCCTCTGTTCACAGCACCGAAAAGTTTACCGGGAAGATTTTAACCCCCTACCTGGTTGACTCTGAAGTGCCGTGCTTGGCCGATGCGATGAACACCTGGAAAATGGCTTGCCCGGATACAGATCGGCCCGCGAACCCATCTTCCCAGAGGCAGTGCGATGAGCCGCACTGCAGGTTGGTACGGAACAATCTGATTAATACGTCCACCAATACTGCTGAGCGTGCCCGTCTGCTTAATCTAAGCTAAGGATACCGATGTCTTCTCTAGTGGAGTTGGCAACTCTATCATATCCCAATCAACGTTGGCCAAAGTCCTGCACGCAATGAATCTTGAAGGGAAAATTGCAGTAATCACTGCGATTGACTGAACGACGATTGGATGAATTGGTAATGATTCAGTTCTTATGAGGAAGTCTTCTTCCTATGCACTGCATTCTATGACACTTGTGTGTTGTTAGGGGCACCTTTCCAGGAGGGAACCACATGGAACTCCAGCTCAGCATAAACCTAATAGAGAGAAAGAGTAGTAAGAATTAAAAAAAACATACCAAATGGACCGTTATAATTAAATAATATCCCACTAAAACAAGAAAATAAAATTTAGTTGTACCATAAAAAAAATCGCCTATTACTTCTTTTCTAAAAACAATATTAACAATTCACACAACAATGAAAATCTTTATCAGTGTACTTAACACGCTAAATTACGACATTCACACAACTCACATAGACATAACTAGTCAGAAACCTTCAAAAAAGAAAAAAAAAGAGAGAACGAGTATAGATAAGGAGGTCGGAACCCCCTAAAGTTGGTATTAGTCTCGAACCAGCAAGTGTCAGGTCCTTAGACCAACGCCGACTTGTCAAGTTGACGGTAGAAGGGTACCCTTACTGACTGGCCCCCTCCCCCGCCTCCCGTCTCCTGCGCAGCCACTCCTCATAAGAGCCACTTGAGTCGAGGACCCTCCACACAAAGGTATCTTTTTGAGAAGTTTTGAGTATATGGAATCATGAAACCGTGTCAAGATTAGCTTACAAATAATTTTACGGAATGTGCGCCGCTCCTGCCAGTTCCGAAATAATGTTGAAGAGTAACAAAACATTAATTTTAAAAAAATCTTAAAGTCTATCTTCAAAGTTGAGCGGAATTACGCCTGCCTCCCATGCTGTATCATATTGTTAATTCACACTTTGCAATAAGCGTTTCAAAAAAAGTAGCCGCCCGAAATGCATATTTTTTCTCCCCGTTACGTACTTGTAGGTAGGTATGTGAATTACTACGAAACTCCTGATAAGCAACCATCGGGTAAGAAAACACGAGCACATTATGACATTAAACACAACTCTAATCATTTAAATAGCTTAGGATTTACAGGGAGGGTTTATATCCCACTTCCTACTTTCTACTTATTCCTAATCCTACTAATATTATAAATGCGAAAGTTTGTGAGGATGGATGGATGGATGTTTGTTACTCTTTCAAAAACTACTGAACGGATTTTGATGAAACTGTACAGTAATATAGTTTATACATCAGAATAACACATAAGATACTTTTTATCCCGATATTCCCACGGGAACAAAACTTACGCGGGTGAAACCGCGGGGCGCAGCTAGTCCTACTTCCTAATATCCTACTTCCTACTAATCCTACTACTATTATAAAGGCGAAAGTTTGTGAGGATGGATGGATGGATGTTTGTTACTCTTTCACGCAAAAACTACTGAATGGATTTGAATGAAACTTTACCACAATATAGCTTATACATCAGAATAACACATAGGATACTTTTTATCCCGATATTCCCACGGGATCAAAACTTACGCGGGTGAAACCGCGGGGCGCAGCTAGTCCTACTTCCTACTATCCTACTTTCTACTTCCTACTAATAATATGATAAATGCGAAAGTTTGTGAGGATGGATGGATGGATGTTTGTTACCCTTTCACGCAAAAACTACTAAACGGATTTTGATGAAACTGTACAGTAATATAGTTTATACATCAGAATAACACATAAGATACTTTTTATCCCGATATTCCCACGGGAACAAAACTTACGCGGGTGAAACCGCGGGGCGCAGCTAGTCCTACTTCCTAATATCCTACTTCCTACTTCCTACTAATCTATACATATAATAAAATCGTAGGAAAGTCAAAACTGTACATTGAATATTTTTTAACAAGAATACTTGGGGCGTGATCTACAATCGATACTGAAGCCAAAAATATAGTTTTTAGAATTTTTGTCTGTTTGTCTGTTTGTCTGTTTGTCTGTTTGTCTGTCCGGGATAAACTCAAAAAGTACTGCATGGATTTACTTCAAATTTTGCATGAATATTACTAAGAGGTCGGGTCAACATATAGGCTACATACTATCACGCTATCACTTACGGGGGAGGAGCTGTGAATCTTTATTTTTCTTACGCATTCTGTGACAGCGTGTAATCTAACGACGCATATCTAAATGTTGTTTTTGAGTAAGCCATGCTATTATCTGACGTTACACTACAAAAACTACGCCATTTAAGTAACTTGGGCAGAGAAATATAGTTTAATGAATGTTAGTAGTATAAAGACAATTTTAAAACAGCGCCATCTATGAGATTTCATAAAAATCAAATCAAGTTACCTGCATGTTAACATTTTTTTGGAAATTAATAATTTAAATTTGATCATATTGGCGAGGTAAGTAGTTAGTTATTCTTAAAATTCATAGATGGTGATGTGCTTTTTCTTCATAAAAGTTGTATCGTATAGTTCGTTTTGACAAATTCAAGTTCCAACAAAACCCTCAAAATCTTGAGCAGAGTTGAGGAAGACAATTTAAAAAAAATGCGGTGTTAAGTATTACAAAAAAGTTATGTTCATTGATGATGATCATTTCATTTCATGACACCCTCGCGGAGGCGAGCGTCAGTGACAGTCCCAGCCGCATGCGTCATCTGTTTGCCGTCATCTTGGTGTTTTGTGGAGTCGCGAACCCGGTAGCTTTGTGAGAGAAGTATCGCCATCATCTGTCTGAAGATTTTCGACGAGCTTTGAGGCGCGCTACTGGAGACGAAGTCGAAGTAACTGATGAACGCGTGCTGAACACCTGTCTCAGTTCACTTCAATATGTGGTACTTTCTATCGGCGGCAATCCACTGATCGAATATGGGTTACCAGCTCCCCAATCATCACCGTATCAAGACCGTGAAAATCGGGAGTATAACGCGAAATGACCACCATACGAAATGACCATGTCGCTTTGTTCTCTTCAGAGCAAAAGCAAATTTATGACGCCGTCCTTGAAAGCGTTGGGCAAAACCAGGGTAAAATGTTTTTCTTGGATGCTCCTGGTGGAACAGGAAAAACATTTGTTACCACTGGCATACTTGCAGAGGTCAGGAGGCAAGGCAAAATTGCTATTGCTGTAGCGTCGTCGGGAATCGCTACCACACTGCTTCCGAGTGGCAAGACAGCACATGCCATGTTTAAAATTCCCATCGATTTAGAGAGCGCCGAAACGCCTGTTTGTGGTCTGTCACGTAACAGCGATAAGGGACACGTGCTCAAGGATTGCTCTCTGATCGTATGGGACGAGTGTACGATGGCCAATAGGAAGGCCGTTGAGGCCGTGGACAGAATCCTGCAGGACATCCGCAGGAACGAACGTTTGATGGGTGGTGTCACAGTTCTGTTCAGTGGTGATTTTCGGCAAACGCTTCCAGTGGTGACGCGGAGCTCGAGGGCTGACGAGGTGAATGCTTCGTTGAAACGATCTTCGTTGTGGTCACGAGTTCGTACGCTGCGCTTAACCATTAATATGAGAGCTCGGCTCAGCGGCAATACACGTGCTCAAGAATTCTCCGATGTCCTTCTAAGTCTTGGCGAAGGCACTCTACCAGAAGAGACAGGTGATGCTTCCAGAGTCTCTCGGTAGAGTGGTATCCAGCTTAGAAGAACTCATTCACTGTGTATACGGGGACATCAGTCGTATACCGCACCAGCAGAATTCTTGGGTGTGTGAGCGGGCCATTTTCATGCCCAAAAATGATCAGGCTGCAGCAATGAACGAATGCATTCTCTCGGAAATTGAGGGGAATAAAGTGGTCTACACGTCGATAAACACTTTTGTCGAGCAAGATGACGCCACACATTATCCCGTGGAATTTCTGAGCTCCCTGTCAGCAAGTGGACTTCCAGCGCATACCATCAAGCTGAAGGTCGGTGTTCCGATTATGCTTCTTCGGAACCTATCTCCTCCGAAGTTGTGTTAACCGCGTTACGGCCCATTCACGACTTCGGTCTAAGCGGCGCGCGGCGCGGCAGGCGGCGCGGCGGCGGCAAGCGGTGCGTTTTACACGCCACGTACCCTCAGTAGCGGCTAGCGGCAGCGGTCGAGGTGGACGTGTTTAGGTAGTTAGAACGTGCTCAAAATTATGGCGTTATCAAAATTATCTCTTTTGTGTTTAGAAAGCAGTATATATTTTTAAAACAAGTATGACAGAAGGAGTGCACGAACTGAATAAAGATCGATAATTAAATGGCAAATTTCGTGACCTATACGAAGATTACAGAAAATATCCAGATAAGTTTTATGAGTACACATGAATGAGTGTGGAAACATTTGATTATATTCTATACTTTTATACTCTATATCCATTACCGCCACAAAATCGCCTAAAATTTTTTGTTTATAAGTTCGCCGCCGAGTCCGTCACATCTACGCCGCTATCCGGGCCGCTGTGTTTCGTGGCGTCGCGTCGCACTCATTCGCCAGTACTTTTGATCTCGCCGCTCCCCGCACCGCGCGCCGCTGCAACGATTCGCTCCGACAAAACCGCGCGCGTTGTCGCTGTGAGCGGCGACTCGTGGCGTGCTTCAAACATTTTCATACTTTTGTTCTTACCGCTCGCCGCCCCGCGCTTAGCCGCCGCTCACCGCGGCAAGGTCGTGAATGGGCCGTTAAAGTCATCTCCCTCCACAGACACACCATTGAAGCGGAAATTCTTACGGGTTGTGGCTTTTTTTTTTTTTTTTGGAAATGGCATCTCGCAGTTCAACCTGTAGGAGGTTGTCGACTGCTTAACCGGACTTTCCTGTGGATGCCTTGCAGTTAAGGCCTCCAGCCAGGGCTTAAAAACTAACTAAAAACTAAGCGACTCACGCTAAGGGCACCCCCCGTGGGGTTCGGACCTCGGCTTAGGGCGTCGCTGGAAGAGGGCAGCAAGGGACAGGCTGGATCGGTATTATTTAGGGACGAATTTAAAACTACAGGCTCAGCGGTGCGGGCTGGCTCGAGCAAGGGTCGGGGTGGGGTGGATACGGGTTGTGGCGTCGGCGAGGCAGTATTTATACCACGCATTCCCCTAATACGTCATAACTTCCTGTTCCAGTTCAAGCGCGTACAGTTCCCCGTGAGTGTTTGCTTCGCGATGACCATCAATAAGTCGCAGGGCAGCGGGTGTCGACCTCAGGACGAGTTGCTTCTCACACGGGCAACTGTACGTCGCTTGCTCCCGCGTCACCAGTCCTGACTCTCTTTACATTTTGGCTCCTGGCAGCATAACTACCAACGTAGTTTATAGGGAAGTGTTGTAAAGTATGATACCTTTGTACGTATTTTTACTCTTTTGTATCCTGGAATGTATTCCTGCATTATTTTCTCTATTTCCTTCAGTCACATCTTATGACTGAACTCAGCAGGACTCCCATATAACTCTTCACTTGCTTTGCTTGCAAAAAAAAACTTATATTTTAATGCTATTTTAAAAGTTGTGTACTTATAATGCTATAGCGACACTAGCATCTTGGGTATTTTTGGTGCTGTATAGCATGCACGCAGACGACGTCGCGGGCAGCAGCTAGTAATATTATAAATGCGAAAGTTTGTGAGGATGGATGGATGGATGTTTGTTACTCTTTCACGCAAAAACTACTGAACGGATTTTGATGAAACTGTACAGTAATATACAGGGTGGAATCGAAGTCATGGGCATTATTTTAACCTAAGGCACTACTCACGATACTGATTGCATTAGGGCTATTAATACGCAAATCAAAAATATTATTAATGCAAGTAAGGAAAACCTTAAAAATGTAGTAAATCAAATTGCACAAGGCTTATTATTGCAAATAAACACTTAAAGTAATTAAAACAAAATACTTCGTTAACGCCAATAATTGTTGAAATATCAAAATCTTAAAGCGCAGTACAGCGCAAAGCGAAATGTAAACAAACATCACCTGCGCGCGCGCGGGTTTTTCCTTACAAGTAATAATAACAATGGGCTACAAGACATTCCGTCCGGCGGGATTCCCTGAACTCTCTCCGTCCCACTCCCTCACTCGCAAAAATACGAATATCACCCCCGCGCGGGGTATGCTTCCCGCCGCAACACGAAGTCACGAACCCGGAACCAGTGTCATAACGACTGCGCAGGTGCATTGACGCGTAATTGATTTATTGATCCCGTGACGTAATCGCCGTACTCGCCGCTCGCGTCATACGGTGCTTGGATTGCAGTGTATTAAGTGTTAGTGTAGTAGTTGTGTGTTGTGTGTGTGTTTGTGTACACGATGCCTCGACCGCGTAATGTGCAGGCTAGGTACACCAACCAACAATACCCACAAATGGTTGTAATTTACGATCGCACAAGAAATTTAGTATGAACTCGTGAAATGTTCCATCGGCGCTACCCAAACGACCCTATTCCTTCACGGGGTCTCATTCCACCAGAACCACTCAGAACCTGTTGGATTTTTCGTCTTTTCACGTGCCAGCACATGCACAAGCTCGTGGAAGAGCACCCGTTTACCCTCTGTCACTTTACCGACAAATAAGGTTTTTTCAAAACAATCCACAAGCTAGGTACGTAAATGTTTTTTTTTTAATGTATGTTAGTTGACGTAGTTTTGACCGTCCTAAGCCGGCAAAGTACGAAGGGAAAATTGGAATTTATTATGAATCAATTCATTGGCAACTTACGAATGTCACGTGAGTCGGGCGGGGTCAAAGAATTCACGCCCAAGGACGCGCGTACGGCGTAGTGTACCTACGCATTTGCTATCGAGAAGCGCAACTAATTTGATACTTTGTATGACTTACTACATTTTAAGGTTTTCCATACTTGCATTAATAATATTTTTGATTTGCGTAATAGTAGCCCTAATGCAATTAGTATCATAAGTAGTAACTTAGGTTAAAATAATGCCCATGATTTCAAATGCACCCTGTAGTTTATACATCAGAATAACACATAGGATACTTTTTATCCCGATATTCCCACGGGATCAAAACTTACGCGGGTGAAACCGCGGGGCGCAGCTAGTCCTACTTCCTACTATCCTACTTTCTACTTCCTACTAATAATATTATAAATGCGAAAGTTTGTGAGGATGGATGGATGGATGTTTGTTACTCTTTCACGCAAAAACTACTGAACGGATTTTGATGAAACTGTACAGTAATATAGTTTATACATCAGAATAACACATAGGATACTTTTTATCCCGGAATCAAAACTTACGCGAGTGAAACTGCGGGGCGTAGCTAGTCGAATATATATCCTTAATTCGGTCCCCAAGTCCAGAAGATGGGATATCTTCCGGGGACCGTTTCATGAGATTTTCAGAAACAGCCGGAAGTCTGAATTTTGCTCTGTAAATGTCAATAAGCCTACTATGACGCGGGACTTGTATTAGAAAGGATATTGAAACAGCCGCACAGGTCGATCGATCAGGTTATGCTACGGTTGTCGCGGTTAGTCTGTGGATGGGTGACCACCTTTACATACCGAAACCTCTCCGTATCTCGGAAAGCACATTAAGCCGTTGGCCCTGGCTGTCATTCGTGGATCTTTGACAGTCTTTACGGGTAGTCACAAGCCCGAAACCAGTCCAGTCCTGTGCCCTGACAATCAGTCTTACCAAGGGGTATCGTGTTACCCAGTAACTGAGTTTTGGAGGTCAGATAGGCAGTCGCTCTATATAAAATACTAGTACTTAGTTGCATCCGATTAGACTGGAAGTCGACCCCAACATAGTTGGGATAAGGCAAAGCAGAAGACTGAAAGATTCATTTGCCTAGCCCTTTTGGTAACACAGGCGTTAAATATCATATTCTTCTTCGTCGTATCGAGGATTCTCTTAAGGCTCCTGTAAGAGCAACCGTCAGAACAAAACGTTGCCGGGGCAGCGGGATTGTCCGAAAGGGTTACCGCTGCCCCGGAACATAAAGGGCTAAGGAAGGAACACGGGTGGGTTTTAGTCAGTAAGAGTCTGACACTACCTTCTGCTGCACCCATAGCGGGAGGGGTCATTTGATGATTTCCCATCCACAAAAAAAGGGCAAAACGTTCAAATCAGCCATCAGCGTTCATACTCATCGTCGCAGTTCGCGATTAATCTAAGATAAACTGTTTTTTTTTTGCAAAAATACAGGTATGAAACTATGGAAAAGTGTCTTGAGGCTGCGTGAGCGCGCGTGATCCATCGCCGCGCGTTCGATGTCCACCGCGTACAAGATGGTTGGAATGAATGTATGTGGTGCACATGAAGTAATTTTTTGCTCGGTTGGTGTAATTGCTGTCTTTCCAGTGGGAAGATATATAAATACATATTTGCCCGTATTATTACCAAAATGTTTCTCAGTTTCCAATAATCCGGAAGATTCGATTATTCCAATTATCCTGCGACACATACATTTCAAAGTCTTCCTTCCCGCTTGATCTCCTCATCCTTGGTAGTGGTCATGATCATCACTGGTTGGTGACAAGTTCGACCGTCTGTCGCCATTATTTCAGCCCTGACCTTACTGATACTTTCATTAAAATAATCATTAACCGTAGCCATATGTTGATAAAGTCAAAGGTTACATGTTTCCATAGGCAGTCGTTGACCTGTAGCATTATGTAACTATACTTACATCATCAATCATTCATTAGCTTAGGCCAAAAAATCATCAATTTGGTACCATTCAAATAGCAAGTTGGTGATCGATTCAACCTTCGTTATCAACCTATAGCGGTATCTACAACGCCACATGCGAATTTCGCGTCATACTGACGTCACGCAAAATCCTGCATCTCGCAAGCAGAGTTTACCGCGCAACCAGCTATAAAACGACCCGAAATTAATCATCGGGCAGTTGCCCGCCATACACGACACCCGCCTGGTCGGAGGATCCTCCATTTTCTATGGAAGATGAGTGAACTTTTTACACCCTGTTCCTCATACCTCTATAAGCCCAACTAGGTTTGGGTCGGCTTCCAGTCTAACCGGATGCAGCTGAATAGGTACCAATATTTTACATGGAAGAACTACCTAACTAACCTCCACAACCCAATTACCAGGTAACCTGATAGGGTCAACCTTCATACTATATGTTGGTACGCTGCCTTTTCCTGGTCTAAAACCTGAGGGAGTGTTGACCAACCTTAAAGGTGGTTATAGCATCATCAGTCTGCAATAATTCCTATTCTAATACGAGTTTTAGATTAGATAAAAAGATAGCAAAAGGTAGTCTGTTATATTAGTCATTTCTTTATCTTGAATGAACAAGCTAACCGGTATTCGTCATTATATGCATATGTTATCAATAATCAAGCCGATTTGCTATCAGAAATTGAATTAATTCCATGAAGGCTGTAATACGAAATTTTTTACAAACGGGAAATTTCTCAAAAATGAGGAATATTATGACTCAGTAGGTATGCATGGGCGTAATGCTAATCGAACGGTATTTTAACAGAATCTGATAAATCGGAATGAAACTGAACTGACAGTATCGACATTACTAACTAAATAATCATCAGCCTATAATGGTCCTACTGCTGGAATACCGGCCTCCTCTCTATGAGAGGGAGTGGGCCCTAATCTATCGTGGGCCCAGTGCGGGTTGGTAGATCTCACATGTCTTCAAATTTTTGGTTCTAGGACATGCCGGTTTCCTCACGATGTTTTCCTTCACCGTTTTGAGACTGGTGATGAAATAATTTACACAAAGTAAAAAACCTGCCTGGGTTCGAACCTACGACCTACAACTCGTAAGTCGCGGCTGTTACCACTGGGCCACCATCGCTCTCACACTAACTCAATAATCATGATATATTTATTGCATTCCAAACTCGAAGTCAAACTCAAAGCATTTATTTCGAGTTATTCCGGTCTGATCCCCCGCTAGATCTTCTTCTGTTTTAAACTCGTGTCTTATCCACCATATAATTTTAAATTTTCAATGAAATAAATACTACCCGGTAAATCGTAGCTCTAAGTACATAGTACTCACAACTGCGCTATGGAATATACAGGTTGTCCCTGGAAGTATGGATCAAATCAAATAGAAGCGTGGGTAAGGTCATTTCCAAACTTTTTAACTCTGAGATTCTCCGTGAATTTTTTTACGGTTCTTAAATTATGACCAATTTTGGTTTTTAATAGTTTTTTTTTAATGATTTTTTACTTTGAGCACTCACAGAGTCATAACTTTTGAACCGCAAAAAAATTCACCGACAGTCTCATGGCTAAAAAGTTTGGAAATTTCCTTGCCCACGCCTCTATTCGATTTGATCCATACTTCCAGGGACACTCTGTATATTACAAAGGAGATTGAGTTTATATAATGCAAAGATAGTCTATTAAATCAAGGTCACAATGTGGACTTAGGCGACAACCTATCCCTAATAGGTTAATAGGTTTCCTAAGACATGATCATTGTCACCCTGTCAGGCACAGCAAGGTAGGAGGGAGGATTAAGAGGGCTTTGAAAGAAAATAAGTTTATTTTTGGTAAACTTGACGCAAAGAAACAACAAAAAGAACAAGTACAATTGGACAACACAGCGGACAACTTCGTTGTTATCTACCACATATTGTTTAAGTGCTCGCCCTATAGATATAACCAACCAAAAACTATAATGATTGCCGACATAAAAACTTATAGCATCACAACAACAAAACCTAACATATAAACAGGATTTAAGTTTTTTTTAATTCAGAAATCCAGACTAGGTACTAAAAATAATCTAAAGCCAAGCTCACACGGGCTGGCAATCGCGATAACCGAGTGACAGAGTGTCGGCTAGGAAATTGCCAACGTTAACACTGAGATGGTCATAACGCTACAGTTGACGCTTGCGACTATTGCACTTCGCGATTTCCTGGTCGTGTACACATGCACTTATTTCGTGTTCGATATGTAACAGAACATCACGCCTGTATTTTCCATTTTCCGCTTGTATTTTCTATTAAGTACACCCTCATTTTGCCAGATATGTTATAGGCGGCCAGCCTATTTCAATCAAACGGGCACAAATCCAGGGACCCAAGTCTGCTATTTTTATAAATTCGTCATTCCAACACGATCACTGTCATTTTGCTAAAAGTGCCTAATCTGCTAAATACAATCAATCTGCATAATGGTCGATCATTGGTCGGTCAATGGTCTGAGAAAAACTACTAAATTTCATGCTAGATTTCATTTAATATATATTTTTACTTATTACGTATTAGTGTTTGCAATCTGAAGTAGTAAGAAGTTCATATATAGCAATAAACATTACATTTATTCATTTGTCATTATGTACGAGATTACCATTTTCTGCCATTTCCTTCAATGGAGTGTCAGTGGTTGACCATTGGAAAGTCATAATGACGCCATTATGTTAGTAGATTACCAAACTTGTCAAAATCTACAATTATGAAATCAATGATAGACCATTCTGACACTATTGTAATAGCAGACCTGAGGCTCAGGGCTCCAGGCTGCTACTGAGATATAAAATGGAAAAACCCAATAACACTTCGCCCGACCTATGAGTCGAACCCAGGGCCTTGCGTTCAACAGTTTCACTTGCGATCACCACTGCCCCCGATAGTTAAAAAGACGTATCTAACGAAAAGTATAGAAAAATATTAAAAATACAGGTAGGTAGATGCGACTTTTTTCCTCATTCCAGCAATATACAGGTGAAATTTTAATCACCGTTTTCTTCTTTAAGGGGTCATTGTACTCATCATTATGAACAACTTTTACTATGGGACCAAACATGAAATCGCGAAAAAAAATCAGTTGTTCCCTACATTTTGACGAGTTATGCGAACATAAATGTAGGGATTTTTTTTTTCACGTATTCAGGTTTGGTCCCATAGTAAAAGTTGTTCATAATGATGAGTACAATTAGCCCTTAAGAGGAAAACGGTGATTAAAATTTCACCCTGTATTATAACTAGAGATGCACCGAAATTCGTTTCACATTCGGTATTACCGAAGTTCGGCAGCTTTTACCGAACTTCGTCTCCGGCCGAATTTCGGTTAGATCTGCCCAATGTCGGCCGAAATTCGGTAGCTTAAATTAATTTAAATAAGAAATGAAAAAGCGAAAAAAAAATATTTTAAAATGAAATTTAGATCAAACGATGATTTGTAAGTAAATAGGTAACGTGGATGTTCGTTTTTGTTTTTATTTCCGTAGAAAAGAAACAACATCACGTATCAAAAATATGCTTTATTAAAATGATTAATTGTAATATTATTATCTATCAGCAAGGTAACATAACATTCTGGGTGTCCGCGGGTGGCGAGCGGGACGCGCGCGTGATTGAAATTACAAGCAACGACGAGGAACGAACACGATCTGACCTGTTCATTGAGCAAAGGCGCGCGAAAAGTAACCGAAGTTCGGCTGAATTTCGGCTTCGGTACAAATTTAAACCGAACATTCGGCCGAATTCGACATTCGGCAGGACCCACATTCGGAGCAACACTAATTATAACTCAATTTTGGCAAAAATGTTAGATACGTCCTTTTAACTATATATATCGGGGGCAGACTACACCAAAAGGTTGTCCAGTCAGCTGTCGAGGTATTACAGTGCGGCCAACGAGAGAATGCGTTCTTGACACCTATCAGTTTCATACAAACGAATACGTGTTTTGCGAATTTGATCTTTATTAATACTAGAATTGTCGCTCTGGCAGGTGTTAGGAACGCACTCTCTCGGCGGCCGGACTGTAGATGACATTCCATTCAATTTTGTTTCGTTGTCTCAATGTCAGCGAGCCTCAAATTCACTTTACAAAAACCCAAAAAAATTTTGAATTTCGGGATAAGTAATGCTAGAGGTTGAAAAGTTCAAAACATTCTCAGCTCAGAAACCTATGTCAAAAGTAACGATTTTGAAAATAAGATATAACTGCGGGATAATTGCGTAACACACTATCAGTAGCAAAGCGTTTCATTTTGACAGTTCAACAACATTCATTGCGCTATTTACGTTGTTGAGCAGACATATTTTACGAACATATGAAGCAATGGCTTAGCAATGCCTTTCATAATGATTCAGATTGAGATTGATAATGTGTTACGCAATTAGGATGCTGTTCAATAGATCTTCATCACGGATAATTAGAGCGTTCGACTGTTACATTGTTATGGTAAAATACAATCTAGTAGCACAAACAATACTTTGGCCATCCGACCTTCACAGTAACGAACTCCTGGTGGTCCCCTTTAGGGCAAATAGGCATGAGAGAGGTCGTACCCGAAGAGTATACATATTATTTAATTTATTTTTCACCTGCAAGGCCAAAGTCTAACTACTAACAACCCGGCCCTGGTTGATAAAACGTCAAGTTTTCTTTATTATGTATGAAATTTTAATATTAAGGCATACGTATAAACCTTCCGAAATAAATTCTCTAAACGTTGGTAAAAACCGCATCAAAATCTTTTGCGAAGTTTAGAAGAACATCGAAGACACGAAAAGCGACTTTAATTTATAATATGCATGTATGTATATAGGTACTAACTGTTGACCGCAACTTCGTACGCGATCCAGGGGCGATCGGCAGCGGCGGCGACCTCTCGCGCCCGGCCCTGGTTCAAGCCATGGTCCGGGGTGAGAGGGAGTGGGAGGCAGTCACCTCCTTCTGCGAAGCAGTCATGCTAGCGAAGGAGGCGGCGGGACGGCTGAGGGAAAGGGCCTCACGTCCCAGCCGCCGCGGGAGACGCCCCGGGCGTCGGGAACCGCGTGACGACCATGCGGGCGGAGAGTAATGGGTAACTCTCCGTCCGATCAGGACCAGGCCCGTGCCGGACGGCGCGTACGTGTTCCACGCGCGCCTCAAAGAGATGTCAGCAACAAGAAAGGGGCCCGTAAGGGCCGTATCCTGCCGGGGCAGCGGGATTGTCCGAAAGGGTTACCGCTGCCCCGGAACATAAAGGGCTAAGGAAAGAACACGGGTGGGTTTTAGTCAGTAAGAGTCTGACACTCCCTTCTGCTCCTCCCAGAGCGGCAGGGGTCATTTGATGATTTCCCATCCAGAAAAAAAAAAAAGACGTATTTCGGCCATAGCGGCCAATCTTAACGGAGACTAGACTTCGGCGCAGGAGATATTGTATAATAGTGAACAGGCGAGTGCGCAGACACTGGTGCACTCTTCCTTCCCTCACTCTTGATAGTCCGACGGGATGGCAATCCGACACAACCGGAGAGAGATCAGGGGCAGGACCAACGGCTTAATGTGCTTTCCGAGGCACGGGGGTATCACACAGCCAACTCCGAACCGTTTTTTTAATTACAACGTTTGTAAATTAAGACACTTAGGCCCCAGGTCAATTTTGTATCCCACGCAGCACAGCCTGAGGTCACAGCTTCATTCCAGACAGCAATAAGTATGTCAACAAAAAATACAACGACCTCTGCGGAGCAGCTATGCGTCGACCGCAATTAATAAAAATCACGATACATACACTATCGTTACACGTTCACAAATTATCACAGATAAGCCGCTATCGCTCAAACAATCGCAGATACGTGCTACGAGTGGAATCAGAGCCTAAATTCGGCGTGTTATTATCATCAGCGGTGGCCTGGGGTACCTAATAGCGGCCTCTTCCTAACCACGGCCGGTTGGTATTCGAGACCTCTGCTGATCCTGGAACTTGTTGTTTTTTATCTTGTAACCTTTTTTTCACGGGTAATCTTGATTGATTCACATAATTAATCAATATATCGTGGACAGCGGTTTCTTTTTATTTTCCTTTGTTTGGTTTTTAATCTATTTTTTTTTTTGGGGATTAGCACGGGTTTATTAACAAAGATTTATTTATTTATAATCACTTACAACTTTTGTTACAGGTACAACCCAATGCAATAGTGAAGCAAACCTAAAAATAACGACTTAAGATATTGCATAAACTATAATTTTTTTCTGGCAAATTATAGTTATATTCTTAACCGACTTCCGTTACATATTTCTACCAGAATATCTAGGTAAAGGCTAGGCAGAAATCAATCAACTGTATATTCAAAGTAGATGCATTTATGTATAATCAGTTACTTCATTTTCTCTGTGAGTTTAGTTTTACTCAACCAATCATTCGAAATTAAATGTGTTGTTAGTGTCACTCCTTGTCCCATCACGGTAAAATATCACCACGTGTTCTAAGAACTTCAGCTTTAGCACAGAAGTAACTTTTAGTTTTAATAATTATAATGGCCCCGATTCTGTTGTTCACAAACTAAACTAAATTTAAGTTCATTGCATCTTTTTCTTTCTATTTCATTATGAAAAGGACAGAAGATAAATAATAGTTTAGTTCTGTCAAATTAGATAATCCATAGACAAGTTTAGACGTGATTAAAAAATTGGCTACTAAAAATTCCTCAATTTACGTCAGGCGCTGACTAATTTGACAGGACTAAACTAATATTTATCTTCTGTCCTTTTCATAATGAATTAGAAAGAAAAAGATGCACTGAACTTAAATTTAGTTTAGTTTGTGAACAACAGAATCGGGGCCAATGTCTACGATGACATCGTGGCGGGGCTTGCGCGCTCTTGGAGTCTAGGTCTGTGCCGGTATAGTTTACTTTTCTGAAACAGGTCGAGCTAGGGTGAGAAGCCAGACCAAGAAAGATTCAGAAACCCGCAGGGCAGCATGTAGCGATTCCAAGAATCCTGCCAGGAAAAGTCTTATTTCTCACCTCTGGCTTACCTTTATTGGCCGGTGAACAATGACGAGGAACAGAGCTCTCACCTCTTTCTTGCCGGCTTAAGTGGAGATTCGCAAGAGCAAACGTGCTCGGAGGAAGAAAGTATTGCAGTGAGATGCTGGTAGGGATTTTGGCTGTACTTTCGGGATTGTACTGATAGCCTCAAAGTTGATAATGAAAGAGAAAGAAGGGCGCTGTCGGCGAGTGCTAATATGATCGCTCTTAGGTTTGCACGTTGTTCTAAATAAGTTAAAAAATCCTTATTTCGTGCATATTGCACTTCATCTTACACGTGCAGCCTGTGGGTAGATTACACTCAAAAATCACACAGCGCCTTCGCATTCAATATAATAATGCGTTTCAGGTGTTGATGGGACTGTTCCGCTTCTGTGGCGCATCAGGGATGTTTGCTGAAGCTCGAGTCGTTTGCTTTTACGCTACGATGCGAAAAAGATAGTAGTAGTAGTATCTTTATCCATAACAACATAATTGTGTCGAACAGATTGATTTATCCTATCCTACTATACTCGTATTATAAATGCGAAAGTTTGTGAGGATGGATGGATGGATGTTTGTTAATCTTTCACGCAAAAACTGAACGGATTTGATGAAACTTTACAGTAATATAGTTTATACATCAGAATAACACATAGGATACTTTTTATCCCGATATTCCCACGGGATCAAAACTGACGCGGGTGAAACCGCGGGGTGCAGCTAGTTATAAATATGTCCTTAAAACTAGATTAATTTAAATTCTTATATAAATAAAATCATCACATAGTCATAATTATCACAAATACCAAGTAAGTATATAAATATATTAATCTAATACACAAAATTCTCGTGTCACAGTGTTATTTACCATACTCCTCCGAAACGGCTGGACCGATTTGTATGAAATTTTGTGTGCATATCGGGTAGGTCTGAGAATTGGCTACTATCTATTTTTCATACCCCTATTTTTTTTTTTTTTGCAAAACGACGTTTGCGGGATGGTCAGCTAGTAATAATAAAAGATTCTCATAAGTTAAATAATAAAATAATGTCAAAATTATTATAATTGCAAATTCATACTCAAAATACATACAAATTAGAGGTCACCGACTGAGTATAAACAATTCTCTAAAAGAAAGTCTTTAAGACTGGCTTTAAAAGTACTGCTATACAATTCCTGTTTTAATGAAGTAGGCAATTTGTTATACAATTTTATTCCATTAATTT
Source organism: Globia sparganii (assembly GCA_949316385.1). Lineage (NCBI taxonomy): Eukaryota > Metazoa > Arthropoda > Insecta > Lepidoptera > Noctuidae > Globia > Globia sparganii. Next base: position 24,392,520 of record OX438659.1, read on the forward strand.
GAGAACAATGACTGACTACTTTGAGGTGGGGTGTTATTTTTGACGATAAATCAAGAAGTCTTCTCGTTTTCTCTTTTTTTATTCTTTCCTCGCCTCCTTGGTGCGCCGGGTGCGGGCCAGCCCCGACACCCGCGGTGTCCGAGTATCCCGAGCAGACTGGACTGCTCGGGGATGAATTGCTGCTGCAAGCTTTCCACATCGGTTTTAAGCTTGTAGCAGGGATTCTCATAACTATATGGCTGTGTTAGGTTAAGTTTACTAATAACATAGTTGATAAGAAATATTCTTACTAACATATTTGAGTATTTATAGCCGTGGAATACCCCTCCACTTCTCATAGGCACCTCAGGACATGTCGCAACGACACTATGCGCTAGCAACCGTTTTTGGGAGCCCATTATTGAGTGTGCAAGTCATCCCCCTGATATTTTATATGTGAAAACTGTAATTTATATAAAACATTGGTCCGGCGGGGGCTACAGTCTTTCCATAGTCCTAGATAATCTGTTCACTTTAGCCACCCAAGCCCATAATGTAATATCTTTGTTTCGATATCCTGCAATTAGTTCTACACTAACCGGGGGTTGTCCTTGGGTGCTCTTGCATAGTGCAAACAAAGATAATCGTCGGTTGGTGCCTCATTTCATCAAAACGTCGAACTCTGCGTGTTAACGTCGGCCTCTCGTACAGACGCCAGCAGGTCAACCTATCACAATCTGTCAAATTTCTTTGATAGATTTTCAACTTTAGTGCAAAGAAATAAGGTTCATATTCAATTGGGAAAATCTCACAGATTGGGGTAGCTTGATGTGCTGGCCTCTGTACATTCCAAAGGTCCGGGGACCCAGGGTCTCGAGTAAAGCCAAGAGACGTAAAATTAATAATAATTATTTATTTATTTTTAGACAAAACCTTTCAATTACAAAAAAATAAATTGAAGCATAAATCTAATATATAAAATCCTCGTGTCACAGTGTAAGTTACCATACTCCTCCGAAACTGCTGGACTGATTTGTATGAAATTTTGTGTGCATATCGGGTAGGTCTGAGAATCCTCTACTATTTTTTTTTTGCAAAACGACGTCAGCTAGTATGATATAAAAATCACACATACACAATAAAATAATACTCACAAATTAAAATCAAATTAAATTAAAATACATAAGTACACGTACTCGTATTATGTCATTCAAAACTAATAAAATATAACACCTAACACAAAAATATTACATAATACGAGGGCGGGCGCTACTATGAAGCACCTGTGCAACAGAAGCAGATCCCATCCTTCGGACAGTACCTTCAGAAAGAATTGCTTCACTCTGTTTACAAGAATACCGCAAAGAGTGACAAGATCAAGATGTACAGATGAATAGTATTTGTACCAGCTTTAAAAATCATAAATTAAGTGGGGGTCCATATTAATTACTCAATTTGCAAGAATACAATGTCAAAGGTACAAAGACCGTTAATTACACACACACACGTGACTCGATTGTTAGTGTTACGGTGCGCAAGCGCAACTACTGGAGCGTTCAACATAAAGAACACCGGCCCCGCCTTCTGTCTACCCTGATTGCTGCACGCAATCAGATTGAACATACTAGTACGAACATCACGCTAGAACTCGTGTAAAGGGTTGGTAGAGTACCTACTTTATATCTTCTAATATATAAAATTCTCGTGTCACAGTGTTAGTTACCATACTCCTCTGAAACAGCTGGAAAGATTTGTATGAAATTTTGTGTGCATATCGGATAGGTCTGAGAATCGGTTACTATCTATTTTTTTTTTTTTTTGCAAAACGACGTTTGCGGGGTCAGCTAGTTACTTATTATATATTTTTGTAGGAAGCACAATTCGGACAAACAGTCCAGTTAGGTCCAACTTTGAGAAAGAGGACAATCGTCGAATTCGACTCGTCTGGGCAGCGTTCGGGAAGCTACGCAATTTCTTCTCGTCCCACATACCGCAGTGTCTCTGATCATTGAGGTTTGCCAGTGATGACCTATGGCACAGAAACGTGGTCGCTCACAATGGGCCTTAATAGAAGGCTAAAAGTCCCCAAAAATGCAGAGGGCTATGCTTGGAGTTTCCCTACGTGATCGAATCAGAAATGAAGAGATCCGCAGGAGAACCAAGGTAACCGACTTATGCCGAAGAATTGCCAAACTTAAGTGGCAGTGGGCAGGGTACATTGCTCGCAGAACAGATGGCCGATGGGGCTTAAAGGTTCTGGAGTGGCGACCGCGTACCGCAAGACGTAGCGTTGGAAGGCCTCCCACAAGGTGGACCGATGACCTTACGAAGGCTGCAGGAACCCGTTGTTGGATGCGAGAAGTACAAAACCGGTCGAAGTGAAGGTGCTTGGGGGAGCCTATATCCAACAGTGGACATCTTTCGGCTGAAATGATGATGATGATGATGATTTTCGTAGTTACGGTCAAGAAGCGTAGAGCGATGAATTATTTCCAGTTGGATAGTCTATTTATCAAGGGAGGCTATATAATATCACGCTACGACCAATAGGAGCGGACACAGTGGAGCATCAATGAAAAATGTTACAAAAACGGGAAAAATTATTCCTTTTGAGTAAGGTTGACTCACTATAACCTTTTTCATGGTAATCAAATTTGTTTTTATAAATATGCATCCTTATCCAAATAATACATAATTCATCACTAGTATTTGATTTTTAACAAAATTGCCCTTGACATCATTTGATTTCAATTAATATCTTAGGAGATATCATAGTTTTAAAATAACTCCGTAACTCTTACTGATCATAGCGTAATGTAACCTAAAGCAGCTTCTTATAATAATGTACTAAGTAATAATCTTAACTAATGAATATATTTTAGTAGGTTTTCCTCAAATTAACGCAGGTGAAACCTCGAGGCACAACTAGTTACAAAATAATAGATAAGGTGCAATAAAAAATAACCTTAAAGTGCTTAACATATTTATCTCTTGATTTTACATAAACTTGTATGCATACAGCCGATCGATTCTGTAAAAATCTCACCGTGAAAAGTTAGGTGAAGTGAGCTGTCAAGAGTATCAATCCCTAGCATCAGGATGACACTGACAGCCTAAGTTTTTACGGTGAGATGGTTACAGCCAGTTTTGGTACGCATGCGTCGGTCGGTCCAACTAAAAGGGGCCTTTTAAAAGGATTACTAATATAATAGGACACAAACCGGTTGTTTATTACTGTAGTTTTAGATTATCATTCGCCTTTTTGTATTGTCATTTGATAGTTGACCTACATTTTTAAGCGCATAATATATACTTAATCATATTTAATTTTACTAGGCTAGATTGTAAACTAAATAGTTTTCGTAGATTTATGGGCTAATCAAATGATCTAATTTAATTAGTAATTTTTTTATACATATAGGCTAGGAGCCTCTATTAACATTCCATTAAGTGACAAATGCGTGATGATTACCATACACTTAACAATAACTGAACCAGTTTGTTCACAAACATATTTAATTCAATCATGTCTAATGCTTTTGGTATGTGTCCAGTTAGTGGTCCACCCACGATGTGATTGTTCTCTTAACAAAACGTAGTTTAAAACTTTATCTGATGTACACTGAAGCAATTGATAATGATCATTGGAAATTTTGTGCCAAATCATAGAATATTGTAAAAACAATGAGCGGACCTTACATCATTTACATCGAGTTAAAACCTACTACTATATAACCTAGGTACTTGCTGTCTGTTGTCCTAGTGTGTGCGACCTTTTGAAAACGACTTTATCAGGATGTATCTACCTGACGAAATCGTTATCAAAGGTCTACCGACAGGAAAATCCTTATATTTCCAATTTATTCGTAAGTATATTGCGGAAAAAAGGACATACTGCAGTTTTGTAAGCGGTTTTTCCAAAAAATGTAGCGCGAACAAATAAAAATTACACGTTTTATGAGCAACGGAACGTTCAGCGAGTTGCTAATAAACTGTAACAAAAGTGAAACAGCGCCCCTCGAGTGCTTCGAGAAAACGCAGCACATCGCGCTACTGCAGCGGGGAATGCGCACAGTTTCCAAGTCGCTATTTACATATATGTGAAGTCATATATATTTGAGGCATAATACGACATTAAGAAGTGATTATTGTGGTGTTTTAAAATAGTGAGTGTGTGGGGGTGCATTTGGGTGGTATCGACCGATACGCTAGGTCCGTCCGTCCTTGCGCGTGCGCCCCCGCTGGCACGCTATCTTGCGCTGGCTGACGCACGTCGGCAGCGGGTCGCGTGCTCAGTGGCCGCGCGCGCGCCGCCCGAGCGCGACATGAACGTGTTCACGCAGACGCCGCGCGACGAGCCGCGCGCTACGCACTACATCGAGATCGTGGAGCCGGACCCCGCCGCCTGCGAGCCCTCCGCGTGCCCACCGGAGGGCCACGTCCAGCGCAACTACCGGCTGCTCAACGAGAACATCCGCGTCTACACGCCCACCGGCGACGTCCACAGCAAGGGCACGCTGCGCTACGACTTGTGCGCCACCATGTCGCCGCCGCGCTCCCGCATCCTGGAGCTGCTCCGCCCCGAGGACCCCGGCCGCGACGCGCTCGACGCCATTGTACGGCCTGTCCCGCGCCGTGGCCTCACCAGGCCGCTTGACGAAGACACGCGAAGGTTTCTCCAGCGAGCTCTTCAGTCTCCCCATACGCTCTACTCCACATCCGCCACAACAGAGCCTCATCACAGGCCGCCAGAGCCATCGGAATCAGACAAAGATCCAGAGTCAGCGTCACCCGCGAATGAGACTAGTCACAAAGCAAAGAGCTCAGCCCTGGAGCGGTCACTGGCGGACGAGCTGCGGGAGGCGGAGGAAGAGGAGCGTGGAGGGAGCGCACGGCGCGAGCTGCTGCGGGAGTACCGGCGGGGCGCCGGGGGCGGGGTGCGCGGCGCGGTGGAGCGGGAGCGGCTGGGGCGCCTGGCGCTGGCGGTGGAGGACGACGAGGAGGAGGGCGCGTTGTCGGCCACGGCGCGGCGCCTGGACGTGCTGCTGGCAACGTCGCGCGACCTGCACGCCGAGCTGGCCGACATCCACGCGGACCTGCAGGTGCTGGCCCGGCGCGTGGCGAGCCGCGACATCTGACGCGTTCGTACAGTTCTGCGCCTGCGCCGCTCTCGCACGCTTCGCACAGACCACTGTTCGCACGTAGCACCGACCCTCCATGAAGGAAATGAATTTCCTTTCGTTCAATTATTCCTCGTCGAGTACGTGGCTCACTCGAGCGGAATGTTTGCTGGTTCATGAGCATTTCTCTGTGGCTACGGGAGTATCGCAAGCGGATGCATCGATATAATTAAATTGGCTGAATTTGGTCGGCAAACATCGCCGGTCAGTCGGCTCGTTATCTGCGTGCACTTCAACAAACCAATCAATTTACTGCATCATTAAGTGATACATTATCTTGTGTTTCGTGCTACTTTCACTTTGCTAGTCGTCTCTGTCTGCCGCCGCATAACTTGGGTGTTAGTGATACGTAAATTTAATTGTGTACATCGCTAATTAGGATTTTACACCGAGTTCCGCTGAAGCGAGTTTATTGTGGAAATCTTTTTCAAAGTTATTTATCGGCGTAAGTTGTTAGTTTTTGAATCCATTTCCTGAGCGAACTTTTGACGGCAGTAAGGACCCTTAGTTTTCTTCTTCGTTTCAGTAGAAACATTTAGTTTTCGGATAGAACAAATTATTTCTAATGGCAGCTGGTAAACTAGTAATTTTGCAGCTATAACTACGAAACGCAATTTCATAATTGTATAATGCTCTTCATCAATGCGGAACGATTCGCTTCACTGGTTACATTAGCACCCAGTATGTGCGAACACTACTCGTATCATCGCAAAATGATACTTGGTTTTGCAGTTTTATGCGCTTGCGATACCCCCTAATCAGAAATTTTACTGAAATAATGGTCGATAGCAAATAATCCAGTGTCCGTGTAGGGTAATCCATTTCACAGCAGGGCCTAGAAAAATGGCTCTCTCATCTCATACATTTTTGATTTTTCCATCATCTTTATCGCCGATAGAATGTCACTTTGTCTAGAACCTCTGGATTCTGTGTAAGCTAGGATGCTCTCAAGCTAGGTTGAGCGACGATTTTCGCAGAGTAGCTGTTAGCAGCTGGATTAAAGTAGCCCAGAGTGGATTGGAGAGGCCTGTGTTCAGCAGTGCACTGATATAGGCTGATGATAATGATATTATCTGTATCAACACGATGTTTTGCTATCAACAATTTGATCACCACATGTGGTGATCTAGGCATTGTCTAGGACCATTTTCGTAGACGTCTATTAAAGTCTCCTTCTTAAGCCATACATCATTTAATTATTTAAAACAAATAGGTAATAATGAAGTGTGCGCTATTGTCAGAGGTCGTTCAAATAGTTGGATTTTGAACTAATTAAAAACATATCAGTTGTAGACAGATAATTAGGAATGACTGATACCGAAGTCACTTTTCGATAAACAAGTTGCTGTTTTTTTTTGTACCAATTTACTGATAAAATAACTTTCACCAACATGGTTAAACATCAACTTTATATAGGCTTTAATGAGTGTAGTTATATATATTTCTGTAAATTAGAATAATAAGTAAGCATAAAACAAATGATACCTAATTAAGTAATTAATTAATAAAAATAACAAAATTAAATCCTAACATAACAAAAACTTCAGACAAACTAAAATATAGCGTCGAAAAATTCATCCGCATGGCTGTCGACTGGTAATATAGGCTTTAATACTACATACAAGATACTCAAAATAGTTGGACTTCTGTTAAAAATTTTATTTAGCTAACGTTTCGAAACTTCCAAGCTGTTGACAAATAATTAGTTACGGGCAAAATTACTTCATTTATTAAATTATATCAGAATCTATTTAATTATATTAACAATACTTATTAAATAGGCTTTACCGCTGCTTATAAAACTAAGCATTCATATTTTTTAAGATGCCCCTTGATGATGATGGAACTCCCTTTTCCGCACTTAGACTCTCATTTGGTCCGTTGTGCGTGGAAAGAGATGCCCCTTGCGTATAAGTTATAATAACTGCTCTACAGCGACGGGACATAGAATTTATTAATTTTGTACATAGTAGTAGTAGCATAGTATCCTCCAGTATTTGTTTGTTTTGAAATTGGTCTAAAATGTCTTCAATCTTTTATCTGGCCCAACACCATGGCATGAGAAGCATCCCCAAACTTTTATATTCCCACCCCCATGCTTTACTAGTTTTTTCGTGAACTTAGGATTCAATGCCTGCTTGGCCGGTCGACGCACATACTGCTTACCATCACAACCTAGTCAATTTATCTTCGTTACATCAGAAAATAATATATTTTTCCATTGACTTGTTGTTCAGTCGCCATACTGTCTAGGGAAATCTAATCTTGCTTTTCGGTCCACCTTCTTGAGAAGTATTCTCCGGGCGTATCTTCCAAATAAAATATCGTCCGTTAAGCATTTTCGTACTGTACGCGCTCCATTTCCAAAAACGTCTCTTTTTATAATTTCACAACCCTTAAATGGATCAGTCTTCGCTGAACGAACAATCAAAGCATCTTCACGCGGTGTCGTTTTTCTAGATTTAGGTTTTCGAAGATCAAAAATAAAATAATAAAAATGTAATGTGTGTGTGAGGGTGTGTGCGTGTGTGTGTTATGTTGAATTTCTTGACGTGATTTACAGCGTTATTATAACCCTTAGTTTTCGAGTACTCCATATGATCAGCAATCTTTTTATACGACCAATCACGGTCATACAGTTCCATAATATAGTTTTTGATGGATCACAAATTTCCTCTTTACGCATGATTTTGAAATAATTATTCACTTTTGACTGTAAAAACGAGGAGACTGTAATACCATGGGGATTGGCGGGAAATAAAAAAATGTGTTAACTATTTGTTTTCGAAATTTAAAATTGGGAACATATTTTTTTGGGTTCTTCTTAATAATTTGTCCAGCGGCCAGTACTTTTTTGAAATATTTCCATTGCGATAAATTTATTTTTATAGGAAAATGCAATTATTTTGATGATTGAATATGAATCATTAAAACCTACTAATAAAGCTATTATTTTATGTGGTTCAAAGTTGTTATCTGTAAATTGATACAAAAGTATAAGCAACTTGTTTATCCAAAAGTTACTTCGTTATAAATCGTTCCTAATTATATGTGTCGATATATAATTAGGAACGATTGAAAATAATTAGGAACTGTATGTGATGTAGTTTTGAGATGACGCAGAAAATACAAATAAAAATATGACGTTATAAGATGATAAATGGATAAGAGCTAGGTACATAAATATTGTAACAGACAATTTTGACACTGCTGATAATGACAATGAAATACTCTATTCATTTAGTTACTTAATTATAATAATTATAAACTTTAAATATTTGAGACTCAAACAATAACAAATGATAAGAATCGTCTGAACAAACATCAGAAACACAATAATAAATAAGTTGAGTTTCATCTCTCGTTTTGTTATCATTAATTATTTTAAGATGTTATGTATGTATAACATTGACATGACATACGGAGAATAATTTTCTGCTGAAACATATTCTTTGATACTGCTCTACTTTAACGAGATTTTTTAGTGTCACAGCCACTTGCCTGGATCGTATAACATGTGTACCAAACACCCTGTCTACCCCTTAGGGCAATACAGGCGTGATGTTTGACATCAAGACTGAAATGAAATTAATGTTCTTATGTAAATTAACGCTCTTATCCCAATAAATTCATCTGTGGTTGGCACAGCAAGTCTCCTTCTTCCATAGGTACAGATAGTGCAATCCACGAAGCGCGCCCCACTTTTTTTCCTAATGCTTACAGCACAAGTGAGCAACATTCCACTAGTGTTTTAGTTTTGTCGATTATTATTAGTGGCTAATTAGTGTGTATCGAAAAAACTAAAACACTAGCGAAATTGACTAGCGATAATTGCTAACGATTAGGAAGAAGAGTGGGGCGCGTCTTCATGGATTGCACTATCTGTATACAAAGTGGAGACAATACGAATGAAAATACCGACATATACAAATGCTCAGGATTATTTTGAAACTATCAAAACAACGAATTTAAAAAAGAGATTCTTTCAAACAAACTGAATTAGTAGTGGTTGACCAATTATGGGTTGTGACGAATATCCAAGTCCCTATATTGACTAAACTATTGGATGTTTGGTTTAATTTTTGTATGTAGACTGGGAACGTAGGAACATCATTAGATGTATCTGCGCAATTTATTTTATTGTCGTATGGTCGTCTCCACCTCGTATATCAGCCGTCACCTCAGTAGTCACATTTCTATCCATAATATCTATATATACGGTGACTGGTAATTAGTGACCGATACTTAAACACGTGCTTGTACTCATGATAACAAACAACTTTTACTATGGGACCAAACACGAAATCGCGAAAAAAATCAGCTCTTCCCTACATTTATCTTCGTCTATCTCGTCAAAATGTAGGGAATAGCTGATTCTTTATTCGCGAATTCAGGTTTGGTCCCATAGTAAAAGTTGTTTGTTATCATGAGTACAATCACGTGTTTAGGTATCGGTCACTAATTACCAGTCACCCTATATATACAGGGTGTCCCTGGAAGTATGGATCAAATCGAATAGGAGCGTGGGCAAGGTCATTTCCAAACTTTTTGGTCCTGAGAATGATTGGTGATTGAGAATTTTTTTACGGTTCAAAAGTTGTGACCAATTTTTTTCAATCGTTTTGCATAGTGCTCAAAGAAAAAAAATCATAAAAAAAAACTATCAGGGCTGTCTAAAAAACTTAAATTGACAGTTCCTGGTAGTTTTTTTTAAAATGATTTTGTTCTTTGAGCACTATGTAAAGTGATTGAAAATAACAAAAGTTGGTCATAACTTTTGAACCGTAAAAAAATTCACCAACATTCTCAGGATCAAAAAGTTTGGAAATGACTTTGCCTACGCCCCTATTTGATTTGATCCATACTTCCAGGGACACCCTGTATAAAATTCAAAGTCCTGACTGACTGATATATCAACGCACAGCCTAAGCCGCTCGTCCTAAAGACATGAAATTTGGAGGATGTGTTCTTTGTGAAGAGATAGGTATCCACTAAGAAAGGGTTTTTCGAAATTCCATCCCTAAGAGGGTGAATGGGGGGAAGGTGAAATTTGACGCGGACGAATTCGGGCAGAACCTAGTCTTTAAGATAATCTAGCTGATCTCTTTGGTCTTTCTACTCTTATAGCCATCCTCCTTCATTGTACAGTCGAGTTTATTAATATATTGGCAGTGACAAAATTTCAAAATATTATAAGCGTTAAAATTATCATATAGTTCTATACAAACTTAGACATAAATAAAATGTTAACATACATATAAAGTTTCAAAGTAATAAAAGCGTTAAAATGATCATCATTTTAACGCTTATAACATTTTGAAACTTTGTCACTGCCAATACATTAATGAACTTGACTGTACTCAACAAAGGTTGTCATAGATATCATTCAGTAAACATATATCCCTATTGAAAATTCAGTACATATTTCAATTTACTACACTTTCCTGTTATTGTAGTTATTTCTGGTTTATATACGAGGAAATAATTCACCAAGTAATAATGTACAGAACATTTAATTTGCGTCGTGTTGTGTTTTATATAGATTATCTACTTACTCAAACTTTTTTTTATGGATTTACAAAACACATTAAAGACATGCGATCATTTGGAAAGGTAGGATCCAAAAATTACTATAATTTATCAATTACTTATTGTTCCAAAGTTTTACGTTCACAAGCTTTCGACTATTTTAAAGTGAACAATGTTTATCCATATTTTGTTCCTGCAATTTTGATTAGAGTCGAGAATTCTTCCTCATTCGTGTATGACTACCAACTAGATTAAATGCACATATCCCATATTTCAGTCGTGTAAGTTCTTTGTAGGTAAAAGATGGTGTTCATTGTATTGGAATTTTTCATCCCACTAAGTGTGCTCTCAAAGATTTTTGTAGAAATTTAAATTGGTTTTGATTTTGGTTGTCGATTCTAAAAGACGTTTGTTAAGCAAATCATTTTTCGAGTAGTTTCTAAGAAAATAGAAAAGTTACATCTACCTACCCGCATCCTGAAGGACGTGTATTCAATAGGCAACAATTGTCGCGCGACAACTTACGCTACACTGCAACAAGGATCTTTTGGCGCTCGAGTGACGTCGATAAGGGGCGCCGTTGGTAAACATTTGTGAAATTGTGTTGTGAAATGTATGGAAAACATAATCAAATTACGACGTTAGTTCCGCTTTTGGCCAATCGATACAATACATAAAGCCCTTGTAAATACAGCTGTACTCTCGACTGATGGGAGAGCAACAAGAAGAAAGCGCCCTTTTAGATGCACACAATCACAGACAGATGTCTGCGGTTGTGTATCGCAAAGTTGTTGCCTAATGAACTCACGAGCCCCAAAGAGCCAATAAAACTAAAATTCATCCTAACTTTCCAGGCGTCATCAGTGCGCGCGCGGCGCTGCACGGCGGCTGCGCGTGCGCTGGGCGCGGAGGCGCGTGCGCTGCGCTACCTCGACGACGTGGTGGCGCTCCTGCGTGGCGACGTGGGTGCCGCCGCCCGCGCCAGGGCCTGGCCCTTCGCTCTCGGCAGACGGCAGCCCGGCAGGAATTATGTTATATGATCTCAGGTAGGACGTGATTTATATTTTACTCGATTTTGCCTGGATGTCGGAAAAAAACAGCCTCTAAAAACATTCTCCATGAAAAAATACATATAAGTGCAAACTTTCACTTTCAAACGGCGATGGAGTTTATCAATCTCATAATATCAACATCAATTTTTAAATAATAGTAATAAAACCATGCCCTTTTTTCGGGCTGAAAAGTGTCACTCCCCGGCACATAAACTAACTCTTTAAATAAACGACAACAGCAAAAACCACTCAAATGGTCGTGGTGGTGCCGTTCTCACCACACTTGACACATTACTTCATGATCATATTAGGTACATAGTCTATCAGATTATAGGTACTTAGCGTGAAAAAGGGTGATGTCATTGTTTTTAACGATAGCTACGGAAAGGTGGCCCATCCTTTGAAGGGAACTCCTCGTAGACTTTGTAATGTAGATAATGTAGGTACATTTATAATTTAGTCTTCGATCAAGAATATTTTTTTGACATGGTTCAAATAATTCGGTATTTATAATCATCATCATCTGCCTAGCCTTTTCCCAACTATGTAGGGGTCGGCTTCCAGTCTAACCGGATGCAACTGAGTACTAGTATTTTACATGGAGCGACTGCCTACCTGACCTCCACAACCCAGTTACTGGGTAATATTACGATACCCCTTGGAGACTGGTTGTGTTGTATACTATTTACGTGTATAATAATAAAGAGATTTTTATTCTGTAAGTGATATATATATTTTTATTTATTTAGGGACAACAAACAGCAGTGTAATAATAAGTAAACATAGGTTAGAACCTAATAATAGTGATAACAAATACACTACTCACAACTTTATCCACATATTACTAAACAAATCTACCAGTTGTTTGAATGAACGATATAAAAATAAACAGAATAAAAGTAAACATTACTTAATTATTAGGGTTCTGATCACTTAAAATAGTAACAATTTCTTTCCTAAATATAGCCTTGGCTTTGCTGAGAAACATAATATCAGTTGAGCTAAACTGCCTATTGTAGGTGTCAACTAATCGATGCAGCGGCGAGCGTACTCCTGACTCCTGAATTGGTTCTACAAAAAATAGTTGCACACAAGTGCCTCGAGCGAACTTCATAAATATGTTTTACTTGTAGAATAAAAATTTGCGTTCGAGGTTTTTAATAAGAATAAACACATAAAAATAATATTTTAAGAATAATAATCAGTCTTACATAATCAACACTTAACAAAATTATAACATTATGTTTAGTGGCTGACCATATTTTCTAGATTAAAGTGCTGTATTTTGCCAAGTGTTGCTAGGGTAAACTTTGAATCTGCTAAAGGAGACGTTTCATTTTTGTATGGGACTCCGGCCATAACATGTACACTTCAGAAAACCTGGAAAACGAACCCCTGAATACAATAAAGAATGTTTTTTTTTTCATAATAATTTATATTCTATAGGCACTAAATAAAAACTGAAAATGTTTGACGTTTGATAAGACCATCGACAGCCAGCCATGACAGGTTGGAGAGATGGCGTTTACATAACCTAGAATTTGTCAAAACTGTGATTGTTGTTTTCCGTTATACAAAACCAAAGTCGTAAGAAGTTAAAAGAAAGAAATGTAACACAAAATAACACCGAAAGCAATGAACGACACGAACGAGACCACAACGAGACTGACTGATGTAAAGTCATTGTCAACAATACAAACCTATAATTTTTCGTCCAGAAGTACCTACGAATCTACAATATATAAGTAGAATATATTTTTAACGATGAATTGATTTCACTTTCATGTAATTAGTCAAAAAAGTTGTTTATGTAAAATATCTTACCATAATACCAAAGATATACATGCCTTTTATAAATAACGTCTACGTGATATTATTATGTTATAATGTAACATGATTTCTGGACGAAAGCGGTATGCAAGTAAGGCGACGCCATATTCAATAGATTATGGCAATATTTTGAAAAACTATTATTTTTTGTGCCGAAGTAATCAGGGGAATATTCAGAAAAGAATATTTTTCAACAATTCGTGGAATTATTTCATATTTTTCACTACCGTACAATTTATGGCCGAAAATGAAATATGTCCTTTCTAGTTTCTACAATAAATATCCACTATAGTATATGATTTATAATTTTATATCCACTGATGTATATCAGCGAACCCTGAGGACATGTAAAATATAATCATTCTATTTATCTATTTTCTAATAATCAGAAAACTTAAAATTATAAATACTACCTATTTCGAAACGGCTAGTTGACACTTCCCGTGACCCAAGGGCTGACTTTTACCTTGGCCAAAGGATTAATGAATAAGCATTGCCATACAACGTGGTAATGCCGCCAGTCTCTTGGGTACATTACCAGTCGACAGCGATGCGGATGAATTTTTCGACGCTATATATTAGTTTGTTTTAAGTAGTTTTAGATTTAATTTAATTTTTTTTATAATTAATTAGCTATTAGTTATTATTTGCTTAGGTATTTATAATGACTAATAGGTATATCAAGTAGGTAGGTATCTACTATATCAGTACTTCACAACACAATGTATTTCTCATCATTTAAATATTTCCCGAATCATATTGAAGTACTTATTTACAGATAAGGATGCACCTACTCGTTATCAAACAAATCTTGTTCCTACTCCTTTCTGAAGTACTGATAATAAATGATTATTAAACAAACATTATTATCAGCACGTGACTAATAATCTTATTAATATGTGCGGAATCTACAAATCTTGATTTATTTAAATTATACATAATATTTATTCCTCAATTGTCATGATTGCACCTACCACTGTTTGTCTCTGCATCATCCAAAGGTTGACTAGCAGAAGATGCCTTGGCATTAAGTTCGCGACAGTACTTTTGTGTACTTAAAGTATTAAATAAATAAATACATGTATATGTTTATAGTATAACACGAAGAATGGTTAAGAATCTTATTAAAAAGCTATGGTATAATGTTGTGTAAAATTATAAAATAAAAACTAACTTTTTGTAGGTGTGCTGCATTACCTAATGAAAACAAAAACAATCATAAAATATGCTGTAAGTATAAATAACAAAATATTATAATACTAATAGAGTTGACCCGTCTTACCTCAGAAGGTATAAAAATACTCTTCTGGCAAATACCTGGACAGAGGAATGATAATATTATCATACACCACTACGTAACTAATATTTAGTCAAAATAGGCTAAGAATCAGCACTTTTTGAACGTCAAAATTAGCCAAAATGCCCACCTTTTACAACTTCTTATTGCATTAGCTTGGGAAGAAGAAGTGGCGCAATAAACTCCCCAGCAGCACAGCTGCCAGTTCAGTTAGAAGAACATGATTCTGTATAATAATGTATACTAAACAGCAATACTTAATGTAAAGGACTTCAGCCCTTAGCAATGGAGCCCAAATCCAACAACCACAATCCAACTGAAAAAATCTGATCTTCTTCACAACAATCAAAATCAATAATCTAAATGCACTTTTCCTAGAATTCGACTACTTGTTTGGCGCCATCACCAATGTCCATCAGTTTCTGTAACGTGCAACTGACAGGACACACACAAAAATTTGATAAAACTCAATCAGCAATGTGTATGTGAACAAAAATTGAATCAACAATGACGCGTTTGGCCTATATTCCAACTAATCTTGAAATAAATCGATCAACTCAGCCTATCGCAGTCCACTGCTGGACATAGGCCTCTCCCAGGCTCCGACACAACACCCTGTCCTCCGCCTTCCTCATCCAGTCTGGCCCAGCCACCTTCTTTAGGTCGTCCGTCCATCTAGCTGGGGGACGTCCCACACACGCTTGCCGATACGCGGTCTCCACTCAAAGACTCGTCTGCTCCACCGGCCATCGGTCCTTCGACAAACATGGCCAGGCCACTGCCACTTCAGTTTGCTTACTCTGCAAACTATGTCGATAAATAACGTTTATCAATCAATCAAGTAATTAATACCAAAGTTAACATTATTATGACCTATTAATGATAACAGTTAATCGAACTGTTAACACATCATTAACAGCTCGTAAACATCTACTGCGACAGCGTAATAACTGTGGAACTAATGACTGTACATAACAATAAACGGGAAAAGATTGACATTTATCCTTTTGCTAGACACCACACTGACCTACTAGTTACCGACTCTAAGTACGTAATAGCTAGGGCACGCCGCGATAGCGGCGGTAAGACCCCTCTTTGAGGAGTGGCTAGAGAGGCGCCCTCACCTACCGCCTGACGCAGGTCCTCACCGGACACGGGTGTTTCGGGAGGTTCCTGCACACCATCAGGCGGGAGGAAACGCCTGGGTGTCACCACTGCGAGGGTCGCCCGGAGGACACGGTGGAGCATACGGTGGCGGTATGCCCCAATTGGGCGGAGCACCGCCGTGTTCTCGCAGAGGCGATCGGCAGCGGCGGCGACCTCTCGCGCCCGGCCCTGGTTCAAGCCATGGTCCGGGGCGAGAGGGAGTGGGAGGCAGTCACCTCCTTCTGCGAAGCAGTCATGCTAGCGAAGGAGGTGGCGGGACGGCTGAGAGAGAGGGCCTCACGTCCCAGCCGCCGCGGGAGACGCCCCGGGCGTCGGGAGCCGCGAGACGACTCCCGGCCACCGTAGGCGCGGGCCTGCGGGCGGAGAGTAATGGGCAACCCTCCGTCCGATCAGGACCAGGCCCGTGCCGGACGGCGCGTACGTGTTCCACGCGCGCCTCAAAGAGATGTCAGCATTACGGAAGGGGCCCGCAAGGACCGAAGCCTGCCGGGGCAGCGGGATTGTCCGAAAGGGTTACCGCTACCCCGGAACACAAAGGGCTAAGGAAGGAACACGGGTGGGTTTTAGTCAGTAAGAGACTCCCTTCTGCTCCACCCAGAGCGGGAGGGGTCATTGGATGATTTCCCATCCACAAAAAAAAAAAAAAAAAAATCTACTAGCTACTCGATCAGTGAGGTAATTACGTAACACACTATCAGTAGCTTTAATTTTAATAGTTCAACAACATTCATTGCTTTATTTATGTTATTGAGCAGACATTTTTTCGAACCACCATCATCATCATCATCTGCCTGCCTTTGATGCAGCTGAATACCAGTATTTTACATAGAGCGACTGCCTATCTGACCTCCACAACCCAGTTACTGGGTAATAGGATACCCCTTGGTAAGACTGGTTCTCAGACTTTCGGGCTTCTGACTACCCATAACGACTGTCAAAGATCCACGAATGACAGCCGGGACCAACGGCTTAACGTGCTTTCCGAGACACGGAGGGGTCTCGGTAGTTAAAGATGGTCACCCATCCACAGACCAACCGCGGCAAGCGTAGCTTAACCTGATCCATGGTTGATGGATGGTGTTTGTGCATTTTTTCGAACATATGAAGCAATAGATTAGCAATTGAAATGATTCTGATTATGATTGAAAGTGTGTTATACATGTGTGTATGCTGTTTTCCTAAGTATATTATCAAATGCAAAATTGATGGTGTGCTAAAAACGGAAGTGCTGTCCTATTAAAGTTATAAAAAATAATCAACATTCTTTAGGTTCTAAATGACTTGCTAAGGTACGAATCGTGCACAAAGTCAGTTAGAAAAACAAACGAAATTGAAACTTTTTATGCCTTGAAACGAGAATAGAAGACACGCGAAACTATATTCGACAGGATCGCGGTATTAGCTGTGTAACGACTGTGTTGCCAGTTACACGGAGATTACCGGAAACCGGGCAATATCGATCCAAAACGTAAATAGGGGGACCCTCTTCACAATATAGGGGGGAAAAACGGTTTCATAACATGTTTTCCCCGAAGGAGAAGGACGGTGAAGTTTACAAAGCAAATCCACATTCTGCCAGAAGGCCAATTTCAGTAATTAAAAACGTTCAAAATATAGTCGCAATCTCATCTCACTGACACACAGTGTCAAAAACTTGTCAAAAATGTTGGGAAATTAGAGGTAGTTTTGACAGTTTGAGACTGTGATCAGACTGTGAACGTTCTTAATTACGAGAATTGCCCCTCAGTTATGTTATATTGTCCTACTAGAGAGAGTTAAAGCATTGTCCATTTCATTCCTTGACGTTTAAATCGAAACTAAATGTTTTCTAAAAGAGCCATCTTACTCTGTATCTTTTCAAAACTTAATCATCAATTAGATATGGACAACAAGGTAGAGATTGCTGCCATCTCGCGGAAAAGTTAATTTGTTTAATAAAAACATTTTCTCGCGACTTCTAAGCTCTTGGGTTTATCCCCAAAGCAGGCAGTCCGATTAAATTTCGTTTGTTTGTTCAGTTCGATGAATTCGTCATTATTACATGATGGGCAGTCTACATTCACCCCAATGATGTCATGATCATAATTTTCTCCCCTGATAACTGTAAACAGTGGTAAGTTGGTGGTGATAGCTGGCAGCCCAATGTAGAAGCTAATTACCGGCGGCGCGCGGAGCTGGTACCGATCGCGCCGCAACCGAAGCCGTACAGACTACACGTACTTCACGTCGCAGGCATGCTCGGAAAACTGGTGCTTCTACAACTTACCTAGCCGTTAAGACTACAGAAGGGGTTCCTGTAAGATTATTTTGATATGATATTGTTTTAGTTTGTTCTTCCGTAGCGATTTCGTTGCTATGTTGCCCATTCTCTAAACTCAATATAGAGTTTAGAGAATTACTTTGCATTACTTTGTCTCATTGTGTAAGCACACATGCTGCGCTTACCAACATTACCAGTGTTTTTGAAAATCGTCAACTGCTACGTTGCTACGAAATACACCCGTAGCATCCGTAGCCGTAAAGGAAAATCTGATAGTGAAAACCTTTCTGCTTCGGCCGTGTTATGTAACGCTCTGACATAATATATTAGCCCGCCCAAGTTCTATTGTTGCATAGAATTTAAAGAAATTACATTAGATTAGAGACCACGTTGCACATGAACTCTTAGAAAGAGAGAAAGGAAAATATTTTATTTGGAACACACACAGGAAATACAAATAGTAAAAAAGGAGTATTTAAAACTAACAAAATAAAATAAAAATAACCAAAAAAAAAAACAGCATGAATAGTATAATATGTTCGATACATAATTAAGACTGTGCCGACCGCACAGTGGCGCCCTCATCGTTTGTTTGGTTATTTCATACAATTTAGAATGAAAATGCAGAAAATAAGCACGTTAAGTTGTGCTTCACAAGATTGTACGTTAATATTATTAGAAGCGGTAGTTTTATATTGTTTAGTTTTATTATAATCCTTAAAACGGAATATAGTGGCCATTTTTATCCGTTTTAAGGATTATAATGAAATTAAACAATATAAAACTACCGTTTCTAATAATATTAACGTATTTATCTTGAGAAGCACAACTTAACGTGCTTATTTTCTGCATTTTCATTCTAAATTGTATGAAATAACCAAAAAAACGATGAGGGCGCCACTGTACGGTCGGTACAGTCTTAAATTGTTGATATCAGTCTACCGATGCATTTTAAGCAAGAAGTTAGGAATATCATCAACACACTGTTTCACCAACATGCCTGCAACACCTATACACGATCATGACTTTTTAGTAGGCCACGAACAATGCGGTAATTACTCAGATATAAATTCTCGATTTTGTAAACTGATTTCAAGCAAATACATTAATTATCTAGGTAATAATGAATTATGTAAATAAATATTTCTATATAGTGCAAAATATTGATAATCCATTGCACCATATGTTTCACAAATTTGTCTGCTCGACAACGTAAATAACGCAATGAATGTTGTTGAACTGTCAAAATGAGAAGCCATTCCTACTGTTACTGTGTTTCGCAATTACCGGGGACTTGACAAAGAGCTTCTGAAAAAGGTTTCTAATTGGTTAGCGAGCTACGTCTAATTAATATATGTATAATTGGCAGAGGCAACTCTGCTTACCTAGCTATCGGAAAATATCGAATATTGTCAAAGTACTTACTACGTGACGGGTGGGTTGTTTTGGGGCTAACCTAAAGTCAAAGTCCATTTATTTCAAATAGGCACTTAAAAGACACTTTTGAACGTCAAAAATTAAACTTAAAAAATTAAATTGATTCTAGTCGCCCCTTCCAAAAAGTAGTTTTCGTATGGAGAAGAATGGGCAAGAAACTCCACCGTTACTCTTTTAAAATGTTTTACAAGGTTTTGTATACATTCATTATATAATTATATGTGAAGACGATGCACCTAAAATAAAAAATTAGTCTACCAAATGTAAAAAGAATTAAAAATATAGCAAAGACAGGTAAATCAATTATGTGATAGATACATGGTGCTCACATATTTACAAAGATTGTTGTAGGAAATCTAGGTTCTAACTCTTAAATAAAACGAGTTATGGGCTTTCTATAACTGTAAGTATATTAAAGCCAATTGAAAGTCACTAGGAAGGTTATACGTCCGTCTTTACTAAGGCGCAAACAGCAAGCAAGATAAAATAAAGATGGCGGTTAGAAGAGGAGATTATTTTGATTAAACAAGTACCTACAACATATCGATTATTACAGAATCGACTAAAGATTGATTTTTGTAAATAAGTAAATCAAATAAATCAACACGCCCCCTCAAAAATTAATCTACCAATTATACAAATAAAATAAATCAATGTAAATACTTAATCGACCGGAACATATTCACTTCCTAGTGTTTGCTGGGAAATACAATTATTGGTCTAACATTTGCTCTAAGGATTAAGGAAAACCCAGAAAAAAACCTTAATCAGACCACTTCATTAAATCATTCTAAATAATAATTAAATTAATAAAAAAATATCAGAATCTTATTCTAAGCCCATCATGCTTCTCAACTTTTGAAAAGTGATAGCAGGTAATGGCTTGGTCAGAACATCTGCCAATTGTTGACCTATTGGAATGTAATTTAGTTTTATTACATTTTTCTCAATCTGTTCTCTAGAAAAATTATACTTTATATCAAAATGTGTTGTACGTTTGTGATTGGTTGGATTATTTGCAATGCTTATACAGCCATTGTTATTTTCATAGATTATGATAGATTTATCGATATCTATCTTAATACTAACTGTTAGTGATTTAGGCCATAATGCCTCCCTAACAGCTTTATACAATGCCATATATTCCGCCTCTGTTGAAGAGGCAGCAACTGACATTTGTTTCTTTGTACTCCAGGCTATAGAACAGTGCTCAAAGAGCTTAACTAAATACCTAGTTGTACTTTTCCTGTCGTTTGAATTACTGCCACCCCAATCTTAATCTACGTAACCACATAGAACATTATTGTAAGCACATCTTTTATAACTTAATTTTAAATCAACAGTAGGTACCTTTCAAGTACCTGAGCACTCGCTTATGACATTGCCAGAGTTATTTATTATTTTTGTTCGTATCCCTACTCAGTATATTAACACTTGTACTTAAATCTGGATGAGTGCATAACATAACATACATTAAACATCCAACGGTTGTACTTAGATCTGGACGAGTGCATAACATGACATACATTAAACATCCAACGCTTATACTTAAATCTGGACGAGCACATAACATGATATACACCTTTATCGTCTAGACATAAGCATCATATTTTTCTTCAGAGTTGAATGCGTCAAAATTAAGTTTATTTTCAATGGGTGTATTGACAGGTTTAAATCGTGCATATTAAATTTATTTAATAACGTTTTTATGTATGCACTTTGATCTTATGTAATTTCATTTGCATACCTTGTAATTTTATACCAAGAAATATATATATATTTTTTTATCTCTTTTAAATCAGTCTTTTTAAATTTTGTTCATTAAATACCTTTTTAAAATTATTCATTGTTTCAATATCAGCGCATACTATAACTAAATCATCTACGTACAGAATGACATACATATTTGTTATGTACATCTCCATTGTCTAGCAAATACACATATTGACTGAAGAATTTTGAAAACCTTCTCTAAGAGCTCGTTCGAAAACTTCAAACCAACATCTAGCTATTTAATTAAGTATGTATGCTTTATTTAATTTGCACACATATTTATCTGGACAAGAGAAGCCCTCGGGGACTTTCATATAAATATTTTCCCTTAATTTGCCATTTAAGAAGGCGGTTTTGACGTCCATATTATTATGAACTAACTTTTCTAAAGGTTTTCCAAATTCATCATGTTTTACAGTATATATCCATTTACGACCGACAGTGTTTTTATTTTCAGGTCTTGGTACGAAAGTCCAAGTATTATTTAACTTTAGAGAATTTAATTCGTCCCTAATTGCGCTTTCCCACTGAGATCTCTCGAGTTTTGATCTCTTCTAATGAATTTGGTATTTTACAAAGAATCATATATTATAATAATATTATAACACCATAATATACCTATACATAATATATACATAATATACCATAATATACCTATAATATACCTATAACATATTTTAATAGAATGAGCACACAAAGTGTAATCATCATCATCGTCTTCATTACATATACGAAATAGGTGGACGATTTTCTTGAGCCTATTGCTTCTTCTAACTTCAGGATTACTGTGTTTTCTTTTGGTGAAGACGAAGAAGGGTTATCAGAGAGTGTATCAACTATTTTCTCCGATTCAATTAAATTATCATGGTTTAATTTGCGAATTTTATTGGGACACTTGTGCCCATCAGATTTAGGCGTATCTGATTTTAAACTGTCAGAATGATGAGACTTTACCGGCACTGACTTGGATATTAAATCATCAGTTTTGCCGTGAGAATTTTTAATATTCCCTTCAGACTTGAGGACTGGCCTGGATTGAAGAAAACCAGTCTCATCAACAATAACATCCCTGACTAGTACGTATTATTCGCATTCTGGGTTTTAAACTTTATAGCCGTTTGGTTCATAACCCACTAGTATAGTTTCCATGCTTTTTCATCAAACTTGGTGTTACTGATTTTATTATGAACGTAAACAGTTGAACCAAATTATCTTCAAATATTTAATTTGAGGTTTTTTTTTTTTTTTTTTTCATCATGCCACATTTCGAATGGTGTTTTTGAAAGTTTCAAAGCTTTAGTTGGGCTCAAATTAATTAAATAAACAACAGTCAGTAAGTACTTCATCGCCCCAAACACTTTGTCTAATTGAGCACCGTTTATCATAGAACAAAATTTTTCAGTAATGGTTCCGACCATACGTTCAGAAACGCCATTCAACTGTGGTTTTCTCGGAACTGTTCAATGATAAGATATCCCTCACTCTACACAATACATTTTCATTTCAGTCTATAGATATTCGCCACCATTATCACAGTATAAGTTGACTAATGTTAACTTAAACTTAGCTTCGCTTTTAGCCACGAAATCTTAAAAAGTAGCGAACACGTCTGATTTATAGATTAATATGTACGTAATACAATAACGCGTATACTCATCAACAAAAAGTACAAAGTAGTTTTTGTTGTCGTTAGTTGGTACAGTAATAGGTCCACAAACATCTGAGTGCACAATAAATAATTGCCGTTTAACATGACTTTTATATTTAACCTGATTGAATGGATGTCGACTCTGTTTCCCATTTATACAGGCCTCACACAACTCATCATCTGGCATTACAGTTTCGATTTGACTGGTGTCATCAACCATTTTATTATTTTTAATTTCGATGAATTTATTTTTACTAATATGACTAAAGCGTTAATGTCATACTTTGTACATATTTTTATTACTGCATACTTGAGAAACAGATTGAGACTTAATTACAGATGCCATTAAGTCTACAGCAATTAAATTATTTTTCAACATACCTTGCATAATGGTTTTATTATCCTTACTTATGTGGGCTCCATGCTGGTCGACAATGACTGTCCACCCAGCACGTTGCATTTTTGATACAGGCAGCAGGTTGTAGGGTACCTCAGCACAGAAGAGCACGTCCTCCAAAACTCCTTGAACGCCCATGTCACTGGTCACATACATCGATCCCTTTTTGGTATCTGAAATAAATTCATAATTTTTAGCAACAGAAAATTTTAATGCGGCTGCAAAACGGTGTGACTAATGAAAAGATCTTCCCAGTTTATAATATGGTCCGATGATCCAGAATCCAATAGGAAAGTAACTTTGCTTCCAACATCATCCCCTTGATAGTCTCCCATCATAAAAGCAAATCCAGAAAAATTGCTCGACGTGGATGGTCCACTGATCTCAACTGCCTGGACCGTCCTTGTCCTTTTCGTATTTTCTTTTGAAGTAGAAACAATCGTTTTTCACATGCCCGTTACGGCCACACTGATGACACTTCAAGAACTGAGACTTCTTCTTCTGCTTGTTATTCTTCTGGTAGTAGCTATTATTCCCTTTATTATTTTGAGAATTATCGAATTTTCATTTTTTTTTCGTTTAACTTGCAAAACTTTGACGCTGGTATCACTGGACTAATTTTTCAACTTGACTTCATGATCCAAAAGCCTTATTTTAACGAATGCTAGCGTTAAATTATCCTCCGATAAAGTTTCGCTCGCAGTTATCACGCCATCATAAGTTGCGGGTAGGATGAGCAACAAATGAGCTACCATAACGGTTTCTTCCAACTTCGCACCGGCGGCTAACAATTCGATTCAAATCGTAAAATGTTTTATGAGTATGACGTCACCTTGCAGTTTTAAAATCAACATTTTTTTCGTAAAGCCGTCATCCAAACTTTTCACAATTTCTTTCACCGTATTCTTCTCAAAACCGAGGCAGGAAATCTGATAAATACTCGACGATAACACTTTTTGCTATCCGGTTATTTTTCTCCCACAAGTTACATCGAATTACCGGATCGTTGTCAATAATTTTTATCACATCCATACCACTTAACAATGCCGTATTCTAAACTTCCAGACACTGTATTTTTTCCCATCGAATGGCTTGATATTACGTTTAGTTTTTAAATTATCCATTTTTAAAAGTTCGTAACGGACTTACTTTTAACCACTTAGTATATTGCAGTAAAAACGTAACCTGGACCCATAACCTGTAGGAAATCTAGGTTCTAACTCTTAAATAAAACGAGTTATGGGCTTTCTATAACTGTAAGTATATTAAAGCCAATTGAAAGTCACTAGGAAGGTTATACGTCCGTCTTTACTAAGGCGCAAACAGCAAGCAAGATAAAATAAAGATGGCGGTTAGAAGAGGAGATTATTTTGATTAAACAAGTACCTACAACATATCGATTATTACAGAATCGACTAAAGATTGATTTTTGTAAATAAGTAAATCAAATAAATCAACAATTGTAAAATTTTCTAGTATTTTAAAAAGTTTTTTTTTTTTTTAATTTTCCCATATATTTTTATACATTTTTAATAGATTACATATAAGTATTTTCAAAAGTTTGAGAACTTCTGTTTTTGTTATTTTTTATAGCTATAAATATAACACTTTACTTAAGATAATATAAAATGGTGCAAGGAAGATTCCGTTCTCTAATTACGAGTATGTCCACCAATAAAAACAGTCGATCTACCAAAACGGAAGACCAAGCCGTTTCCCCGCACACTTACTTATAAACCGCAGCGAGAACCGTAATGTCTTGGTATTATTACGATGCACGATGTAATCACACGGGGCGGCCGCATCGAGTCGAGACCAATTGCATAAGGTCTGCTTACCTTGGACCAGTAGGTGGCGTGCATATGAATGAGTCACTACAAAGGTCATGCACCATTTGTTTTGATAAGTCAAGCGTTCCCTTGTGCAAGATAAAATTAAGTAAATTCACATGTTTAGGAACTATGTCAGACAATTTACGAGCGTCATACTTTTTGTAGGACTTAAAATCGGTCAGATTATTTCGCCCTATGTTGTTTAGACCTACGGTTTTAGAACGTGTCTCTACTGTTTCATTCAGCTCCTCCAAAAAAATCGGCCACCAATTTTATGCCTTCTGCGAACGCTCTTAGACATTTAGTGGATCACATCTTTGTGTATGCAAATGCATTAAAATTCGACCATAAACTTGACCATGATTTGTCTTACATCTGACGAAAGGGATCACATATAATTCTGGCAACTATACGTCAATCTATCTGCCTATCCTTTTCCCAATTATATTGAGGTCAGCTTCCAGTCTACCAGTATATTAGATGGAGCGGCTGCCTATCTGACCTCCACAACCTAGTTACTGGTAACACGATACCCCTTGGTAAGACTGGTTGTATGACTTTTGGGCTTCTGACTACCCGTAACGACTGTCAAAGATCTACGAATGAAAGCCGAATTCCAGCAACTAAACGATACTTAATAATACAACAGAATAATATACCTGTACCTATTTGTAGGTACTCTGCCTTACAAAAGTTACGATGCAGAAGAGATTATGTGGACGGAGGACCAAATACTAGAAATAACCTACCTACATAGGTAATTAGACCAAAATAGTGAAACGAGCTAATAATTCTATTTCTGTAAAAAGAACTGACCAAGAGCGAGTCAACTCGCACACGAAGGGTTCCGTAGTTCCGTAACACAAGGCAAGAAACGCTGAAAAGAACACGTCTCTTTTATGGAGACCCCTTTAATTTTCATTATATTTTGTTGCGGCAATAGAAATACAGCCTCTGTGAAAATTTCAACTGTCTACTTATTACGGTTCATGAGATACAGCCCGCTGACAGGCAGATTGACGGGCGGACGAACAGCGGAGGCTTAGTAATCCGTTGGCGTTTGGTTCCCTTGGGTCTCTTTTGGCACGGAACTATAACAACTAAAACTGCAAAACAAGTTTCAAAAGATCATGTGAATTCAAATGAATATTAATATCTTGTTAAAGACAGGAAATGGCGTTTTTTACATATCCTTTACCAGAATAAATACGACATATTTTTAACCTTTTAACGCCAGTCAAAATGTCAATTAACTCCGATAACACGTCAGTCTCAATTATCAATACAGTTGAAGCCTAACAACCGCAATCCGATTGGTCCAACCACAGTGGTATTTGGCATAATTAAATACATCATATTAACAAACAAATACACTAAACTATCACATATTTAGCTGCCAACCGCGACGAACTGTCCACAACGCGGAGCTTAGAAACGAGAGTCGTGCCAACGGACCAAGTTTTTGTTGCTTCAATATGGCTGTAATAGGCATAAGCAGAAGTGAGAGAACTGCTTGTGGCTTAGTCGCGCTAAACACTGAAGATGACGCTGTATAGGTTAATCAATAAAAAATTAAAGCAGCCAAAAGTTTGACATTCATACATCAAGCCGGTCCAGCCAATCAAATATGGGCAGCGGGATTGTCCGAAAGGGTTACCGCTGCCCGGGAACACAAACGGCTAAGGAAGGAACACGGGGTTTTAGTCAGTAAGAGTCTGACACTCCCTTCTGCTCCACCCAGAGCGGGAGGGGTCGTTTGATGATTTCACATCCTCAAAAAAAAAAAGCCAACCAAATATCTACTGCCACAGTGCAAACGGACAAACCATAGAATAACTGTAAAAAAGCGCCCTTTCCTTAACTTTGCCGTGATTTATGGTAAGCCCACCATTTCTTCATCAGATTACCCTATATAAATCATTAAGGGTTAGGGCGCACACGATACACTTACCAAAATCAACGGCTCTGAAGATCACTTAATTTTTAGCCTTTTTTTATCTGAAAGTCAACTCCCGACCACAAGCTTACTATCTGAAATTTTTCAAATATATTTTCAGTATTCTCTCACCATGCTGCACCTACTCAGCTATCTTATTTCCGCCCCGCATATTATATGCTTGCTCAAAAACCCTCTGGGCTATCATCAGTTATAACAATCCCGCAAAATCAGGTTTAATAAATTATAAGTCCGTCTCTATACATTTATGTGCTTGAAGTATTAAATAAATACATAGGACTTATTGTAAAAGGTCTGCATGCCCCAGCCTGACTAGGAAACTAGGAATTTGGACCTTTCCTCAGTTTCCTTAAGAAAATACAAAATGAGAGGATAAAGTCCGAATTCTCAAACGACACATAACGTTAAGACGCTCAGTTTTTTTGTGGCACAGTTAGGCGCATAATACAAGCCAGAACTTTTTTTTATGTAATGTCAAATGTTCAAAGAAAATACTTATTCAAAAATCATACTAATATTATAAAGGCAAAAGTTTGTGAGAGTTTGTACGTTAGTTACGTCTTCACGCACAAACGGCTAAACGGTTTTGGATGAAATTTTGCACACAGATAGTTTATAATCAGGATTAACACATAGGATACTTTTTATCCCGATATTCCCACGGGTCGAAACATTCGCGAGTGAAACCGCGGGGCGCAGCTACTCGTATTATTTCATAAAAACAAAATAGTATCATGATAAAACAATCTTAAAATAGAGCTCAAAAAAATATTAAACTATAATATTTTATGTAACGATAATAAAGGAAAATTCAATCGACTAAAAAATACCTAAAACAAGTATTCCACTGAGCCATGCACTTATTTTTTAATTTAATTAAAACTGCAATATTACTTTAATATTGGTGGTCATTCCATTCAACTAACATCAAACGCATCGCTGTTTTGAACCTTCTTTGTTGCCGCGATGCGTTATTATCGTTCGTTCGTCTTTTTGCTTCTTACCGCGCCTTAAAAGACTTTTGGCCGTAAGTGAAATACTGGATTTTTGCCCGTTTCATGGCATTAGGCTCACCTCCCATGGGATTGAACTGACGAACTGTGGGTGTACCTACTATATCTACCTGACCATTCCGGAGACTGCGTGCATGATATTATGTTATTTATTATTCAGCTGCATCCGGTTAGACTGGAAGCCGACCTACCCAACATAGTTGGGAAAAGGCTAGGCAGATGATGACGTGCGCGATATTATGTGTATTGTACAATACACTTCTAAGCGTCAGCATAATACATAAATGGAGTTTTCGATAACTTAAAATTGATTTCATAATTTACCTGAAAGGCACTTGAATATCGCCATATTTTCTACGCTCAAACAATATTTAACGATATATACACGAACGCTCTGATTGTGCTGCCCTCTGCAGGAACAATTGGGAACCACAATGAGCTCGCTACACGTTCCGTTATGGACGCCAAATTGCGCTATTGTCAATAATTAATTCGTTGTTGCTTTCATTAACAATTGTTTTAATTTACAATTGTTTATTGTGTTCACGTCTATATTTGTAGAGGGAAAATAATGCCACAAAAATAATAGTCCCGCGGGATAGGGCGCGACTGGAAACCAATTACCATTAGTCATTTATTGTAATCAATTTAGCTTTTAATCATTTTATTTTTATTACTTGTTTCAATTACCTGTATCCGTCTGTGTGTGTTATCTGTTTAACTGTGTTATTATCTGTGCATAATGTAGTGGATACTGAGCTGCTTTCCTGTGAGTAATGAGGCGCTTAGACTAAAGTTTGAAATGTACAAATGTTAAGTAACAGTGTACAGAGGCCAGCACATCAAGCTACCCCAATCTGTCAAATTTCTTTGATAGATTTTCAACTTTACTGCAAGGGAATAAGGTTGATATTAAATCGGAAAAATTTGACAGATTTGGTAGCTTAATGTGCTGGCCTCCGTACCTACTTATTGTTGAAAAGCCTAATAATAAATACATAATTTTAAACAGACTGCTACTGAAAACTCTATAAGAAAATTCAATTCTGAAAATGGGTCCAATTCCCTTATTATCATCTGTGTGCCTTTTCCCAACTATGTTGCGGTCAGCTTCCAATCTAACCAGCACCCTAATTGCGTAATACACTATTAATCACAATCTGAATCATTTTGAAGAATATAATGTATAAATCCGTATCACACATAATATTATCCCATTATAGACTGTACGCTAGAAAATAAACCAATGGAAATCGTTTTATTGAACTCTCGCTCGTGATTGCAAGTCATTAACTTTTTAAGCATTGCTGGCAACTGATAAGTAATGTTAATATTGAATGTTTCAGAACTGGAGATATCGCTGACTTTCCGCCCGGCTGCACTCTCGAATATTCGACACACCAAAGGCATAAGACACCAAAGGACATACTACTAGTGTTATTTATTATTCTTATGCCCAGGCTACGAACTACATAGTTGCGGAATCGTAACTAATCGCGCCACCCACAGACGCTCATTACTGTTAATGAATCATTAACTAATGATATCTTAACAGGGATATCGGTACACTGATATAAATCTTTTATTGTTTATATGCATATATTTATATTACAAAAGAAAACGTGACATTATTGTAATACGTTTTTTTTCGCACCAAATATCTTTTGCAAGCCTTTCGTACGTATACGTTAGTTAATCATTAACTATCTGTAGTGGACCTATCTGTGCGGTGGTTAATAACTATTTATTATTTGTATGGAATGAAACCATAAAAACGAAACTTAGACTTTGTTAAAAGTTTATATTTATACGAATTATTTCTCAGTACATAGAGAAGTGGAGTTCACAATTCAAGGTTTCTAGTTTTCAGTCAAAAACTCATACCTTTTAGAAATAAATTAAAATAGGTGTTGTAATCTATTTTAACATTTTATTTCATTTCAAATATAGGTGTTAGTTTTTATCTACCTAGGAACCAAAATGTGAACAAATAAACGAAATCAACCAACATTACGACACAATGTTGCAACCTGATTGCGTAACACACTAAAATCACAATCTGAATCATTTTAAACGGTATTTGTTGCTAATCCATTGCTTCGTATGTTAGAAAAAATCGTCTGCTCAACAATGTAAATAACGCAATGAATGTGGTGGAATTGTCAAAATTAAATCCATTGCTGGTTATAAGTAGTGTGTTACGCAATTACCCCGCTGGTCTAAAACATTGTTTTATTTCAGTTTTGTCGTAGTTAATGCAAGCTAGAAATGCTAATGGCATAGTCACATTTGATCCAACAGGGGTCATTGATATTTTTTAGGATCGTACTTAAAGAGCTCAATAAGAAGTAATGATATCAATAGCTATAGTAATTACGGAACTCGTCATTATTTATTTATTGTATAAGTCAAATTATTTTTATTTTCACGATGTATTGTGAAAAATATACATAAGTATGTATAATATATAATGTCTTGCTGTTGTATCCGTATACAAGATTTATTATTTTTATTGCAGTAATTATACTAAATATAAATTAATTTCATTCAAAAATAACTATAATTGTTGTAACATGCTAATTCTACAAGAATTGCTTGAAAATGCGAATCAAATTGTTTGAATAATAAACGGTGAGAATTAAGTAAATGATTTAAATTAAATAATACTCGTTCTCAGATCTTTTAGACTGAACTTGTGAGGTTAGTGATTGATCTAAGTATATGTACAGACGTCAGCACATCAAGCTACCCGAAATTGTCAAATTTTCCCAATCAACTTTGAACTTTATGCTTTAGCGATAAAGTTGAAAATCTATTAAAGAAATTTGACAGATTGTAGTAGCTTGATGTGCTGGCGTCTGTACATGGAGTAAGCTTAGAAGGTACCAATGGTCTTCAGTAAAGGTCATATTGCTACAATTAAAATTGTTTACTTAAGCTAAAGACAATAGAAAAATAAGGACAGACCATTTATGAGTATCTTCAGCGCTTTTCCAGTGTCATTAAGACTGTACGCATGAGGGGAATTTAGTGCAAGCGCCACGCTACAAGATTTTGAGCACTTAACTCACTAATGCCCATTATCGTTAACTGACGTCTCTCGGTGCGGCCGTAACTTCCTCGACATGCTAAATTTGAATTTATCATTTTGTTAAAAGCGTTTTCATCTAAATTAAATTATCAATTTAACATTTTTAATTGATAATTTTTAATAGTGAAATCGGAAAAGGAGATTTTTTCTTATGTGTATACAAGGTCAAATTAAATTAGCTACCGAATCTCTGGAGACGTGATGTGTATCGATTTCTAAACAAGATAAAACAAATAATATATTAATTTAATGTTTTTGTTTGTTTGTGCGGTTCGTCGAATTGTCAACTTTACATGCTTGAGTACGAGGCCTTTGACTACGTTGTATGAGATATTTTGTCTTTTTTTGTTTGTAATATGCATTTTATTTGTGCAGAATAAATAAGTTTTCTTTCTTTCTTTCCGTGCCGTTATTGTAGTTACTAGAAATATCTGTTTAAAAATCAGTTTTTTTATTGTATAAACTTCACATACATGATGGGTTTCGATGTATAAACACGTTAAAACAAAATAAAACCAATTTTCTCATCAGCGACCGCTGGTAGTTGTATTACTTGTAGTTTAAGTTCAAGTAAAAAAAACTACCAGCGGTCGCTGACCGCCAAAAAAACATCAATACATAGTTTTTATTATAATATCTAGATATCGACATATCTGCAGAGTTTCGCTGGCTAATTTAATTTGACCCTGTACAAATGTCATCACAATAAGGCCCGGTTTCCACCAAAGCGGAGAGGAGACGCGAGGAGATGTGCTGCGAAACTGGCAGGTTATTTCCACCAAAGCGGACAGGAGATGCGTAGCGGAGAGGAGATGTGAGCTGTGCGTAGCGGAGATGTCTGATGGGAATAACTCTTTCGGATGTGCGAGGCACGGGGAGAAGGCAGCGGGGAACGGGGCGCCTCCGCCCGCCCCGCCGCCCGACTTCACACATCTCCGCTCTGCCGCTCCGCTTGCTCGCTGGCGGCACAAAATTCTATAGAAAAATGAGAAATCTCTCCTCTCCTCTCCGCTTGATCCATTTCCACCGAAGCTACGCGGAGAGATGTGGAAATAACGAAATCTGATTGGTTATTAAAAACACATCTCTTCTCGTCCCCTCTCCTTTCCGCTTTGGTGGATACCGGTCCTTAGCCGCTTTAATTTAAGTACTGTTACTAGTCTCGAACACGGTTGAGTCACATGTAACCTATATCTACCAAATGAAGTAATAAGGAAACATGATATTTACATATGTAAGTACACATAATAATTATTAAGATATTTTTATATCTCGTCTCAACTCAATATAAGCTATGGAACTTACTTTTTCTTTTATTTCTACTAAATATTGGATTCGTAGTTCGAAAGACCAGTGATACGTGTAATGTCACTGTCCGTTCGGAATTGTTCAGGCATTTCCGGCAATTTCGACTCTTCGTCCGGACTTTGTCCGGCTTTCTCCCGATTTCTCGATGGTATTCGGGGTATTTTTTTAATACAACAAATTAATTTAATTAAAAAATAAAGTGTAAAGTATAATGTCTGGAATATTTGGAAAATTTCCGGCTTTTTGTCAGGACTTTCCAAATTTTTTAAATGGTAACCCTACATACTTGTAGCTGTGGCTACAAGCTTATATCTTTAGCCTGGGAAAGAATTTTAATTGAAATATCATTCGTTTGAAGTTTAAGAAACCTAATACATAATTATAGCACTGTTGAACAGACAAAACTCAGTGGTTCGAAAATCCAGGCAAGTGTGTTTGTTACCACGAAATACGCCAATCACATTGTTGCTTGACGACACACAATTTATTATTAAGACTGTGCCGACCCTACAGTGGCGCCCTCATCGTTTGTTTGGTTATTTCATACAATTTAGAATGAAAATGCAGAAAATAAGCACGTTAAGTTGTGCTTCACAAGATTATACGTTAATATTATTAGAAGCGGTAGTTTTATATTGTTTAGTTTTATCATAATCCTTAAAACGGAATATAGTGGCCACTTTTATCCGTTTTAAGGATTATAATGAAACTAAACAATATAAAACTACCTTTTATAATAATATTAACGTATAATCTTGTGAAGCACAACTTAACGTGCTTATTTTCTGCATTTTCATTCTAAATTGTATGAAATAACCAAACAAACGATGAGGGCGCCACTGTGCGGTCGGTACAGTCTTAACACTTTATGCACAAGTTAAAAATAACTACACAAAGAGCAATGGTGACCCAGCGGTAACTGCCCGACTTACATGTTGTAAGGACGTGGGTTCGACCTGGTTCGACCCCAGACAGGCCATTGTTTTGTGTAATTTATTTTAACTCTACTGCTCTCAAAATGATAAAGGATTAAAAACATCGTGAGGAAACTGGTATGGCCTAGAACCGAAAATTCGAAGAGATCTTCCACCAACCCGTACTGGCCCGCGTGGTGGATTACGGCCCACTCTTGCTAATATCCCAGCTGTGGAAATGTAATATCCTCATCATGCAATACGAAGGCGGACTCGGAATCGATCTTAATTATTATTATTTATTGTTTATATCAGATTACAATGATCCATAATGTTAGTAAAACTCACTTACTTATAAACTATTTATTAGCAAACATAAAAAAAAAATATTCCATTTACAGTAATCCAAATGAATTCACAATCTAAATAAAACATCAAAATAAAATAATATATAATAAAATTAAAATTCTAAGACACATAGATAATAGATGAAATTAGTCCACAAATAAATTAATTAATAAATAAAATAAAATTAAGTTAAATTAAATTAAATTCTTTCATAAAATTAATTCATATACCTCTGTCCATTACCCGTGGCACCCAACCCGCAGCTGTGCATACGCGTCCAGTGCCCCAGGAATGGACAGTCTGTATTGTCCGCAATAACCCTCAAAATACCATTGGAGCTCCCCCGAATCCTACACATCAGAGATGCCGTTCTTTTCCGCAAAATTGCTTAATAATCATATTTCTGGCATAGGGCTCTGAGTTTAAATATGTACTTATGTCTACCAGCGATATTCTCAAAAACTACTTAATCATTTTTTTATAACGAATAGTGGATGTTTAATTCGCGGTATAAGAACCAGATGAACGTTTCTACATACGTATTTCTTTGTAGATACGTTCATCTGGTTCTTATACTGCGAATTTCAGTCAGTAATAAAACTTACACTCGAAAACAGTACCCTCCTTCCGGGGCAATCGTAAAAAAGGTAAAAGCATTGATACATATAGGTACTATAAGCTACGTTCCCTTTCCCAAATCAATTTAAAACCATTCCACTTTTCATCGTCAACCAATTAACACTAAAACGCGGTTGCATAAATCGAGGAGCTCCCAAAATCCTAACCCCGGCACTCAGCATGCAGGGTTATTGATCGTAACAATAGTTCATTACGCGCGGCGACCGCCTAAACAGAGTGATTAATGTTTCGGTGTTGCCACTCTCCACGTAAAATATCGCCCCCTCACGGAATATGACATTGTGACACGAGAGTGACGTTTGGAAGATTCTGAACGACGACGGGAATCCTTCTATGGAATATTAAACAGTATAGCATGTAGATCGGTATATTTATGCGCATGATTCAGGCGCACCAGGTCTTCTAAGATAATGACGTTGTGATATCGGTCATGACTGCTCATGCAGCTTAACACTGATGGTCAGTGATCAAAAAAGAGAGAAAATAAAGAAAGAAACAGCAGAGCTCAAGGCTCATGTCTGCTCTTTCTAGTTAGAAATAAATTGAAACCATAATAAACATAACCAATTTTGCAAAACACAATCGTTATACAATCCAATAGGTACACATTATCTCTTCTACCTTTTCATCTGCCGAGCCAACTATGTTCGGGTCGGCTTCCAGTCCAACCGGATGCAGCCGAATACCAGCATTTTACATGGAGCGAC
Organism: Globia sparganii; assembly: GCA_949316385.1. Taxonomy (NCBI): domain Eukaryota; kingdom Metazoa; phylum Arthropoda; class Insecta; order Lepidoptera; family Noctuidae; genus Globia; species Globia sparganii. Next base: position 24,427,878 of record OX438659.1, read on the forward strand.
GGCCTATCTGACCTCCACAACCCCGATACTGGGTAATACGATAGCCCTTGGTAAAACTGGTTGTCAGACTTTCGGGCTTGTGACTACCCATATCGACTGTCAAAGATCCACGAATGACAGCCGGGACAAACGGCTTAACGTGCTTTCCGAGGCACGGAGGGGTCTCGGTATGTAAAGATGGTCACCCATCCACAGACCAACCGCGGCAAGCGTAGCTTAACCTGATCCATCGACCTGTGCGGCTGTTATTATTTAGCCACGGGCCCTCAGATGAGCTACCTTCTACCTTCTGCCTATCAAAAATAGACGAAAGAATTCCAAAACCAAAAAATCATTACCAAAACGAAACAATCCAGCATTATGAAAATTAACTAACAGCGCAACTGTTAAAGATATTATTATTTGACATAGTTATTTAGCACCGAACCGGTGCGCGGTGCCAAATTGCCATAGCGTTGGCAACACCGCAGCAGCTAGGGGGTGGGGAGACGGGCCGTAATCTCTGTCCCGGACAGTGTGACGCGGGGGTCGTCGCCCCAGCCCTGCCGGGCCGCTTACCAGCAAGCTTGAAGTTAATTGCTCGTGAACAGATTATTCAGCAATTTTTCAGAATGTTTTCGGTTTGAGTGAGATGATATTGTACGTAATTCTAAAAGGTTAAGACAATGCTGCAATAAAAATGGAGGTTTCAGAAAGTTGTTATTTGTAATGATGCCCTAATCACCACTCCTGGCATGCAGATCGCAGCGAGTGATATCTTGCGATGTGTAAACATTTTATGAAATAGAAATTGGACGGTCTGTTCCTGATGAACTCTTGGTGGTTTTAACGATTTTCAAATGCATGGTACCTATGGACTAATTAGATTTGAAGCCACTGCCTAGATTTTCGAAACAAAATAAACTTGACAGAACATAAAAGGGAGGCTGGGCTAAAGTGATCTTTGGACCAATAGCGATACGGTTTAGATATTTGTGTAAGGATGCTTCATTTTTTTCTTTGGCAAAAACTGACCTGGGAAAAATATACTTCCTAGTCCTGGCAAGCAGTGTCAAGTGAGAAAGCATTCTCACTTGACACTGCTTTTATGATACTTACTTTGGCAGCGTTATTGAATCATTCACTCATCTGTATTCATTCATTTCCAGAAAACAAATGTTTTACTATTATTCAATTTAATACATTATAATTGTACAGGACTCTCGATAGTTGTCATTGGATGTCTCCAATTTTCAATTACTTATTTTGGAACATCAATATGTTCCAATCGTGATCATCATGATTCCCAAATATCCGGCTCGAAGGACATTGGTCCTTTCAGCCGGATATTTGGGAATCTTGGCTTTATGAAGGAAGAGGACTGCGCCGACCCAGTGGTGGATTGTTACTGATGGTGCAGTGGAGCTTGAAGACACGTGAATTACAGCTATACATACATAGGGCAAGCAGTTGTTACCAAAATGTGATACACTCGACCTAAGTAAAAAGATGAAAGAAAATTGAGATACCTACATCTCAATTTTCTTTTTTATTCATTTTAAGAGTGCTGTAATCGTTATTTTTCGCGATTTTAAGTGGAATCATCATAAATTATTATTTATTGAACGGCAGTAATTTAGGGACACACCAGAATCTTAGTACCTATTAATTTCAAAGGCTACCTGTGATTGTTCTTCTTGCTAAGTTTCTAGATGCTAAATCCAATAGCTGCGACCTTCACATGAATCGGACACAAATACACCGATAAACAACTGACGCAAGTCATAACTTCCTTACCGAACCATCAGAAGCAAACATACATTAATAACTCCGCCATAAAACTTTATACAACCGAATTATTTTCAAATTACCCCCAAAGCGAGTTTAAATTACTTATGTAAATGTGGCAGATACCTGGCGAGGTTGGATCGCGTGTTGGCCCAACTTATAATTGGGGAGGCCTGCTGGCGGGGCGCAGTGGAGTCCGGGACACCACCCGACGAGGTTCACCACAGTTGCCAGCCGTGGTCCCACCATACATACCGACCGCGGTAACGTGACCCGTGGGAAGACAGCTTTACAAATCGTGCGACAGAACTAGTGGCTAGAATTTGTTGAACTTTAAATTTGTCAGTGACTGATTGATTAATGAAAAATCTTATATGCATTAAGATTTATTCGAGCAAGGGTTTAAATATAAAATAATTTTAATTCAATATAAGTGTCTAAAATGAATTTGTTCGTGTAAGAAGTTTGAAGACCGCTCCCGCCCGCCATGAGGCTAGCCCGTCAGTAACCTTGGCCTTACTAAAGCCAACGTCGGTCACACTTCCGTGTCCATCGCTTGCTAATTACTTTCATAAAATCCTGCTACACGAACAGCGTTGGACATAGAAGTTTGTCCAATATTTGATCCATTTCACTGTAGACAATGGGAGTATTGCACCAAATAGCACTTGGCTTCAGTCACTCAAAGTTGCACTGTAGATGATAATATATTAATAAACACTATTAAAGTGAATTAATAAAGCTGAATCTTAAAGTTCACATGATAGAATTATTTGCTTGATATCTAAAATATCAATTCAAGATGTAGACAGTCCTCAGGAGGTGCATTTATTTGGTAAATGAAGACCTTAGGTCTACGAGTTAAGAGTTGTCAAAAATTAAAAACCACCCTTCACCACTTCTTACTGCTTTGGCTTTTACACTACACAAGATTAGAGAAACCGAGAAACGTCAATAAAAAAAGGAAAAAATATGCACTTTGCAGCCTAAAATCACAAAGATGAAAAAAGAAGAGGATTTTTTCCAGCGGTAGGACATGGAAGGAACATTGTTGGGGAACCTCTGAGTTTGTTTGGGTCTATGTCCTCAGAGTAGCCAGATAGGAAACACCGGACTTATCTTGACACAAATGTATTTTTTTAACCAATTTTCAGAAGTAAATATCACGTGTCAAGGATGACACAGTAGGAACTTAGGAAGGCGAGCTGTACTCGGTAGTGGGTAGGTAGAACAAGGCTGTCTTGAGAATCATGATGATGATGAGGACAAATGATTCACTGTAATTCATAATAAAGTAAAGTAATTCTTAATGATTCACTGAAAGAGTTCCGACAATTTGCACGCTTTCCACGTTAACTAGGCTAAACAACGGAGCAAAAATAATAACTTAGTACATAGTTACCGAAGCTAAAGGCTATGTTTAGAATCTCACAACTGTGTGCAGTAACTGCGCTGCTCTGTAATTGCATTCCAGCTGACCTGCAACCTTCATTTGTCAAGATACCACTTAAGTCTACGCTATATTTTCATTCATTAATGAACATAAATAATTTTAGCACTTTGGTAATGTTTTCAAAAAAAATTGTACCTGCATATCTGTTACTTAAAATCTCCTACATCATGGTTAGGATAAAACCTTTAAGTTTAAACGTTTTGCGATATCCTCATATAATTTTAAGAAACAAAACCTATTTAGCAGTAAACCATGGCCTGGGTAAGGACTTAGCCTATAAGACATAGATCTTGGGTTGCAATTATATATATTATGTTTTATTTAAAAATATGATTCATCATTTTGTAACAATACCTCATGATTTTCATGATTAAATTCGAATTTTAGCTTAAAATCTTGATACTAAAATTATTTTTTCATGAAAAGGTCATTATGTTGGCAAAGTGGCAACGCTGAATGTCTGCATAGTTTATTGTTGATCGAAGTTAAGAATGCATCAACACCACGTGACTCATTCAGTTATCATTCACCAAATTTGCCATTTCCAAATCTAAATTAAAAATACATGACCGCAAAAATTCAAAACACAATTTTACGGTGAAATATACAACTCAACAATATCGTCCTGAATTCACGGAAAACCACGAAGGAAGTACTATAATATTAATAAATGCTCCGCTCCGGAAAGATTAGCGCCGACATGATAGAATTATGCTTTTTGAATAGCTTTGATAATATTAAATGAATACTGTCGCGTGAGCACGGGAGCGTTTGGTATCTACATCTACACACGATTTTGACAGACGATTAAAAACGTACGTAACATCTAACTTAATGTGCCATTGGATACAAGTTTAGAATATAAAGAAAGCTTACTATTACAGCTGTGCTGCTGGGGAGTATGTTGCGCCACTTCTTCATTCCAGTTAAAGCACTAGGAAGTGGTGAAGGGCGGGCGTTTTGGGGGATTGTCATAAGTAATTTTGACGTAATGAACGTAAATAAATATCTTTTGATTTTGATAGAAAAAACAGTAGGTATTAATACTATCCACACGTGCTTATCAAAAAGACGGCTACTTAGCTCGAAAACTTACCTTACTGCAACAGCCCATTTTAATTTCCCCTGTGTCGCTGGCTATCCGCTGAGATTGGTCGCCATGAGCCCAATGACCGAGAGTCGATTGTTACCGAAATTAAGATATGGATGGATGAGATAGGTACTTTACTTATAATCACTGAAATCTCAGGCTATGACTTTATTGCCCGTACCAGTGGCCAATATAACACGAATAATAATAAGACGAACCTCACAATACGGAACCCAACCATTACAGCGTATGAAAATAGAATATTAGCATATTAATGTGGCTGAGGATCCCTACATCCGGCCTCCTCCGTACATAATTAAGGCGCGCATTAGCTTTGTAATGAGCCCCGGCCGCTTACGTAGAGCTCCGCAAACGAGCCCCCGGGAATAGGGTGCTACTCCCGAGTCCCGACCCGAACATGTGGCTAAAAGTTTAGACAGCTTCATACTTTATTAATACTGTTTTGATGGTGTCATTGGGTCGTGAGGAGTTTGAAATATAAGCAACTGCTGAGGTCACATGTCGATGATCTTAGAGAGATCAATGGCCTCAGTGGTCTTTTGACATCTCAGACTTGAACACAGAAATGTATTAACTGGAAGTGAAATTGCTACATCTGCCAAGCAATTCACAACCATTCGACAGGCTTCCGAGTCGAAAATTGCCTAGTCCCCGAAAGCAAATAGCCTTCGGAAGAATAGTGGTCGTCTATTTGGTTGAAACTAACATTTTCGGGTTTCGGATATGTAAACAGCGTGTAGAGGACTCCTTCAATAAAATTTATGGATGTTCCATGCGGCACGGAAGCGTATCGAATGGTTGTAGTCGTAATAGCTGTGATGGGCGGAAAAAAACGCCGTCTCGATCAGAGGAAATACACACGCGAATTTTCACCGCGACTTTTCTCTCAGGTTTTTCCCAATTTTTCCCAATGGAGCGCAGTATCCTTGGAGTTAAACTTACTGATCGTATAAAGAACTCAATACTGCGTTCTAAAACTCAAATTACCGATGTAGGTCACACGGCTGCCAAGCTAAAATGGAACTGGGCTGGTCACATCTGTCGCATGCCGGAGGAGCTACGGGCTAAAATAACCACACAATGGGTCCCAAACAGCAGTAAACGGCAACGCGGCAGGCCCAGAATGAGATGGTGGGATGAACTCGACTCTTTCCACAGGGATTGGCGCATAACAGCACTGGATAGGGATAAGTGGAAGGAGTGAAGGGAGGCCTTTGCCCTGCAGTGGGACAGAAACGGCTGATAATAATAATAAAAAAAATTCCCAATGCTAAGTCAGTTTAAGTCTACTCCAGTACTTTGCCTCATAGGCTGTGTCTCTAACCAAGAGCAGACGTCCTGCAACCGTCACCTACTTTAGTTGGACAATTTTTCAGTTAGTTAAGCCGTTAATCTTGTTGCTGTACATCACAGTTCATTGACTTCTTAATTAACATTGCGCTAAAATATAAAATTGTGCGGATTTTTCAAGAAAAAATAAATCTTAGCAAAATGTCAATTGTGAATAAATGAAACATTGGCCCCGTTTCTGTTGTTCACAAACTAAACTAAATTTAAGTTCAGTGCATCTTTTTCTTTAAATTTCATTATGAAAAGGACAGAAGATAAATATTAGTTTAGTCCTGTCAAATTGGATAATTCATATACAAGTTTAGACGTGATTAAAAATTGGCTACTAAAATACGTCAATTTACGTCAGGCGCTGACTAATTTGACAGGACTAAACTAATATTAAATATTCTGTCTTTTTCATATTGAAATAGAAAGAAAAAGATGCACGGAACTTAAATTTAGTTTAGTTTGTGAACAACAGAATCGGGGCCATTTCCTGTCAATATTGTAATGTTAACAGTTTTTTGCAGGCGGCGCCACGACATACTGCGTTCTTTTTTTTAATCAAAATTCGCACAGCAAATTCTTTATTAGCATTTTCATGCCTAAAAGAAATGTAGTCTATTCATAGATTCTGAATAATTCTTCTCTTCGTTTGTCAACAAATCGACTCTACTAGAATCCCCGACCCACATCCAAGATATCTATTTACGTAACCGTCTCAAGTTACAGTTAAAATTAATCCATTTCCGTCGATAAACGATATCTACCGCAGTTAGTTCATTTCTTAGCCATTACGCTGATGAAAGTTCGTTCCGTAGAAGAATGAGGTCAAACTGTGAAACGAGATACACGTAGATTCTAATTTATTTATGTACATGTTTATTGCGTTTCTTCATCAGCAACAATTGATAAAAAAACTTGAGTCAAAACTTCGTTAACCAACATGAACCCAAAGCGTTTTGATCGTCATGGATGTAAAACACTATTCCGTCTACGCCAGCTAGGTTCTTCACTTCTTCAGATTCGATCTGTCTATCTGAGTGCTTGTTGTTGAGTTGGACAGTATTGCTATCTGAACCATCACAGCTTGGTCAACTTCACCCGATACTGCTACAAATCTCTTTTATTATTATTATCAACAAAAAATAACAAAATTAAATCCTAACTTAACTAAAACAAAAAACAAACTAAAATATAGCGTCGAAAAATTCATCCGCATCGCTGTCGACTGGTAATGTACCCAAGAGACTGGCGGCATTACCACGTTAAATAACAATGCTTAGCCTGTGGCCAAGGTAAAAGCCAGCCCTTGGGCCATGGGAAGTGTCAACCAGTCGTTTCGAAATTTACTTAAAAAGAACATGAGCATTCGGACCCCACGGCCCGAGGGTTTCAACCCCAAACGGCTCGAATATATAACTTCCGCTAAGGTTATTATATTTTCGCCGCTTGAGGTTTTCCGCAGCCGCAGCAGCAGCTAGTGTCGCTAGCTAAATATGCTAGTGTTAGATTAAAAGCACTTGCTGTGTTCTTCAAGCTTCATGGGTGGTGAAATAAGTAAAATTACAGACACTTCAATCCTACCCTGATTTACTCAACGTCACCACAAAGATTATATCTTCTAACCAAATATTTACAAACCACGACCACCTGCAAACCAGGCCGCCTTACTTTCCCATATATAAGTCCTCCTCATAAACATAACATTTCATTAGTTCCACCATCAATAAGTCAAAGTAAAATAACACTCAAACATAACCGCCATCAGAACCACAACAAACACAGAGTCATGTGCTCCTTGCGTGTCAACCCCGCCATGAACCAAAGACTTCCATAAAATTAACCAACTCCATAGTCTGACGGAGTAAACCAGCCAGGGTTGCTTGATTTACGACGAAAGGTAAACGCAAATAGTTGGCATTAGCTACGATTCTTTCTGCATGCATTTTTAATGGTTACGAAATATTATGTCATGTTCGACTCTGTAGCGAATGCAGAGTTGCTTGGGAGTAGGTAAAAATAGAACTGGGAAGGTGAGTTACGTATTATCAATTACGTACAGTGGTGGACTATTCCAACTAAGTCCTTTTTAACCCTGTAGCGGTATCTACAACGACGCCACATGCGAACAACGCGTCATACGACGTCACGAAATCCTGCATCTCGCAAGCAGAGTTTACCGCGCAACTAACATAGATACAACGGCCCGACATGAATCATTGGGCAGTTGCCCGCCAGAAACAACACCCGTCTGGTCGGAGGATCCTCCCTTTTCTATAGAGTATGAGTGAACTTTACACCCTGTTCCTCATACCCTCTAAACTGGTGACCCCGAACATGAACGTCAGCGCAGCCTTCGTGCACCTACTTCAGCGTGACGTCATCATCATCACTCCCGCAAGCTTTAGCGGTGAGTCACCCAGCCAGCCAGCACCCACGGCTTCAACGGGTATCCTGACCACCAGCATGCAGCGACCGCGCATTCCTGGTCATCACCCTCAGCCTCATCAACAACCTCGGCACAGCACACTGCGCTTTCGGCCGGTCAACAAGAAGAGCTCTTAATTACTCTCCTGGTCGACGCCAGCAGTCAGCCTCAACCCGACGCTTGTACCACATCCGACGCACTGGAGCATAATACAGCGCCACCCCGACTCACTGGGGACATCTTCGCAGACAGTTCCGGCTCACCGTGAACTATGCGACAACCGGTTCCGACTCACTGGAACCTCAGCTGGCCTGACAAGCATCGCAAGATACAAGACTCAGCCTACTATCGACCTCCGGTCTCCGGGGGGGAGTGATGTAGCGGTATCTACAACGACGCCACATGCGAACAACGCGTCATACGACGTCACGAAATCCTGCATCTCGCAAGCAGAGTTTACCGCGCAACTAACATAGATACAACGGCCCGACATGAATCATTGGGCAGTTGCCCGCCAGACACAACACCCGTCTGGTCGGAGGATCCTCCCTTTTCTATAGAGTATGAGTGAACTTTACACCCTGTTCCTCACACTTCTATAACCCCATTATAAGTGGGTAAATCAGAAAGCCTGATAACCAGTCTTATCAAGGGGTGAGTGGATTGTGGAGGTCCTATAGGCAGTCGCTCCATGTAATATACGTACTAGTGTTCAGCTGCATTCGGTTAGACTGGAAGCCGACCCCAACATAGCTGGGAAAAGGCAGGCAGATGATGATGTATTGGGTAAATCTGATGGCTTAAGTGCAACATGCTGATATTCAACTGTTTTATATCTGGACAGAAAGCCATAAAACTGTTATTTTATGGGGACAAAATTAATATATTCCGCACCCTTGTTCTAAGTGCATGAAGTTTATAACGATTTTCCATTATTCAATAATCACCAATTTGGGTGTCACCCGCAGAAAGATGATTGCAGTTCACTCTGCTAAGTACAATTCCTTTGAAGTGATTCCAAGCCTAACCCAATACCGATTGCATTAGACAGGATACCATATTTTTTACCAAAATATCTCATTGAATATCTGTGGAGAACGTGGTTGATTTCACATTCCTAACATTTCTGTATCCTATCTTTTTGTAATTCTTATTGTGTAATTGTTTGTTTTCCCGAATAAATAAACTACCAGATATTTAATTATTTCGCCAAGTTGTGACATTGCGACGTTATTTACGAGGCAGCAGGCAGCGATCCACGTAATGCGATGTTTGCATTATTCACTGACTTTAAAGACCTTCGCCGTTTTGATGTCTGATTAAATTAGCTTTACGATTTGAGTTTACAGATACAGATCATATCAGCAACATATTTCTATCAATCAATCTATTTCGGGTTTACTGCTGAAATGCCTTACTTTATTTCCCACACTTACATAAAAAGGGTTTAAGCCATAATATGTTTGAACCCTTCTGTGTTCTATTTTACGGGTTTGGTTTCAGCACTTAGTCCTTCAAGTGGACCAATTGTGCGTGGGCCATGGCGGCCGTTGGTGGTTGTTTGAACCCTTTATTACTATGTAACACGATAAGAGAAAGCTCTAAATTACTAGATTTAAAGGTTTAGTAGGTTCTGGCAATAGCAGAAGCCACTATTGAAAATTACTTGATGCCTTTATTAAAAATTTAACTATTTCTCAGGTTCCTAGGCCCACACTTCACTCTGTTAAAGATATTAATATCATGACAGTACCTTGTCAATACATCTATGAACACATCATGTAAGTAAGGAAAAATTTAAATCTTTTCAGTAAAAGAGGTGACAGACACACCTATGGGACTAGAAATAGAGACCAATTAGTTCAACCAGGTTTCAGATTGGCTAAAGTAAACTCATCCTTCATGTTGACTGAACTGTTCTTTTTAGTACGAACGCCTTTAACGTGCACGTCTTTCTGCATCGTTCTCACATGTATAACTTCAACATGAATGATGTAACCAAGATTTTTGTAACAATTTTATGATTTAAAAGAGTGTCCGTGGAGTTTTTTGCCCGTTCTTCTCCACAGGTACCTACACTTAGGAATTGGCAACTAGCTTCATCTTTCTGACTGACCGACCCTTGACAATTCAAAAGTGCCTATAATTGGTTTATTTGAAATAAATGCTTTGAGTTTGAGTTTGAATAGGACGCACTGGTTGAAGACTTAGTATTCAAACACTGCGGGACAGGCGATGTGAAGACTTGACGGAGTTTTCCAAAATAGGCTATGATTATGATTTATAAACAGTTGAACCAATTAAAACATATCCTGATTCTGAATTTCTTTTCTAATTATCGAATGAGAATCCAAGTCCCTGCGCTAGGTAGCCTGCTTTACCAACCACTAGTCACTAGATCGACGACACAGTTAAACTTATATAACTTAAAACAGTTTTATTTTATTTGCTCTCAAGTATTTCCATTTCAAAGCAACTAAACCGAAACCTAAACATGAAACCGATTTATCTCTGACTCCTGCTTTCACAAGTAAAAATATTCATAGAATATAATACTTGTATCTCAAGACACATTTATTTTATTTCAGTTATTAATGTCTTTCCATAACGAGAACTGCTCTATTATACAGAAGTACTAATAGTTTGTCGTAAATCTTGTTTGTCGGCAGACAGTAGGTACTTGTGGCCTTCAAGATAAGATTTTTGTTAATAATGCTAGATAAACTAGCCTTTAAATAGAACCTATTCTATTTGTTATTGTTATTTGTCAAATTTTCCCAATCAACTTTGAACCTTATGCTGTAGCGATAACGTTGAAAATCCATTAAAGAAATTTGACAGATTTTAGTAGCTTGATATGCTGGCATCTGTACATTAATAATTATTCAGTTGATAATTCTCATTTTACCGTTCATTGTAGCGGCCGTTGAGAGGTCCATGTTCGGTAGTATCTTTGATGAGTGATGACAGTACATAGATTATAGACCCTCAAAAGAATATAGTCCTCCAGACCGTATTTCGGCCAATTAAAACGTTGAGTAGCCTTCGGCGTAGGAAACACAGGTGCACTCTCTCTCCCCTCACTCTCATAGCCCGATGGCCCGATGGGACGAATAATAGTGAGCTATTTAAAATTCATGATATCTTGAAGTCCTCAATAGGCCTTTGAATGTGAAGGTCTTCCTGGTTCAGTTACATAAGCCTATAGCCGCTAATCACAATTCACATTTATTTTAAAAACCATACAACTATCATCACATGCTTACCTAATACAATAGTTTAGTTATACACACACACATTGACATTCGATTTTCTTGTACTACCTGCAGGCCTCATTTTCTGCAGGCTTCTAGTATAACTGGATGCAGCTGAATACCAGCATGGTACGTGGAGGGACTGCTTATCTGACCTACAAAACGCAGTTACTGGGTTAATTTCTCCTTGGATATAATTTCGAAACATTTGTAGAACAACCTACGAGTAATTCCCAATTCATTCGTATTCACAACGTTAAAAGTGCCATATTTCGTCTGCGTACTACGATCTACAGAACGCTCCCATATTTCTTTATTTCCTGCAAAGGACAGGCCTTTTAAGGCTGGGGGAGGTTCAGTTAAAAGATTGCATTAATGCATTAACTAGATGGTGACAGATTGCGAACCCGACGGTTACGATCACCGGGTAATCCATTACCCACTGACGGTTAAACTTGCCAAGTAATTGATTACGTGGCGTTATCCGATTAACTGAAGTCTTGATAGGTAATTGAATATGGCCTTTGAAAAGAAACGTTTGGAAATATAAACATATAACATTACCTAATGTAAACAACATGTTTTTGACTTATGACACCAACATGTTAACGCTTAGACATCTTGCAAAACACATGACAGTTTTGTATGATACATATGTGCTATGTTGATTATCAAACCCGAGGCGGCATTATTCGATTAGGAAGCCGAGTGTTTAATGATCAATGCACCCGCGTTTCATACGACGCGACGTTTTTCAACACACTTGCGTGGAAAAAACAGACTTGTATTGTTATTAACTTTATGGAAAATGGTGCGCAGGTTTTGTTTTCCGCGCACCGCGCTAGCGATGCGCGCGCAGGTGTAAATAAAGGTACTGGCAAAACCGCAAATCAGCATATAAAAAATATAATAACCACAAACTAATGTTTAGTCTAATCGTTGTTGTTGTATGTCAAATTGTAGTATAATTAGTATGGAATAGAAAGTATTATTAGTATTATTATTTTTAGAAATATATATGTTACGGTAAATCTGATTAATTGAAAATTATTAATATTTTTACAAAATTATTAATAATAACCGTGAATAAACGATCGAAATTCATTACTTTTAGTAGTAATTATTAATAATTCACGACACATATTGGTGAAAGTTATAAAATAAATAAAAACCCATGAAAAGTTAACAAAAAATAAACTATTGAACATATTAGTTAAAAAATAAACAGTTAAAAATGGGTAGTATTTAAAACGCAAATCAAAAAATATCCTTTTTCTATGCAATAAGATTCCGAATTCCCATCAAAATTACTGATTGCACAGCAAAAAATTTAACTCAAAATATCACTAAACACACTACAATTTATTTTCGCAGCGTACAGCGATTTTTACGTCAGGTCGACTATTTCTGTCTGCAGGGTTTAAAGGAGCCTGCGGGCGGAGAGTAATGGGTAACTCTCCGTCCGATCAGGACCAGGCCCGTGCCGGACGGCGCGTACGTGTTCCACGCGCGCCTCAAAGAGATGTCAGCATAAAGGAAGGGGCCCGAAAAGGCCGAAGCCTGCCGGGGCAGCGGGATTGTCCGAAAGGGTTACCGCTACCCCGGAACACAAAGGGCTAAGGAAGGAACACGGGTGGGTTTTAGTCAGTAAGAGTCTGACACTCCCTTCTGCTCCACCCAGAGCGGGAGGGGTCATTGGATGATTTCCCATCCACAAAAAAAAAAAAAGGGTTTAAAGGAACCTAACCAAACCGAACCTCGGGGTGCCCCTGACGTCGTTTGTGATAAATTCAAGCTATCTCAAACACTGACTTATTACATGGACCACGGGCTGTCGGGCATTATTAATAATGGCCAGTCAAAGTGATAAATTAATCACTTTGCCCATCGCTCTTGGGCATTATTAATAATGGCCGGTCCTTATTAATAATGCCCAGTTAATCACGTTGCCCGTAACATATACATTAGTTCAATGAAAATCCGCAATAATAAAACGCCAGTCAGGGTCCTTTCCGTTTGGTTCCGGGCCGGGAGGGACCACGGACAATATAAGGTAAATAAATTTTAGTTCATTTTAAGACCAAGGACAATAATTCAGACTATTTAAAAAAAAAAGTGAAATATTGTGGTCCGTGGATTCCTTTTGTTCATGAAGTCTCGTGCACTTAAAGTAAAAAGCACGCGCGTTTAATACACTGCATTATGGACCTACAACCGATTCATTAAGAGCCACTTTCAGAGCAAGTGTAACTAAAAAAAAACAAAATTCTTGAGTTTTCAACTGGATTTCAAAACTGATTTTTGTAGAAAGCGCCATCTAGGATCACATTTCTACACTACCAAGGTAGCATTCCTATAACATTGCCATCTAGCGGCGAGTAGCTGTATTCGGAATTGATTCTATTCCTCACTAGATGTCGCTGTTATTGTATGTATTTAGTTCTTAAAGTTGTTTTGATTATAGAGGGCGTTCTATAGGACTATGAGAGACACAATGAAAAGCCCCTAGGCCTAGCTAATGTTTGTGATCCACTACAGAGCAAACGCCTCCGCTGTGTCTGTCCAAACCTCTCGATCGTTTGCAATATCTAGCCATGTCTGCCCAGCAAACCAGTGGCCTAGCCAGTTCTAAAGGAGCCCTATATCTATGAAAAAATTTCGAGACCCATACCTGCCGATCGATTCTGTAAAAATCTCACCGTGAAAAGTTAGGTGAAGTGAGCTTAGAGTGAGCTGTCAAGAGTATCAATCCCTAGCATCAGGATGACACTGACATCTCACTCCACGCTCACTTCACCTAAGTTTTCACGGTGAGATGGTTACAGAATCGCACTGCTGATTAGTTAGTAAAAGCTAAAGGAGGATATTTTGTTTTTTTTTACAAAATAATTAGAAAAACATCTTATTCTGAGAATGCAAGAGCTTGAGAAGTAGACCGTGCCTGTAACTTGAAGCCTTATAAACAAAATTAATTTTCATATGTTTTATAAGAATTTTAGGTTGTGGATAACCGTCGAAGGGTACTTAATGATCTCCTGCCACCAAAAGGCGGGGCCTGCGGGTGGCGTAACTGGGGCTGTATCGTAGCTCGAACAGTCAGGCCCCAAGAAGTGGCATGCGCGCCTTAAGCACAGAATACCTAATAGTACTTCGTACAGAATGGCCACTCCCTACCCCGCGCTGACATCAGATACCGCACCTCACCCCGCACACCCGCGACATTATCAGCGGTTCATTAGCTAGGGGCGCTCACAAAGAACCGCAGCACTGTACTGCTGACACGAACACACAATTTTGCGATTTAAAAGTTTTATCTGAGTTTTAATCACGATGGTTCGATATTGTGATGCTTTTCCGAATTTGTATTTACATAAATATTTGTAAGATATCGCATTTTAATACCATGCGATATAATAACCGATTATTTATTGTTAAGTAGGTCATTTAAACGAAAATATTTGAATGTAAGCAATATTTAGCTAAGTACCTTATTTGCATGGGTATTTGCTCTGGGATAGCAACATTTAGTGAAGTGGAACTGATGATGAGACCACAGATGGCCACCGGGACTACTCAATAATAAGTATTTCACAGGTTGCGATTCGATTACTTTAATATGTTTGCTAAGCACAATTTATGCTCGTCACAACGCGAATCGTGAAATGGAGCTGATGATGGAGTACCAAGAGAACTCCTCAACAATTAACGTCCCTGCATCGGGAAAAGCAATATTTTGTACAAGGCGATGAGCAAGTTGACATTAGGTTATTGTAACTTAGATACTTTATAAACAGACCCACTAAAAAGCGAGAAATAAAAACTTTTTAGCATAAAAAAAACGACTTCCAAAAAAACACTAAGCACAAAGTGAAAAATAACTAATTTCGTAAGTCGGTGGCAATAAACTAAAATACAGATCCAAAAACACCGACTTCCGAAATTAAAGTTATTGTTAAAAAGTTTTACATTTATTACTTAACTATTATAATATTATTTTTATTTCATTACGAACCCGACTAATTAGATAAACAATCAAACTAGTCCTTTCTAGTCGCGTCGTCGTCGTTCACGCCATTTTTTTTACGCTTCGCACGACCACCAACCCTACTAGAGTTTACGCACACATTTGCACGTGTACCAACGTCATTTGGCTATGTAGTAGTAGTAGGTAATTATTTTGCGCGCGTTGTACGGAGTGTCCGGGGTGTGCCTTAAGGCCAGGACTCTCAGAATCGACCTATTTTGATTCAACATTAAACAATCAAATATTCTTTGTTTTGATCTGATAAAAATATATGTTGTAGTTCAATAAACATTCTTGATTATTCTATGGTTCAAAACACGATATTTACAACTTCACTCGATCATAAAAAATCGCAAACAAATCGAAAATAGGGAAGTTTTTTATCGTTTTTCAAGTTGTACTTGAAGTAGACCAAAGTTTTACTCTAAAAAAATATGTCAAAAAATAGGCAATGATGTTTAGGAGAATATTCTACGGCTATTTTTTTTCAAAACAGATTTTTATTGTTTTGACAAGATATAATATAACAAAGCGGCCCGCGCGCTTCGCTTTAGTAGCCGGCTAGGCGTCTCCGAGGTAGGACCTGTGTCGCTTTTACTGGCTCGCCGCGTTCCTCCGCTAATCGATCGAAATATACGTTATATTATTGTTATTTTCCGTGTTTGTATATTAGTTTTAAAAATAAGCCTGTAAATATTGTTTTTAAGTTCTAGTATTAATAATTAAACAAGATATTAGTTTATGTTGTAAAATATAATGGTATTTTCAAGATTAAATTATGGGGAATAAAAACAGAAGAAAGAAAAAAATATCCAGCATTGAACTGCGGAAGCTTAAAAAAAAAAAGGTAAGATTGATTTTTATTTTTCTACGTTGTTATACCTACCTACTTTTAAAAAACGACGCGACAGAGCAATATTGTAGTTGTATAGGTAATTATGTACTTACCTACTTGCTTTCGTCACAGTACTAGCAGACAGTAGCAGGTAGGTAACTAGGTACCATAAATTTACAATTATACTAATATCAAAGTAAATATAAACTACTACTCCATTCACAATAAGATTACACATTTAAACAAACCTTTTTTACAGCTTGTTCAAACGATTTTGACTTCTATTACGTAGGCATAAGGATGGCATTAAAAGCAAAAAAGTGCTTACAATAATAACTGTTTACTGCTTTTAATGACATCCTTATGCCTACGGAATAGAAGTCAAAATCGATTGAACAGACGGTAAAAAAGGTTTGTTGAAATGTCTTATCTTATTGTAAATGGAGTATAGTTGATATTTTAGTTTTTATGAACAAAACAGTAGCACAACTACAACAAAGATAATTTTTGCTAATAAAACTTTTTATCTTTGCAGTTCATCGATACCAAGATGTAAAGGCGTATTTACAAAAAAAATGCACAGGCGAACAGTAAGTACCTAATCTACAATTCGATTTTTTACCCGACTTTCAAAAAGGAGGAGGTTATTATGTTCGACTTTATGTATGTTTTTTTTTATGTATGTTCTGTTCACTGATTCTCCGTCAACTGTGGACCGATTTTGAAAATTCTTTTTTTATTTAAAGTGTATGCTCCCGAGTTGGTCCCATTGTCACCAAATCGGAATCTGATGAGGGAATCCTATGGAAATCGAGGGAAACCCTCACATTTTGTAGGCACACCTATAGTGATTTGGGTAGGTATTTTTTATAGTAGCTCGTGCATTTGCTCTCAGAAAGCACCATTCGGTGAAGTGGAACTGATGATGAAGACCACAGATGGCCATCGGAACTACTCGATAATAAATATTTCACGGGTTGCGATTCGATTAGGTACTTTAATGTGGTTGCTAAGCACAATGGAGCTGATGGTGACTTCTCAATCAGCTCCAGTTCTTATAAAGAGAACTCCTCAACAATTAAGACTGTGCCGACCCTACAGTGGCGCCCTCATCGTTTGTTTGGTTATTTCATACAATTTAGAATGAAAATGCAGAAAATAAGCACGTTAAGTTGTGCTTCACAAGATTATACGTTAATATTATTATAAAAGGTAGTTTTATATTGTTTAGTTTCATTATAATCCTTAAAACGGATAAAAGTGGCCACTATATTCCGTGTTTTGTAAAAGGTGATGAGCAGTTGACATTAGGCTATTATAACTTAGATTAGTTACAAACTGGACTACTAAAAAATGAAAAATAAAAACTTTTTTACAAAAAACAACCGACTTCCAACAAAACACTACAAAATGAAAAATAACTTTAATTTCGGAAGTCGGTCTCAATAAAAGAAAATGCGGAACCCACGTCACCGACTTTTTGTTCAGTATTTGCTTCTCGCTCAGGCGCAATAGGTAGGTAGACATGTACTTACTTACCTAATGCATCAACTCAAATCGCGCGCCTACTGTATCTATTCTACAAATTATAATAATAATGCAAGGTTGTTGATGTTGTTGTACTTTTATACAAAATAGTGACTAGAATGTATGTAGATATCTGTTACCTCCTGACTTACCAATCGACTTACCGACTGACTTAACGACTTTGGTTAGTTTTAGTTTTAATTGTAATATTTTGAGTCAAATAAAAAGCAACTTTTTTCTTTTATTGTTTCAGTGACAGTCATGATTCATATGATTTTACTGTTGAAGTGGAAAACAAGGAAGATGACTTTCAACCCGTTTCAGGACGCAGAATTGTCGACATAAATTTGATTTTGCGAAAACTGCAAGAAAAAGTAGGAATGAACGCGGCATGCCAATTATAAACCGTGTATGGCAAGACAAGGAAAATGAGCAACCAGATAAATGCGCATCCAGTACACACTCTCTGCCTCAACCAGCACCCTAATTGCGAAACACACTATCGATCTCAATTTGAATAATTTTGAAGCATATTGCTAATCCATTGCTTCATATGTTCGAAAAATGTGTCTGCTCCAACAATGTAAAACACGCAATGAACGTTTTTGATCTGTCAAAATGAAACCCATTGTTACTAATAGTGTGTTACGCAATTACCCCGCTGATTTGCAGCAACCAGGTCCAAGCACGCTCGTGATTAATATTTATGATTTTTGATTATTTTTTGAGTAAATGATTAAGTTATTATTATATATTTTAAAAAGTATTTCTTATTTCTAATAAATAATTTATTGTCCTGTGTATTATATTGTAATGAGTTTTATCAGAATTTATTTAGTCCAAAGTAAGTAAGTAAGTATGTAACTAATAATAAATAACTAGCTTATGCCCGCGACTTCGTACGCGTGGATTATAAATTAGTTATAAAACATACCCTATGTGGTAGGTGAAAACTAAAGCTACGGAATATAAACTCCTGTCAAAATCCTTCCAGTAGTTTATTATCAGACAAACATTCTAAAAACTGGATCGTAAGGAAGCGCTGTAACAGTCATGAAAGAAAAGAGGTAACAATTAAAAAAGAAACAATTATTGGTAGGTAATAAAGTGATTTATGTTGATAAGTATACTTATATTTCCCTAAAAACTAAACACTCGAAATATTAACATGAATTCCGTAAAACAAAGTTAACTGTTCCTACTGTTACAATTTTAAACTGTGACGCAAAATTTTTGCACAGCGGGGTCAGCGAGTTCATTTGAACTGCGCGCTCGCGGGACTTGCCACGCGAGGAGGGGGGTAACGCTAAATGCCTACTGCGCTCGAATATCCTGGCCTTAATGGGAAAACGTGAGGTCATGGGATCGGCCGCACCTGGTGTCGCCTGGTGACGGGGCCCGCTAGGCATGGTGGGCTGATACCAGTCGGGGGTGCGGCGAATGTACAAGTATCTCCCGGGCCCCCGACTTATGGTAGTAGAAGGAACAGTGGGGATTTAGTCGGTAAGAGTCGAGTGTCCGTTGTCCCCAGACAATGGCCCCGATTCTGTTGTTCACAAACTAAACTAAATTTAAGTTCAGTTCATCTTTTTCTTTCTATTTCATTATGAAAAGGACAGAAGACAAATATTAGTTTAATCCTGTCAAATTAGTCAGCGCCTGACGTAAATTGACGTATTTTAAGTAGCCAATTTTTTAATCACGTCTAAACTTGTCTAGGTATGGATTATCTAATTTGACAGGAATAAACTAATATTTATCTTCTGTCCTTTTCTTAATGAAATAGAAAGAAAAAAATGCACTGAACTTAAATTTAATTTAATTTGTGAACAACAGAATCGGGGCCAATATCCGTGAAAATATCCATGAGGATTTCCCCACGGAAAAAAAGAAAGTTGGTTGATACGAGTAACATTTTGACGAATCTTCCCCTGTAGTGTGGGGGCCCCATATCATTGATAACTGTGGCTGATATGGAACCAAGAACCATGGAACCAAAGTTCTGCTGCAAAACCACATTGTAGGTACCTATAGTAAGACACTAGGCACATTATTTGACCCTAAGAACAAACACACCTCTCTCTAGAATCTAGTTTAACTCGATGGAAACAGTCTTTACAATAGGTACTTTCTTTTCTACAATAAATCGATGCGACATGTTCGTAAAGCTGCTGTTTACGGCCTGAGAGCTGATAGCTATCTACCCACAGACAATTAAATGTTCTTTTTGCTACTTTTCGTCTGACATGCAAGGAACATAGAGGTAAGAGGCATGGCGTCCTACTGGAAAATAATTGTTAAGGGTTTTCTTTAACCCTACGTATGAACGTGGATCCAAACGAGACACAATGGCTTTTTAATGTTTCTATAATTACGGCATTTAACCGGTTAATGGACTTGGGGTGACGTGACGCCTAGCTTTCACCTTAGTTTGGATACCTCATTCAAAGATCATGCCACTGTGGCAGAATCACAGATGTTCCAGTGCCGCTCTACAAAGATGTCTGCATGCTGTGGCATCATCATTAACGATACAATCGCAATCTGATATTAGGATCACTGAATTGAATAAATAATAGCATTCTTTTCGCAGTTCCGGTAAACAATAACTATTATTATTAATATGTAATTGAGTAGGTAATTGGTAATCTATTGCTATTGCTTTAAATATGTAAATAAACCTGGTGTTGGTCCTGCGCCTGATCTCTCTCCGATCGTGATGGATTGCCGTCCCATCGGACTATGAGAGTGAGGGAAGAGGGAGTGCACCTAGCTTCTGACGTTTCCCTAACCAAGCAAAAAGAACGTCAAGCGAAAACAAAGTAGGTACTTAATAGCGCGGTCTGGTGGGAAGTGACGCGGCGGGTCAAAGGCGGAAATTTCACGCGGACGAAATCGCGAGCAGAAGCTAATAGCTAAAACATAAACTACACAGTTAGTATCAACAAACATTCAAAATGTATTTTGCACCAGCACAGCACAATCTGCCGAGATCTCGATTTCGAGTCCCAAAAACTCGTTCATATCTCACCGTACGATCGAGATATCGAACGAGATCCTCTTACCACGAGATTGAATCTCGAAAAATGGCTCGAGATATCTAGATTACATTCCCTACTTATGCTTGCTATGAAACTAGAATGAAAAGGCCTCACTTTCATTCCCTATCCTCTTACCTCGCCTGCTACTATCAAGACCAATATTTGTACACTTACATAGTGCAACATAACTTTTGCCTTTGACTTTGTCCTCACTTGTCACTTCGTGCCTAGCACTTAAAAATGCCGCCTCTATACAACTATTCACACATCACACACGTCGCTTCGCACCTACCTCCCACTGTCTCCGGCACTCCGGTCTCCGGCACTCGAGTGCATGGCGCTAACGAGTGCGGTCGCCAACGCTGCCGCTGCGGCTGCCGCGGCCGGCGCAGGCAAGAAGAACGCGCAGGTCCAGTTACAGGCTGAACTCAACACGGATGATGAGTGGAACAAGTTTCTGACGAGAGATGGACTATTGGGTAAGTTTAATTGTTGATTTGGTTTGCTATCTCTCTTGGACCCTACTGAAAGCATTAAACTCGTTGCCAATGCTGGGACGAAATCATTTACATCGAACCCATTCCATCTACACCCTAAATCTTTAGTTACAAACTACTATAGTTTGAATTTCGAGGCCTGCCGACTCCCGAAGGAGCCACGAACAATGGAGCCTCGACTAATTGGACACTATCAATGTGTCTCCAATTAGTCGAATCTGCATTTGTTAAGCCACATTTTGATAAAGTAGTTGCCATCCTTTGTTATCTCGAAAACTTTCATTCAATGATGAGGATATTAATTAGAAGTTTTAAATCACTTATCCGCTAGCCTTTAAATCATACACTTTCGACAAAATAGTCTTTTTAGCACCCTGTGGACTATTTGTGTGTCATGTTCTATGTGTGATGGCCAGTTGTGGACGTGTACTCGGAGTGGTGTGGGCCCTGCATCGGCATGGTCGGCAACCTCAAGAAGATCAAGGTGGAACTGGGCGGAGACAACCTTCATCTAGCCGTGGTAAGGCTTACATCACATACAATTATTATGAAACTGCATAAGTACCTATCAATATTTTCAACTAGCTGCTGCCCGCGACGTCGTCTGCGTGCATGCTCTACAGCACCAAAAATACCTAAGATGCCAGTGTCGCTATAGCATTATAAGTACACAACTTTTAAAATAGGATTAAAATATAAGTTTTTTTTGCAAGCGAAGCAAGTGAAGAGAGTTATATGGGAATCCTGCTGAGTTCAGTCATAAGATGTGACTGAAGGAAATAGAGAAAATAATGCAGGAATACATTCCAGGACACAAAAGAGTAAAAATACGTACAAAGGTATCATACTTTACAACACTTCCCTATAAACTACGTTGGTAGTTATGCTGACAGGAGCCAAAATGTAAAGAGAGTCAGGACTGGTGACGCGGGAGCAAGCGACGTACAGTTGCCCGTGTGAGAAGCAACTCGTTCTGAGGTCAACACCCGCTGCCCTGCGACTTATTGATGGTCATCGCGAAGCAAACACTCACGGGGAACTGTACGCTCTTGAACTGGAACAGGAAGTTATGAGGTGTTAGGGGAATGCGTGGTATAAATACTGCCTCGCCGACGCCACAACCCGTCAGAATTTCCGCCTCAATGGTGGGTCTGTGGAGCGAGATGACTTTAAGGCGGTTAACACAACTTCGGAGGAGATAGGTTCCGAAGAAGCATAATAGGAACACCGACCTTCAGCTTGATGGTATGCGCTGGAAGTCCACTTGCTGACAGGGAGCTCAGAAATTCCACGGGATAATGTGTGGCGTCATCTTGCTCGACAACAGTGTTTATCGAGGTGTAGACCACTTTATTCCGCTCAATTTCCGAGAGAATGCATTCGTTAGTTGCTGCAGCCTGATCATTTTTGGGCATCAAAATGGCCCGCTCACACACCCAAGAATTCTGCTGGTGTGGTATACGACTGATGTCCCCGTATACACAGCGAATTAGTTCTTCTGAGCTGGATACCACTCTACCGAGAGACTCTGGAAGCCCCACCTGTCTCTTCTGGTAGAGTGCCTTCGCCAAGACTTAGAAGGACATCGGAGAATTCTTGAGCACGTGTATTGCCGCCGAGCCGAGCTCTCATATTAATGGTCAAGCGAAGCGTACGAACTCGTGACCACAACGAAGATCGTTTCAACGAAGCGTTCACCTCGTCAGCCCTCGAGCCCCGCGTCACCACGGGAAGCGTTTGCCGAAAATCACCACTGAACAGAACTGTGACACCACCCATCAAATGTTCGTTCCTGCGGATGTCCTGCAGGATTCTGTCCACGGCCTCAACTGCCTTCCTATTGGCCATCGTACACTCATCCCATACGATCAGAGAGCAATCCTTGAGCACGTGTCCCTTATCGCTGTTACGTGACACACCACAAACAGGCGTTTCAGCGCTCTCTAAATCGATGGGAATTTTAAACATGGCATGTGCTGTCTTGCCACTCGGAAGCAGTGTGGTAGCGATTCCCGATGACGCTACAGCAATAACAATTTTGCCTTGCCTCTTGACCTCTGCAAGTATGCCAATGGTAACAAATGTTTTTCCTATTCCACCAGGAAAACATGTTCCAAGAAAAACATTTTACCCTGGTTTTGCCCAACGCTTTCAAGGACGGTGTCATAAATTTGCTTTTGCTCTGAAGAGAACAAAGCGACATGGTCATTTCGTATGGTGGTCATTTCGCGTTATACTCCCGATTTTCACGGTCTTGATACGGTGATGATTGGGGAGCTGGTAACCCATATTCGATCAGTGGATTGCCGCTGATAGAAATGACCACATATTGAAGTGAACTGAGACAGGTGTTCAGCACGCGTTCATCGGTTACTTCGACTTCGTCTTCAGTAGCGCGCCTCAAAGCTCGTAGAAAATCTTCAGACAGATGATGGCGATACTTCTCCCACAAAGCTACCGGGTTCGCAACTCCACAAAACACCAAGATGACGGCAAACAGATGACGCATGCGGCTGGGACTGTCACTGACGCTCGCCTCCGTGAGGGTGTCATGAAATGAAATGATCATCATCAATGAACATAACTTTTTTGTAATACTTGACACCGCATTTTTTTTTAATTGTCTTCCTCAACTCTGCTCAAGATTTTGAGGGTTTTATTGGAACTTGAATTTGTCAAAACGAACTATACGATACAACTTTTATGAAGAAAATGCACATCACCATCTATGAATTTTAAGAATAACTAACTACTTACCTCGCCAACAAATTTAAATTATTAATTTCCAAAAAATGTTAACATGTAACTTGATTTGATTTTTATGAAATCTCATAGATGGCGCTGTTTTTAAATTGTCTTTATACTACTAACATTCATTAAACTATATTTCTCTGCCCAAGTTACTTAAATGGCGTAGTTTTTATAATGTAAAGCTAGATAATAGCATGGCTTACTCAAAAACAACATTTAGATATGCGTCGTTAGATTACACGCTGTCACAGAATGCGTAAGAAAAATAAAGATTCACAGCTCCTCCCCCGTAGGTGATAGCGTGATAATATATAGCCTATATGTTGACCCGCCCTCTTAGTAATATTCATGCAAAATTTGAAGTAAATCCATGCAGTACTTTTTGAGTTTATCCCGGACAGACAAACAGACAAACAGACAAACAGACAAACAGACAAAAATTCTAAAAACTATATTTTTGGCTTCGGTATCGATAGTAGATCACGCCCCAAGTATTCTTGTTAAAAAATATTCAATGTACAGTTTTGACTTTCCTACGATTTTATTATATGTATAGATTTGTGTCCGCAGGCTAAATCGGACACGATAGAATGCCTGAAACGGTTCAGGAAGCGCAGTGAACCTACTTGGATGTTCATCGCGGTAAGTTTTGCGATTAATACCATAACTTATCTTCCGTAGAAAAGAATAGAAGAGTCTTTATTATGTACATATCTTAAATGAATTACAGATTTACTTAAGGTGACATAATGAGCGGTCTCATATTTGAAGAAAACACAAAACAAAAGACGCAGAAAAAGAAACTGGATGTGTCAGATAAAGAATAAACCGACAAGGTCTTTGAATTTAAGGAACCTTAAAAAAACCGGCCAAGTGTAGGTGGGACTCGCTCACGAAGGGTTCCGTACCACAAGGCAAAAATTGCCGAATTTCTTGTATAGAGGGTATTCATACAAGAAACGTGTTTTGTTCGGCGTTTAATTTTTAACATTATTTAATTTTTATTAAGTCGGTATTTGTTGCTAGAGCGGCAATAGAAATAGACACTCTGTGCCAAGTGTCTTGATCTTCTCTTTATCTTCTTCTTCTTCTTGTCTTGGCAGATAACATGCCCCCCCCCCCGCGCGTGATTTTTTACAGACTTACAAATTCAATATAAACGCGCTTCCGTGCGAGGAATTTGGCCCCGTTTCACGCACCCCGCTGCGTGATGCAGTGCAGTGTGCCAATCGCCTTGGTTTATAAAAGAAACAGCGGAGGTTTAATAATAGGGTTCCGATGGCAACGTTTGGATACAGAACCCTAAAAACTACAAAAGAAATAATTTAATTATTGTTCGATATTTACAACGAAATCCCTAACACATAACCATATGGGCTAATGACAAATCACAAACACACAGCACAATGAATGAGTGTGACATGACATGTGCCTTGTACCACCCTGTACGAGGTATACACGTGTCATAACATACGTAGGTATAGGTAGGTGTTCTGCAGCTGTCTATACTCTCATATGTATGGAAAAGTGAGTTGTGGCAAACTGGCACGGATGTGGATATCGACCAAACGCCTGAAAAAACTACTGTCATGCACATTTACATGTCTACAAGAAAGTTTCCCTTGAAAACTTTGTTTTACCATTGAAGTTTGGGTTTGTGTGTTATATCGAGTTTTAAATTCATGTAGGTAAAAAGTTTCGCAAAGCCGTACGATCGAAGGTACAAAGGTAAAACGAAGTAGGTAGGGGGGGAAAATAACTAAGACTGCCTGTACACTAGTTTTAAATACGATTGTCCTTTTCGTTTTATGTGGTGTATGTATATGTAAAACAAAGTTTTTATATTTTTTTTAGTCCATAGAATAATTATTAGCTGCCTATTTAAATCAGTTAATAACTCAGCTTCTTGTTATTCGTTATCTAATGATAGAGTTCTAAGTGACAATCCAAAACCATAACGCATGAAATAAACCAATTTGCAAGCAATTGTTCCGTTATTTATTTTGGAACATGTTCAATTTATATTCCAGGCTGGTCAACTCCTGAACGTGGTGTTCGGAGCCGACGCGCCCCGCATCGCGCGCACCATTGAGCAGGAGCTCCGCAATGAGGAGCTCGCCAAGAAAGGGGAGATGGAGCGACCCAAGAGAGCCCCGCATGAGCTCACCACGCCAGAACAGGTGTGAAGGAAAGGGGTAAACGAACAGCACCAAAAAAAGAGAAAGGAATGGGAGAAGACCGTTGCCCAAGAGAGAAAGAGCACGGGCTCTATAAAAAAGCAACTGGTTTTTAACCGACTATATTTACATATCGTCGGCATTCTAAGCTGCTAAATCCATTTTGGCTAAATATGGAGTTAGCAGCTTTTTTATTTTGCTAAACTGACTTTTTGGTAAGAGAAAGTATTTTTCTCTTTCATTTGATACCAAAAACTCAGTTAACCAAAATAGAGTTAGCAGCTTAGAATATCTAGCCGACGATATCCTTGCGCCAGTAGATAAAATACGAACATCAACTGTATGTAGATTATGAAATGGATTTAAAGTCTAAAAGAGTTTTGCCCTATTCGTATCTGCGATTATTTCATTAAACTTGACCATTCTGGGATGGTCATAGTTGAGGAGGAATGATATTCGGCAATTTTGAGCTACTAAATTTTTCGCTGCTTTGTTTTCAGGAGGTCGCAATAGCCCAAGAGAAGATTGAAGAAGAAAAGAAAGCTAAGGAAGCAGCTGCGGTGGCAGCTGCAAGGTTCGCGCGGCGGGAGGCGCGGGCCAAGCGCCTGGAGATGCACTTCAACGACCTGTGCCCCGCGCTCGTGCTGCCGCACGCGCAGAAACATTTGAGGAAGATCACTGACACCATTGAACCTTTTGGTATGTTCTGATTAATCCACTTTTACTTGAAAAAAGTAGTGATGTGTTCTGGAAAAAGTATGACTTCATAATTCAAACTGTAACCTTGACTTTTTTTCTTTTTCTCTGTGCCTAGTTGGCACAGCCGTGAGACACATTGTTAATTACAACATTGTGTAGGCTTTATCGTGGTCAAAGTTCGGGTAGTCAAAATTGCGAGATTTCCCTTCAAGATAGTATCCGCCACTATTGTACTGACCAATGTGGCACTAACTTCCACTGTTAATCCTGTATGCATCTAAATTTTGGAAGGTAGTACCGCCAAAACTGATTGTTTTTTTTTAATCCATCGTCTTGTAATTTCAGGTGTGCTTTTGGCGGACAAGTGTCCTATCGTAGTGGGGAAGGAGGGCGCCAAGATCTTGGCGGTGGAAGAACCAGAGCTCGGCGAAGCCAACGCGGCGGCGGCGATTATAGAAAGACCCTCACTGGCGTTGATATTCAAGAAGATGCCTGATAAAGAGGGGGATATTATTGGTAATATTATACTCTTAGTTCATCAACCCGCGGGTGGCGGTAGAGTTATGTCCTACAGTGAAATTCAACCAGTTGTCGCCCAATACAAATACCCTATTGTTTATAGTGTAAAATGCTATCATAAAAACTTAGGTGAAGTGAATTATTTAAATAGCTGATATTCGACCTGATGTCTATGGATTGAAAGTATTGGCAGCTCACTTCAAACTACTTTATGCTCATTTCACCTACAGAATAGATCAACTGTATTAAAGTTCCCAGCAAGCTTAAGGACTTCAAGCGATGAAGAGACTCACAAGCTAAACTTTAAGCATAAATAACTTAAAAAAAAAAAATGCTTTTTTTCTTTCAAAAAACCAATATAATAATGCTATTCCGCACACAGAGCTGACTCGCCGAGCGCTTTGTGGAGACGGTCTAGCTGAGGATGATGACGCGAGGAAGAAACTGCCCTCAACCGAGCTACGTGACGGCAACACAATAGGGCTGTTTGTGCCTAAAGACCGGCACGAGAGGGCCGCCGTACTGGATGTGTTGTTTCCTAAGGTAAGAACTTGAGACAATAAAAGAAAGCGCTGAAAAGTTGTCGAAAGTTATTTATATAAATAGATTTATAGAGGTATGAGGAACGTCACGAATAAAGATCACTCATCCTCAATAGAAAATGAGACGGATATTGTCTGATGTCTGATGAGCTACCGGCCGACTGTTGATGTCGGGACGTTGTATACATATATGCTTGTCGTGCGGTAAACTTTGCTTGTACGATGCAGGATTTTGCGTGACATCAGTGTGATGCTTAGTTCGCATGTGGCGATGTAGACGCCCGCCACTAGTTAACCAATAGCTTCTGTACACAATATTGGTATTTTGAGTATAAGTAGGTAAAATTAACCTTGGACTTTGAATGTCCTAAGAAGTCGACTCGCATGCCCTCTTCTTTCTGCTTGCCTTTAATGGTTCATCTTCCCCAGATGGTAAGCTCAGTAGTGGAGCCAGCCCCGCCAGCAGAGCCCCCGCACATCCTGGTCATGTACGGCGCGTGGCAGCGCCGCGCCGTGCTGAGCATGGCCAGCCTACCCAATGTAGCCACCCGCCTACTGCGCTACGGGTTCTTCGCAGACTCCAACATTGAGGAGCCCAGGCTCTTGTGCAAGAATATTGATCAGTACGAGTTGAGGCCGGAGAAGGAATAGTAAGTTTTGTTTTAAGCTACTGGCCCGCCCTTACCTCGCACGGGTGCTATCTACTGATGGGGTAAGTTGTGAAAATATCAAGATTTTTGTGCTATATCCAAGTTATATTAGATGTTAGATGATGATGATGTTATAAAATCCTTCCGGAATTAATTCGCTAAGTGAAGCTGAAAACCGCATCCGTTGCGAAGTTTAGAAGAACAAGTCACACAGACAGACACAAAAAGCGACTTTAATCCATTGGAGCTGTGTCCAGCTGGAGGGCAAAGGCCTCCCTTCCCATCTTCTACTTATCCCTATCCAGTGCTGTTATGCGCCAGTCCCTGTGGAAAGAGTCGAGTTCGTCCCGCCATCTCATTCTGGGCCTGTCGCGTTGTCGTTTGCTGCTGGTTGGGACCCATTGTGTGGATACTTTAGCCCATAGCTCCTCCGGCATGCGACAGATGTGATCAGTCCAGTTCCAATTTAGCTTGGCAGCCGTGTGACCTAAATCGGCATTTTGAGTTTTAGAACGCAGTATCGAGTTCTTTATACGATCAGTAAGTTTAACTCTAAGGATACTGCGCTCCATTGCTCGCTGACAGACCCTGAGTGCGGACTTTTGACGATTGGTTAGTGACCATGTTTGCGCTCTATAGGTAAGGGTAGGAAGAATGCACATGTTCATGAGTTTTTCAGTGAGAGGGAGAGTTCCTTTCGATATTTGCTTCATTGACCAATAGCTCTTCCAGGCGTTCTCGGTGCGTCGAGCGACTTCTTTATCGTGTCTTGCCTGGAAGGTGACTATTTGGCCAAGGTATATGTATTCATAGACATATTTTAATAATTATTATAAATGCAAAAGTAATTCTGTCTGTCTGTGTCTGTAACCTTTCTGAACAGATTTGGATTTTTGGCACATCTTCATTTTGGATCATGTGCCTTAGACCGTGACATGGTAGACTGTTCCCGTAGAATAATTTCCGACCTCCACGCGGGTGAAGCCTCGGACAAAAGCTAGTGTGACATAATCTGATTTTCAATTCCAACTCCACAGTTGCGAAACCATAGTCCTGATGATCGCAGTAGGGCTGGCCGAGCCTGAGCTGGCGGAGCCCGAGGAGCTGTTCCCAGAGGTACATAATTATATAACTCTTTATCTCATTGGAATAATATATAAATTAGAATCATTGCTGGAGTTGGATAAAACTCTAGGCAATCATTCTAATTTATACCTTGCCTTACTGAGATAAGAGTTCATTGCAATAACTCACTAAACCTAGGCGCACATGGGAAATTTTTTAACGCGACGATTTTTTTTCGCGCACTTTATTTCATAACTATCGGTTTTGGACCGAGAATTGAGAATAAACGGAGTGCATCCTAGCGCGTCAAAGAAATACACTGTTGTATTTTTAACTTTCGGCACTAAGCAAGAAGTTGAAAAAAAGTGCGCGAAAAAAATCGCCCTTGATGGCCCGCTACTAGTTCTACGTTGATCGTCACATCCTACCGTAGGGTCCTCCCGAAGACCTGATGACCCTGGGCCCGCTGCACGTGAGCGCCGACCACGTGGTGGGGAAAGACGAGTGCGCCAGGTTCTTCCCACCAGGGTACAGCGAGCCGGAGAAGAAGCCCAAGGCCAAGAGTAAGAAGAAGAAGAAGGTAATTATTTTATAACTTTATTTAATTTTATTGTGTACCGAGATCTTAACGTAAACTCTTTCTACATCACGCATCGTTCTCATATGTATGCATAACTTCAACATGTTAGAATAATTATTATGATTTAAAAGATTTTCCCTGGAGTTTCTTGTCCATTCTTTTCCATAGGCAGCTACTACGCTATGGAATGGGTAAGGCTTCATCACTGACACTTCAAAAGTGCCTTTACTTGGTTTATTTAAAATAAATGGTTTAGGACCACATCCATCACCCATCATTGTTTGTTCCGGTGCGAAACCCCATCACCACCACTTCTACGCATCGAAACAAGCCAAGCAACTTCAAAATACGACCCAGAACTTACTCACGGTTTTCAAAACCTGTGTAGAATCATGTCAACTACGGATTATTGCTATTTCCGTCAACTCAACAACAACACATACGATTTCGACAGCCAAACAATTGACTGATACTTTATCAGATGGTCTGAGGGCCTAGAAAAAGCGACTTTCTGTCAGCGATAACTATGAATGAAAGTCAAAAATGTATGGGATTGACATAAGCAACCGAAGAGCTTACGTCAGTCCCGTTGAAAGTCGTTTTAGCGAAATGAAATGCTTTGAAAGCGATTGCCACTTGTACTGCCTTCTAAAAAACCATTTGTGAACTAATTCTTCATCCCTCCCCAGAAACGACATGTAAGCAAAGAAGAAAACGCAGAAGAAGCACCGGATCCCGCACAGAGCACAGAGAACCCAGACGCAGAAACGACCGCGGACACCGAGAACGGAGACGAAGGAGAGGAGAACGGGGACACGGAGGAGAATGGGGACGAAGGGGATGAGGACGAGGAGAATGGTGAACAGCATGCGGATAAGGCGACCTCCCCGCCGCCTCTCACGCCCCATTAGGTGAATGGAAATGGTAATTTTGGGGGACAGAAATTACGTATTTTAGATGGATGACGAAGATAGTGTTTTCTCATGCCGCTGGGTGAAAATTTCGACTATGTTTATGAAGAAAGTTAAAAATCGTATTGTTGACCCTTCAAAACGAGTTCACTAGTCGTAATGTCGACGCTCGCAGTACGACGCATAATAACGGTTAAATAAAGAAAGATTAAGATGTAAGCCGACATGTTAAAATATATTGCAGAGTATTGCGCTTTTATTCCCCTAATAGAAGTCGAAATAAAATGTATCCCTAGTTAAATTATAACCTCTATAAATAAGTAAATTATTATACATGTTTAGTATGCAGACGGTTGTTTTTTAGACAAGTCAGATTTGCAAGCGTAGCAAATGTTTTTTGACGAAATTAATTTTATTTAGACCATAATCTTAATCCTCAGTATCAGCGTATTCATTCTGTAACATGAACAATACATGATATTGGCATAATCATTGTGTTCGAGGAATATAAAAATATTTATAATACTTACCTGAATCTGTAAGACAGTCAAATAAAACATTATATAATAATATTCTAAAATTTGTATTTTAATTTATTTATAAATAGTCAATTATAATATATTTGTATTAACAATAAAGTAAATGAGTAACGACTTAACTGATAAGGTGGAGGGGGAATATCTTACAGTGCAGGCGCACCTCACACTACTGAGTCTTTTCGGTTCCTGCAACAAGTACAAGCAAAATATACATAATTATAATTTGTTGGAGAAATTCATTCTACAATTTGGTGGAGTGCCATTAATGATAGAAGGTTAGAGAAGGGGTAAAACGGAGACAGTGTTCTATGGTCTTTGTTAAAATTACAACCACGTGTTATGTGACGCTTATGTCATCGACATAGGGTTTAAATTGCAATAAACGGGCAAAGCAAGAGAGAACTGGCATCTTTTGGGCATGCTTGTTTCATGGTAGATCTCATACATTGTTTTCCATCAGGCGAAGAGCAGGCATATGATAAGAGAAAAATTGATGCGTGCTTAGAAAATTCACAAAGTATACGCACTGATAAGCATTTTCTAAACACGTGCGAGCCGCTATAATTCCGCTTCTCGGTTATTGCACAAAGCTTGACGAACGTGCTCAAGTTATATGTTCTACGCACGTGCACGCACATTTGTTTTTGATGTAAGGGTCTTTTTATTGTCATGCGTGTTTCCGCCCGCGTGCAGGCCAGGCACGCATGCGTGCTGCCCAGGCACGCATGCGTGCTGCCCGCAACCTATCGTATTATACATGTTTGTATTGTGATGTGTGCCACACGCACGCGGCACGCGGGCGGCGCGCGGGTGGCTCGCACGGATGCGTGCCGCCCGCGTGCGTGTGGCGAACCTTGACAGTCAGTGTTGTTTTTACTGTCAAGCGGGTCGCACGCACGTTGTATTAGCAACAATTACTTTTTTTACATTTTGACACGAGTTCTCTGCCTGGCGACACGCACAATACTGTAGCGGCTGGCGAAAATAATGTGCTCTGCGTGCGGTCCGCAACAAGCATGCGTGCCTGGCCTGCACGCGGGCAAACACGTATGACAATAAAAAGGCCCTTAGTGTGTACTATTCGAGCGAGCAAAAGCGAGTAATTATATCCATGCAAATTCACGCAAGCAGCCCTGAGCACAAAGGTAAGCGATGCGCACCAGATGTAGTGCGCGTCGTGGTGCGGTGCGCGCATGACGCCGACGCCGCCGCCCAGGCGCCGGTAGTTCATCGCGCCGCACAGGCGCCACTGGTTGGACTCGGGGTCGAACACCTGCGGGGAGTTGACTTGAAAACTCATCAACATACCTTTGTTTAGCACAGATCAAAAGGATAATCCGTTGCAGTACAAAAAACAAGAATGTGTGCCTTACAACTATGCCAAAATTCAGCAAAAATTCCTGACAACTAATGTCTTATTATTTTTAACTGGACCAACATTGCTATTCACAACCATTCGAC
This sequence comes from Globia sparganii, assembly GCA_949316385.1. Lineage (NCBI taxonomy): Eukaryota > Metazoa > Arthropoda > Insecta > Lepidoptera > Noctuidae > Globia > Globia sparganii. Next base: position 24,461,044 of record OX438659.1, read on the forward strand.
AGGCTTCTGAATCGAAAATGACACATTTTTAGTTTCCTGATTTTCCTAATTCTCGACAGCAAATAGCCGCCGGAAGAATAATAGGCTTCTATTTAGTTTAAACTGCCAACATTTCTGAGTTTTGAATGACTCCTTCAAAAACGTTAACATATAATTCAGTGTTCGATTCGACACGGAGACGTATCGAAAGGTTGTGAATAGCTATGCTGTAGTTATAGAGCATTGTCTCTGTCGCTCATACTTTTGTGACAGTTACTTTCCAAAGGCTGGTATGTCTTATCAACACACAGGTAATATTATAACGGATATATGTATATTTATAGGTCTACCCACTTTTGGAGACAGGTTGTTTTATACAATCAACTGCGCAGTTGCTATTGAGTAGCTAATATTTTTACTACAACACGAAATTAGTATTAAAATGAATACAAGGCAAATATTATAAAAATTAAAGACCTGTACGAAATTTTACAGTAAAAAGTTGGGACCACACGTCAACATCCCTCAGTTCATACGATTAAAAACAAAAGTAGTATGAAACAGCCGTGTGATCTCAAAATGACGATGCAAAATATCGCGCTGAGTGCAGTGATGAGCGTGTAAGTGTACGCAGGCGGTACCTCGATGGACTTGAGGTAGGCGGTGCCGTCGAAGCCGCCGACCGCGTACAGCTGCCCGTTCACCACGGCCAGCCCCACGCCGCTGCGCCGTGACGTCATCGCCACCACGGGCGACCACGTGTCCGTGTGCGGCTCGTACCTGTGCGGAGCGGACGAGACAGTCGTTGTAAGCACAACTATTTTAATCTCGGATGTTCCCTTAATGCTGGGGCACAGGCCTTCTCGCTTCGAGAGAAAGGAATCCAGCATACGGGCCCAGTGCGGGTTGGTAGAAGTCACATGCTTTAAAATTTTTGGTTTTAGAACATTTTAAAAGTACCGCCAGTTTCCTCACGATGTTTTCCATCACCGTTTTAAGAGCAGTACGGCAGTCCCATTTCAAAACCTAGTAAGGGACATTTTTTTTTAAATCGTTTTATTGCATAATCTTGCTAACTTAGTCTAGGTTAGCAAGATTATGGAATAAAGCGATTTTTTTAAAAAATGTCCCTTACTAGTTTTTGAAATGAGACAGCCGAGTAGTGGTGAAATGAATTACACAAAATAACGTGGCTGGCATGGGTTCGAACCCACGAGGCCACGACCTACAAATCAAGTCGGTACCGTCACCACTGGGCGTTTCCTTTACTCGTCCTCACACAGGGTCCAACAGAATGTGTTGGTCGTACGCTACATCATTGAGCTAAATAACTAGAGAAGTAAACCTCAATAAAATGTGTCAAAAAAGTGTAACCACTTTTTAGACGCGACGACGTAGCTTTGAAACCACTAAACATTTAAAAGTAAACATATATTTGTCTCACTTACACACGTCGTAAAAATAATACCGTCGCTTAGATTAGACAAAGACCGCAATATAAACATGCAATGACGGGATGGGGTTGCCTACCCATGCGAAATTTTACCCGACATTTTAAGCCATAAAAAGCGTTAGGTATACGTTAAGTTAAATTAATTTTTAAATATTTGAATTGTGTACTTCTTATTGGATGTGTAATAGAAGTTTGATGAACATAACTAAGACATTTCTTTTTGAATATTTTTTCTTTATTATTAATTAAATTGAATATTTAGTAGATAGCCAGTCAGTCTCTTTTCTCAGTAATCGGATTATTTCCACCCATTTTTCACGGCGTGCTGCATCTTTAGGCACCCTGCTACATTGTTATTATTAAAAAAATATTTTAAATCACTTATTCCATAAATTAAAAACTCCCACAAATGTGGGAAACTAAAACTAAGTTTTTAGTGGTAACACTGAACCTAATTTACAAAATTTTACATTTTATTGCGTTTTTACGTTGATATAAACACAGAGACAATAAATTTTCGTGTGGAAAGTAATTCTGGTTAATTTATTATGTTTTTGTGATCTTGGATCGCACTCTTTTGCGATATTTTTTGTCGCATGTCACTCGGTGAACTGACATTAGCTACGCTGATGGCTGTGGCCATCAGTCTAGTGGCAACGCCTTGGTGCGGTAATTAGTAATCTAGTGTAACATATATATGAATGCGCTGCACTGACCGCTCGGCAGAGGACAGCTCGGTGCAGTCGTCGCGGCCGCCCACGGCGTAGATCTGTCCGTCGAACACGGCGCAGCCCAGGTGCTTGCGGCGCGTGGACATGGGCGCGACGCCGGCCCACTTGTTGCTGCGCGGGTCGTAGCGCTCCACCGAGCTCAGCGGCGCCTGCCCGTCCGAGCCGCCCACGGCGTACAGCTGCCCGCCCAGCACGGCCACGGCCACGCCCAGCCGCCGCGTCGTCATGGCCGCCACCTGGCGCAGGGACGCCAGTCACTCCTCGCGTGCAGATAGTGCAATCCACGAACACGCGCCCCACTCTTCTTACGAATCGTTAGCGGTTATCGCTAGTCAATTCTGCAAGCGTTTTAGTTTTTCGATACACACTAATTAGCCATTAATAATAATTTGTGTGTATCAACAAAACTAAAACACTAGCGGAATGTCGCTTACTTGTGCTGTAAGTATTAGGAAAAAGAGTGGGGCGCGTCTTCGTGGATTGCACTATCTGTACATCGCAGTTAGAAAACGAGATCAAACAAGACTGTACTCGCCACTAACACATAATGCGTGTGCGTCTACACTGGCCTTTACCACCTAAACTTTTAGCACCCACAATGTTTGAGTGACAGACTCTTCTACAAGTCGGCTGCCGTCCACGAGAGGCTTTTTGCAAATAAATATCACTTTGCTAACTAATGTTAATATTAATTGCTTCAACGAAACTTTACCGCAGACAAACTGACATACCAGAGGGGCAATTCTCGTAATTTTTAAGAACGTTCACAATCTGATCTCAGTCTCAATCTATCAAAAATACTTCAAATTTCCCTACATTTTGACAAGTTTTTGACATTTGTTTGTCGCCGAGATGAGACTGCGACTAGATTTTGAACGTTTTAAATTAGCAGAATTGGCCTACAGGTTTATATACTTACACCAGCTCTCGTGAAAAAAAAAATACTGTTCTAAACCTTTTTCCAAGTTCTGTGAACATAAATATACCGAACAGCTGATTTTTGTCATTCAAAATGATGGGAACAATGACTCATTGTCCATCTATCAGTTATTTGAAAGCCACCTCGCACGGTCACCTTGGTCCACCGGTTCTCCTTGGGGTCGTACCGCTCCACGTGGTTGAGGCACTGCACGCCGTCCTGGCCGCCCACAGCGTACAGCGCGCCCTCCAGCACGGCCACGCCCACCGACGTGCGACACGACGACGTCGGCGCCACAGAGCCGCACCACTGGAATGCCACGAACGAATTACTGGACTAATACAAACTAGTTATTGGAACGACGTTCTTTAACGGGACTTGCGGTAGAAAGAAACTGGTAGAAATTATCACGGAACGAAAAAGCGTTATGCCCCTCCATTTATAGTTTTCGAAGTTTTCGGGGGTGATGAAGTCAATAATAGTGAGATCAAAATAAAAATCTAAGATGGCGGCTGCAAAAATTATCGAACTCTTTATAATGGGATGACGTTTTCATGGTCTTTGAGGGTGCTAAAAGCGATAATGAGGTCAAAATGAAAATTCAAGATGGACGACAACTTTATAAAAGCTTCTAAAAATGTATACTAGATGGATTTGTGCCAAAAATTCGTATTAAATTCACACTTTTTTCTCTCTGTTTCTTTTTATTATGTATGAGGGTGTGTATGTGCGAATATCTCGTAAGAAATTTTGTTACTTCGGGGGTTCCCCGACCGCACATGGGTTAAATGACGCTAAAATGTTTCTCCCTCACCGTAGTACTGTGTGTCATCATATCCGGGTAGATAAAAGAAACAGAACATTTCTGGTGCCGACACAGCACTGTGCCGTGCCATGTGACGCTGTGGGGTTTCACATAGTTGCAAGTAGCGCACGGCGTGACGTTACCTGGTTGGTCTGCGGGTCGTACCGCTCGATGCTGTTGAGGTAGGACTGGCCGTCGTGGCCGCCCACGGCGTACAGCAGCTCGTGCAGCACGGCCACGCCCACGCCGCAGCGCCGCTTGGACATGGGCGCGACCATCTTCCACTCGGCCGTCTGCGGGTCGAACCGCTCCACGGACGCGATGGCGTCGCCGCTGCACCAGCCGCCCACCGCGAACAGCACCTCTCCTGCGGCAGCGCCACTCAATGCGTTAAACACAGCATACAACATCATCACTCAACCGAAAGGCGCCCACTGCTGGACACGGAACTCCCGGACCTCCACGGATGATCAAACGCAGATATCCAACGGATTCTCGCAATCTTCACCAGGTCATCGACCCTGATGGATGTTTCATTTTTAATCTTGGAGAAAAATTGCCACAGAAAAGACTGTAGCATTTTCGCTTGTGTAATCAAAAGTTTCTTGAGAATAAATAGCTCATAACTTGGTAAAAATAATTACCCAGTTTTCAATCAGTAAAATAATTACCCCCTGCTCAAGTTCGACAAATATACATTTACCATTCAGTGGTTAATATCTGTGCCTCCTGTGATAAGTGATATAACTCGAGTTGTACCCTTTTTGTGACTTTCACATGAGCATTATCAAAAAAAAAATACGTCTTTTTTGGTCTAACTCACGTTCTTCTATCTGCTATAGTTTCGGAGATAATTTTGTGCAAAGTGATACAACTATAGGGATTTTGGCAAAAAATTCGTTACAATCGATATTTGTCAAGATGTAACCCCAAAACCGGTCACTTAACACACAATTTTTCGTGCTTCGTGATTTAAATGCATGTATTTAACTTCACATTCACAGGAGGCACAGAATTACTTCCAAAATTAAATATCTATCAAAAAATCTAAATTATATAGAGAAAGAAAATGTTTTGTTCTACAAAAGAGTGCACTGATATTTTACCTAGCCCACTTAATTAACGAACTAGATTTTTTTAAATCTTGTTTTTGCTGTCCTGTAAAATGACGTTTTTTGACTTGTATCACTTATCACAGGAGGCACAGATATAAACTCACAATTTTAGAAAAGATTGTCTCTTTAACTATCTTGTAGATGCTATTTTATTGCACTAAGCTAATATCAAAAACCAAGAAACTTCATTATTAGTTCGAATCTACCAACGTACCTCTTCTCGTGGGCTTCCTAGGCCGCGTCCTGGGCCCCTGCATGAGCGGCCTCTCTTGAGGCAGCAGCAGGTAGTTCTTGGCCTCATCCAGCAGGTCTCGACATGCATCATCTGACCTGATGAGGAGTTCTGATGACACTGTGCCGACTAGGAACTTGGGGCTCAGGAGCGGTAGGCGGACGTGTTGGAGGACCTGTGTTGGTGACAGATTATTAGACAAACTATGAATGGTATCACTACATACAAAGTCGCTTTCTCCGTCCCTATGTACGCTTAGATCTTTAAAACTGCGCAACGGATTTTGATGCGGTTTTTTTTAATAGATAGAGTGATTCAAGAGGAAGGTTTATATATATAATACATGCATGCATGTATAGAGAAACATTGATAATTTTAGAGGTTTCTAATGTGATGTCGTAAATAAACACATTTTTTTGCGCTTAGTTTTCAAACGCTGGCTGAACCCTACGAGAAAGGTCAAAATAATGTACTACAGTATTGTACACCTTAAAAAGGTCTACAAAAAAGTCCGCAATGGTATATGTCTATCTCTTAGGGATAACCCACAATAATCATTTCCTTTACTTTTTACGAGAAATAATGGCTTATTTACGAAGCGATTTTAAGCAATACAGCATTAATCTTTACCCAATTAAGTACCTTAAATACATTGTGCATTTAATATAGATAAATATGGCCCTTTACAGCATGTAATTTAAATGAATATTTTCGAAGATATTACAGATTTAAAATGCAGGGACATAGCGGTTGCTGCGGTACCGGCCGCGGCGGCGCGTGCTGGCATTCTTGAAATACCTGTACTTAGTATCAGTATTGCACCCGTGCGAAGCCGGGGCGGGTCGCTAGTACTTAAAATAGCGAGGTTAAGGACGAGCCTACATTCAGCAGGGCACGTCTTTCGCATGAATTATGGCGATGATGAAATTATTTATGTTCCATTTTTAGGATCCCGTACCTCAAAAGGAAAAAAGGAACCCTTATAAGATCACTTCGTTGTCCGTCTGTCTGTCCGTTTGTTAAGACCCTTTTTCTCAGGAGCGCGTGGAGTTATCAAGTTGAAATTAATATCAAATACTCAGGGTTGCATTCCCTTGAAGCAGTGAAAAAATCAAACTTCTAAGTCAACGCAATCAAAAGATACGGGCGTTCATGTTCCGCATACGCATATTTTGACACTCGCAAGGGAATCAAAACCTATAGGGTACTTCGCGTTGACCTAGACTCAAGAAAAAATTTCACGATGTTTTCATCATTCCTCCACGTCACTTGAACCACATTTTGCTATTGCAGTACCGAAAATATAGCTGGTAAGGTTAAATAGAAAATGGTAATGTTTTCAATTTCCCTGAAACACTTGGACTAAATATTATTTTCACAATCACCTGAGCCAGGTGTTGTCTTCTCTCGGCCACGTTGTACTTGACCCAGGACATGACTGCCTGGAAGGTCTGTTCCTCGGAGCGCACGTTGAGCTCGTCCGAGGACACTATGTCGATCAGCTGCGCCGCTGGCAGCAATAGGAACTCTTCGCTTTCCATTACCTGTAATAAGTTGTATCCTGTAATAGGCTTGTAAACTGAAAAAATCTAATTAGTCCGTCAGTTAGATTATCAAAAAATATTAGACCCGTGTTTTTTCTTTTGTTACGTAAACCAAAATTGACGAAGATACGACGCTTTTAAAATTCTCAATACCCTGGTATAATTTTTAGTGCGTTCTGACGTCACGAGCCCCTACTCCCGAGTTTTGATGCGTTTTATCTTTGTCAATATTCATTGATTATTTTCCAATACCTACTCTAACTGACGGACTAAATAGATTTTCAATTTATTGATGGTGGAAACTAGCCTATTCGAAAGTATGGAAAGGTCTTATACCAATCTGCCTAGTTTTTCCCAAACATGTTGCCAGTCTAACCGGATGAAGCTGAATACCAATATTATTACAAAGGTCTTTACCAAAAGAGTTTTTTTTATGACGCCTTGTTTTTTGTTTTACACAGAGGGACGAATTTCGGCTTAAGTTTGCTGCGAGATCAGCGAAAATTCAAAACTACCCGAAAATCAATAATATAAACTGCGTTATTAATTCGATTTCAATTTATAAGATTTCGGAAAAATAACGTTAACGCCACATGGAGTTGAAATGACTTCAATAGTTATGCTACGTTTTAAATCATCATCTGACTAGGCTTTTCCCAACTAGGTCGGTGTCGGCTTCCAGTCTAACCGGATACAGCTGTAACCGGTATTTCTTTCTTAACCGGACTTTCGGGCATTACGGGTAGTCAGAAGACTACCCGTAATGACTGTCAAAGATCCGCGAATGACAGCCGAGACCAACGGCTGAACGTGCTATCCGAGGCACGGAGGGGTCGCGGTATGCAAAGATGACGTTTTAAATATTAACAAAATAATTGACGATTTTTATGATGTAAATGCTTAGAACATAATTTCACTTGAGACTGCTTAAGAGCAAAAACAATATTATGACCAATATATTCCGTAACATTTATATGAGCATGAGAAAAATCGTTTTGATATTAATGTATGAAAATTATTATAATTATTATTACTCACCTAACGAAAATTTAATTTAATTTAACTTAATTTATTTTCTAAGTAAGAGGTTAAGGTCACTCGTAATTTTGTAATTTTTAATTTTATGGGTGCCAATGCCTGAAATGAAAGACTGTTATTATTTATTTTATTAAACAGTACTACACATTCTGAAATCAAATTAATTTACAATTATATAAAGTTGGCATTTCTTTGATTTGAAATAACATCAATTTGAAAGAAAGATTTGACCATATTTTAGAAGCCACATCAGTACATACCTCTGGAAAGTTTTGTTGTGTGAATTTGTCGGCGATCCGAAGCAGTTCTCTGCAGGAGTGCGTGTCGGCGAAGGCGCGGATGCCGAGGCAGTTGGAGCAGTCTAGCTGTCTCTTGAGGAATTCGCAGCACACATCTTGGATCTCTTGGAGTTGGAGTAAGCAGGCCGCGGGGAGTAAGGCCTGGAAGATGACAGGTATTTATTTAGTACCCGTTTCTGGTTATATACAGGGCCATGTTCAATTAATTGACCAACTTCACAAGATTTTATGAGATCATAATTTCAAGTACGCGCGATACACGTTGATCCTTTCAACAATTTGTTTACTTATTTTTTGTCTTATTGCAATTAGATGCCGATAGTCATCGCATCTGTGAAGTTTCGTCTATTGAATTAAAAAAGGACCTGCAACCAACCTTTGTAATTGATTATACTTATTAAGTTTCCAAAGTATAAATTACTGTCCTCAATCTAGCTTAAAAGGCAGGTAAACAGACCGTAAGCTGCTCTTTAGTTCACACACCTGCACATTGCTCTCCTCCACCACTATGTGTGCTGTGTAGCAGAACTCCACCAGCTGCTCCATGGCCTGCTCGTCCACGTCGCGGATGGTCACCTCGGTGGCGCGCGACTCGGCCAGCTCGCCCGTGAACATCGCGCGGAAGTAAGGACTGCATGCTGACAGGATCACGCTGGAAACGAGACAGAAATTGTTCAAAGAAAAGTCAAGACTTAAACTCTATGCATTTATTTCAATTAAGCTATTTACAAGCACTTTTTACTGTCAAGGAGTCAGCCTGTTACTCTGAAAGTTGAAGCTAATGCCCATTCTAAAAATGTAGATCTCTACGGAGAAGAGCGAGCAAGAAACTCCATGGACACTCTTTTAAATAAAGTTAGATGTTACAAATCGAATGGAAATAGATGGCCAAAAAGTAAATATATATTATAATATAGTTTTTTTTTTTGTGGATGGGAAATCATCAAATAACCCCTCCCGCTCAAGGTGGAGCAGGAGGGAGTGTCAGACTCTTACTGACTAAAACCCACCCGTGTTCCTTCCTTAGCCCTTTATGTTCCGGGGCAGCGGAAACCCTTTCGGACAATCCCGCTGCCCCGGCAGGATTATAATATAGCTGGCTGCAGTTTTCGGTTGATAGAAGACTGCTGACACTATGTGACTTCGCACATTACCTCTCCTTACACATCATTCAAGAATTTCACGTCGCGTCAATAATGAGATACGTATTATCATTAAAATATTCAAACAAAAATAAAACTAGGTCAACTTAAGAAGTTAATATTTTAATAATAAGATATCAAAAGCCTTGCAAAGATAACAGTGTTTACATTCTGTTTGTGAATACAGTTCCATTGTTGTTAGTGCATTCTTGACAAGCTACCTACTTAGCCTGGTTGAAGGCCAGTGTCTAGTACTCGTAAATATTTAGTTTTGGTAGTCTGCGCTAGCGTGATTGTATCGATACTTACGAGCGTATGCGTTCGATGAACGCTTACGCCGATGCGAAGTATGCCTAAAATTATAATGCGTGGTCATTGCCCGTATGAGGTTATTAACACACATAACTGAACTTTACGACTGTTTTCCCTGAAGAAGTCAAAGTTGTATAAATAATGCACCCACATTTGTGTTAGGGCGCGCCTGTATTTCCATTAACCGGACACACATTCAGAAGGTTACGTACCGGTGTGCGAACAACTTCCTGTTGGCCACGTTGAGCACGACATCGCACAACTCGCGGTGCCGCCGCAGCGCGGACAGCTCGCCGAGGATGGCGCGCGGGTGCTTCTCCGAGGTGTGCGACAGGCGCGCGCCGCCGCCCCCGGGCGACCCGCCCTCGCCCATCCTGAAGGCACACCCAAACCAGACCTGTAGTTTTAAGGTCACAAGCGACCCAAGGCTGAGCCCTGCGCGCTTCTGTTTAGATTGAACGATTAGAATAACAAGCTAACACAAAAAGCATCTAAAGACTTAGACCTCTGTTCACACGCGTTTTTCTGCCGTAAAAATCTACGATGTCGACATAAAGAGAACCATTCGTGTAGACAAGCTTTATTTATTCTATGGATTCTAAAGAAGTTATGTACTGTGTATTTTGACGGAGAAGAAAAGTCTGTGAATAAGTGGCCTTAAACTTAAAATACAGCAAAATATTTTATCACAATCATTTAGGCAGTTAGACACGGAAGGCAGGGGATTGAGCCGTTTGGACAGACATAGTAATAGTTAGGCTGCTAAGTTTTACCTTTGATCAAGAAATACTTATTCAAGTAACATTTAATTTAACTTAAAATAATTTTGTAAGTTTTTAAGTTAATTACTTCATGTTCCGGGCCTCAAACAATATGGCGTCGGGCCGGACGGAAAGCCCAAAGGGCAGCATGCGGCCCGCGAGATTCAGCTTGTGTTTCGCTGAAATAGAACAGGATTGTACATCAGCGCTTCTCAGTGAGCTACCGCGAGAAAATGTAGGTACTTATATACAGGGGGATTAACATATTCTTGGTCAAAAATATAAACACTTATTACTATAGGTAGATAGGATTACATATTATAAATCTATCTGCTGCTTATAGGAGTAATTTGATCATTTTTTTTATTTTCACAATTAATTAACTCTTCATTGCTTCGTTGTCTTGTAGATATCACATGTTCTCGATGTCGTTTTAATGATACACCAGGTACGTGGTTCGTCTTTTGTGGGTCGAGATTCGAGACGATTGTCAAATCACACTCAATGCATATGTGACAGAATTGTTTTATTCTGCAAGCAGAATTGTTTTGTAATGCAAGTGAGTAGGTACATAATTATGTACAAAGCCGTCGTATTAGAAAAGTGATAAAATATTCAGAAGAAAACCGTGCATGACGACTATTGTTGAGAAATCGATACTGTCTGTCTGATTGTTGGATAACTATCATAAATTCTAGGAACTAAATTGTTATGTGTGTTATCGATGAAACATAAGTTACACCACACCCCGGGCTTTCGACATAACATCAAAATCAAAAGACATTTTTTCAAACTAGGCTGAGAATCAGCACTTTTTGAGCGTCAAAATTACATAAGGAAGTCCCTCAAAACGCCCGGCCTTCACCGCTTCCCATAATGCTTTAGCTGGGAAGAAGTGGCGCCACAAGATCCTCATCAGCACAGCTGTCTGTTCAGTTAGAAGAACATGATTTTATAATTAATTAACATTACGAAACACAAACATTAAATTAAAATATTCGGCATATTATGTCAGCTAGCACACGCCAATATTTCCACAGCACGGTTTTTCTCATCAGAGACCCTAAAGTCTGTCTTTAGCTAAGTAATGGGATTTTTCTGTTGCGTCCGTCACGTCATGAGAGTGAGAACTGGGCGAAATGAGGTACAGAGGCCAGCACATCAAGCTACCCCAATCTGTCAAATTTTCCCAATTGAATATGAACCTTATTCCTTTGTGGTAAAGTTGAAAATCTATCAGATTGGGGTAGCTTGGTGTGCTGGCCTCTGTACAACCGTCTAGACCGGTGACAAGCAACAGCATCACTCATGGGGAAGGTCTTGATCTCACGCGCTACTCGCAAGAGATATGGTTATCAGGTTTTTCTTTGACATAGGTAATCTTTTTATTATTTGACATTATATAGAGACAATTCTAATTTTCCGACTCTTTTAGTGGTTGTAGGTAATGGAAATCATATCAGTTGGTTTTAATAGGTTTTTATATTTTATTTATCTTTTTTTTAAATTTTGATTTTGTAAATGTGAGGACTTTGTGGGCCCTGTAGATTTTAGATCTATAGACCATTTTTTATTTTATCAAGTACCTGGTACTTGTTGACAGGCCTACGCTGTCCTCCCATACCTACTGTAATTTGAAAACATTATAAAAGCCAATTATTTTTAAAAAAGTAACCGTGGAGTTTCTTGCCGGTTCTTGTTCATAGGAAACAACCAATTGTAACCGTGCACCTAGCTTCTGACGTTTCATAAGTGCCCTTGTAGGCTTATGTGAAATAAAATATTTTGATTTTGAGGTGACGAATCGCCACTACCTACTGATAATCCAAATGTCTTTCAAAAGAGTGTATTTTTACGACTGTTTATTAGATAAAGGAATGATGCCATGGTTTAAGGATACAACAGCTGTTATAAAAACTCAGCAAATCGCGAAATATATTTTATTTATAAATAAAATGTAAGGAGTATTTTTCATTTTAATCATTCAACTCCTTCCTGTGCGGACATCACGTCCGCGCAAACATTAGTCACAGCGAACTGAACTAAAAATATCTGCTTTTATCTAATTAGATCATTAGCGAAACCCCACATTTATTATCACAACTTTATAAATAGACCACTGGACTAGTATTATAATGTGGATTCGTTTCATGACATGACCTAGTTGTGTCTCGCGGTCTCGGCTACTTTACGTCCATGAAATTATATGGGTCACTACCTGTTCCATCACTTTATTGCTTATTTATAGACCTCGGAATATGTGATGTGGGATTTGAATTGGCTGACAGAGACAGTTGGAAGGAAGAATGCTCCAAATGACGTAATCGTACAATACACAGAAGTAAACACAACAATATTAATAGTAGGAGGTAAGTTACCTAAGTTAGGTAAGTAGGTCAGCTTTAGTGCTAAAATGTTAACCGCCTTGGAGCATGCGAGCTTTGTCAATACTCGTGCATTGTGATGTAGTTTGCGTATTTCACAATGGCAAACGAGGATAAACAAAACAGTTTTTTTTACTTCATAGTACGAAATTAAAAGAATATTCAGTAGAAGCTGCGCCCCGCGGTTTCACCCGCATAAGTCTCGATCTCGTGGTAATATCGGACAAAAAGTATCTTATGTCTTAATCCAGATCATGTTCTACCAATGTGCCAAATTTCATCCAAATCCGTTCAGCCGTTTTAGCGTAAAAATGTAACAAACATACAAAAAAAGAAATACTTTCTCTTTATAATATTATAATTAGATTATAAAAGCACTGCCACAGCCGTACGGTCAAAACCTTTGAATTCGAGCGTTTTCGTGCGCCGAAATACAGGGTTTTCTGAACTTTACTGTAACCTTAGCTGTTTGTCAAGCTAGACATCTTGGCACACATCACTCTTGCAATTACATGCCTACACGTCTCGCAAATACGAAATACGCGAGGTCAGCAGTCGCATTGTCTCGTAGTAAGAGAGATCGTCAGGCTCTTGTGCCTGCAAACATTAGAAGGATGCGGACATTATAAAGGTCCCTTCACAATAGCGTCGAGAAACCTATGCGTAGCTATTGTGAAGGAGACCTAAGGCTACATTGCGTTTCTGTTCTTTGACAGAGAGATAGAAGAGGGTCGTAGAAGACAACAGATTAACGACTTCAATCGCAATTAATTGTTTACTAACAAAAATTGTCTCGTCCTTTCAGCTACTAACATTTATAATTAGTAAACTACCACGGAGTGCAAAGTTCGACGGCCCACCTCGCTGTATTGCCGTCACGACATGACGCTGGCAGAATAGTCGACATCGGCTCAGTTGCCAAAAGCTAAAAAGAAAAAAAAAAAAAATTGGGGGAAACCCTGGAGAGGATGATGGAGGATTTGCGTATTCATAAATCATAAGCAAAATTGGTAATCTACTTATAATATTTGAGTTATGAAAATAAGACCAGACTTCCATTAATGCAATAAGTATAATTATCATTTATTAATTAGAAATAGGTGGATAATCTAAATAAAAAGGCACAACATAATCACTAACAAGCCCTTGAGCAATATCATCAATATCATTGTTATCATCATCATCACTTCAGCTGAAAGATGTCCACTGCTGGAAGTAGGCTTCCCCCAAGCACCCCAAACTTCCACCAGTTCTGTGCTCGCATCCATCATTGTTATACAGGATGTAATTTTAAGGTGACACTTTTCGATATTTTTTCTATACAAATTTCGGGAGAATATTACTCCACTGTTTGACATTGTGCATCTAAAGTTAAACATGATATCGTTTTGACTTATTATTAGTTGTGTCTGTACGGAACCAGAATTGTAAAATAAAAAGGCATTAAAAAGTTACGAGTCAACAAAGATTTGTTAAGTTAAGTAATAAAAAAACTGTAAAATCTTCAAAACCAAGTCCGTACCGACAAAGCTCAGTTATCGAAGATATCAATAAAATTTATTTTTGATTTATGCAGTGGTTTTTTCATAAAACTCGATTTTCCGAAGCACTTTTAGAATTTTTTTTAAGCGCCTATCAGTTTGGAACGGTGTTTCTGTGCGTGAGACGTAGACGTTGTTCGTGTAGACTAGCGTCTAACTGCTCATCACTGATACTAGCGCTGTCGGACACGAAGCCATGCGAGGCAGCGTGCTTTTTGGCCATGACCACCAGTGAGTTCGAGCTCGCGACTAGTTTACTCTTAATCGCCGTTATCCTCTTAAGGGGTCCTTGTACTCATCATTATGAACAACTTTTGCTATGGGGTCAAACCTGAAATTGTGAAAAAAAACAGCAGTTCCCTATATTTATGTTCGCATAACTCATCAAAATGTAGGGAACAGCTGATTTTTTTTTTCGCAATTTGAGGTTTTGTCCCATAGTAAAAGTTGTTCATAATGATGACTACAATGACCCCTTAAGAGGATAACGGTGATTAAAATTCGTGGGTTAAGGACTAGAGTAGTGTAAGGGTAAAATGACAACTTCTCTGGAGAGCCGAAAAACAACTCAAATTTACCTACCGTTATCTTATGTAACTTCTTTATGGCAAAATCTATAGCAGTTAGCTATATGATTTTAACTAATAATAAAGCTTTTTTTATCGGCTACAAAATAATGTAACTTTTTGGTCAATCAAAAAACGGTTTCATTTCAATAAAATTTATTTTTGCCCTTACGCTACTCTAGTTCTTAACCCACGAATTACACCCAGTAGTTCAGATTAAATGTGATACTACTACAGAGGTAAACCTTAACCCAGTATTTATTTATTCTGAAGCATTCAGCTGACGTATCCTGTTACTAAATATTGTAAATAAGTTCCAGAACCCACATCTTTTTTTTTTAATTCAAACCTCTAATACGTGGTGTCCCTGGAAGTATGGATCAAATCAAATAGGGGCGTGGGCAAATTCATTTCCAAACTTTTTGATCCT
The DNA here is from genome assembly GCA_949316385.1 of Globia sparganii. Classification (NCBI taxonomy): domain Eukaryota; kingdom Metazoa; phylum Arthropoda; class Insecta; order Lepidoptera; family Noctuidae; genus Globia; species Globia sparganii. Next base: position 24,476,295 of record OX438659.1, read on the forward strand.
GAGAATGTTGGTGAATTTTTTTACGGTTCAAAAGTTGTGACCAACTTTTGTTATTTTCAATCACTTTGCATAGTGCTCAAAGAACAAAATCATTTAAAAAATCTACCAGGAACTGTCAATTTAAGTTTTTTAGACAGCCCTGATAGTTTTTTTAATGATTTTTTTTCTTGCAAAACTATGCAAAACAATTGAAAAAAATTGGTCACAACTTTTGAACCGTAAAATAATTCTCCATCATCAATCATGCTCAGGACCAAAAAGTTTGGAAATGACCTTGCCCACCCCCCTATTTGATTTGATCCATACTTCCAGGGACGTTTTTGAAGTCAATTAAATAAAGTCCATATTGACGCTTGAAAGGTAAAATTGACTAAGCAACAGGTTGTACTTCTCTGAAAAAAAAATCATAAAAATTCTTGTAATCATCCTACAGGCATAATTCTTACTATTTTGGAAATCTTATTTAACATCTGAATCAGAATTTATATGATTTTTTTTTTAATTAAAGTTAAACTTCAAACTGTGTTCCTGCAAAGTTAGTCCCACCCATGTCGCTTAGTCAATTTTGCCTTTCAAGCGTCGATATTCATTACACAGACACACATAATTTAACATGCAGGTATGAGGAAGAACAAATCAAATAGTTAACAAGTTTACAGTCAAGGCTATGCTCCCTAACAACTCTCACCTAACCATTTAGCTAGGAAACTAATTATCCATGCTGTTCATTCACATATTTACACAATCACCTTGTGTAATGTAAGTGGTGGCACACATCTACGGCGTGATGTAATTGTGCTGCCGAATAAACATTCTAATTATGTAAAACTTGAATTAATATCTGGGTTGATTATGTTTCAATTATGAGTTACTAGCTGCGCCCCGCGGTTTCACCCGCGTAAGTTTCGATCCCGAGGGAATATCGGGATAAAAAGCATCCTATGTGTTAATACTGGTTATAAAGTATCTGTGTGTCAAATTTCAACCAAATCCGTTCAGTAGTTTTTGCGTGAAAGAGTAACAAACATCCATCCATCCACACAAACTTTCGCATTTATAATATTAGTAGGAAGTAGGAAGTAGGATTTCATCCAAATCCGTTCAGTAGTTTTTGCGTGAAAGAGTAACAAACATCCATCCATCCTCACAAACTTTCACATTTATAATATTTGTAGGAAGTAGGATAGGAAGTAGGATAGTAGGAAGTAGGATAATATTATGTTTTTAATTTTATATGTATAGGTCACAATAATATCAAGCAGTGTTTGCCTGTCTATGACATAGATAAAAGGAGTCATGAGAAATTATTTTTTACACAAACTCATGCCGACTTCCCATAGCGGCAGGCAGAAACTAAAGGACATTATTTTAAAAGCAGGTTTGTATGGAAAAACATTACAAGGGCAGAGGTAGTCAATTGGCAAAAGAACTATGATATAAAAAAAAATATGCTTGCTTCATCTTTTCACATTATTTGGGCCCAGTAAGAGAGCATATTTAATGGCACTGGGGTTTTATTCTGGCTTATATTTGTTATATATTACATATACCATATTTATTATGTTTAAGTAAGTATGTTGTAAGAACTCATCAGACCAATGGTATGTGAATATTTTATTAATTGCAGTGCAGACCTATTGTTAATAGGTAATTCATCTACCACTCACAATAACAAAATCTCTTTTGGAGTGAAAACAAAAGTTCAGATTGTTCACAGTTCATTGTTTTAATATGCATGGCAATCTAATTAAGTTTTAAATTAATTTGTAAACACTGTTGACCCAATTAACAAGTGTCTAGACAAGTGTCATTACTAGAAACACATTGATAATCCTTTTTGAAATCTATTCTATTCAAGTTTACACAATAAAACCAAATAAGGGGACAAGCTATTTTGATATATCAATTCTGAATTTAATAATTCAAGAGAATATAGTTCTAGACATTGGTTTATCTGATTCTACAGAAAATTATAGGTAAACATGATAACATACAAAGGTGGGATATGTTACCCAGGATCTATAAAACACAAGTTTTATAAACAAAATGAAACAAGAAGAGATTACTTATAGGAATCCTATTTCCCTCTCATTCTCATAGGAGGTGAGACATAACAATATGTCAAATGTTTTGTTGCCACTAGGCTGTATAAACAATCAGCTGTTGCCAGTCCAATATTTGCAATACAAACTACTCAGACACAAAGCAATGACTTCACGTTTCATGTTATTACGGCCATCAATTAAAAAAACTATTCAAACTATGTGAAAAAATATTCGTGCCAATTATTTGTCAATGATATGAAAGTTCACTCACCTCTTGTGTCCGCGTGAGTTACCCAGCTGCAACCGCAGCGGGGGCGAAGCCCAGCCCCACACGGAGTCAATCTGCAACACACCAGCCAGCCAGACCGTCAGACAACCCCGTTTCACACACAAATCAATCCTGTTTGCCAATACAAACTAATTTATGCAATGTATGCTCTCAGCTTCACTCAGCGCTCACCTTTGACGATTCCTTTTCGACCTCACAAAGAAACCTGACCTCAAAGGAGTGTTATACACTTATCAAACGCCCTGAGGAATGTAAAACAGTTAACGGCACATCGATTTTACGATTTCACAAGTTTTTATGTTTACTAATGTTGCAGCCTAGGTATCGTACTTTTGTCCACTAGTCAATTTTTTGAAGGTCTGATCAAAATAACTGACAAGGTAACAAACGGCCTTCAAACAGAAACTTCTTTGCATAAATCTTTTCACAGAAATGAGAATGAAACAACACAAACTTTACGAAACTATATCTCAATAATTTTCTTACATTTTCAGAGTTAGTATACATTTTATTTATCAAAAATACTATAAATCAAGTTTATATATCACAAACAAGAATCAAGGTTTCGAATGCACATTAGGTATTGTCATTTTTTGGCAAGTTTTGATTGCCACAAAAAAAAAATTTATAACCATTTTCAAAAGATTTGCTCATTCTTTTATTTTTGCTATTATTAAAACTGATCTGCAGTTTAGAGGTAACATTCAGCTCAATATTGTTTTTTACCATAATTTTGAAGTAGTTGCGTGAATTCATGTGGATGAATGAACACTACAACCCATCTACAACCCGTCTACAACCACAGCCCTCAGCAGTCAGCTGATGAAATCACTGACGTTTAAATCTAGACGTCAGTGGATGAAATTGACATTAGGGATTTGACAATTGACAATTGACATTTGTTGACGTTTCGTCAGGACATATCTATTTGTTTCCAAACTGTGTGCCCAATTATTTCGATGTTCGAATTAAATAAGTGTGAGTTAGTTAACAATATTTATTGAATAGAGTCCAACAATGTCACTGAGTCTTCTATTAGAGAAATACGATGTATCCACTGACGACGGATTACAGAAAGCGCTCAACGAGATTGAAAAAGAAGAGGTAAGTTGAGTTGTTTTGGTGACGGTGGCACAAGTTTCATTATAAAAACGAAGTATTTTCGCAGTCGGAGGTAGATGCAGCGCTGTCGGGAGTATTATCCAAGGCGTGTTCCCTGGAGGGTCGTCTTCGGACGGCGAGTCAAGCTTACACGAAGCTAAGTGAAGTAAAGACAGATGCTCAAATCGCCGCTGATATGGTGGACAAGACGGCCAGTCTTGCGAAAGACGTTAGTGCCAAAGTGCGTCAGCTGGACTTGGCCAGGGTAAATAAGCTGTGCATTTATATATTAATTGCTTTTTCTACTCTACTGTCACAAATATAAAGAAAACATAGGTACCTATTTATCAATGAGTCTTGATCTTTCTTCCCAGTCTCGTGTGGCAGAATGTCAGCGTCGTGTGCACGATCTGATTGACCTGCAGTTGTGTAGTGCTGGGGTAGAGGCAGCTATCAAAGCACATGACTATGAAACTGGTATGTTCACGTTTTTTAACTCACAGTTCACAAACATTAACTAGCCGGTGTTCATTGGGTTAGAACCCTAGGCACAATAGGACATGGCAGTTCTACTTTTTAATCATTCTGAGTATTCAATAAGTAGTGTCAGTTTTAACTTTTGCAACTACCATTCAACTAACTTTGTTTTCTCTTATGGGTACTACTTGGACTGTTCAGTAAAACACTTGTTTGTATTTGTTTCAAATAAACAAGCAATAAACAATTACTATTATTCAATACTTTAAACCAAAAGTAATAGAAAAATACCTTAAACTTTTGAGTGAACATTGTTGTAATAGCCAAAGCAATTATGAATTTTATCCAATTTCAGTTTCACTGAATAATTGTCTATAGATCATACCAATAATCTATAGACAATTAAGGGTTTATTATAAACCATGATTAAAGCTAAGTGACATTCAAACCTGAAAAATATATGGTTAAACAGTCTCTAATCACTACTTAACTTTAAACAACGTCTATGAATAAAGGGGGTATACGTCAGACAAAATATTTAACATGTATATGTTTCAGGTGCTGGTCACGTGTCTAGGTTCCTCAGTATGGACCCAGGGTCAGTGGCAGCAGCAAGGGCACGAGGCGCACCAGACCCGCGCGACGCAATGACTCGCGCAGCAAACACGCTGCGGGAACATTTAGTGCGCAAGTGAGTAATTCAAAAGTTGAAAAAAAAAATGGCTCTACTAGAATAAACATAAGTACTAACATAATTATTGGTTAGCAAGTTTGCAATTCAGGAAAAATGCATAAAGGTTTCTTACAAGACCTTTTATTTTGTGAAACTTCACAAGTTTGTTTAATATTGTGTAAATATCGTAGGTTTGAAGAAGCAGCCCGCAAAGAGGATGAGCCGAGTGTGGAGCGTCTGTTCAAGCTGTTCCCACAGATCGGACGAGCAGAGGAGGGAATGGATCTCCTCTCTAAGTATCTTGCCACACAAGTAAGTATTCAAACTGGAATTCAAATCCTTTATTTATTCAAAGTACAAAATAATAAAATTTTAAAATACAAAATAATAAAATTTTAAACTTTGCAGGACAGTAAACACCCCCAGATGTAATAATAAAACTTCTATTGTGTCTCGTTCTGTGTCCTTTAATGGGTTAATGAATTTATGCGCAGTTTATTCATTAAAGTGCCTTAATTAGACATTATAGCGTGTCCTTCAGACAAAGGCCTCCTCAAGGATTTCTTTCTCTTGCATTTTTTTCCATAGCGGGTCAGCACTTTTTTCGTAAAGTTAACATTAATAATTAATTGTATATCTTGGTATTTTAAGTGCAAATCTTGTTCTTTACTTAGATGTGTCCCTTTAAAAAATGTTATTCTTATTATTACTTTTGCCATTAATCATCATCAAAGCATGAGAGATGCTTTGATGATGATTAATGGCAAAAGTTCTCAAGCCATATAATTTCCTTTCAGACAGAAGCAGCGATCCGCCGCGCCTGCGTAGTGTCAGACGTGAGCTCGGAAGCGGCCGTGTTCGCCGACGCCGTGACGCGCGTGGTGGAGGCGGGCGGCGCGGGCGTGGAGCGAGCTCGCCTGGCCGCGGCCGACCGCGCCCCCGGCCTGCTGCACCGCGCGCTGCGTGCTGTGCAGCCTGCGGTATGTACTACTGCAACACTGCAGCGCTACAACCGTGACGCGGTGGTGGAGGCGTCACGCGGGCGTGGAGCGAGCTCGCCTGGCCGCGGCCGACCGCGCCCCCGGCCTGCTGCACCGCGCGCTGCGTGCTGTGCAGCCTGCGGTATGTACTACTGCAACACTGCAGCGCTACAACCGTGACGCGGTGGTGGAGGCGTCACGCGGGCGTGGAGCGAGCTCGCCTGGCCGCGGCCGACCGCGGGCCCGGCCTGCTGCACCGCGCGCTGCGTGCTGTGCAGCCTGCGGTATGTACTACTGCAACACTGCAGCGCTACAACCGTGACGCGGTGGTGGAGGCGTCACGCGGGCGTGGAGCGAGCTCGCCTGGCCGCGGCCGACCGCGCGCCCGGCCTGCTGCACCGCGCGCTGCGTGCTGTGCAGCCTGCGGTATGTACTACTGCAACACTGCAGCGCTACAACCGTGACGCGGTGGTGGAGGCGTCACGCGGGCGTGGAGCGGGCACGCCTGGCCGCGGCTCCAACCTCTACTCATCAGAATTGGCTTCAGCCCAACGTACACAATTCACCTGGTGACCATACCAGTACCTGAAGATCTTTATCATCTCTATAGGCATATTTGCTTTGCGTAACTTACCCCACAACTTATCATAATTCACCATATCAAACGTCTTTGACATATCAAGGAAGCAAGAAAAGCCAGGACTCTGGTTATCTACGTAATAGCTTACTGTCTTTTATAGACAGAATATGGCAGTCTCTGCTGATAGTCCCTTGCGGAAACCGTGCTGAGCATCATGCAACATAATATTCTTCCATAGGAAGGTGTTCAAGAGACTATCAAAAACTTTTGCGACAATCGTTGCCAGAGAGATCAGTCTGTAATTTGACTTGTCACCAGTTTTATTTTTATAATAGATACCACAACAGTTTTCATCATGTCACTTGGGCAGATAGGAATGCAAGATACAAAAGTTATACAGCAACGCTAAGACTCGGGGCAAATGCATTCCAGCGTGTCTTAAACGCTCAACACTGAGCCCGTCGCGTCCTGGTGCCTTACTACGTTTCATCTGACTAATTGCATTTTTTACCTCTTTAGCTGTAAATCGGTAAGATTTTTCGGTATTGGCGGCGAAGTACTAAATTCAACGTCACCCAAAGACGGCGGCGGTCCCAGCGATGAATCAAATACATCTTTAAACATGTTGGGTATGTCAGTGGCGTCAGACAGTCCATCGACACTCACCGGGAGAACAGCCAATGGTTCATGTTTTAGTGCATTTCCAAGAATCTCGAAAATTATTTTGGTTGTGTTGTGATGCAATCCGATCCATAGTTATTTGGTCTTGGTGGTCTAGCACTATTTCAGTTTAGATTTCAACACATTTCTAGTTTTCACCATATTATTGTACAGTTCACCGTGTGAAGGTTTACCCGGTAACGCCCACAACAGACAACTAAGTCTAGCCTCCCGATGAGCCCCGCTAACATGCCGATTCCAGCCTTTAATATAACCTCCCTTCCTTTTGCAAGGCGGTCCATCAAATGAAGCAATTGCCGCGCTGCTTAGACTCATTTAGAACACAAACAATTTGTGACACCATAAATAACCTACTTTGTAACAGAAATTAATTCTTTAATGAAATCCATACTAATATTATAAATGCGAAAGTGTGTCTTTCTGTCTGTCTGTTACTGCGAAAGTATGTCTGATTTAGATGAAATTTGGTATAGTTTGAATCCTGGGAAAGGATATAGAGAAGTTTTTATCCCGATATTCCCATGGGATTGACACTTATGCGGGTGAAACCGCGGGGCGCTGCTAGTATCCTCATAAGTAGGTCAGTAAGTTATCATAATGTCTTTTGCCTGCAGGTTTGTGCTGGCGTCCGTCGCATTTTTACCGAGATGGTTTTAGCGCGACGCCTAGAGTCAGACCCTCACAGAGCCGGCATCTCTCACCTGAGCGCGGAGCCGGTCCTGGCTGAACTGGCCTTGACGCACTCCCGCATCTGGCTGTACTTCACGTTCCTCAGGAGGAAAGCTGAGGTAAGCTGTGGCTATATTGTTTCTTTAATGAGCTGAAGTCAGATCCTCACAAGACTGGTATCTATCCCCTGAGCGTGGACCCGGTCCTGGCGGAACTGGCCCTGACGCATTCCCGCAACTGGCTGCACTTCACTTTCCTCAAGAAAAATGCTAAGGTATCCGGTTTCAGCAGAGCCTGGACTGTTAAATATGATGACAAAATCATTGAAATGTTCAATTACAACTATACTAACAAATGCTCATAAAAGTCACGCGGCTACACAGTATGTCTCTGTTTTGCGCAGGTGGACGCAGCGCCTCTAAAAGAAGCAGAAAAGAAAGCGTGCGTAGACGCAGTGGAGAAGATCATAAACGAATGCGATCTCATGAGAACTGCGCAGGACATACTCGGACATTATCTCGCTTTGGAAAGGTATACCTACCTATACATGATATTTCCATTTAAACAATAAACAACAACAAAAATCAACTTTACTTGTGTGTCAATTGTTTTCAGAATGACTGGTGCTGTCTACCGCACGTTAATGGCAACAATTAAATTTTGACTTTATTTCGTAGCAGTAACGGTGGTTTTCGAAGTTCAATTCCGTCACAAGATTGTTAAAACAGACGAAACTAAACTTTATGTGTGAAGAATTAAAGATACTTTTCAGAATGACATGATTGTGCAAGCAAGCCATATTACAAATCTGTTTTGTAGGTACTTTTTGGAAGAGAGCGTAAACAAGGCGTTAAAGATGGCAACACCGCAGGTCGGAGTCACGACGTCTAGCCTGGTCGATGACGTGTTCTTTATAGCCAGGAAGGTTATCAGGTGAGTTTTACTTTTATAATAGAATAGATATAGATATATTTATTTGCAAAGAATGTAAGAACAAAAATCAGTTTTTACTGTTGTGAAGAATCCATATATATTCTGCCTATTATGCATGCAAATTTAGTACATTTAAACGAAATACTTCTGTTAGCCGTTTTTTTTTTAAATTTTAAACTGTAGGTCTTTAATATTGTTAGGTATTTTATTATCAACTACACAGATATAGATACACCTAGATGACCTAGATAACAAAAGAGCAACTACTTCGCGTGCTAAAAATAGCACCAACTTTCATACAAAACTCGTAAGCCGCCACTTTCGCGGTCAGTCCTGTGTACTGCTGGCTGGGTAAGCCTGAGTGAGAAAAAGTGCTTGTGACGTCATAGTAGGTAGTAAAAAAATGGCACGCTTGGTTTCCATACAGATCGTAATACTTGCGTTATCTAAGTCTATATCTGTGATCAACTAGCTTTTGCCCACGGATTCGTCCGAAGTCCACACGGATGTCTACTACCGGGTCTACCAGGATTTTCATATAATTCTATTGATTTACGCAGGCACGCCAGTTAAGCTCCCAGTCGGCATGATTATTTCCGATATCTGCAACAATCATTGTCATATTTCAGTTTTACACAAAACTTTAATGAATTATACACCTAAATCTTCTTGCAAATAATACCACTGGATGACTTTTTTGACGTGGTAGGTCATTTATGTATATTAAAAATAATAATGGTCCGAGTACATTGCCCTGCGGAACACCATATTTATTTCTCTAAAAGAAGATACACATTTACGCCTTTTTAGTTTTTGAGCATATTGTTGCGGCCGCTTCGATACGATTTTATTAAATTATGGGCATATGGGCATTGCCACGTATACCGTTAAGCGTGAAGTGTTTAGAAGCGTCTCGTGGTTAACGTAGACAAAGGCTTTCGATAAATCTGCGTCAATTGCACATTCTTTTTTAAATAAAATAGAAAATGGCCATGTTAATGTGTTTTTTTTTTCCTGGAGCCCTTTTGTTGGTCGCATAATATGTTAAATTTTGTTAGAAATCGGTTCGCAAATAATTATTTCTATGATCTTTAAGAATACAGGAATTAGGGCAGTTGGTCTGTAATTTGACTAGTGGTTTTAAGACTTTCGAGAAATACTCCAGAATTCAATTATACTTACGTTAATGGTATGAGCAACAGGCACACATTCAGAGACAACTTTTAAAAGATTTGCTGAAATGCCATCATAACCAAAAGTTTTTTGTTCGCCGCCATCTTGGGATTTGATTTTACACGACGATACAGACGAGCAGTATCATCGGGCAGCGTGGACGGCGCGTGCGCAGTGCTGAACGAGGTGAGCGCTGCACTGGAGCGCGGCGCGGCGGCGGCCCTGCGGCGCTGGCTGCGGGCCCCGCCGCACGAGCCGCTGCCGCTGCCGGGCCCGCGCCCCGCCCGCTACCCGCCCGACCCGCAGGACAGAGACGTGGAGGCGCAGAAGACACTCTATCTAGTAAGTGTGTTACTGTACACGGCGCGGCGGGCCCCTGCGGCGCTGGCTGCGGGCCCCGCCGCACGAGCCGCTGCCGCTGCCGGGCCCGCGCCCCGCCCGCTACCCGCCCGACCCGCAGGACAGAGACGTGGAGGCGCAGAAGACACTCTATCTAGTAAGTGTGTTACTGTACACGGCGCGGCGGGCCCCTGCGGCGCTGGCTGCGGGCCCCGCCGCACGAGCCGCTGCCGCTGCCGGGCCCGCGCCCCGCCCGCTACCCGCCCGACCCGCAGGACAGAGACGTGGAGGCGCAGAAGACACTCTATCTAGTAAGTGTGTTACTGTACACGGCGCGGCGGGCCCCTGCGGCGCTGGCTGCGGGCCCCGCCGCACGAGCCGCTGCCGCTGCCGGGCCCGCGCCCCGCCCGCTACCCGCCCGACCCGCAGGACAGAGACGTGGAGGCGCAGAAGACACTCTATCTAGTAAGTGTGTTACTGTACACGGCGCGGCGGGCCCCTGCGGCGCTGGCTGCGGGCCCCGCCGCACGAGCCGCTGCCGCTGCCGGGCCCGCGCCCCGCCCGCTACCCGCCCGACCCGCAGGACAGAGACGTGGAGGCGCAGAAGACACTCTATCTAGTAAGTGTGTTACTGTACACGGCGCGGCGGGCCCCTGCGGCGCTGGCTGCGGGCCCCGCCGCACGAGCCGCTGCCGCTGCCGGGCCCGCGCCCCGCCCGCTACCCGCCCGACCCGCAGGACAGAGACGTGGAGGCGCAGAAGACACTCTATCTAGTAAGTGTGTTACTGTACACGGCGCGGCGGGCCCCTGCGGCGCTGGCTGCGGGCCCCGCCGCACGAGCCGCTGCCGCTGCCGGGCCCGCGCCCCGCCCGCTACCCGCCCGACCCGCAGGACAGAGACGTGGAGGCGCAGAAGACACTCTATCTAGTAAGTGTGTTACTGTACACGGCGCGGCGGGCCCCTGCGGCGCTGGCTGCGGGCCCCGCCGCACGAGCCGCTGCCGCTGCCGGGCCCGCGCCCCGCCCGCTACCCGCCCGACCCGCAGGACAGAGACGTGGAGGCGCAGAAGACACTCTATCTAGTAAGTGTGTTACTGTACACGGCGCGGCGGGCCCCTGCGGCGCTGGCTGCGGGCCCCGCCGCACGAGCCGCTGCCGCTGCCGGGCCCGCGCCCCGCCCGCTACCCGCCCGACCCGCAGGACAGAGACGTGGAGGCGCAGAAGACACTCTATCTAGTAAGTGTGTTACTGTACACGGCGCGGCGGGCCCCTGCGGCGCTGGCTGCGGGCCCCGCCGCACGAGCCGCTGCCGCTGCCGGGCCCGCGCCCCGCCCGCTACCCGCCCGACCCGCAGGACAGAGACGTGGAGGCGCAGAAGACACTCTATCTAGTAAGTGTGTTACTGTACACGGCGCGGCGGGCCCCTGCGGCGCTGGCTGCGGGCCCCGCCGCACGAGCCGCTGCCGCTGCCGGGCCCGCGCCCCGCCCGCTACCCGCCCGACCCGCAGGACAGAGACGTGGAGGCGCAGAAGACACTCTATCTAGTAAGTGTGTTACTGTACACGGCGCGGCGGGCCCCTGCGGCGCTGGCTGCGGGCCCCGCCGCACGAGCCGCTGCCGCTGCCGGGCCCGCGCCCCGCCCGCTACCCGCCCGACCCGCAGGACAGAGACGTGGAGGCGCAGAAGACACTCTATCTAGTAAGTGTGTTACTGTACACGGCGCGGCGGGCCCCTGCGGCGCTGGCTGCGGGCCCCGCCGCACGAGCCGCTGCCGCTGCCGGGCCCGCGCCCCGCCCGCTACCCGCCCGACCCGCAGGACAGAGACGTGGAGGCGCAGAAGACACTCTATCTAGTAAGTGTGTTACTGTACACGGCGCGGCGGGCCCCTGCGGCGCTGGCTGCGGGCCCCGCCGCACGAGCCGCTGCCGCTGCCGGGCCCGCGCCCCGCCCGCTACCCGCCCGACCCGCAGGACAGAGACGTGGAGGCGCAGAAGACACTCTATCTAGTAAGTGTGTTACTGTACACGGCGCGGCGGGCCCCTGCGGCGCTGGCTGCGGGCCCCGCCGCACGAGCCGCTGCCGCTGCCGGGCCCGCGCCCCGCCCGCTACCCGCCCGACCCGCAGGACAGAGACGTGGAGGCGCAGAAGACACTCTATCTAGTAAGTGTGTTACTGTACACGGCGCGGCGGGCCCCTGCGGCGCTGGCTGCGGGCCCCGCCGCACGAGCCGCTGCCGCTGCCGGGCCCGCGCCCCGCCCGCTACCCGCCCGACCCGCAGGACAGAGACGTGGAGGCGCAGAAGACACTCTATCTAGTAAGTGTGTTACTGTACACGGCGCGGCGGGCCCCTGCGGCGCTGGCTGCGGGCCCCGCCGCACGAGCCGCTGCCGCTGCCGGGCCCGCGCCCCGCCCGCTACCCGCCCGACCCGCAGGACAGAGACGTGGAGGCGCAGAAGACACTCTATCTAGTAAGTGTGTTACTGTACACGGCGCGGCGGGCCCCTGCGGCGCTGGCTGCGGGCCCCGCCGCACGAGCCGCTGCCGCTGCCGGGCCCGCGCCCCGCCCGCTACCCGCCCGACCCGCAGGACAGAGACGTGGAGGCGCAGAAGACACTCTATCTAGTAAGTGTGTTACTGTACACGGCGCGGCGGGCCCCTGCGGCGCTGGCTGCGGGCCCCGCCGCACGAGCCGCTGCCGCTGCCGGGCCCGCGCCCCGCCCGCTACCCGCCCGACCCGCAGGACAGAGACGTGGAGGCGCAGAAGACACTCTATCTAGTAAGTGTGTTACTGTACACGGCGCGGCGGGCCCCTGCGGCGCTGGCTGCGGGCCCCGCCGCACGAGCCGCTGCCGCTGCCGGGCCCGCGCCCCGCCCGCTACCCGCCCGACCCGCAGGACAGAGACGTGGAGGCGCAGAAGACACTCTATCTAGTAAGTGTGTTACTGTACACGGCGCGGCGGGCCCCTGCGGCGCTGGCTGCGGGCCCCGCCGCACGAGCCGCTGCCGCTGCCGGGCCCGCGCCCCGCCCGCTACCCGCCCGACCCGCAGGACAGAGACGTGGAGGCGCAGAAGACACTCTATCTAGTAAGTGTGTTACTGTACACGGCGCGGCGGGCCCCTGCGGCGCTGGCTGCGGGCCCCGCCGCACGAGCCGCTGCCGCTGCCGGGCCCGCGCCCCGCCCGCTACCCGCCCGACCCGCAGGACAGAGACGTGGAGGCGCAGAAGACACTCTATCTAGTAAGTGTGTTACTGTACACGGCGCGGCGGGCCCCTGCGGCGCTGGCTGCGGGCCCCGCCGCACGAGCCGCTGCCGCTGCCGGGCCCGCGCCCCGCCCGCTACCCGCCCGACCCGCAGGACAGAGACGTGGAGGCGCAGAAGACACTCTATCTAGTAAGTGTGTTACTGTACACGGCGCGGCGGGCCCCTGCGGCGCTGGCTGCGGGCCCCGCCGCACGAGCCGCTGCCGCTGCCGGGCCCGCGCCCCGCCCGCTACCCGCCCGACCCGCAGGACAGAGACGTGGAGGCGCAGAAGACACTCTATCTAGTAAGTGTGTTACTGTACACGGCGCGGCGGGCCCCTGCGGCGCTGGCTGCGGGCCCCGCCGCACGAGCCGCTGCCGCTGCCGGGCCCGCGCCCCGCCCGCTACCCGCCCGACCCGCAGGACAGAGACGTGGAGGCGCAGAAGACACTCTATCTAGTAAGTGTGTTACTGTACACGGCGCGGCGGGCCCCTGCGGCGCTGGCTGCGGGCCCCGCCGCACGAGCCGCTGCCGCTGCCGGGCCCGCGCCCCGCCCGCTACCCGCCCGACCCGCAGGACAGAGACGTGGAGGCGCAGAAGACACTCTATCTAGTAAGTGTGTTACTGTACACGGCGCGGCGGGCCCCTGCGGCGCTGGCTGCGGGCCCCGCCGCACGAGCCGCTGCCGCTGCCGGGCCCGCGCCCCGCCCGCTACCCGCCCGACCCGCAGGACAGAGACGTGGAGGCGCAGAAGACACTCTATCTAGTAAGTGTGTTACTGTACACGGCGCGGCGGGCCCCTGCGGCGCTGGCTGCGGGCCCCGCCGCACGAGCCGCTGCCGCTGCCGGGCCCGCGCCCCGCCCGCTACCCGCCCGACCCGCAGGACAGAGACGTGGAGGCGCAGAAGACACTCTATCTAGTAAGTGTGTTACTGTACACGGCGCGGCGGGCCCCTGCGGCGCTGGCTGCGGGCCCCGCCGCACGAGCCGCTGCCGCTGCCGGGCCCGCGCCCCGCCCGCTACCCGCCCGACCCGCAGGACAGAGACGTGGAGGCGCAGAAGACACTCTATCTAGTAAGTGTGTTACTGTACACGGCGCGGCGGGCCCCTGCGGCGCTGGCTGCGGGCCCCGCCGCACGAGCCGCTGCCGCTGCCGGGCCCGCGCCCCGCCCGCTACCCGCCCGACCCGCAGGACAGAGACGTGGAGGCGCAGAAGACACTCTATCTAGTAAGTGTGTTACTGTACACGGCGCGGCGGGCCCCTGCGGCGCTGGCTGCGGGCCCCGCCGCACGAGCCGCTGCCGCTGCCGGGCCCGCGCCCCGCCCGCTACCCGCCCGACCCGCAGGACAGAGACGTGGAGGCGCAGAAGACACTCTATCTAGTAAGTGTGTTACTGTACACGGCGCGGCGGGCCCCTGCGGCGCTGGCTGCGGGCCCCGCCGCACGAGCCGCTGCCGCTGCCGGGCCCGCGCCCCGCCCGCTACCCGCCCGACCCGCAGGACAGAGACGTGGAGGCGCAGAAGACACTCTATCTAGTAAGTGTGTTACTGTACACGGCGCGGCGGGCCCCTGCGGCGCTGGCTGCGGGCCCCGCCGCACGAGCCGCTGCCGCTGCCGGGCCCGCGCCCCGCCCGCTACCCGCCCGACCCGCAGGACAGAGACGTGGAGGCGCAGAAGACACTCTATCTAGTAAGTGTGTTACTGTACACGGCGCGGCGGGCCCCTGCGGCGCTGGCTGCGGGCCCCGCCGCACGAGCCGCTGCCGCTGCCGGGCCCGCGCCCCGCCCGCTACCCGCCCGACCCGCAGGACAGAGACGTGGAGGCGCAGAAGACACTCTATCTAGTAAGTGTGTTACTGTACACGGCGCGGCGGGCCCCTGCGGCGCTGGCTGCGGGCCCCGCCGCACGAGCCGCTGCCGCTGCCGGGCCCGCGCCCCGCCCGCTACCCGCCCGACCCGCAGGACAGAGACGTGGAGGCGCAGAAGACACTCTATCTAGTAAGTGTGTTACTGTACACGGCGCGGCGGGCCCCTGCGGCGCTGGCTGCGGGCCCCGCCGCACGAGCCGCTGCCGCTGCCGGGCCCGCGCCCCGCCCGCTACCCGCCCGACCCGCAGGACAGAGACGTGGAGGCGCAGAAGACACTCTATCTAGTAAGTGTGTTACTGTACACGGCGCGGCGGGCCCCTGCGGCGCTGGCTGCGGGCCCCGCCGCACGAGCCGCTGCCGCTGCCGGGCCCGCGCCCCGCCCGCTACCCGCCCGACCCGCAGGACAGAGACGTGGAGGCGCAGAAGACACTCTATCTAGTAAGTGTGTTACTGTACACGGCGCGGCGGGCCCCTGCGGCGCTGGCTGCGGGCCCCGCCGCACGAGCCGCTGCCGCTGCCGGGCCCGCGCCCCGCCCGCTACCCGCCCGACCCGCAGGACAGAGACGTGGAGGCGCAGAAGACACTCTATCTAGTAAGTGTGTTACTGTACACGGCGCGGCGGGCCCCTGCGGCGCTGGCTGCGGGCCCCGCCGCACGAGCCGCTGCCGCTGCCGGGCCCGCGCCCCGCCCGCTACCCGCCCGACCCGCAGGACAGAGACGTGGAGGCGCAGAAGACACTCTATCTAGTAAGTGTGTTACTGTACACGGCGCGGCGGGCCCCTGCGGCGCTGGCTGCGGGCCCCGCCGCACGAGCCGCTGCTAGGAAGTATGTTACTGTAGCTACAGCACGTGGTTGTTTATTAACGTTTTAGAAAGAAATTATTATGAAGGACAGCGATGACGCTCGATGCGATGAGTTTTTGTTAAAATTCGATGTTCTATACTAATGTACAGTCTCTGCTGCGGCTGTGTACAATCTAGTTGATCCGGCGACAAGCCTTTTCATAGTCAAATCCTGATCTTCTTTCTCTTGCATTAGTGTTGCACTTCGCGCACTTCAATTATTGTAATCTCAATATAGATAAAATTCAAATAACGCGGACTCATTGCAATCATTATTCCCAGGTACACATGAACGAAGCGGAAGCCGGTGCAGAATGGGCAGAGAGGCTCGCGAGCGAAGCGTGCGCAGCGGCCGGG
This sequence comes from Globia sparganii, assembly GCA_949316385.1. Taxonomy (NCBI): domain Eukaryota; kingdom Metazoa; phylum Arthropoda; class Insecta; order Lepidoptera; family Noctuidae; genus Globia; species Globia sparganii. The sequence goes on from OX438659.1 coordinate 24,492,544, forward strand.
TCGCTCGCCCGGAGCGAAGCGGAGCGAGACAAGCTGACGTCGTGCGCGGCCGGCCTGGGCTCTGCGGCCGCGGCCTTCAGGGCGGCGCACGAGCTGGCGCTGGCCGCGCTGGCGGCCGCACTGCGGCCCCAGCTGGCGGCCTGGGCACTCCGCCTGGTGGACCCGGCGCCGCATGCAGGTATACTGCTATGGTCTTTTGTGAACGCAGTGAAGGCGCTGCTTGCAAAGGAAAGCGAATATGCTGCTAAAACACTAAGAAGTGGTGAAGAACGGGCGTTTTGGAGAACTATCTCTAATTTTGACGTACAAAAAGTGAATAACTGCTGATGTTTCGTCTAATTAGATTAAAAGATTTTTTTATTTGGATTATGAAAAATCTGCTAATCACAACATTTTGAGATAGTTTTCTATGTAGTTAGGTTTATTGTATCCATTCCATCCATTAGTATCCATTATACTATGACATTGTTAACGTTACACATTCTACTTGTGTTTAGGAGCAATAATTATTTTTGGTCGCTAGCTCGTATTCGGGTGCTTGAAAAAATGTACTCGACTTCGGGCTCCCAATGCATTAATTGCACTGGTCATCGCACTGGAATACGGGTTAATGACTACGAGTAGTTTAAGACTGCTCATTGTGATAACTGGCAAAGCACTGATAGAAGTGAAAAGAAAACTGGCGTCGGGTAACTGAAACGATAAAGCTGGACTAGATTGTTCGAAGACGGGTGTACTTAGCCCCGTTCATTTACACCTGCCTGGTCATTTGCCCGAAGTCCATAGGCAATCGAATAGTCGCCTAGTCAGTTAGGTTATGTAATCTGTTTCATGATTTTTTTTTGTAAATAATATCATTTCGCAGAATTCGATGGAATTTTTCATTAGTATAGACGTTTGATCCTTATTGTAGCGTGAATGTGTTGATGTAATAAAGACTATATACCTGATTGCAGACGAGCTGGAAGACGACGCGGACGCGCTGCCGCAGGCGCTGGAGCAGCTGGCGGACGCGGCGCGCGCGCAGCTGTCGGCGCGTGCGCACGACGCGCTGCTGCACGCCGCGCTGGCCGAGCTGGCCGCGCGGGCCGAGGCCGCGCTGCTGCACTGCAGATATGACCGGGTACGATCTCATACTCTTTATTTTGTTTCACATAAACCTACATGGGCACCTATGAAATGTTATCTAGGTGCACGGTTCCAGTTGATCGTTTCCTATGGAGAAGAGCCGGCAAGAAACTCCAAGTAAGACATGTGCTACTCCATACCGGTCTTATTAGAGTGGTGTATAACCTAAGTATGGTGTTAGCGCTAAGCTTACTTTTTCAGTTAAGCATAGGACTGAGGGATCCGAGTGCGTTAAAGAAGCTCAAGCACTATTATATTTTGGCGTTACGTTGCAAACAAACAACATACAAAAAACACAAAGCTCAAAAGCTCATTTTATTAACATGCATTGTCCAGTTGAGCTTTTTGTCCAACGTAACGCCAAAATAGCGAACTTATGTGCTCCATGGAATAAATTGCCCAGCGATTTTTAATTTTGGCGTGAAGTTTGTGGCGTGACGTTTGCAAAAAAAATGTATCGCCTCAGTCTTGCAATCGTTCAACTTCAGCTTCCACTTGTTGAATTAAGATGCAAGTAGTTCAAGCGACAACTGAAGTCTACTTATGGTAATGTAAATGTCATCATCACTAGTGCACGATGATGTATCGTTGGCCAACAAAAAAAACACGGTAAAACAGGCCAAGTAAGTACGGATCTGTACAGGAACGTGACTCACAAAATGAAGAGGTAGGGACCGAACACTATACCTTGAGGAACTCCGGCTAAAACCGTCGCCGTCGGGGCGAAGAGCTGTCAGTACAGTATATGGCCCACAAACTTGCGATTATTAAGGTAAGATTGAATAAGTTTTACTAGCTCCATTGGAACTCCATTAGTAATGAGCTTGTATATGGCCTGCGTGCCAGACGGTATCGATGGCTTTTTCGATGTCCAGAAGGAACAAATTAGTGATAAAGTCAGTCAAGACCGGTATTTATACAATATCGGTAGTGTGTGGAATAAAGTTTACCCGGTTTTTCTCTGTAAAAAGTATAGGAAGGCATCTCTGTAGTGATTATTCGTTGATGTTTCACCCTTGTCCTCCACAGTGAGAGAGTGGCATCACTAGGGATGGTGAGTAATGTAACGGTTAAGGTGTTTAAGGTGCGTGCACAATAGTCACGCGACGTACGCGGAATATTTCTGTGGTATCCGCGACAGATGCGCAGATAGAGTGCTACAAGGATATTTTTACGCCTGAACGACCGTGACAGCCCCGGCTTTATTGGTAAACATTCGTGAAAGTAGTGACAAAACAAGATGGTGACGTTAGTTTCGATTTTAGCCACGCCGCGCGCGCCTCGGTAATAAAACCTTGTAGTGTTGTAGTCATTATAGCTAGGTTGTCCCGCCCCACAGTAGTGTGACCGTTTGTGGCAGATTTCTGCCATTTTGGCAGATTTCGCTCCTAAATTTTGACTGTGGCAGATCATGCTGACGATTTACAAAAGTGGCAGATTTCGGCAGATTTCAAGAAAATCCACACTATTTAATTAAAATTTTCAATGATTTAATCTTTTTTCAATGTAATTGCATCAGGTTTTCTATAAAATTAGATTACAAATGATTTTATCGAACTGGCAATTTCAGTTTCATGGCCAAATTATACGGGGATTTCTCAGGTGAATTTAAACAAAACAAAAATAAGGAAAAGGTTCTTAATTTTTGGGTAACAAAAGAGGGGATTAAAGAAATTTCATTTAATTCGTTATGTATTTTGTAAGGCAAATTTTTGGCGCCAAGTGTGGCAGATTTTTTGCCTAGTCTGTGGCAGATTCACCATTTATAAGATGGTCACACTGCCCCACAGGAAGGCGGGCTGGCTGTGGAGCGGCGCGCGCGGCGCCTGGCGGCCTGGGCCGGCGCCAGTGCGGGCGCGGCGCGCGAGCGGTGTGCACGCCTCACGCAGGCCGCCGCGCTGCTGGCGCTGGAGCTGCCCGCGCACGCGCGCGACGCGCTGCTGCCCACGCCCCGGCTGGCCGCGCCCGAGGCCAAGGACATACTGGCGCGCAGGTACCATACTTACATACTACACACAGACACACCACACACACACTCACGCAGGCCGCCGCGCTGCTGGCGCTGGAGCTGCCCGCGCACGCGCGCGACGCGCTGCTGCCCACGCCCCGGCTGGCCGCGCCCGAGGCCAAGGACATACTGGCGCGCAGGTACCATACTTACATACTACACACAGACACACCACACACACACTCACGCAGGCCGCCGCGCTGCTGGCGCTGGAGCTGCCCGCGCACGCGCGCGACGCGCTGCTGCCCACGCCCCGGCTGGCCGCGCCCGAGGCCAAGGACATACTGGCGCGCAGGTACCATACTTACATACTACACACAGACACACCATACACACACATATACTCACAATCACTGACACATCTACATTAAATTATTAAGCAGATTAAGATTTTATTTTTTATTCCTTTTTTTTTCTTAAATATAAAGCTAGTATTTACTCATAACATTATTATGTAATGCCGATAAAATTGTAGCATCAGCACAAGTACTACCTATATGTTATGTATAAATTATTTATCACTGTACCAATAAACTAAGGTGACCGAGACTGCTTCTCCTTAACACAGGTTATTTTGTAACCTAGCTAGGAGAACAGTGCTTCACCCATTCGATTGTAGACTACCTAACATATTCTATAAGATCTTACTATAACCATTTATACCTACTACAATCTGTCTATTTGAGTAAACAAAATTATTATTATTATACTCCTCTATTAGTTATAGTCCGCGCGGAACTAGTTGGCCGCGCCTTAGGTACGTGAGCGGTGGGACGGAGGGCCGGGGGCGCATTACTCAGTACGTACGTTGCGAACCGCCGCCTCACCCCTTTCCCCACCTCAGCGGCCAACTAGTTCCGCGCGGACTATAGTCGTCATTTCGGTAGTCACCGCCTTTCTAGCCATATCATCTTTCACTCAGTCCATCCATCGTTTCTTTGATCTTCCCCTACTTTTAGCCATCCGCATTCATACTTCCCTCACGATATTTTCCTCATTCCTCCGCGTCACGTCCCTTACCACGACAACCAGTTTCCACACAACTATTCAGTCACCGGTGCCACTTTCAGATTTCCTTTTATATAGGTATTACATATTGTATCCATTCGCATATTCGCTCCTGACGTAGATAAACAGTGACATTACACCATAAGTCGTAGCAGTAAACTGAAGCAACGCTATTAAACCATGTGACCAATTCCATCAAAATTAAACGCCGTTGCATGTAAGAAACATATTTGAAACCGCGATACCACAGAATAGTTAGCCTTTTCAAGTCCTTGTTTCCAATTGACGTTATTTCCACTTAAGACTATGCCGACCGCACAGTGGCGCCCTCATCGTTTGTTTGGTTATTTCATACAATTTAGAATGATAATGCAAAAAATAAGCACGTTAAGTTGTGCTTCACAAGATTATACGTTAATATTATTAGAAGCGGTAGTTTTATATTGTTTAGTTTTATTATAATCCTTAAAACGGAATATAGTGGCCACCGTTATCCGTTTTAAGGATTATAATAAAACTAAACAATATAAAACTACCGTTTCTAATAATATTAACGTATAATCTTGTGAAGCACAACTTAACGTGCTTATTTTCTGCATTTTCATTCTAAATTGTATGAAATAACCAAACAAACGATGAGGGCGCCACTGTGCGGTCGGCACAGTCTTAAAAGGAATATAAACTTACTAGTTTAGTTGACTTCAGAATAAATAGTACTTTTGTAAAACAGACATTTTTGAACCTGTGTTGGTATTTGTTGTTTTTCCAAAACACATATTTGTTTACATGTGTGGAAACTAAACCACGAACACAATATATGTACAAAAGGCACTGCATACAACAACTTTCACACACCTCGGCGTGAATGCGATATTTGTCCATTTTCTACCTTGAACTTTATCGATATTGTATTGTGTGCAATAAATAGAAAATACTTGTTTCAGAACCGACTTCAAAATGGAAGACATCAAGCGCTTGAAGCTGTAGTATTTATTGGTCTTTACCTAATTATCTGTTAAATGTATACTAATTTAACTATAATATATTGAAATGCATTTAAAATAAATATATTTACCTACAAACATTTCTTTTGATTATTTCTTATTTAGTCTATTCTCCCAAGAGCTTGTTTAAAAGTTGAGCTACAAGTTTACTGACAAATGCATGCACTGACTGGACAGGTCCACTCCATCTGTGGGGCTCTTTCCTCAAAATGCTATTTCAAGACATCAATCAATATGGTTTTCACATGATCTGACCAAGATTAAGACTGGACTTATCTCCGAGTTTGTTTCGGCCTGTCTTCTCACAATAGATAAAAAACACCGGCCTCGTCTAGTTTTTAACCTTTGGTATGCTTTGGAGCGAATCTGCTCCAGGGTTCTCGGTGCTTTGGTGCAGAATGCTACAATTACGGTTCAAACCTGCCGCACACCACGTACTCGACGCGGGCACGCTCCCGCATACCAAAGGTTAAACGTGTAAAAGTGTTTGTACAAATCTACTTACAGAAATAAAATCATTTATCAAGAAACATCAAATAAAACAAACTAATATTATTAACACTTTTAATTTCGAAACATTATCATATAATTTCCAAATTTTAATACATTTAGTAACAGTGTAACAGCTATAGTATAAGGCAAATACATTGATGATAAGTTTTCAATAAAATAAAGTTATTTTAATATCGTGTATAGATTATATTGTGCAAGACACAAAATAGAAGTGACCTATGGTATGTAAACAGTTAGACTTCTTATTATTTAGGCGCATAAAAAATTGTGTTTTTGAAATAGTGTCGCCACCTACTTTTCTATTTTCTGTAAACGAAACAAAAAACTGTCTTCAAATATCCAGGTCAACATCCATAGATGTCACTTCTATCTTTTACCGATTGATTTTTGAGTCTGATATGTTAAGAAATATTAAAAATACGTGGAATTCTGTAAGGCACCTTTCATTGTAGTCACACAATAATATTATCAAAAAATATTACTTATATTTAGTACAAAAAAAGCATTGATAGTTTGTAAAATGCGTATGCAATTAATTAAATTAAATTTCTCAAATGCATACATTTAAAAAACCATTCGGTATCGAATGGTCATAAAAAGCACATAGTGTAAAGAAGTAAGGCATACACAAAAGGCAGCACACATAATAAGAAAACATTTATAATAATAAAAAAAATACATAAATATTAGTATAACTGTTAGCCTCTACCCAAACTTCATTTTATACACAAGAAATTATCAGCTATTAATATTAGCTACCTGTGAACTAAATTTCATCCAAATCCGTTCAGCCGTTTTTAACCGACTTCAAAAAAGGAGGAGGTTCTCAATTCGGACGTTCTTAAGTATTTTTATGAGTGATGGAGTTACAAACTTACACATTTATAATATTAGTAGGATTATTTTGGGCCGGTTTTGTTGTTAAACAAATATAATCGAATGTTCTGACCGAACAAATGGGCAGTACGGCTGTGGAATTAACTTACATCTATTTCAATATATTAAAAATCTTTCCTTATTTATATTGGACAACGTGAAACAGTTATATTCAGTACAATATATGAAGCGCATTAAAGTAAGTATAAAAAATTGTAACAAGTATTAGAATGGTATATTTTACCGACATAACATTATGAGCGTATATTTGCGAAAAACATTTTAAAGCATTTGAACCCTTTATAAAAATATTGCCAACGTTTAAGTATTTTGTGAATAAGATTCAATTAATTATTTTATTTATTGATTAATCTTACAAAGCTACAATACAGCAAATATGTATAAACAAAATAGTATACATACGTACCTGAACTAGCACGGCAGGTGGTTAATAGATCCTAACAACTAGATTAACTTATTAAAGAACAATAAACTGAACATATTTTATAAACTATACAAAACTCTGCAAAGGTACTCTTGAAAGATATTAAGTAGATATATCATAGATATAACAAAATTATTAGAAAAGAGTTCATAATAATACCAGCCTATTATTGTGCAAAATAAAGATATTACAAGACAAACGGAAAACGCCTGGAAGAGTTACTGGTCCTTGAAGGAACTATTTAAGGGTAAGGTTGCCTATGGCACTGAAATGCAAGCTCAAGGACATTGTGTATTCTTCCCGTCTTAACCTATGGTGCACAAACTTGGTCTTTGACTAACACACACTAACATTCTGAAGTGCAAACTCAAGGTCTGCCAACGAGCAATGGAGCGCAGTATACTAGGCGTTACATTAACGGATCGCTTCAAATCAAAGACAGCTGACGTGGCTGAAAAGGCTGCCCAGCTTAATTGAGACTGGGCAGGGCATATCTGCCGTCTGCTGGACAAACTGTGGGCTCAAATAGCACAGAATTGGTGCCCTGGGACAGTGAGGTCGCGGTAGACCACGTAGATGGCAGGACGAGCTGAATGGGTTCCGTCTAAACTGGAAGGAGGACGCGCGGGCTCACGGAATGTGGCAGGAGTGGAGGGAGGCCTTTGCCCAGAAGAGGATAGCTTAGGCTAGTAAAAAACAGATACTGTCCCCGGGCAAAGACCTCTTTCAGAGAAGGCATCTCGACACGAGCATTGATCACCATGCTTGCTCAAGACGGGTTAGCGATTTCACTCCACGCTTGCTCAGGATGTTTTCCTTCACCGTTGTCAGTAATATCCAAGATAAACTTAGAAAGAACATATTGATTGAAAAAGTAACATTGATACTTGCCCGGATTTGAACTGACAACCTCGTGCATAAGAGGTGAGGCCTTAACCACTTGGTTATCACGACAGTGTAAATAAAGAAATTATAGCAGTTATAAAGTTAATTAAAGCAGCAACTTGTCAGGGAATCTGTATAAGAATAATAATTTATTTTATTGACATAAAAACAGGTTACAGAAAAATTTTAGACCATAGTAAAGACCTATAAAGAAAAAAAAAAGAAAAAATCATATAAAGACCTCCAAGCTATGGTATCTGTATTTCAAGAGCCAGAACAATGTACTAATCGTTCATTCAAGTGAGAGATAATGAAATATGATAAAGTTAGAACATTTCTTACTGCTGCACTTAGGCCCGTATTACAGAACGTCACTCAATACTCAAGCATTACTTAAAACTAGATTCAAGCCATTTGATTGGTTGAAACTAGTTTTAAGTAATGCTTGAGTACTGAGTGACGTTCTGTAATACAGGACTAAGGCCCGTATTACAGAACGTCACTCAATACTCAAGCATTACTTAAAACTAGATTCAAGCCATTTGATTGGTTGAAACTAGTTTTAAGTAATGCTTGAGTATTGAGTGGCGTTCTGTAATACGGGACTAAGAGATGTCACCTGAAAATAATCAACCATTAACTCTAATAAATAACTCAATATACTTGTCAATTAAAGTTTAATGATTGATTAATTCGCTGTCAGTCCAAATATGAGACAGATTGAAAACGTTTCAATTATTGACATGTGCTAAAATACACCCTAACATTTTGATCGTTTTGATCGATGGATAATTTTTAAGTGATGTTTCTGAGTGCGGCAGTTAGTTTTTAAATATTGCTGCCTATGAACTCGTTACCTAAATACGCTTTAAAGAAACTAAAATATATTAAATAAACTAAAATATTACCTACAAATACCTCGTCGGTTGTCTAAAATACTGTAGGTACTTATACAGGGTGAAATTGAAAACATGCGACAAACCGAAATGGGAGATTGTACTCATAATTAAGAACAACTTTTACTATGGGACCATTCCTGAAATCGCGGAAAAAAATCAACTGTTCCCTCCATTTATGTTCGCATAACTCGTTAAAATGTAGGGAACAGCTGATTTTTTTGTCGCGATTGCAGCTTTGGTTTCTTAGTAAAAGTTATTCATAATGATGAGTACAATCTCCCATTTCGGTTTGTCGCATGTTTTCAATTTCAACCTGTATATAAAGCTAGGGCAGTTAGTTATTAGCCTACGTAAGCAGTTAAATACAATTTTTCAAACTCTTGCGAACACAAGGCACAGTGTATAAGGCTCATTATGATGTGTTAAATTTTGACATTTACAAAAGAGTGCAAAGTGCTTCAGTATACATACAAAATTCATGGCAATATAATCTTCTATGACATACCTAAATCATGTCTACCATAACATGCTCGAAATACTGGCATTTAAAAGTTAATTTGATGGAGAGCTTTCAAAAATACATTTTGAGAAATGTCATGATTTAATTTCATTCAGATCATCGATTTGAGCCATCACACCCTGTAGGTACATTATTCTTTGGTTAACCCGTTGACCACCCTAATTTTATTTACCATATTAATTAATACAATAATTAATAAAATAATAAAACCGGATTACATAATAGCACATCCTTATATACTTAATGTAAAAATAAACAATATTTGTGTAAAATAAAATTGATTAATATTATTTAAATGTAAATTAGTTCGATGATTAACAATGGCGGTAGTGTGCCAGCAAAAAGTGTAACATAACTAATAAATACTATAAACCATTTGATGAGTAAGTACATGATTTTGTTCGGGCTTACACTATAATAACATTTTATTTAAATAGCTAACATTTAGACCAGAGCAAGTTATTGAGCTTGAAATTGTCACCGCATCAATAATTATTAGAACATTTGAATTGGACTTGTCATGTAATTTTTTGCAATATAATATTAAATTTGATTCAATTATGTTCTATAAAATTAGAACACATTAATTCATTTTAATCATGGCAACAAACAAAACAATAAAAATAATATATTTTTATACATGTGGCAACTCCCTCGCTCAATTCTATTTACAAATACGTTGTCGCAACACTACAGTGCTTTTATAGTGCCAATGATGTCTTTTAATCGTCATAAACAAATATTTAAAAGGCGTAATTTGGGAAGAAGGAAGGTTTTTATAAGGTGTTCTAGTGAGCAACTTGTAACACACTAAGCGACATTACTGCGTGTTCCTCGTCTTCTACGGCAGTAAAATCTAGGCTAATTTCCTCCTAACTTTTAGACTAGCGTTTAGTTCCCCCTACTCCCCATGACGCCCCCCTAACTCCTTAGTACCCGACGCGGGGGGGCGGCGACTCCACGGCGGAGGTGGTCTGCTTGGACACGACACGCGTGCCCTGCGCCAGGCCGCCGGCGCGGACTGCCACGTACTTTAGATACGCGTCCACTAAGTACGCGAACATCGCTACGAAGCCGAAGAACTGGAAATAATATTTAAGGATTTTTAATTATGAACTTTTTTCTGTAATGAACACCATATATGAAATTCAGATTATATACCTACTAAATGTTGTGAAAAAACGTCGAATGAATTCAACTGGATAATTGTAACGGAAATTATTTTATTAGCATGCATAAGCAATAACAGAATTGTATATTAAAATTGAGCCAATTCCTGTAGTATTTTTATAGGCTTATAAATACTACCTGTACAACTAACTGTGTAGACCATAACACAGGAATAAACTAATATTTATCTTCTGTCCTTTTCATAATGAAATAGAAAGAAAAAGATGCATTGAGATTAAATTTAGTTTAGTTTGTGAACAACAGAATCGGCAGTGACAGCAAATATAATCTCAAAGCAAACAACAGGAAGGTTGATAGCATAATCAGCATATAATGTACCCACTGCTGGGACACAACACAGGCCTCCTCTTTCATTGAGAGGGAGTGGGCCATAATCCACCACGCGGGCTCAGTGCGGGTTGGTCTGTCTGTCTGTGAAATGTCTTCCAATGTTTGGTTCTAGGACATGCCGGTTTCCTCAGGATGTTTTCCTTCACCGTTTTGCGAGCAGTGGTGATGAAATTATTTACACAATATAAAGCCACCGCGCGCGCTCTCCGTGATCAGTATAAACATGAGTTTAGGATACTTGTGGGGCTCCCCTTTTCTGCAGTGCGTCAGGGATGTTCGCAGATGCGCATGTAGATTGCTTTTGCGCAACAATGCATAAAAGGTGCGCTTCCCTGGTGCGCAGGGTGCGGGGCGGCTCCAACTGTGTCTTAATCATGGCTGCGAGTCGCCTGGACTGTGCATATGTGGGTCACTGTTGTGCCGTCTCTCATGGGATGTCGCACGGTGACCAAACGTTATCTCTTGTATTGTTTTCCTTGTTTCTGTTTAGTGTCTGTGCTTACAACATAGTAGTAAGTTTTACCAACAATCTTGTTGAGTCTTGGTTACTCCAATAAAGAAATTCTATCTATCTAAAGCGCCTGCCTGCCACGTCCTACAACTCGTAAGTCTAGGCTTATACTACGATAAATGAGATGAATTACTAGTCAATAAAATTACTAGTCAGTAAAATGTAATAATTACTAGTCAGTAAAACTTACGGCAGCAGCAGAATGGGGGTCCTCATGGACTGTCGCGGCCAGAATCGACACCAGCAAGTAGAAGAAGGACCACAACGCGCAGAATCCGAACTCAAGTTTCAGCCACGGGATCTTGTAGAACTTCTCCAGGATGTGGAACAGGTACAGGCCTAGTAAGATGCCCGTGAACCAGAAGGCGATCATTGAGATCCAGCTGAAGAATGACCCTTTGGTTTGGCTGCTGAGCCAGGAGCATTGGATGCATATGAACCCGAGGAGACTGCATAGCTGGAATGAAGGTTGTTGAAGTGGGTGATTGATATTATAATTAACTATACGTACCTAGTGGGTACATACTGAGTACCAAGACAGTCTGTCTTAGAACTTCTTCTTCTTAGCGTGTTGATGGCAAAAATACCACGAAAAAATAAATATCGTTTTTTTAAATTAGTTTGGCCCAAAATTGAGCAACGCGGATACAATTCGCTGACGCAGCTATTAGGTCCTCATTCAAGTGTGCAGGTGACAAGGTATGCGGTGCAAGATGGGAGGTGAGCCATTGTTAGTACTCTACGCGTTAGGGTCAGCGCAGACAGAAAGGAGCGCAGCGGAGAGGATTTTATTAAGGCACTCGAAAATCAACTTTAAAATTATTGAAATAAAGGCGCGCGTGTCTTCCCGCGTATCCTCGAGGACGCGCGAGCATTTTTTATCAGGTTCAAGCATATATGCACTTTATTTAAATAATTTTAAAGTTGATTTTCGAGTGCCTAATACAATTCTCTCCGCTGCGCTCCTTTCTGTCTGCGCTGACCCTTACATGTAACCAAAACACTCGTAACGTATCACACTTAGGTTCTTACGTATTTTGGTGACGCTCCTAACAATATTGAGATTGCGCGAAAGACAATAAAATTAACTATGATAGAATATACGATAATGACGTAATACCATGAATGGCGTGACCATTCATGGTATTACGTCATTATCCTTTAAAATATTATAGAATACGATATCATCGTCCCCGCATGTAGCCAACGGGTCGATGGAAACTATTACAAGGACGCCATATAATATTTATATTAACAACTAGGACCTAATAAATAACATAGTTTAGCAATGTAATGAATCGACTGCGCAAGTTCCGACGTATAAAATGTTCATACATAAATGATTGAACGCAATAAAGGAAACAAAAGGGAAACGCTTTCGTTGCTGACTATGACGAATAGATTTCATTGAATCGTTTTGTATTTTATATGAATAGGTACAAGCAAAAATGAGGACCTTCCTTGTATGTACTTCCTTACAAACTTTAGTCCCCTATTAAACCCCTCTAAGGAATGAATTATCAAAAATGCTTCCATATTGCTCACCTCCGTTTTAAGGAATTAATTTCTATCCGTTATCTGTCAGTGAAGTCTTGCAAATAATAAATATTTACTGTCTGCTTTTTGAGCGAAAAATAACGAGTGAAGAATTTATTGACAATATTAAAATATACGTCCGGCGAATCATGAGCCATTTATCACTATATCAGGCCATTATCAGCCCAACTAACCGAATTAGGTACTGACTAGATAATAATATGTTTACAACGGCCGTCGCCGGATCGACAGACAAGAAGGAGGTAAAAATCTAGTCAAGGTTGATGATTTTAAGATTGTGTCACGCGACGTGCGCCGCTCTATGCATCTCAGTGATCGGGCTATGCGACCTGCAGCCAAATGGCGTAACAGTCGTTAAATCTATTGTATTCATCATGTGACGGATCAAGGAAACTAAGAAAAACTCAGTCGCAATACGAATGAATAGGTATATGAAGTAGTTAGGTACGCGGAGGTCACAGGTGACTGATGACTGCATCTATACCGTCATTATGTTAAGTGATGACTCACAATAGCCATACAGGGCCCTTTGGGACAACAGCACACCTGTTATGTCTGGCTACCCCTTCGGGAGTGGACGTGACGGTTAGATTAAAACAGTTACATCGCATGCCGTGTTTTTAAAGGCTAGCTCCCCCTTAGTGCTATTTTCGCGTGCACTACGTCATATTTAACAGCCGGCGATCAACGCGATAACACGACATTGAATTACTAATTAGGTACCATTCTGTAAGGACTTGACCTTTTACCTCGCGAATATAACATGGTACAATAGGCCATATAGGCGCAATATAGGCTGGCCTCTTATTCGATTGAAACCCCGTACTACGCTAGGCCAGTTCAAGGTCAAAGTGCTACCACGGACGTGCGGTCGACTGTACCTCCTACAAGTGTTTGAACTGAACAAAGCCTTTGAAAGTGGATTGTCTAGTATTGATTTTTCAGTAGGTGTAGCTGAAACGGTGCTGTTTTAAAAAATGTGATAAGTAGGTATAATATATTTTCTTCAGAAATTTGACGTCACCCGTCAGCATGTTGCTGGCAGTAGTAATAGTCAACATTGGCTCATTTGCCAAAAAAAAAAATTGCTGATCGTCAAAAACGAATTACCTACCTATCTGAAGTCTGAAGTAGATTAGCAGCAACTGGAGCGCTAATAATATCAACATCCCATCTGTTTGCTAAACGTTTCATTTTCTGAATGGAATTTTCAACCAATTGTCTCTGGATATAATTATGTTGATGATAAAGGTCATTGAGCTAGTGTAACATATATATCAATGATAAAGGTACTGATAATTTAAATAGTCAAAATATTCGAAATCAGCAGGATGTATTATTGTTTCCTTTATAACATTTGAAATACATAGAGGGTGGCAGGGCCATCGACGCGCAACCAGTTAGTGTTACCATGGATCCAGTACATGATTCTGAGCACGGAAATAACCACAAACTCTACACCTTAGTCAAAATATGAGGATTGGCTGTTTCGTTAGTCCAAAAACTATTGTATAACAGAAATGTAATGAACAGTGAATAAATTTTTCACCTTACGCCCATGTGATGGTAGCGAAATAGCCAAGCCACATTATTTTGACTAAGGTGTAGAGTTTGTGAAATTAGGGCTTGCAGAGTTAGAAGCTTGGCTCTATATGAAATCTGATAACTTTTTGACAGTGCAAGCCGTATGGTCTCGTCTTGGCAACTTTTACATTCTATTTTACTTCTTTTTGGAGGTTGCTTATGAAAAAAAAAAAATTTTTTAGGGTGTTTTACTAAAAATCCTGAAATACTTATGTGCTTATTTTGTTATTTAACAAGAAGTCCCTATATTAATTTTCAGACCTAGCCTGAAAATTTGCGGAAATCTAATACAAACTTCCATCCCCCAGTTTAAGGGGTTGGGGGGTAAAAGTTCCAAGTTTTAGAATGTTTTTGTTGTTTGTGTACTAATACTAGCTTACATACCAAATTTCAGCTTTCTAAGACTTCAAGAAGTACCCTAAGAATTTTGATGATTATCAGTGAGTCAGTGACAAAATCGGCTTTTTTTAGATGTCAATAAAATCTAAATTATAAGAGCTATGCAATTGAGACTTTATATGTTTAATAAGTCCACTATTGACATCATATCCCGAGAATTTTGTTAATCTGGTATAATCCAAACCCTAGTTATGAGGGTTCAAAAAAGCGACGAAGCGCTTCGAGAAAAGGTAGGTAGTGCCCCTGCGCTTCGCTTGGCTCGTCTTGGCGGGAGCACTACAATGCCCCCAAATTCAATATTTTTTTAAAGGTTTAAATAATACATTATTTCCTATATTTATTATTACTTACAACTTGGACAATCTTCAGTATGCCTGGTATAGTCTTAATATAAGCTGGATCAAACCGTATGTTGGTCTGGACAGCAGTGCTGGATGTGACCGTGGTTGTTGTGGTGTGTTGTCCAGGGAAGCCTACTTCAGCCATTGTTGATTAACTGAAAATAATCAAAGTATTGATTTTCTGACCTTAAGATAACAACACTAATTACATACTAAGGAGCATAAAGCTGGAATGAAAAGTTATTTTTATTTTGTCAAGCAGATTCAGTCACTACCTTCAGGAAATTGATTCAAGGATTATATTTAACTGAGACAATAAGCTAATCAATAGAACTTAGCTCCAACTTTTTAGAATTAGTTTTTAATAGCTTGACCATGGCTTGCTCAAGAGCATGTGGGGGATATTCTGGGGATAAAATGTAGCCACACTCACTCCTTACGTAATAAAGTACCTATTACTCTTTGTAAAAAGAAAGTTGATTTGTTGCTCTGTTGCTGCGAAAAAGATAAGAAATCTACAAACATGCTTTTGCGTTTATAATGCTACTAGTAGGATTAAGTTTGATATTAAAAACATCCCTAAACTCATGTTTAAGGATGTTTTTAATATCAAACTTGATATTAAAAATCACAAAAGAACAGATTGGTAACATATTTTTTGTTAATAAAAAGATTGTTGTATATAGGCACCTACATACTTCCTAGTTTATAAGTTTATGTTCATTGGGTTTTGAGTCTACCCTCCATCATAATGTTGTTCCTACCCTACGCTTATGATTTTATCCACTTGTATTTCTAGGCTACTTAGCTCAATACACAAATTACGATATTTGGTGTTTTATTGAAGACATAATAGATAAACCATGTGAGTCATCCATTCGTCAACATATTTTACATGATAACTCTGATATCAGTTACACTGCTTTTGCATATGCAACATTTGAACCTTACTAAATCTGTGTTATTTGATACACTTGGACATTTGTACCAGAGCTAGTCAGCCACATGTAAAAAAAATCTGTTTTTAAACTATAATTTTTTAACACATTGATGGACTGAATGAGACAGTAGAAGTTTTATTGTTATTACGTTGAGGGGCGTTAAGTGTCCCGTTAAGTGATAAACTGACTGCTATTGCCAGTCTGAATAGCAGGGGCGGTGATACTTGAGTATGCAATGTTCTTCAGGATTGTACATAGCAGTAAAAATATTTAGTAGGTACAGCCTAATTCAAATTTTATGGTGACTGAAGCGTGCTACTCGCTGTGCTGTATCTCACCCCTGCTGACATGAATTTGAGTGACGCACCTCTTTTTTGAGCCGCCATGTTGGGGGGCATAATGATGGTGTTAGTAGTGTATAACAAAATATTGTTTTGGATTGTTTCGCTGCTAACCTTATTGCTAACTTTATCATTTACTAAGTGGCTGCGTAATTCCTAGGCCCCGGCATTCTTGATTGCAAATATATAATATAGTTTTCTAAGTTAAGACTGTGCCGACCCTACAGTGGCGCCCTCATCGTTTGTTTGGTTATTTCATACAATTTAGAATGAAAATGCAGAAAACAAGCACGTTAAGTTGTGCTTCACAAGATTATACGTTAATTTTATTATAAAAGGTAGTTTTATATTGTTTAGTTTTATCATAATCCTTAAAACGGAATATAGTGGCCACTTTTATCCGTTTTAAGGATTATAATGAAACTAAACAATATAAAACTACCTTTTATAATAAAATTAACGTATAATCTTGTGAAGCACAACTTAACGTGCTTATTTTCTGCATTTTCATTCTAAATTGTATGAAATAACCAAACAAACGATGAGGGCGCCACTGTAGGGTCGGCACAGTCTTAAGCCATTTCTGATTGCACAATAAAAAAATATGAATTTTAGGAGGTTGTGTTTAACAGGCAAGGTATCATTTCCATGCAGTGTCCGTAATGCAGCAACATTTAAAATATGTTTTAGTGCCATGATTTCAAACAATGGAGGTCAATCTATTCTTCTATGGGCAAGTTGGGGACCATAGTTTACACTTATGGGAATGAAAGTGTAACTGGTAGGTCTAGTCTATATTGAACAGTGAAAGTTGTTTACTTTTACCTACTCTTTCTACAAGGAAAAAAGATGTGTATCATGAAATTGTTGCTGAATTCGAAAAGATAAGGAATAGATAAACCAAAGCAAATAGGGCGAAGGAAAAATACAGTTTATAATTATTTTATGCAGTATTTTGTCCTCCCTATAGGTGGAAGGAAAAAATACTGTAAACTATTGTAGATACGCTACAACTGATCATTAAAGTGGGTGTTACAACTAGTGGTCACTCTGATAATATTTACGCAATTTATTTTATGTAGTTCGTACGGAAGGAATGTTTCTCTCTGTGTGCATGTGGTTCTAACTTGTGGGTGTAAGTCTATGAACCATGTTGAAAGTCCATGCGTACTTCGATTTAACTAGTCAGCACGTTTAAGCCACGATATGCCGCCTGTCACGACCTAAAATAGCGAATATTGAGCAACACACCACAGAAGTCAACACTTTAGCTTAGTACAAAAAACTGTGATTTATTTTATTACCTTATTTAAATGTTCAGGTTAGCCACAAACACTTTTTCTTAGAAGTAACTAAGATATTTATAGTTACGGAACTTACACTAACGATTAAAAATAGATGTAAATTAATATCAGATGATAAATCAAATACGATCAAATGACCAAACCATGAAACCAAACGTCAGAAATTAATATTGTAACATAACATTTGTTTGAAATTCTGTTTACATTAGCATTAAAATTATGAACAGCAAAATTCAAGTAACAATTTATTATGAGTCAGAATAAGACAGCAAAACTTCGCAGTTGAAAGGATAGAAATGTACAAAATCTGCAATTGGCGAATACCGGAACGCTCACAAAATGACATTGACGGGTACGATAGAGTTCGCTCTAATACAGAGTAAACAAGCTTGGACAAATAAATCCAACCTAATTTTAAAAACTGTAGATTTTATTTTCCAGTTATTTTATATTTTTTACAGCTTTTAAGTAAGGTGCTTGATGTTTTATATTTAAATTCTAATTTATTGACAAAAATAGTAATACAAAAAGACATGGACTTGAAAATCAATATTGTAAAAATTAAAGGATAAGAACGCACGTTATGCTTGACATATTGTCATTATTATAGAGATGCGCAGCATGTAGAGTTAATCGAGAATTAAATCGATTATTGAAAAATCGATATGTAATCAAAAACTGTGGGATTCAATCACGTCTATTTAAGCTTAGCTGCACCCTAATTGCGTAACACACTTTCAATCACAATCTGCATTATTTTGAAGGAAGGAAGGCATCCCCGCTGCTCCACACGTACGTACAGATAGTACAATCCACGAAGACGCGCCCCATTCTTTTTCCTAACGCTGATAGCACAAGTTAGCAACATTCCGCTAGTGTTTTAAGTTTTGTCGATACACACTAATTATTATTAGTGGTTAATTAGTGTGTATCGAAAAAACTAAAACTCTAGCAGAATTGACTAGCGATAACCATTAAAGATTAGCAAGAAGAGTGGGGCGCGCCTTCGTGGATTGCACAATCTGTAAATTAACACGAAAATTATAATATTACGGAGGGGCTCGAGGCTAAATAATAACAGCTGCACGGGTCGACAGAACGTTAAGCTACGTTTGCTGCCGGCGGTCGGTTCGTGGATCCAGTGACCTTCCAATATAATTATATCGAAACTCCTCCTTGCAGGATTTTTTTCCTAACTCTTTGACAGTTGTTACGGATAGTCAGAAATTCGAAAGTCTGACAACCAGTCTTAGCAGCAACGTCTCCAGCAATTGGATTGTGGCAAGTGCAGGTGAGGCAGTTGCTTCATATAAAATAATGTTATTCAGTTGCTTCCGGTTAAACTGGAAGCCAAACCCAACATAGTCAAAAAAAACCTAACCAGCTTGTTTGAAATAAGTTAGTACGCAGAAGGGGGAAATATTCTAATGCGATAACTGAAAAGTCCAAACTCAAGTTTTGCGTAAGGGCGATGGAGATAAAGTACAGACGCCAGCAGGTCAACCTACCCCAATCTGTCAAATGTCTTTGATAGATTTTCAACTTTAGCACAAAGGAATAAGGTTCATATTCAATTGGGAAAATCTGACAGATTGGGGTAGCTTGATTTGCTGGCCTCTGTACATTGTATTGTGTTCAATTAAGAGGCAAGCCTTCATTAAAGATTTATTGTGAACTGATAGTTAATTATTGAATATTTAAGCTCAGCAGCCGATAATGATAAACCACGATATACTCCAAAACAGGACTTGCTAATAAATCTGCTGGGTTAAAGATTAAAAATTATTACCTAATTTCAATTGAATCGATGGTTTGTCAGTAAGACTTCAATCGATTCAATTTGATTATCCAAAGGGGTCATCTCTATACAACATCAGAGACAGAGTTAATGTATTTTTGTAGTGTTAAATAATCGTGTTTCTTATTTTTCCAAATTATCTTGTAAGGATTTACAGTTACTGAAAAAAAAAAAAAAAATTTGGCGTTTTACTCTAAAAAAAGTTACAAAACGCAAGTCAATATTTGCATGTACAGTAATAAATAAGTGCGAAGACGTCTCGTATGAGTAAACAAATAACAGCCGCGAAGTTACATACCCGCGGCATGCTTAGACTGTATGTTATTTAAAAATATGAGTCATTGATGTTTTACACGGCTCAGTATCGGTTAGTAATATAGTGTCAAGGCGACGGTGACTGAATTGTTCGGAGCATCTTCGGCCGCGCTTATCGCGATGAGGCTGTTTCAGTTCTCGTGATTCGCTCCTTCGTTTACTGTGTTTATAGTAGGCAGAATAGTGCGCGTCGTGGTCTATGTAAGTACTAAGTATGAATGTATTTATTATTAATAAAGACTTATAAGATCTCAGCAACCAAGCCATTAAAATAATAATTTTAAAAAATGAATTAATTATTTATTTACTTTTTGTGATGGGATAAAAAGTCCTAAGATTAAACTCCTAACCATACCGGAGAACTGTACATTTTTAATTTTTAATTTTCAATTCAATAATAAAAACTATCACCCCTAATAAATAAAACAGAAGTTTGTATTCAATTATACTTATAGTCATACATTATTTACGTAATTAATAGTGAATTCTATGTTTACCCGACTGCGGTGAAGCCCAATAGGAGGGTTATGTGTTTTAATTATAAATATTTCATTGTTTTTGAAATAGGTAAGTATTTAAAATTGCAAACAATCTATATAATATAAAATTCTCATGTCACAGTGTTAGTTACCATATTCCTTCGAAACGGCTGGAGCTGGACCGATTTGTATGAAATTTTGTGTGCATATTCAGTAGGTCTGAGAATCGGCTACTATCTATTTTTTTTTTTGCCAAATGACGTTTACGGGGTCAGCTAGTAAGTTTATAAAATGCTTAGATATAAAACAAACTGCAATAACATTCCAAAAAAAAAAACATTAATTGTTTAAATCATCATCATTATTTCTGCCAAAAGACATCCACGGCTGGACATAAGCCTCCCCCCAGCATTACCACCTCAACCAGTTCCATACCCATCAAAAGTAAAAATACTTTTAAAAAATAGTTTTTAATTATTTACCTTCCATTTCATTGATCAATTGCATGGTGTTTGCTAACAGTGTTAATTCAAGTTCTATTTCAAGGATATTTTTATTAGTTGTGATGTCTCTAGCTTTTCTGTGTAGTTATCACTTCTGTAATCTGCTTATCATTTACTAGAGTTTCAATGTAGAGTACAAGAGGGTGATATTGTGACATCTTGATAAATAAAACAAATTATGTTGCATAGGCTACAATAATAAATGTTACAAGTGAACACTTCTAACTAATCAAAAATCCTTTGACTAGTTTCAGTCAAAAAATCGCTGTGCTGACCTAAGGGTCAGCGCAGCGGAGCAGATTTTTTTAAGGCACTCGAAAATCAACTTTAAAATTATTGAAACAAAGTGCATATATGCTTGAACCTGACAAAAAATGCTCGCGCGTCCTCGAGGATACACGGGAAGGCACGCGCGCCTTTATTTCAATAATTTTTAAATCCTCCGCTGCGCTCCTTTCTGTCTGCGCTGACCCTAACGGGGTGTCCTGCGTGAGCGACGAATACGACGCAACGCGACGCGACACGACACGATGCAATGCGACGTGATGCTACACGCGAAAAATGTCCTACGTGATTTTGGTCATTACTTCTCGAAACATGGAGACGTACAGTACAATTTTGCTTGAAAGTTCATATTTAAAGTACAGATTTTTAAGTTTTTTTTGTGTCCCACAAGAATCTTTGCTCACGCACTGCGGCGATCAAAGCTTCTGAATCAACAATTTCATAGCTTGTGGTGTCGCATTTGGTCGCCCTCAAAACAAGTACGTGTTATGTCGCGTCTCGCCGCAGACTGCTATATAGGCCGCAAGAGGGTATGTCATTGAGTTGATCGCATTTGTCGCGTTCGCAGGGTCGCGTCACGTCGTATTCGTCGCTCACGCAGGACACCCGTAAGGCGGATCACACTACATCGCGCCACGCGACGGGGCGCGGGATACGTGGTCAAGTAAAACAGCGCGGGAGCGCGTTTTTGGATGTAAAAAAACACGCGCGGGGGGCTCGTTTACTCGTTAGCTGCGCCCCTTCGTGTGGTGCGTTGTAGTGTGTGATCCGCCTAAACCCTAATTATTATTACCCACCACCAGTTTTTAACCAACTCCAAGAAAAGCAGCTATTTAACTTAAGCATGTAAGTACAGAGGCCAGCACATCAAGCTACCCCAATCTGTCAGATTTTCCCAATTGAATATGAACCTTATTCCTTTGTTCTAAAGTTGAAAATCTATCAAAGAAATTTGACAGATTGGGGTAGGTTGACCTGCTGGCGTCTGTACTACTTAACAACGTAAGAAGAACTTACACCCCGATACTTTGCTTGGCAAGCAAAAATCCTGATATTTTTGTTCGTATTATTACGAAAATCAGTCTTATGTTAGTTACAACCACCCGACATGCTGTCGTATGGAAAATGACACATTTCAATAACATTTTCTTTGCAAACAGCTGTCGAAAGAATAGTGGTCGTCTATTTAGGGCCGATTTTTCAATCGACAAATAATTCAAAATTATTCCTCGGATAAAATTATCTGGCGTTGGAGAAATCAGCCTTTAAACTGACAAAATTTTCGGGTTTTGGAATTGTGACCGGCGTTTAGAGGACTTCTACGATAACATTCATTGATGTTCGATACGAAGCACGAGTGGTTTTGAATAGCTATGCTGATCCTTTGCAAACATCCTAGGATGCTTAAAAAAAATATCCTGCTACATACCTATCATCATCATCATCATCAGCCTATAGCAGTCCACTGCTGGACATAGGCGTAGGCCTCTCCTATTGCACGCCATTCAACTCGATTTTCGGCAACTCTCATCCAGCTGCTACCAGCCATACTGCGAAGATCGTCGC
Source organism: Globia sparganii (assembly GCA_949316385.1). Taxonomy (NCBI): domain Eukaryota; kingdom Metazoa; phylum Arthropoda; class Insecta; order Lepidoptera; family Noctuidae; genus Globia; species Globia sparganii. Next base: position 24,515,275 of record OX438659.1, read on the forward strand.
TCCACCTAGCCTGAGGGCGTCCCACCTTATTTACCGATTCGTGGTCTTCACTCAAGAACATGTCTACCCCAACGGTCATCGGTTCTACGGCTAATATGGCCGGCCCATTGCCACTTCAGCTTGCTTATTCTGTGAGCTGTGTCGACAACTTTGGTTCTCTGCCGGATCACCTCGTTACGGATTCGATCCCTCAGAGATACTCCAAGCATAGTCCGTTCCATAGCTCGCTGAGCGACCTTGAATTTATGGACCAGCCTTGCCGTAAGTGTCCACGTTTCGGCTCCATAAGTCTTAACTGGCAGGACGCACTGAGTCTTTAGGCTCTTTGGAATATGCGACGAGAAGACTCTACGAAGCTTCCCAAACGCTGCCCAGACCCACTTACCTATACTTATAAATAAATCATGACTGAATATGATTGGTAGCCATAAGGTTATTATTAATTATTGACCTCACTCCTTGATGACTAATTCAATGATTCACTTTAAACTAATTAGCAGCGGTAACCTGTTCCTCCTGTTATCAACACTAATTGAATTGGCTTCACTCAAATGCCGCTCATTCCGACGTTACAGCGGATACTTTACGTAATAGATTAATAAGGAAGTAGAGGCTAAATTGATTGATCTATGTATTAGGATTGCTTCGAACATATCAAATGTCCTGAGAGGCGTCAAGCTTCTTTTTCGCCGCTGGAAATGCGAATATAAAAAGCACACTTTCTTGGCTGTCTTCTTAGGAACTAGCGCCAACTACAGACTTTCGGCCTTTTGTTTTATTGGCAGGTACTTATTTCATAATTAAGCTAAAATGTGAGTGAGCATCGTGCACCATACCATTAAAAAAAAAAACCACTGCGATTCGGACTCGCGCACCGAGGGTTCCGTATTGTGAAACGTGAAATGTTTTTAAATTTTCATCGGCGAGGCCTATATTCATCAGAGAATTTTAACACTTCGGTGTAGAATATTGCAGTTTTATGTCAGTACCATCTCTTGACCGATAGTAGAACTAATGTAATTTTTGTTGATGATTTTTGAAAAAGTGTGCTATTTAGACATAATTTTATTTTTCTTGTAATCTTTACATACACTTCTATCACATAGAATAATTTCAGATTTTTCTCTATGCAAACTTCGGAGATAAGGGGGGGGGGATCGGTATTTTAAAATTCGAAAAAAATAAACAAATTTGAGAATGTGCAAACAGCGTTCTTTGATATGATACCCCACATGCCCTAGAGCCCCACTTCGAATTTTTAACGGCCCGGCCTTTCAGTGTCTGTTGAAAAAAAAATTGTTTCTTTCTTATTTGTAAAATACTTGGGCAAACGTAATCTAAAACTATTCCAAATTTCTAGTTGATAGCATTAGTAGTTCTTGAGATATCCAGCTGTGACAGACGGACAGACAGACAGAGTCGCATCATCAGGGTTCCTTTTTACCATTTTGCTACGGAACCCTAAAAAGATTAACGATGTCAATCCAACTGTACCTTGACTTCTTTTTTTTTCTTTTTGTAATTGACATTTTTAAAATATTTATAAACTTCATAATTTTAATGTACTTAATGACTTTATGTGACAATTCATTTACGTGTATTAAATTTTGATGTCTTGTAATTTTAATGTCGATGTAATTTTAATGTTTATTAAAGTTTTTTGCATGCCGTAAGGTAGAATGTAGCGGAAACATCTTATTCTGTACCATCTAAAACCTGTACCTACATTGTTAGCAAATAAATATTTCAGATTCTGATTCCGATTCCCTATCACACTCGTACTATCGGCCGACTGAAAGTCTGTACTGACCGTGCGTGCCACCTCGAGACAGATCGTCTTTCCTACTGTAGGCTTTTCTGTAAGAAAATTTATGGGTGCATGTACCTAATATTCTTAGGAATGTGAACAGAGAGAACTAAAACGTGGTGGAGGTAAAAAAATATATTATTAGTATTTATTTACGATACCTCTTACCTTTTTGGTTTACCTTTAGTTAACTACCTAAACCAACGGAGAATGGATGTAGGTACTTTATAAAGATTGATAGCCACGCGTCTGTAATACTGGGTACGGGACAACTGAGCGCAGAACACACCCTCAACGCATGTAATTTTAAACAAATACAAAACGTATGCGTCAGCTTTCCTTTACACCTGTACTCATCGATATCCGTTTATTTCAGCTAAGCATCCACCATGGCGTACCCCAACCAACTGCCTCCGCCGCCACCCCCTCAGCAGACCATGGGCTCCACGAACACGGTGTTCATCACTGAGACGCGGTTCGACCCCTCTTACTTGAGGACTGTGCCCGGGATCCTTAAGGCTATTGTTGTTGTAAGTATTTCTGAAGCAGCTTTATTCCACGAGACCGAATAGCAAACATGAAGCTCGTGGTAAGTGGTCACCGTTGTCTATGGACATTTGCAATACCAGAGACACCGCGGATGCGTTGCCATCCCAGTGATAAAGTCGAAGTGTCATAAAGTCATAATAATATGTGCCTATGATAAAGTTGGCACATATACACTTCATTTATTTTCCTGTATATGCCTATGTAGAGTTGGTATAGGGCCTGCGAAGTCACAATTCGTCAGCAGTTGTAGCGTTTCTACGCCCTATAATATAAAGTTATAAACATACAATACTGATAACTTGGTGAAGGTCGCAGGAATCCGCTGGATACGAGGAGCACAAAACCGGTCAAAGTGATGTTTAGGGGAGGCCTATGTCCACAGTAAACGTCTTTCGGCTGAAATGATCAAATAGTATAATAAACTTACATACAGTGAGGTATAATTGTGGTTCTATTTGTCTTGCCTTCACAATACTTGCATACGATTTCTAAGACGCAATCCTAGCGTGAAGCATTTAAATCTCATACTTTTTATGTCCCTCACGCGATTGGCACCGAACAAAACAAATGTTTGTAATGGTAAGCGGTCGTGACGTCAATCGGTCATTATCTACACATTACTAACAAAATAACAGGTGACTAATCAAAGCATTTATGATATCGTAACACACCTGGCGGCAATCCAGGAAAAGGTCCTTGCTCCTAGAACTTATAAAACGAAGACTATATATTAAAGTGATTGCGCAGTGATTACCGCGAAATTCAAATTTTCTTACGTTTTTTGCAATTAGCAGATCAGTGGCAGGTTGTATCTTGATCAAAATATGATTCGCGACTATAACAGGTACTTATTCACAGAGTTATAGTCATTAGAATCATTAATACATCTTTCTAAGTTAGATTTGTACCACAAGAAGAAATCTCCTAGGGAAAAGTGTTTATGGTACAAATCTCACTTACAAAGATGTATGATTGTTTCTTATGATTATAATTCTATAAATACGTACCTGTTATAGTCGCGAATCAAATTTTGGTCAAGATACAACCTGACACTGACCTGCAAATTGCAAAAAACGTAAGAAAATTTGAATTTTGCGGTCTACCACTTCCCATTCACCTTAAAGACTAGCTGCGCCCCGGGGTTTCACCCCCATTAGTCTCGATCCCGTGGGAGTGTCGGGGTCAAAAATATCTTATGTCCTAATCCAGGTCATGGTCTACCCGTGTGCTATATTTCATCCAAATCCGTTCAGCCGTATTGGCGTGACAAACATACAAAAAAACAAATATTTTCTCTTTATAATATGTTTTTTTCTCTTGTAAGTATGCATGCATGAGCTATATCTACAGACTTAAGTCTTGCTAGAAACACTAGCAAGTCAGTCAGCAAAATTAGTGGAGGCGTTGACAGCCCAAGCTGCACTTGGCGTAGGTATAAGTATCGCCTCTAGATCCGTCTTTTAATGCATCTCAAAAGATCCTGTGTTCCCTTCGCTAGATCGGAATTTACGAGAGTAAGGTGTAGAGTCTATTAGATATCAGGCCCATTCGTCCTAAGCATATCTAGATAGCATTCTGTTAATCACTCAGTGCACACAGGTACAGGTTTACAATGCAGCTGCTCATCCGCCTAATTAAAATCCCCGGTGCTTCTACCAGGTGGTTGAAAAGCTCTTTGTTTTGAAGCACAGACTAAAGCAGTTTATTTATATCAATATTTATGATACTTACCCTTAGTTCTAAATAGATAGCATCTTGTAAATAATCTAGGTTAGAATTTTAACTTATACTATCATAGGAGCTAATCAAATCAAAATTTCGGTGTTTGGTAGATAAATGAAGAATGTTTGTTAGTTACAATCATGACGTACCTAGTGAAGTTATCTTTTCCTACTACCTTCATGGAGTCACGGATCACAAAACTTAAAGTTCTGTTTTTCACGCACTTATCTTTTCCAGCTATTGAACCTTATCGGGTTCATATGCATCCAGTCTTCCGCGTTCTGGTCAAACGGCCGGGGAGTGTACTTCAACATTGTGGCCCACTTGGGGCTGTGGTTCTCCGGAATCCTGCTGATCCTGTATCTGTTCCACGTGGTGGAGAAGTACCACAACGTGAAGTGGTTGAAGATCGAGATGATCGCGTGTGTGGTGATGGTGTTCCTGTACCTGATTGCGTCGACGATTGTCGTCGCGTTTGGAGCGGCTGCGTACTCTGCTGCTGGGGTGAGTTCTCAACTTTTAATCATGAATGAAACCATTACTTCTACACGGCACTTATAGGTGGAAATCAAATAACTCCTATTAGTCTTTAAAAAGTCAAATTATGGGAGATGAAATTGAATACAGTGTTACAAACTCATCATCTCCGAAAGCTTAGTCATTTTGTCGTGTCAATAAAATATTATTCTTTGAAGTCCTACGTCTTATCGTTCTTATAAATAGTAACGTTGATAGGTACTATAATAGTTACTCTTAGAACGTAGGTGTGACAATGTGACTGACTCATTTATCTCACTCATAACTTTATCTCAACACTGTTAGTGCTATATTGTGTTTGTTCGAATTTTTTGTTTGAATTCTTTGCAAAAGTAACAAACTTTCAGAAACTGGATGCTATTTGTGCTGGGACTTTTTATAGTCAGATCAATTTAACAACTCCGCTTAATTTTTATCTAGCCAAAGCCATAGTGCCTTTAAAATTTAAATATTTTGATGCCAACAAATGCCCTCTTCATAAAAATGTTGTAATTTTATGAGTCACACATAATATGGGTCCCATATTAAAATAACTAAGTAAGACAATCGCCCGTCGACTGTATCGCCCTGCCCACCTGTTAATAACTCATTGAAAACAAAGGGCAGCTCACTCGAACCGCCTCCGGCTGGCACACATTATAATGTGCAGGCCGTACGTGACCGAGCTATTAAATATCTATAAATATGACTACTATTGCGTTAGACCGTGTTTTACTATCAATTAGGAATTGAAATGAGGCAATTAGGTTGGAATTGTATTTCAAAATTCCTTCTTCTCGGTAATTAATAGGCAATTAAAAGATCTCTCAGACTTCTACTGTCGTACTTTTGGCTGTAGTATACACTAAAATATATTCATAGTACTTTGGCTTTATTCGCGTTTGTATCCAAACATTTTAGTGACGGGCCGAAACTCATTAGTAAATAGGTTAACTCATTAATCTTGCTGAATGAATCTCTTCTGTTGTTTGAAGGTTCGTAAAAGTCCACAATAGCCGCATTATGTAATTTCACAAATTCTTGGCTTTAATTTTTTTCTTCTCCATCCATTATGGTGACATGATGACATAACTGTATATAAAGGTCTACTTTACGACTCCTGAACCTTTATAGCGTCCATTACTAAGAGTCATTTGTTTATTATAGGTATGAGGAACGTGCTTATTGCTTAGGGCTACTACTCAAGTTTCCCCTTACAATCGTCATGCGTCTGTCAAAGAATAATAAATAGCTCCTACAGGTGATTTGTATTCCATGCAGATTTAATAGAAAATATTTAAACTGTATCAAATCAACCGCTTCGCATTCTTCTCACAACGAGTCGCTTACTGGGTTTTCTATGTCCTAGATTGTAGATAAGCTAGAATGAATAGATACCTAGATTCCTATGCAGAACATGCATCTACTGTTCGCTAATATCAGTATTCGGTGCATCTTTTTCTTTCTATTTCATTAAGAAAAGGACAGAAGATAAATATTAGTTTAGTCCTGTCAAATTAGATAATCCATAGATAAGTTTAGATGTGATTAAAAAATTGGCTACTAAATTTACGTCAGGCGCTGACTAATTTGACAGGACTAAACTAATATTTATCTTTTGTCCTTTTCATAATGAATTATAAAGAAAAAGATGCACTGAACTTAAATTTAGTTTAGTTTGTGAACAACAGAACCGGGGCCATTATCTGTTGATTTTCAACTAAAGTCACACCGTACGCGAACTGAAAACAAAATAATATGGTAACATATATTATTAATACAATAATTACAACTACTTCTCATGATACACCAGTACAGATGGCAGTGGCTGAAACCGTAGCCCTTTTTCGCATCTCTAAAATCGTTTTGACATTATTACAACCACATTGGTTCATGATTTTGTGCCTCATGAAGCAGACCATAACTACTTTGAAAACAGATATACATAACACCATGTCTGTATACCCCGATGGTTGGGCAGAGGTGTGACTATATACAGGGTTATTTGTAAAACACCAGCAGCCTCTTAAGAGGTCATTGTACTCATCATTATGAACAACTTTTACTATGGGACCAAACCTGAAATCGCGAAAAAAAAATCAGCTGTTCCCTACATTTATGTTCGTGTAACTCGTCAAAATGTAGGGAACAGCTGATTTTTTTTTTAGTAAAGGTTGTTCATAATTATGAGTACAATGACCTCTTAGGAGGTTGCTGGTGTTTTACAAATAACCCTGTATAGTACAGCCATTTTTTGCCAGTAGGTACATATGTGTAAGTCCCATGTAATAGGGGGCGAGCCTATCCCTATCATTCGGGCACAAATCCAGACTCCAGGCTAAGGAATCGGGCAGCGGGATTGTACGAAAGGGTTACCGCTGCCCCGGAACATTAAGGGCTAGGGAAAGAACATGGGTGGGTTTTAGTCAGTAAAAGTCTGACACTCCCTTCTGCTCCACCCAGAGCGGGTTTTTTTTTTGGATGGGAAATCATCAAATGACCCCTTCATTTGATGATTTCCCATACAAAAAAAAAAAGGCTAAGGAATACTATTATTATCACTCCATTTCACCTCTACCATCACTCTGTGTTTCACCTCTACCTCTTTCAACGTTCTTAACTTCTAATACCTTTTTCAGTTCTTCGGCTACCTAGCGATGGTGTTGTACGGGATCGATGCCTTCCTGAAGTACAATGCGCTGAAGGAAGGCGAACTGGCCCAGGGTCACAGAGTGCTGGCTAAGCAGACACACGTCACGACTCCGCCGGCGCTGCCATAGCTAGGGAGGTGGTAAGGAGTAAGAAGATGGCAAGAAACGTGATTATGGTTTCTCCTGTATAGTCCTTGCAATTTGCGAGTGTGCTTCATATTGTGAGTCTTATGTCTTTGTGGTAAGGTAGAAATTGCAATAATTGACGCGCGCTCGTGAAATGTTACAACTATAGGTACCTCCGCGACAAAATATGTCACAGGTTTTTTATCCAGAGATTATTTACGACGAAATATGAGTGTTCATGATTTGTCTCTTAGCAAGTAATTGTACAAACTGACCGTTATAGGTCGCAAAATTTGCAGCAAGTTAATTTGTTCTGATTTTAATACGGCGCCAGTAGGTACCTATCTAACTTCGAATTGTGCAAACACAACTTCCTGAAGGCTTGATCATTAACTTATTTATTTTCTTAATGTTGTGATTCGCGACCGCCTGTTTATTATAGCCGATGACGGCCAATCAAGTCCGTTTTTAATATGTCGTTATTATCTATAATAATTACTCCAAGTAAATGGGTTTTTAACGCGCTCGACTTGAAAATACTTTAATTGCAAGAAGTTTATATTTCGGTTATTTTCACTCTACAACGATGTTAACCAAAAATTCGTTTAGGAATTTAATGAAATAAGGAAACAGTAATCAATTGATTTTAATGGGTTCCCTGTCAGTTTTTCCATGTTCATTAAATTATTTTTACAATATCAATAATTATCATAGGCACTCTAAAATATGCAATTTACAGTTTTTACTATTAGGTAATTACAATTTCTTGGTAAGCAACAAATATTTCCTTGAAATAAGTAACCCACGATGTATCTTGTAAGTTGTAGAAATGATAAAACACAAACATTATTGACAAATGAAAGTCAACCATAATGACCAACTTGTAAGGTCTAAAATCAATGTTCGCTATGTACTGAGATTGGAGATGATTGTATCCCAATTTATTTACAAAGACTAGTTGTAAGTGTACTATTTAGTATTGTATTTAATTCCCACCAAGTTATGTTAGTGACCCGGTTTCTGATAGGTAATCGTGACAGTCAAGTGTGTCAATGACATCAGCTGGGTGGAGATAAACTGAGGAAAAAATAATATATCGCCATACGAGAGATAAACATTGAATCCTGCTCCAATGACATCATTATCAATGATGCATTTAGATTTAAATACATTACAGTTTATTCAATTTTCTGCTGTAATTTGTAGTCTATACGGGTACTCTGAAGCCCGAAAGTCAGATAACCAGTCTTACTAAGAGGTATCGTAAAAATAATTAAATATCTTCAGACCGTTTTTCGGCCACGGCAGCCAATCTCAATGGAGACTAAACCTTCGGCGCAGAAGATATTATAGTGCACGAGTGTGCGCGCAGACACAGGTGCACTCCCTCTTCCCTCACTCTCATAGTCCGATTGGACGGCAATCCGACACGACCGGAGAGATCAGGCGCAGGACCAACGTACCGAGGCACGGGGTATCACACCGCCGACTTCCAAAGTCCGGGCTTCAAATTCATTACCCAGTAACTGAGCTGTCAAATAGGCAGTCGCTCCCGACGTTGAATAATTTTTTTTTGCCACATTACTACATAGTTAGTGTGCAAAGTAAAAAAAAAAACTGATTAATTATTTCTACTTATTATAGTTTTTCAATTCAATTCAATTTATTTCACAAACAATTTACATTGTGTTTGAAATCGTTCCTTAAGATAAAATGTAGTTTGTATGACACATGGCTAAAGTCTAGAACTGTAGCCATGTGTCACATAAAAATACCTAAAGTAAGTCTACATTTGGCGTACACGTTTTTAATCGTTGAAGGACAAACGTAATAAAGTAACTTTGTTTGTCAAACAATATCATCTCGTGTCCCAGATTACTTGTAGCCGGCGCAAGCGCAACACATTTTCGTCTTCAAAATAAATAGAATCCTTTCTCCCCTGACAACCGTCACGCCATCTCTTTGAAAAGTAAACGTATTAAAATAATGTATTTCGTCAGAAATCGGGCATTTTTACGTTAGTATTGCACAAGGGTTACGAATACCTCAGTGTGTACTTATTAAACTTTAGTTGATTGTTTTTTAACATTTTTTACTTTGGACGTTTCTTCAAGATTTTTCTTGTAGTATATAAGGTATTTCAAAATTAACCCAATAAACTTTAAGAGGGGCTCTAGACCATCAAACTGAACAACGTAGGGTTAATTTTGAATCACCTCACTTATATACTTGTTTGAAGTTGTTGCTTTTATGGATGTCAGAATTTTTATTTGATTCCTAATTAAGTACAATTAATTGAATAACCATGGATTAAATATTGTTCAAAAACAATGTATAGATACTGTTTTGTATATACCTATTCTAAAATATATTATTCTTAGACATTTTTGTGATAATATTATAGTAAGTGCTAATTTATTTAATCATGTTGATAAACATTTATTATTATTGTAAATAGGAATCTAACTTTGTAAAGTATTTACTTACCTACTTATTAAGCACTTAATACATTAAGACTATGCGGACCGCACAGTGGCGCCCTCATCGTTTGTTTGGTTATTTCATACAATTTAGAATGAAAATGCAGAAAATAAGCACGTTAAGTTGTGCTTCACAAGATTATACGTTAATATTATTAGAAACGGTAGTTTTATATTTTTTAGTTTTATTATAATCCTTAAAACGGAATATAGTGGCCACTGTTATCCGTTTTAAGGATTATAATAAAACTAAACAATATAAAACCACCGTTTCTAATAATATTAACGTATAATCTTTTGAAGCACAACTTAACGTGCTTATTTTTTGCATTTTCATTCTAATAGTATGAAATAACCAAACAAACGATGAGGGCGCCACTGTGCGGTCGGCATAGTCTTAATGATTGTTACATTTGTACTTTGTAGAGCAAGAAAACTTTTCCAACTTAGCTTGTATAAATAATACCTTCTAATTATTATTAAAAGCTTATTTTAAAGTACTGAACGCATTGATTGTCTTACTACAAAAGACCTTATAAAACTTGTCTCAAAAATATATCGGCACAAAATGTGCATGGAACATATTACAATAAATGTATTTTATATGTATTGTACAAACATAGCTTAAAACCTTACCGCGCTAGTTATAAGATGTCTGTATAATTGTATAAACTTCCGTCCACTGTTTTCCACTAAAGCTTTGCTCACGTTATGTGTCAAATGTATTTTAATCACGTGATTCTACATAATGCTCATTGTTGTAAATTTTGCTCTTATATCTACACATTTACATAATATAAGAAATAAGTACCTATATAACTTTATATTGCTCATTCATCTGCGCATGATTAGACAAAACTTTACCGTTAACTATACTGCATACAAAAGTTTCGGTGTTGGTTTTCCTGCAAATAAATAAAACTACATATTTACATTCAGTTTAAGCAAGCTGTTCAAATCCTTTCTTTTTAGTCCTTGGATACAAGTTTTTGCAACAGTTTTCATTGGTGTGACGCTCCTATTGGTTCGATAAATGGACTATCCAACACAAAAATAATTTTTCAAATCTGTCCAGTAGTTTCGGAGCCTATTCATTTCAAACAAACAAACAAATCTTTCATCTTTTTAATATTAGTGTAGATTATATCTTCCTATTTTATTGGCTGAATTATGTTATATATATTTACCGATAATATTTATAAAGTATCTATTAAGTATTTAAGAATTTTAAAAATCCAGAAAATAAAATGTTTACAAATATTCCGGTATAACCGATTTTTGTTAATGGTCATTGTTGTATCAAATAAAACAATTGAAATGTATTTCGAGTGGTTTTATTGTGTTAACAGTAATTCAATTCAATGTGGACACCCGAACGTACTCACCTACACAATCAACAAAATGTCGACACTCCGATCTGAAACGGCGTAAGAGACAATACAGTAAATGTACTTTACGACCTTTGATATCGAAGTATCAACGTATCAAAACTGTAGAAATCCATAATAATAATTATATTTTAGGTATAACTGAAACAAAGATATTCTAGTACACACGGCTACACATCAAGCTATACATTTCCAGTTTTAGCTGACCTCGCGGTTTTTCGTATAATCAGAAGTCAGCTTATACTGGTTTTGTGTAGCTTGATGTGTAGCCGTGCGTACAACACTGCTTGTTTCTTACTGTTGATTTTACTAAGGCAACACTGTTTGACTGTATTGCCAGTTTGAATTTTATAATGATAACATTAAAACTTAACAAAGTCTGATATTGTATTGTTATGTATTTTTAACTATTGTTAAACAGGTACGGATCAATGTCCTTAGATTAAAAACAAAAATCTAGAAATAATTACAAATATTAGGTACTTAAAACTGTAACAAAATACCCTCAAATAAACAGTGATTTTAAAATAATTAAAACTTATTTCTATGATTTAATGTTGCTTTGGAATAGCACACTAAATTCGATCGTGATTTATCTTACTACTTATTAAAAAAGTACATAAAAATGCCCAAACTGATTGGACCCATTGTTGAGAATAATAATAATAATATAATAATAAGTATGGTGGGTTAACTTTAATATGAGTAACAACACCCCAAACTATACATGGCATACTTATTTGTAAGTAGGTTATTTTATAATATTATATTTACAGAAAAATGTTATACCTCAAAATACATTTGTGTAAAATAGCACTATTTTTGTATAGTAAATAGAAAATATCCACGGTTTGATTGTGCGCGATGCTACCAGATTAATAAAGGTGACACAAACTCTTGAAAATCAGTGTCTTGTAGACAACATTTTTAATGTTTCGAGTTCGATTTTTCAGTGGAATAAAGCGCTCCGTCTCAGAATATCATATTCTCAAAATAGCACATTCTCAAAATATGATATTCGCAAAATATGCAAATTTACACGAAGAGAGTTTCTCACCTCGAAGGTACGAATAAGCCTTTCATATAAACTCATGAATACAATACTCGACTGACGAGTATAGTCTATGTACATTTTCGCAAAAAAACGGGCGAGACACTTTCGCCCTGTAATTGGGCCATAATATTAAATTTCAGGCTCGTAACAACGGAAGTCGATAGACGAGGCATTGGTCATTCTTAACTATGTTTTAATACCATTCGGTTCTATAACAGTTTAAAATATATAGGCACACAGACAAGGCACACTAAGCTTTTAGTGACTATCATAATTAAGTAGGTAGGTATACAAAGTTATTCTAATAAGCACTTTAAAGCACAGAGAGTACTGTCGCTAGATTATAATTTAGACTTTTTAAAATATATTTTTAAGATTTTTAAACATTCAAAAATTTATATAGGTATTATATTTTTTTACAAAAAATTTATTTAGATAAAGTCACGATATAACATTTTAGTACTTTGATAATAATTCGTTTCTTTAAAAAATTGCTAGTACAGTCACGAGCATAAATATATTACTAAGGACTAGAGATGAGTCCGATATCATGTCACATCATGTAAAAATCATTTCATCATGCAATGACAACGACAAAATCATCAATACATTTAAATCATTGCTTGAATGAACGCGAACTTCGGTGATTCGGATCTAAGGCCTCTGCCTCGAATCTTGCGGGCAGCGGGGCGGCAGCGGCGGCGGCGCGGGAGCGGCAGGATCTTATGCGTACATTTAAATGGACCGGTTCTCGAACACAGCGGCGCGGCAGCGGCGGCGGGAAGCGGGCAATGAGCGTTGCACTCCAGTCAAGCGGCGACCGCCCGCACGTCTGCTAACTGCTTTGCAGTGTTGTGCTATTTATTTTTGTGACGTATGGAAATGTCCTCGGACGTGCAAGAGCAAATTGTTATACTTACCTTAGCGTCAAGTATAATTTTTCTGCTGGAGATATGTATATGCTGTATAGTTTTGGATTAATTTCAGACTCTAAATCGCCTTTGATAGCTTCAAGAATATAGTCAAAAGTTTCTACACTAATTCTGGTGTAGCCGTAGAATTTGTCGGGACATTGCCTCTGTTCATTGTAATTTCTAAAAAACTCGCCTTTTATTTTCTTTGCCCTATAGTAGGTATTATAAATCGAGCGTTGAAGATGTTGTCGCCGTTGGTCAGACATTTCATTCGCGAATAAAAACAAATATCTCGACGACACAACCACAAACACAACACTACGCCGCTATAGCGCCACGCGATCTGCCCGAGTGCCCGCTGGTTTCGAGAACTGGTCTGCGTTGCCCGCGCCGCTCCCGCGCCGCCGCCCCGCTGCCCGCAAAATTCGAGGCAGCGGCCTCGGGCTCGGGGCATCTCGGGCGCATGCAAGAACGCCAGATTGCCATGATATACTAAATAGTCATATCTTGCAGCAAATATCACTAATGGAAACATATTGATGATTTCCATGATTATTAATCAATACCTAAATACAATGACTGTCACAAACTAAGAAAAATTTAATTACGCGGGCTAACTGACAAACTCGACCCATGCCTCCTACATAAATAACTAATGATAATTTCAATAAGCCGTTCCACAATTAGTTCAGTATCTACTCCCAATTGAAGCGAGATCTAATACTCAAATAAAAATCATTGATGATTTTGTCACTGTTCCGGCCATCAATATTTTTTGTCATTGTCATGCAGTCATTGATACAGAAAAATTGTCACTCAGCCCATCTCTATTATGGACAGCTCGGCAGTAATATCGGACTTCATGATTCATATGTGTATATCTGTCGTAAAGATGACGGCAAATATATCGTCGACCGTAGGTTCAATTGAGGTAAGGGACAAGATACCCAATGTCCCTTACCTCAATTGAACCTACGGTCGACGATATGTTACCATTTGTGGAAGGTATGACCTCTACAATTAATATTTTCACATCGAAGGAACGCCAAAACTTATCTGACGACTGACGAGACAAGCGAAGCCAAAATATAGGAGGCTGCGGCGACTTCAAAAAGATGTGTCACATTCCTTAGGCAGGTTTTCAGTTAAATTCAGAAGAATATGATACCTTGTTGACGATAAATATTAATGGACTAGTAGTGCTCCGCGATTTCACCCGCGTTAATTTGAGGAAAAAACCTACTAATATATAAAATATATGCTACATTACTTAAAGATTTTTATTTAGTACGCACGGCTACACATCAAGCTATATAACCAGTATACGCTGACTTCTGATTGTACGAAAAACCTATACAATGCAAGGTCAGCTAAAACTGGAAATGTATAACATGATGTGGAGCCGTGTGTACATTACTATAAGAAGCTATTTTAGGTACATCACGCTATGATCAGTAAGAGTGGAACTATAGTATATTATAGCCTATAGCATTCATCGATAAATGGACAATCCAACACAAAAAAAAATTTTTTTTTCAAATCAGTCCAGTAGTTTCCTCTTTCCTCTTTATAATATTAGTGTAGAATTGTAGATGAATAATGAAATCAGATATTATTGCCGAGCTGTTCATAGATATTTATACTTGTGTACTTTGATTATTTTTAAAATTTATTTTAAAAGCTCTGCATTGTGCATGTTATTATTCCTCTTTGCATTGCATGGTTGCTGCCATATTTATACCGAAATATAGCTTTATTGACTGCATTTATGGCCATAATTATTTCGCTTAAGAGACATAAAAATACATGTGCTAAACAGCATTAAACTTAAAAATACTTTACTCTTAAATTAAGTATTTTAAAATTCAATTAACAACTTATTAAATTTTAAATTAATACAAAGACTAAAGTGGTTATTTTAACATCGGCAACCATTGACCTTAGGTGCTGAGCGAACCTTCTTAGATCATAATCCAATTTCCATGGAGAGAACCCTCCATGAAACTAATTTTTTAGGCAACTGCTGTTGTTAATGAAGTGAACCAAGTCAATATGTTAGGTGATGGTTAAGATCTTACGCCTTACTGCGGCGGCTGTGGCGGAAGTCCTCGCTTCCACGCTTTGTACTTCAGGTACCCGTCGAAACCATATGCTATGATCGCGCATAGACCGAAGAACTGGAACAGAAGAATAATGGATTACTATACAGAATGGGTACAATGGGTCGACCTCGCCGTGATCTTTAATAGAAATACTCAAATACAATTAAATAATAGATGAAGGATCATCTGACCTAATATTAGTTAGATTTTACTGTTTTTTAAGGTTGTTATTGACACAGTCTAGTGACTAGTCCTATTGGTTATTGGTATTTCACTTAAGAGGGAGGCTAGAGAGGCAAGCATCAATCTATGAAAAAGATAGAGTAATCATATTTGATAAACTCACCCCAACAGCATACCCCACACTTTCTCCAATAGTTGCAGCGAATATAGAACATCCAACATATGTCAGCGATACTAGGACACAGTACGCAAACTCCCACTTTAGCCACGGCCATTTGTCAAGCTTTTCTATGAAGTGGAATGTGTATAGGAACAGTAGGAGCCCAGTGACGATGATGCCGAACCAGTAGAGAATGTTGTAGAAAATAGCGGATACCCATGACCAGGATATCTTAATGCATATGAAACCAACAAAGTTGCACGTCTGAAAAAAAGGAGAATTATATTTTAAGCTGTTGTTGTCTCATTGCTTATCTTCAATCTTGAGATGGAGATAACATTAAACTGCTTTATCTGGTGGCATCAAGGTTAAAAGGAGATGAAAATAACTTTTATTGAATCATAATGCTGTTTCCAATATACTGCAAAAAATAGACCATTAAATGATCTAACCAACCAAGTGATGGCCACACCATCAACCACCACTTTTTTCATAATAAATATATGATAATAAACATAATATAAGTGTTTATTATATAATTTACAACTCCTTTAGGACAGAATTATCATTAATAATGCAATCATCCAGTCATCAGCAAGTTTTACCAGCATATTATATGGAAATTGGAATTACTTTATTTAAACACAAACCACTACTGAGGTTAACTGGTAGAAAATGCCTATGGCATTAAGTCCAGCTTAGTATATTTGTGTTCTTAAAGTATTAAATCTATAAATTAATGTTTATCAAGGAAGACTGAGTTATCTTACCAACTGAACTAGCTTGAGTATCCCGGGCACTGTTTGCACATATTTTCTGTCAAACCTCACAATCTTCTTTGGTGTTGTTGCAGTAGCCATTGGTGCCCTTGCTGGCAGCGGTGGAGGTGCCTCCGCATTATAGTTCATTGTGCATTAGAGGCTGAAAACATTCATAAACCTTTTAAAAAATTTTATAACCAGTTATGATATATTTTAAATTATTACAAAGGTAACATTGTAGCGTTGGAGCTCTGTGGTCAGGTGTCATGTCAAAAAAAATGTCAGTTGGTTTTTCATGTCAATGAAAAATATATTTTTCCTTTTATTAATTTTAACATATAAATATTCCTTGTACAGACTTTCACCTTCCATTATTAATTATATAAGTGTTTTTATGTATGTGGACTTGGTCATTATACCAAATTACCTAATACCTATATCTATCATTTTTATCCCATACTTTACCACTTCATTGGTGACCCCGGAAGAACACCATGAGTCAGCCGCAAGGAAGCGATGCGAAAGGAGGAAGTAAGGACGCCCCGAACTATGATATATATCGCGTCGGTGTGCGGGTACCTCCATTTTATCCAGAAAAACCAGCGTTATGGTTCGCACAGCTAGAGAGCCAGTTCGTGCTCGCGAACATCACGGTCGATGCCACGAAATTCCACCACGCTATTGGAAGTCTGGACCCCATATACGCATCCGAGGTGGAAGATATTATCACGGCACCAGCAGCGTCTGACAAATATGAGAAGCTCAAAAGTGAGTTAGTGAAGAGATTATCTGCGTCAAGAGAAAAGAAAGTACAGCAGCTCCTAACTCATGAAGAGCTCGGCGACCGCAAGCCCTCGCAGTTTCTGCGACATTTGCGCCACCTGGCGGGCCCGAGCGTGCCAGAAGAGTTCTTACGAACTATCTGGACCAGCCGTCTGCCGAACACTACGCAGACAATTATTGCTTCGCAAGTTAAGGCGAGTCTAGAGGAAGTGGCCGAGCTGGCAGACCGCATACAAGATTTAGTGCCAGCCAGCCCACAAGTAGCAGTGACATCTGCACCGACGGCGACACCAGGAAGCAGCGTGGAACAGATGAATGGTCAAATCGCCGAACTCACTAGACAAGTGCAAGCTCTGACCTCGCAGGTTGACAGACTGTCCCGGTCGAAACAAAGGTCCGGCAGAAGTACTAGTCGGGGAAGATCGGACTCCAGAAGATCAAGTTCCAATTACAGGAAATGGCCAACCTGTTGGTATCATTTTAAGTTTGGCGACAAGGCAACCAGGTGCATAAAACCTTGCGACCACGCGGGAAAAGCCGCGGGCAGTCGTTAATGGCGACCGGCGACTGTCGTAGCACTGGTCGCTTATTCGTGACGGACCACAGTACGAAGATGCAGTTCCTCGTCGACACCGGTAGTGACGTCTGCGTCTTCCCTAGGTCGGCCATGAAAGAGCGTCGTACCAAAACAAACTATGAACTATGTGCGGCTAACGGTAGTGCGATTCATACTTACGGATACGCGTATTTAAAATTAACTATAGGCTTGCGTCGTGACTTTGTCTGGCGATTTATAGTAGCAGACGTAACAAAGCCAATTATAGGTGTAGATTTTTTGTCACACTATAACTTGACAGTGGACGTTAGAATGCAGCGCCTAATCGACGCTAACACTACGCTCGCGACCCCTGCTTTGCCTGCTCGTGCTTCTGATGTTGTTTCTTCGGTGAAGGTAAGAATTGGTGACACTACATATCACGACATAGTCCGGGAGTTTCCTGACATAACCCGGCCGTCGGGTATACACCGCGCACCTACACACAACACCTTACACTACATACGTACAACACCTGGGCCACCCGTATCATGCACACCGCGTCGCTTGGCACCAGACAAATTAAAAATCGCTAAGGAGGAGTTTGAATCTATGCTAGCAAATGGCACAGCCAGACCCTCCGACTCACCTTGGGCATCACCCTTGCACCTAGCACCTAAGAAGGATAATGGATGGCGCCCGTGTGGTGATTTTAGGATGCTAAATGCGCGAACAATACCCGATAGATATCCAATTCGCCACATCCATGACTTCGCTCACAACCTCTCTGGATGTCAAATATTTTCGACGATAGACCTGGTCAAAGCATATAACCAGTTACGTGTCAATCCCGAGGATATACCGAAGACAGCCATTACGACACCGTTCGGACTTTTTGAGTTCCCATACATGACGTTCGGACTTCGCAACGCAGGGCAAACTTTCCAGCGTTTTGTTGACGAAATGCTACGAGGTCTAGATTTCTGCTTCGGATATTTGGACGACTTTTTGATCTACTCTAAAGACCAGGCGGAACATGAAGATCACCTACGACAGCTGTTCTCCAGATTGAGAGATTACGGGATGGTGATAAATACGTCGAAATGTGTATTTGGAGCCTCACAGGTAACTTTTTTAGGCTACTTAATCACCTCAAGCGGCACAAAACCATTGCCAGAAAAGGTCGAAGCAATCAATAGCTTTCCTATCCCAAAGACTGTCAAAGAGTTGAGAAGGTTTTTAGGGATGGTGAATTTTTATAGACGATTCATCCCAGAAGCGGCTCAACATCAAGCGCCGCTGAACAAGCTTCTAGAGGGATCGGTGAAAGGCTCGCACCCAGTAAACTTCACAGCAGAAGAGGACGAAGCGTTTGTAGCCTGCAAAACAGGTCTCTGCCAAGCAGCAATGCTAGCACACCCTGATTGTGGAGCTAAACTGGCTTTGGTGACAGATGCTTCCGACACTGCCATGGGAGCAGTCCTGCAGCAGTTAAAGGATGAGGAATGGCAACCCTTAGCTTTCTTTTCTCGTAAACTAAGCACAAGTCAGCGTAAGTACTCACCTTATGACCGAGAACTGCTCGCGATATATGAAGCGATCAAATACTTCCGACATATGGTCGAGGCCAGAGAGTTTGTTATCTACACAGACCACAAACCCATCTGTTTCGCGTTTCATACACGAAAGGAGAATTGCTCACCACGACAGTTCAGACACCTGGATTTTATCTCGCAGTTTACCACAGATATCAGACACATTTCGGGCAAGGATAACGTTGTTGCCGATACTCTGTCACGAGTAGAGGCAATAACCCAGCCTCTCGACTTGAATGTACTAGCCAAGTCCCAGAGTTCCGATCCAGAGCTCAAACAGCTGCTTGACGGGGAAACGTCACTTCGTTTGAAAAAGATTACACTGCCGGGAACGCTGTCTGAACTGTACTGCGATGAGAGTAGCAAGACACCAAGACCATATGTCACGAGAGAACTTCGCCGCCAAGTCTTTGATAATCTACACTCTTTGAGCCACCCGGGAGCCAACGCCAGTGCCAAGCTGGTAGCAGAGCGTTACGTGTGGCCCGAAGTGAAGAAAGACTGCAGAGAATGGACGCGAAACTGTGTGGCATGCCAACGTGCGAAGATAACTCGCCATGTCTCTGCAAACCTTGGCAACTTCAGACTGCCACGATCACGTTTTATGCACATCCACATAGATATGATCGGGCCACTGCCAATCTCTAATGGATTTCGGTATTGTCTCACCGCTGTAGATCGTTTTACGCGATGGCCTGAGGCAATACCAATCAAAGATGTCACAGCTGAAACCGTGGCTAACGCTCTTTTGTATGGTTGGATCGCACGCTTCGGCTGTCCCACAAAAATTGTAACGGATCGTGGCAGACAATTTGAGTCATGTCTCTTCAAACATCTGTCAAAGATAGCTGGATTCGAGCACAGAAAGACAACTGCTTACCACCCTGCCTGTAACGGTATGGTTGAGCGATTACACAGACAGCTAAAAACAGCCATAACCTGCCACGGGAATCAAAACTGGGTAGAATCACTACCACTAGTTCTTTTAGGTATCCGAAGCGCGTTTAAGGAAGACGTACAGGCAACACCGGCTGAACTGGTATACGGCGAAACATTGCGTCTGCCAGGAGATTTCTTTGAACCAGAAGCGGTTAGCAACACACACTACGATATGACTGACTACGTATCAAGATTACGCATGTTTGCCAGAAACATTCAACCGTCTCCAGCATCGCGTCATTCTAATAGTCGGGTCATATTTGTATTTAAGAACCTTGCTACCGCAACGCACGTCTTCTTAAGAGACAACGCGGCATACGGTTCATTCCAACCGGCATACACAGGGCCGCATAAAGTGTTAGAGAGAGGTGACAAAGTGTTTAAACTTCTCCTTAAAGGTAAGACAGTCTCAGTATCGGTAGACCGAGTGAAACCGGCCTACATACTTCAAGACTCTCACACCACATTGACACACAACAACACTTCATACCATACCGAACATAGACAACAGCAGACTCCACAAGATACACCAGGCATCAATCCAACGCCGACGACCGAAGAAGACAATATCAGAAGGACACGGTCGGGCCGTAGAGTACGTTTTCCTGACTATTATCGCCCTTGACGGTCTCAAGAGGGGGGTGATGTAGCGTTGGAGCTCTGTGGTCAGGTGTCATGTCAAAAAAAATGTCAGTTGGTTTTTCATGTCAATGAAAAATATATTTTTCCTTTTATTAATTTTAACATATAAATATTCCTTGTACAGACTTTCACCTTCCATTATTAATTATATAAGTGTTTTTATGTATGTGGACTTGGTCATTATACCAAATTACCTAATACCTATATCTATCATTTTTATCCCATACTTTACCACTTCAACATGATGCCACATCAAGCCAAACATTTCCAGTTTTAGCTGACCTCGCATTATAGGGTTTTCATACAATGAAAAGTAAGCTTATACTGGAAAAGTATAGCTTGATTTGTTGTTCTGCATCTAATTCTCTCTATTAGATAATTTGATAATAACATTGCTGTAAGTATACTGCAGTGCTATTCTGTAAAAATCTCACAGTGATGACTTAGGTAAAGTGAGCGTGAAATGAACTGTCATTCCACCTGATGTTAGGGATTGCCCCTATTGATAGCTCACTTCACCTAAGTGGTCACAGTGAGATTTTTACAGAATCGATCGGCTGCAATCACTTCCAAATAACATTAAAATATTAACTTTATTTCCCTGCATTGGTGGAGACCTACACACAGTATGGGTAGCTATAGACTGTAGAGTTTCTTGTAAGCAATAGAATTGGTCATTTGATTTAAAATTTTGGTGAAAAAATTTTATTTCAATTAGATAAATTTAAAAAAACCAAAAGTTTTCATATCATAAGTATGGATCTAAGATAAATTAAAAACAGTTGCCTACATGTTTAGGTATGTCTACAATCTATTATTTAGGCAAAATTTCCTTCCTCCCTAACATATTATATTATTAAACATTTATAATGTTGTATAACAAAATGTATGGTTGACGGACACGCCCAAAAACTAATTAGGCCCAATCAAATCCTCCAGCCCGCGAGTCATAAGCATTTTAAGATTGTAAGTAGAGAAAATTTCAATTTACTATATAGTTACCCTGGGCGTCGTCGGCGCAATACAAATCCGGAATTAGACCACGTTCCACTGGGGATATCTTTTCCCTTTATGCCTATGATCGGGTTTTCGGGATCATTTGAATTGGTACATCATAAAAAATAAAAATCCACTTGTTGTAAAATATAAACCACTTGTTAGCCGAACTAAAACATTTTCATTGGTTTTGGGTCAGGCAGATTGACACTGATCATCACTGATGACAGTTCACAGTGATGACACGTCTTGTCTCTTGTCTTGTCTGACGTCTGACGGCCATTGTCACGGAGAGAACACCATAGAGTAAAGTAATCTAAGGAGAAGATTGAAGAAATGCACGCGGCGCACGATGCACATCACATCGCTTATTGCGATTGTTGTTACTTGTTATGCACAGACGTATCTCTTTGTGATTTTCTGATGATTATTTGTAATTTTTTTAGTTATTCGTAACACACAAGCTAAATTAGCCACTGATCTATAGTAAACAAGTACTACTATACGAAATGACAGTTATTTTTGTACCGATTCAAAGCGCCCCGCTCGAAGTTCTCAGGAACTAAAATTCAAATAAATAAAGTTGTGAGTGTTCCATGTCGATAATGTGCAGATAATTTTCTTCAAACAGTGAATAATTTCAAAATCAAATAGATGTTGTCAGAATTGTTTGCATAATAGCTCAATAGTTTTTAGTTTACGATCACATTGCGAACTAATATGACCCCAACCAGCTCTCTAAACTAATGTTGTTGAGCGAGGAGATTATTAGCTCAACCATAGTAGTTTTTAGGCTAAGTTTTAAGCCTATCCTAATAGCTCACTGATCTGACCGCCATGCGCTTTAACTGTACTAGGCACAAACCGCTCTTATTAGCATTCAAAATTCCTGAAACTAATGCTCTAAAGTACTAGGACACGATCCAAGCTTGCGATCTGACCCTGCCTTGAATTTTCAGTTAACCTTTGCAACAATTATTCTATTAATTACTTAAAAATGAAGCATAACAATAACTGGGAGTGATTCGATTTTTGCTCATGTAATAAATTACTCTCAGTGGGTAAAACGATTGATAAAGTTCCTATTTCTAATATCGTTTTGACATTGAGTAAGCATTGTGAGCGATTATAATTCGGAATGCAGCCCAAGGGCCGAGGAGTGCTTCTCCTTGTCAATGTCATCCATCAATTTTAATGAATGTCATTATGTCATGTCGACTGCGAATTTTAGTCAGCTGAAAAAGTAATCGCGTGTGCAGTGAAGTGCTGACGAAATAATAATACTATGTTTATTTTACGAGAAAAGTAATCAAAATTACGCATTTATTAGTTTCGTGTTCAAGTACTTATTGTGAGATTCCCGCCATAAACTGTTAGTAACAGTGTTACATCTCGGTGAAATAGTGTCGAAGGGTACCGATCACCGGTTACAGCAGTAAACATTTGTTATTCTTGAATATCTTTATGTGTGATGGGAGATAGGGATTGGAGACCGTTTATTTACGGCGGCCTTGCGTCGATCGTTGCCGAATTTGGTAAGGAAACTATCAATTTTCTTTCAGTTGAACATAACCTTAAAATGTTATATCACCTGGAATACGTAGATCTATACCTGTTTTAAAACATAGTGTCTTTCTGCTAAATACTTATTGTATATTTTTTTAAATATGTGGTGTATTTCCATTTACTGTTCAAAGGTTTGTCATTATTTGATACTGAAAGAGTGTTGACCACATAATTTTAATTAAAAGCTGAATAACACGGTGACCACTGGTTTAATAGACTATAGACAATGATTTTATAAAGAAGCCAAACCCAACATTCATAATAGAATGTTAAATTCTCAAATAATAACGATCACTAGTCAGCAATGAGCGCAATGGTTTCGGTGATAGATCTAGTCTTTTACAGACATTCCCCAGATCTCTTCTGTTGATTTAGTTTAAAATCTTTAAAAGCTTTTTGAGAAATTTAAAACTTCAGTAGTTTTGTTTTTGCTTCATATTTTCTATGAACAAATGTCTCAGGTAATGACAATTCTATTAGAATTATTATCTTGGTAAAGATTGTTACTGTGTGACAATCATTTTAGAATATAATATAGCAAATAACTAAAACATTGTATCTGAACACAATGTTTTCATTTCAACTCTATTATTAAGTGTTATTGTCAGTCTTTTAGAATTACTTTATAATATAATTAGGTAGATCAATTAGAAACAAAACTGCTTATCTGCTCAACCGATTAATGAATTTCGGTGAAGATTACACAAATGAGTTTAATTTAACTTTCAATTAGAAAGAAACTGATCACCGTCACAGATCGGTCATTAATATCTACCATAATTAATTAAAATAGCCTCAAATGACATTGTTGACATGTTTAATCAGTCCTGCTTTTTTTTGCTGCAAGCATAGTGCAAAATTCAATGGCTCACCTGGCTGCGTTGCAGTGGCGAAGGTACCATACAACTCTATTCCCGCCGGTTTCCCTTCGAAAATTCAAAACACAACCACTCTATAGTCAATTCATCATTGAAATATAATGAAACGGTTTATTGACATTTTTTTCTTGCTCCGGCTTACCTCTGTCAAAAATTCACCCTTCACCACTGCTGCGTTGCCCTCACCACATTGTGCTGGCAGAATAGTTGGCTTTGGTTCAGTTGCCAAAGAAAAAAAAATACAAAAGGGAAAATCATGCTCAGTGGAAAGAAAGGACATGGACCCCAAATAAATCAAAAACAGTCTAGTAGGAAGAAGAAGAAGAAGTATTACAGTTTATTTGTAAAAGTAAAAACCATTTCTTTCCAGGTACATTCCCAATAGACACAACAAAGACCCGTCTCCAGATCCAAGGCCAGAAGATAGACCCTCGCCATGTGGAGCTCCGGTACACTGGCATGGTGGACTGTTTCGTCAAGACCTCGCAGCAGGAGGGAGTCAAGGCTCTGTACTGCGGGTGAGCTTTAAGCTTCTTCCACAAAGTAAATTATTTCCTTTGGGACTATGTGATTTTATTCCCGAATAATGACGTAGGTACATACGCGACTTGATTAATCGCGCGAGTATGTCATATTCATAAAAAAAAGCCTTCTAATATAAGCAATCGTCTCGTGAATACGCTGTTCTATTCTATTTTTTTATGGTTCTGGCTCCATCGGTAATGTTCGATTATTTTACCAATATCAAGGTATGAGAAAATAATGATCGTAAACTGTTACACAACTATTGATCAGTGTTTGTAGCTGTGGCATCCATGGAACCCCATGCTAAAAAAGGACAAGGCATTAAGTAGATGTAAAATGTCACAAAATAAATGTTAGAACATTCAGTAAC
The DNA here is from genome assembly GCA_949316385.1 of Globia sparganii. Taxonomy (NCBI): domain Eukaryota; kingdom Metazoa; phylum Arthropoda; class Insecta; order Lepidoptera; family Noctuidae; genus Globia; species Globia sparganii. Next base: position 24,540,517 of record OX438659.1, read on the forward strand.
TTGTATACATTAAGTAAATAGAATGAATTTATAAAGGATTTTAACTGCAGGAGTATGGGCTAAAGATAACAGGAAAGGAATGTTAATTGGGCGGGGAACATCAGAAGGGAGTATGTCTAAAGGAGAGTGGTTAAACAAGGACAGGAAAAAAACAAGTGTTCCAGAGTACCCTCCTCCAGGCCGCATTCACACAAAGAAGAGTCCCTCATGCGGATTTTGGCAAAAAAAACTGGTGTGCAAACTAACCCAAGTCGGAGTCTAATTATGACAGAGGTGGCTATTTTACTAGAAAATTTTAGTTTGCTGAATCAACATTTAGATGGAATTAATGGTTGGATAGAGCCATAAAATCTTCCCTTCAGATTCAGAATACGCTGTTGTTGTTATGATTTATTTTGTCTCTGTTAGTGCGATGACACTGCCCAAAACGGCCCGTTAGGATAATGGGTATGTTTGTTAGCCTTGGCTAAATATAATGTCATAAAGTGGTTTTGGCTGTTGTAAGTTACCAAAACGACAAACTTAGCATTCCTCTATCCCTCCCTAGCATGTTTGCGTGGGACAGGGCAGGTTAAGGGGAAAAATATTGCAGCATCTGATTTCCTTCCTACATATTCTGTATTGCATTATAGCACACAATCAAAGCTATTTATGAGTAGCTTATGTTTGTTGTCTTATTATTGCTATATAGTTGATTGCATTGATAAGGTTATCACAGAGTACCCGCCTACAAAATAATATGCTTGCATCATCCAGGGTAAACAACAGATGATAATTAGGTATATTTTAACAATGACTTTGTTTCCTTGATGATTTTTGTCTGTCTATCTATTTGCTCAGGTTAATCTCCAAAACGGCTGGACTGATTTTGACGAGACTTTCACTTGCAGATAGCTGATGTTATAATATTTCAGAAAAATAATTAGGGTTCTGCGACAAAAAAAGAGCAGTGGTGGCCCAGTGGTAACGGCCGCGACTTAGGGTCAGCGCAGACAGAGAGAAGCGCAGCGGAGAGGATTTTATTAAGGCACTCGAAAATCAACTTTAAAATTAATGAAATAAAGTGCATAACTGCTTGAACCTGACAAAAAATGCTCGTGCGTCCTCGAAGATACGCGGGAAGCCCGTGCTCGAGCATACGCGATCCGTCAGAAAATGCCCGAGACCGCGCTAGAATTATTCCTCTCTGTCTGAGCTGACCCTTACGAGTTGTAGGTCGGGGGTTCGAATCCAAGCAGGCACTTTGTATAAATAATTTCATCGGCACTGCTCTCAACACCGGCATGTCCTAGAACCAAAAATTCGAAGACATTTGACGTCTACCGACCCGCACTGGGCCAACGTGGTGTATTATGGCCCACTCCCTCTCACATAGAGGAGGCTTATGACCCAGCAGTGGGAACATTATAGGCTGATTATGATGATGAAAAAAACCCATTAAATCCAACATTCACGCCAAAACTAGGTACTGAACGGATTTCGTTAAAATTTAGCATGTGGATAGATGGCAGCACAGGGAAGGACTAGGGTAGGTACTTTTGGTCCCGGTAGCACGCTCCCTTGGGATAATTTCCGATATCCACGCGAGTGAAGCTAGTTACCAATAATTACGTCTTTCTAGGGCATAGGGCGTCCTTTCCCGGCGTTTCCACTCACAAAAGAACCAACCTCTGAAGAACCTCAGTGAATAAGTACAACCTTTGCGTATTTAATTTTAATTTTTTTTTTTTTTTTAATTTACTTTATTTCCTGTAATTGATTTTAAACGGTTTTAATTAAAGAAATAAAATAAATAAATAAATAATTTCTGTGGTTTGGCTGCTGATATTTTTCCGAGCCAATTTAAATTGGCTCGGAAAAATATCAGCATCCAAACCACGGAAATTCCTAAGGTGCAGCGCAGATGACAGACTATCCGTGACGCACTTTTTAGTCTGTGAAAATAGAACCTATGCAATTATATGCAGTAACGCACACGACGCGCAAAAAGTCCGGCGCACAAAAAATCCGTGTAATTCGGGCACTTCGGGACACTATGATACTTCTAAGGCAGAATATCATGATAGACATTTAAAAAGACAGACAGACAGCTCTGCCGACAGAATGATCGAAGATGTGCGTCGTGTGCGTTGAGTCTGTGAAAAATCCGCGACCGACTTTTTGCGCGCCATGCAGACTTTTTGTGCGCCGCAGACTCGATCGCACAAAAAGTGTGCCGTCTGCGCTGCACCTAAGAAGTCTTTTGTCTTCAACCTGTCGCGTCCGAAAAGTTTATCAGTAGAACCACGTAGAACATAATAATAAAGGCGATAGTAAAATACCAGTTCATATCAATGACCCCTTGCGTACCGCGATAAGTGGCCATTGATGAACTCGACGCACTTGTTGATGACTATCGCGTTGCGTGCAGAATCGCGTGCAAACAATACGCAATAATATTAAATCATGCGATAAGCCTGCTGATGCGTGCACTGTTTTTGTCCCGCGACAGACTTCAGACGAAAACACGTAGACAAGGAAAATATCTTAACGTATTATAGGCAAACAATAGATACCTACTTACGTAGATAATGGTATTTTATTTCAATCGTATAATGATGGAAATATGTTGTTGATATGCAAATCTCCCGTTATAGTGTTTATACTTCGTTATCCATGACCTTCGTTATTTGCGAACGTTGAAAAAAGACCTTAATTTTGACGATGCCCGTGACATCGCGGTGGCCAGAATGCATAGAAATACTTTAAGGCTTGCCCTGATGACTTCTAGTACAATAGGTTTTAGATTAAGTAAGTGCTACGAGAGAATAATACGATGAGTTTGAAATTCAGGATTCTGTCTGGGCTACCAAAACAAAGACAGTCTGAGGAATTTCCACGTATCCAGCAGTTAAATCCTGCGAGACGTGCTAAAATAAGTGGTAAACGGTCATAGGAGCACTGCTGTTCCCGGATTCTCGGAATCCTTCTCCTTTAGCGCTCTCGTTATAGGCTGTGACCTTCGCACGACTCTCGACTACCCACATCAGACACTGTCTACAAGTCTCGATTTATTTTGGGCTTGCCAAAATTTGATGCGCATTTCGCACATTGGACGTCGCAAAAAAGAAAGTACACACATATCGCTGCACATTTTTGTCTTGAAAAACTTTTAAATGTAACCATCTTAATTATTCTGCACACTGTTGCTATGATACCAAAGTGTAGCGCTTTCTAATCAGGTTACTGAGGAGAAATACTGAGCTATCTCATTATCAGAATAATTTTAACTATCGCACGTGTTATTTACCCTGATGAATGATAATTTTAGCAAGCAGCCTAGGTACATACTTACCTACCATAATCATTAAGATTACTTGCAAACTGGGACACATACTTATAAAATAATAATATAGGTGTTATCTAGAAGACACAATAACGTTGGTTGTAAGTAAAATATTGTAATCTTGGCGAACGTTCAAACGTAAAAAGCGGATCTCCGAAATTGTATTTTTATTGCTTCTTAAGCTTTGATTGCTATTAGTTCTATAAACCATTGGTGTCGCTTCCCTTGTTCACAAACAAACTAAATTCTAACCGTATCATCATTCACACAGTCCATCCATCGTTTCTTTGGTCTTCCCCTCTAACCATCGACATTCATACTCAAAACTTTCCTCACAACATTTTCTTCATTCCTCCGTATCATATGCCCATATCATGACAACCAATTTCCATACAACTTTTCAGTTACATTTTGATTTAACACCTTCTTTCGTATTTATCTTAAGTTTCTGTTGTATCCCTAGCATCTGGCCAGCAGTCCTCCGCCAGGCGACATACGGCACGATAAAGTTCGGCACCTACTACTCCCTGAAGAAGTGGATAGCGCAGCACCGGGTGGATGGGGGGTCGATAGAGCACGTGCCCACGAACACGTTCTGTGCGGCCTTCGCCGGCGGACTGTCCAGTGCCATCGCCAACCCAACAGACGTGCTTAAAGTGCGGATGCAGGTGAGTTGATATGGTATGTTGGTTATTCGTGTGTAGTTGTGTATTGAAATTTATTTTTTTAAAGAGATTTTAATAGTGTAAAATTGTAACCAAAATTCTATAGAAGTTTTATTAGTATAGAAATCATTTTTTACTAATTTGAAAGGGGATGCATACCAAGGTACTGCAGCGGAAATAGATCATAGAACTTGATAGTCTTTTCATATTATTTTACTAGCTTTTGCCAGCGACTTCGTCCGCGTGGAATAATGACTTCCGGAAATTGAGGCACTAACTCTCATAGAGTTTAACCGATGTGCTCTTTCCTCTGCCGATTCTTGAGAACGCGTATTTCTCATTCAACGCCGTTTTCAAGACAATAGCGGGCGGACGCCGGCGTCCGCTTGGGTCTTGAATAACTAAAAATATATAACTACGTCTAATATATAAAATAATATATAATAAAACCTACTTCACTTAAAACTAAATACCTATAACTACTATAATTAATAATACCTATACCTATAATTAATAAAAGTACCTACGCTTTTACCTACTTAATATTAAAAAAAAACTGAACATAAATTAACCAAAACTTACCTACTACTAACTAACTACTACTAAGCTATTACTACTTCACCTAAAAAAAAATCCTGTTTTCCCAACATTTCCCTTCACTGCTCTGCTCCTATTGATCGTAGCGTGATGAAAAGTATACTATAACCTGCCCAGGAGTATGAAAAACAATTGTACCAAGTTTCGTTGAAATCCGTCGAGTGGTTTTTGTTTCTATAACGAACATACAGACAGACAGACAGACAAAAATTTTACTGATTGCATTTTTGGCGTCAGTATCGATCACTAATCACCCGCTGATAGTTATTTTGGAAATATATTTCATGTACAGAATTGACCTCTCTACAGATTTATTGTAAGTATAGATTTTGCAAACGTTTATTTTCAAGACTTCAAGGTTGATATCATAAAAGAATGCATCAATCACAATAATAGTGTCGTGTTCCCAGGTAGGCGACGAAAAACGCAATCTAGTGCGATGCTTCATAGAGATATACCACCTGGAAGGGGCCCGCGGGCTGTGGCGCGGCGTGGGGCCCACGTCGCAGCGCGCGGCCGTGATCGCGGCCGTGGAGCTGCCGGTGTACGACGCCTGCAAGAAGCGCCTCACCGGCCCGCTGGGCGACTCGCCGCTCAACCACTTCGCGTCCAGCTTGCTGGCCAGTCTCGGCAGTGCTGTGGCCAGTACGCCGCTTGATGTCATCAGGGTAAGGTCTCTTCGACTCGGGTTCTACTCGGGTGCTGGACTAATATTAATTATTATAGTTATAGTCCAAACTCGTACCAATAGATCTCATGTCAGTCTCGGATGTCAGCAGCAGTAGATGACTGCGAATATTTTTGGATGTAGCTAGTGCCAAGAAACTATTAAAAGCCGTTTAATAATTGACTGCTTCTATGTTCAAGAAGTATAGATAAGCTGTTTTAAGTCTGTGTTTTACTGTTAAGTTACTAAATCTTGTTATTACGTGTTCCAGACAAGACTAATGAACCAAAGAAAACTGAAGGGCGAGGTGACGAGATCGACCGAGACCATATACAAAGGAACAGTAGACTGCTTATTACAGGTATGTATCACCATTCACCATCTAGTATCAAATCACCCACTGCAATCGGCTCTTCAGCATTTGACGACGTGTCCTGTTACAGTAGAAATGATACTGTATGACACAGGATATAAAGCTCACATTTCTTTGCGTTACTTTGAGTTGAGTTGTTTGTATGTGTGATGGTAACTGGGTTTGAAAAAACGAGTTCTGGGTTTCCAAATCGGATTCCCTTCCAAAGATCTTAAACCTGCCTTCATCGACCCATATTGTGGCAAATAAAGAGTTTATTAATTAATTCAATCCTTTACCTGTACCCTCAGACGGTCCGCAGCGAGGGTTTCCTGGCGCTGTACAAGGGCTTCATCCCCACGTGGCTGCGCATGGGCCCCTGGAACGTCATCTTCTTCCTGTCTTACGAGCAGCTCAAGCAGATGTACTGAACACCCAGCTGCTGGGAATGGCTTAGACTTGCTTGAGAAGGTGATAAGGTAGGTACGATCTACTTGATGATATATCTGTTTTGAATGGCCACACTTGATCTACGAAAACCGCTCTTACTGCTACAAATTAAAGGAGATGTTATTACCGTGAATGTGTGTCAAGTGTGTCTGTAACTTTTTATACTCGTGAATATTAATGACGTAGTTATGGGGCTGTAGAAAGGTTGTGAAATCGGTAATTGGATCGTTCAAATGACGGAACCAAAACGGTATAGATAGAATCGATCCAACAAGTTATAAGAAAAGTATTAAGTCCCATCAGAAATTCCGAGCCATAATAGTTCTAAAAAGGCTATTTTTTGTTATTATATTTCCAGATCACCATTGCGCAGATGAATCGAGATCTGGGCAGCATGATAAGATGAGTGAGCTTATATTACGTAGTTATAGCTAATGTCGTCTACCACAAAAATAATGAATAATTTCAGCAGAAAATCTTTGTTATCAGCATTTTTACAGCGCATTAAAATAGTAAGACAAAATGTAGATTTGAGAGCACTTATTTAGTAGGAGTAACTTGACGAATGAATTGTGGGCGTAGCGTGTCAAGAATCGTAAGTATAAAATATTTTGTTGATAGAATGCTACCACAAACTTGTAAGAAGTTTATTGAAATAGTACCACAATAGAGCAGCTTAAACTTAAGTGTTATTTAAACGAAATAAATGAGCTTTTGTATGTTATTTTATGTTAAAATCTTACGAAACTCCGTTTATTTGTTGTAGTTCCTTCTTAGATGTAAGTTCACATCTTGTGATAGGTTGGCTTGTGTTATACGAACTTGTAAAATACTTTATAATTTAATTAAACATTGATGTTGAAAGTTAAGCTGTATCTACTAAGCAACAGAAAAATAACGATTATGATTGTAAATAGTCAAGTTCAAAAGTAGTAATATAAACTGAACCTATAGTCATTAAATGTACACTGATTCAGTGATTCTGTAAAACTTTTAAGTGTTGATGTTAAATAACTATTGTAAAAACACATTCAATCTGCGATACATAATTTCTATGCGGGTAAATATAGAACTTTTGTAACATAAATCACTTGCATTTAAAATTGTAGGGGTTTGTGTGACAGTTGCGCTTACGCATGAATGTGTGCGTTAACGTTACTCAGGAAACTAAATTGACGCAAAACTTATTTCATTTAAATTAAAGCTTTTGTCTTATGTGTAGTGTTATGGTTGTGTGCAATAGGAGTGGAATATTGTGTAATATTGAGTAAGTGTAGTCATGGCAGTCAAAAGGCTGAAAGTCTGAAATCTGGTCTAACCTTATACCCTCTTATTTATAAAAAAAACTTGTCTATATAAAGTATAAATTTGAAGTATTTTCTGGGCATTTTGGTGGTAATGAGTGAGGATTTTTCCGTCTCCAGACAACGGTTGACCACTTTTCACCCTTATGTACGTAGTAATAAGGTTGAAAATTGGTTAACAGTACGTGTCCTTGATGGTACCGTATCCAGGAGCGAATAGACATTTCGAGCATGAAAAAGAGACGCACTTTTTCTATATTCGAGGTGCCATATTACGCTCAAGCACTGTTTAGTTGTTAATTAATTTACTTTTAAGAGGTAACTTCTAGTAGGCAATTGATTTGCGAAGGTGTGGTGGCAGTCACTTCGTATAATTTACTGATATTTAGCCGCATCTGGTTAGACTGGAAGCTGACCAACATAGTTGGTGCAAGGCTAGGCGAATGATGATGATGATGATGAACGGTGATGACAGTAAATGATGGACATATCATGTGAGATTGAGATTCAGGCACACAGTGCCGGTTTTTAGACGAATATTAATGTTAATCTAAAATCGTTTTTGTACAGTTATTTTTTTTTATGTGTTGATCTTTGCGCTGTGGGCTATTTCGACCATATTCATAGTTTGTATATATGTTTCAATATTCTCATTGCGTTTTTTCGAAAAAGTAATTTTCAAAGATTATTGAAGAACCAGTGTTTGTGTACCAAATTATAACTTATAGATGATTTAAAATAGAGATGTCCGTCAAACAACTATCACGGTAAACAATCAATGAGACTGTTCTAAGAGTTTTTAAGCATTTAAAATACGGGATCAAATTAAACTAGCTAGCGAAACTGTGCAGACGTGAGGGGTATCGATATCAAAACAGGAGACAATAAAAATGCTTTGATTATTTTCTTGAAGTGTGAGTTGAGAAAATATGTCTTTTTTTAATGTTAAATCGTGTTTAGATATCAAAACCGATCACGTCTATGTAGTTTACACAAAAAAAAATCTATAAATTTCAAGTGACTACAATACATGCAGTTAATGTCCAAAAAAAAAAACTCATCGAATTTATTTATTTTTAGATATCAAATTCAATACCCTTTACGTCTGCGGAGTTTCGCTAGCTAATGTAATTTGTCCCTGTATATCTATCTATGAATATGGTAGATGGCACTTTGAAACTTCTCAATCGTTCTAGGAGGGGTACAAGTTAAACTTTGTAAAATGTTTGTAAACGAACCTATGTAGTTTGTAAGTAGAAAATTTTGTATATATTTTATTTATGTGAATATGTTAAAACTTTATTTTTGAAAGTCACTTTCAATACTGCATTTTTCTAAGATCTGTAAAAAGAAAATGAAAAAAAAAAATTAATGTAAAACGTCACTTTCCACACGTGTCTTTCTATAGTTTTATGACTTCCGTCTAAAGGTGGGTGCGTATACATTGGCGAACGCGCGTTTGGCTAGGCTTGAAGACTCTTGGCTGCATTTCAGCACGGCTATTCACAAGCATTCGACAGGTGGTCCAATCGAAAATAACATATTTTTCAATCACTAATTTGCCTTGTCCCCGACGTCAAATAGCTGTCGGAAGAACGGTGGTCGACTTTTTAATTTCAACTAACAAATTTTTCGGGTTTTGGATTTGTGCGCCAACATTGATTGATGTTCGGTTCAGCACGGAAGCGTATCGAACGGTTGTGAATAGCTATGCAGATGCATTTCTTCTTCCGTGGGTAAGCTGCTCGCGACCATTGTAAGCGTCCAAATACTTTTGCTTAGTTCAGACGTCTCGCGTTCATCGATGTATTCGAACTACAACTTTACTGCAGTAACTTAGCAATATTATTGCATTTTTTTTACCATGTATACCTACTAATAGAAATAACGATTAGTATTCTTTACAAACCACTGTCACAGGATCTTTAGACTATTTGTTATTGAAATGAATGTTAATGTCGCTTAACAAAATGTTTGTATGTATGTGTCGTGTGAAACATAGAAATAGAAGCTTACTGTGAATATACACTAGGTACAAAGAATTAGCCAAATCAATATAATCCAAATATACACACTTGTATAGTATTCTGTAGTTTTATTTAACATTATCAGTGATTGAAGTAAAATTCTGAGTTTAAAAATACAGTTCTTTTCTAAATATTTGGACAACACTCACGACTACACAATGACACTGTTTGGGATTTGAAACCAAGACCTTACTTCGCTGTGTGAAAACCGTACCGGACCGTGGCTGTATTATCGAAAATCGAAGAGTTTTTATATCTCTTCCTGAGATATCAAACCTCTTTTCTTAGTCCCCCAGCCATAAACTGCTACCGAAAAAAAAAACAACTTCTGTCAAATGCATCAAAAGTGACACAGCCTTTTATTTTCGCATTATTTTTACAATGGAGAAGTATCTTTTTATACTGCCTTAATTCCCGATGGATCACAACGCGGTGGAGCGAGGGTTAGCCGAGCGGGACCCTGGTATGTGCGTGTGCAAGGGAGGCCCCACCCTCGAGATACTGAAGGAGATACAGCGGCTGTATGAAGAGAGGATGGAGCAAATTAACAGGGCCTCAGGGTCAACTAAGTTACAGGTGAGTTTTTAGCGGAACAGGAAGGAATAGATAGAAAAGTAATGGTATGTTGTAGAATTCTACCAGAAATATGTAGGCTTCGTTGAGGCTGTTGAGCGTCTACCGACTTATTATTGCTATGAAGAAGAATGAAAATGTTGCTGTGACGTCTCTTCTTCCTTTGGGCGTCGTAGAGTTTGTATTCAGTGCATTGGCACTATTGGCTACCAAATGTAGGAAGTGTTAATGGTCGTTAGATCACTGGATGACCTCTTATGTTATTCTATGTTGTAAAGAGAACCTCTCGGTCTCAGCTGTTTTGTTCTGCTAATTAATAATTTACCCTCCATGAGAGGCGCTAGTTAAAAGTACGTCCGGGGCATTAAAGAAGTATAATCATGTGGCTGTATGCGGAAGCAGAGGACCGTTCGTTGTGGCGATGTTTGAGGAGTACTGTAGTTCATCTTTCGGCTTAATGATGATTATCATGACGTTTTAACTTGTGTGGCAGCAACAAGTGGATCTGCTGAGGTCGTGGGTGGGCGACCTGGTGGGGCAAAACACTCTGCTGGCGCGCGCCGTCGAGGAGCTGGAGATAGCGGCCACCTCCAAGCTGCTGCAGGAGCGACGGAAACATAGCGAGGTATGGGATCCTTTTGCATAGACCGAAAAGAGGAGACACATTGAATGATAAAACTTTATTATCTGTTTGTGTATGCGTTTGTACAACTTTGCACTTGAGAAGACTGAGAATATAGTGTTTTATTGAATTTCATCAGAAAATACGCTCGCCTCCCCAGCTTTTTAACATTTAGGCTGAGGCTACATTAGGCCGCGACGCGACCTGCGACACATGAGCGATTAAAACAAGGAAATGAATGCTCACGTATATGGCTACACAGTACATCAAATATTACTAGCGATCTTTGATTTCTTTAAGCGATAGGAACAACATTACTGTAATCACGGCATCGGCTACATCAACATATCAGCGAAATTGAAGCGAATATATGCCGGAATTTCGCTTATAATGTAGCCATACCATGTTTTTCTCGTTTCGCTCTTCCAGTCACATCGCAAATCGCTGTCTACTGTAGCCTCAGCCTTAGGGCTGAATTTTTATACAACTTCCGTGTCTCATTTTCGTAAATACTTGTTAATACTTGTCTTTGTGACGTCAAGAGCGCATACAAAAATGTCGCTCCGGAAAAAGTACAAGAGTGATATCGTCACGTTTATATTCACCATTTTGCTTAAAAGTAGGCATTTGTAAAAGGGTAACAAAATATTTGCTTTTGCGTTTGGTGCATTCGTTTTTTTATTAAAACCTAGGACTCGAACACCACCTGATGTTACATTTAATAGCTTCCCATTTTCCTCATAAACCGTTAAATCAAGAGCTACCTTCCGAAGACTGGTGATAGTGCTATGAGTATGTACTTATGACCATGAGCCTTGCAGGGCTAGCGGGCAACGCGCACCTTAATTTAACCCAATCGTATCGGTCAGCCCGCTAGCATATCACTATCTCCGGCCAAACCTTTCCTGAAGAAGGCGGTCTACTCATCCAGTTCTCCCTTCTAACGTTGTCCTCTGCTGATTTATTCAGTAAAAATATTCAACGTGAAAACTTGCAGTGAGCTGTAATTCCACCTGACGCCAGGCATTTAGAATATTGACAGCTCACTTTTAGATCGCTTCTCCTATGTTTTCACGGAGAGATTTTTACAGAGTAGACCGGCTGGTCCTCATCAGGTGGTGTCCGAGCTCCGTGCGGAGTGCGCGGCGCTGCGGCGTCGGCTGGCGCGCAAAGACTCCGACCTCCGAGGTCTGGTGGAGGTGCTGAGGAGGCTCCGAGAGTTTGACTACTGCACTCTGGACGGGATACACTTCTTTGAAGTCACGGAGTCAGATATATTTGGGTCTGTAGAATGGTGAGTGAGTTTGATGATATTAAGTATGTAGATTATTTTTTGTTGTTTTAATTTTGAGTTGTGCATCGGGAAGTTAGTGACCAATGGGGTAATTGTGTAACACACTGTCAGTAGGAATGGCTCACATTTCGATAGTTAAACCACATTCATTGCGTTATTTAAGTTGTTGAGCAGATTTTTTATCGATCATATATGAAGCAATGGGTTAGCAATATCCTTCAAAATTTTTCAGATTATGATTGTTAGCGTGTTATACAATTATGATTGTTAGCGTGTTACACAATTAGAGTGATGTGTTCAGCTAGGTTCTATTAAGAGCCTACACTACCTCAGCTAAAATTCACTCTTTATCTCGCTCGCACGATACTGCTCGCGGACTGAGTGAGAGCGAGACAGAGTGCGGTGCTAGGCGGCAGGCAGCGCCAATAGTTTAGGTATTTGCTTTTTACGGTGAAAATAATGGTAATTAAAAAAAAGTAAATAACATAAGACCTCCTTTATAGTTAGTTCGGTTAGTATACAAAGTTTCATGATCTAATTTGAAGTATTATTTGAATACCAGCGGTTTATTGTTCGGTTTGGAGGTAACTTTGGATTTTTTTTCTATCGAGACAATTTTATGAAATCCTGTTTTCGTCTAACATAAGACCTAGCATTAATCCTCAACTTTACCATATATTTATTTCAAAATTAATGCTGCAGTATTTTCGACATAACGGAGGATCATGCTAAGCCATTTGAGGTAGTATAGGCCCTTAAGAGTAATAGATTGAATACAATCAAAATTATAGTAGTCTAGTATTGTATACAATCAAATATTTTCTAACTGAACAGACAGCTGTGCTGCTGGACAGTTTGTTGCGCCACTTCTCCCCAGCGAAAGCGCTAGGAAGTGGTGAATGAAGGGCGGGCGTTTTGGGGGGACTGTCTTTTGTCATTTTGACGTTCGAAAAGTGCTGATTCTCAGCCTAGTTTGAATAAATTACGTTTGATTTTTTGAATCGCAAGTCCACTGTCCATCCTACCAATACGACATTGTCGGCACCATTATTTCGTAGTAGGGGAGAACAGGGCAATGGGAGCCTACTAAGGGAAAGTTTTAATAAAAACCACGTTAGTCAAAATTCTTGTAATTTTTTATTATGAACTCTTACCTTTATTATAAGAGAATACTTTAATCACAATTATAATCAACTACAGACATGTATTAAGGTACAATCACAGTTTTACAAAAAAAGTGAGTCGCTCCTATTACCCGACAAATACGGCTAATGAGAGCCCATTTAACGCTCATACGGAAAATGGGAGCCATTATAATTACTCTCAAAGAATAAAAACAAAACGTAAATAAATGAGATCTCAGTTATTATAATAAAATATAACTATTTGTAACACAAATAAACATGAAAACAAATCAAACAAAACGCAGATAAAACATAATGAGAGCCTAGCTAGGCTACCATTAGCCGCTGACCACCATTTTGAAAAGTAATAACATAAATATGTAATTCTATTCTCAATCACAATTCAACTAATTGGACTTGTTAGTAAACGAATCTAGGGATATAATAAGCATAAATACAACAAAATAAGAATATAATTTCATGCTTAGCTTTATGCTGGCAATCGACAACTTCTTGTAAGCACGGAGCGAAAAACACACAACCGTCCCTCGTGACTAAACGAATGGCACTAACGGTACGAGCGCGTCAGGCGAAGTTTGCCGATAGTTGACGGAAGTAGCCGAGTGCTTACGATCGAGCAAATGTGCCTGCATTCCGTCCAAACACCATAGCTCCCATTGCCCGACCGCTCTCACTACCCCGCGTTCCATAGGGGAGGTTTTCGAAATTCAAAGGAGCGGCTGATTGTAAATTTTTTCGGGGATTATAAGTAGGTTAGATAGAAAAAAAAAAAAAAAATGTTTATTATTAGATATGCACGTAGGTATGTGTTGAAATAAGAAGTGAACCTACTTCAATGTTCAATCTAACAGACAGGATACCTATGTTATAAAGACAAAATGATTTTAGAGCTTAAAATGGATACAGCAATAGGTACTAATTGAAGGTTTTGTTTAAGTATTGGTTTGCGCTGCAGAGATTTTATTGAAATTCCTTTGTAGGTACCTATAACAACTATAACATTGTAATGTTTTGTTATCATTGCGCAGGAGTCAAAAGAAGCTGGAGCAGGGAGACTCGGTGAAAACACGCAATAACGTGAAACATGACACAAACAGATTTATAACCAGTCGACATTTCAGAGTTGGATAGAATTTTTTCGATTGATTTTGTTTTTTATAAATGTTTTAATTATACTTTTATTGTATTTTTTCACGTTTTATTTTTGTTTTCTATTACAAAATCCTTACGTTCATCGTTGTTAAAATGTGTAGTTTATTCCGATGGTTTTCTCCTTTGGTGAAAGATGTAACTATTATTAAAAAAGATTTTGATCATTTAAACGCATCCAAGAAATAGAAACTAGTGTTGAGCAATGTATAAAAAAAAATCATTTATTTTTTCCATGTAGCATGTAGTAAAGTTATGCGTCAGTTTAAAAAAAAGATTGCGCCAAGCAAACAAAGCTATGTAAGTAAAAACACATTTAGCCCAAAAATGTATGAACGGTAAATGTTCTCCTTTTAATTATATTTAAATTGTAAGTTAGTAGGTATAGATTTGTAAAATGACCGCACTGTCGCATTGGGCACCTATTACATACCTACACCTAAAGTGATACTTGTAAGGGAGATTTTGATAAATAAATATAAATAAAATTTTATGAACTTATAGATGAAAATATTTTTTCGGTTTAAAGAAACTTTATTCCTAATAAAGACATAAGTCACTTACTTGAGAACAATACTAAAAATATAGATTACAATATATTCGTCGTCAGTATTACAATTTAATAGTTACCCATCCAATGCATTTATTTCTCCAGAAGTGATCGATCCGCAATTATGTGCTGGCTAAGTTGAGTTTTGAATGCATTGTAAGAGTGTATATTTCTTATACAGGACGGTAATTTGTTATAAAGCTGTGTTTTTTGTTATTATTATAGAGGAATCCGAAGAACATGATATGTGGCAAACTGTCGGATCTGAAAGTGATAAACGAATCACTGCATAAAGAGAATATTGCGAAAGAGAGGTAAAATATTAACATACTAGCTGTTACCCGCGGTTTCACTCGCATCCTAGAAAACTACTTCATTTATGATCAACAGCACAAAAAAGGCGCCATCAAGGTCGTAAGTGTGTGTAGCCAATTAGCTATGAACGTGCGGTTGACTGTACCATGATAAAAGTATCCTTTAAGTTAAAGTTATACCTATTATATATCTTGTGCCAAACATCTGTATCCGTTAAACATTCTAACACTCGAAAGGCAAAAACACCCAATCTTTTTACTGGGAACTGTTTGCCTGGATCAACCCACTGCTGGGTAAAAGCTTCTCCATATGACTAACAGTCCAGGTTTTTCTGTCCAGGGCCAGTGTGGACCATATTTTGTGGCTATAAACTTAGTATAGCTCATTCCGCCATCCAATAAGATTATTAGAATTAGTTTTGCTATCTACATTACTTCTATAAATAAAATGTTTTGCAGAGAGATAAGACAGCTGAACAAGGATGCCCAGTGCTACGAGCAAACCATCATGAACCTCAGGAAAGAGATGTCCAACTGCAAGTTTCATACGCCGTAAGTATACGCAGTTTGGAGGTTGGTGGTGTAATGCCCTCTTTTTAAATTTTGAACCTCGAATTTTCGAATTGAAGCTAAGTATACAGGTGAAATTTTAATCACCGTTTTCATCTTAAGGGGTCATTGTATTCATCATTATGAATCAAATCTGAAATCGTGAAAAAAAAAATATCAGCTGTTCCCTACATTTTGTCGAGTTATGCGAACATAAATCAAGACGCGTCCTCCTTGAGACAATGACGTTATTCAGTGTATGCCGAAATAAGTTTGATTGCCCTGACTTGGTGACTAGTTTGTGTTACCTGGTTCCTCGAACAGTACATGGACGAGAAGTACGCACCAGACGACTGTTCGCTACCAGCTTTTGTAGAACCAATGCTGGTATGCGCTCACCGCTATACCGCTTAGTCGACACATACAATACGCGTTTTGGTGCAATAGACATATTATTCCTGAACAGATATAAATTTAAAAATGCTATTATTGAAATTCTAAAGGGTCGACAGTAGGCTCCATGGGGTTTACACAATGTGGGTTTTCATTAATAATAAGCTAGAAATCTGTAGTTACATCACGCATGATTTTTTTTTTTTTGATTTTTGTTTGATTTTTTTTGTTTGTTACATCTTTTATAGAATATTATTGTTTATCTTTCTTTTTTTTTTGTTTAACTTATTTTGTTTTGAGTTAGCCCTGCTACAGTTAAGTTTGCTAACAGCTTGTTTTTATTATACAAAGTTAGTTTTTAATGACCAGCCAAATTTAAGGGCGTGGTACAGACCATCAAACTGGACAACTTTCTCCATGGGACCAATATCGTAATCGCGAAAAATTTATCAACTGTCCCATAGAAAACTTCAATACCTACTCGAGCTAAATGTATGGGACGGCTGAATTTTTATTCGCGATTACTATGTTGGTCTCTTGGAGAAAGTTGTTCAGTTTGATGGTCTGTACCATACCCCTAAATTTGGCTGGTGATTAAAAAGTCACCCTGTATATAATATAGTAATCTGTGGAAAATGTTGTGGGTAGTATATTTGTTAAAATTAATTTTAAGACAACATTGTTTATGCTTAATATACTACTGTTTGTTTTCCCAAATGAAATAAATAAATAAATAAATGTAGGGAACAGCTGATTTTTTTTTTTACGATATCAGATTTAGTCCCATAGTAAAAGTTGTTCATAATGATTAGTACAATGAGCCCTTAAGAGGAAAATGGTGATTAAAATTTCACCCTGTTTAATTAACCCGAACTGTCAATACTTTTGAAACAGACCATAGATTAGCTAGGGATGTTTTTGTAACTAATGGCAAACTGAAATATTCAGCAAATAAGTCAATAATTCCTTACATGCGTACTTAGGAATAACATTGTTTGTAATTTTCTTGCTTGCCTGTGTCATAAAATGATATTTTTAAGGTGTTTTCGTCAAATTTTAAGTGAACAATTTTGACGAAAAAGGAAAATGTTTCAGATAAGTCATCATTCATTTCATGGACTAAGAACTCGTAACAGTCAATGAAAACTACTAGCAAACTTAACTAAAAATACAATAAATAAATGTATCTGAACATGTTAATGCTGAGTGGCATCCTGCGATAGATCTGAATCTGTCGACGGATGTAATCCGGCCGACACAAAAATACATTGTATTTGTCTTTCATGCTTCGAAACTAAATGATAATAGAGTATGGCCCATTAAAATAGCAGGTGGTAGCACAAATGATTCGGTAGCTAATTTCCTGTTCTTCATGTGGTTCTGGGTTAGTTCCCTAGGTCGGGCGAAGTCGGAATGGGATTTTTACCGGAGTCTGGATTTGTGGCAACAGGCTCACCTTCTACTATCAGTTTGGTAATACGATACCACTTGGTAAGACTGGTTATCAGACTTTCGGGCTTCTGACTACCCGTAACGATTATCAAAGATCCACGAATGACAGCCGGGACCAACGACATAACATGCTTTCCGAGTCACGGAGGGATCTTGGTATGTGAAGATGGTCACCCATCCACGGACTAACTGCGGCAAGCGTAGCTTAACCTGATTGATCGACCCGTGCGGCTGTTAGTATTTAGCCACAAGCCCCTCACACACACACTTGAGCATTATAATAAATATCTCCCGCGCCGAAGACTGGTCTCCGCTGAGATTGGTCACCATGGCCGAAATTCGGCCCGGAGGACTTTATTATTTATTCTTTCTATCTTTCTATTTCCCGTTGTAGCGAGGTGACCATGAAGGATGCCGAGGTGATGGCTGGCATGTGCTGCACCGGGAACGAGGTATGAATGTGTGCTGTTGGAGTTTTCCAAGTTTAAGTGCTAAGAATTGTTTTACTTCGGTCCAAACACATGATACTCTCGTTGTATGGTGCATTTTTATAAACGCACCGATTTTGTTGAAATGTACATATTTTTGCATATCTATTTACCTAGATCTAGACGAATAGGTACCTACATCCATAAGTTGTTTAAGATATAAAATGTTCAAAGGGCCACATCTATTCTATAAATCCATTTTTTTGGCCACAAAACTTGTAAAAAATGCTTAGCACCGTTTTGTATGTACAGTCGGTGGCCCGACTTAAGTATCCACCCGTCCTAGCAGTTACTAGGTGAGGTAGATACTGATCTCGGGTCACCGACTGTACATGTTGATTGCGTGTGCGGCCCTAGTGTGGCGAGTGGGAGCCGGTGCAGGATTTCAGCGAGATGCTGCGAAACGAGACGCTCAAGTATCAAGAGCGCATGCAGAAGATGGAGGTTAATCTTAAGGTATCCTCTATGACTTGTTTAGACCAGATATTCCTTGTGATTCATATCCACTGGCTTACTCGTAGCTTTCGTAAAACCTCACAATTTATTAGCGTGGGTACATTTTAGTGTATAATGTTGGAATCTCATGTTTACCAATACAGAATTTATTTTTAACAGTTGCTTTTTTGCACGGGGCTTAGAGCCGATATCAGACGCGTCTCTTGCGTGAATGATTAATTTCTGTTTGATTCACGTTCACACGACACCGGCAAAATTATATAGGAATGAACGTTTATCATCTGCTCCTTTCATTTCATTTTTCGTATGAAAGATGCCGAGTGCCTTAATACGCCAACATCATGAATTCATTTTTTATTTTTGATTAATTTTGTGTTCAGACGTTTCACTTCGAGTGGAAGATGAAGAATGAAAGGCAAAAAGTGAATTGTCTGATATCGACTATAGAAACTTTTCAAGCCTCACCCCCTCCGCAGTCGAGCGGCGACAACATCCGCGCGCTGCGCAAGGTCAACGTGGCGCTGTCCGAGGAGATGCACTCCCTGCGCCGCGTGTGCGCCGCGCTGGACGAGCAGTGCCGCGCCGCCAACATGCGCGCGCAGTTCAAGGACGACATCATCAAGGAGATGCGTCGCCAGCTCAAGCAGGCCAAAGCCAAGGTAGACTTATCAAACATAACCCTTTTCGTCAGTCGGGTAAAAATAACATCACGTACCCACCTTGCAACTGTTCGGTACAGTTAAACCAGAAAAGGTATGCGCTTCAATAATCAAACTCAAAAGCATTTATTTCAATTAATTTATTACAATTAGCATTTATTTACAGGCACTTTTGAATTGTCAAAATTAACTAGTCGGTCAGTTAGTCAGAAAGTTGAAGCTAGTTGCCCATTCCAGAATGTAGATCTCTTGTAGAAGAACGAGCAAGAAACTCCAAGGAATAATTTTTCACTTTTCCAATATTTTTTGTGTCCGAATTAGCACAAACGTCGGGCCACAGAGGCAAAGCTTCTAAGTTTTGTACTGCCGCACTCTGTGCTAGCATCTATTATTCGTGTTTGTAAAAGTTTTACCTAATCCGGTCACAGATCATAATTTTTAATTCAAGTTTAAAAGTTTTTTGGAATTGCATAGTGTTAATCTATAATTTTGTAATCATGGTAATAAAAAATAAGCAAGTAGTTCCATGGTTGTAACAGCTCTATATGTTCTATGTTCTATGTTATGGGTTTGGTTTCCGCACTTAGTCCTTCAGTTGGACCATTGTGCGTGGGCCATGGCGGCCGTCGGTGGTTATTCCAACCAGCCCACCTCCCTCCAGAAGCTGATTAGGTCTCCTGGTTTGTTTAGAACATCTGTGTATGATCTGGGTGTCCCGAGGGTTTCTGATCTAATCTGGGTGACACCTGTGCACTCAAAGAGCACATGCGCAACAGTTTCATCAGCCTCCATGCATGCTCTGCACAGGGGACTGTCCGTTATTCCTATGGTGTGGAAGTGTTTATTTAGCGAGCAGTGTCCCGTGATGGTCCCCGTCACCAGGCGCAAGCCTTTCCTGTCCAGTCGCAATAAGCGCCTGGTTAGCCTGCCATCTAATGATGGCATAGCTTCCTTGGACTGCCTGCAGCCTGGTGACGACGTCCACCAACTTTCTGCTTGTGTATGGGTGTGCTCCTGTAGCCACCTGCGTAGTTGGTTGAAGGGGATGGGCACGATAGGTTCCGGTCCACAAACTGACGTACTGGAACCTCTTCTGGCCAGTTCGTCAGCTGCGTCGTTACCTAGCGATCCGCTGTGTCCTTTTATCCATTGTAGCGTCACTACATTGCGGTTCAGAACAGTTACCTGTTCAAGCGCATTGTGACATTCTAGTATTAGATTCGATGTGATGCATTCCTTCCCTAGGGATTGAAGGACTGAGGCGCTGTCAGAGAGTATGCGAATACGAGCGTCCGTAACTCTCCTGGCTGCTATGGAATAAGCCGCTTGTATTATGCCCACACACTCCGCTTGGTAGACAGTGTTGAGCATACCCAGCGGTCTGGATATTTTTATGTTGAGGTCGTGTGAGAAGACTCCGACTCCAGTTCCGCAGTCGGTCTTTGAACCATCAGTGTAAATTCTCAGTTCCTTCGGGCCTGAGTAGTCGCACTGCTCCTCTTTAAGCACTATATTGTAATGCTTTTGAGAGCAGTATTGTTTCGGGGCCTTGTCGCAGGGTGATGCCATCATTGGCTGCCATTTGATCGCATCTTCTTTTAGACGTGTGTGTTTGACCCTAGAATCTCTGCTTAGGGTACCTGATATATGGAGCCTAAAGGCAGCCAGGGCCGCCTGTTCCCGCACTATGAGGTGTAGGGGCGGCAGCCCAAGCATAGCCTGTAGGGCAGCAGTGGGTGTAGTTCTCATGCAGCTAGTGATTGCCACACACGCGAACCGCTGCAGTTTTTCGAGATCTCTCTGTGCTGTGCTCAGGTCTGTTCTGGGCCACCAGACTAATGAGCCGTATGTAATGATTGGTCGGATGACTGTGGTGTATAGCCAGTGAGTGACCTTGGGGCTTATCCCCCAATTCTTGCCAAGCATACGCTTGCATTGCCACAGGGATATGCTGGCTTTCGTAGTAATGTAGTTGGTATGTTTTGCCCAATTCAGCTGTTTGTCCAAGAATATGCCCAGGTATTTGGTTTCAGTTGATAGGCTTAGGGTTGTACCAAAGAAACTTGGCAGTTTTAGTGTTGTCAATTTCCTCTTTTTTGTAAAGAGAACTAAATCGGTTTTTGTGGGGTTCACTGATAGTTGGTGTTTTCCACACCAATTCTCTATTATTTTCAGGGCCTGGCGCATTAGGTTGCACAGGGTGTTTTCGTGGGTGCCATTTATTATTATGGTTATGTCGTCGGCGTAGCCTACGGTAAAGTAACCTTTGTCGTTCAGTTCTTTTATGAGACTGTCTACGACCAGGTTCCATAGAAGCGGCGAAAGGACACCCCCTTGCGGGCAGCCCTTCGCCACGATGGCCCTTGTGGTGTCGTTTACGGTTACTTGTACCGCCCTCTGTTTGAGCATGTTGGTGATCCAGCCGCTCAGGGGTGGGTCTATATTGTGTCTGTGTAGGGCCGTGCTTATGCTTTTGAAGGTGGTTTTATCAAAGGCGCCCTCAATGTCAATGAAGGCGGCCAGTGCTGAGCATTTGTGATCCACCGCACATTCAATTTTGGATACCACGCTGTGCAGTGCGGATTCCGTTGATTTGCCTGTGGAGTACGCGTGCTGTTGTTTGTGGAGTGGCTTTGCCCGTAGAGGCCCGTCTCGGATGTGTCGATCACAGAGCCTCTCTAGGGTCTTTAGTAGAAAGGATGTGAGGCTTATGGGTCTGTACGCCTTGGGTTGTGTGTAGTCGGCTTTACCCGGTTTTGGTATAAAGATAACTTTCACTTCGCGCCAGGCTTGGGGTATGTATCTAAGTGCTATGCAGGCCCGATAGATTTCTACCAGGCATGGTGTTATATGGTCAACCCCCCATTGTAGCAGGGCTGGGAAAATGCCATCTAGTCCTGCGGACTTATAAGGCTGGAAGGTGTTGATAGCCCACTTTACTCGGTCTTCTGTTACTAGACTGTGGGCACTGGACCAGTCCCGCTCCGTTGGGGTCCAATCGGGCACAGCTTCCCAGGTCCTGTCCTCTAGGACTTTGCAGTCTGGGAAGTGTGTCTCGAGTAGTACCTTGCTGGTTTCATGGTCCGTTAGTGTGTATGTGTTGTCAGATTTTTTCAGCGCGCCAAGAGTTCGGTCCTGATCTGTTGATAGGATTTTCCTTACTCTTGCGGCTTCATTATTGGTCTCGATGGATTCACAGAATTTCCGCCATGCTGTCCTTCTGGCAGTTCTGATTTGCTTTTTGTATGTGTATTGAGTCTCTTTGTATAGCTCCCAGTCTTCCGGGAGTCTGGTGTTTTTGGCTCTGTTGAATTGCTTCCGTAGTGTATTTCTGAGTTTACCAAGTTCGGCGTTCCACCAGGGATTTCTCTCACTGTTGGTTCGTGGTGCCCTCAGCTTGCAGCATGCATGGTATGCTTCGGTTAGGTATTCCGATAGCTTTGTTACAGTGTATTCGAGTTGTCCGGATTCTCTTACGTTTGTTTGTGTTAGGTGCCTAGCTAGCATTGCGGCTAGGAGGCGCTTGTACCCGGGCACATCGGTGCGCCGCGGATTACGTCGCGGTTCAGGTTTCCTTGTATTAGTAGTTAGTGTGAAACGGATCCTTCTATGGTCTGAGCAAGAAGGTTCGTTTGATACGTGCCAATTTGTGATAAGATTTGTCGCGTTTTCTGTAGCAAGAGTTAAGTCTATGATCGTCTGTCCTCGGACTGTGACCCAAGTGGGCTCAGAGCCTCGGTTAACGATGTTAAGGTTAGTAGAGAATAAATAGGTGGATAGTACCTCTACTCTGGAGTTCGATGCCTCGCTGCCCCAGAGCGGGTGGTGGGCGTTCGAGTCGGTGCAGATTATCAGGTCCAAATTGGTGCGCTCGCAGTGCGGCCATTTCTTTCGGCGGGCAGTCTGTTTCCTCACCCGGCATGTACACCGAAGCTAGTACAACATCTGGGAATTCACCTTCGGTGTGGAGCCTGACAGCTGTCAGATCTCTGGAACAGAATTGAGTGAGTAGCGTGGTAGGGATGTCTTTGGGTATGTAGGCGCAGGATCTAGGTTTGTCTGAGCTGTGTGTATTGAGGATTAGCTTACCTCCGATGTTACCGAGGCCGCATATTCTGTTGTTCCTGATCCACGGCTCTTGGATCAGTGCGATTGTTCTGGGGTTAACCTCCAGTGCCCTGCGTAAGCTAGCCGTGGCAGTTTGGCTGTGTTGGAGGTTAGTTTGTATAATGGAGAGTGGTGGTGACGGTGATGAAGCGGGGCGGTTAGTCGGTGGTGGATCCATCGGACAAAACCTCCGCCGCCTCCTCTCTGTACTGGTCGTCGTGTTGTTCAACCGGCGACGATACTAGTAGCTGCTCGTTCCAGCCGGGAGATGCGGGTGGTATGCTGGCTACGTCGTCAGCCATCGCCGCGCGGGCCATGACCTCCTCGAGTTGGGCAATGTCGGTGTCGTCCGTCTGTGTCACTGTCTGTGTCGTTGTCGGGTCCGTCTTACTGTCCGAGGGCTGGATCGTGGGCCAGAAGCGCACGTATATCGAACCCAATAGGTACGATATCCGTCGCTCCCGCCCCACGATCTTTTCCACTTCCTCCGGTGGCACACCTAGGGTCAGATAAGTCCCATAGTTGTCGCCACCGACGGTAGTCGCCCTGTACAGTGACCACCTGGCTATGTTATACCACGTATTCTGACGAATCAGAATACTGTGTAGCCTCCCTATGTCACCCCTATAGCGGGGGACGAAAAGTGAGGCTCTGACACGGGTGGGTAGGTCTGACTGACGGAGTACCGTCAGTGTGAGGTCAGTGTCGGGGAGTTTGAGTAGGGGTACGTTCCTGTTTAACCAGGTCAGGGCGTGGTCGTCCTCACACCAGACCTGTACAGTGCCCTCCGCTACCCGCGGGTATCCGCGGAAGGCAGGGAGTGGTGCTGTCGAGTCCGAGTCCATAAGTAGGTCTTCAAGGCCTGCTTTAACCAGCTCGGCCTCCTCTTTTGTCAAGTCTCTGGAGGGGGGAGGGAAGCAGATTGCTACTGCGAGCCTCGCAGGAATATCCTTCGTGGCCCGCGCGTAGGTCCTCTGCTCCCCCTGGGCGGAGTGGACCCTTACGCGTTTGGCGTCCCCCTGGAGCGCACTCGGTGAAGCCGAGTCGTCGGGGCGCTCCCTCTTTGCCGGTCCTGTACCGCTCGGTCCGGGTTGCGGCATGGAGGTGCCTGGCCGGGTGGTGGCATCTGGGCGCAAGGATCCACCTCGCCTTCCTCTGTGATGTTTGGGTCGGGGTTTGTCGTGGGATGCGTCCGTGTCAGTGTGAGCGTGATGGGGTCGGCTGGCGCCCCCGGCAGACTCTGTCGTGTGCAAGGGCTTTTCGCGCTGGGTTTCCCCTTCGCGTACTTGCCCCTGCACGCGTGGTTCCGCGTCCGGCTGCTTTTCGCGCTGGGTTTCCCCTTCGCGGACTTGCAGCTGGTCGCGTGGTCCCACGTTTGGCCGCTTTTCGCGCTGGGTTTCCCCTTCGCGGACTTGCGGCCGTTCTCTTTTTTCCGCGTCCGGCCCCTTTTCGCGCCTGGTTTCCCCGTCGCGGACTCGGGGCTGGTCGCGTACTACCTCTTCGGCGTCCGATCGCGCTTCGCGCTGGCTAGTGCCTTCGCGGGTGCTGCGCTTTCGGTCGCCTACTTTCCTCCTCCGGCTTGTGACTTTTCCGCGCTTCTTCAGCAGTCGTACTCCGTCAGCCGGAAGAGTGGTAGGGTCGCCAGGCTCGTCGACCTTCCCCGTCACTTTCTGTCCGTGTCTGTCGTTGTCTGGGTAAGTGATGCTGTTCCGCACGATGCTCTGTTGCCAGAGGCTTGGGAGAGACATGCATCTCGTAGTGGGTGTTGGCGCGTGTGTCGCAGCCGTAGTGGGATTTATTGGCGCGTTGGACGCAGCCAAAGTTGGAATTGTGGGCGCGTGAGTCGCTGCCTGTGTTATGGGCGCTAAATCAGCAGCCGGCCGCGCTGAAGAGCACGGCAATGTCAGCAATGTGCAGTTGGTTGCCCCCCCCAGAATACGTTGGGGGCTGACCGCCGTAGCGGTGTGGGATTCCCCGGCTTGGCCGGAACCCACCTGGGTTACCCGCTGCATTTTACATGTTAAAGGGGGTGGGCTTTTTTGGAATCGAGGTTACCCTTCCTCTGGGACCAACGGGATGTAGGGATAGGAGGGAGGGTGTATGGTGATAGGGTATAGGTTTTGGGGGGTCACCCTAGGTCTGGGATTTGGCCTAGGGATTTGGGGATCGAAGGGATTTTATGGATAGGGAAGGGTTGGAATGATTAGGATTATTTGGTACATGGGATAAGGTATATGGGTTACCCTAAACCTGGGACCTGGTGTTCGGGCACTTCTCTTGTCCGGGATCTCTTTCGAGATGCTCCGGCTACGATATCGACTGTTTGCAGTCGGTCCCGCAGCCGGAGTTGGGCTATCCGCAACCTGCCCACCCGCTCGGTTGCAGGAGAAGAAGTGCCCGGCAGTCTGGATCGCTCCACCACGGATGTACGTATACATTCGCGTTGGTTCGACCCAGCTACCCCCGAGACAGCTCTATATTAGAACTCATCATTTCCCGAAGTGCATGACTTACTTTTCTTAGGATATTTGTATCTTAAGTTTCCACGCATTAGGGGGTGAGTGCTTAACCCATTGAAGGACACTGAACGAGACACAATAGAAGTTTTATTGATATTTACATCTCTGGGGGTGTTTTAATAGAATAGAATGCATTTATTTGTCAGAATATTGTGCAAAGTTGTTATGTGCATTATGTATTGAGCTTCTTACGAAGCACGCTTTGTATTCCACAAAGTGTTAACCATGACGCAGCCATGAACCGGGCACATATCCGGCCTCCGGGCTGCTAGGTACTCTCCTCAGAACCCCTCGGTCAGCAGTAACAAGACTATAAGAAGACTGAAAATATTCTTTAGTATCAGACAACGGCCTAGAAATAGAGCTTGCTAAAAGAAGGTCGAGCACATGTTTTCAATGGAACATAACTCCGCTTCTAATAACACGTTTTATCGTACTGTTAGGCTTTGCCTTTATGGAGGGTTTTGAAAAAAGGCAAACTGTTTTACTTGAAATATTATATGTATATTAAAAAAGATTTAGATATTACAAAATTAGGAATTAGAACGTGTGTGGCTATTTAGGATGACGGAGAGAGACTAGTGTAAGTGTCCTCAGATTTGGGCGACGGCGGAAGGCCCTTAACGGTGCCACTTGAGATTGGAATGCTGAGAAGTGCAGAATGTACTTCTCTTAATTATTAATTTTTAATGTATTAGCGAGTCAGAGTTATAACAACCCCCTGCTTAAGTGGAAACTTACGCCTCTTAAAAGCGAAGTTTACAAAAAAATGGTTTCTAATTTGTTCTCGACGCGGCGTATATGTTAATTGAATTATGTATCCGCCAGCCGGGTTATCGGTGTTTAAATGATTAATTTCAGATTCATCTATTATTTGATTGTGTTTAAACTGTAAAGAGCCATACATTTCCTATTACAAAAATAGTACAATAAAAGCATGACAAAAAGACTTGTAAACATAAATGTATATAAAACAGTAAAGTGTGATGGAAATAATGTTATAGTTTTTATCTATTTCTAGGATGTTATCAATGCTATGGTTAGTAAAATTATATCTAGGTTATCGGTGTTCAGATTAGGAATCTTAGGTAGATTCTGATTAGGTATAATTAAGTTTATTAAAATTAGACATATACAACATGAATAATGGATTATATTAAAATCGGAGTGAATATAATTAAAAATTTTATTTATTTCTTGCTTATTAGTTTTATATTTTTTTTTTACAACATCCTTTACAATTAGGTCTGGTTCACAAATAGGGTTATCTTGAGTACTAAGTACGCTAATCTGTTTTACAAATGTGTTTGAATAAGTAACAATTTTACAATCAGTTAATTTATCTAGCGTTTTAAACTTAAATCTATATCCTTACATAAAGCTATGTATGTGGCTGTTGGTAATATTAGTACATAGGATTTAGATACATTATGAGGTACAGGCACAGGAACATTCTTAAACAAACTATATTGGCTTATCAAAACTAAAGGAATACAAGCTTATCATCTAAAATATAACTTACAATTTCTGACAGATTGACTTAAGTGTAGCTCCAAATTTATTAGGAATTCTGTGTATTTAGGCAAGTTCTTAATATTTTCGACCAGGTCGTTATACAGATCTTCATGTGATAAAACTGAAGGGTGTATACTAGAGTGTTCGAGTTTGCTAACAGGTTGAAGTTAAAAATATCTTCTGATTTATAGGAGAGGCTTAAAACGCTTGACTGGAGCACATTTAACGTGTGTTGTAGAGTGGCTTTAAGTGCTAAAACATTTGTAACGGCTGTGATATTAACAACGTGGGAAGAGAGGTTTTCTATTGCTGTGTTGAGGGCTTTCTAGTTTTTGTTAATTTTTATGAATGACTTATTAGAGCTGTAGAACGCGGATTTGGCGATTAGTGTTTTCTCTGACTTTTCCTAAAAGTTTGTTGTCATTCATATATTAGTGGTTGAAACATTATGTTCTGGCCATTTGTAATAATGATTGTATTGATTTTGGTGCATTGATGTAAGGACGAGAACAGAAAACTTTTTAGGGCTTTTGAAAATCTATCTGTAGTTTCCTAGGTGTTTGGCACACTATATATATTATTATTATTATAGCATAATGCTGCCACGCTGTAAGAGATTATTTATATACTTAGAAGTCCTTAACTAATTTAACATTAAATAAAAGTAGAAAGATAGGATTACTTATAACCTAGGAGAGCTATCTGTAGCTAATTTTACTTCATCATAATGATGCTTGACATGTTTTCTATTGATTAGTAGAGAAAGTGTGTGGTTCCCATGGACTTTTACTACTTTGTAGGGACCTTTCCACACAGGTGACAAAGCTTTCCGCATTCTTAAATGGTTTTTTAAGTAAACCATATCATCAACCTTATAAGTGACAGGTCGGGACCGTTTGTCATAATGTTCTTTCGATGTCTCTTTGGATCTTGTTATGTTTTCTATGGCCATATTATGGGACAGTTTCAAACGGTGACTTAACATTTTAATGTATTCGTGGTAGGTGCTAGTAGGGTTTAGTTCATAGATTGAATCTGGTAAATATGGTTTATGTCCGAACAGTAGTTCATAGGGCGTGAATTGAGTTGTCGTATGGACGTTAGTGTTGTATGCAAGGATTCCTGTGTAAACATATTTATGCCAATCTGTTTGGTCATTGTTAACATATGATTTTAAATATTCTTTTAAAGTGGAATGACTTCTTTCTAAAGCTCCTTGTGTTTGGGGATGATAGGGTGTTGACCACAGTTGTTTTATTTTTAGGAATTCGCAGGTCTTTTTAAACAAATCGGCTGTGAAATTAGTACCTTGATCAGTCAATATAGTTTTAGGGATACCGAATAAGGAGATAAAGTGGACAAGACATTCACAACATTCTTCGGCCGAAGTATTAGATATGGGGTAGGCAAAGGAGAATTTTGTCAAATCATCCTGAAGGGTTAGTATGTATTTGAATTTGAATTCTCCAGCTTCAGGAAGCGGACCTACGATGTCGAGGCTAATACGTTCAAAAGGCGCAGTTGATGTAGAAGTTATCTGCATAGGAGCTCGATTGGTTTGGCGAAGGGCTTTGTTGAGTTGGCATTGGGAACATCTTTTTACATAGTTTTCTATATCGCTTTTTATGTTTTTCCAAAAGTATCGTTCTCTGATACGGTTGTACATGCGTGATTGACCTACATGCCCAGCTACGGGTAAGTCATGATTTTGTTTTAGGATTTTAGGAATTTCGCTTGGGACTGGAAATATAATAGTATTTTTGTATATATTAATCGTAATATTCGTATTATGGAATACATATGCTAGGATATTATATGTTTTGACGTATGAAAGTTTGACGAAGGGATCTTTAAAATCTGAAATAGCAATTTCTTTGGGAGTTTCATCATTTAATAATGCGTTTTTTAGGTTTTTCAACGATTTGAATAAATCTGGATATGGAAGTTCATCAAAATGATGTACTTTAGTGAAAATTAAGTAGTATGATTTACTTTTACATTTAAGTTTTTGAAAGGAATACAGTGTTCTTTCTCTATTCATTAAATCAGAGGCGTCGCTGTAGTTAGCAAGGATTTCTTCAATATAAGGATTCGACTCGTCAAGATCAATGGATGTAGGAATAATGATGACTTTTGAATTTGAAGATAGTAGAGGGTTTGTATACTCGTGTATTATAGTGTTGTAAGTATAATTTTTATTAGATGTAGCTTTCAGGAAATCGGAGTACGAGTTTTCATGCACTTCGGGACTTGGTAGGTTTACGGGTGAGTTTTCAGAATTTTCGAAGTTTGGTAAGTTATAACCGTCAGGATTAAAAGGACTAGGCGGGAGCTCTGAATCTAAAGGGTTAGCACGTGAGGGGCCTGCTCTCGGGAAAGTAGGATTGTTAATATTGATGGGATTTGTTATAGGAAAGACAGGGATGGATTCTAAATATTCGGTTTTTATTACATTTATAGGGGCTGATTCACATATTGGATATCTAGATAGTGCATCTGCAGCGGAGTTAAGTTTTCCCTTCTTATAGATAATTTCATATTCGTATTCTTCTAGTTTTAATCTCCATCTTTGTAATTTACTGGAGGGGTCTTTGTGATTAAAGAGCCATTTTAATGGACGGTGATCGGTAACGATTTGAAATTTGCGACCATACAGGTATGGCCTGAAGGTTTTACAACCAAAGAGGATTGCTAGTAATTCTTTTTCAGTGGTGTTGTAATTGGTTTCACTTTTATTAAGAGTACGAGACGCGTAAGCTATAGGTCTTTCTTTACCATTTTCTCCTTGAGAGAGTATGGCACTTATCGCGTAATTAGACGCGTCACATGTGAGTATGAATTGTTTAGAAAAGTCTGGATATGCTAGTAGAGGTGGGGATATGAGTCTAGTTTTTAAAGTTTCAAAAGCAAGTTGATGTTCGTTTTGCCAAACGAATGGAATGTCCTTTTTCAGGAGGGAAGTTAGTGGTTTAGCGAATTTAGAAAAGTCGGGTATGAATTTTCGGTAGTACGACATGAGGCCTAGGAATGATTTTATGTCTTTCGCGGATTTAGGTCTCGGGAAATTGGATACGGCTTTGATTTTTTCAGGATCGGGTTTTACACCGTCATCGGTGATTTGATGACCGAGGTAGGAAACTTCTTTTCGAAGGAACTCGCATTTGTCAGGTTGCAGTTTAAGATTAAAGTCTCTGATACGTTGGAATACTAATTCTAGATTTTTGATGTGGGAATCTAGGTCATATGAGTAGATAACGATATCGTCGAGATAGACAAAGCATCGGATTCCTTGTAGTCCGGATAGGACGGAGTTCATGAGCCTCTGGAATGTTGACGGGGCGTTTTTCAGACCAAAGGGCATTCTTTCAAATTCGAAGTGTCCCTGTGGTACGCTGAACGCAGTTTTAGCTGCGTCTTCGGGTGATAATTTAATCTGATGAAATCCAGAAGCTAGATCTAGAGTTGAAAAGTACTTGGATTTTCCAAGTTGATCTAGTATTTCAGTGATGTTGGGAATAGGATAAGAATCTCCGATAGTGACATCGTTTAACTTCCGGTAGTCTATTACAACTCTCCATTTTCGTTGTCCGGAAGCATCTAATTTTTTGGGAACGACCCAAATGGGTGCGGACCATGGGGACATAGAAGGTTTAATGATGCCCTCGTTCAGCATTTTAGTCATTTGTTTTTGAACTTCTTGTTTATGACATTCAGGAAATCTATAGGATTTAACGTGGATCGGTGCGTTACTTGTTGTCTTGATTTCATGTTGTAGCGCACTCGTTGTCGTCAGTGCGTCACCGGGTAGATGGAATATATCTGAGTAATTAGAGCAGGTTTGATGGAGGACGTTAATTTCTTCCGAGTTTAAGTGAGACGTTCTGAGTTGTTTAAGAACTTCTTTAGTGCGGGAATAGGTATCTTGAGGCGATATAGTATTGACAGGATATTCGTCACATTGAACGGATTCAGAGGGCATTTCGACTGGAATCAGAGTAAGATTCAAATTGGATTTAAGTGGTATAGGGGAGTCAGATATATTAGCAACGGTTATGTTGACTCTATTATTTTTCTTTGTGCTGACTAAGCAGTTTGATATCAATATATTTTTGTGTTGCGTTTGATCGAGAATTAACCCTTCTTTTATTTCAGGATTAGAGACGGAGCATTCTATTACCATTTCAGATCTGGCTGGAATATAATAAATAGGTTCGTTGAATTGGAGTGGTATTTGTAATTTATTAAATCTGATCTCTTGGCTAACATAGTCAATGTTACCTCCGAAAGCGTTTAGCAAATCGCTTCCGATGATGCCATCATGAGGGAGATGTATTTTATCTACTACATGGAATTTGTGGTTTACGAGCTTTCGAGGCGAGTCGGATAATTGTAACTTAAGTGAGAAATGACCTAAGGTTACCGTGGTTCCTTGGTCGGGCTCTATCCCTTTTAGGTTTATAGGTTCGGCTATGAGTTCGGGGATTTTATGCATACAGCTTTTCTTGATGAGGCTAATTGCTGATCCAGAGTCTATTAAAAGGCATAGTGGTAAGTCTGAGACCGAAGTGTTGATAAGGAGATGTGGGAGTAAAGTTCTTCGTGGATCAGTGGTAATTTCAAATATTTCTTTAGGATTTGCGGATTTTTTTTGTACAGATTCGGCGATTTTGGATTTAGTAGAATTAGGGATTTTAATGAATATAGTAGGTTCAGTAGATTTAGTACATTCAGTGGGTTTAGTTGATACAGTGGATTTAGTAGATTCAGTGGAATTAGTAGATACAGTCGATTTAGTAGATACGATGGATTTAGTAGATTCAGTGGATTTAGTAGATGCGGTGTCCAATGGATGTGGTAAGTGGTGTCTCGCACGACACCGATACGAGCCACTTAATAGTTTTTTGGGTCATTGTCGGTTTCATCGTTAAATTCACCTTGTTCGTTTGATTCCTCAACAAAATTTACTTGTTGTGGTGGTTTGTAACCGGAAGTAGAAGGTTGTTCATTATTACGGAAACGATTATTGTTATATTCGCGTTTACGGCAATTTTCGATTGAGTGCCCCGGGAATTTACAGTATCGGCAAATATCGGATTGTTGGGATCTAGGAGGGATAGCTTTATTTGGTCTAGAAAACCTATTTTCCGTAGGTTGTTTTCTCTTGAACATTGATTGTTGAATGCGCTCTTCGTTGATAGCGTAATTTACGGCCTCGTTTAGGGTTTGTGGAGACCTGCATCTCACCATGTTAGAGATACGCGGGAGTAGACCCATCGTGAAATGATGGAGAGCTAAATCTTCCATTGCCGCTATACGGCCGGGAAGTTCTTTGGCTTTAGCAGTGGATAGTGACACTTCTGTAAGCAGACGTGAGAGGCATGTCTCGATTTTTAGTGCGAATTTGTTAACGTTTTCTAGCGGGCTTTGTTTGCTCTCTTGGAGTTCAGTAAGAAGATAGGCATAGTGCTTCCTGTCGCAAAATTGGGTTTTTAGAAATTCTTTTAATTGTTCCCAGGTACTGAACTCTTTTATTGAGCAAACAACTTCCGCTTTCCCTTCAAGTCGGCTTAGGATATATTTGAACAAAATAGGTTTCTGTGATTCTGTGGCAAGTTGATAAGCGTTATTGCAGTTGGTAATAAATGAGTTGAGTATTTCCCGGGTTCCGTCGTATGACTTGACGAATTTGAACAGGCTGTTGAGGTCCATTTCGGGAGTTACCTTTTGTAGGGATTCCGGGATTACTTCGGGTTTCAGAGCTTTAGGCATAATAGTGTGAAGATGCGGTGTAGCGTCGTTGTATAATATTTGAAGGACTCACGACAGGCAGGCGAGCGTGAGTGCTAGCTGCATTCCTGCGGGCTGCGTGCTGAAATTGTTGATTGTGCCGTCTAGGTCGTCTAAGTGACGGCTGGATGGATGTAACACTTGTTTTGGTTGGACTTGCACTAGCGTTTGCACTTGTTTTAATGAGATTTTCACTGATTTTAGTTGATTTTCACTAGTTTTCACTGGTTTTTTCGAGTGATTCTTCGGCGGGACGGAGACGGACCGTGGGATTTACTTTTAAATCCCTTAAGCTGCCACCAATGTTAGGCTTTGCCTTTATGGAGGGTTTTGAAAAAAGGCAAACTGTTTTACTTGAAATATTATATGTATATTAAAAACGATTTAGATATTACAAAATTAGGAATTAGAACGTGTGTGGCTATTTAGGATGACGGAGAGAGACTAGTGTAAGTGTCCTCAGATTTGGGCGACGGCGGAAGGCCCTTAACGGTGCCACTTGAGATTGGAATGCTGAGAAGTGCAGAATGTACTTCTCTTAATTATTAATTTTTAATGTATTAGCGAGTCAGAGTTATAACAGTACGCATTACTATAACAACAAACTTTCGCTTTGTTTACGATTTAATTGTAATTCGTTCCTGGTATTGAAACCGGGTTACCGATATCAAGTTCTATGTTTTTGCGAATTTTATATTTATTGTTAGTAAGGAAGATCTGGAACAATTAACTTTAGCTTAAGGTCGATTTTTTCAGGGGCAATATTATCATAATTAACAACTAGCTGACCCGACAGACTTGTTCTCTCCAAAAATCCCATAGAAAAAACCTCACTTGACTCGAATTTTCCATTTTCCGTGCATCTTTTCCAATTTCTACTTTCCTAAAAACCTTATTCGGACTATAACGAAGATTTAAAAAGAAAATCGGACCAGCTGTTCTCAAGTGGTGCGATTACCAACGAACAGCGTTCAATTTTTTATTATTCACATAAATATATAGCAGTGTCATATTATCATGACATAATAGAATAAGTACTATCTAAAACGCCACATAAGTTACAGATATATGTAGAAATTTTACATAGAGTGACACAATGAGCGGTCTTATCGCTAGAAGTCCCTCTCCACCTTCACAGCTAAAAGAGTCGAGTACAGAGATAACAAGCCTGAAGTCGAAAGACTTCGTGAGCGGCGACGCCGAGTGCGGGCGCGGCGCGTCGGTGTCGTACGACTGCGTCACCATCGCGTGCGTGCGCGCACAGCCGCGCCGCAAGCGGGACGCGCCGCCGCGCGACACCGCGCTCCAGGCCTTCGACTGCCGCACGCCGCTGAACCTGTCCAACGAAGACTCCCTTAATGTTGATTGATAACTTTGTTTTGTCGTGGTTATGGTAATAAACTTTGGCTTAGTTTTATTTTTAATGGGAATACTAAATTTTATTGGAAATATTTTTGTGGGGAAAATAATCATCATCATCATTCTCCTGCCCTTATCCCAATTTATTTGGGGTCGGCGCAACTTATATTTTTCTTCCATACTTCTCTATTAGTTAGTTGTTGTTGTTGTTGTTGTGTGTTAGTTTGTGGAGAAAATAATGTTCATAATCATCTGCCTTTGCGTCAACTATATTTTGGTCGGCTTCCAGTCTATCCGGATGCAGCTGCATACCAGTATTTTACATGGAGCGATTCCCTATCTGACCTCAACTATCAACAACCCAGTTACTGGGTAAAACGACGAGGAAAACTGATAATGCAAATGCTTTTATATTATTATGTCCTACATTTAATAAAATTAAGCATTTTGTTTTTGGAGGTGAAGTCATTGGTCTTGTTTAAAGTTGTAGATAGCGTAGAAGTTAGTTACAGTGATGCTTTATTAATTCCTTATATTTTATTAATTTGTAGCGGTATCTACAACGACGCCACATGCGAACAACGCATCATACTGACGTCACGAAAATCCTGCATCTCGCAAGCAGAGTTTACCGCGCAACTAGCATAGATGCAACGGCCCGACATGAATCATCGGGCAGTTGCCCGCCAGTCACAACACCCGTCTGGTCGGAGGATCCTCCCTTTTCTATAGAGTATGAGTGTACTTTACACCCTGTTCCTCATCCTACTAATCCTATCCTACTAATATTATAAATGCGAAAGTTTGTGAGGATGGATGTTTGTTACTCTTTCACGCAAAAACTACTGAACGGATTTTGATGAAACTTTACAGTAATATAGTTTATACATCAGAATAACACATAGGATACTTTTTATTTCGATATTCCCACAGGATCGACACTTGTGCGGTTGAAACCGCGGGGCGCAGCTAGTACTTCTATAAATTTATTTATAGTAAGCGTTTATTAAAAAAAAAAAAACTTTATAATCCTAATACTTACTATGAAAATGCTTGACATTTCTAAATTCCAGTTGGTTGCGATAGGTAACCTAAAAATTAATGATCCGGAAGTTATTCTGCAGGAAATCAAATGATTCCACGAAAGCGTCCAAGATACAGGTAAACTTATATTTTTATAGCAGTTTCCTTATCTAGGTGTCGTTGATTCAAGATGACATTATCTAAACTAAAGTGTCCAGCTGCCTAACTATTTGGCTAAAGACTCTTTGCAAGCTTTGCATTAAATTGCTTCGTTTGTATGTGTTTCCGCCTCCGGTTACTCTGAGTGCCTTATTTTTTTTGTAAATGATGGTACTTAATGCAATGCCTACAACAGAAATGTATAAAAAAGAACAGCTTATCACGGCGGTAACCGGTGGGAAGTCCCTAAAAGTTAGCATCACAGAGCTTTTGAAAATTTTATAAAGGCGCGAGACCTGAATGATGTGAGATTAGTTCGCAATGCCCGTAATCTAATGAATTTATATATAATTAATTTACAACGTTACAAAATTATGGACATGGGCATCGGTATTTTAGGTATTCTCCTATTATTAGTAGTTTTTAGTGAGAGCTATAAAGCAGTAGGTAACTGCAATATCTCAGCATATAATGGCTTTCGACCTAATTTCGAGTCGATTATGAATGGTTCCCTTCATCTCGTGCCTGAAGAATCTTTGTGATGTCCACAATTTATTGTTATTATACTCAGTGACAAAGTGCCTTTATTATTATAGTCAGAAATTAGAAGTTAAGGTAAGATACTTCACACCTACTTACCTACACTTTGATCACGATAATTATCTCTAATGAGCGTCCTAAATTGATTTATTTTGAGTATCAGTGTGTTTGGACCAACATGAATACTAACTGCCGCACTCAGAAACGTCACTTACCTATAAATAATCATAAGTACCTACCTATATACTGACGAGTCACTATACTGTACTTGTAATTTTTTATTTTATTTAAAATTTAAGATTTTGCTATAAACAAATATGTGAATGCCGTATACTTCCGTAATTGGTCTAAACATTATGGACCCGTAATTTGTCTATACCTTATACCCACAAAGTGTCGTCGCTGAGTGTGGTATAAAACCTTTTTTGAATTAGGTAGGTACCTATTTATCGTCGCCCTGCAGTGAAAACCTCGTAAAGAAAAGAAAACATGTTCCTTTTTATTTATTTGAAAACATCATTTATATCCATATTTAGAACAAACGTGCACAGCTCTAAGGTGTTTCGAATGCCTTCTAATATATAAACTTTAATGTCGGCCATTTTTCAGAAAGTTTTATTTTCTCCTGTAAAATAACAATTATTGCAATCACGAGGTTTTCACTGCACGGCGACTATTTGTTATTGCAAAAGCTAAATATTGTCTAAGAATATATTTTTCTTTTTTGCCTACACAACATGCAGTCGTTTACTACGTGCGCCGCGAAGACATCGGCTCCTACCGCGAACACCGTGCCCCTCATAGCATGCGCCACGTCTATGCCCAACATATCCGTCATAGAGAGAGTGCGTTTGTTTTGTTTTTAATTAGCTTTGAAGTCCGCCCCGCCCGAATGAGTCAGGTTGTAATTAAGAGTAGCAAATTGTCGTCATGTTGTTTATGTTTGGAATTGACCTTCTGTATTACGCCTCCTTATATAGAAACGTTGGTTACAGTTAAGTAGTGATTATCCATATATTTTTGACGTGTAAACGTTTTTTAACTATAAGCAATGTTTATAAGTAAAGGCGAAGAAGATTGAAGTAAGTTCCAACTTCCAAGGCATGGTCCTTGTGACTAAATTGCATGCAAATATATTTTTTTGGAGAGGCTTATGTCCAGCAATGTGCTGAAGAAGACTGTTGATTTATTAAACTGAACTTTTCCGTTTTTTTTGTGGATTAACTTACTTAATTGTTCGCAGGCCACGTCAGTCCCGGCCCTGGTGTCAGACGCTTCGATAAACGACCTTTACAGTCACTTCAAGAGATGCTGTACATCCAAGAACGAAACGTTCCAAATAAATACTATACGCTTTATTTGTCCTCCCAAGGGCTCTCCCAGGAGTCGTGCCCCAAAAGAATTTCCTAGGAGCTGTCCCAAAAATGCTCCTAACACACGTCCTTCGAACGACTCTCTTAATAACTATTTCCACAAGGATTCTCTTAGTATCTGTCTCCCCAAGAAGTCACCCAGGATTTGTTTCCCCGACGGGTCTCCTAGGACTTGTCCTCCCATGGAGAGGACAGGTTCTAGGAGTTCTCTTAATAACTTTCTTCGCAAGGACTCTCCTAGGACCAGTGTGCCCGAGGGCCCTATTAAAATCTGTCTCCCCAAGGAGTCTCATAGTAGTCAGGAGTCTCCTAAGTCCTGTCTGAAGCCCAAAAAGACGAGATTCAAGTGTGAATGTGGCAAGTCCTCTAAGTTATTCTCCAGTGATGAGGCAATGGAGACGGTAGACAATAGTGAATATGTTGAGGAACTGTACTTCAATGATGAAGCTAAGAAAAGCGGCGGTTCTACCCCTCGGTGAGGCGTTTTTGATGTTGTTTTTCATTAACAATCTAAAGATTTGGAACATCGAATGCAGCTCGCACGTTATGTTCATGTTAGAAGATCTAATAAAGCGAAATTTTATCAATTTGAACAGAAATATTGTCACTGATCTGTGCCCACTCACTTTTCCAAAACATCCAAGATTTTGTACGCTAATATTGTACAAGTTTTGTATTTAGACAGAAATAAAAGAAGATAAATTTTACTTTAGTCCATTCAGACATTTACAGCGTTCAACATTTTAATTTTCTCCTATAACGTAATCCCATAAACAGCCATTCAATATTTAATGTCTATCTAAATATAACTTGCAACATGTTGGTGTCACAAGTGGACGCGTGTCTTTATGACTTGCGGACGTTTTTATATCGGCGACCTGCTTTCAGGGCTCACAGCAGCAAGGAGAGGAGCTCCGATTTTCTGAAGGTGAGTACGGAACAAATTAATTTTAATAAATTATGTTTGTAAGTACTCGTTTATGAGATGCTCAATATCACGCCTGTAATTCCCGAAGGTTCAGACACTTTTCCAGAACGTTATTGTTATATGTATTACATATTTCTAAATTCCAAAATTCTCTTTATCAAGGATATTCGTTTCTAAACTGGTATTACCTTCAGGAACCGATGAAGTACGAGTCGTTGGCAGGAAAAAGATGTTTGAGTTCGATCCATGAGCCTCATGAGGGCAGCTAGCTATGACTAGTCTGAAACTAGCCGTGTTATAGTCTTACGTGGCTAGTCTGAAACTAGCCGTGACTAGTCCAAAACTAGTCGGGTGTTAGTCGCTACTTGTCCGAAACTAGTTGTGACGTCATGACCAACATCGAAAAATAATTCCCATTGAATACTGATTATATACCGAATAAATAAAAAATGTTTATTTAAGTATTCTTTCAGATTAAGCCGGCGTCTTCTACTGAGGCGTTAAAGTGAGTTTTTTATAAAGTATGTCAGCTTGTTTGCGTTTATTTACATAACATCACGCTTGTAATGACCGAAGGGTTAAACAGATTGTACACCCACATTTTGCCTGTTATGTTCCAAGTCCCATGTAATAGGGGTGGGGAAGGAGGAGCATAGCCAACAAACCGGCACAAATCCAGCCCCCGGACTTCTACTAAGAAATTTCTGTTGGGAAACCCACCGTTACAAATTGAACGTTAATGTTTACATAATTATGCTACATTATTGCATTCCAATGTACAGAGGCCAGCACATCAAGCTACCCCTTCTTTCAATTTTACTACAAAGGAATAAGGTTCATATTCAATTAAGAAAATTTGACATATTCAGGTAGTTTGATGTGATGCCCTCTGTACAATGTATGTATTGTTTCAGGAAAATAATGAAAGATGCAAAGTGTCGATGTCGCGACAGGGTACCGAAGGTAGTATATTATAACAGCTAAGAATTGATTAACCTAACAAGACATTTTGACTCTACATTCCTATACCGTTTCACGGTAGAACACAGGATACTTTTTACCCCTGTAGTACGTTCCAGTGGGATTATTACCGACCTATACGCGGGCAAACCCGCAGGCATAAGTTAATTATTATACTTAAGAGCCTATACCTACTACCTCAGCTAAAATTCACTCTTTATCTCGCTCGCACGATACTGCTCGCGGACTGAGTGAGAGCGAGACAGAGTGCGGTGCTAGGCGGCAGGCAGCGCCAATAGTTTAGGTAATTTAAAAAAAAAATAAAAAACGTAAGACCTGCTATATAGTTAGTTCGGTTAGTATACAAAGTTTCATTATCTGACTTAAAGTATTTTTTGAATACCAACTGTTTATTGTTCGGTTTGGAGGTAACTTTGGATTTTTTTTCTATAGAGAAAATTTTATGAAATCGTGTTTTCGTCTAACATAAGAACTAACATTAATACTCAACTTTACCATATATTTATTTCAAAATTAATGCTGCAGTATTTTCGACATAACGGAGGATCATGCTAAGCCATTTGAGGTAGTATAGGCCCTTAATGGAGTATTCGATATTCAGTTCAATCTTTCTATATTGTTAGACGATTGTAAGAAGCTTCGTTTACTCTCGATGAAGACCAGAATTCTTCGTCGCATGTCGATGGTGAAATTCGGTTCCTTCTAATATGAACGGAGTTAGTCCTAATTCGTTATTAACGACATAATTTCGGAGTGTTGTTAAGTCTATGTTTATCTCGTGTTGTGACGAAACGAGCGGACGTCGCCGGCGGAAACCGACTCCCTACACGCGACGCGGTTTTTAACTAATGAACCACCTGAATATACAGGGTGTTGTTTTTGTGACAAATAATGTTTTGTTCGCAAGATTTGCGGTTTGTACGTCTTTTGTCTGGTGTGTCAGATCGTCTTTCAAGTACCTACCTACTCTTCCCGATGTATATTTTCTGAAACCCTGAATGGAAATTGTGTCTGTAATTCTACTGGGTGGTAAGGTGAAAATCTCACTGCTCTCCTTTCAGTTATACCTATACGTTTAGAAAATAATAATTAGAAAAAATAAAATGAAGCAATGCTGAAATTAACAATCAAACTGGGTAGATTGTAAATAGGTTCCAATATGGCCAGATTTCAGGAAGTATTCTTTGAGCAACTTTTTATTAGATACTAGCGGTCCGTCCCGGCTTCGCACGGGTGGAAAAAAAAAGAACAAAATAGCCTATAATAATCAGTGATAATGTAGCATTCAAATGGTGAAAGAATTTTTAAAATCGGTCCAGTACTTTTTGAGCCAATTCGTTACAAACATACATACAAATCTTTCCTCTTTATAATATTAGTATAGAAGTATAGAAATGCACATTTCTTAATAAAACACGCTGTCAACCCCATCGGGTTTGCTATGAGAATAAAGAATACAAGTGGGCCACCGTCCCTTCAAAAATGACTATTTACGACGATCTAAATATACCCGCGTGCAGCGTCGCGGCGCATCCATTCGCACGCAGACCGCTGCGCACGCGCACGTTAACTGTTTGTCAATAACGTTGTAGTGAGGTGTCGATATTAACATGATGTTCAATGGATTGTTGATGTGTGCGGATTCCGACGCTAGTGATGTTACTAAAGTAAGTGTGGTCTAGTGTTATGTTTTATGGTAATAATAACGGTTCTTGTGATTGACAGTGGATATTGGATTTGGTTTACAGGTCTTTATTCGGTTTATTGAATGTGGAAAACGTTTTTAGTTTATGGTTG
This sequence comes from Globia sparganii, assembly GCA_949316385.1. NCBI lineage: Eukaryota > Metazoa > Arthropoda > Insecta > Lepidoptera > Noctuidae > Globia > Globia sparganii. The sequence continues at coordinate 24,581,636 of OX438659.1, forward strand.
ACTATAACATAAATATTTCAACAATTTATGTTCACATATTTATAGGTTTTTCTTTATTCCTTTTACTGCTTTAATTGAAATAGATCAACCTATTTTGTATTAAGACTGTAAACACTGGCTTGCCCGTAAATATATCAATATCAAGCATATTCCGTTCCTCATATCCGTACCATAATATTTATTGTGTAGCTCAGAAGTTGCAACAAACCGTTCGGGGCAACTTACTTTGATCATTTTTATTAGATCTTCAATTGAGATATTTTGGTCATCAATTAACTGTCTTACCACTTTCGGATAAGTAGGTATAGTAAATGACTTCTACTGCAAACTGTGTAACATTTAGAATATATGTTTACGTTAAAAATGATTTGAAACTACAGAGGTTTTGTTCAATATTTTTAATTTTTCTTTCTCTTGTCTTTTAGTCTTCGTAAACTGACAAGTTCTACACTTTGGTTAATTTATTGGTAGATATAGCTTACATTGCGTCCCACTTCTAGTCAAATCCTTCTCCCTTCTCCTTCTAAACCTCTCTAAAGGCAACTAAGAGCTCAGTAATGCACACGCGACCACTAGTTGACTATGTGAATTTTTCTTCACGACCATCTTTTGTTTTTTTTCTTTTGTAGCGGTGTAAATACACACACCTCGAGCAATGGTCGCTAAAGCGTGCTACAGACTTGTTCGTGGCCGGCATTGAGTGACCGATTTCGGTCATGGTGGCCAATCTCAACGGAGACTAACCGGGTACGCAGGACGTATTATAGTGCAGGCGTGTGCGCGCAGACACAGGTGCACTATTTCTTCCCTCACTCTCATAGTCCGATGAGACGGCAATCCGACACGACCGGAGAGAGATCAGGCGCAGGACCAACGGCTTAACGTGCTTTCCGAGGCACGGGGGTATCACATCGCCAACTTCCAAAGTCCGGGCTGTTACTAAGAAATTCCTAATGGAAAAACTCAATAACACGCGTTTGCCGCTTTGCGTTTGGCGTTTTTTGTTTTGTTATTGTGCTCACACCATTTAGTGACGTATTTATGTATTTATTCGTGAGGATTTGTAATTGGCTTCCTGGTGACTATAGTTTCTTTTTTTTATGTTTTTAGTAGCTGTAAGTCCTCCATGTACTAAATAAATAAATAAACACTTTGCCTGACCCGGGAATCGAACCCAGAACCCCACGCTCAGCAGTCGCGCTTGCGACCACGAGACCAACGGGGCAGTTAACAACGGGGCCGGCATTAATCGGGCGGCAAAATTAAATACTACAATAGTAATAGCTGCGAGTCGACTTTGTTCTACAACAAATACCTAAGCCGAATCGCCGATCGCCTTATTCCTACGGCCGATTCAATTTGTGACCCGAAGAAGTGTGTAGCATGCCCAATGAGTTAAGTATTTATTTTTGTAACCATATTTCCTAAACCACAAAGGGCTCGAGGGACTCGTGCTAAATAATAACAGCCCGGGGATCAAAGGTTAAGCTTAAAAAAGTTACGGTTGCCGCAGTCCGTTTGTGGATGGGTGACCATCCATTACATATCGAGACCCTACCGTGCCTCGGGAAGCACGTTATGCCTTTGGTTTCTGCTATCTTTTGTAGATCTTTTATTAACCGTTATGGGTCAGTGTGACAACCAGTCCAACCAGGTTGTGGACGTCAGACAGGCAGTCGTTCTATGTAAAACACTGGTATTTAGCTGCATCCGGTTAGACTGGAAGCTGACCCCAACATAGCTGGGAAAAGGCAGGCAGATTGATTAACTTTCTAAACCAAAAACATTACAACAAAACCATTTCCGTCGGGCGCCGGCGCCGTCCCATCCGTCCAGTTCCGTACTGTACGACTCGTAACTTAGTGTATAAACCCCTTTATGCCCTACCTTTGATCAATTTTATCGCAACCTCAATTAAGAATAGTTCGCTTTTAACTGCCTTACCCTTTATGCAGTGGTCGTTAATGATTTCCTGAACATCAACGTTGGTTAAGAGATTACTTTGGTTGTGTTAACTTCATTGCTGAAATGCTTTTAATGGGAATGTAGAATCGGGAAAGTGAAAAATAATCAGCCATCCCATACAAAATACCTACTCGACCCAAATTAAGGGATGACTGATTAATTTTTCGCGTTTACAATATTGGACCCATGGAGAAAGTTGTTCAGTTTGATGATCTGTTAATTTTGACCACACCTTTCTGATACACTCTGTATAGTAATATAGTATCGATAGGTTCAATCGTTTTAACCTTCGGTCATCCTGAAGATCACTCTTAGAAATGATAAATTAGTTGCGCCGATTGCTTCATTTATTTTTCTTTGTCAAACGGTATACCTGGTACCTACTTAGGTAGGAACTGAAAAATACCACTTACTCATTCACCAAATGTTGATGAGGTTTGGGATGTATAAAATGGGGGGTTGAAATCCTAGACTTTGATCTGTACATACTTTAAAGCTTATCAAAGAATAAGTGACATTATTCTGACTTGTGAAAATGTATCGTACGTCGTGTAACATTCGTTACGCTTATAATATTTCTCATCAGTATAGCGTTTCACTCGACATTTTACACCTTAAGGGGTCTTCACACTCCGCTTCACTGAGCGATGGGGGAGTACCTATAAATAAAATAAATAAATACTTCCTTACCTTGAGCAAACATATGGCAGAGATCATGGTGTGATAGCGGGGTGTGGCGCCTGTCGATAGCACATTGAGAACTCTGTGGTTAAACATGAGGGTAATGATGTAACTTCGTGATTGATTGTTTATTAAATAACAGCAGCGGGCGTGGAATTCTGTCTTCTGTAATTTTTAAGTGAAAATTTCTTGCGCGGTGAGTGATTTTTGGTAGGGAAAATCTTATGTATGGGTTCGCGTCACCGACACACTAATGTTAACAGTATAGTTATCAGGGCCCTAATTCACAATGACCACTCATGATTCCACACTTCTAAACCACGTCAATTTCTTCGCTAATCCCGCCAATCATGCGTTCAATTCGTTTCGTTCATTGTGTCATAGAGAATTATGAATACGGGTGTCCCCCTGTAGCTGTAAGTATGACGTGTTGCGCTTGGCCAGCAGTGAAAGTTTTAATTTACTTAGGTACATAATTGTTACACATGAGTTTAGTCCTTGATTCCATTTGGATCATCAGTCCTTAGGATTTTATATTAAGTTTAACAAGCTGTGAGCTTGATGGCATCCCCATCGGTAAAAATGGCAAACTTCCATAAGTAAAATTAATTACCATTCTGATTCTAATGATTCATTGAATTCTATAATTACCTGGCTTAGTAATAATAATTTAAAAAATAATCTTAGTAAAACAATTATAATGCATTTTAGACAACGAGAAACGTTACGTAATACCTACATCGAAATTAAATTTACTTATTATACAAAAATAATACACACATCAAAAGTGTCTAGGGATCAAGCATTTTTATGCGGATTTCTTGAGATTGAGATGTGGCTTTGTAATAAATTTATGATTTTATAAATTTATATGGATCCTTTTTGGTGCATTTCATAATTTGAATCAGGAACTGTGAATCAAATTCGAGTAAAAGATGAAAATCAGCTGTCAATATTTTCCCTATAGAAACATACAACGCATTGAAGACATTATTAGTGCTACTGTTTCCCTACTACTGATTAAAACCAACGTTATTATGGAGCGGCGACGTCATTTAAGCAGGGAAGAAATGCTCAGAGCCGTGGGAATTGTAGTGTTTGTGTCAGTATAGTAACTGTAATGACAGTTATATATATGCACATACACTGTCTCGTGCACACGGATGGGTGGGGCGCACGTCAGTACACTTTGAGACACGGTCGAGAGCGGACGTGCGCCTGCGCATATCGTGTGTTGTCGAGCCAGTGGCAATCTAGTGATAAGTGTGATACGGAGTATATTACAAGTGGCGACGAGGATAAAGCAGAAGGAAGGATTCTGACGGTGTTTTATTGTACTTAATAGCTACTAATTTTGTAAAAAAAAAAAAAAATTGATAAAGATGGATCACCCAGGTAATCAATATTGATTTTTATGTTGCATCGTGTTTGGCCATCACAAAATGACTACTACACCCAAAATAAGGTAAGTACCTAAGAATAAAAACCACAGTCCCTATGCTATTAGAAGTGTTAAGTACTTCGGTACCTACCTACTTATTTGAAAACAGCAAAAATACCTAAGTACTTATCCAGCTGCAGAATAAACTGGGGTTGCTCCCCACCCTATGACTGGACAAGGGCAAGAGGATGATGGTAAACTTTGTATTTTTCTTTAAATCTTTAATTAATGTTCTATTTTACTGTTATCAGCGGGATGGGACCAAGCAACAGCATTCAAAATATATTGGTATACTTTGTGATTTTCAGGAATAAAATGTAAGCTAGGTATATCAATGATGACATCTTTATCTCTGATTTAGGTTTGTAATGATATCCTACCTATTCATTATAATAATTCAATTCAATTCAATTCGTTTAGTGCTCAACACAGTTCATAATAATACATATCTAGATGTCAAGTGAATGCGCAGTCCACTGTGTCCACCATGTCAGGCATGCAAAATTATTATTAAAATTATACTAAGTATGTCATAAATTCCAGTTAATACCATAAAAATGTCATAAATTCAGATAAATACGTTATACAATTTAATTAATTCAAAATAATACCCTATACAATGTCATTGATTCAGATCAAAAAGTTAAACAATTTCATAAATATAAATAAATAAGTAAGCAGTTTCATAAATTCAAATTAATAAGTAGGTAATGTCAGAGTATATAATGTCATAATAGTAATGTCTAATCTAGTTAACACACAGTAAATTAACAACACAAATAGAATAATTTAATAAAATAATAAAATAAATCGGACCCAAGTATTCACCATAATTATATGTAGGTATTATTATTATACCTACACACAAATTTATGTCTGACAGGTATTCATTAATTTTATAGTATGTCTTACTTATCAGTAGATTATTGAGTTGCTTCTTAAATACATTGATATAAGAATATTTAATTATTTACTTGCCTGAAACTGTAGGTATGGGTATCTATGGGTTTATGAAATTGGACACTGATGGTAACAGAAATACAAGCAGTGATAGAGATGTTATGCTGCTTCGGATCTTTTAAAAAATACAAATGTTAATGCTGGCTTACTAAGATTTATAAGAATAAAAAGGGAGAATTAGGTAGGTACTCGATTGTACGGGATAGTGTAGAGAGGTGTTCCGCAGAGGATAATTTCCTGCATGTAGCAAGGACTAATGAGTACTACCTACTGATAATGCTCAACATGTATTTCAGTTCTAGGGTGACATAATTTGGATTGGTATCAACAGACTCTAAGGAAAAGACAAAAGCTATGTAATTTTTACTATAATTAAACACTAGTACCAACTGGTAAATTAAAATAATAAGTATAAGTACATAAAATGTGTGCAAGTGAAAACAAAAGTCACAATAATAGTAAACTGCTGTTTGATGTTATTGCAATGATTACCTAATTAGAATAACATAACATTTTCTTAAGATTGATATGAATAGGTATGTTAATCGGTAAATCAATTTTGTTTGAGAAAAGAAGTTACCTTCTTCTGTTGGAGTATAACTCCTTAATGTGGTAGTACCTTCAGATTTCACTGTTACAAGTGCCATGTAACATAATGTGAAACCAAGACATATTATGTACTTATAAATAAAGATTGCTTACCTATTCAAACATAGGTAATTATAAATACATAAATGTTGCTGCGAGAGTGTCTAGCTGTTAAAATTTTCATTATTTTAATAGTAAATAATAAATAATTATTATAATTTGTGGTCTAGTGGTTGCAAGTGCTACTGCTGAGTGTGGGGTCCTGGGTTCGGTGCCGGGTGACGCCAGTGTTGTGGGGTTTTTCCATCGGGAATGTCTTGATGGCGATGTCAGCCTTAGTCAGGATTTGTGCAAAATTCATGACTGTAGACTCACTCCCTGTTGCTTGGGATTTAGCCAGGATTGGCTAAGGTATGTTAATTATACAATACTATTATATATCTCCGTCTGGCCCTTTGGTGGGAAAAGGCGTGATGTTGGGTTATGAGCATTGTAATTCTTGTTTAATCATAAACTTGATGACATTGCCCTCTGTTGGGTCCTGTTACCAGTATTACAATGACCTGTGTGAGGGTATTGAAGCCTTAATTATGAGAGCGGCACCATCTTGTGTATTGTATGTCACATTAAGAGTCAGCATGTATTGCTGGAAGATTAGTTCAAATTAAAATGTATTTATTGGGGCACATGGTATGCCGTAGTGGTAACTACGTGATGGTATGAACTTCATGAAGTCGGAAAATGTGTTGTATCACCATGTGCTGCCTCGCAAGGCGTACAGGTGTTGCTTATACAATAGGTACCTGTAATAGGGGAATAAGCAGGCCTGCATAATTGCTGGTTGTTGAACTAAATTCAAGGACGGTTGTTGTAGTTTCGTTTGGTCGACATGCTTCGAGCGCGGCACGCTGCAGATGGCTGTCTCTTTCTATGTCGTGCGTTCCGTATTATCTGTCGCAGTCGTAGTTGAAACCCACTATCCCAGCGGCACGGTGCGTCGCTCAGTGTGAACACAGCTTAGCTTTCCTTTATAATATCATTGTAGATCATTGTGTATTATACTAAAACAAGGAAGCATTTTATATCATGACTTAGGTTTCGGATGTAGGTAGTTAACAATATTATTGCACAGTTGTGATAGTAGGTCTGCAGTTGGTTGAGATGCAGCTTTACCCAGTATTCTGGAACATGTTACGATTAAACGATTAATTTGATCTTGATGATTCAATGTTATAGGTAATGAAAATGAAATCACAAACTTAAATAATTATTAAGATTATTTTACATGACAAAAGAAAGGAAGAATAACTACAGAAATACGCGCATGTTTGAAGATAGCTTAGTACTGTAATAGGTACACAGTAATTGTCATAAGTACACAATTATTACGAAAAATTGGAAGCGCTTCAATACTGTTCCGAAGTTTTATGGGCGTTCCGAATTGCGTTGTAATCGATGTGAGCGTGCTTGCATACCAAATTAGCGTGAGCGCGATGGGGATGTCCCGTGAATCGTCATAGATGACGTCATGACATGCTCCATCTTAAGATATCACCGTGAGCGCAGTCAAAGTGTCAGTGTGTTTTGTTTTGAGTTGCTTATCTTTGACTAGCGCGGCATTTTCGAAATTGTGCTTCTGGTTGACAGTTGCCACCTAACCAAAGAAGAGGAAGGAATGTGGTGTTTATACAACAAAGAAATACTATAGTATCGTTTGTGACGTCGAGTAAGCACAATGAGCGCGTTCACGACTGTCTTAATCGTGATATCTAGATCGGAGCGCATGTGGGATGATGTGGGTGCTGTGGACGATTATAGCTGGTTCAGAATGCGGCCTTAATCAACTGGTAATTAGAAGTTTCTGTATTTTGAATTCAGAACCTCAGATAATTGTCAAGTTTTGGTACCAAAGTTGAACTCATAGCTTCATGATAAAGTTCAAATTCCATGGCAACTGTTGGGACCATGATATAGTAATACAAGTGGGGAGTCTAAAGGTAGGTTCTTGAATATGGAAAGAAACGAAGAAAGACATATATTCGATAAGAAGTGTAAGGGCACAACAACAATGACAGAAGTAAAATAATAGAAGAAAATGAAAACACTCGCGTGCACTCTGCGCGGTGTCATGGGCTATGGTCATGAGCCTCGTGTAAATTAGAAGTTGTATCAAGTTAATATAACATAGCATAATCGGCCTATAATGTTCCCGCTGCTGGGGCGCGGGCCTCCTCTCTGTGAGAGGGAGTGGGCTATCAAGTTAGTCACGACAGTGGTGGTGGTCTAGCCCGACTACGGTCGTGGGTTCGAAACCAGGCAGGCATTTGTGTATTTTCACTCATCACCACTGTTCATCAACGGTGAAGGAAAACACCGTGAGGAAACCGGCATGTCTGAGAACCAATAATTCGAAGACATGTGACATTACCAGTACGCACTGTTTCCGCGTGGTAAATAGGCATTCATTAAATTGGACGCAATGGGCATCCATTAAATTGGACGCGTGGGTATGCAGATGATGATGATGTTATAATTGTGGTTTCAATAAATAATTAAAAATAAATAATAAATAAATAAATGATCAGGCTCTTATGTTTGTTGCAATAGAACGTTCACCTAATAGGTATATTAAACAAATGCATCGGTGATAGACAATTATGTGACATTAATTTAATTCCCTCAAAACTCGGTTGTGTTGGAGTAAATGATTTTTTATGCAATTCATACTTAATTATCATCGTGTAATTTAAACTTGTAAAAATATTGTTTATGGGTATACCTACCTCCACTAAATTAAGAATTTGTTATAGAAATGTTTGGTAGTAATGTAACCCTATTAAATTGATTATGCCTGGTACGGAAGTACCTCCATTAAATTGGAACCATTTGGTACAAAGGTACCTCCATTAAATTGGAAACATTTGGTACAAACGTACCTCCATTAAATTGGAATCATTTGGTACAAAGGTACCCCCATTAAATTGGAAACCTTTGGTACAAAGGTACCCCCATTAAATTGGAAACATTTGGTACAAAAGTACCTCCATTAAATTGGAAACATTTGGTACAAAGGTACCCCCATTAAATTGGAAACGTTTGGTACAAAGGTACCCCCATTAAATTGGAAACATTTGGTACAAACGTACCTCCATTAAATTGGAAACATTTGGTACAAAGGTACCCCCATTAAATTGAAAACATTTGGTACAAAGGTACCCCCATTAAATTGGAAACATTTGGTACAAAAGTACCTCCATTAAATTGGAGTCACTTGGTACAAAGGTACCTTCATTAAGTTAAAAAAAAAAAAAAAAAGATAGCAAGGTTCTTATTATTGGGTGGTTCGGGCTATAGGAGATATTCTACAACTAGTACTTCATTCCTAAACAGAGTAAAGTTATGAAAAGCATTTATTTCGTCTGTTAAAACAGGAAGAAGAGGACAGTTAGACAGAGAAGGAAAAGCTTCTAAATTAAAAAGATGAAGGGTTATTCCAAGTAGGAATAATCGATGATAGTCTTGATTAATAAAGTTTTTAATTTAAAATAAGAAAGGGATGTAGTGTTTGTGTCAGTATAGTAACTGTAATGACAGTTATATATATGCACATACACTGTCTCGTGCACACGGATGGGTGGGGCGCACGTCAGTACACTTTGAGACACGGTCGAGAGCGGACGTGCGCCTGCGCATATCGTGTGTTGTCGAGCCAGTGGCAATCTAGTGATAAGTGTGATACGGAGTATATTACAGGAATGATAGAAGCTGGTTCCCGGCAACGTACTGTGGCTTTAGCTCTGAATACAAGTCAGAGTGTTATCAGTCGACTTTGGACACGTTACCGAAGCACTGGTACCGTGGCTGAGCGCCATGGAGGACGGTATCGCTGCACCACACGGAGACAAGACCGATACATTCAAATCTTAACTCGAAGAGCTCCAACAATAACCGCCATGATGTTAGCCGTGAGGCTTCATCACTCTTCAGGGAACTTAATTAGCGACCAAACAGTCAGAAACCGCTTGCATGAAGTGAACCTTCATTCCCGAAGACCGCTACGGGTACCACCTATAGCAATGCACAATCGTAGGATTCGATATCAATGGGCTCTTGAACACAGAAATTGGGCAGAAGAACAATGGCGTTTCGTGTGCTTTTCTGATGAGTCTCGTTTTGGTATGAGACCGGATACAAGACGTATACGACACTGGAGAACCCCTGGACGCCAACAGCGATTAAAATCCTGCCAGGAAGTCCATCCTTATAGTGGTGGAACCATCATGGTATGGGCGGGTATTTGGATCGGCGGAAGAACTGAGTTGATTTGGATCAGAGGCAACCTCAACGCTCAAATTTATGCTGAGACGATTGTATCAGACGTCATCATTCCTCTACAAGTGCAAATCGGTCCCTTATTTCAGTTAATGCATGATAATGCACGACCGCACACCGCAAGAGTTGTAAGACAGACTCTCGCCGCAGCTAACATCAATGTCCTGCCCTGGCCTGCTCAGTCGCCAGACTTGAACCCGATTGAGCATGCATGGGATATGCTACAGAGAAGAGCTCTGCCGAATATGGAGGGTATCCAGTCGCAAGAAGACCTTTTTTTGTTGTTGCAACGAACATGGGCGGCCATTCCACAGCGTGATTTGGATGAACTCATTTTGAGTATGCCAAACCGATGTTCTTGTGTTGTTAGTGTTCGCGGTAGAAACACGGATTATTAATTGTTTAAGTTACCCAATAAAATTTTAGAGAAAACTGTTATTTCAGTCTTTTTTTCGAACTTTTGTGTTAGTGGTTCAAATGTCAAAAATCCCTTTATTAGGAAAATGGCAAATTTCTTTATTAATGCAAAGGTGACTTGGTTTATCGTTACTGTGACAAACGAAAACACTTTATTTGATGAATCCTTAAAGAAAATTTTAATTAATATCAATCAGGAGAAAAGTTATTGCAAAAATATATGTTGATCCCTAGACACTTTTGATGTGTGTATTTAATACAAGAATGGATTCTCATTTTCTAAGAAATGTATGGGAATTTATTTTTGCGATGTCTAACTTTTCTTGTTCTCAAACCTCAGTTGGTCCGATAGTTTTTTTGATCCTTATAAGAAACAGGATAGATTGGCATAAAAAAAGGTTTTGTGAACTTTGCCCATTTTCTTGCTGACTGTATTTTTTTTTAATCTTTGAATTCAGATCTAGACGGTATAGAAAATCTGCATTCACAGATCTTTAGTAGACTAACCTCAATTTCTCGAAAAGTTAAGGTTAGTCTCCTAAGACTGATTTCCTGTAGCTACCGCGGTTAAAGTACCTACCAGCCTCATTTCAAAAATCCACCCTGTATATGGATTCTATAAAGGATTTTTATTCCGACCTCCACGCGGGCAAAGCCGCAGGAAAAAGCTAGTTACTAATAATTAGATATAAGTAATATTGAGTTCTGTTTGTGCAGGACAGTGGCGCCACCAGCAGCTTGGTGGACAGTACGAGCGCGACCTGCGACGCAAGCGCAACATACTACCACAATAAACTGTTGGCTACACTGCAGATTGTGAGTATACCTTATCTGCAATGTGCTACAGTCCACTGCTGGATTAGGGTCTCTCCTAACAACTTTGACATTCAGTAACGACTTTTCTTGATGGGCAAATGCGTCATTAACTTTTAGAGGTATGAGGAACAGGGTGTAAAGTTCACTCAACCTCCATAGAAAAGGGAGGATCCTCCGACCGGACGGGTGTTATGTCTGGCGGGCAACTGCCCAATGATTCATGTCGGGCCGTTGTATCTATGCTGATTGCGCGGTAAACTCTGCTTGCGAGTTGCAGGATTTTGTGACGTCGGTATGACGCGTTGTTCGCATGTGGCGTCGTTGTAGATACCGCTACATCACTCCCCCCCGGAGACCGGAGGTCGATAGTAGGCTGAGTCTTGTATCTTGCGATGCTTGCCAGGCCAGTTGAGGTTCCAGTGAGTCAGAACCGGTTGTCACATAGTTCACGGTGAGTCGGAACTGTCTGCGAAGTTGACCCCAGTGAGTCGGGGTGGCGCTGCATTATGCTCCAGTGCGTCGGATGTGGTACAGCGCCGGGTTGAGGCTGGCTGCTGGCATCGACCAGGCAGGAGAGTAATTAAGAGCTCTTCTTGTTGACCGGCCGAAAGCGCAGTGTGCTGTGCCGAGGTTGCTGATGAGGCTGAGGATGAAGACCAGGAATGCGCGGTCGCTGCATGCTGGTGGTCAGGATACCCGTTGAAGCCGTAGGTGCTGGCTGGCTGGGTGACTCGCCGCTAAAGCTTGCGGGAGTGATGATGATGATGACGTCATGTTGAAGTAGGTGCACGAAGGCTGCGCTGACGTTCATGTTCGGGGTCACCAGTATAGAAGTATGAGGAACAGGGTGTAAAGTTCACTCATACTCTATAGAAAAGGGAGGATCCTCCGACCAGACGGGTGTTGTGTCTGGCGGGCAACTGCCCAATGATTCATGTCGGGCCGTTGTATCTATGCTGATTGCGCGGTAAACTCTGCTTGCGAGTTGCAGGATTTTGTGACGTCGGTATGACGCGTTGTTCGCATGTGGCGTCGTTGTAGATACCGCTACAAACTTAAAGTATTTAAATTGGCAAGTCGATTGCATTTTGCCTTGGGTTTGACAATTCAAAATTATTCATATTGAATGTCCAGGGACAGTCTTCTCTTGCCCGAATAATTATTTTGAAATGCACCACGTGTAGGCAGATAATGTCAAAACATTTCTCAACAAATTCTCTTAAGGTGATTGCGCAGTGGTTACCGCAAAATTCAAATTTTCTTACGTTTTTTGCAATTTGCAGGTCAGTTTCAGGTTGTATCTTGATTAAAATTTGATTCGCGACTATAACAGGTACGTATGTAAAGAATTATAATCATTAGAATCATTCATTCATCTTCCTAACTTAGATTTGTACCACAAGAAGAAATCTCTTATGGAAAAGTGCTTGTGGTACAAATCTCACTTAGGAAGATGTATTAATGATTCTAATGATTATAATTCTTTAGATACGTACCTGTTATAGTCGCGAATCAAATTTTGATCAAGATACAACCTGATACTGACCTGTAAATTGCAAAAAACTTAATAAAATTTGAATTTCGCGGTCTACCACTACCCATTCACCTTAAAAAGAGTCCACAATATATCCAAAAACTAACCATTTGAATTTATCTGTAACAGTTGCAAAATAAAGAGGAGACGATCAGCGTGCAGGCAGACAGCTTAGCAGTCGCCGAAGAACGCATCGCCACGCTGAATGAACGTGCCAGCGAGCTCAAGAAGGAACTGGATCGGAAAACTAAGGAGGTAATACAGCATCTGAGTAGTCGGAAGCCTGAAAGTCTGACAACCAGTCTTGTCTTGCCAAGGGGTATCGTTTACTCATCTGGGTTGTAGAGGTCAGATAGGAAGTCGCTCCATGTAAAATACTGGTGTGTACTGGTATTCTGCTGCATCCGGTTTGACTGGAAAGCGACCCCAACATACTCGTATTTTGAAATAGGTTAGGCAGATGATGCCCCCCCCCCCCCTACCCACTTACCCCTTATTGCCCCATCCAAAGGACGAGTACACTGTGTAAGTTAGCTGTAAGTTTCCCGAATAGAATTAAAAATAAACTTGTGCCAAACGTCTAAAATATATGGTAAATACTGGCGTATATACTGGTTTTAACTGTAGGTACTCCGCGTTTATTAATAAGGAGGCTAGAGACATAAGTTACTTTCTCTAACTTTTTAATTTGGACCTCCAAAATAATAGGGAATAGGGAAAACATAATTTGTAATTATCCATATAATAATGATTAAAATATATCTTTTAGTACTCGAGTCTTCGAAAGTCCGTAGAGTGCTGCAAACCTGTTGAAAAGGTTGACGTATGCCTCGTCACCGACAGACCGGTAAGTAACTAGGATTGAATGCTATTATGTAACCTACATAGCTACATAATAAAAGAAAAAATAAAAATAAATTATTGCTTGTAAGTTTCATTCATAACATACATTGTGGTTTAAAAAAACTAAAAACACACTTTCTTCATGCATTAAAAATTATAAAATTTTAAAAAGAAGACATTTAATTACTTAATTTAAATTAGTTAAAATAAATTATCGTCGTATTCAGTTTGAAAAATAATTTAATAATGTACTAAACCAATGACAACTTATTATAATATGTTTAAATGCTAAGTTAATTTTCATCCGATTTTATCTAAATATCTACTACTACATCCATGATGTGCTTGGAATCGTTCTAGATGGAAGATCAGACAGACATAGTGAACACGCTGGAGAACAACTTAAGTATTATAGAGGACCTCTACAGGGAGTGTTTCTATGAGGTAAGATACTCATTCGCACGCACAAATAAGTTATAGTTTTTAAAAAATCACTATTTTCACACTTCGTTGTCCGTCCGTCTATCTATCAGTTTTTCAAGACCCTTTTTCTCAGGAACGCGACCTGAGGAGTTGAAATTAATATCAAATACGTAGGTCTACAGTGCCTTGGAGCTCCAAAAATCAAGCTTCATAGTCGCAATAAAAAATACGAAAACAACAAAAATATAAATCAAAATCTATAGCGTACTTCCCGTTGACTTGAATAATGAAATTTGGGAAGAAGCAAGGTCTTACAGCAAAAAATTAAAAAAAAAAAATTGTAGTTTTACAACATTAAAAAAAAACTGCACATAAAAATATCTAGATTCTTATTCTACCAATTTTGCAGACAGCAAAACAAGAGAATCTCATAGAAATGCTGCGCAGTTCCTACCTGGACGTGCGTCTGATGGACAGACAGAAGGCAGATCAGATCGGACGCCTGCAGACCGTCATCAACTCGCAGCAATGGTCGCTGGACAAGTGTCAAGTATGTATGAGAAGCCTCCTTGTTGATTCACTATCATCATCATCATCACTTCAGCAGAAAGACGTCCATTGCGGGACATAGGCCGGCTCCAAGCCCCGCCACTTCTGTGCATCCAGTGGATTCCTGCAGCCTTCACCAGGTCATCTGTCCACTTTGTGGGAGGCCTTCCAACGCTACGTCTTCCGGTACGCGGTCGCTACTCCAGAACCTTCCAGCCCCTGGCCCCATGGTTTATTACGAAGTTAGAAAGACGCGTTCTTAAGTTCAGCTATTCACCGTTACTGCTTGTAAGCCGATGTATTTCCCACTCATATTGCTGGCGTTAGCAGCTTTGCCCACGACAATCTTTGAACCAATAGAAATTTAATAATCTTTGAGCGAGTTGTTGAGTTCTTCACCACGGCTGTTGAACATTTTGATTCCAACTCTTTCGTTTTAAGTATTGTACCTACATTAATTCGAAAAAATATTTTTACGCTTCTATCTAAATTTATATTTTTTACGGTCAGAAAGCGTTAGTGCGCGGGGCTCCTAATGCGCGGGGCCGCCAAATGCGCAGGGCCCGTAGCATTTGATACTCTTGCTACGAGGCTAATCCGCCACTGCCTATTACACAGTTTTGGTACCCGCTAAATGTCAAGCAATGATCGTATTATACCAACTTGATGGCAACCAGAGATTTACTCAAACATATTCTTCAAGTAAGGGGAGTATTAATTGTGATTAATATTATTCATATCTCTGCAGGACATTGCACTGGAAGTGGACGGATTGAAGATGGAAATATCTAACTTTCTGAACAGCTCCAATTCAACAAACAACGACTCGGTATTTCTTGATCCTGGAACTGAACTAACACTGCATTTTGGTGTGGCAACACTAACAAGATGAAGATAACATTGATGCAGCAGCGCGCTGCAATAACTTGCTAATTATGGCACTGTTGCTAGTAGTAAAAATCACAACTACAAGCAAAAATTAACGGGAACATGAACAACCAAGTACATGGGTTAATACTGAAAGGATGATGCTACTAAAAAGATTGAAAACGTACGGTCAATCGCATGTCAGTAGTAACATTTGATTTACAAAAAACCTCCCTTATTTCTACTGCTACAAACTAAAGATCCTTTCATGTTTAAACTATTATCATTGACATGGGGTTGACTGTACCTACTAATCTCATAATACTAAAACGCTGTATTTTATAAATAAAATCGTGCATACTAAATTATTTTATAACACTTTAAAAAAATCTATAAAATAAACGATTTCATTCTGTATACTTGTTTGCTTGGGCTAGGGTATGTGGGAGCGCAGCGAGGAGTCGTATGCGCCTGCGCCGGGCGTGCAAGACGATCTGCACGACGTCAGAGAACAGCTGATGAGGCTGCAGGACTTACTCGCTGTAGGTGATGTGTTTGTGTGTGTCTTTCAGGACCTGTAAGGTCTGAGCCAGACCTTTTATATTATTGGATGGCAAACAATCCATCTGATGGTAAGTGGCGCTCACTGTTAATAAGGACAACTAATAAGTATAATAGAGGCATCGCAGAAGCGTTGCCACCCGAGAGACAAAGAAAGAAAATACTTTTATTTACACGAAACGTGATGCATAAAGAAAAAACAAAGAACACAACCACAAAAAATAAGTTGGATATGCGTCACATCCACGCAAAGCTTACGTCGAATATCTCGTGTACCTTTTTATCTACATACATAAAGTTATGTATGTAGGTCTGGCTCAGTCCTAATAAATTGTGCATGCCTGAAAGTGGTTTGTTTTCAAGATTTCTGAATCATTGTATTTGGTATTTCACATACTATAATTTAATTTTTTTCTTAGATTGATTTTTTTATTTATGTTTTTTTTTTTATGCAGTTCGACTCTTGTTCATGTGGTTTGAATGAAGAAAACATGAAATTGAAGAAGAAAGCTGAGAGCCTAGAAGTGAGTATGGGTCTGAGACTATAAACCCCGTAACCAAGTGTTACCTGCTCCCTCTCACCGTGAGGAGGGCCGTGTCCCAGATATGGGTACATTTTACATTTATTATTATCGTGGCTGATTATGCCCACCGTCAAAGAGGAAGCGATTAGTTAACGTCGATTTTCTCACTCAATAAACGTATGACAAGAGCTATCAAAGAGAAATTCTCGCTCAACAACGCTCGCTTGGAAGCAGAAGACTCGAGTAATCGCTTGTCGTCGGCGCGCACCGGCTGAGTTGCTAGCTCGACTTGCTTCTCGTAGACAGGTGCCTTAAACGTCCTACGCGACGTCGGTCCGGATACCTTTTCCGATTGTTCTTAAATAAAACTCAACTTTAATTATTTATCTAGTACCTAGCAAGTATATCCAACAGTATAATCTTATTTTTCCTCCGATTTCATCTGAAATAAATAAAATAACAAACGATAAATAGGTGTTCGATGGTTATTGTTTACTATGAATACTTCGTGGCTTTACAGTTAAATGAAAAGAAAAATAACAATCCTACATTTTGCAATGTTCGTCCATTTTCATCACCAATCGTCGTTACATAATACTGAGTAGGCTTTTCTATCGCAGATAAAAGTAGGCGAGTTACGAGAGAAGATATGTCAGTTAGAATGCACTTTATCCAACAAGTGGGAAACTGACTCAAAGTGCAAGGCAGAGATCGAGTCGAAAGGGAAAGAAGTAAGCCTGTCTCATTCACCCTCACCTAATGACTGTTCCAAAGCTATCTGATGAAAGTGTTTACAAACCCTGTTCATATTAAACTGTTACGCAATCACTTAAGGGAACATAACACACTATAGGGTAACATATTCATCTGTACATATTTAGAAGATTTCATCTGGCACTTTTTCCAACAATTATTGTTAAATAGCATTACTATAAATTGGGTTCCGCTGTCCGCAGGTACGCACGGCTACACATCAAGCTATAAATAACCGGTATAAGCAGACTTCTGATTGTACGAAAAACCTATAAAATGCGAGCTCAGCTAAAACTGGAAATGTATAGCTTGATGTGTAACCGTGTGAACGTTTTTTGATCTAATTGTTTACATTTTTACCAGATGCTTTTGGAACAGACAGTGAATAGATCGTAGGCCCTAAATATTAGAAAAAGTTCAGCTTTGTAGAGCGTTGTCTCTGTCACACACACCTGTCTGACAATCTCTTTCTTTTTTAAGCTGGCGCGCATAAGGGAACAGTTGCTACGTTCACAAAACTGCTCCAGGGAGCAGAGCTCCACCGTCGAATCGATCTCAACACAGCTGGGGCAGACGAAAGGTAAGATGATTTTAAAACAGTTTTATTCGGGGGCATGGGCGACTAGTTTTAGTTTTTTAATAGAAAACCCAATAAAATATTTTCCGATCAACCTGGAACTCCATGCTTAGCATTCGCCGTTGCAACGGCTAGATCAAGTGACAGAATCTTCCATCAACCTCGACA
This sequence comes from Globia sparganii, assembly GCA_949316385.1. Lineage (NCBI taxonomy): Eukaryota > Metazoa > Arthropoda > Insecta > Lepidoptera > Noctuidae > Globia > Globia sparganii. The sequence continues at coordinate 24,599,635 of OX438659.1, forward strand.
GTGAATATTCTTTGAATATATATTAATATTAACCCCGCATCATTTTGTAGCGTTATTGTGCGAGAAGACGACAGAGGTGTCGGAACTGCGCCAAGAAAACGAAGCGCAGGCGAACAAGATCAAAGAACTTCAGGAGGAGCTGGCGAAAGCAGATGACATCATCAAAGAGGTAGGATATCTAGGTCTCTTAATACGTTCTTTCGGCGCGATTGACGACGAAGTGTTTACTTGATATTTTTCTTACGTAGAATCATGTGTGATTTCTTAAATTATCTACTTGTCTTCTCAGTTGTCTACTAAAACTGTTTTCCCAAGGACTATCGTGACATCTAGTAAGTCAATTGTAGAGATCAGAGGGGCAATTCTCGTAATTTTAAAGAAGGTTCACCGCCTGATCTCAGTCTCAATCTGTAAAAATTCCTCAAAACCTACATTTTGACAAGTTTTTGACATTTTGTTGTCGTCGAGATGAGACTGCTACTAGATTTTGAACGTTTTAAGTCGTTTAAGTCTACTTCTTTTGTTATGCGGTTTGGATATTGTGTAGAACTGCAAGATGCGCAGCGAAGTGGCGTACCTGACGACGCAGGCGCAGCTGTGGCGCGCACAGCTCGACGACAGCGCGCGCCGCGTGCGCACGCTCGAGGCCGACCTCGCGCGCACCAGGGCGCACGCAGCGCACATCGACTCCTGCTACAGGTAAAATACTAGGTTACTCACGGAGGGGATAAAGCAGATTATGTCACGGCCGCTATAATTACTCCCGAACTTAACGAAAGATTCTAGTTCTCCCGAGAGCAGCTAAAGAGTTTAAAGTAAATCCTGAGTGCAGTGACGTATTCACGCTCGCCTAAGATGAAGACAACTTTATTCCCAAGGAGTATACTGCTACTATTCATACCTTCTGCGAGGTAATAAAAAGCAATTTGATTTACGAATAATTGTTAGTTGAGATTCCCGGCTAGACCACAGGGCTATAATGACTTACCTACTTTATTTCTGCGAGCATTAAGCTCCGCTAACTGCCAAAAATGTCGGTCAAATTTATGGGCTATGCGCGTAACAGATAGCTCACCATGGTAAGTAACCACACACACAACTCATGGTAAACCGTCGTCGGTGCACCAGGCAAAGGTCACAGGAATATTTAGGATGCGGAAAGTACAGGACCGGTCTTTGTAGCTGTATATGGGTGAGGACTATGGGTTAATGGCGATGATGGGGACATCAATCAATCAACGCAGTATATTGCAGTCCACTGCTGGACATAGGCCTCTCTCAGGCCACAGCATCCTGTCCTCCGCCTTCCGCATCCAGTCTGTCCCAGCCACCTTCTTTAGGTCATCCGTCCATCTAGCTGGGGGGCGTCCCACACTACGCTTGCCGAAACGCGGTCTTTACTCCAGGACTCGTCTTCTCCACTGGCCATCGGTCCTTCGACAAATATGGCCATCCCACTGCCACTTTACTCCACAAGCTATCTCGGCAAATCCGGTTCTTTTCCGGACAATTTCATTTCAGAGTTTATCCTTCAAAGAGAGTCCGAGCATAGCTCGTTCCATAGCGCGCTGAGCGACCTTGAATTTGTGGACCAGCCCGACCGTCAGTGTCCACGTTTCGGCATCATATATTATGACGGGTAGGACGCACTGGTTGAAAACCTTAGTCTTCACACTGCGGGATAGGTGACGAGAAGTCTTGACGGAGTTTTCCAAATGCAGCCCAACCCAACTGGTTCCTTTTATCGGCTTCATACACAAAGTTGTGTCTAGCGAGCTGGATTATTTGCCCTAAGTAGACGTAATCCTTCACAACTTCGAATAGCGACCCTTGATCCCGATGGCGACATAAGCTGAATGCTACGTTTGAAACTTGTAAGCCTTGTACAGGGAGAAGGCGAGCAGCGTGGCGGAGCTGCAGGCGCACCTGGAGCAGGCGCACGCGCGCGGCGCGGCGCTGTGCGGGGAGGCGCGGCGCGCCGTGTGCGCCGTGCGCGGCTGGATGCGGCGCATGCGCGACAAGCACAGGTGACGGGAAAAGGCATACTAATAAGTACTTGATTGTCTTAGATATGTTGCACGTTAGCATTGCATCGCCAGCTCTGGAATGTTACAGAAACTTTAAAGGCTCTTTTACAAATTGGTAAAATTAAAATTTGCATGACAATGCAATTCAATGACGATAGAACACCGTTTTTCATGAAAAACCATTATTATTTTGTTAACAGAGAAAAAGATAACATACTCAAAGAGAAAGATTCTCTCATAGCGTTGCTACGTCAACGTCTAGAAGAAAGACAGAACGATTCGCAATGCACAAGTGCGAGCGAGAACACACCATCTTGCTCCAAGTGTCAATCGAGCAGAGACGAGCGGAGCTTCTGTTCCAAGAGTGGGATGAGGCGGGGCCAGTGCCATGCTCCCAGTGTGAGCGAGATGCCAAGCTGTTCGTCGACTCCCGCGCCGTTGCCGATGCGGTTAAGGAAGAAACAGAGTAGTAATAACGTGAGTATCTCCTGCACGCCTTATTTGAAAGAGAGAGAGAGAGAGAGAGAGTTATATCGAGCACTTATCGATCTAATTAACCTGAGTGTAGAGTCTTGGATTATTTTGTTAATGACGACTTATTAAACATTTTTCTGTTGGGCCGTAGGTACTCCACCGAATAATTGACCTAACTGAATAATTGAAACAAATCTACTAGTTTTTAGTGGGGACGATCTTCGTTGTCATCGCACACGACGCATTCGGCGACTGACTTGATTTAAACGAACAATTCGACCTGCAGAGCTATTCACAACCGTTCCTTTCACTATTGGATTTGATTGTTAACGTTCGTTTATACAGGAACAGGGCGACATGAACATCGACGCGTAAACTGAAACCACATGATTATATATATGCTTGTGACTGTACACACGGCTACACATCAAGCTATACATTTCCAGTTTTAGCTGACCTCGCATTGTTTATGTTTTTCGTACAATCAGAAGTCAGCTTATGCTGGTTATGTATAGCTTGATTTTTAGCCGTGCGTACTACGCAAATTATTAAGTATACGAAATAAAACAGTGTTGTTGTTCAAGAAAATATTTGGATTCAGACTGAGTTTACAAAGCAAGTATATTCGAAATAAGATAAACATAATATTATATGCTGGTTTTCTTTTTTAATAAATCACTCAATGTATTTTTTAATAGCACTTAAGATGAGTTGCGAAATATCTAATAATAAAAAAATGGTTGTCTGTAAAGTCGGTTTACGGACGATAGTTTTACGTGATAACGTCATAAAGAAATATTGATGAATAAATGTGTAACAAGCCAACGCTTGGGCTGATCGTGCCTCTCTATCGTTTGTTCCGCGCTCTCGCTTGCACGCTCAGGCTCAGGCGGAATGTGACACAATTTTCGTGCGTGCAACCGGTGTTCATCGATATAAAAGACGTTATCACGTCAAAATGTATTTGCTACTTAAATATTTTCTACGACAAAAGACCTTTTGTAGCCTAAACAAACCTTAACAATCGAATCCGACCGCGAATCGAACGGTTGTGAACGGCTGTGCTGTTGTAAACAAGTACTGTAATCTCCTTACTATAAACGGTGTATAACATCTGTATAGTTACATAACGCTTTGTCTTTTTCTTCCGAAAGTCAAATTACTGACGACTGATACAGAGAAATCAGTGTGTAGGTGAATAGTTCACCTGACATAATACATATATTTATTAGTAAGGAGGTAACAGTGGTTCTTTATAGTCATAGCGTGTCAAAAAGCGTAATGCTGGCACTACACTTGGCGTATTTTTGCAAATATTCACTTTATTGCATGAATACAAAATGAGCTTTAGGTATAACAATAGGCCTCTGCTCCTTCTTTGCTGTGCTCGACAACTCAAGATGATTATTATTTCTTTGTAAAACCTTAGTGCCAACTTTAGTGCACATTGTGGAATGCCACAAATATATTGAGTGCATAATATTTTGTATTGATAAATATTTGGATGATTTGAATGAAATACGTCGAGTGAAGTACCGGCATGATACGACGATGATCTTGGCAGCACGTGTGGATGTGTGACGCGGCGCTGCAGGAGCCGGCGCGGCGGGACGCGGGCAGCGACGCCAGCAGCACGTACTGCCGCCACCACGACGTGCGACACGTGCGCCTCACTCTCGGGCGGCCGCCGGTATGTATGACACACAGCGACGCCAGCAGCACGTACTGCCGCCACCACGACGTGCGACACGTGCGCCTCACTCTCGGGCGGCCGCCGGTATGTATGACACACAGCGACGCCAGCAGCACGTACTGCCGCCACCACGACGTGTGACACGTGCGCCTCACTCTCGGGCGGCCGCCGGTATGTATGACACACAGCGACGCCAGCAGCACGTACTGCCGCCACCACGACGTGCGACACGTGCGCCTCACTCTCGGGCGGCCGCCGGTATGTATGACACACAGCGACGCCAGCAGCACGTACTGCCGCCACCACGACGTGCGACACGTGCGCCTCACTCTCGGGCGGCCGCCGGTATGTATGACACACAGCGACGCCAGCAGCACGTACTGCCGCCACCACGACGTGTGACACGTGCGCCTCACTCTCGGGCGGCCGCCGGTATGTATGACACACAGCGACGCCAGCAGCACGTACTGCCGCCACCACGACGTGCGACACGTGCGCCTCACTCTCGGGCGGCCGCCGGTATGTATGACACACAGCGACGCCAGCAGCACGTACTGCCGCCACCACGACGTGCGACACGTGCGCCTCACTCTCGGGCGGCCGCCGGTATGTATGACACACAGCGACGCCAGCAGCACGTACTGCCGCCACCACGACGTGCGACACGTGCGCCTCACTCTCGGGCGGCCGCCGGTATGTATGACACACAGCGACGCCAGCAGCACGTACTGCCGCCACCACGACGTGCGACACGTGCGCCTCACGCTCGGGCGGCCGCCGGTATGTAGGTATGACACACAATGGCCCCGATTCTGTTGTTCACCAACTAAACTAAATTTAAGTTCAGTGCATCTTTTTCCATTTTATTATGAAAAGGACAGAAGATAAATATTGGTTTACTCCCGTCAAATTAGATAATCCATAGACAAGTTTAGACGTGATTAAAAAATTGGCTACTAAAAATACGTCAGTTTACGTCAGGCGTCGACTAATTTGACAGGACTAAACTAATATTTTTCTTCTGTCCTTTTCTTAGTGAAATAGATAGAAAAAGATGCACTGAACTTAAATTTAATTGTTTGTGAACAACAGAATCGCCGCCATTCCATTCGTCTATGAACAGATAGTTTCAACCATACTGAAGTTTCAATGTACTGGAAATTATTGTCGAAAGTGGTAAAACAATGGCCCCGATTCTGTTGCTCATAAACTAAACCAAAAAGTTCAGTGCATCTTTTTCTTTCTATTTCATTATGAAAAGGACAGAAGGTAAATATTAGTTTAGTCCTGTCAAATTAGTCAGCGCCTGACGTAAATTGACGTAGGTATTTTTAGTAGCCAATTTTTTAATCACGTCTAAATTTGTCTATGGATTATCTAATTTGACAGGACTATACTAATATTTATCTTCTGTCCTTTTCTTAGTGAAATATAAAGAAAAAGATGCACTGAACTTAAATTTAGTTTAGTCTGTGAACAACAGAATCGGGGCCAATAGACTACTTTAAACCAATAACAATAATTTAAGTATAATCTGCCTTTTCCTCAAGCAATGCATTTAATGATTCCAGCGTGACGTATCACCGACTGAAGACCTGCTCCTCCGTGTGGAACAGCTGACGGAAGCGATAGCAGACGGCAACCGGCGCTGGACGCGGCCGCGAGATACGCGGTGACTCTCATGGGACACACGGAGAACATAGAACATTGTTGTCTGGCAGATACTGCAAGCTGTAGGCCAATCTGGGTAGGGTCGCTAGATAATTGTTGAATGGTTGTCATCATAGTTTAGTATGACAAGGGATGCCGTTATACGTGTATAGTTTCATCTCTTTTTCGCATTGGCTCCATAGTGGGTGATCAGCAGTCTAATCTCAGTCTCAATCTGTCAAAAATACGTCAAATTTCCCTACATTTTGACAAGTTATTGACATTTGTTTGTCGCCGAAATGAGACTGCGACTAGATTTTCAACGTTTTAAATTACGAAAATTAGCCTACAGGATCACATTCGGGTTATTACGTTAGGTATGCCTGCTTGGGGGACGATGATTTAACTTTTAACTGTGGCTCTAAATACAAAAAAGATTTGGATGTTTTGTGCATCTTGAAAGTTGACTTGACTGATAGGGTTTTGAAAGTCGGATAAAATATAATGATGAAACTGTTTATTTATTTGTACTAGCTTTTATCGGAAATATTGGAGATATATTAAGTATTTATTATTCATTGCATATTTATATTTTATTCATTGGCTTTACATTAATTCATGTTGTGTATAATACTGATGGTTGTTTTTCGCATGTACTAGATTGCGAATTTCAAATTAATATAAACGAAGTCGGACATAACCAACGAATAGGGTTGCTAACTTTAAAATGTATTGATGGTGCTGCCACATTAAGGCATTTATTAGTTTTATTTTAAAGACATTTTAGTGCATTTATTAATTTTAGTAATAACAGTATTATGTACTAGTCTTATTTATAGTTGACTATATTTATTAATAACAATTTGTTTTGTTAACGGAGGTTGTTTTATTTCGTTTCATTGTACTGCTGCACTGACAAGTTTCTCTAAACGAAATTACTCTTTTTGCTATTATATAAGAATAAAAGAACATTTTTAAATATTTATAATAATATTAAAAAATGTAACCAATATGTATACAAATGAAAAAAAAAACACATTTTTACAAAACTATATTGTATTTATTCGTCATAATAATTGCACAAAAATATAAAAAAGAAACTATTAATTTGTCAATAATTCGTTGAGAGTAAGTAATATTAAACTTGGCACAACCCGCATAATACTTAGTTCATTGTGGTTGTGCTCCAGGCTATTCAATAAGAAAGTTACACCACTTATGAATAAGGTTTGTTTTTGAATGATAGAATATTGCACATGAAACTAAATATATTTTCCTTGAGTTAGGCTGCGTCCCCAGTAGGCAAACTGTTAGCAGCCGACTGAGTGAGTAAAGTGAGCGTGAAGTGAGCGTAAAGTGAGCTCATAACTAGCAAACTGTGGACACTCCATTTCAAATATATGGAAGGGCGTACTAAACCGATACGCCGCAAACTCAGTCAGCTGCTAACAGTTTGCCTACTGGGGACACAGCCTTACAAGCTGAAATAGTGCAAAGTAATACAATTTATTAAGATGGACGGCCGCAAAGTACTTGAAACTGCAATTTCTGCAACATGCACTTTGGCATTAGGTTGTCATTCGATTTCAACTAAATCATTTACTGGAGTCGGTCGTTTAAATCAAATTAATTGCTTGTTCCAAAGCATAGATTTCTTTGGAGAAGAAACGGCAAGAACCTCCATGGTTATTCTTATAAGGGCCGATTTTAAAAACGCCAGATAATTTAATCGGAAGAATAATTTTTTAATTTTTAACAGTTCTTCCATACAAAAATTGTTAGACGTCAATTTTATTCCACGAATAAAAAATATCTGTAAGATTGAAAAATCAGCCCTTAATCAAATTATTGAATAAAAAAATAAAAACCAATAGCATGGGGTTAAAAACAAAGCTCGTCATAGGTGGCAGCACTGTTCAACGTCTACAGCCATGTTTTGTATAATTTTAATTTTATGTCTATCAGAAATTTAACGTAAGCTACATATGAAATATGTGTGCGATTTGCAGTGTAGCACTATTAAAAGATGAGCAAGGAAGAGGGACGCTTCTACCCTGGTAAAAAGCAGCTTTGAAAAGTAAATAAAATATAAATAAAATTCTCGTGTCACAGTGTTAGTTACCATACTCCTCCGAAACGGCTGGACCGATTTGTATGAAATTTTGTGTGCATATCGGGTAGGTCTGAGAATCGGCTACTATCTATTTTTCATACCCCTATTTTATTTTTTTGCAAATCTACGTTTGCGGGGTCAGCTAGTAAAATATAAATGTATAAAGACTCAAGTTCTTTTTTGTTGTGGACTGTAGGCGTACGACAGGAATAACTTGATCGGAGTTGAAAACCAACTCGCGGACAATAGTTCTGACTGAAACAATTCAGAGAAGTTAATTCTAGCACTGATATGATATGATAATAATATAAACACACGCATCTTTACTATACTTTACATAATATCACCCCACAAGTACCTGTAGGTAATCAAAACAGACTCAGTGCTCTTGGATCACCTGTATACGAATTTCTACCATAACAGTCTTCAGGTTTAAAAAGGATAGCACATAGACTCGACGAAGTATCGGGTTCCCATTTTTTTTCGGAGAGCTTTAACATCTTTCGCAAATACATGGGGTCCATCAACTTTTGCAGTCAACAAATGCGCAATGGGCATATTAAAAGAAGAGAAAAAAAGTAAAACAAGCCGCTTGTTTAAAAAAATGTATGGATAGTGACAGCTAACTGTCAAATTCTTAGACGCCAGTAGCGACCTCTGAAGTGAGCAAGTGGCAGTTATTATCCATTCCTCCGCACAATGCAATGTGTGCGGAGGAATGCATTTCGCAATGGTAATCTTGCAATTGTCTCATTGTATTTCAGATACTTTGCGGACGACCTATCAAGCTATAGATTTCTAGTATGAGATGAGAAAACTTACAGATAGTAGAATAGTAGTGAAGGAAGGCCAATTACAAGTTTTCACTGAAACATTTTGGTAGAACGAGAGGCAGCGTGATATTATTATTATGTCGTTGTGCGTACAGTTTCTTTAGGCCTGAATTCCTCTTACGCTGACGTCGGTCGCGTACCGTCGGACACGCGTACCAAGACGCTGACGATAAATGGACGTATTTACTGTAGCACCGACGGTCAGCGAGCGCGAGTCCATATAAATCGCTACGCGACTGACATCAGCGACCGACGTCAGCGTAAGAGGAATTCAGGCCTTAATATAAATAAATAATTTGCTATGGAGTGTTAAATAAAATGTAAGAGTGTGAATAATGGTCAACAAACGTCGCCAGAGACTCAATGACACTGCTACAATGATCTTTAGGCGCTCGAATGACGTTAACAAGTTAATTGTTTACTGAAAAACAGGGTATCAATATCTAAAGTTAAAAACGATACAATAAAAATAAATATGTAGATCATTTGTTTTATTTTTGGAAGATCTTCACTTGAAGTATGAATTGAGAAAAACTGTTTTGTTCCGTTTTAACCTTTTAACCGCCTACGTCGGATTAATCCGACAAATATTTTCGTGCCCATTTCGCCAGGGTCGTGTATATTTACGACCAAATAACACAGCTCGTTTACTGTTTTTTTTTTATTAATTACGCTGTATTCTATCAGGTTATTCGAAAAACAAAAAAAAAACCGAATCACTGTGCCGGGCGCTGGGGACACGACAACTGATATAAAGTCGGGCGGTTAAAGGGTTAACGTGTTTAGATATCGATACCAATGCACCTGTGAAGTAAACACAGAAATAAAACTGAATTTTTAAACTGATATTTCAAGTGACACAATAATTGCGGTCGATGACCCCAACAAAATTCGTCAAATTCATTTATTTTTTGTTTTATCATCATTAGATATCGCGACTGCGGAGTTTAGCTAGCTAATTTAACTTTGTATATTGAAAAAACAAGATGGCGGTGTTAGTTCCGATTTTAGCCACGCGTCAGAAGATTGTTCTATAGCTATAATACAAAAGCCTCACAAATCAGCCTCGCATCAATTTAAGACATGAAAGTGCACCTTTACGGCTACCTTACCAGGAACTAATCAATCATATAATCACTATCTCAAGATCGACCTCAAACATGAGATCGATTTAGACTGTTTTGTTTTGAAAGTTGAATTTTTCCGTATAATTTATGTTTGCTAGCAAAATTTTCAACACAACCTTAAAATGTGACTAGTATTTTAATTCCGCGTAAAATAGAGAAATCTTTATAACCTTTTTCAAATGGACTTAATTTTGTAATTTTAAAGCTTTCTCCAAAATCCTGGCTGCATCTATGGCGCTACTTATCAAAAGGTATTTTCTCAGGAGCAACTTAAATTAAATAATCACCACACTGGAGTATTACATTGCTTTCCGTCAGAGGTGAGTTTGTTTATTTGCCCCAGAGCTCCCCAGAGTTTCTTCTGTCAGAGTTTAGTCAAGCTACGTCATTAAAATCAAACGATCCTATTTGTTGATAGCTATCGCTAAGCAGCTTAGTACATATCTAATGGAAAGGCAGACTTCATTTGCTGACCATACTCTTCCTGCCGACATCGTTTTCCGCGGAATACATATGGTGGTTTAATATGTAAGTGTGTAGTGTCGCGTATGGGAGAGTGTGTGTGTGTGTGTGTGTGCAGTCGCGTCACTTGGTGAAGACGCGCCACATGGAGGCGAGCGACGCGGCCGCTGACGTCACGAGCGACGCGGCCGGCGCCGCCGCCGGAGGGGTACAGCTTAGTTCCTCCATCTGAAAAAAAAAAACGAAGTTCAAAATGACGAAGTTAAAAAGCAGAAAATTATGAGAAACTTGTAATGTTGTTGGATTGTCGATGGACGGGCGGCGCCTGGCCATAATATGATTTGGTTTAAACGTTCAGCAGTCAATAGTGATGGTGAGCAGCGTGTACCTCCGTGGCCTCGGGCCAGTGCAGGTGCTCGGGCGGCTCGCTGTCGTCGGCGTCCAGGTCGCCCAGCGCGGCGATGGCGTCGGCCCACAGCGAGCGCACGGCCGTCTCGCACACTGACATCCACGACTCCACTCTGCAACGTCCACGTTATTCACATACAAGCCGTGTCTGACTGGATTCTCCATCGGCCAAGATTACGAAATTCCATACAAATTGTCATACCATACCCATTTAGGGGATGCATTTTAAAAACCCTTTCTTGTGTAAAAAAATATGTTTTTAGAGCTAACGGTTTAGACTTTGCGTTATCTGTCAGTGAATGAATAAATTAATTTAATATTTTTATTAAGTAGATTACAAAATAGATCAAGTATTTCTAAACAAATATCTTGATCCTTTAGAAGTTGACTTTTGGCTGAGCATCCTTCCAGGATCAGTGTTTACCACAGAGTATAGAAAGTGTTTACTGTGAATTTTATAAGTTGAACTTACACTTAAGTGTAGAATCAAGTCCTTTAGTAGAAGAAAATGGGCTGCGAATACTAGTCAGCATATCCTATTTATTGGAATGTAAAAATAAGGCAATCCATTTAGTAAGTATACTCTATTATTGTGGGTATGAAATTAAAGGTAAGTCGTTCGCTACAAAAGTAAGATCTTCGATCTTCGCAAGTAGTAGAGTATATGTTACCTGCCCAGCATGGGGTCATCTGTGTTAGCAGCGACGACCAGCGTGTGCAGCGCCGCCAGCGCGTGCGGCGCGGGCGGCGCGGCGTGCGCGGGCGACGTGTGCGCGTGCGCAGGCGCAAGTAGTAGAGTATATGTTACCTGCCCAGCATGGGGTCATCTGTGTTAGCAGCGACGACCAGCGTGTGCAGCGCCGCCAGCGCGTGCGGCGCGGGCGGCGCGGCGTGCGCGGGCGACGTGTGCGCGTGCGCAGGCGCAAGTAGTAGAGTATATGTTACCTGCCCAGCATGGGGTCATCTGTGTTAGCAGCGACGACCAGCGTGTGCAGCGCCGCCAGCGCGTGCGGCGCGGGCGGCGCGGCGTGCGCGGGCGACGTGTGCGCGTGCGCAGGCGCAAGTAGTAGAGTATATGTTACCTGCCCAGCATGGGGTCATCTGTGTTAGCAGCGACGACCAGCGTGTGCAGCGCCGCCAGCGCGTGCGGCGCGGGCGGCGCGGCGTGCGCGGGCGACGTGTGCGCGTGCGCAGGCGCAAGTAGTAGAGTATATGTTACCTGCCCAGCATGGGGTCATCTGTGTTAGCAGCGACGACCAGCGTGTGCAGCGCCGCCAGCGCGTGCGGCGCGGGCGGCGCGGCGTGCGCGGGCGACGTGTGCGCGTGCGCAGGCGCAAGTAGTAGAGTATATGTTACCTGCCCAGCATGGGGTCATCTGTGTTAGCAGCGACGACCAGCGTGTGCAGCGCCGCCAGCGCGTGCGGCGCGGGCGGCGCGGCGTGCGCGGGCGACGTGTGCGCGTGCGCAGGCGCAAGTAGTAGAGTATATGTTACCTGCCCAGCATGGGGTCATCTGTGTTAGCAGCGACGACCAGCGTGTGCAGCGCCGCCAGCGCGTGCGGCGCGGGCGGCGCGGCGTGCGCGGGCGACGTGTGCGCGTGCGCAGGCGCAAGTAGTAGAGTATATGTTACCTGCCCAGCATGGGGTCATCTGTGTTAGCAGCGACGACCAGCGTGTGCAGCGCCGCCAGCGCGTGCGGCGCGGGCGGCGCGGCGTGCGCGGGCGACGTGTGCGCGTGCGCAGGCGCAAGTAGTAGAGTATATGTTACCTGCCCAGCATGGGGTCATCTGTGTTAGCAGCGACGACCAGCGTGTGCAGCGCCGCCAGCGCGTGCGGCGCGGGCGGCGCGGCGTGCGCGGGCGACGTGTGCGCGTGCGCAGGCGCAAGTAGTAGAGTATATGTTACCTGCCCAGCATGGGGTCATCTGTGTTAGCAGCGACGACCAGCGTGTGCAGCGCCGCCAGCGCGTGCGGCGCGGGCGGCGCGGCGTGCGCGGGCGACGTGTGCGCGTGCGCAGGCGCAAGTAGTAGAGTATATGTTACCTGCCCAGCATGGGGTCATCTGTGTTAGCAGCGACGACCAGCGTGTGCAGCGCCGCCAGCGCGTGCGGCGCGGGCGGCGCGGCGTGCGCGGGCGACGTGTGCGCGTGCGCAGGCGCAAGTAGTAGAGTATATGTTACCTGCCCAGCATGGGGTCATCTGTGTTAGCAGCGACGACCAGCGTGTGCAGCGCCGCCAGCGCGTGCGGCGCGGGCGGCGCGGCGTGCGCGGGCGACGTGTGCGCGTGCGCAGGCGCAAGTAGTAGAGTATATGTTACCTGCCCAGCATGGGGTCATCTGTGTTAGCAGCGACGACCAGCGTGTGCAGCGCCGCCAGCGCGTGCGGCGCGGGCGGCGCGGCGTGCGCGGGCGACGTGTGCGCGTGCGCAGGCGCAAGTAGTAGAGTATATGTTACCTGCCCAGCATGGGGTCATCTGTGTTAGCAGCGACGACCAGCGTGTGCAGCGCCGCCAGCGCGTGCGGCGCGGGCGGCGCGGCGTGCGCGGGCGACGTGTGCGCGTGCGCAGGCGCAAGTAGTAGAGTATATGTTACCTGCCCAGCATGGGGTCATCTGTGTTAGCAGCGACGACCAGCGTGTGCAGCGCCGCCAGCGCGTGCGGCGCGGGCGGCGCGGCGTGCGCGGGCGACGTGTGCGCGTGCGCAGGCGCAAGTAGTAGAGTATATGTTACCTGCCCAGCATGGGGTCATCTGTGTTAGCAGCGACGACCAGCGTGTGCAGCGCCGCCAGCGCGTGCGGCGCGGGCGGCGCGGCGTGCGCGGGCGACGTGTGCGCGTGCGCAGGCGCAAGTAGTAGAGTATATGTTACCTGCCCAGCATGGGGTCATCTGTGTTAGCAGCGACGACCAGCGTGTGCAGCGCCGCCAGCGCGTGCGGCGCGGGCGGCGCGGCGTGCGCGGGCGACGTGTGCGCGTGCGCAGGCGCAAGTAGTAGAGTATATGTTACCTGCCCAGCATGGGGTCATCTGTGTTAGCAGCGACGACCAGCGTGTGCAGCGCCGCCAGCGCGTGCGGCGCGGGCGGCGCGGCGTGCGCGGGCGACGTGTGCGCGTGCGCAGGCGCAAGTAGTAGAGTATATGTTACCTGCCCAGCATGGGGTCATCTGTGTTAGCAGCGACGACCAGCGTGTGCAGCGCCGCCAGCGCGTGCGGCGCGGGCGGCGCGGCGTGCGCGGGCGACGTGTGCGCGTGCGCAGGCGCAAGTAGTAGAGTATATGTTACCTGCCCAGCATGGGGTCATCTGTGTTAGCAGCGACGACCAGCGTGTGCAGCGCCGCCAGCGCGTGCGGCGCGGGCGGCGCGGCGTGCGCGGGCGACGTGTGCGCGTGCGCAGGCGCAAGTAGTAGAGTATATGTTACCTGCCCAGCATGGGGTCATCTGTGTTAGCAGCGACGACCAGCGTGTGCAGCGCCGCCAGCGCGTGCGGCGCGGGCGGCGCGGCGTGCGCGGGCGACGTGTGCGCGTGCGCAGGCGCAAGTAGTAGAGTATATGTTACCTGCCCAGCATGGGGTCATCTGTGTTAGCAGCGACGACCAGCGTGTGCAGCGCCGCCAGCGCGTGCGGCGCGGGCGGCGCGGCGTGCGCGGGCGACGTGTGCGCGTGCGCAGGCGCAAGTAGTAGAGTATATGTTACCTGCCCAGCATGGGGTCATCTGTGTTAGCAGCGACGACCAGCGTGTGCAGCGCCGCCAGCGCGTGCGGCGCGGGCGGCGCGGCGTGCGCGGGCGACGTGTGCGCGTGCGCAGGCGCAAGTAGTAGAGTATATGTTACCTGCCCAGCATGGGGTCATCTGTGTTAGCAGCGACGACCAGCGTGTGCAGCGCCGCCAGCGCGTGCGGCGCGGGCGGCGCGGCGTGCGCGGGCGACGTGTGCGCGTGCGCAGGCGCAAGTAGTAGAGTATATGTTACCTGCCCAGCATGGGGTCATCTGTGTTAGCAGCGACGACCAGCGTGTGCAGCGCCGCCAGCGCGTGCGGCGCGGGCGGCGCGGCGTGCGCGGGCGACGTGTGCGCGTGCGCAGGCGCAAGTAGTAGAGTATATGTTACCTGCCCAGCATGGGGTCATCTGTGTTAGCAGCGACGACCAGCGTGTGCAGCGCCGCCAGCGCGTGCGGCGCGGGCGGCGCGGCGTGCGCGGGCGACGTGTGCGCGTGCGCAGGCGCAAGTAGTAGAGTATATGTTACCTGCCCAGCATGGGGTCATCTGTGTTAGCAGCGACGACCAGCGTGTGCAGCGCCGCCAGCGCGTGCGGCGCGGGCGGCGCGGCGTGCGCGGGCGACGTGTGCGCGTGCGCAGGCGCAAGTAGTAGAGTATATGTTACCTGCCCAGCATGGGGTCATCTGTGTTAGCAGCGACGACCAGCGTGTGCAGCGCCGCCAGCGCGTGCGGCGCGGGCGGCGCGGCGTGCGCGGGCGACGTGTGCGCGTGCGCAGGCGCAAGTAGTAGAGTATATGTTACCTGCCCAGCATGGGGTCATCTGTGTTAGCAGCGACGACCAGCGTGTGCAGCGCCGCCAGCGCGTGCGGCGCGGGCGGCGCGGCGTGCGCGGGCGACGTGTGCGCGTGCGCAGGCGCAAGTAGTAGAGTATATGTTACCTGCCCAGCATGGGGTCATCTGTGTTAGCAGCGACGACCAGCGTGTGCAGCGCCGCCAGCGCGTGCGGCGCGGGCGGCGCGGCGTGCGCGGGCGACGTGTGCGCGTGCGCAGGCGCAAGTAGTAGAGTATATGTTACCTGCCCAGCATGGGGTCATCTGTGTTAGCAGCGACGACCAGCGTGTGCAGCGCCGCCAGCGCGTGCGGCGCGGGCGGCGCGGCGTGCGCGGGCGACGTGTGCGCGTGCGCAGGCGCAAGTAGTAGAGTATATGTTACCTGCCCAGCATGGGGTCATCTGTGTTAGCAGCGACGACCAGCGTGTGCAGCGCCGCCAGCGCGTGCGGCGCGGGCGGCGCGGCGTGCGCGGGCGACGTGTGCGCGTGCGCAGGCGCAAGTAGTAGAGTATATGTTACCTGCCCAGCATGGGGTCATCTGTGTTAGCAGCGACGACCAGCGTGTGCAGCGCCGCCAGCGCGTGCGGCGCGGGCGGCGCGGCGTGCGCGGGCGACGTGTGCGCGTGCGCAGGCGCAAGTAGTAGAGTATATGTTACCTGCCCAGCATGGGGTCATCTGTGTTAGCAGCGACGACCAGCGTGTGCAGCGCCGCCAGCGCGTGCGGCGCGGGCGGCGCGGCGTGCGCGGGCGACGTGTGCGCGTGCGCAGGCGCAAGTAGTAGAGTATATGTTACCTGCCCAGCATGGGGTCATCTGTGTTAGCAGCGACGACCAGCGTGTGCAGCGCCGCCAGCGCGTGCGGCGCGGGCGGCGCGGCGTGCGCGGGCGACGTGTGCGCGTGCGCAGGCGCAAGTAGTAGAGTATATGTTACCTGCCCAGCATGGGGTCATCTGTGTTAGCAGCGACGACCAGCGTGTGCAGCGCCGCCAGCGCGTGCGGCGCGGGCGGCGCGGCGTGCGCGGGCGACGTGTGCGCGTGCGCAGGCGCAAGTAGTAGAGTATATGTTACCTGCCCAGCATGGGGTCATCTGTGTTAGCAGCGACGACCAGCGTGTGCAGCGCCGCCAGCGCGTGCGGCGCGGGCGGCGCGGCGTGCGCGGGCGACGTGTGCGCGTGCGCAGGCGCAAGTAGTAGAGTATATGTTACCTGCCCAGCATGGGGTCATCTGTGTTAGCAGCGACGACCAGCGTGTGCAGCGCCGCCAGCGCGTGCGGCGCGGGCGGCGCGGCGTGCGCGGGCGACGTGTGCGCGTGCGCAGGCGCAAGTAGTAGAGTATATGTTACCTGCCCAGCATGGGGTCATCTGTGTTAGCAGCGACGACCAGCGTGTGCAGCGCCGCCAGCGCGTGCGGCGCGGGCGGCGCGGCGTGCGCGGGCGACGTGTGCGCGTGCGCAGGCGCAAGTAGTAGAGTATATGTTACCTGCCCAGCATGGGGTCATCTGTGTTAGCAGCGACGACCAGCGTGTGCAGCGCCGCCAGCGCGTGCGGCGCGGGCGGCGCGGCGTGCGCGGGCGACGTGTGCGCGTGCGCAGGCGCAAGTAGTAGAGTATATGTTACCTGCCCAGCATGGGGTCATCTGTGTTAGCAGCGACGACCAGCGTGTGCAGCGCCGCCAGCGCGTGCGGCGCGGGCGGCGCGGCGTGCGCGGGCGACGTGTGCGCGTGCGCAGGCGCAAGTAGTAGAGTATATGTTACCTGCCCAGCATGGGGTCATCTGTGTTAGCAGCGACGACCAGCGTGTGCAGCGCCGCCAGCGCGTGCGGCGCGGGCGGCGCGGCGTGCGCGGGCGACGTGTGCGCGTGCGCAGGCGCAAGTAGTAGAGTATATGTTACCTGCCCAGCATGGGGTCATCTGTGTTAGCAGCGACGACCAGCGTGTGCAGCGCCGCCAGCGCGTGCGGCGCGGGCGGCGCGGCGTGCGCGGGCGACGTGTGCGCGTGCGCAGGCGCAAGTAGTAGAGTATATGTTACCTGCCCAGCATGGGGTCATCTGTGTTAGCAGCGACGACCAGCGTGTGCAGCGCCGCCAGCGCGTGCGGCGCGGGCGGCGCGGCGTGCGCGGGCGACGTGTGCGCGTGCGCAGGCGCAAGTAGTAGAGTATATGTTACCTGCCCAGCATGGGGTCATCTGTGTTAGCAGCGACGACCAGCGTGTGCAGCGCCGCCAGCGCGTGCGGCGCGGGCGGCGCGGCGTGCGCGGGCGACGTGTGCGCGTGCGCAGGCGCAAGTAGTAGAGTATATGTTACCTGCCCAGCATGGGGTCATCTGTGTTAGCAGCGACGACCAGCGTGTGCAGCGCCGCCAGCGCGTGCGGCGCGGGCGGCGCGGCGTGCGCGGGCGACGTGTGCGCGTGCGCAGGCGCAAGTAGTAGAGTATATGTTACCTGCCCAGCATGGGGTCATCTGTGTTAGCAGCGACGACCAGCGTGTGCAGCGCCGCCAGCGCGTGCGGCGCGGGCGGCGCGGCGTGCGCGGGCGACGTGTGCGCGTGCGCAGGCGCAAGTAGTAGAGTATATGTTACCTGCCCAGCATGGGGTCATCTGTGTTAGCAGCGACGACCAGCGTGTGCAGCGCCGCCAGCGCGTGCGGCGCGGGCGGCGCGGCGTGCGCGGGCGACGTGTGCGCGTGCGCAGGCGCAAGTAGTAGAGTATATGTTACCTGCCCAGCATGGGGTCATCTGTGTTAGCAGCGACGACCAGCGTGTGCAGCGCCGCCAGCGCGTGCGGCGCGGGCGGCGCGGCGTGCGCGGGCGACGTGTGCGCGTGCGCAGGCGCAAGTAGTAGAGTATATGTTACCTGCCCAGCATGGGGTCATCTGTGTTAGCAGCGACGACCAGCGTGTGCAGCGCCGCCAGCGCGTGCGGCGCGGGCGGCGCGGCGTGCGCGGGCGACGTGTGCGCGTGCGCAGGCGCAAGTAGTAGAGTATATGTTACCTGCCCAGCATGGGGTCATCTGTGTTAGCAGCGACGACCAGCGTGTGCAGCGCCGCCAGCGCGTGCGGCGCGGGCGGCGCGGCGTGCGCGGGCGACGTGTGCGCGTGCGCAGGCGCAAGTAGTAGAGTATATGTTACCTGCCCAGCATGGGGTCATCTGTGTTAGCAGCGACGACCAGCGTGTGCAGCGCCGCCAGCGCGTGCGGCGCGGGCGGCGCGGCGTGCGCGGGCGACGTGTGCGCGTGCGCAGGCGCAAGTAGTAGAGTATATGTTACCTGCCCAGCATGGGGTCATCTGTGTTAGCAGCGACGACCAGCGTGTGCAGCGCCGCCAGCGCGTGCGGCGCGGGCGGCGCGGCGTGCGCGGGCGACGTGTGCGCGTGCGCAGGCGCAAGTAGTAGAGTATATGTTACCTGCCCAGCATGGGGTCATCTGTGTTAGCAGCGACGACCAGCGTGTGCAGCGCCGCCAGCGCGTGCGGCGCGGGCGGCGCGGCGTGCGCGGGCGACGTGTGCGCGTGCGCAGGCGCAAGTAGTAGAGTATATGTTACCTGCCCAGCATGGGGTCATCTGTGTTAGCAGCGACGACCAGCGTGTGCAGCGCCGCCAGCGCGTGCGGCGCGGGCGGCGCGGCGTGCGCGGGCGACGTGTGCGCGTGCGCAGGCGCAAGTAGTAGAGTATATGTTACCTGCCCAGCATGGGGTCATCTGTGTTAGCAGCGACGACCAGCGTGTGCAGCGCCGCCAGCGCGTGCGGCGCGGGCGGCGCGGCGTGCGCGGGCGACGTGTGCGCGTGCGCAGGCGCAAGTAGTAGAGTATATGTTACCTGCCCAGCATGGGGTCATCTGTGTTAGCAGCGACGACCAGCGTGTGCAGCGCCGCCAGCGCGTGCGGCGCGGGCGGCGCGGCGTGCGCGGGCGACGTGTGCGCGTGCGCAGGCGGCAGCGCGGCGCGCGCGGCGAGGGCGGCGCTGGCGGCGGCGAGGCGGCGCGCGCGCCAGGCCACGCCGCCCGCTGATACGCGCCAGTTGCAGTACTCACTGGACACAACAACCGTGCCACTGTATTCTCATTTCGACACTTTGAAAACAGGCCAATGCCATAAGCGAAGGACAGTACTCCCTGCAGCCTATGGCAAAAATTAACGCCAAAAGTGCATTGAGTTAGTTTCTATACTCAGTGCGAGTAAACGGTGTTTGGTTTGTATAGAAAATTATGATGATGATGAAAACATCGTGGCCGCCGAGGCGTCGCCGTGCTCAGTGGACATACTTATGCTTTATTATTTATAGATTTATTAGGTACTAGCTTTTGCCCGCTACTTCGTCCGCGTGGGTTTCGTACTTTCCTCAAATAAATGTACTTAACACCCTCTCCACCTCCCCTTGAAAGGTAGTTATTTCGAAATTTATTGACTACGATCTTTATACTTTATTTAAAAAAATAAGTATTCGGGCCAATATTTTAGTTATACCTACTACCTAAGATGTTTCAAATAAACTATCCTCCCTTTTCATCACGACATGGCTTATTTTTATTAAAAAAGCATTTGGTACGTTTCCATTTTTATGACATAAAGTTTATTTATACCCATTTTCGTGTTAATGGAAGTTGGAGTTTCTACTCCTTAAACTTTATTACCCTTTTCCACCCCGGTAGGAGTTGAATAAGTAAAACCCTAAAACTCATTATTATTATTAATTAATAATAATGAGTCGCACAACGCCATATTTGAATCTCTTCAAAACCAAGACATCAAACCTACATACATTAACTTACTACAAAAAATATACCAAAATAGCACAGCAGCCATAAAAATAAACACCACAGGGCCATCATTTCCTATCCAAAAAGGGGTTAAACAGGGCGACCCTTTTCTCCAAAACCCTAAAACTCATACTTTTTTATTTTATGTAAGTAGTAAAACCCTAAAAGTGACAATCTTTATTATTTACTGAGGCAAATGTTGAAAAGTTTCAAGTTTCTTAACCAAAAGAATAAGACCACCTTTTCACCTTCACAGTTTTTATCCCCATAAGGGCGAAATGTTGAAAACACGTTTGGGACGTTCCATATCTTGACTCAAAGATTATTTATATCAATTTTCCATTGAATCAAGCCACGCAATAAAATAATCCTCTGTGAAATGGACTACCCCCGTTCACCCCGTTATGGTTAGATTTTCGAAAAACCCTGTTACACTTAGATTTTCGAAAAACCCTGTTACACTTTATTATTTATTTTGGTCTTAAGTATACATACTGAGTTTCGAGTTTATATTATTGGACCGCGCGATGAAATTCTTCCATACAAACTTTGACACCGCCAATCTCCCTTTAGAGCAGAAAAACATAAAATGACAAACTATAATTTACTTAGATAAGTATTTGTGCCAAGTTTTAAGCTTAAATTTATTCATACCATTTTTTTGGAGTAAATCAAGCTACGCACTATAATACGGGCCTTAAAAATCGAATTACCACTGCTTACCCGTCAGGGGTCTACTTTCGAAAGACCTATTTCTTATGACTTACTTAGGCAAATATTCCTTTCAAGTTTCAAGTTGATTAACCAAATGAATAAGATTTTTCATATAAAGTTTTCCCCACTTTTCACCCCCACACAGGAAGAATTTTGAAAAAACGTTTGGGATGTGTTCATAACTTGACTCAAAGATTATGTACAACAATTTTCGAGTTAATCAAGCCAAGCAGTAAAATCCTGCCCTGTAAAATAAACTACCCCTTTCTCTGGAAAATTAACTACTCCTTTTCACCCCGTCAGAGGTAGATTTTCGCGAAAACCCTGATACATGTTATTCTTTACTTTTGGTCTTAAGTATAAATACTGAGTTTCGACTTAATCGGACCGCACGTTAAAATTCTTCCATACAAATGTTGACACCCCCTAATCGCCCTTTAGGGGTTAGGTTAGAAAAACAAAAAATGCCAAAATTCATAATTTACTTAGATAAGTATTCATGCCAAGTTTCAAGTATATTAACCAAATGAATAAGATTTTTCATATAAGCTGTATCCCCACTTTTCACCCCCACAGGGGTGGAATTTTGAAAAATCGTTTGGAATGTGTTCATTACTTGACTCACAGATTATTTATACCAATTTTCGAGTTAATTAAGCCAGGCAGTAAAATTTGCCCTGTAAAATTAACTACCCCTTTTCTCCCCGTTAGGGGTAGATTTTCGAAAAACCCTGATACACGTAATTCTTTATTTTTGGTATTAAGTATAAACACTGAGTTTTGAGTTAATCGGACCGCGCGTTAAAATTCTTCCACACTTATTTTGACACCCCCCAATCCCCTAATAAGGGGTAGTTTAGAAAAACAACAAATGCCAAACTTTATGATTTACTTAGATAAGTATTCGTGCCAAGTTTCAAGTTTATTAACCCAAGGAATAAGATTTTTCATATAAGCTGTATCCCCACTTTTCACCCCCACAGGGGTGGAATTTTGAAAAATCATTTGGAATGTGTTCATTACTTGACTCACAGATTATTTATACCAATTTTTGAGTTAATTAAGCCAGGCAGTAAAATTTGCCCTGTAAAATTAACTACCCCTTTTCTCCCCGTTAGGGGTGATTTTCGAAAAACCCTGATACACGTAATTCTTTATTTTTGGTACTAAGTATAAATACTGAGTTTTGAGTTAATCGGACCGTGCATTAAAATTCTTCCATACAAATTTTGACACCCCCTCATCCCCCTTAAGAAGGTAGTTTAGAAAAACAAAACAGACCAATTTTCATAATTTACTTAGGTAAGTATTCGTGCCAAGTTTCAAGTTTATTAACTCAAGGAATAAGATTTTCCATACAAACTTTCATCCCCCATTTAACTCCCTTAGGGGTTGAATTTCGAAAATTCCTTCCTTATTCCTCGTCTACATTATAAAAGGAATCTCTGTGCAAAATTTCAGCTTTCTAGGTCCAGGGGTTTGGGCTGGGCGTTGATGAGTCAGTCAGTCATTCAGTCAGGATTTCTCTTTTTATATATATAGATAGATTTAACCGATTCGTTGCGATGTCCTATTTGTCAAACTTTTAGCTGTGGCGCTGAACAAAAATAATGTGACACGGCTGCTGTGCCTAACGCCACATGCAAAAAAGAATGATGGCACGGGAGACGTGCCATCCGCAACAAATCGGTTAATGCAAAATCAACATTTGAAATAGTTTTCTTTGTCCCAATTTTATTAATGCAGGAGTTAACTGATCACTATTATTTAATAAAACGAAACTTAACAAACACAAACGTATTTCAATTACAATAAAATTAATGACATCATAATTATATGTTACGTCATTTGCAATAAATAATATGCAACTATTCATTATTCTATTTTTTCAATTGTACACGAGTATAACTTTGTTTACACAACACAAAACTTTCAATTTCAAAAGTGAGTAAGTAGAAATTAACTGTCTCATCATAAAAATATAACCAATCTACATGGTCTCCACATGATCTGACCAAGATTATGTCTGGACTTTAAAAGAGACTGTGACCTCTGAGTTTGTTTCGGCCTTTCTTCTCAGAGTAGTCAGATAGGAAACGCCGACCTCATCTCGTTTTAAAAAAAATTGATTGACGTGTAAAAGTGTTTGTACAAACCTACTTACAGAAATAAAATCATTTATCATTTAATACCGTTTAATGACACCATCATACTATAATTATTTTACTATGATTCATCAAGAATGAAATACCGAAGACTGATAACAGTTTTAACTTTACTAATCAATACGCCATATAATGAGACTTAAAATAATACTAAAACCAACATTTACGGAAGTAAATAAACATTAATTACAAAAATTAATTTGTGGACAAAATATGAAGCTTTAAAAAAATACCGTTTGGCACGATGCCTCCAGAGAGATTTGAACTCTCGACCCCTGGTTTACAAGACCAGTGCTCTAACCCCTGAGCTATGGAGGCGTGTGTTAACTCTTCGTTATTTAGCACCTAATAATGAAGTGGCGTGATTGATTTCTTCCTTTAGAACTAATTTATGGTTGCTTTTAAAGAACAAGAACCAGTTTTGTGGAAGGCTGTTCAGTGTAGAGGATAGGTGTAAAGAGTTCCTCCCGTCTGCTTATTTGCGATTTGACTGGCAAATGTATTAGATTATGGGGAAAATGGTTAAATTATTTATTTATTTATTTATTACATCATGGAAGACTTACAGCTAAAAAAAACAGAATAAAAGAAAACGATAGTCGACAGAAAGCCAATTACAAGTCTTCGCGTTTAGACTTATACTAGAATTTGTGTTGAGAACATACAAGCAGTAACATATTACTTTGTACTATATTTAATAGTTAAAACTATTAAAATAACCACTTGTGTTTGCAATTAAAAAGTGAGAGAGAAAAAAAAAATAATTTGAAAAGCACTGCAGCTATTTAAAAAAATTGAGGTTTAAACACCTTCTAGCTAAGGTCACACTGGTTGTAAAGAGATCCAAATCATGGTGTTTACATATTCTATTAAAATATTAAAGAAAGGCGAAGATGGGTTGAAGAGAAGTCCCACAAGTTTTGCTCCTTTCCCTAATTTTAAAGTAGTAGAATCTGGTGTTTTGAGGACCCTTTAATGTAGCTTTTAGTGTAGGGTAAATGCGCCAATCAAGTTTTTAAAAAATGATACCCACTTACTTTGATCTCATTTGAAAACCCCTGTGACCATTTTCTGCAGCGGTCAGGAAGAGGACTAAAGTTCAGCAGTTGACGTGTACATTACTATGAGAAAAACTTTAAAAAGAACTCTAAGTTTGATGCCTCCAGAGAGATTTGAACTCTCGACCCCTGGTTTACAAGACCAGTGCTCTAACCCCTGAGCTATGGAGGCGTGTGTTAACTCTTCGTTATTTAGCACCTAATGAAGTGGCGTGACTGTTTTATTTCCTTTACTAGCTGCTGCCCGCGACGTCGTCTGCGTAAAGGCTCTACAGCACCAAAAATACCTAAGATGTCAGTGTCGCTATAGCATTATAAGTACACAACTTTTAAAATAGCATTAAAATATAAGTTTTTTTTGCAAGCGAAGCAATTGAAGAGAGTTTTAAGGGAATCCTGCTGAGTTCAGTCATAAGATGTGACTGAAGGAAATAGAGAAAATAATGCAGGAATACATTCCAGTACACAAAAGAGTAAAAATACGTACAAAGGTATCATACCACTTTTGGTTGCTCTTAAAGAACAAAAAGTAGTAGGTATCGTAGAAGGCTTTCTGTTATAGAGGTAACGTCCTCCTCTCTGCTAATTGCAATATAGTTACTGTGACTTCTTGACTGTCAAATGTGGTAGATTATGGGAGAAATTGCGAAATTATCACGAAAGACGTAAATGTGTTGAACTCCCGGAAGTGAGGCACCCTTTGCCAATTTTGAAGAAGTAAAACCCGGTCTTTGGAGGACCGTCTAGTGTAGTTTTTGATGTACGGTTGATGCGTCATATGCCATTTTTTTTAATAAAAAAAATTGTAGTTACATATTATTCTGATGTCATTTAAAACCATTATCGGTAGCGGTCAGTAAAAGGTCTAAAGTTCAGCAGTTGACGTATAGATTACTATGAGAAAAACTAAAAAGAATTTAACGTTTGATGCCTCCAGAGAGATTTGAACTCTCGACCCCTGGTTTACAAGACCAGTGCTCTAACCCCTGAGCTATGGAGGCGTGTGAAACTCGACGTTATTTAGCAACTAGTGCTGCAGTGCGATAAACATTGCGTTATTTTGATTGGAATGTTGATTAAAGTTTTTTTTTATTGTTTATGATGTTATCGTCATTTTCCTACTAAGTGGATTAATTGACTAGTCTCGTAACTATATCTATACTTATAATATAAAGAGGTATTTGTGAGTGTATGTAAGAGGGTAATTCTTCGGAAACACTGATTCCATTCCGACAATTCTTTCACTAATGGGAAGCTCCAGTATTGCCGAGTGTCATAGCATAAGAATACCATATATTTTATGTTAAAACTAGAAATTTCACGCGGACGAAGTCGCGGGCAGAAACTAGTTGTTTGTACTTAAATCTTACACATTCTATGTTGTCGTGTGCTTATTAAATAAAACTAATGTTAAATAAGGAAAAAAGCACGAACAGTTTGAAAAGTTGTTTTTTTTAAACTGGATTGTTATAATAAAGTGCACACTGACCGGAATCACGCGACTGAAGTATGTGGGTGTTTGCGGGAAACAAAGTTATTCAAAATAAACACGAATACATTTTACATGCACTGCATGAAATAGTTGTAAATATTAATATTTTACAGTAGTGTAAGACTTTGACCGTGTGAGATTTTTTTGCACCAAATACGAGGCATGCCTTTTAAGTTCAGTAGTTTCCATATTTCCCGGCACTTTTGAATTTGGAACTGTTCTTTAACCGAATGTGTTTAAATTTTGAATCTCAAAACAGCTGAAAGTATTAGGATTAATGCTAAATGCCGGCCATGTTGCGACTATTGCACTTGAAGATCGTAGAACGGTTAACGTAGAGTGGTATACCATAGTTTGTTTACCACAAGTCATCGCCGAACTTCGAAAATCTAACTCAAAGCGACGCATAATCCTGCACCACGACAACGCAAGCTCACACAGCGCTCGTCAAACGATTGAGTATTTGAAGCAGGAAAAAGTAGAAATTCTAGACCATCCTCCATACAGACCTAAGCCCTGACGATTTCTTTACTACATTTCCTAAAATTAAGAAAAGTCTTCGTGGTCAAAGGTTCCAGTCCGGTGAAGAAGCAGTCGACGCTTTCAAGTCAGCCATTTTGAACACCTCCACTTTAAAGTGGAATAAATGTTATAATAACTGGTTTGAGCGAATGGAAAAGTGTATTAAGCTATGTGAATACTTTGAAAAACAATAAAAGTACTTTATGGTTCTAGTTGTGTTTTTTTCTTCAAACGACAAAACTTAAAAGGCTTGCCTCGTACACACGTTAGTGGTTTCGGAGAGATCATGTCCACTTCTATGTATTTCCCATTCGACATTGAGACTATTAACCTTTGAATTATTTTCCACTTCGTTTGGGGTATTTGTCAAAATATTCGCGTAGCATATGTAATACAATCAGTGTATAAAAAGATCGCATTGATAAACACTGTGTTTATGGGTACATGCAGATGTACTGGTAACATGGAAGTGTTTAAAGTTAAGTAACATTTAAAACTTGTAGAACGTCAAAAAAATTGGGTTTGATCTTCAATATCTCCAGAACCAGAATTACCCTATTCTTTTTTAGTAGCATCGAAGTAAAGTTTAGTAGTATCGAAATATCGCGAACATACGACAAGTGTAGCGCCAGAATAAGACCTGCCTATCGATTCTATAAAAATCTCACCGTGATAACATAGGTGAAGTGAACTATCAATGGGGGCTGTAGGAAATCTAGGTTCTAACTTTTAAATAAAACGAGTTATGGGCTTTATATAACTGTAAGTATATTAAAGCCAATTGAAAGTCACTAGGAAGGTTATACGTCCGTCTTTACTAAGGCGTATACAGCAAGTAAGATAAAATAAAGATGGCGGTTAGAAGAGGAGATTATTTTGATTAAATAAGTACCTACAACATATCGATTATTACAGAATCGACTAAAGATTGATTTTTGTAAATAAGTAAATCAAATAAATCAACACGCCCCCTCAAAAATTAATCTACCAATTATACAAATAAAATAAATCAATGTAAATACTTAATTGACCGGAACATATTCACTTCCTAGTGTTTGCTGGGAAATACAATTAATGGTCTAACATTTGTTCTAAGGATTAAGGAAAACCCAGAAAAAACCTTAATCAGACCACTTCATTAAATCATTCTAAATAATAATTAAATTAATAAAAAAATATCAGAATCTTATTCTAAGCCCATCATGCTTCTCAACTTTTGAAAAGTGATAGCAGGTAATGGCTTGGTCTGAACATCTGCCAATTGTTGACCTATTGGAATGTAATTTAGTTTTATTACATTTTTCTTAATCCGTTCCCTAGAAAAATGATACTTTATATCAATAGGTTTTATAAGTTTGCGATTGGTTGGATTATTTGCAATTCATATACCTACAGCCATTGATTCAATTCATATACCTACAGCCTCATAGATTATAATAGATTTATCGATATCTATCTTAATACTAACTGCTAGTGATTTAGGCCATAATGCCTCCCTAACAGCTTTATACAATGCCATATATTCCACCTCTGTTGAAGAGGCAGCAACTGACATTTGTTTCTCTGTACTCCAGGCTATAGAACAGTGCTCAAAGAGCTTAACTAAATACCCAATTGTACTTTTCCTGTCGTTTGAATCACTGCCACCCCAATCTTAATCTACGTAACCACATAGAATATTTATTGTAAGCACATCTTTTATAACTTAATTTTAAATCAACGGTACCTCGCTCGTACGTACTCGCTTAACATATTGCCAGAGTTCTTTATTATTTTTGTTCATATACTTTCTCAGTATATTAACGCTTGTACTTAAATCTGGACAAGTGCATAAAATCACATAGGTACATTAAACATTCAACGCTTGTACTTAAATCTGGACGAGTGCATAACATGACATACATTAAACATCCAACGCTTGTACTTAAATCTGGACGAGTATATAACATGACATACATTAAACATCCTATAACGTCTAGACATAAGCATTATATTTTTCTTCAGAGTTGAATGCGTCAAAATTAAGTTTATTTTCAATGGGTGTATTGACAGGTTTAAATCGTGCATATTAAATTTATTTAATAACGTTTTTATGTATGCACTTTGATCTTATGTAATTTCATTTGCATGCCTTGAAATTTTATACCAAGAAATATATATATTTTTTTTTTTATCTCTTTTAAATCAGTCTTTTTAAATTTACTCATTAAATACCTTTTTAAAATTATTCATTGTTTCAATATCAGCGCATACTATAACTAAATCATCTACGTACAGAATGACATACATATTTGTTATGTACATCTCCATTGTCTGGCAAATACACATATTGACTGAAGAATTTTGAAAACCTTCTTCTTTAAAAGCTTGTTCGAAAACTTCACACCAACATCTAGCTATTTAATTATTAATATTATTATGCTTTATTTAATTTACAAACATAATTATCTGGATAAAAGAGGCCCTCAGGGACGTTCATACATATATCATCCTTTAATTTGCCATTTAAGAAGGCGGTTTTGACGTCCATATTATTATGAACTAGTTTTTCCAAAGGTTTTCCAAATTCATCATGTTTTACAGTAAATATCCATTTACAGCCGACAATGTTTTTATTTTCAGGTCTTGGTACGAAAGTCCAAGTATTATTTAACTTTAGAGAATTTAATTCGTCCCTAATTGCGCTTTCCCACTGAGATTTGTCGTCTCGAGTTTTGATCTCTTCTAATGAATTTGGTATTTTACATAGAATAGACTGAGCACACAAAATGTAATCATCATCATCGTCTTCTTTACATATACGAAATAGGTGGACGATTTTTGAGCCTATTGCTTCTTTTAACTTCAGGAATACTGTTTCTTTTTGGTGGAGACGGGTTATCAGAAAGTGTATCAACTATTTGTTCCGATTCAATTAAATTATCATGGTTTAATTTGCGAATTTTACTAGGACACTTGTGCCCATCAGATTTAGGCGTATCTGATTTTAAACTGTCAGAATTATGAGACTTTACCGGCACTGACTTGGATATTAAATCATCAGTTTTGCCGTGAGAATTTTTAATATTCCCTTCAGACTTGAGGACTGGCCTGGATTGAAGAAAACCAGTCTCATCAACAATAACATCCCTGACTAGTACGTATTATTCGCATTCTGGGTTCCAAACTTTATAGCCGTTTGGTTCATAACCCACTAGTATAGTTTCCATGATTTTTTTTTTTTTTTTATCAAACTTGGTGTTACTGATTTTATTGTGAACGTAAACAGTTGAACCAAATACTTTCAAATATTTAATTTGAGATTTTTTTATCATGCCACATTTTGAATGGTGTTTTTGAAAGTTTCAAAGCTTTAGTTGGGCTCAAATGAATTAAATAAACAACAGTCAGTAAGTACTTCATCGCCCCAAACACTTTGTCTAATTGAGCACCGTTTATCATGGAACAAGATTTTTCAGTAATGGTTCTGACCATACGTTCAGAAACGCCATTCAACTGTGGTTTTCTCGGAACTGTTCAATGATAAGATATCCCTCACTCTACACAATACATTTTCATTTCAGTCTATAGATATTCGCCACCATTATCACAGTATAAGTTGACTAATCTTAACTTAAACTTAGCTTCGCTTTTAGCCACGAAATCTTAAAAAGTAGCGAACACGTCTGATTTATAGATTAATAGGTAGGTACGTAATACAATAACGCGTATACTCGTCAACAAAAAGTACAAAGTAGTTTTTGCTGTCGTTTGTTGGGGAGTAATAAGTCCATAAACATCTGAGTGCACAATAAATAATTGCCGTTTAACATAACTTTTATCTTTAACCTGATTGAATGGAAGTCGACTCTGTTTCCCATTTATACAGGCCTAACACAACTCATCATCTGGCATTACAGTTTCGATTTGGCTGTTGTCATCAACCATTTTATTATTTTTAGTTTCGATGAATTTATTTTTACTAATATGACTAAAGCGTTGATGCCATACTTTGTACATATTTTTATTACTGCATACAGATACATATTTAATTTATGAGAAACAGATTTACACTTATTTGCAGATGCCATTAAGTCTACAGCAATTAAATTATTTTTCAACATACCTTGCATAATGGTTTTATTATCCTTACGTATGTGGGCTCCATGCTGGTCGAAAATGACTGTCAAACCAGCACGTTGCATTTTCGATACAGGCAGCAGGTTGTATGGTACCTCAGCACAGAAGACCACATCCTCTAAAACTCCTTGAACGCCCATGTCGCTGGTCACATACATCGTTCCCTTTTTGGTATCTGAAATAAATTCATAATTTTTAGCAATAGAAAATTTTAATGCGGCTGCAAAACGGTGTGACTAATGAAAAGATCTTCCCAGTTTATAATATGGTCCGATGCTCCAGAATCCAACAGGAAAGTAACTTTGCTTCCAACATCATCCCCTTGATAGTCTCCCATCATAAAAGCAAATCCAGATTGCTCGACGAGGATGTTCCACTGATCTCAACTGCCTGGACCGTCCTTGTCCTTTTCGTATTTTCTTTTGAAGTAGAAACAGTCGTTTTTCACATGCCCCTTATGGCCACACTGATGACACTTCAAGAACTGAGACTTCTTCTGCTTGTTATTCTTCTGGTAGTAGCTACTATTCCCTTTATTATTTTGAGAATTATCGAATTTTCTTTTTCGGAATTCGTGTCCATTTTTTCCGTTCAACTTGCAAAACTTTGACACTGGTATCACTGGACTAATTTTTCAACTTGACTTGATCCAAAAGCCTTGTTTTAACGAACGCTAGCGTTAAATTATCCTCTGATAAAGTTTCGTTCGCAGTTATCACACCATCATAAGTTGCGGGTAGGATGAGCAACAAATGAGCTACCATAACGGTTTCTTCCAACTTCGCACCGGCGGCTAACAATTCGATTCAAATCGTAAAATGTTTTATGAGTATGACGTCACCTTGCAGTTTCAAAATCAACATTTTTTTTTTTCGTAAAGCCGTTTGTACAAAACATCCAAACTTTTCAAAATTTCTTTCGCCGTATTCTTTCTCAAAACCGAGGCAGGAATTTGATAAATACTCGAAGATAACACTTTTTGCTAACAGGTTATTTTTCTCCCACAAGTTACATCGAATTACCGGATCGTTGTCAATAACTTTTATCACATCCATACCATTTAACAATGCCGTATTCTAAACTTCCAGACACTGTATTTTTTCCCATCGAATGGCTTGATATTACGTTTAGTTTTTAAATTATCCATTTTTAAAAGTTCGTAACGGACTTACTTTTAATCACTTATATTGCAGTAAAAACGTAACCTGGACCCATAACCTGTAGGAAATCTAGGTTCTAACTTTTAAATAAAACGAGTTATGGGCTTTATATAACTGTAAGTATATTAAAGCCAATTGAAAGTCACTAGGAAGGTTATACGTCCGTCTTTACTAAGGCGTATACAGCAAGTAAGATAAAATAAAGATGGCGGTTAGAAGAGGAGATTATTTTGATTAAATAAGTACCTACAACATATCGATTATTACAGAATCGACTAAAGATTGATTTTTGTAAATAAGTAAATCAAATAAATCAACAGGGGCAATCCCTAACACCAGGTGGAATGACAGCTCACTACACCTTAGTTTTCACGGTGATAGCAGTGCTGAAGCCCTTACGTGAGCGAGATGGTGTGCGGCAGGCGCGCGTCCAGCGCCCAGGCCAGCAGCGCCAGCAGCTGCGCGCACAGCGCCAGCGCCGCCACCGCGCGCGCCGCCGGGCTCGCGCCGCACGCCGGGCCCGGCGCCACGCACTCCTTGTTCTGCCGCACTGGACGAACGATGACCCATTTTAAAACAACCAAACTCGAAAGGAAGTCTAAGGCCCACTTGCACCACATCGTTGTGTCTGTCTATCGTTTGAAGATGATAGAGACGGAATGATATTTTATATTTGTTTAACGCTAAACGTATGTTTAGTGATTTGTGGTGCAAGCGGGCCAAGTCTTTGGAGCAAATAGTTTTAGAGGCCAGCCATGTGTGTCGAAGAACCGATAGCCGTTAGAGCAGACGCGGATTCCTTGAGTGCAGACTGCGAATCGGCAAGCGTAGTGTGAGATGCCCTTTAGCTAGAAAGAACTTAAATAGGCGATTGTGTACTTACGCCAGTCGGCAACTTGTGAGTAGTCGCCGTCCGTGTTGATCCAGGGCGCCACGATGTGCAGCTGCGGCCTGTTCGGAGGCTCCTCCTCATTGTCCTCGCCTATGAACTCCATGTCTTCTATACTTTCACTGAAATTACAACAAAACCGCTGATATTAGATAGCAAATACGCATGATGGGTACGCACAGCTAGATACATCAAGCTATACATAACCAGTATAAGCTGACTTCTGATTGTCCGAAAAATCTATACAGTGCGAGGTCAGCTAAAACTGGAAATGTATAGCTTGATGTGTAGCCGTGTGTACCAGATGCATCGCCATCGCAAGTGCATAGCCATTTGTCAATCCAGAGACAAAGGTAAGACGTCTTATAATTATGTGCTTGTGATTACATCAACAACCATAAATACAGGGTGACTGGGGCATCGATGCGCAACCAGTTACCGTACATACCATACCGTTACCATTTTCGTCGGTTATTAGAAAAAAGGTGGCATCCTGTATAAAACACCCTGTTTCAAATACAGTAAGAAAGACTGCTTGGCAACAGGAATAGGTAATTTTAATGTCGAAGATTTGTATTTTGTATTATTTAATTCTCTTAATTTTTATTTAAAATTAAAATATCTGTTTGTGCAAATTAAATAAAAATATGTTTTGCATGCCCATGTGATGGTAGAGCATGGAGGTCTCTTATAATAAAACATCTATTACTAAATACCCATGTTTGCAAACCAATAAATGATTTGATTTGATTTGATTTGATTTGATTTGATTTAGACAGTGAAACGATGCATAGTCTTAGCTAAGTCACGCATGTTTCATTTGACCCTGAAGTTTTTAACGAGTGTACCCCTTCATTTTCAACACTTTCAGTCGACTGCACGTCAGTGGTAATCTGCTCAAGATCATAAAAACTGGCCTCACATTCTATTGAAAGTCTATACTAGTTCAATAGACCAATAGTACGAGTTTCAATAGAATAAGAGGCCAACTTATCTGGTTTTGTTGCCACTGACATGTGGTCTGCTGCACAAGGTAAATGAAATGTGCTCATGTGTATGTGAGGTGTTGATGGCTTAATATCGACACCTCCATGCAATAACATAAAAAAAAAATGCATTTTTTCTGTACTATCATTGCAATTCTATTCCCTTTCGTTTCTAAAATAAAAACATTTATGTAACTTAACACCTTGGAGTTACAATTATCTGACCACAAAAATAAATTAAACTACAAAAAAACTAAATTGTAACTCAGACATACAATGTTTGTCCTCGTAACTTATATGTCATTTCACTGTTTTGTTTTTCACGTAAGTCATGAAAACCCATGAAAACAATTTTTCTTTTACAACCTAACCCTACCTATTTATAGTCCGCCTAAACTATATTAAATAGAGCCAGCTTCAAAAATTGTATGGGGTGTTTTGAGTTTGCTATAATTTTTCAAACTTTAAAATCGCTGTCCTGTAAAATCACAAAAAGTGAGTTACGATGTTATTGCATGGAGGTGTCGATATAATAGTTTTTTTTTCTTCTTTCTTTTGCAACTGAGCCAATGTTGACTATTCTGCCAGCATCATGAATATTATAGTTAACAAATTAAATAACTGTAATTGTAATTTTATGAGTATGACTAACATTACAGATGTCAGTTAAGGAATAGTATATTAGTTATATTGCATGTGGGTTGTGAGTTAAAATCTCACATCAATCGAAATTCTTTTACAGATTATGAAAATATAGACTGTTAGGATTTTGTTTCTTAGACTGACAGTGTAATGTAGACAAATTAAGCTTTAATTAATTAATTAAGAGTGTATAGATAAGTATACATTCTATTGTCTTATCGTAACACAGTTATAATGGCCCAGATAGATAAGTACTGATGGCCTCAATGTCTCAAAATTATAGATTGTCTGGAGGCATATTGAGATTACTATAATCTTCCTTTCTGCTGTGCAATTTTACTGTTAATTTAGGATTTAGAACTATGAACATTCAAATACAAAGTATATCATTTAATCTAAGTAGAGAGAATATCTCGGCCAGCTTGGATTAGTAAATAAAGACAGGAAAAGATTGAAAAGACAGGCAAACTTACCTTGTATCATATGTCATATAAACTGGAAAAATATACTTAGTGAGCTGCCGTATGCGTGACCTGCGTAAAGCTGCCAGTGACTCAGCTTGTTCGTTGTATGTACTGACTTTGTTCTCCAGCTCCATTCGCTGCATCTGAGCATGCTTGCCGAGGCTTGATACCCGTTTATGATACCTCGGTAACTTTAATATTAATTCATTGTTGTGACTTTTCAGTTCTGTTAGTTCTCTCCGTTTCTCCGCAATATTACTCCGTCTCTGCTCTATAGCTAGTCTGAGGAGGTCTAGTTTGTCTCTGGACTGCTTGGCTTCCGTCAATAATGTGTCCTTCTTCAGTTTTGATGCTAATAACTTTTCACATCGGTCTAATACATGTTTTCGGTTGACCTTTACACGGAGTAGTTTTCCTTGTTTTTCTGCATATCTGTGAAGTTAGATTTTTGACCAATATGTATTAAGTATGTTTCTACATTGTGTAGGTAAGTGTAGTATTATTAAGCCTTGCGTCTACTAACACCCATTGTTGGTTGTGACCCCTGGCACTAATACACAAGTTAATTTACAGTGAAAGGTCTAAACAGCAGTCATGTATGTTTGTATGCTTGGGGAATATTAAGTAGTACCTGTTTATTTATTTTATCATTAACCATTAATATCCGTCTGCTGCGTAAAGGCCTCCCTACCCTCTTGCCACTTCTCTCTATCCAGAGCTGCCAAGGACTCCTATTAAATGCCGGATTTCTATTAAACCTGTTTATTTAATACATTAAATCCTATGAAACAGTACTTCAGCTTCTTAGTAACTATGTGTACACTTAACTAATTTTATTGTTAAAGAATAACAAAAGCTTGTTTCAATGCACAATGTTGTTAAACTTCAAATAAAAACTTTCTTCAACATCATAACAATCTTTTCGTTATTTTGTGTATCGGATAGTCTAATAAAATTCTAATAAGAATGAGCTAGGCAGTAAAAGTCCCAAGAGGTTAAG
Organism: Globia sparganii; assembly: GCA_949316385.1. Taxonomy (NCBI): domain Eukaryota; kingdom Metazoa; phylum Arthropoda; class Insecta; order Lepidoptera; family Noctuidae; genus Globia; species Globia sparganii. The sequence continues at coordinate 24,634,916 of OX438659.1, forward strand.
ATTCATTTATTCGAAAACCTGAGTCATAAAGTTGACTGTTGAAGCCACAACATGCTAACATGCTAACTACAACATTTACAATTCAAGGTTATGTAAGTTTGTAAACACTAATCTAATATCTGTCACAATAACAATGACTTATAACATCGTGTTTTCGCAGCAATAATCGTACTTCCTACTTATCTCGACGCTTTCAATCAGTGCAAACAACATTTCCGCATTGTTTACACATAAATGTGACGCATATGGTGACTCAAATAAATCGTAACGCGCAAATGGCCATTTCTTTAGCAATCTAAAATATAATTCGCTATCAATGCAGAGATAGTCTGAATGAGATAAATATAGGAGTTCATTGATATTGCTGCGTAATTAAGTTGAAAGAACCAACCTGTCCGCGTAAGGCATTGAGGAATGCACGAAATTGCCCGCCCTGACGCAATCCGAACAGTAAAAGTTCATTTTTACGGTGTAACAGAGGAGGCATTTCTTGTAGTGGCCATCACTCTCCGTGGAAGACACTCGGAAGTCCCGGGGCGCTTCACTTTCATTAAAATAACTCAACGCCATAGCATCCACAACACTTTTTCACGTAATTTCTATTTTGTAAATTGTAATGTTGAAACACAAAAACTTGTCATTTGTCAATGTCAGCTGGCGTTGTGCACAGATAAAATATTCTTTTACGACTTTACGTTTCGTTTTGCCGGTAGTAGGCTGTTAAATATCTAAAACTGAAAGAAAAATAAATAGAAAATATATGCTATGTAAGGACAATAGACGTTTATACAAATTAGTTTGAGTTTGAGGCAAATAAACATTGTGTGAGGATATCTCAGAAAACTTAGCTAATTACCACTATTTGATTATAAACTATAATATAATTAAATTATATATTATAATTATAATTCCTCGCCCTCGCTCGCTTTTAATTTAGTAACGGCGAATGTTTCAGCCTGCCCGATTGAATTTAACTTTAGGCATATTAACCCCGTAACAGTAATAAAAGCTTTTAAGCAAATAAAGATCAAATTGACCGAAGATCTTTGGGGAATGTCCATTAAAGTCTGTACCTCCATAATTGAGACTATTGCGCCTTATTTAGCCTTAGTATTTAATTCGTGTGTGGATCAAGGAGTCTTCCCCGATTTAATGAAATACAGTAAGGTAATACCACTTTACAAATCTGGGGACAGTAAAGACACTAACAATTATAGACCCGTATCCGTGTTACCGGTGTTCAGCAAGGTGTTTGAAAAGATAATGCTTAATCAAATGCTCAATCATTTTAACACAAATAAAATCCTTCACGATCAACCGTATGGTTTCACCAAAGGACGTTGTACGACCGACGCCGGTGTAACCTTATTAAAACACATTTTTAACACATGGGAAGAGTCGCAAGACGCCATAGGAATTTTTTGTGACCTCTCCAAGGCATTTGACTGCGTCGATCACGAAACCTTGCTTTTGAAACTTGAACATTACGGTCTTGGAAAACTTGCGCTCAGTTTAGTTAGTTCTTATTTAAATTATAGACAACAGCAAGTTCAAATAAATGGTGTCAATTCACTTGGTTTAACAGTAAAAACGGGTGTGCCACAAGGCTCGATATTGGGTCCTTTCCTCTTTTTAGTATATATTAATGATCTACTCCATTTATTAAAAAATCAACCACAAATGGTGTTATTTGCTGATGACACTTCCTTAATTTTTAAGGTAAATAGACGTGCTACAAATTTTGACGACGTAAATAACGCCCTACTGCAGGTCCAAAATTGGTTCACTGCTAATAATTTAGTATTAAATGGGAAAAAAACTAAGTGCATAAGATTTTCTTTACCAAATGTCAAGGGTAGTGATTGTGAGATAATATTGAATCAGGAGAAACTTGAATTCGTCGAAAAAACAGTTTTCCTAGGGATCACGCTCGACTCAAGGCTACAATAGGGTCCGCATTTAACATCTCTTGCAGGACGGCTCAGTTCGGCAGCTTATGCTGTCAGAAAAATCCGTCAATTTACTGATGTAGGTACCGCGAGACTAGTCTATTTTAGTTACTTTCATAGTATCATGTCTTACGGTATTTTACTTTGGGGACGGGCTGCAGACATCGATTCTATTTTTATTCTGCAGAAAAGAGCCATCAGAGCCATATAAGGGAACTGTTTAAGGATATTAAGACTGTGCCGACCGCACAGTGGCGCCCTCATCGTTTGTTTGGTTATTTCATACAATTTAGAATGAAAATGCAGAAAACAAGCACGTTAAGTTGTGCTTCACAAGATTATACGTTAATATTATTAGAAGCGGTAGTTTTATATTGTTTAGTTTTATCATAATCCTTAAAACGGTATATAGTGGCCACTTTTATCCGTTTTAAGGATTATAATGAAACTAATAATTTTGTAAAAATATTATTTAAAAAGAGTGTCCATGGAGTTTCTTGCCCGTTCTTCTCCATAGGTACCTACTACGCTTTGGAATGGGCAACTAGCTTCATTTTTTCCTGACTGACCGACTTCTTGACAATTCAAAAGTGCCTGTAAATGGTTTAATTGAAATAAATGCTTTGAGTTTGAGTTTGAGTTTGATACTTATAAAGACTGAGTTGATTTTTGTGTGAGCATTTGTAATAAAAACGTTCTATTTGTTGCGTGCACAATTGATACTAATTTTGTTATTATGAATAAAATTCAATTTGTTGTTTTGAAATTACTGCGAAAGAGCCAAGTGAGTAGCTTACGAATTTTTTTTTTGTTGTAATTTTTAGGTCAAAATATGATTTGCAACAGAAATAGTAACAAATATGTAATAATAGAATTAGTAGGTACCTATCAATAAAATCATTAATAGGTACAACCCTACTGATCATGATAATATAGTTGTTGCTAATGTTTTCTTACGCAAACCTTCAACTAGGTAGTACTGCAAAGAGACGGTTAAGTAAAACAGATAGGTACCGAAGCAGTTAAGGGCCTGTGCACATCACGTTTTTTAAACGCATCGTTGAGGCGCGTTTTAGAGACGTGCGTCGACGGCGCGCTTTTATCCTACAGAAGGTCTACAGGCTGCGTCTGACTCGCGTGCGTATCGCGTCCGTATCGCTACAAACGCGCGTCAACGGCGCGTTTAAAAAACGTGGTGTGCACAGGCCCTTATGCTGACAAACAGGGTTGACTGTTCTGTCATCATCACAAATGACACAAATTTATATAAAGCAACCCGGGATTAGTAAGATGTATGATCCATCGGGACAAGTTGCATAATGATTGTAAATCTTACCCTGATGATACTGTCTGCAATAAAATATACCTACACTCGATACAGAAACTTTTTTCCAAACTTCTATCAAGAATCAGATTTGACTACAATAACCAACAGATTGTTGATAAAGACAAAGACTATCCAAAAAACCTCTGGAAAGCAATAAAATCAATAGGTAGGTCACATATCTCCTAAAAATAATGAAACCTCCCAAAGACTGAGCCCCAATAGAGAAAAAGAAACACTTAAGTCCTGTAACTCGCACTCCAGCTCAGTAGGAACCCGTCTGGAAGACAAAATACTAGAAAAACTTAATCTATCTCATGAATTTTTAATAAACACTTACACATCCGTCGTATCAAACCCACACTCTCTTCTCCTTGAACCGACAGATTGATGATTACGAAATTATTAAAATTAATTAATTAATCAAAGTTGATAGTGCTCCAGGACCAAGACCTGACAAAATTTCGGTTATTCTTATCAAAAGAGCTTTAAAATCGTTACTGGTACCAATGATGCACATCTTCAACATGAGCCTTGAGATCGGTACCTACCTTCCCAGAATGTTGGAAAATAGCTGCGGTTTCCCCAAAACATAAAAGCGGTCCCATTGGGTTTCATTTTGACAGCTCAACAACATTCATTGCGTTATTTACGTTGTTGAGAAGACACACTTTTCGAACATATGGAGCAATGGATTAGCAATATGCTTCAAAATGATTAAAATTGAGAGTAATAGTGTGTTACGCAATTAGGGTGCAGATCAGATAACTACAGACCTATAGCACCGCTAAGCTCTGTCTCTAAAATGTTAGAGAGAATAGTTAACTCTTAACTCCCGTCTTATTTCTTTCATTGATAAAAATCATCTCATGTTTGATAAAAAATTTGGTTTCCGAAGGAATAGGTCCACCAAGGATACTGAAATTCTTCTTGCCGATTGTGTCTCCTCTCATATTGAGAAAAATTAAAAATGCCTTGCCAACTTACTTGATCTTGTAAAACGTGGTTATATTCTTTATGTGTAAAACCATTCGACACGGTTTAAGGTGGCCTTCTCCTTAAGAAACTAGAATGTAGAATACGAGGAATCTGCCTTGAATGGTTTAAAAGCTACCTGACAAACCGGAAATGGAAGTGAACAATAAAAACTTTTTTACAAATTAAAATAAAACAAACGACTTCCAAAAAAGACTACAAAGTGAAAAATAACTTTAATTCGGTAGTCGGTGGCAAACAATTAAAATGAGAACCCAACGACCCGACTTCCGAAATTAAAGTTAACTTTCACTTTGCAGTGTCTTTTTTGGAAGTCGGTTGTTTTTTTTTGTTATAAGTTCAAATTAGTCCTATTGAACGATGGTGGTAATGACTGCGCCACATTTTGGCTCCGTTGAGCATTTGAGTTCCCATTTTTGTGTACCTACGGATACAACTCATTTAGGTACGCACGGCTACACATCAAGCTATACATAATCAGTATAAGCTGACTTCTGATTGTACGATAAACCTATACAATGCTAGGTCAGCTAAAACTGGAAATGTATAGCTTGATGTGTAGTCGTGTGTACTTACCTGTTTAAATATTATAACTTTGGTGTAGGTCCAATGTTGACAAATATTATTTATAAAATACTAGCAGTTGCCTGCGTTTTCACTCGCATTCCGGATAAAAACCTGCAAAATAAAATAGATTTCCGTTAATTCTGCTTACCCACTTAATTAAGTTCATATTGTTATGGAGTTCTTTCGTGATGACAAGAAAGTCCTATTATTTGTCGTAGCCTGTAAGCCAAGTGTCAATAAATCACAGAATTAAGGTCCTCTCTATTTCGGAAAATTTCATGACATCAGCACAGTCATGCTCTCTGCGTTTCTTTATTTCCTGTGAATACAACTTTGATCATATTAAAAACTAGCTGTGCCCGCGACTTCGATCGTGTGCATGTAATTTTTTTGCACGGAATCTTAGATTTTTTTCAGAAATAAAAGTAGCCTAAGTTACTCCATAAAACATCACCTATCTGCCATTGAAAGTCCCGTAAAAATCGGTCCAGCCGTTTCGGAGATTACCTGGAACAAACAGACAGACAGACAGACATAAAAAAAAAAAAAAAAATTGTAATATGTATATAGATACAGAGGCCAGCACATTAAGCTACCAATCTGTCAAGTTTTTCCAATTGAATATGAACCTTATTCCTTTACTGTAAAGTTGAAAATCTATCAAAGAAATTTGACAGATTGGTGATGAGTACCGTAAATATTTTCATATGTATTTAGGCTGTTATTTTAACATTACAAACAGACACTTCAATTATATTTGTGATATAAGATGTATACCTAAATAATGATTATATAACCGCCAATCGATGTTGTCCAATGACTAATTATGGTCCCATATGGCCATACGCACTCGCAGGTTGATTGCGGTTCCGTGAAAAGACAGGGATTTAGTTACATAGGGTAAACAGTTAGGAACCTACTTTTGATTAGTTATTATAACACCTAAGTATCCACCTCAACTACACCAAAAAATATTGCGAATAGGCGCAGGAACCTCGGTTGGTAATCAATTTATCTTTTTCTTCCCTACATGGGCACCTAGCTAAGTAGGTACATATCTTCGTATATCCGGTTAAAAATAAATACGTGGAAGTGCGCAGTCTTGGCGTCGACGAAAGGGTCAATGTGGATCAACCAGATTGGATTACCGTGTGTCGGAGTAACGAGCAGCCATTTTGTTTTTATTTTGGCGGGATTATTTTTCGTCGCGGTCCGCCATTACGTAGGTTGCAGTTCAGAAACTAAGCTAACTTAGTTAGCAATAATGTTATCACGTTCCCAACGGTACTAATTATTATTTTGTTTTTGTCACACATGTCTAGCTGCTGCTGCATCATCATGTATTTCCCGGAGAGATAGGCAGAAGCGTGGTCGAATACCCACATTTGGCCAGTTCAGGGTTTGGAACAGGTATCAAAAGCGCAGGTTCTGTATCGGTACTCCGCGGTTCTTTATTTCGGTACCTAGGTACCGGTTCCGTACACCTAAGAAGTGGGTACCTACCGGTACAAATTCAAATAATTACCCGGCGCGGATCTCATTTGATTGTTGGTTTACCTAGCTATAGTTGCGAAGGGTGTGTGAAGTCCGTAACTCCGTAGACGTGCTACGAGAGCTACGACATCGCTACGATTGCTACGAAAATAAATTGTGTTTTATAAGTAAGGTGGTAGCTTTAGTTTTCCCATTCGTCAGTTTTTGATTGAATTCCTTTAGTTTTATGGAAAGATAAACCGCAATTTTTCATGTTTCACATCCAACCAGCGTTTCACATCGTGCGAACGCGTCCATTTTTGCATATGATGTGGCAAATTATTAATTCCATTAGCGGGGGCTGGCAATCACGGCTTAACGAATGTAACATTACATTACACACCACATATTTTTACACACATATTCTATGGGTTTTTTTGCGGGACAACCCTAAAGCAATTAACTTTGTTATGAATGATTGTTTTGACGTCTGTTTCCAAATTGGAATGATTTTATTTGAAATGTGTTTTTTATAATAAAAAATCTTTTCTGGGAAAGAAATGAGTGGTTTTTATGTGGATTATGATTGCTATTAATTACGTATTTATCAGAGCAAAATTCTACCTAATGCGGTCTTCGACAAGAATGTAAACATTATCAGATATTAACAATGTTAGAGCTCCTGTTTAAATATAGAACGCCAACGTTTTCTTTGACCTCACTAATTAAAAGTATTAGACATAAGAAAAATGCCATTTAGCCTTCCCGTGGTCAGTGTAATTACTGCTCGCTACAAAGGTTTCGGAACGCACGGCGGCTGATTTCCCTCGGGCGTGGGACGTGGTTTCTGCACGTTGTTTGCGTGGAATGAAGACGTCTGCGTCTGTGGTTTTCATTATACGGGAAATCTTGTTTAGTTTTGGTGTTAACAGCTTAACAAGTTTACAATCGAGGTTATGGTTTGTTAAGAGGAAATGCGGGTGATCTTTTCTCCATAGAAACGCTCTCGCCTGTTTTCTTTCTGGTTAATGACCATAAAGCAATAATGTTTGTTTGTTTGAACGCGCTAATCTCAGGAACTACTGGTCCGATTTGAAAAACTCTTTCAGTGTTAGATAGCCCATTCATCGAGGAAGGCTATAGGCTATATATCATTACGCTAAAACCAATAGGAGCGGAGCACCAATGAAGAAAGTTTCAAAATCGGGGGATTTTTTCCTATTGAGAGCTTCCGCTGCGTGCGCTGCGTAAACGGTTAAAGTTTCGCAAAAATCATATATGACAGAATTGTTCCCCTTTAAAAGCTTTAAAAAAAGTCCGCGACAGCATATGTCTATCTTTTAAGGTTAGCTCACTATAACCTCTTTTATGCTAACTAAATTTGTTCTAAAATAATGCATTATTTGCGAAGGTGTTTTTATAAACATGGTATTAATCCTTATCCAAATAAATACGTTATTCATCACATGTATTTAATTGTGAACAAAATTGCTTCTGACATCATTTGATTTCAATGTATATCTTAGGAGATATCATAGTTTTAAAATAATACTAATAATAAAGCTGAAGAGTTTGTTTGTTTGAAACACGGTTTGAAAGCTCTAAATCTCTGGAAGTATTGGTCGCATATATAAAAATATTTTTGCGTTTGATAGCCCAGTTCTCGAGGAAGGCTATATTCTATTAAACTTGACGCTAGGACCCTTAGGAGTTGAGCAAAAAGAAAAAAGTCTGAAGTTTTCGCCAAGCGAAAACGAAGTAATAGCGCAGGCCGGCGACACGTTGCGACGGGGTGGATCGGGGAAACAAAATAAAATTTACGCGGACGAAGTCGCGGGCAGAAGCTAGTAGAATAATAAATATTAACTACTTCTCGTATGTCCCTATGTTTTCCTTTTTGATGATACATTATTTTTAGAAGCACTAGAACCCTCAAAAAATGCCGATTTAAACCGCTGTCAATAGAAGCCTAGTGTACAAATTTGACAACTATTCATGAAAAAAAAAGTAAGTATTAAAAAAACCACTTAAAAAAAATTAACTCAAAATTATGAAATAACTTTAATTTCGGAAGTCGGTGTCTTTGGATCCGTATTTTATTTAGTTTTTTGCCACCGACTTCGGAAATTAAAGTCAAGTATTTCCTTTTTGAAGTCGATTTATTATTTTAAAATAGGTAGGTACGTTTTTATTTCGTAATTTTTAGTTTTAAGTAAAAACTGGAATATTTGTTTGTAATTAATAGGTAATAATGAAATTAAAGTCAAGTATTTCCTTTTTGAAGTCGATTTATTTTTTTAAAATACATAAGTAGGTAGGTACGTTTTTATTTCGTAATTTTTAGTTTTAAGTAAAAACTGGAATATTTGTTTGTAATTAATAGGTAATAATGAAATTAAAGTCAAGTATTTCCTTTTTGAAGTCGATTTATTTTTTTAAAATACATAAGTAGGTAGGTACGTTTTTATTTCGTAATTTTTAGTTTTAAGTAAAAACTGAAATATTTGTTTGTAATTAATAGGTAATAATTTTGTTGTAAATATTGCACTAGAATTTGACTAAGGTTTTGATATGTATTCTCTTTGACACCACACCAGTAGCTCATAACAATAAGCCAGGCCGTCACACTTACTAGTCCATATTTTGAAAACTACTGAGCCGATTTTAATGAAATTTGTACTGTTCCCTAAGCTGAAGTAAACGTAGGCAATAAAAAAAGAATGGTTACAATCTGATAAATAGTTGCGGAGAAATGCGTGGAAAAACATACATACGTCTATAAAATTTTGTATATTTGTTTGGAAGCCATAATAGATTATCATATGTGAATATATTGCAGTTCCAATAATATTACATACATACGTGTCGAGTTGATAACCTCCTTCTTTTTCCTTTTTTTTAAAGTTGGTAAAAAAGAAAAACATAGGGATACAGTATAAATCCTTCTTATTCAGTTTATAAAATATCTTTTAAATTGGTCCTATATTGGAGGAGGAAATAGACGAGAACCAAACCTCGAATTTCGACTTTTTACGAGTACTTAGGCTTTTTCAAAAGTCTCTCCGACCGCAAGTGTTCATGTCAGAGTTTGGTTCCGTTTTAGACCAGTTTCGGCAATTTTAACGTTTATTATAAGATAATTGTGTATCATATTAATTTAGTCAATCGAAACTACGTAGGTACCTATAATTTGTATGATATACATATGTAGGTATGCAGTTTGTACCTACGGTTGGCTATGTATGCTTTGTACATAGGTACCTATACATGTGAAGTAGCATTTTCCTGTAAGTAGGTAGTTTTCTAATCTTTCTTTGACGTGGGTATGAGAGGAAGATTAAAACATTGAAAATCGTAGTACCTATTTTCACCCTTGCCTTGTATCAAATCCCAATATCTCATCTCAATCGCTTTCAAATTTTCGTTGAAACTACTTTAAACTTGGTTTGCTAGTGAAAGGTACCTAGTGCCTTTTAAACACGTTGAAAATCAAGCGTTCGATCGATAGTCCATCGCATCAGGTGCAATTCTTAACACCACTCGTTAAAAAGCGACACTGCACTCGTAAAGTTTCGAGCGTTTATTCGGGACGCAATTTCATCTATCTTCTAGTTGGTTGTCATAAAGAGAAACGTTTCAGTATTGCAGATGCTACGTGTCGACTTTTACTGTTCTATTCTATTTAACTTTATTGGTTTTTATTGCTAGCGCTTTGACTTATAATAGAGTTATTGAGGAACAAACAACATACTCGTATAAACTGAAAGCTAGGAAACCTATTTTGTAGATGGCTGACTGATGATCTTGAGTCTGCTTTGTTATTCGAAATCTCATAGTCACGATCAGATAAAATTAACAGGTACTGAACCAGCAATAGCGATGCACAGAATGCCAGTTTTTTTTTGTAATGTGTCCCCAAAGTTGTTGTTGCACATCGAGCCTAAATTAAAATTTCACTAATGAAACTGAACGCGATCAGCATAGCTATACACAACTACTCGATACGCTTCCGTACCGTATCGAACATCAATCAATGTTATCGTAGGAGTCCTATAAACGCTGTTTACAAGTCCAAAACCCGAAAATTTTGTGTCTAAATCAAACAGACGACCACTATTCTTCCGACAGCTGTTTGCTATCGGGGACAAGGCAAATCAGGTTATTGAAATGTGTCATTTTCGATACGATAGCTTGTCGTATGGTTGTGAATTAGGGTGCCGAACTTCTAAACCACATTTAAAAGCTGTCAGTGCCATTATAAAAAAAAAAAATGCATTGAAATCTCTTGAACGCGTTTAGTTTCATTGGTGAAAGTAGCCACATATTTAAGTAACAGAGATCACTCATACCTATTTCTTTCTGAAGCTAGATTTGTCATATATCGTCCGGATCAACAGTGGCTGACAGTGGCTTAATATTTATCAAAAACATCTCCTCTATAATACTGTTTAGAACAGAAACTAGACCGTCCTCCGCAGCTAGAATCACAATGCTGCAGCTAATTTATTCATTTCGGTCGGACGCGACGTCTGGGGGACGGCTCTTGGCTCCCAGCCTCCTATAATATATGCTAACACGGGGTTTTTGTTACCAAGGAGCAGCATTTAGGCATTAATCATGACTTTAGCGAAATCTGGTAACTCTAGCCTGCACAAGAGTAGCTTATGTGAAAGTGCAGTAGGTACGAGAATGTCAATTGAAATTTATGTGTGTTCATTCTTCATACTTATTTGAAAGTATCTTAAAAATGTTTGTTATCTACTAAATCATAAGTTCTGTAATTCAAAATTAAACTGGTTGCGAAAAACGATAAAGTTTAACATCTTAATGTTAAACTGTAAGTATCTCAAGATCCAAGGTGTTGGCGTTAAGTGTGCCTGGTAATTTATTCAGGAAGCAGTTCCGGCAGGTCTGAGTGATTTCCCCGAGGGCCACATCGCGGCCATCATCCGGAATGGTCCACCTAAGGCATGTGCATTCAAACTGGACGTATCGGAACATTTTGTATTTTGCTGTAAGTTTCGGAACACGCATAGGTACCTAAATGTGTTAAACTTTTCGAGGAAGGATACTAGAGTTCTGTGACCAACAGCAGAATGGATACTACAAGCTTTGCGTTAAACTGAAAATGAATGTCAATGTAACTCGACAATAATTTGGCTGTGTCATCTCTACGACTCTACTAGACGCTGCAGAAGTCTAGATAGTCAAGGACAAAATACTCGCTTTCATATAGGGCTATTGTATAAATAGCACTAGTTATTCCCAATGCAACCAAAGCGTCACCTAATAGTTCTAGTTTATACCGAAAATGTAAGTATCTACTGACATTCGCCGGACACATTGTGACAGTCGGACAGATACCTACATCTTGCAGATTTCCCCCGGGTGGGTCGCATCTTAGTATAATACGGTTCACAGATTAATAAGTAAATAGACTGCTAGCTGCCAACCATCTTCCTCATAGAGGGAGCTGCAGTGAGCAATATTAAACGATTATTTTTAGACCCGGGACAACCGCCCAAAACTCACGCTAGTACGAACATCTTTATCTTCTTACATAGCATAAAATAAAGACGCTTTACGTATCCGTCTGTGTGGTTGTTTTAGTTCTTCTAAACTGCACAATGGATTTTGATGTGGTTTTTACCATCAGTTAGAGCATTAAATATCCCGTACGTTTTATGTGTATAATACTTACTTTAATTTTAGATATTGCACTTACATTTTTATGCTTTATTTTATTTTTAGACCCTTTACTTACCTACTTATTAGCCTCATCATTGTTATCTTAAGGGGAGAGCGAGACAGCTCCGAGTGCTGTGACACAAGTACTTTTGTAACTTATTGGGGATGCACAATGTTTAAGTAAATATTTGTGTATTTGCAGATACAGAAATCTCAATGTTTTCCCCTGCAAAGCGAGGTGCGTGTCGCTATTTATGTAATAAATGCAATTTTTTTAGTACTAGCTTAACTCCTGACACAGATTTCAACGTTGTGCTTCTGCAGTAAATTCATATAGGTATCTATCTATCTGGTCGTTTTTACTCTGTGTCTGAACAATAATACGTCTGATCGATTAGCATTCCCTCACTGGATACGTTGTTCAGATGGGTGTATGATGCAACGAAGGAATCTAGTTGTTGCTAATTTATTCATGGCGGGTGAGGGATCTTTATAGATTTCCCTTGAGTGGTTTCTGCAGATGAGGATTGATTTTGCAATGCTAAAAAGCCGGCAACAAATGTAGATGTGCTGTTTAAATTATGGGCAGTTGACAATAAGACTATGGCAATGGTGTAGAATATAAAACTATGTAGCTATGTAGGGAATACTCGAGTTTAAAATCCGTTGACCTGAAAGCTAGTTTAAAATTAAGAAAGCTATATCTAAATAGGTGTGTTTAGTATCTATGGTTGGATCCCAGTGTACCTACGTTGTAAAGAGAAACTAAACGAGGATTTAATAAAGAAGGCAATAGTTTTACTCCCTCAATTAGTTTAAGCTTATAAAGAGCAGTAATTAAAGTGCAGCTAATTTATTAAGAGGCCAGCGCTTGATTTCCCGCGAGCTGGCTGCTTGCCGGCAACATCCGAGATTGCTGATACACAGCAAAATAAGCCACTCTGTCTCTATAACTATGTATATATAAAGGTACTTAATGAAGAGTTACGTTAGCGATTACTTACGGAATATTATTATTAGTATGAGCAGAGTAGCACTTCTTTTAAATGAACACTTAATATCAACATATGGCTGATGGCAATCATCAATGAGTTTTCGGCTCATAAGTAATGGTGATTTTTACATCATATATGGGTCATGTCTGTGACTGTGTATTATATCGTTATATGGAGGCCAAAGTTCAGCTCAGTCTTCTACGAGCTAATAATAAGAGTATACTCCACTATCGACCACAAAAGCTTGCAGCCGGGCTGCAACTTTAAACTTAGCTTAGGTTTATGACACAACTACAAACTCAGTTTTAGTTGTTCGAAGTTAACAACGAGCGAACTTCATCGAGACTTTTTGGAAAGTTGTTACAAAAATTGAGTTATAATTTCTGAGAAAGATATGTCCGCGGGGACTTTAGTTGTGAAATTCAACGGCTTGTGGTTATTTTATGATAAATATGGCGACAGGTTGAGGTAGGCTATTTAGGGAGAGTCCCGGAGGAGTCTGGAGTGACAGACGAGGTCACGTTGAAGGATAGGTAACTGTTTAGTAGATTGAGTGGGGTTACTTACTAAAATTATAATTTTCGGTGACTGATTTGATTTCAAAATTTATTTAGATGTCTGTGCATGCTTCAGCGATAATAATGATAGTGTTGCAGTTATGAATGTGTGTTAATTACCTGAGGGTGATATCAACTTTGATTCCTTTATCAATACAGGATATAAATTATGCTTTTAATAAACAACCGCACCTGATTTAGACTTGTTAGTATTAGGTATAGGTACACCTAAGTAGATAAATATTGCTAATGTATGAAGGTATATCAACCAATACTACAGATATTGGGATATATTATATGTTTTTTTCTTCTGCGGTTTTCCACATGTACGTTCACCAAGGGAACGTCCCGTTTACCGCTGGTTCGAACACTGCTTATCCCAGCGAACACGACCCTGATGAATGTTCTTATATTTTTAAGTCAGGGCTGTCAACTTTAGATGTTTTCATCTCATCATTCAAGTAATTATTCCACTGACTAAGATCCGTCTAGTTATTTAACAAGAATAACTCCTCTTGCACACAAATGTCTTAAATTATTTCATGCAAACACAACAGAATTAACATCTTACCCATCTGAGGTAATAAACAATACACATAATTACTATTTTTATTTAACTCCTGATCTTTCTAAAGGTCCACCCACAAACCTATCGACCGACCACAACATCATAACCCACATTTTTACCAACATGTACGGTTGGTAGCCCTGTTTGCAGCGAAGAAGGAATATTTTAAAATGTTGGCATCAACTCGGATTCCTCCAGCAACATATTTTAGGCATCCATTTAATTTTGTATCAAAGCGAGACATTGTCGCTTTATACTTTTTAACTTGCTTTATTGCTTCTCCGTGGAAATAATATAACTTTGTTATAACTGCGGTTATAAACGTAATAATACATTATTCATTCCACTGGTTTTATTATTGGATTTCTAGGAATGGTTCTGGCAATTAAAAATTTTGCAAACTTCTATGCGTTAACTTTTTTCCGGAAAAGAACCGTGAGTGTTACGGAAAATGAAGTAGGTAACGTTATGGGGATAGGTTGCAGCGATGTCCAAGATACTAGGTTAACAAATACAAATGTCTTCTCTTCGTGCCTTCTTTTCAAATATTCTAATGAACATTCTCTTCATTTTGTCGTGATTAGCGCGTGCTTCGGAGTTAGCACGCCGTCGGATGGCCGAGTTGTCGTGATTTCATTGATTTATTTTTTTAAAAACATGCATATTCTTAAATACCGCATTATAATATCCACTGTGGTAACACTGTCAAAGTACAAATTAATAATATTGTAACAAACTTTTAAAATGTATTTCCACTATAGCAACTAAATGTATTATTTTACTTTGGCAACACTTGGAAATAATGGTTTATGATGTTAACGTTATTTCCGGGTGGGGCAAATGTCGTTTTAAAATGGTTAACTGTGTAGTGCAAGTCAGTCGTCGATCGATTGTGAAAGAGTACAGTTGTGCGATTAAAAAGTGTCAGCAAGAAAAGGGCGTTTTTCTTAATACTTTAACATCCACGAACGAAACGAACCAAAACCTGTTACAACTAAAAGTAGAATTTAAACCCCGTAACGTAATTTCACGGCACTCTTTAAACATCACTGAGTCGTTCCACCGATCCTTACTCAACTCAGTACCTATTTACGATCTTTAGTACTCACTTGCTCTCAGTAAAAGAGATACCTTCCTAGAAGTGTAGATCTGAATTCCTCCTTAAGCTCAATGGAGCGGCTCTGAGAGCGTCTGGTGAGAGCTAGGCGAAGGTTTCCGATCAGTGAGCCTTTCCACTTCGCTTCACATACGATGCACTGTTGAGACGGCTACGATAAATTAAGATGCTATACCTATTTAAGGAAAGATAGATAGGGGTCACGAGGGTTTCAAACTATGGTGTAATAATCCTCAACGAATTAAGTCTATGTCTTGGATGGCTGATCCTTATCCATTCCATATACCCTTATTATATATGTATGTATGCAAAATATTGTAAAACATTTTAAAAGAGTAACGGTGGAGTTTCTTGCCCATTCTTCTACATACGAAAACTACCTTTTGGAAGGGGCGACTAGAATCAATTCTATTTTATTGTAATTTTTGACGTTCAAAAGTGCCTTTTACGTGCCTATTTGAAATAAATTCTTTGACTTTGACTTTATCATTCTGTAAAAAAAAATTAAAGGAAAAGTCTCCTGTCTTATTTCACTGGTACCCATATTTTTTTCGTTATGATAGGTATAACCTAACAGTACCTACACACCTATCTACTTCTTGATTTTCAATTTTTCGGTAAAATACCACGACTTTTCTGTGTCTAGGTATTTATTTTGAGAGTCATCAGATATACTAGGGTCCAAGGCCCTCCCTATCTACCTTATCTCGATCAAAGCATCACGTCCTAGATTTCAAAACTCAAACTCCAAGCTTACGAACTTCGGGCCGTCGCTAGTCATCTGCCGTTAACACATCCGACGGAACCCGCTTGCCGAGTACTTCCTACTATTCCCTTGCCAAATGTCGCACTCTACTGAACCCTAACCTATTCTTACCACTTCACCTCTATTTTCAAAACCATAAGGTCGTATCTCGCATGGACATCGGTCCTTATAACTTTGCTTCAACAATTTCCCTGTGACGGTGCTTTCTTTATGCGCACGTTCCTTCGAGACACTTTATTAGGCCTCTCTAATGCGTTCCGAAGGACTCATGAGGGAGAAAAATGAGTCTCGTAATGGAAATAATTCTAAAATATCGTTTTTTCAATTACGTTTACCGTATTACAGTCACCTAGTGTGCCTTGGGGTTGGAAGCAGCCGAGGTGTATAATTAATGTCGTGATACAATCAGGTCGTGTTTTTCAATTTCCGCACCTAATTAATTTTGATTCCACACGGAGAAAACTGACAAAATAAAGAAATAGGCACTGTCTATGGAAATTTTCATTCAATTAAAATGGTTTCATTGGATAAACATGTATGATTCAATGAATAGGTGCTTACTTTTGGTGTTTACTATTGACACACATGATTTTAGCAATATGACCTGTCTCAAAATTTCATAAAATCGTAAGTTTCTTGCAGCGCGTAAGCTATTTCACAGCGGGCCATAGACTTTTAAGTAAAGTTCCAATAAGAATGCAAAGAGTCAGAAATTTAAGAGATTTAATTACGCGATATAGCTACCTAGCTCGGAAGCATAATGTCAGTTGTAGAGTACGTGCGGTCGCAATGAAGTGCCTGGAGTACTTCCCCGACTTTAATGAACGCGAATGAGGACAACTTTAGATGAAATAACCTGAATTACTTGTGAGGTTGAGTTTAATATGTTCATGATGTAGACCTATATACATTTATTTATTTACTAGCTTTTGCCAGCGACTTCGTCCGCGTGGAATAATGACTTCCGGAAATTGAGGCACTAACTCTCATAGAGTTTAACCGATGTGCTCTTTCTTCTGCCGATTCTTGAGAACGCGTATTTCTCATTCAACGCGTTTTTTAAGACAATAGCGGGCGGACGCCGGCGTCCGCTTGGGGCTTGAATAACTAAAAATATATCGTCGACCGTAGGTTCAATTGAGGTAAGGGACAAGATATTCAATGTCCCTTACCTCAATTGAACCTACGGTCGACGATATAACTACGTCTAATATATAAAATAATATATAATAAAACCTACTTCACTTAAAACTATATACCTATAACTACTATAATTAATAATACCTATACCTATAATTAATAAAAGTACCTACGCTTTTACCTACTTAATATTAAAAAAAACTGAACATAAATTAACCAAAACTTACCTACTACTAACTAACTACTACTAACCTATTACTACTTCACCTAAAAAGAAATCCTGTTTTCCCAACATTTCCCTTCACTGCTCTGCTCCTATAGATCGTAGCGTGATGAAAAGTATACTATAACCTGCCCAGGAGTATGAAGAACAATTGTACCAAGTTTCGTTGAAATCCGTCGAGTGGTTTTTGTTTCTATAACGAACATACAGACAGACAGACAGACAGACAGACAAAAATTTTACTGATTGCATTTTTGGCGTCAGTAACGATCACTAATCACCCGCTGATAGTTATTTTGGAAATATATTTCATGTACAGAATTGACCTCTCTACAGATTTATTATAAGTAATATAGATTATTACCACTTACATTTGTTTAACAGGTAGGACTAGGAACCCATACAACAATGTAGTCACAATTTCCACACTCGTGTAGCACCCAAAACCAATTTGATACCACCACCAACAAAAATGAATACATATGCAGGTAGGTAACTTGATTTAACACTTTAAATACCTAATTAAATGAGACAATTATTGAGTGAATCAAGTAATTTTCATGTTGGCCCTTGGTTACCCCTTAGAATCAACAGGGAATCAAATTGAGGAAAATGCGAGGCAGTCTCTTGAAATAGTCTCTTAAAAATGCTAACTAGTTGAATTACCAACTTTTTCTTATAGGTAGCACTTAACTGTCGCTGACCACGCGGGCCGCGCGACGGGGCAGACGACGATTTATTTAATTTAGAAGATGCGTAAAAGTAGCAGTGGGACTGCTACTTTTACGCATCATCTAAATTCTAAATTGACAAAAGAATCTATTCATATTAATTTTATAATTCTGTCTGTATGTTACCTTCCTCGCTCAATCTCTGAACGGATTTCGATATAATTTAGCAACGGAGATAGATGGCATCCTGGAGAAGGACATAGGTTAATTTTTGTCCCGGTCATGTTCAGGTGAGATAATTTCCGACATTTACGTGGGCGACGGCGCGGCGCGGGCAAAAATTGGCATTCTATACATTGTGTTTCAGTATTCCCTTTAATACGAGGTTAAGTGTTAATTTAAATCTGTCCCAATTATTCAATATTTTTGGTTCAATAATGAAACTCCCAATAATAATAATTAAACTTTATCTGAGAATATTATATTATTTCTCATTGGTTAGGCAGTCCATCCATAGTTCAACGCAACCGATCCACTATAGCCATCCAAACCTATTAACCCAATATGTTTTGTTCCTGTTCTTCAATATTCCTGCACCAACCGGCACCCTAATTGCGTAACACACTATTACTCTCAATTTGAATCATTTTGAAGCATATTGCTAATCCATTGCTCAATATGTTCGAAAAATGTGTTTGGACAACAACGTAAATAACGCAATGAATGTTGCTGATCTGTCAAAATGAAACCCATTGCTACTGATAGTGTGTTACGCAATTACCCCGCGGGGGTTGTCCTTGGGTGGACTTGCATAGTGCATACAGGGATAATTATTGGTTGATGCCTGCGTATCATTTAAAATTGTCTAAGGCGCACGCTTTTCTAAGATCCGACAAAGACAAAGACAAAGACATTTATTCGTAGGATATGGTAGGTACAAAGTTGGTTGGTATAAATGGATAAGTTCAACACATCCGCCGCTAAAAGCGGCATACGAATATTTACAATGCACAATGTGAACCTAATGTGCACGTGGGTAGGTATAAAACCTAACTTGTGTACTACTTAAACTCTAATAAACAATAGGTACAAAACACTTATACTAAACACTTATTTTATACTCTAATATACAACAACAAATAAAAATACAGCAATAACATTTCTATTATACAACTAAATAAATAAATCTACCTACCTATCTCATTACATAAAAAAAAAATCTATATATATGTATTATTTACCCTTATATTCAAAAAATTCTTTTAAACTGTAAAAAATATTTTCGAGTAGCCAATTTTTTAGATTTTTTTTATAAAAATTAAATTGTAGCTCTCTTATCGCTTTTGGAATATGGTTATATATTTTAATGGACATAAGGTAGCTGTTTCTGTAGTGGAGAGTAGGTACTATTACAAAATTGGTTTTTTAACTTGGTGGGGTCCCTTTTTGTAAACCTATTGTTTTCGGCTACTGTGGAGAAGAAGTGAGAGTATTTCTTGACAAATATGCCTATTTCAAAAATGTAAGTAGAAGATAGAGTTAACACCTTTAGCTTTTTAAAAATTGGTCTACAGCTCTCGTATGGAGCCGCCCCAGTTATTGCTCGCAAACATTTTTTTTGCGCTATGAATGCTCTTTGTATGTGAGATGAGTTACCCCATAGGAGTAAGCCGTACCTCAATACAGACGCTACGTAGCCGTGATAGGCGTTGAGTGCAGCTTCTTCATTCGCTGACTTACGTAGTTCTCTTAGTGCGTATACAAATCTGTTTATTTTTTTACATAGATTTTCAATGTGTATTCCCCAATTACAATTTTCATCTAGTGTTAGACCTACAAATTTTATAGTATTTTCTTTATTAATTATTTGGTTATTATGATTTAAGATAATTTTTGGTGGGTTTTGTTTGTAGTTTGCAAATTGAATGAATTTTGTTTTAGATAAATTTATTTTTAAGTTGTTTTCGTTTACCCAATTAATTATATCGTTGATGGTTTGATTTACTTCTTGTTGATGTAATGTTTTGTTAGTTTCCGGTATTATTACTGACACGTCATCTGCAAATAGTACGCACTTATGGTTTGTTATATTTGGTAAGTCGTTAATGTATAACAGGAAGAGAAGAGGCCCAAGGATGCTTCCTTGAGGTACTCCGGACCCATTGTGTCTAAATAAAGATTTATATACGATTGCAACAAGTTTATCATCAATACGGGATACTTCAACACACTGTTGTCTATTGCTGAGATAACTTTTCAGCCATTCTAACGCTGGACCTCTGATGCCGTAGCGCTCACATTTATCTACGAGAGTATTGTGGTTAACGAGATCAAAAGCCTTGCTCATATCTAGAAAGATTACTGAAACAGAGCGTTTTTTATCTATATTATCTGTTATGGACCTTACTAATGAGAATGCTGCTAGAGTTGTTGACTTACCTTTTTGAAATCCATTTTGTTCTTCATTAATAAGTTTATGTTTGTTTATATATTGAACTAGACGATTATGCATTATTTTCTCATAAATTTTTGAGAATATTGAAATGAGAGTGATAGGTCTGTAATTATTTTTATCTAGTGTACTCTTACTTACTTATGAAGGGGCTTAACTATCGAAATTTTTAATTTATCAGGGAAGATATGATTTTTGCACTTAATTTGAGTATGTGCGTAGAGATCTCATCATACCCTACCGACTTTTTATTGTTTACAGATATTATTATACGAAACACTTCGGTGTCAGAACATGGGTTCAAAAATATGCTAGAACTGTTCCTATTGGGTTGAGATGAACAGGTGTTTCTTGCATGGTGAGGTTTTATATTAGCAATATCAATAAAAAAATTATTAAAACAGTTAGCTATTTGACTCGGATTGCTTAAAATACAGCCATCGTCATCTATTGCATTTATTTGATTAAATGTTTTATGAGTGTCTGTTCTATTTTTGATGATATCCCATGTAGCTTTGTTTTTATTTTTAGATTTTAGTATGTAGTTAAGGTTTGAACATTTTTTTGAGAGATCAGAGAAGAAAGATATGGCAAAGACAATTAAACTTAACTCTAAAGTTAAGGTTCGCGGGCACATTCGCAAGAAGCTGGCAGTGTCATCACAACGGTAATGTTTTCTCATTGTATGTCCTCTTTTTTTTTAGTATATTCATGTATTTGGTTATGTATATTTATTTGTGCTTATATTTACATTATATTTATAGTTTTAGTAGGTTTATGCGTATCCTTATATTTAACATATTTATTTTTGAATTTTCATGATTGCACCTTCCGCACTGCAGTGCGATTCTATAACCATCTCACCGTGAAAACTTAGGTGAAGTGAGCGTGGAGTGAGCTGTCAGTGTCATGCTGATGCTAGGGATTGATACTCTTGACAGCTCACTCTAAGCTCACTTCCCCTAACTTTTCACGGTGAGATTTTTACAGAATCGATCGGCTGTTTGTCTCTGCATCACCCAAAGGTTGACTGGTAGAAAAGTTCGCCTCTGTACATTTATGTGCTTGAAGTATTGAATAAATAATTACGATTAGTGTTCGTCGGCTGGCTGACTTGATCTGGTACCTCGTATCCCTCCTTTTCCTTCATGTTGTTATTGTTATATCCAGACCGTTCAGAGTTATGTTCGTAATCTACAGGTGCCGTGAGCCGTCTCCGCATGTGGATAATCCCTTAATCTCTCGTGACGCCAGCTGCCGGGGGAGAGGCACTGAAGGTTATTAGAATATTTTTGTGTACGGTTTTAATATGAGAATATTTGAGCCATTGTTTGTTACTTATGTGAGCACTGAGCAGTAAAATACACAATGATATGTTATTCAAATTACTTATGGTTTAAAAACAACTACATTTCTCTAGACACCAAGTTGACTCTTAGCTATTATTATAAAAATTGTTTGATACTTTCAAAACAAGTAGGTACAACCTACCTACCTATCTTCCTAACTATACATTGTCAACTCATGCTTATGTTCGTCGAGGAAGATTATGTGTATTTCATACAATATTCCCACTAAGTACCTAATAATAGCCACACGGGTCGATCGATCAGGTTAAGTTACGCTTGCCGCTGGTGGTCCGTGGGTGGGTGACCATCTTTACGTACTAAGACCCCTTCGTTGCTCGGAAAGCACGTCAAGCCGTTTGTCCCGGCTGTCATTCGTGGATCTTTGACAGTAGTTACGGGTCGTCAGAAGCCCGAAAGTCTGACAACCAGTCTTACCGAGGCGTATTGTATTACCCAGTAACTGGGTCGTGGAGGTCAGATAGGCAGTAGCTCAATGTAATATACTGGTATTCAGCTGCATCCGGTAAGACTGGAAGTCGACCCCTAATATAGTTGGTAAAAGCCTAGGCAGATGATGATTCCCATATTTCATACAGTGCTTCAATATCAGTCTATATAATTTTTATATCATGTTTTCCGCTAATAAGTGCGTACTATGGTATTCGTACTCAACTACGAGTATTCTACGTACAGTCGTTCGCGTCAGAACTGTGTGGCATCGAAGTAATTCAAAAGTATGTGATTGTAAATTATACCAAACATTTACTACTTCGACGTCACACAGTTCTGACGCGAACTCCGTTCATTAGTATTGAATTTCTGATTTTCATCATCTACTTTTGCTGTTGACTGTACGACTGAACAATTAAATATAGGGGGGTATAGCACTGACGCGCGAACTATAATCATGAATTCAGCACATGAATATCTACGCGATCAAAATGTATGAAACAGCGAATTTTTTTTTAAACCAACGAAACGCTTCAACGAAGGCGTTTCCACTTTTCCAGAACCATGTCCTACTGAATCTATGGTAATAGGCTGCGCGGCGATGTCTTTCATTCTGCTCGGCTCCTAGGTTCTAGCGGGATGTTAAAAAGCCTTCCTCAAAAATAGGGCTATCAAAAGCAAAAATAATTTCTCTAAATCAGCCTGGCAGTACCAGAGATTAGCGCGTTCAAACAAACGAACAAACTCTTCAGCTCTATTATTGATAGGTGTAGATTATGATTTATGATTCTACATTACTCCAAATTAAACAATCCTACACTCGGATATTTTCGACAATATTTACTTCAATTAATCTTCGTAGATTTCATCGAATCAAAATACATATAAACGAAGTTTATTATAAAATGAAACACAACACCGTAAACAATTTTCCATAGGTAGGTAATTGGTTTATTTGTCGCGGAAACAAACAAAGTGTACGCATATAAAGGAAATTTATTTAATATTCAAGCTCGAATCATTTTTCAATGGAAACGTTTCTGATTGACTTTTTAAATATTAACTGTAGAATATAAAATATGTTCGTTGGGAGTGCACTCAGTCGCGCGTGCAGGTTTGATAAATGTATTCAAATAGTTAAAACAATTTAAACAGCAAATTGCATAAAATTCTTGTTTATTGGTTGAGTAACTTTCAAAAAATGAAAGATATTTTTTCCAGATAATTTATGAGGATAAAAGATATAAAAAATTAACTTCACAGACTGAGGTAGGCAGGCATGCCAGATGTGTGTGAGCTCGCCAAAGAAAAGGGTCCTAAATGGCAAGCGAACAACAAAAACAAAATACAAAACTGCAATATTCAATATTCATATATTCCATAGTAAATAAGCTTACGATCTAACTCAATTATATTTAACAGTGGGTCATAAGCCACCGCCATTTTAAATACTATTGAGAGAGGGCCGCGGAGGCGTTTTGGGGATTATCAGTAATCCCAGGGCGCGGGGATTCGCGAGTAGCTTTTTAAGAATCACAAATAATCGCTAAGTCAAAGTGGGAGGGGGAGGAGGGCATAATTTTGATACTTTATGGATGTTCTTTTGTTGTTATAAAGGTTTGAAGGAGGATAAATAGTTCTGTTCAAGCTTTTAGGAGTTTCATTATTGTGTTGAAGCAAGTTAAAGGCAGTATGTTAAGAAATTATTAAGATTTTTAAAAATTTTTATTATTATTATGTTCTTGTCTTATTTTTCTTACCTAAGTACTAAATCAATGTGAATGGTTCTTCTGTTGTCCTGCTCAGAGGACTCTTATGGGAAAATCCAGGCTGTATACTACTGCTTCATCAAAAGTTCGTTCAGCTCCTAGAAAATCCAGGCTGTATACTACTGCTTCATCAAGTTTCTTCGTCCATAAAATAGGTTACACACAAAACAAAAAAAACAAACCAATAATGTGGATCATTCCGTAAACTAATTTCAGCAATGCCAGTACTCTAAAAATGTTAAAACTTGGCAAATCCGGTCATAACTAACAAATTACAATTTTTCCGTATACAGCGTCCAGAGTGCCGGGGGCGGCGGGATCCGGAATTAAAGCCGTCCACTCTAATACAATTGCCGGACCAGCAATAACTGCAGCTGGCGCTGGTCGCCTCTTTTTGTAACGCGCGAATGTCCATTGTTAAGCACATTCCACGGTTTAATATGATAACAGTGCTTATATTAGTTTTTGTGCCCTTTTTCTGTCGGTTTTCAATTTAAAACGAGGTGGGAAGTAATTTGAGCGCGCCGCTGTGTATATGTAACGCGGAAAATGAAAGACTATAAGTTTATGATCCTTATGTAAAGATATTTATTTAAAGTAATGTGTCTTTTGGGGCATCTGAATAAGAATTGCAGGCACATTTAGCACCTCAAGATAGGAATATCTATAGGTACACAGAAGGACCACCCAGTGACAGTTGGTGGCAGCTGGTCATATAACCCACAGACATTGTGAGGATGACATCACTGTCACCAGTGACAATCTGGCAGTCGGTCAGCAGTTTTTGGTTAGCACATTCAGTAAAAACTAAATGTTCTCTGAAACTTAATTTATCCCGTAAATAATGTTTATTTTGACTCCCCCGACATTTCACGCTCCACAAGGTAGCTAAACGGCCAATGCGAATATTTTTCCGGCAATAATTATTCATATTACTCCGCAATCAACCCTCTGGAGCTTTGCGGGGGAAGGGGGAGGCTTAATTTGTTTTCATTCAATTAGCCTTACCCTATTTGATTGGGATTAATCATGTTTGCACTCGATTCGTTACGGAACCTTATTAGTTTGGTCGTTTGGTGTTGTACACGATACCTACTGTTTGAGTTAAGTTTTAATGCTGATAATGTACTTACCCTTTTCTTGATTAGCTGTACGGATCCTTGATTTTTCTATGAGTGCTATAATGAATTAATGGTCAAAGGGTCGATTGTGACTGAATGGCTGTTTGAGCTGATCCAATTCGCATGGCACAAGCCGCGCCGCGGCCTCGTTTTGTCGACCGTAGTTTGATCAATGATTGACAGTGTAGAATCGGGACGCGGTGGTATCCTTCTGCGAAACAGTTATCTCGCAGAAGGAAGCTACGGAAAGGGAACGCCCTCTTCCGGCCCCCCTAAATGGGTCTAGGGGTGACGGACTCGGGGACATCCATCACCCCCATTTCAGGACCCTAGGGTGGTTTTAGTCAGTAAAAGTCTGACATAGCCCTCTGCCAACGTTTTTCTTTTACAACCGTCAAACGAAAGCTTTCGAAAATTAAACAGGATGCCATGTAAAAAATAAACATCTCTTCAATCTCATTGCATAACAGCCCATAAAGGATATTATTACCATCTAAATTGTTGCGAAAAATCACGAAAATTTAAATAAAACGCATAAAAGATGGCATCGTTAAAAAAACTGGCTGTCGCGAATGTAAAGCTTGCTCGTAAAGCAAAGTTTTACGAATTATAGTCATCCACCTCTCTTCTGGCATGCCAGTTACAATGTAGGTACTGGCGTTGAGGAAATAGCGTGTGTAAGTGTACGCACTTGTCTCTCATTAATTTTTTTACGTTACGGGTTGGTGAACTAAATGTCCCATCAAATGAAACGTGACACTTGCTACGCTAAGGGCCTTACAGATGCGTTCCGGAAAGTTAAAAAGTTAACCACCCTACGATTCTTATTCCTCGTTATAGTTATTAACTCATGTAGGTGTAATTAAGCGAAGGTTAGTGTGTAAGGGCTTCGTAATCCAGTCCCTTAATATCATGTCGACTGAATTTTGGCCACGGTGATCGATCTCAACGGAGATTAGCCAAGTACGCAGGAGATATTATAGTGCACAAGTATGTGCGCAAACACAGGTGTACTCTGTATTCCTTTCCTTTGTGTTCCTTTACTCTCATAGTCCGATAGGACGGCAATCCGACACGACCGGGGAGAGATCAGGTGCAGGACCAACGGCTTTACGTGCTCTCTGAGACACGGGGGCTTCACAACACCTATTTCCAAACTCCGGTCTGCTACTGAGAAACTCCTAATGGAAAAACCCAATAACACTTTGCCCGACCCGGGAGTCAAACCCAGGACCTCAGCAGTCGCGATTCAACAGTCGCGCTTGCGACCACGAGACTAACGGGACCCCATAAGACTATGCCGACCGCACAGTGGCGCCCTCATCGTTTGTTTAGTTATTTCATACAATTTAGAATGAACACGCAGAAAATAAGCACGTTAAGTTGTGCTTCACAAGATTATACGTTAATATTATTAGAAACGGTAGTTTTACATTGTTTAGTTTTATTATAATCCGTAAAACGGAATATAGTGGCCACTGTTATCCGTTTTAAGGATTATAATAAAACTAAACAATATGAAACTACCGTTTCTAATAATAGTAACGTTTAATCGTGTGAAGCACAACTT
Organism: Globia sparganii; assembly: GCA_949316385.1. Lineage (NCBI taxonomy): Eukaryota > Metazoa > Arthropoda > Insecta > Lepidoptera > Noctuidae > Globia > Globia sparganii. Next base: position 24,661,661 of record OX438659.1, read on the forward strand.
AACGTGCTTATTTTCTGCATTTTCATTCTAAATTGTATGAAATAATCAAACAAACGACGAGGGCGCCACTGTGCGTTCGGCATAGTCTTAAGACTGTAGAAAACGTCATTGACAATTGAGGTCACAAAAAAAAAAAAACATCCGAACATAGTACCTACTCCTTTTTGTGAAGTCGGTAATAAAACGTTCAAAGACTATCTTTAAATTCTCCACAGAACCATGCTCCCATTTTTCTTCGACGATGGAAGCGAACATCAATCAGGCGTTCTATCAAAACTGCAAGCTCCGGACAATAACATGTCGGATTAGAACATGTCTTCGGCAGCAAATGGTAGCAAATGTAGCAAATGGTAGGAAATGGGATCCGCGCGAGCTTAGCCGGGCCGGGGTAATGACCGGCGATAGGGAATCATAACAACAGCGCTGTTCGGGAAATAAGAAGACTTTGAAGAGAGGTGCGATGCCGCATTTACTCAGATGCGGCATTTTCAGTATTTGATCGTGGAATATTTGGCGATATTAGATGGTCGCTAGGTAAAGTCTAGAGGAAGTTACTAATGTGATAATAAGTCGTGTTTCGAAGGCTGTTATGGTGAATATTAATTACTTACGTTAGTTTGACGATGAGAAGATCTTAGAACCTAATTTTTATGTGGGAATTTGCTAGAAATGGCACTCGACAGAGAGTTGACAGTGATGATGTCTGGACGTGATATCTATGGTATATGATAGTGCTTTGTATTTGAAAATGCAGATGGAGAAGACTGCAAAGTTGTTATTAAGGCTGGTTTTATCGTCACACCGCTAGACGCGCTGCTGAGCAGCGCGCTGTTAACAGCACGCGCTTGAACAGCGGTGCACCGTAAAACGAGATTAGTACCGCGCGTTCCGCTGCTGTGGGCCAGTCGTGTACTGGCTATTTACTTTTTATGGAAAAGAAGGTAACGGCGACTTCTTCTGAATCGAACTTCCTCAATTACTCGTCCCGTATCGATGTAATTCATTTCGTAAACAAATAGGCACCGAAAATACGGCGCGTCGTCTACACTAAAACGCATACTGCCAGTATGATACTGGCCTAGAAGTGAATGAGCGGCGCGCGCTTTGGCAGCGCCGGCGAACATCGCGCGTTTATTGAACGGCGCTGCTCAAGCGCGTGACTTTGAAACGCAACTACTACCCCATACATCTTCGAACGCGCGCGCTCCAACGGTGCTGCCGAAACGCGTGACGATAAAACCAGCCTAAGATTTTCTTATCGTTGAGTGAATTTCTTCATTTAAAATCCTGCCGAAGATCCCGGAGTTCCTTAACATATGGATCAACCCAGCTAACTTGCGATACCAACAAGAACCTCCTTGAAGCCACATCCATCGCTTCAGGGCTCCACAATCGATACGTCGCTCGTATAGTGGTCCTGATTGGATCCCCTTCAAGAAGCGTCGTCGCGTCGTCGCGCGGCCGACAAATTGTCCGAGCGCCGTCGGTAATTGGACGCGCGTCCCATAGGATGTCGCGCGCAACGCCATGCAAGTACCTATGGGGTAATTGGTTTGCGCATGCATGCGGGAAAAAAATATTGAGCATTCTAGAGGATAATTAAAAAAGGGTAGTAATTGAACTTTGTTTCCGGAAAAAGCAACAAAAAACTAATTTAATGTGTACCTACACATGAAAATACACAATTGCCCTTTTACGCTGCTTGCAACCGCCAGGAGTGTTGACGAGAATTCCGTTTTTTTTATTCAATAAAACTTTATTTTATGTTAAGTGAGTTTTAGTTAGATTATGATTATTCAAAATTCAAATTCAAATTTTAATAGTTAAATTAGTGTAAGAAGTTTATCCAGTGTATATATTTTATCCTGTTTGATTAATAAAGTATATAACGACAAACTAAACAATTTAATAGATGAATTATAAATTAAAAGGACAGGCTTTTATAAATTAACTTTGTTTGGCGAACCTATCTTATAAGGTGGACAAACACCAAATTAAATTAGGTAGGTAGAAGGTTTGCCGATACGAATTAGGTACTTACAGAAGTTAACAAAAGCCGGACTGGTAAGCCGTGGACGGACGGGCGGGCCGGACGCCCGTCGGTACGGTTAGGAGGCGTCCGACTATCCAGAGAAAATCCGGATTTAGAATTCTTTGCTGAGATTGGAAACGTTATTTTCGCGTCTTCGACGTCGCCCTGTCGCTTGTTTTGTAAAGAAAAACTAGTTGAGTGTTTTTTTGCCTGTCTGAATTGAAACATTCATGAAAATAAATAGGAAGGTGTTTTTGGGAGGCACTTTTAAAAAAGGAATATTGTGTTTTTGTCATTTTGAATAAATAATAACATAAATCTTTGTGTAAATATATGTTTCATCACCACTGCTCTCAAAACGGTGAAGGAAATCATCGTGAGGAAACCGGCATGTTCTAGAATCAAAAATTCGACGACATGTGACATCTACCAACTCGCACTGGGTCCGCGTGGTACATTACGGCCCATTCCCTCTCTCGAGAGGAGGCATGTGTCCCAGCATATAGGTTGATTATGCTTATGCAATGTTTTTGTCAGATTGTGAATGATTGTAGCTGTAGACGTTTAAACTGAAAATAAAATGACTGGCGAAGTGAAGAAAAAACTTAACTTTGTAGTTGAAAAATTTTCTCACATACATCGATAAACGTCACGGTTAACTCTCCCTCTGCGAATGTAAGATTGGAATTCCAGTTTTTTTTACTTATGTGATAAAACTACTTCGAGAAAGAGGCCAATCGTCGAATCCGACTCGGCTGGGCAGCGTTCGGGAAGCTACGCAATATCTTCGCGTCCCACATACCGCAGTGTGCCAGTGATGACCTGTGACACTGAAACGTGGTGGCTTACAATGGGCCTTATTAGAAGCTAAGCGAGTTTCCCTGCATGATCGAATCAGAACGGAAGAGATCCGCAGGAGAACCATGGTAACCGACATAGCCCGAAGAATTGCCAAACTTAAGAGGCAGTGGGCAGAGCATATTGCTCGCAAAACAGATTGCCGATGAGGCCGAAAGGTTCTGGAGTGGCGACCGCGTACCGCAAGACGTAGCGTTGGAAGGCCTCCAACAAGGTGGACCGATGACCTTATGAAGGCTGCAGGAACCCGTTGGATGCGAGAAGTACAAAACCGGTTGAAGTGGAGGTGCTTGGGGGAGGCCTATGTCTAGCAGCGGACATCTGTAGGCTGAAATGATGATGTGATAAAACTACAAATTAACGATTATCGGACTTTTGTCCTTTCTTTGTGCTGTGAGACCTTGCTTCTTGCCAAATGTCATGATTCTAGGTCAACGGGAAGTACCCTATAGGTTTTGATTTATTTGCATCAAATATGTCGCAAGTATGGCCGTATTTTTTGAACAAGAGTCCTGACAGACAGACAGACAGACAGACAAAATGATAGATGGAATGGACAAAGAAGTTATCCTATAAGAGTTGTACTTTTTACTTTTGATGAACGGAACCCTAAAAACAACTTAATTGAAATCTTTAAACAAGAGATTGCTGATTTGACGAAAAGAAACAGTATTTAGTGGATAGACAATAATATTTGTTGAGATCATCGTAATTTATATATAGGGTGACTGGTAATTAGTGACCGATACCTAAACACGTGATTGTACTCATGATAACAAACAACTTTTACTATGGGACCAAACCTAAATTCGCGAAAAAAGAATCAGCTGTTCCCTACATTTTGACGAGATAGACGAAGATAAATGTAGGGAACAGCTGATTTCTATTTCGCGATTTCAGGTTTGGTCCCATAGTAAAGTTGTTTGTTATCATGAGTACAAGCACGTGTTTAAGTATCGGTTACTAATTACCAGTCACCGTATATATACAAGGTGTAACAGAATAAATGCAAGTCCTGAAAGTAGTTTGTTCATAATTGACTACTGAATTGATTTCAGTAACTTTTAATATAGGTATTTTTTCAAAAATTATGAATTTTGTCATACTAACCGCCGATTAAGCCAAATAAAATTAAATTTTATTTCAAGGCAATAAGACTCAATTTTAAATGCATAAAGTAATGTTAGTGTCAACACGATTTTCTTAATAAAAATAGCAATCTTTCAAAAAAATAAGTTTTGGTCATTGTATTATGCTCTTAACTCAATACTCTAATTGGGGTGTATGAGGTCTTGCGTTAATTATGTTACACCTTGTATATCATAGATCATCGTAATTTAGACCGATTTATCAAACGCGAAGTAAGCTGTGATAGGCCATCTGTGCATTTCCGTTCAGGCCTGTCCTTGACATGTAGGGGACACTGGGGCAGAGAGCGATAGAACGTGGCGGTCGTGAATGTGACGCCTTCATTTATCACCGTCTTCAGAGATGGGCGATATCGCGACAACATACGTTAGGGTAAAGCGTTTGTAGTAAAACTTAGCGGAAGTGTGTGTCAGTTATGTGAAAGATTTATATAAGCAAAGGAAATATTATTAAATCGGTGACTTTGACTTTGCTCGATAGATAAAACTTCGCTATGCTGCCCCCTAATTGCGTAAAAGACTATCAATCTCTATCAGAAACATTTTGAAGGATATTGCTAAACCATTGCTTCGTATGTTCAAAAAATGTGTCTGCTCAACAACGTAAATACAGCAATGAATGTTGTTGAACTGTCAAAATTAAACCCATAACTACAGATACGTAAGTACGTACGTAAGTACCCTGCTGATTATTAATCCTATGGTTTTTGTCAAGTATTCATCATTCAGGAAACCTGAGACGTTATGAAACTAGGTGGCACGTAACAATGTAGGTAAGTATATAAGCTAAATATAAATACTTACCCGTCTATTATTTAAAGAATGAGCGGAGAAGAAGGTTATTACATTTTGTAGCACAGCAAGATATTTCGATTAAAGCAAAGGTACCTACGTGCAGACAGAGCGAGGCGGGTTCTTCGAATGGTAAGCCATGAGGCATCTGACATATTATTATGTGTAAAAATGCATTCACGTGGCGTCGGCTGCCGCATTTAAAACCTAGTAGGGACTTAAAACGAAATTTTACAGGAGAGCGCATAAGTGGAAAATAGGTCAGCCTATGAAAAGTATTTATGATAAGTAAAAAAATGCTATTGGTTGTAAAAAATACTAAATAATGAACACATAGTACTAACAACATTTTAATACATGTGAATATTACATCCCCTTGCTAACTTTGGTAATTTGGTATTGGTCGTATTTGGTTCGTATTTTGATCTTGATTAAAAAAAACTAGTAAGGTTCATCGTCCTTTAAAAACCTAGAAAGTTCAGAGACTTACGACGTTTTGAATTGGTTAAAGTGACTTACTAAGTTTTAAAGTGGTCACGAGGGAGTGAATCGTGCACTTACTCGCAAACACAAACTCACATATAAGCAGATATATTTAACCATCGATACCTATCTATACTTATAATAAATCTGTAGAGAGGTCAATTCTGTACATGAAATATATTTCCAAAATAACTATCAGCGGGTGATTAGTGATCGATACTGACGCCAAAAATGCAATCAGTAAAATTTTTGTCTGTCTGTCTGTCTGTCTGTCTGTATGTTCGTCATAGAAACAAAAACCACTCGACGGATTTCAACGAAACTTGGTACAATTGTTCTTCGTACTCCTGGGTAGGTTATAGTATACTTTTCATCACGCTACGATCAATAGGAGCAGAGCAGTGAAGGGAAATGTTGGGAAAACAGGATTTCTTTTTAGGTGAAGTAGTAATAGGTTAGTAGTAGTTAGTTAGTAGTAGGTAAGTTTTGGTTAATTTATGTTCAGTTTTTTTAAATATTAAGTAGGTAAAAGCGTAGGTACTTTTATTAATTATAGGTATAGGTATTATTAATTATAGTAGTTATAGGTATTTAGTTTTAAGTGAAGTAGGTTTTATTATATATTATTTTATATATTAGACGTAGTTATATATTTTTAGTTATTCAAGCCCCAAGCGGACGCCGGCTTCCGCCCGCTATTGTCTTGAAAAACGCGTTGAATGAGAAATACGCGTTCTCAAGAATCGGCAGAAGAAAGAGCACATCGGTTAAATTCTATGAGAGTTAGTGCCTCAATTTCCGGAAGTCATTATTCCACGCGGACGAAGTCGCTGGCAAAAGCTAGTCGATGCTCAAATATATCTGCTTTTATGTGAGTTTAAAACGCTGGTGTTTTTGTATTTGGTAGGAACTTCTAAGTTAGCAAGATTATGCAATAAAACGATTTTTGTAAAAAGTGTCCCTCACTAGATTTTGAAATGGGACAGCCGGCGTATGCCACGAGCTGTCTGGCTGGACTTATAGTCTGGACGCACCGTAACGTTTCCCATGTCTAGTCTGTGAGTAGCACAAGCGTCGCAACCGCCTCATGTGTTCACAAACTTATTTTGATTCGAGTCTGATCCCGTGTTATTTGATTAGCCAAGTTTCCGTATCAGGCGCTAATGTAGCTCTATCGAGTTCCGTTGTTTACGGCACAACACAAATTGGATCAAAGAATAACTTAATAAAGTCTGTAAGCTAATGCGGCGTAAGTTTTAGTAATGTGTGTTTAGGTTAGAGAAAATTCTTGTAATGTCACAATATTATTGCATAATAATGTTCCCACAGCTGGGGACAGGCTTCCTCTCTGTGAGAGCGAGTGGGCGGTAATCCGATCGTAATCGGTTTTTTTTTCTCCGTTTTGAGAGTACCTAGTGGTGATGAAATAATTTACACAAAGTAAAGTGCCTGTATAGGTTCGAACCTACCACCGTTCCTACCCGTTACCACTGAACTAGCAACGCTCACAATATTATGAGTTGCCTGAAATAAGGCCCATAGCAGACACAATAACTACTTGATGTGTAAGCTCGATACAGTGACTGATTAAAAAAAAACTATCATTCCCGGGCCTGCGGGCGGAGAGTAATGGGTAACTCTCCATCCGATCAGGACCAGACCCATGCTGGACGGCGCGTACGTGTTCCACGCGCGCCTCAAAGAGATGTCAGCAATAAGGAAGGGGCTCGTAAGGGCCGTAGCCTGCCGGGGGAGCGGGATTGTCCGAAAGGGTTACCGCTGCCCCGGAACATAAAGGGCTAAGGAAGGAACACGGGTGGGTTTTAGTCAGTAAGAGTCTGACACTCCCTTCTGCTCCACCCTGAGCGGGAGGGGTCATTTGATGATTTCCCATCCACAAAAAAAAGAACCGAACTCTGCGTGTCGCCAAAACGTGATTACGCGATACAGTCGCCAAATTGCCAATCGTTGATAAAACTATTGTGTCTGTTTTGGTCCCAAAATAAGGGTAGCTGATTATTAGCTGCCTAGATAATTGCAGCTCTATACCTACGTTAAAGTTTATAGAAGCAGAGTTTTCGTAATTTTTCATAATTTCGTATACTTACTTAAAGGTCTATAGACATACGGAGCGTGAATCTGCGCCATCTTACTAAAATATCTTTTATTTACTGCGAGGCATTACATCTGGCATGGAGTCACGGGCGCAGAGCTCAGTTCGTTTATATTACTTAGTTTATTTACACAGGGGCATTAACTCTGAGGAACTTACTGAGGTTGGCTGTATTTAATTTATATAAGTTGTATTATTTTTGACGCGTTGTATTTTATATTTTAAGCTAGAAAATTGCTTTTAAATGTGTTATAGGTGCAAAATCATCCTTATTTAAAGGGATAAAGTGCATTCAGAGTGACAGCAGACAACTAATAATGTACAACTTGTTTGCATTCTAATCAATTTTATTTCCTACTAGCTTTTGCCAGCGACTTCGTCCGCGTGGAATAATGACTTCCGGAAATTGAGGCACTAACTCTCATAGAGTTTAACCGATGTGCTCTTTCTTCTGCCGATTCTTGAGAACGCGTATTTCTCATTCAACGCGTTTCCAAGACAATAGCGGGCGGACGCCGGCGTCCGCTTGGGGCTTGAATAACTAAAAATATATAACTACGTCTAATATATAAAATAATATATAATAAAACCTACTTCACTTAAAACTAAATACCTATAACTACTATAATTTTAATAATACCTATACCTATAATTAATAAAAGTACCTACGCTTTTACCTACTTAATATTAAAAGAAAACTGAACATAAATTAACCAAAACTTACCTACTACTAACTAACTACTACTAACCTATTACTACTTCACCTAAAAAGAAATCCTGTTTTCCCAACATTTCCCTTCACTGCTCTGCTCCTATTGATCGTAGCGTGATGAAAAGTATACTATAACCTTCCCAGGAGTATGAAGAACAATTGTACTAAGTTTCGTTGAAATCCGTCGAGTGGTTTTTGTTTCTATAACGAACATACAGACAGACAGACAGACAGACAGAAAAAAATTTTACTGATTGCATTTTTGGCGTCAGTAACGATCACTAATCACCCGCTGATAGTTATTTTGGAAATATATTTCATGTACAGAATTGACCTCTCTACAGATTTATTATAAGTATAGATGGGTTTCCTAAACAAATGGACAATATCAATCCCTGTTATAAACAGACACAGGTTTCTTTCCCTTTCACTCTTTCACAAAATTAGATCTAATTCAATAAAGTGCAGGTACTCGCGGAAAGTGCCACCTGTTATTATTAAAGAGGAAGCGCCACGACTATTTCTTGAAATATCAATCAATAGGGTTAGGTATATGAACTTAGAATGTAGTATTGATAATTTGAATCATTATAATTATAGTTGCGAATCATATTTTGTTCGCTGACACTCCTGACACTGAACTGCAAATTGCAAGAAACCCTGGCTCCCCCTTAATGAATTTCCATGAAATGTCGTGGCCATTCCAGTCGCTGCCAAATTCCTGAAACGAACAGGCCGTTTTTATTAAAGGTGAAAGTGCTAAGATTAAACAAGAATAAATAACTACAGTCCAAGTGAAATAAAACGTTTCATTCGTCAAGAATTTTATTATGAAACTTTATGACAGCGAGGGTACGACACTGGTAGGGCTGCCGCAAGCTGCGTCTACGAGGAATTAATTTGATAAAAAGCGGCTTTTTGAGAAGTCTACTACGAGGAACTAATTTCATAAAAAGCAGCTTTTCTAAGAAGCAATAAGATTGCTCCAGCTAAGGATCACTACAGGCTATCAGATCAAACATGATTAGATTAATTTCCAGGAAGCAATTAAGTTTCATTGCTACGAAGCACTTTAGATAAAGTTTTACTTTTATCCTTGATTCTCATACTGTCATGTCACCCAGTAACGATTGGAACTGAGAATTTTATAGATAATAATGTTCTTTAGCTAGATGTTAGTAATAGGTAGCCCTGTAGGCTACGAATTAATGGTAACATTCCGCAAATGACGATTGTTCTGAGGTGTAAAATAGAATATGCCCGGCGGGTACTATCTATTACAATTAAAAGTACAGTTACAAGAAACTTTCTGAAGAGAATGAATAAGCCTCCCTGCCATGTTTACTGGGCATGGCAGTCCTAGCCCTGTCATAAGGCATGCAGACGGTTTGCCGATAGCGGTATTTTAATACTACGAGTAACTTAATAAATATTATTTAATAAAAACATTTACAAAAAGTGTACATTTAGCCTGGATTTTTATAGCTTACACTATAGAAGCTTAGTGACTTGGTTGAGTCTATTATTTTATATATAATTTATATACTTACAGAAAAGAAGAGAAGAGAAGAGAGAGTAGGGAGACAGAAGTCTAAGATATGTACTTGTCAATTCGATTTTTTCTTGAATTATCTAGGTGCCTCTCTTTTGTCTTCAAGGCAAGTAGTTACATGAAAAAACACACACAAGCCTTTTATATAAATTTCATATTTTCTTTTACTCTCCAAAAAGATTTCGCCGCTTCGCAAAATACATAAAAATGATTTACAAAATGGCGTTCTCTTGACTTGGTCTCGAGTTATATTTATTTTAGTGTTAAGCTGGGAATTCTCGTTATTTATTGTTTACGTTTGTTGTACCTACATAATATGTATTGTTGAGGGAGATTTCTGTTTTGATATTAAATACAGAAAATCATTTACTTTGTATAGACGATATTGATATCAAACGATATAAATTGACACCGATAATGAGATCATTGACCGTTGTAGATATATATTTCATCATCAGAATGACCAAATTTGACAGACAGATATAAACATAAGCTAACATCCGCCTGGTTTAGCCCGATGTGTTAGGCAGAGGTGTAGGTACCTATAGGACACCCGCATTTAGTCAGGAATTTTTAAGTCCTCAAACGGGCACAAATCTATGGTCCGCTGCTACTGAGAAATTCCTGAAAAACCCAATAACACTGGCCGACCTGGGGATCGAATGTTTGCTCGGCAGTCACGCAGGTAAACTGCATTCGCTATTTATTTGCCAAAAATGTAAACAAATATGAGTTTATGGAAAAATAACTTTAAATCCTACACAATAAAGTTCAGTTTTCGCTACAACTTCAAACATTTTTATACTTTTTTCAATAGTGCTAGTCACGCTGAAATCAACAGAGTGTTTCGAGCTCAAAAAAATGCGTACACTCAATTTGTGGAGCGCATCCACTGGACAGTTGTGTTCCACTATTTAAAAAACGCTACTCCCAGCTTTATACATTTTTGAAATTTGTATCTTTGCATACCAAAACAGACATGAATTTGACTTGTTTAATGACGTTGTATCCAGACCCAGCCGCAACGTGCATATGCTTAATTTTCCTAGGCGTAGAATTAAATTGTTTTCTAATAATGTAGGTATACTGCATGTCCATTACTGCTTATAACAAATTACCTGATGGCTTCAAAACTCTCAGCCTCAGAAAATTTAAATGTTAATTATTAAACTTTCTTTAAAGCAAATGTTTATTAAAGATTTTATGAAAGAAAAATTTACCTAAATATTTGACATTATTGCATATAAATCATATATTATCTCCTTGACCTTATTGAATTTTGACTTAAGTATATAATTGATCTCTTTTACAACTATTGATCAATTTATTTATAGTATTTGCAATTCTAATGATTATAATTTAATTTTAATGTAATGATCCATAATTTTACAAACCATAAATTTGTACGCCGGAAACGGCAGAATATTATGAACGTAATACATAATCCACATAAAAACTTTGTACAATATTCTAATAAATAAATGCATTCTATTCTATTCTATAAAGAATTACAATTGCAATAAAGTTGATATTTGTTTAACTTAAAATAATATTACTTTGAAACATATGTTTGAATAGACAATAGATAGTTTATGGCTATTTCCAATAATTTTCGAACCCAAATAAATTCGTACATGCGACTATGGTCCCTTTGACTGTAAACTTAAAAACAAGTAGGTAACTTACTAACTACATAAGTTGTATAAATCTTCGGCACAAGGAAGTTCGTTAAAGACATCGAAGAGAATGTCTTTAATTGGCTAGTTCGTTCCGAGTGGTAATTGTGTCGCCCGGCTGCGCTCGTGATTACGAGAACTACACCATAATATAGCAAGACTATTGGGAACTTACCGGAACTCGTTGTACGAGTATTCTTGGAAGATATTGGCCATTTTCTTTTCTTCTCTTGGAATATATCATACTTCTTGAAACTATGAGTATTTTTACTTTTGGTAGCAGATAGTCTGAATGAAAAATATCGTTCAGAGTTCAGACAACATTATTCACAACTAACATGTCTTTAACTGTCGCTAAGTAGCATTGTTGCTTGCCATTTTTTGGGAGCATCTTTCCAAATTCTATAATCTTCTTCTTATGAATATTTTCATAGCCCATTACTACCCCTAGTTGCCGATGAAATTACGTTATCGGTTGAGGACGGTTCAATTGCTACGCATAATTTCGACGTGGTAACAGCACTTTTGTAAAGTATTCCCATATGCAGTATTATTTGCGTGCCTGCAATGCCGTGATAAAGGACTTTTGAGTAACAGGTTAAAATTAAAACAGCAGTTTTACTACTTATGCCTACAGAATATATAATATCCGTGAAACTAATAATTACACTCATGCAGTAAGCACTCGCGATCCCGTATTGACACTAGCCGTATGTTTGTCTGTTTGCCTGTTTGTCTGTTTGTCCGTTCGCCGGGATTAAGCGCGGCATGTGTTGGCTTTGATATCGATGCGCGTCGAGGACCCCCAGCCATCGAGAATATCGGAGAGGCTCGCGGGTGAATGCGGAGGAAGTGAACGTTTAATTGATGTTGTAAAAATATTGGTTAGACGTGAAGTAAATTTTAAGGTGTTGGCTTGTTGAAAGGTGAGCCATCTCACGCAACGTGAAACTTACGGTTCTTATACTAAATCTGTTAGAACATTTTCGTCTCTTCTCGACTATAATATGGAGTTTCTTTAATATTATAGATCTTTTATTTTTTTTGTAAGTTTTATTTTGTCGTATTTTATAAAATGATAATAATAATAATATCAGCAAAGTATTGTCCTACTGCTGGGCAAAGGCCTCGGGTCATACAGAGAAGAAACGAGCATGATTGATCACCACGCTTGCTGAAGGTGATGAATAAAATAATTCAAATTATAAACACAAAGATTATAAACATTTGAAATCACTGCTGTATCTCCGTTATCTCAGTCAAGACCAGTCAAGTGCCAACGTCCTTCAATACCTTTTTATTTTTGCACGTGAAGCCTGAGACCAAAATAATTCAAAGCAACTTTATATGGCATGTTATCTTGGAACCTGTTACTTACTTTTTCACGAAGTATATCGCGAACGTACTGTTTCATACTTTATTCACCGTTGCTATTTACGCCACATTGCACTGCCAGCCTCGACTCTTGATAATAGTTGGTAAACATGGCGGTACAGCTGCTGTTCAAATATGGCCGCTGTACTAGAAAGTAATAAATGATATTATTGTTGAGTTGCATTCGGGGTCTATTCAAAGCTGCATTTGATTGAGCTTATCTATGGATACTGGAGAGGTTTTGTCTATTCTTGGTGGTGGAGGAGTTTAGGTATAATGTTTTGTGTTTCTAAATGTTAATTACCAATTTGTATAGAATCAACTTCTTCTAACTGAACAGCAGTGCTATTCTGTAAAAATCTAACCGTGAAAACTAAGGTGAAGTGAGCTGTCATTCCACCTGATGTTAGGGATTGCCTCCATTGATAGTTTACTTCACGCTCACTTCACCTATGTTATCACGGTGAGATTTTTACAGAATCGATAGGCTGATAGCTGTGTTGCTGGGGAGTTCGTTGCGCCACATCTTCCTAGCTAGAGTAACAGGAAGCAGTGAAGAGCGGGCGTTTTGGGGGGACTGTCTTTTGTAATGTAATTTTGACTTCCAAAAAGTGCTGATTCTCAGCCTAGTTTTAATAAGTAAATGACTTTTGATTTTGTTATAATAAGTATAGGCCAATAGTTTTCTTCATTCTTCGGGTGTATCTTACTAACAAAATATTAATGAAATAGAGTCAAAGGGTTTCCGGTAAGGTAAATAACTAATTCAAAGACAGTATTATACTCAACTTAGATTACTTACCCGTTTATTCAAATCGCATAAAACTAAAATAAGCTATAAAATGTACGAGAGAACCCAAAACAAACATGGCCGGCCCATAAATTGTGTACATTGAACTTCAACTAAGTGGGATACATTTTACTCATTCAGATTTACAAAGGCACTCGTAAGAGATTTATTTGCGTAAACATTGTTTTTCTGAATATTTACCTGTGGGCCTCCAAGTAGTACTTAGCGGATTTAAGTGGTACCTACGTATTCTACATAATAATGATGAAGCCATTTCACTCACAAGTACCTAGTGGCTACTGAAAAATACTTTTAAATAAGAATAAAAAAAAAAAACAACCGAATTCCAAAAAAGACACTAAAAAAAGAAAAATTACTTTAATTTCGGAAGTCGGTGTCGTTGGATTCGCATTTTCGTTGTTTGCCACCGACTTCCGAAATTATTTTTTACTTTGTAGTGTCTTTTTTGGAAGTCGGTGGTTTTTTTTTTGTGAAAAAGTTTTTTTTTCACTTCTATGTAAATATCAGTGACAGGAAGTTATTAGATCATCACATTACAATAAATTTCGATCCCGTGAAAAGACACGTAGCGCCATCTATTATCATAATAACGTTATTGTTGTTTTCCTCGGGAATAGCACTTTTTTCGGGATGAAAGGTACCCTATGCCCGTTTCTGTACACCTGGCAACGTATATGCAAAATTTCAGGATGACCGGTTCCGTGGTTTAGACTTACTTTCGCATTTATAATATATAATATAATATTAATAATATAATATAAAAAATAATATAATATAAATAATATAATATATTATAGTTAGGATTGCATAAACAATGGAACTTTTGGCAAGCACGGAAACTCAAACTTCACACACTGGACAAATAAGTATTTTTGCACCCACTTTACTTCCAGTCTTCCAGAGGGAACCAAAAAGAATCACTTCAATATTTTCCTCCACTCCAAACATCATGGGAATACGAAAAGAGATTTCTGGGAAAAACTACCTCCCAAAAGTGTATTTTCGCACGTGTGTCTCTATGCACGTTTGTTTTTGCACGTGTGTGTCTATGCACGTTTATTTGATTCGGGACGCCTGCATTCTGCGCCACGACGCGCGAGAATATTCTCGAAAATATGCTCTTTCGATAGAGTGCTCGGTTCGATATACATATTATATATTATTGTGTCCGCGAGTTGAATAAAGGAATTTGATTTCGATATTCGTGACTCCATATATGAGGATTGTTGGCTTTCTCTCGATCGTGAGTTGTATCGAAGATGCTGGTTGTGTCGCGGGGTTTCGACATTATTTGGTTTTGTTGCAAGTTGGAGTTTTATTTTTATAAGTAGCCATAAGTCAGCACACTAAACCAGCACTTTGTGCCGACTTCCATAAGGTGTGCTCATGAGTAACTTTGGCAAGTCGATCAAACCGTATTACAAATAAATTTAACTATTACAAAACGAAACGTAATATAGTTAAGGTCAGCGAAACTTTACAAGATCTTTTATTTTTATAGTTTTATAGAAAAAAAAAAATATATATTTAGGTCCTTTCACAAAGTAATATATTTACAAACTTATAAATACTTAGAAGTACCAAGTTCTTGACAGATTTAATAAAAGCTAGTTTAATTTACACGTTTTACAGTTTTATCATCATCATTATATATCTAGAGAGTCATCCGCAGGGTAATTGCGTAACACACTATTAGTAGCAATCGGTTTAATTTTGACAGTTCAACAACATTCATTGCGTTATTTACATTGTTGAGCAGACACATTTTTCAAACTTAGGGAGCAATGGATTAGCAATATGCTTCAAATTGATTCAAATTGAGAGTAATAGTGTGTTACGCAATTAGGGTGCAGGTCTGTGAAGTTTCGCCAGTATTGAATAATTGGATTGTATTATTAACTCGCTTCTGCTCGCGACTTCGTTCGCGTGAAAGTCGTATGACACCACAATATACTATACCTAGTAATAGTCATATTTCCCGCCTGCGCCCACAAATCCGACTGGTAGTTTCAGATATTACCACGTTCAAACTAACAAACTCTTCAGCTTTATTATATTAGTACTTACTTATATGTGTAAAATGTTAACAAAGGTGTCGAATTCAGGAAGTTGGCCAGTTTAAACTACAAAGTTTGCGTTAAAAAATAGTGAAGGCAACGTTAGTGAAGGTGTTTGTCAGTGTGTACGTTACTTTTTGTTACCTTCGCGTTACTTTTTATTGCGTAGCGTTAATTTTTGTTGCCGTACTGCTTGGTTTTGTTTCTGTTTTGTTACACTGGACACGCGGTGTGCAACGACCACTACAAACAATAGGGTTAGCCGTAGTTAGTGAGTCTTGTTCAGATGGGTCGTCAGTTGTCATAGTAAATTCGTTTTCAAAGCTTTGCTCGTACACAATTCTGTAATCGCGTAGAGATGTATGAATCTCTAGACATTCTTTGCAAATCTATTTTGAAACTCTTTTATAGAACCCTTTTCATATAGTCACACAATGTATTCTCTACGCTAGCAGCAGAGCTGCCTTAACTGATTTAATGTCGTAATAACAGAAACAATTAAAAAGCCATAATTTCTCGCGTGGATCTACGTTACGGGACTCGAAGGGTAAATCCCTAGCAACAAAAAAGTGCCCAGTCTCCCTACAGAAAAGTGTTCTCGTATAAGCCCGCCATTACCTACGCCACAGGTACCTATATCCTGGCCATGAAAGTTTACTCACAAATAAACAACGATGCTACGCGCAACTATGTCGCAGGCGCCTGTTCCACGGCTGGACCTGGACACTATTTTATTTTGATTCTTTGTTCATTTAACTTTAATGGATCGTTGTGATAAACATGTAGATATCTATAGTCGTTTTTCTTCCGAAGGTAAGAATTAACACACGAAAACAGACTGCTGCAATCAACGATACAAGAGAAACTTTACATGTCTAATAATTCTGTTTGGAATATCGGTCATTGATCGCAGTTTTCTGTTGCTGAAAACATGGTCCTGCTTATCCCTTTATCGTTATTCCACTGCCTTTCACATCGTCCACAGATAACTCCACATCCTTCAACACAGGTTAACACAACATCCTAAGTTGTACGCCAACATGTCCCCACAGTGCACACACACAGCGGCTGACCGGAAATATTTAATCGTACGTCAGTCACCGTGATGCACGCTGACACTCAATTTATCTAGCTCTCGAGTGTTCTGACACTGCTCTGACACTCTGATTACACTGCGGAAACTGTCGTCAGGGCGGTGCTGAGATTAGGATTATTACTTGGAAATTACAAATAAAATATTGTACTGTTGAACATGGACCGTATATAATTGACAACCGAACTACAACAAAACGTCAAAGGCATTGCTGTAATCAATTCATTGGCATTTGGTAGGTATTGTGGCTTATGTAAGCTACAGCCCTTTCCAAGCTTTTCTTAACTAAAAAAATTGGGCTACTTAGTCTGTAAAATTGTATGCGTGCTAAAACCTAAAAAACCTCTTTTCGTCGGTTTAAAAGAAGTTTGACCTATTCTTTGCCAGGAATTAACCATTAAGTTACAATAAGCCTATCACATCCCGTTGTTGTGAATTTGATCTCTTGTTTTACTTTTAACTCGTCCCGCTCTCGCTTCGTGGTCAACCTCAACTGGCACCTCTTATTTAGTTAAAACAAATGAACATATAGCTTTTGAAAATTAAAAACCTTTAACAAATTCATTAATGGCCGATTCCTATAAATTACGGACCGTTGTTGGTTAAAATTAAGACTTGTATCTTTACCAATAATGATGCAAATATCTCGTAGCTTTCCATAGTAGACCCTCCCATATGAAAGTAGCTATCACAGGTAAAATTAGCTTAAGAATGTATGTATAAGCCAGTTTCACCATAAAAACTGCTACTATTGGTAAGCAAAACAATTCGTTTTTGTTTTTTGCAACCGTGTATAAATAGTTATACTCACAGAGTACAAGTGTAGTAAAACAATTGAGAGACATAACTAAACAACGGCTAGCTGTCAGCGTGGTGTCGCGTAAATAAACGGAGTGACCGCGCCGCCCGCCGCGCTCGCCGAATCGAATGCATAATCGATATGCGAACAGCGCAGCTCTACGCTCAGGGGTGGCAAACGAGCTATTAGGATTAGTAGAATATAATGCTGGTTTTCTACTAATACTATTATTGAAAACGAAAGATGGGCCGGAGACGTAACAGAATTGTATCCCAGAGAAGGAAAAGAAGATCATTTCAAAGATGGGAAGACGACTTGAAAACTACTGCGGAAGGGACATGGAGGAGAAAAATTCAGCCTGGAGGGAGGGGGAAGAAATCTGAAGATTTCTGATGTCTAGAGCTTTAATTTAAATACATTGTAAGACTAGTTTTAATATTGCTAACAAAGGCTATTTGAAATTTTGAACTTGAAACTAATAGTAATATTAAAAAAAAATAGCAAGTATTCATTACATATCTACGTACGCGCGTTGTAAGGAAACCAACCGATGTATTCTGTAGAAATCTCACCAGAGTGAGCTTTATGTGAGATGTCAATAGTGTCACATTCCTGACATTTGTAATGACAGCTCACGTCAAAGTCACTTCAACTTATTCACTGTGATATTTTTACAGAATAGACCGCTTGGATATAATGATAGTATAGTCGACACGCTGTGAACCATCGTGGTGATTACCGGCTCCTTCAAGAAACATGAAGGTAATAAGTACAATAACCATAATCAGCTTAATGTTTCCATTGCTCCTCACTGTGAGAAAGAGAAGGCCGTAATCTACCACGCGGGCCCAGTGGCCCAGTGCGGGTTGGTAGATGTCACATGTCTTCGAATTTTTGGTTCTAGGACATGCCGGTTTCCACGCAATGTTTTCCCTCGCCATTTTGAGAGTAGTGGTGATGAAATAATTTACACAAGGTAAAACGCCTGTTTGGGTTCGAACCTACGACCTAGAACTCGTAAGTCGGGGCTGTTACCAATAGGCCACCATTGCTCTCAGTATGTCATTAATTATCCTTAATTAAAATGAAAATAAAATATCTAGTTACCCGTTCATTTCAGCCTTGCCAACTTGTATAGATAAACGAGGACGACCGGACTGAGGAAGTCACCCTGCAATTTTCATCTTGATAACTACTTTCTATTCCGTGTTTCTGTTTACCTCAAACTGCACCGCGGGGACTCTTTTCTGCACTTTTCAGGAAAATATTCGTGTGATGTTCATAAAGAAACGTTATTATATTTCTCATTATTCTAGACTCGTTATTTAAAACTCGCCAGCCGTGATTTTATAATGACCTTTCTACCTTTCTTGTGAGATACGTAAAAATATGTTCCAAGTGTTCTTCCAAGTTTTAGGCTATACAATTATTTTTCATATCTCACTATTATTACATATATTTATATTATGTATTACAACAGCTACAATTTAACTGCAGGATTGTTGCAGGGGCCAAATTGTTATCGAGTGAAAATTAAAATCTTTATATCGCATAGAAAATATATTCATCACTTTCTACAGCCAACCCTATTACAGCAGGAAAATTGTCTGTGCCGTGTTCCGCGCTAAACTCGGCGAGGCTCTAAAATATTACCACTCTACACAATTATTGCCCTCATTATCTGTTGGCATGTATGAGGTCATAGATTGCATATTCTCTTGTACGTGGTCATCTAAATTACCACCATAATTGGGCTCGTCCACAAATATTATTTAGCAGGCTATTCCAATGGCAATATTTGTTTTAGGGTTATTTTTCAATCGCCAGATAGCTAAAGTATAAATACCGCGGCATGGCATATTTTCTATACAAAAGTTTTGTTACTGAGATTGAAAATAAACAAATACATTTTGAGATAATATTATTTGGAAGAAAAATTACATGCAATTTGATGTTGCAGTGTGGAATGGTAATATGTATTTTTCCTTGATTAGGACATATAATAATTTAATTATATCAACTAGCGTGTTTAAAATGTAATTCTCTATAAGTGCCAGCCCTGCAGTTACGGTAAAATTTGCCGCGTTCTGCCGCTCAGCCGCGGTTCGCTTCAGCGGCTAAACACGTTCGGCTCTAAAATATACCTGCAATATTACTGAGTGGACTTGTGGTTTCCACTGTGATTAGAACTGCCCTGTCACACATCTCTGAACACTAGTGAATACGCAAATGCATGTATTTACAAGCCATTTTTGTCTTTGTTCGCCTCCGAACCCAAGTGGGAACTTGGGAAGACGTAACTGCAATCTGGTAAAGTGGGCTACTTTACTTTGACGCCTTTGGCTCCCGCACGGGAGCAGTGTCTGGATGTGGAGTTATGTCACATTTTACGTCCCACTTCATATCCTACCCCTGTACTCCAAAAAATAAAGCCAAAGTGACCTCTGCCCTGCCACCATACCGTTGAAGTGGAAAAGTTTTGGGCTATCAAAGTTCACTGCCGTGCCATCGACATTTTGCAGACCAGTAAGTAGGTAACCGTTTTGTTAGTGCACAAGTCAATATTTTCTTTAACACATTTCAATTATTGCTCTTTGCACATGTAATATTTGTCGATAATAAAGCACAATCATGCTTTCGTAAACACAAAATCACTGAACGATACCTGCGTAATGACTAGCTGTGCGTGACAATTTATGCGAAACGATTTCTGCATTTAAACCAGTGTGGCAGTGTGGCAGTGTGGCTGCATCGACGCGAACTCATCATTCTCATAATCACGGAGGTATTTATTAGGTAGGTAGGTTACATACTGGGTACATGCGAAATAATTATAAAATTAATAAATAACAAATTATAATAATGGATTCTCAGAATTATACATTTCTCGGTATAATAAAAACGGTTAACAATTTATTTAAGCATAATTTGGTTTAATTTTTACTATGCACGATTATTTACGAGGAAGTTTTGGATGAAGTTTTTATTATTTAAATATGTATGTACCTCTAACTGGCTGCTTTCACTCATTGCAGCGTGATTGAATCAATTTGCTATTGCATTAATTTGAAATATCTACCATCTAGGTACTCTTTTTAGAAATCTAAACACAACTGCACATTTATAAGCACGACTCAAATCTAGCAGGATTCCTTCACGATAATTTTTGTGCGATTGTTACTTCCATAATATCTTAGTATTTACCTCTCGTTTGTATCACGCACGTCTAAACTCACATCTTTTGTATCATGGCGCCGTCACGCACAGCGCAGCGTGATATTACAGAGTAGATAGTGGACAGAAAGTCCAGCTCCATACACTCGCACACATATACTAGCTTATTCCTACTGGAAAAATCGCGGTAATGCGGGCCCTGGTTTTTCCAGTATAAGCTGACCTCGCATTGCGTTAACTTTTCGTGCAATGAGAAGTTAGTCTTATTCACGAAATGTGTCGATGTATAGCTCCATGTACTTCGTGTGTAAGCACAGCCCCGTAGCCACGATCCACACGCATAAGCAACACGCGTCTTGCGACAGCGACTGCGTAGAATAACAAAATTAAATTAAATTCTGTAGAGCATGTCACGACACACGAGTGACTACAACGCGACTCGTAGTGCGACGCAAGTCACGTCGTAAGTCGTATTTCTCGAGGCCGTGAACCATGAGCCTGAGCCTTTTTTCGGCGTTAATCATTGAGCCGGCCTTCTGTACCTGTTCCTTCTGTGTCGCCGTCGCCTCGACCGGTGTGTCGACGAGCCGGTAATAGTGCAGTTGCGGCGGCGACGCGTCGCTCCGTTATGGTTCCCAGTTCATTTGCTTCGCCCATTGAATGCATCGTTTGCTCTGTTATGGTAGTAAATTGTTATAATAAAAGGTTTTTATTGCAAATGGTTTGGTTTAATACTTAATGATAGTCGTGCTGAAACCACCCGTGTCTGTAATTCTATTGTTATTGTCATGGTAGTATAAGTCCGTTCGACATACCATAAGTTATTGGTGATGTTCTTTAGTGAGGTCAGGGCCTCAAGTCTGCTATTACAATAGTGTCAGAATGGTCTATCATTGATTTCATAATTGTTGATTTTGACAAGTTTGGTAATCTACTAATATAGGTATGGCGTCATTATGACTTTCCAATGGTCAACCACTGACACTCCATTGAAAGAAATGGCATAAAATGGTAATCTCATACATAATGACAAATGAATAAACGTAATGTTTATTGCTATTTACGAACTTCTTCCTACTCCAGATTGCAAACACTAATACGTAATATGTAAAAATATATATCAAATGAAATCTAGCATGTTTAGTAGTAGTTTTTCTCAGACCATTGACCGACCAATGATCGACCATTATGAATTTAGCAGATTACGAACTCTTAGCAAAATGACAATGGGATCGTGTTGGAATGACGAATTTATTAAAATAGCAGACTTGGGCCCCAGGTGCGTTGTACCCGCAGTTAGCGTGCGGGTCAGACCAAATGTAGGAACGTAAACGAAGCTAAAGGAATATAAGGATTTTAGCAGATGGCGTTCTGTAGTTTCTGTCTACCAACGTGAAGAAAAGAAGGCGTGAGTTTATGTATGAGTGTATTTAACTTCAGTTAAACATAAGTCTGCTATAAGCCATGTTTTATGAAAAGAAGCGCTGAAACTGAAGCTGTCGTTGGTCGGGGTAAAAACTCCTTTGAATAAACAGCGGAGTGAGTTCTGACTAATTACACCACATTGCATTTAATGAACGTTGTTTAAATAAGCAGAGCAGACAGAGCACAGCCTCTAACAAGGATCTGAGGCGCGGGTGCACTACCAACGGTACTCGTGCCCGTCGCAGTGGTTTTTGGTTGGTGGTGGTGGGTTTGATTCCTCAACAGTGGTAATACTCGTAATTGCGTGATCTTCGAAGATATTGTATGGTTGGTTAACTATCTTATCCAAAATTAAACAGAAAGAATCATTTTTTAAGTTTTTGCAAACTGTTTTTTTTTTCGAGTTTTTAGATCGTTAAAAAGAGAGAAAGAAGAACAATACCGATTTCCATCCAATGCCTGCAATGTAGACAGTGGATAGAATTCAATATCTTTTAGTTTTTTCATGTTTGACATGCCTTTAGTGCGATAGGATTTCCCATGGGCAAAAATAATGTGTATAAAGCGTCAAAAAAAATCCTCCTTTATTGCTCACTTTCGTTGTATAAGTAATTACATGCTTCTAGACCCAGCGGTCTAGGCAGCGCGCAGGCTGGCTGTGAGTGAATTTTTAATTTTTATAAAGATGATATTCGTCTATGAATAGGATCCGTACTTTCTTGTATTACAGAAACTCTCTCAAGTATTTACTTAAAACTAGTTTTAACAAATCAAATGGCTTTAAACTAGTTTGAAGTAGTGCTTGAGTCTTGAGTGAGGTTCTGTAATACGGCCTAGGGACATAATCCTGACGTCTTCACCACACTACAGGACATCTATTATTACCCGTAGACCACGGCGGCGGCGCGGCGTCGTGTCCTACATTTCTCAACACAAGAGATTTAATTCTCTCGCTCGTGCTAAACTCATTATAGTGCAGGAGTATTGTGTCTTTTCATGTCATCTCTGACACTTGAACGTCTTGAGAGGAGGGGGGCATTGTGGGGGAGGGGTATCAGTGAAGTCTCCTTAAGGCGATGGCTCGCAACTTTGCAAGAGCTCGGAAAGTTTTAGTTTGGTTTTATTTTGCTTTAAGTTTAAGAGCAGCTATTGACGGTTTTAGTTTGTGCCACATTGTGGGGGTAGTTTGACAAACTAATTAAAGATTTTTAGGTCAACATGAAAATGATTGTTCATTTTTATGCAGGATGATTTCTTATAGCAGTTTTTTTCATTATTTATGTTTGCGAGCGGCGACAGTTGACAAGAAAACATGCTGAACTTGCGTAGTTATTAACATTCGGGATTCCATTCTTATGTTTAGAAGGGGGGCCTGACAGTACATAGAACACTATCATAATCATTTATTTGGAATAAGTATTATTAGGACAGTGTAGGTCTTAGGTAAAACAGTCATACAAACATAGTCAGAAATTTGACAATCAAACTACACAATACCGTAGCCCTTTTTTTTTTCGCTGGCTTTGCCAGAGGCTAAGTGACTTGCCATACAACGTGGCAGTGCCGCCAGTCTCTTGGGTACATTTACCAGTCGGCAGCGATGCGGATGAATTTTTCGACGCCATATTTTAATTTGTTAATAGTTTTAGTTAGGTTAGGATATTATATTTTTAATAGCTTCTGCTCGCGACTTCGTTCGCGTAATATTTCACCCTCCCTCCATTCACCCATTAGGGGTGGAATTTCGAAAAACCCTTGTATTCTTCACAAAGAACACATCCTCCAAATTTCATGTCTCTAGACCAGTGGTTTAGGCTGTGCGTTGATATATCAGTCAGTCAGGACTTTGAATTTTATATATATAGATTTTAATAGTTTGTTACCGTATTTAGTATTAGAAGTTTATCCAGTGTCAGAATGTTATCCACTAATAATAAAGTTGGAACTACACGATGTATTTAACTGACTATAATATACTAACTTATAACTTGAACACATCCCCTTAACACTATCAAAGGCAAGAGGATAGTACTTAGATAAACAGTGTAGATGAGGAGTGCAGCGGGGGAGGAGGGCCTACACTCCTACAGTCAGTCGGTGAGTGACTTCGATTGAGCATAGAGGTAAAAAGTGTCAGCTATGTTATCACATCGGCTGACTGCACAATGCTAACGGGGGGTTTGATTTGTTGGGAATGTTTGGATCTATTCAATAAATAGTAGGTAAATTCGTAAAATACTCGGCTGATATTATGGCACATCGAGATTTAAAAATAGTTCGGATCTATGAAACGCAAAATACAAATTAAAAAAAGAGTTAAGCATATGTTTTAATAACAACTTGTGGCTAAGTAATAACAAACGTACGGGTCGATCAATCAGATTAAGCAATGCTTGCCGCGGTTAGTCCGTGGATGGGACCACCCATTACCCATATAAATATATCAAAACCCGTCCGTGCCCCAGCAAGCACGTTAAGCCGTTGGTCCCGGCTGTCATTCGTGGATCTTTGGCAGTCGTTACGGGTAGTCAGAAGCCTGAAAGTCTGACAACTAGTCTTACCAAGGATATCGTATTACCTACTCAGTAACTGGGTCATGGAGATCAGATAGGCAGCCGCTTCATGTACAATACTGGTATTCAGCAATATATGCATCTTATGCATCCATCTTTTTAATAAATCGTCTGATAATAGAACACGACCAATTAGAAGGCAGTATACAAACATGCTACGTGTTAGTGGTCATTGCATTATTAAGGAAAAGTGTTCTATGATGTGCCCAATTATCTTTAACAAAATACCCGATGGAATAAAAAACGAGTCCATTCCACTGTTTAAAAAGAAATTGTCAGTCTTATTAATTGATAAATGTTATTACTCAATTTGTAAATTCCTAAATCATAAAAACTTATCGTTTCCTAATTAATCCTGACATCTTTAATTATTTATTTTATTTTATTGACCATATTATAAGATTTTTTCATATTGACAGTACCTATTTTAGACTATTAAGCACTTGTGATAAATGTTTGTATGCCTAATTTAAGGTAAATTACTATAATAATTATTTTAACTAAATCAGTGTAAGATTAGTCTATTCTTGAAAACTGCACACTTTTCCTAAACTAAGTTCAAGTTGCAGTGCAATGCTCGTCTAAATGACGCCTTCGGGCGGCGAGAGCTTATCGACGCTCCTCAAACTTGAGTTATTTTCCTTCAGAAGAATAGCATTCTCTTTGTAAGAATACTTCACTTTAGCAACCTTAGAAAACTGCGGTTTTATCTACACTTCATTTGGTAATAAAACGTAATACGATAGTTAAACGTTAGTTTTAGAAAAAAAAAAACTCAACTCTCGAGACAGGATGGAAGTTAAAATATTAAAATTATGTTTCCCTTGTAACAATAATTTTACGAGTTTATTTGTACTTTAGTTAGAAGGAAATATAAGAACACAATTTGGTTAATAAACGATTTATGTATTAGTTGGTTTGCTGTGCTCTTAAGTGCAGGATTTTTGCAAGTTGATGAGATCCGCAGGATAAGGGTAGGTACGGTGAATGTCAGAGGCTGAGTGATTTGCAAAGGGTCCCCTTTTGGCTAAGGATTGATATATGGTAATGAGATGCGTGAGGTCATGTGCTCGATACCCATGTTGAGTAGGGATTTTTGGTTAGGAAATTATCTGATTGAAATTAAGACAAGCAATATATGTGTAAATTATATACATATTGACGCTTGAAAGGCAAAATTGACTAAAAGCGACATGGGTGGGGGACTAACCTTACAGGAACACAGTTTATAGTTTAACTTTTCATTTATAAAAATCATATAAATTCTGATTCAGATGTTAAAATAAGATTTCCAAAACAGTAAGAATTATGCCTGTAGGATGATTACAAGAATTTTTATGATTTTTTTTTCTGAGAAGTTCGACCTTTCGTTTAGTAAATTTTACCTTTCAAGCGTCGATATATAGTCAAAGCTTTGTTATGCTGATCCTTGTAACTGTAGAGAACTCGACCCCTGTCATACATACTCAAACTGTTACCTTATTAAGTGTTTTTAACACTGTTTTAAATGAAAAACACTTCTAAATGTAACAGATACACGCACAATGGTCCATTTAATTTAAAGGACTAACTGCGGAAACCAAACCCATAACATAGAATGTAACAGATACAATAATGTTACAGAATGAAAGCGTAACCTTTTATATATGTTAATATGTATAACAGAAATAAGCATTTGTATAATAATTGCACGGTACCGCAAAAAACGCGCGGCAGACAGACAGACGCGGCGATGGCAAAATAGCCTTAATTCAGTCGGGATTGCGGCTATTATGGCATCGCCGCGTTTACCGGTTACACTTATTAACACTGTTAACACTTTTATTACAGATAATATATTACGTTTACACTTTTGTAAGTGTTTTGGGTTAGCCTTAACACATTCAAAAATACATAAAACTGTTACATATTTGATTCTGTTATCAATTCAATATGTAACACTTATTATTCTGTAACCTTTATGAAAGTGTTTTTAAGTCCCTGCATATAGGATGTCCTAGGGGTCGATATGATCTCATTGATGTAACGTGTACCGAAGTTTGGAAATTAGGAAATTAAATATAGGAGTATGCAAAAAAATACCAGTTTTTTCAAGAAAAAAAAAGCACCTTGTGTTGTTCCATCAACAAGGTCAATAGTCTCATCTTATATTGAGATCTAGGATAGAGTAAGTAGCTCAGACATTCCGACCGTAACATCTTGCTCGAGGACAAACTTCAGTTTGTGTGATAGGCTTACTTATCAGTAATAAAATTTGTAGTAATTTGACCCCAGTTTCCGAACAAGCAGTGTGGAAATAAGGTAAATAGATGATCTGCTTATTTATCCCACTAAAGAAATAATAAAGGATGATTTCCACTAAACGACTCGCATCGCATCGGATTGGAACGGATTTTATAATATTTAATCGATATTAAATCGTGTGCACAGTAATTAAAGTCTATAATAACAAGATGCGCAAAGCAGCTTTACCGCGGGCGTCTTCCGCAACACGCGGTCGTAGCTGAAAGTATGCTGGGACGCGCGTAC
This sequence comes from Globia sparganii, assembly GCA_949316385.1. Lineage (NCBI taxonomy): Eukaryota > Metazoa > Arthropoda > Insecta > Lepidoptera > Noctuidae > Globia > Globia sparganii. Next base: position 24,688,862 of record OX438659.1, read on the forward strand.
GGCTCCGTTCGTCTGTCGTCGTATCCGATCGAATCCTTTCGGCTGACGTCCAAATTTTTATTTTCCTCTTCTGTGTTTTTGTGATTATTTTCTCTTTCTTCTTCTAATGCCAACAACACTACGTCAATTTCAACCATTTTCAAAAATTAGAACACGTCAACTCGGTAGGAATTAAACTATTTGACTAGGCGCAGAAACGGATACATTCGCAAGCGACGGTACGGAGCCGATCGTATGCGTCGACATGCTGCCGGACGCGATCGGCTGTCGCCGTAGGCTGTCGCCGCATCCGTTCGTAACCATTCCGATCCGATGCGGTGCGAGCCGTTAGGTGGAAATCATCCTTAACAGCTTACTTCTAAGTCATGACAGCTGGTTTGATGGAGGAACTAATGCTTACATAGTGTATCATCACGCGTGTATCCCGGCAGGGTTAGGCAGACGTACACTTATAGTACACGCACATTCCGCCAATTATGTTTGAATACCATGAAATAGAGGGTGCGCCTACCTGGCTAACCGGGCACAAATTCAGACTCCGTGATTAATGTTTACATAACCATTAATATATATTGACAATGGTAGGTAATTGTAACTGCCGTTTGATTCCTTCATAAGATGCCCAGACTTTTGTTTGCGTTATTAAAAGAATTTGTTAAGAAAACCTGTAAAACCTGTAATCTAAACATGTATCTCTCAACGTCTGCTTGTGTGTCTTGCGATAGTAAAACACAAAAGCTCTTTTAAAAAGGCACAACAACCCATCCTACTAACATTCACAAAGCCCATCCAACTTAGACTTTATATCTCAAAAAAGCTTTTTCATGGTTCGAAATTCTAAAACAGCGAGTTTGGTGGAACAACTCTATCGGACAAATCCAAATGAAGTTGCTAGTCTATCAGAGTTAGGGGTCCGTGGGACGCAGATATTGCAGATGAAAAATAAAGGGGTTCCGTATGCAGGCAGCCGGTGGGTCGGTGGCAATGGGTTCGTTCAATTTTCCAATTTAAAGGAGCGTAAAGCGCACCCGCTGCCTGCGCCGCGCTGGGAGGAACGAACGCGCGTGTTATTGCGTTCAGGGAATCATGTGTGATAATACAGATTGTGGGTATAAAGATGGGTAAATAATATTATATGATATGTTAGGGGTTGAGTCTGTGAGTTAGTTAAAAATATGTGATGCTACAACTTTTGGGACATAAGTAATTAAGTATCTGTGAATACAAATTATTGGTCGAATACTGTAGCGTTATCATTGCTGAGATACCGGCCTCCTTTCTGTGAGAGGGAGTGGGCCGTAATTCACCACGTGGGCCCAGTGCGGGTTGGTAGATGTCTTCGAATTTTTGATTCTAAGACATGCCGGTTTCACGATGTTTTCCTTCACTGAGAGCAGTGCAGTGGTGCTGAAATAAATACTCATGCCCTCCGTATATGCTAATCAAAATCGTGCTCTCCAAATACAAATAATCCTATTTTCTAATGACCTACATTTCTAACTACAAATATTTGCATACCCACGGACAGGTAACATGAGTTCGGTAATAATATAATAGAACCTCGGCCACCCCCGCGGCCATTACAAGTAAACTCGCATTCTACAGCATTTCGATGATATTTCTATTCTACGGCAGTACGTGCGCTGTGGTGCAGGTGGCGCCACTGGCGTGCCGGCTTCAGTGCCAATTATGGCCTTAACTTTTGACTAAATATATGGTAAGCGTTTAGTGCGAGTAACTTAGGTATAGTCAACCCTGTGCGGGCTTTGCCAGTGCCTTTTCTTGGTAGCAAGAAGGGTGGATTTCGTATTGCAAGTCTTGCGTTTGACTTGCGGCTGACCGTACTTTAGCAACAATCAGTGTGGGGGAATGTATGTGGATTGGTTGTACCTTTGGAATAGTAAGCAGCTAAAGTAGCGTAGCTATTGTACAAAAATAAAATTGAAGACGGTTTGTGGTTTCTATTAGTACCTTAATGAAAGTTTAAAATTCTGCATGTTTTTGTGGTTATTCTATACCTACTATAGAAATGGTATTGCTCAGATTTTCAATTGAACTCTGACTGTGAATAAAACCTCTGACAGATATAAATATACTACCTAAACACTTGACATTTCAGCCTATGACCTATAACGAAAATTGAATCACAAAAGGAAATCAAATAGTTGTTTTTATTTTTTTTAACGCCATAGTTAAGCCCCATACAAGTGATGTGGCGTCCACATGGCTGCCGACATATCTACGGCTAGTTTATGATGCCATAAACCTGTTGTAAAATGTCAGCCATTTTTGTGGAAACTGTTGTTGGGAGCTTCGATATGATTTACTAAACGACTCGACTGTTGACTTTTACTGACTTTTATTCAGTGTATGTGAATTGTTGTTATCAATCCAATTTATTGATTCGGGTGAGTTTTAAATTTTGATGTAGGTATATAGGTATTTTATTATATCTTTATAGCCCCATTAGCCGTAGAATAGATAATCGTCGGGGTAGACGTTGTTGAGTGGAGACTGTGAATCGGCAAACTTATGATAGGACCCTGAGACAGGTGGAGCGACGATCTTCGCAGAGTGCTGTTGTTGCCGGGAATCGAGCTGCATGGCGAGCAATAGGAGAAGCCTGTGTCCAGCAGGGGACTGCTGTAGGCTGATGATGATGAATTAAAATCTATAGGAATACTAGCTAACCCCGCAAAAGTCTTTTTGCAAAAAAAAAAAATAGATAGTAGCCGATTCTCTGACCTACCCGATATGCACACAAAATTTTATACAAATCGATGCAGCCGTTTCGTAGGAGTATGGTAACTAACACTGTGACACGAGAATTTTATATATTAGATTGTATGTCATGTATTGGTACAGTCGACCTCGTAATGGCTATACCAACCACACTAGTGGTCGCACATTTGACGGCACATGCATCGTGTATCGTCGGTCGCTTAACTCCAGAACGCACCAGTAGATAATAAAACATTCCATCTAACACACTCAACCGATTATGCGTTTATGCGTCGAGTGAATATTTATTCACTCGACTCGGGCGTGAGACTTCGGTCGCGACCGAAGTCTCACGCCCGAAGTTTCTTCCATTAGATGTGCGACGTCATAAAACGAATTGAAAAGTATCTGTCTATGTGACAGACATAATATTAAACTAACGGCTGAACCCAATAACCTATTTTCAGTTAAAGACAGATCGCCACTGATGGTAGCCAGTATAATCATAAGTATCATAACTGCCAGTATAATATACTCATACAGATCGCTACTGATATAGATTATTGGGACGTGAAAACCAGAGATAGATAGGTTTTTCTACCTCCAGTGTGGCAATACTGGTGATAGATAAGTAATAGGGGTCGGCCGTTAGAGAAGTTCCAATTTACTGGTAATTGCAGTCAAAGGAGGTCGACTATACTCTAGGATGGTCATCATCAACATTCTCGAGGCCTTACCCCAATTTATTAGTGGGTTTTGCTTCCATACTTCTGTATTACTCGTCAATTCGGTAGACACTCCCTTTCTAGCCATATCATCTATACTGGACTATAGAATGATGGTTTTTTTATTTAGTTTTTTTTGTTTCTTACTGAAGAGTTTTCAGAGCAGAAGGAAAATAAACATTTTGAACAATAAATTGCTCAAAGAGCATTGCATGTTTTCTGTATTGCTTTTCGTTATCACGCTAACTTTACTGAACAGGAATATTTGAACCTTTGGAAACAATGATAATTATTGTTTAGTTGTACAGTAAGCTTCAAAGAAAACGACTCCCCCGTCATTACCAACGGGGGGATCCCTTGAAGCTTACTGTACATGCTTACCTAGTGCCCCATGACGATATATTTTGTAATCAAACATACCTGTTTTAATTACCAAGTACCGACTAAGTACTCAAAATAATCGTAAATTCCCAACGCAACGTATAATACACAGTGATTACGACCTAACGTAGGGTTTCAATCAAAGCGACTAAGCTTTCATGTGACTAATTGACGCCTGTCCAACACCTGTCACTTTTAGTCATATACTCGCTCCTTTTTTCCAGAGGGGTGGGCAGATACTACAGAGCTCGCGGTCTACAAGGGACAGATATTTTCCGAAGCGATTTTGTAATATTTCTGGTATAACGAAGATAGATAGATATTGAATATAGGTAATATGGTACATGGTATAAAATTTTCATTGTATCACTATGTTTTGCTTTGCAAGGCGTACAAATTAGGCGAAAAAAAAACTACAAACTAAATAACGCTGTTTCAAATAAGTCAACAAGATAGAATAACAAGTGGATCGGACATTTTTTATTTTATGCTTCTATCATCTAAAACTCATTGATAGAGCCTTTTCAATCAAGAATTTCTTAAGTTGCAATTTAAAATGGTTTATTTTGGTCATGCTTTTTAAAGTTTTTGGTAGTTTATTGTAAATCTTTGGACCCATGCCGAGACAACTCTTTGAGAAAAGTGCAGGATCCAAAACGCAAATCATGTCCATTTTTAACCGACTTCCAAAAAGGAGGAGGTTATACCTACACATACTCGTAGATAGACCTCTGTAGGATTTAGAGGATGAAAGTCAATTTTATAAAGTCGTTTAATAAAGCCATCAGGAAAATGCTGCAAATCCTCCAGAACTACTTACAAAACATAACTCCCCTAAGCAATATAGTCACCCCACCCATAAAGCTCCAAACATTATACAGGGCGTATAAAAAACGTGAAAAATAAAAGATGTTCCATCAAGTTGATGGCGACAAGTAGCGATGTACGGCAGTGTCGCTAGATCGGTGTCGCGTGTCAGTGTCAATATATCACGAGCATGACGCGGTGTCACGAGTGTCGTGTATACTAACGACATTACACTGGCGCCATGATGAAGTGTTTTGTTTCAGGATATTTTGAATTGTTATTGGATGAGAATGTGGTTTCTTGTTTCTGAGGAGTCACACTCTTAATTGGTAGAGAAATAGACAAGAAAACACATTTATACAGGCTAAAATAACTACAGTGAATTGATATCTCTTATTTTTTTACGATAAAGCAATTAAATATAGTTTAGTCAGCAGTGTGTAGTAGTGTTTAAAGATTAAAGAGTCTTAATAATTAGGAATTTGGATACATCATCATCATCTGCCTAGCCTTTTCCAAACTATGGGGTCGGCTTCCAGTCTAACCAGATGCAGTACGTTACATGGAGCGACAGCCTCACAAACTGACTTCACAACCTAGTAACACGATCCTTCATGGCAAATTTGACTGGTTTTCAGACTTTCGGGCTTTTGACTACCCGTAGGGTCTGTCAAAGGTCTACAAATGACAGAGGGGACCAACGGCTTAGCGTGATTTCCGAGGCACGGAGTGGTCTAGGTATGTGGATGGTCACCTATCCACGGACCAACCTCCGCAAGTACTGCTTAACCTTGAAGATCGACCCTTGCGGCTGTTACTTTTTAACCTCGAGACATTTTTATAACTTTTTAATTAGTGCTAGTCACTCTGAAATCAACTTTATTACTATTAATATAATGTTAACTTGTTCATTCTCTGTGTAATTTTTCCTGCAAATAAACTATTTTCTTTCTTATAGATCTACAATATCAATGAATGACTAACAAACAACATCTGTGGAGTTCAAATCATCATCTGAGTGCACCACGTTTTCGCTACAAATTGAAATAAAACAAATATTTGTTGAAGTTACGAATGTCATAGAATAAATCATGAGATATCTTGCGATTAGGGTACTTCATACAGACTACATTATTTCCTCAATCCATACTAAAAGTATAATCACCATTTTTACAAAAACTCAATTTACAACACCTTGAAAAATTGCAAAATCACAAAATACATTAATCACGGTAGCAGTCTTCAATATCCTGACACCGGCTGGCCGTGACAAACCAATTTGTGTCTTATGTAGTGTCAATATAGTGGCGAGAGTTACATTCTCCGGTGAATCATAAATCTGACCTGCAATTTCGTAGGTGACATGGCTTCTAAAATGTATCGAGACTTGATTTCTTTTGTCTAGCTGGTCTAGTGGTCGCACGTGCTACTTCTGGTTCGATTCCCATGCCGGGGAAAGAGTTATTTGGTTTTTCGTTTCGTTTACCTCTGCCTATCTCTTCAGGGGAACAAGGCGTGAAGTTATGATATGTGTGTGTTCATTTATTTTGGTAAAATGCATCAGTAATTATGATGGAGGTCAGAAGCCCAATTCTCGTAATTTAAAACGTTGAAAATCTAGTCACAATCTAATCTCGGCGACAAACGAATGTCAAAAACTTTGTCAAAATGTAGGGGAATCAGAGGTATTTTTGACAGATTGAGACTGATATCGACTGTGAACTGGCAACAGGTACTATCCCAATTTTGACAACTTTACAGGACGAAAAAAAAACATGTTAGCATCATTTATACAGCATCTCGTGTGTTAAATAAAAATACGTAGTTTTTAAATATTTTTATTGTACATGTAATTAAAAACAAAAGTAACATTATAATGCTTCCTTCCAATATAAAACTGAGATAAGACAATATAAATTAACACAAGAACAAACATAGGACTTTTTGAATGAAGCCAATCCTAGCGCCAAATTTAAATGTATTTGAGTTAGGATTTCTTGCAACGATGTGGAGTGTTAAATGGTATAAAATGGCATTAAAAAGTGAAATCTTCAAAAAATTGAGATAGGACCAGTTCACAGTCGATATCAGACTGTGAACGTTCATAAAAGTACGAGAATTACCCCTCAGATAGGCAGTCGCTCCAAGTAAAATACTGGTATTCAGCTGCATCCGGTTAGACTGGAAGCCGACCCCAAGATAGAACTTATGAAAAGGCTAGGCAGACTGATTTAATATTATAGTGCAACACCAAGTTGCTTAAATACACTGCTTTGTATGAAAAATTATCAAGACTAATCAATAACTAATGCTCACTATATTATTTTATTACAGACAATGTGACTCCATTATTAGTCAAAACAAACATAATGATGCGTATTAATTTTTCCCGTAACTTTATACTTACTGTCTGGTTGTACAATACGTTGTTTCAATAACCCCAACATTCACCTCCAGCCGATAACGGCTTGTTGTTGTGATCATGTCGACGATAAAAACTTGTTTATGTGTTAACTTTATCGACATATTGTTTTCCCCACGTGAATATTAATATTGCAAGCCGTTTAGTCGACGAGATAAAATGGGGGGATGATATTTTCCTGCCTCTGCAGTTAAATGATAAAAAAGTATGTAAAAAACTTTTTAACAAAAAAAAAAAACGGACTGCCTAAAAACACTACAAAGTGAAAAATAACTTCAATTTCGGAAGTCGGTGTCTTTGGATCTGTATTTTAGTTTATGCTTCCGAAATTAAAGTTATTTTTCACTTTGTAGTGTTTTTTTTGGAAGTCGTTTTTTTGTTAAAATGTTTTTAATTCTCGCTTTTTAGTGGGTCTGTTTATCTAAGTTACAGTAGCATAATGTCAACTTGCTCATCGTCTTTTACATAATATTGCTTTGCCCTATGCAGGGACGTTAATTGTTGAGGAGTTCTCCTGGTATTTCACCATCAGCTCCATTTCACCATCCGCATTGTGACGAGCATAAACTGATTAGCATCCATATTAAAGTAATCGAATCGCAACCCGTGAAATACTTATTATTGAGTAGTTCCGTTGGCCATCTGTGGTCTTCATCATCAGTTCCACTTCACCAAATGGTGCTTTCTGAGAGCAACATGCATGCACGAGTTACTATAAATAATACCCAATTCGCTATAGGTGTGCCTATAATATTTGAAGAGTTCCGTCGATTTCTCCAGGATCTCATCATCAGAACTGGATTTTGACAAAAATAGGACCAATCTGGAAGTATATCCTTTTAAATTAAAAAATAATTTTCTAAATAGGTCTATAAATGACGGCGTACTGAGGTAACACATATAAAAAAAAATACAACCGAATTGAGAACCTCCACCTTTTTTGAAGTCGGTTAAAAATAAAATTGATAATATGTTGGTGTGTTTTATTGTCGTCTTATGAGCTACAAGATTATGTTGTTAGACATTGCATTACAAAAACACACACCTTCTAATGGGGGTAGGTACTGCGAATCATCCCTTTACCTTTTTTTTTTATTAAATTCATTAGTTTTAGACATTAGATCGCTCTTTACCTTTTCGGATCGTACTACGTTAACTCCTCTCTTTTTTAAGAGTGGAATTTTCATAAGCTTTTCTTTTGTGTTTCGTCTAAAGGGTAATCCACTGTTCAAATGTCAATTTTCTCAGTGGTTTTGGTCAGTTTTGTCTACAATTTTTTTGTTTTTTGCAAGTTAGACGTGCCCTAAAACTCCGCTTGTATATGCGTTGATCATTATGCCAGTCAGGCAACTTACAGATTGTAGTTTAGTTACTATTCTTAAAATAGTATAAATGCTGCTCAGATTTAAAAAAATATACTTGTAATGATTCTCGTTTTCCCCACATCATTCTCTTGCCCTTATCACCCCTTATCCTAATTTATGTGGAGTTGGAGCAAATTGTCTTCATATTTCATACTTTAGTCTTTATTTCAGTATAACCCTCTCTAGCCATGTCGTCTTTCACTCAGTCCATCCACCATTTCTTCCATTCTTCAAATAAAAATCTTTAAACTGACGCACTGCATCTCCGGAGTTTACAGTATTATCAGCGTCAGTGTGCGCCCGCCGATGTGCCGAATAGATTCCTAGAGATACGAGCACTTAAAGCGTAACGTGATTCAATAGCTCTGCACGTATTATGAGATTGTAGAGAATCTATTGAATATCGACGTGATATTGGCTAAGAGTAACGTGAAGCTGCGCAGTAGATACGAACGAGTACTGAGGGGTTATTCATAAGTAGGAGATAATGCAGTTCAACTCTGTTTAAGGATATAGGTAATGTATATTATGTACTTTGCAGAACCGGTATGAGATTAAAATTACGCACAAAATCGACTGATTGACAAGTGGAACAACAGTTCAAAATGAAGTTAAAATCATGGTCAGCTTATAATTTTTGGGCTGTAAAAGATGATGGTAAAAAAATCGCGAATACCCTTCCATCTTTTACAGTCACCAAAAAGCATACAATCACATCCATTCGCATAAAACTGAAAATTCAAGCCGCGGCATTCGGTTTCTCCGCACGTACCGTCAAATCGTCCATAAAAACAGAATACGACCGCATTCCGCCGAACTGCCAACTAAAAGTGTCAAAGTTTAGCCGTATCACCCGGCTATCGCATTATCTGGGAGGCTGAGCAGCTGAGCGGCTGAGCGGCTGAGCGGGCCGCATCCGGACATATTTACGGATATGCACTAACAATATTCCTAATAGTTATTGTTAGTGTTACAGGAGGAAGACGCGTATAGAAGTTACTTCGACAATTTTGACGAGAATCGACAGTACGGAAAGGCGTGATTTGACAGTGGAAGTGATCTTAAAATGACTTCGGGATCTGTTATCTAAGACAAAGGCCTTTATCTCATACAGGCTAAAGTAACCACATTGACTTCTACGCTCGGTAAATGATGTGCCGTACACCCACAATGATCCATTTGAAGGGATTAAGTGCGGAAACCAAACCCATGATATAGAACATATATGCTGCACCTGTAATTACGTAACACACTATCAATCACAATTTGAATTATTTTGAAGGATATTGCTAATCCATTGCTTCATATATTCGAAAAAAAATTCTGCTCAACAACGTAAATAGCGCAATGAATGTTGTTGAACTGTCAAAATGAAAGCCATTCCATTTCATATTGTTAGTGTGTTGTCCCGCTGGTTTCGGACCACAATAAATCAATCTTTGGAGCCTAGTGAAGTGGCAATCGCTCTCAAAACGTTATACATTCCTATCACGACGTTCAACAGGATTCGCAGATTTTCGGTATAGATAGTGCAATCCACGAAGATGCGCCCCACTCTTTTTCCTAATGCTTACAGCAGAAGTGTGCAACATTCCGCTAGTGTTTTAGTTTTGTAAATACAAACGAATTATTATTATTGGGTAATTAGAGTGTATCGAAAGAACTAGAACACTAATGGAATGGAATAAGAAGAGTGGGGCGCGTCTTCGTGAATTGCACTACCTATCTATAGCGTATGTCAGTCCCATACATTTTTACTTTTCCGTCATCGTTATCGATGATAGAATGACACTTTGTCTGGACGGTAATCACACTGCAAATCAGATATGAATATATGAAAGTTATTAACAAAACGCGTAGAGCGTTTTGTTAATAACTTTTCAAACCCGAGTTGGCGAGGTTAAATATAATAATTTTCTACAATTCACAGATGTTTAATTATCTTGCTTTACTTTCATTGTAACTTCGACCTCATGCCGCGCTCTCAGAAAGCACGGCGTGAAATTTGCGACACTGTAAATAATGCTGTAACGATGGCGGCGGTTACAGGGCGTCCCAACTTGTGTTGTATGTTTATGGTCACCCCCCGTAGCTGCGTGATTAATTAACTTTGAGTACTGTTTGCAGTTTACTATCTGCTGAATGTATTACGGTTTGTTAGTCTGGCATTTAGTATTTGTTTGAGTGGTTTCGTTTGAAAATTTAATCGACAGTTTTTGCAATAAATTGCGTAACTTGTACGGTGCACAAGTACCTATCCCTATTTACCTGTTGAAGTTAACAGCAACAGAAGTTAACAACATATTAGGTCGGGGCAAAAGTATTTTCGTATCGAGGTTATCTTTATGCTTCCTAAAGAGTTCTGAAGTGACCGAGACAGATGAAAATATATCGAGGTTAACTTTATGCTTCCTAAAGAGTTCTGAAGTGACCGAGACAGATGAAAATCTAATGGAGCAAGATCAGGGCTATACGGAGGATGCATCAACATATCCCAGCCAAGCTCTCTCAATTTTTGCTGAGTGGCTATAGATGAGTGCGGTCTGGCGTTGTCGTGATGAAACACCACGCCCTTCCTATTCACCAGCTTCGGCCGGTTTTTCTCAATAGCTTCTTTTAACCTCATCAGTTGTTGACAGTAGAGGTCAGAATCGATAGTTTTACCCGGCGGCAAAAGCTCATAGTGGACGATTCCTTTCCAATCCCACCAAACACACAGCATCACTTTGTTCCGAGTCAGGCCGAGCTTTGCCACGGTCTGTGAGGCTTGCCCATGCTTCGACCACGATCTTTTTCGGACATTCTTATCGTAAGTGATCCATTTTTCATCACCCGTAATCAACCGTTTAAGAAATGGTTCGGAATTATTACGTTTCAACAAAGAATCGCAAATGGAAACACGTTGCATTAAGTTTCTCTCAGTGAGATCATGTGGTACCCAAATATCAAGTTTTTTCTTGACCCAGACTTTTGTAAATGCCGTAAAACTGTTTTGTGATCAACATCCAGTTCTTCAGCAATATCATAACTACTAATATGTCGAATCTTGCTCCACTTTTTCAAAAATGGCACTGATTTTATCCGTGACAGGCGTCCAGAGCGAGCTTCATCCTTCACACTAAAATTTCCTGACTTGAAACGCTTGAACCACATTTGTGCTACTCGTATTGATACCGCATTAGGTCCGTAAACCGCACAAATTTTATTCGCGGCGTTCATCGCATTTTTACCTTTTTGTAATAAAATTTTAAAATGTACCGAATTTCTTCGTCACTTAAGTTCATGTTTGCTTGCTTGAAAAACAATTGAGAAATGGCGGGAACTAGTTTTTTTTTTAATTTATTGCATCTATAAAATGTCAACATTTAATAGTATTAAAACCAGCCAGTTACATTCAGATCTGCCAAAGAGGTTTGATTACTAACAATAGATTCAAAATACGAAAATATTTTTGCCCCGACCTATTATTATAGAACATCTTATATAAGACTAGAAAAAAAAACCGTTCAAGTACGAGTCGGACTCGCGCACCGAGGGTTCCGTACAAATTTGTAAGTATGTACCTAACTATAAATTTACGGTTTTCGGATTTTTTCCCTTTCTTGTGCTACATGACATTGCTTTTTGCCAAATTTCATGATTCAACGGGAAGTACTCTAGGTTTTGGTTCCCTTGCGAGTGTCAAAATATGCGACATAAATGGAACATAAACGCCCGTATCTTTTGATTGCGTTGATTTAGAAGTTTGATTTTTTCAGTGTTTCAAGGGATTGCAGCTTTGAGTATTTGATATTAATTTCAACTTGATAACTGCACGCGTACCTGAGGAAAAGGTCTTGACAGACATACATACAGATGGACAACGAAGTGATCTTAAAAGAGTTCCGTTTTTCCTTATGATGTACGGAACCCTAAAAATTAAAGAAAAATGTTTTTTGTCTCGCCCTTAAGGGTCAATAAATTTGTCTTCGATTACTAGAACTGAATTGGTCTAATAGTTCAACAAATCAGCGCAAAAAAAAAACGATAATCTTGAAATCAGAAAAATACTTCAAGTCCAATCTGGCAACAAAAGCTTCGACTTTTGTTTCTAAAATGAAATCTTTCAACAAAAACTTTAATAAGAAAGTTTCATTGGGTTCGGGGTCTGAAGTTCACGTACAATGACCCTCAATGCTAAAGTGCCCCTTGATGCCGGCCATACTTTATCAACTTTTATCAGCAAAACTAATTACCTAATTGCAAGCATCAGATGCACGACATGTCATCCAGCTGAGCGACAGAAGTGATGCGATCTGGCGCGATAATGAATAGCTGTTTCCGTGAAACCAGGTTTCATGAGAAAATATCTAAAACAAGTTTATCAGAACGTGATCGCAAAGCAGTACCTACATAGCAGGTTGTTTTAAGGTCGACAACCTGCGTGATGTTTATTGACTTTAAACATTAGTGCACATTTGTTCACCGAGGAGAGAAAGTGACCAATTACCGAATCGCACTCACTTCCGAGTGATACACATTTGGAAAATAATAAGACATTTTTTTAAAGTGAAGTTTTTATTAAAATTCAATGTAATACTTTTGACAGGGAGATTAATATTGGTTTGAATGATCAGTAAAAGTACAATACTTATGTGGCCAGTATCATTTTGCGCTTGGTGATAAAAACTTTTTGTCTTTTGACATTATAGGTACCATAATATCTAATTAGCTACTGAAATGCCCTAAATTAAAAAAAAATCCATTGTTAAATGGATTTTTTGACACTTTTTCGACCCTCTAATTTGTACAACAGTAATGACGTAGTTTCTGCCTCATTTTAAATCAAAACAAATTATTTATTGGTTTGCAAACATGGTTATTTAGTACTTAGGTGTTTTATTATAAGAGTCCTCCATGTAATAAAAAGTAATAAGGTACTTTCCGAGCAGGTATACTTAGTATAAAAGCATATTTTTCTCTAAGATTGGCTTGACCGAGGAGAAAACATAAGCCAGTCAGTAAGGAACTTGATTGCCTCTCGTGAAGGGTATTTTTATTAGATATATTTGGATGGACCCATTTATTACATATTGGCTTTTGTCCGCGGTATCGTCCGCGTGGGGGTTGGAAAATATCCCACAAGAACGCACTAGCGGGATTTAAAGTATTGTTTGTCCTAACTTCTTTTTATGTCCCGAATGTTTAGATAATATTCGTATGGATAACTTAAACGAGTAATATAGATTGTATCAATTATATATAGCTTTACCCCACAAGTAGGACACGGGTTCACGTACGATATGAATAAGTTTGTGGTTGTGTGGGCCACGGGGAAGTTTGCATTGTAGGAGCTCGGAGTTCACACTTGTCTGATGTCTTTTGGAGAAGCCTGATTCTGCGGGTTGGTCTGGTAGAGGATATTTATTAGGTATGCGGGGAGATAAGTTATGTGTGCATTGTAGACTAAAAATGGGCAAACTTTCTTTGTGTTTTTTTTATAATTGACTTACGTGTACATACTAAGGTAATTAGCAATAGAATCTTAACTACTTATTACTTCATTTCCAGTAAAGATCGAGAAGTGGTCATTGAATAATTTCAGGGGAGGGTTTGGTGCAGTTGTAGACATGTTAGTAAGATGTGATGATGTACGAACTACATGAGAATGAAGCAGCTCCTGCCGTGCTACCTGATCGAGTCACCAAGGCGGCAGCATGGCTGATGGGGAACAGTACACAAGCTGGCGGGGACATCGACACACTACCTGTTACCATGGATTTAGCACATCATTCAGCACATTATTCTGGACCTCTGCGATGAAATTTTTCGTCAATTTAAAAAAAAAACCAGTCAAGTGCGAGACTCGAGCACCGAGATCTCTGTACAAATTTGTAGGTATGTAAATAGTTTTTTTTTAATGTAATTACAAATTTACAGTTTTCTGATTTTTCCTTTACTTTTGCTTCATGACATTGCTTCTTGCTTCATTTCATGATTCTAGGTCAACGGGAAGTACCCTATAGGTTTTGATTCCGGAATATAAATGCTCGTATCTTATGATTGCGTTGACTTATAAAGATTTTAGTACTGCTTTAAGAGATTGCAGCCCTGAGTATTTGATATTAATCTCAACTTGATAGCTCCATGCCTTCCTGAGAAAAAGGGTCTTGACTGACAGACAGACAGACAGACGGACTACGAAGTGATCTTGTAAGGGTTCCGTTTTTCCCTTTGAGGCACGGAACCCTAAAAACAGCTGTTCCATACATTTTGACCGCGTATTTATTGCAGTTTATTATAGTATAGGAATCATGTGTTCAATTCATGGGTAAAGTTGGCGATACGATGGGCCTGTCAGCGTGATAATGCATACATTGAAATTACCTCTCGAATTAGCTCAAATGACGATCAAGCGGCGCCACGTACTACATGTCGGAGCTATGTGCTATTACGGTAATGGGGCCGCGCCGCTATTTGCTCCCGAATAAATGTTGTAATTCCGGGCCCTGCCGCTAATGCACCCTTATAATATCTAATGCTAATATTTCTTCTTCTTAACGTTTCTGGTGTTTTGCCAACGTTCAATTTATGTTAAAAGAATGGATTGAGCGATTTATGTTTTGAGACTTTTTGTATTCGTATTTATTTTATTTTTGGTACAGACGCTAGCACATCATGCTACCCGAAACTGTAAAACTTTCCCAATTTGGACCTTATGCTTTAGTTATAAAGTTGAAAATCTATCAAAGAAATTTGACAGTTTATAGTAGCTTGCTGTGCTGGCGTCTGGACAAAAAGAAATCTTTTAATATCTGTCTACAAGTGTATTGTATACTAGCTGCGTCCCGCGGTTTCACCCGCGTAAGTTTCAATCCCGTGGGAATATCGGAATAAAAAGTATCCTATGTGTTATTCTGATGTATAAACTATATTACTGTAAAGTTTCATGAAAATCCGTTCAGTAGTTTTTGCGTGAAAGAGTAACAAACATCCATCCATCCATCCTCACAAACTTTCGCATTTATAATATTAGTAGGATAGAATTAGTAGGAAGGAAGTAGGATTAATGTATTTAGAATATTCTGTCTTAAAATTAAATAAACTTTACTGTTCGAGAGAGCATTACAGAATTCTAATAACATTAGCTTCTACACTGGAACTCCCTGTGTCGCGGACATTAGTCTCCTTCGTTTTTTAGGTTCATAGTGGTACACACAGTGGGGGTATCGTATTACCCAGTAACTGGTTGTGTCTGTTGTAGGCAGTCAATCCATTTAATTTATTTATTTATCTATTTATTTCAGGCATCAGAGCCCATATAAACACACACAATACAATAATAATATAACTTAAAAATACTATAAATACATACACCTTTATAATTGCATTAAAAAACTAACACACACGAAAAAACAAAAAAAAAACTAACTGAACTAAACAAACTTAAACAAACTGGTACTCAGCTGCATTCGGTAAGACTGGAAACTGACTTCAACTAAGTTTGAAAAAGGCTAGGCAGATGATGAGTGGGACATAGCATCGGTTGATAAGATTTCTGAGGCGACAAAAACTGAATGTTCTTCCAAATCAATAAATTCATGTAATTAACTTAAGTGTATTAAATTTCCGTACGCAAAGTACGCGCATTGATGTGGAGTTGCGGACACCAGCCCGTATTACCTAAGTGAATTAAATTTAAACGTGTGTGGTGTATTGTATACGTGTGTGGTGTGGGTGTGTGATAAATAGGTAAGTCAGTTAACGGATTACCTGCCAAATTAAAACCAAATGTCATTTATTAACGAAATGTTTATTTTACTATCTTGTATGTTTATTTTACCAAAATAAAAATATGAAAAATCTAGAAAAAAAAGATTAGGCTCCTCTCTAGCAGGGTGTACTCAGTTGATTCGGTACAAACGGCGTAGGTATTATAGGAGAAATTTTTCGAGACATAGTTTCTTAACACAAAATGTTTTTAGACATTTTTTACATTGCCAGCGGACTCTTGCGTGACATAGGTATGTACAGTCAACAGCAAAAGTAGATGATGAAAAGAAGAAATCAATACTAATTAACGAACGGAGTTTGCGTCAGAACTGTGTGGCGTCGAAGTAGTAAATTTTTGGTGTAGTTTACAATCACATAACGACACTTCGACGCCACACAGTTCATTAGTATTGAATTTCTGATTTTCATCATCTACTTTTGCTGTTGACTGTACAAGGCATCGTAACCGTTTTTTAAAATTTTGAGGATAATGTCGTACACCGTCTTGAGGCAAGCCTTGGACAAAGGAAGACGATGATTGAGCCTTATTTGGAGTCTTGGTTTGGATACTACTTACAAGTAGTATCTTGCAATGCATTGGAACAGCACCTGGTTCATATGCATAAGCTACACACATCAAAAGTGTCTAGGGATCAAGCATTTTTATGCGGATTTCTTGAGATTGAGATGTGGCTTTGTAATAAATTTATGATTTTATAAATTTATATGGATCCTTTTTGGTGCATTTCATAATTTGAATCAGGAACTGTGAATCAAATTCGAGTAAAAGATGAAAATCAGCTGTCAATATTTTCCCTATAAAAACATACAACGCATTGAAGACATTATTAGTGCTACTGTTTCCCTACTACTGATTAAAACCAACGTTATTATGGAGCGGCGACGTCATTTAAGCAGGGAAGAAATGCTCAGAGCCGTGGGAATGATAGAAGCTGGTTCCCGGCAACGTACTGTGGCTTTAGCTCTGAATACAAGTCAGAGTGTTATCAGTCGACTTTGGACACGTTACCGAAGCACTGGTACCGTGGCTGAGCGCCATGGAGGACGGTATCGCTGCACCACACGGAGACAAGACCGATACATTCAAATCTTAACTCGAAGAGCTCCAACAATAACCGCCATGATGTTAGCCGTGAGGCTTCATCACTCTTCAGGGAACTTAATTAGCGACCAAACAGTCAGAAACCGCTTGGATGAAGTGAACCTTCATTCCCGAAGACCGCTACGGGTACCACCTATAGCAATGCACAATCGTAGGATTCGATATCAATGGGCTCTTGAACACAGAAATTGGGCAGAAGAACAATGGCGTTTCGTGTGCTTTTCTGATGAGTCTCGTTTTGGTATGAGACCGGATACAAGACGTATACGACACTGGAGAACCCCTGGACGCCAACAGCGATTAAAATCCTGCCAGGAAGTCCATCCTTATAGTGGTGGAACCATCATGGTATGGGCGGGTATTTGGATCGGCGGAAGAAATGAGTTGATTTGGATCAGAGGCAACCTCAACGCTCAAATTTATGCTGAGACGATTGTATCAGACGTCATCGTTCCTCTACAAGTGCAAATCGGTCCCTTATTTCAGTTAATGCATGATAATGCACGACCGCACACCGCAAGAGTTGTAAGACAGACTCTCGCCGCAGCTAACATCAATGTCCTGCCCTGGCCTGCTCAGTCGCCAGACTTGAACCCGATTGAGCATGCATGGGATATGCTACAGAGAAGAGCTCTGCCGAATATGGAGGGTATCCAGTCGCAAGAAGACCTTTTTTTGTTGTTGCAACGAACATGGGCGGCCATTCCACAGCGTGATTTGGATGAACTCATTTTGAGTATGCCAAACCGATGTTCTTGTGTTGTTAGTGTTCGCGGTAGAAACACGGATTATTAATTGTTTAAGTTACCCAATAAAATTTTAGAGAAAACTGTTATTTCAGTCTTTTTTTCGAACTTTTGTGTTAGTGGTTCAAATGTCAAAAATCCCTTTATTAGGAAAATGGCAAATTTCTTTATTAATGCAAAGGTGACTTGGTTTATCGTTACTGTGACAAACGAAAACACTTTATTTGATGAATCCTTAAAGAAAATTTTAATTAATATCAATCAGGAGAAAAGTTATTGCAAAAATATATGTTGATCCCTAGACACTTTTTATATTAAGAAAATCGTGTTGATCCGAGCATTAGTTTATGCATTCAAAATTGAGTCTTATTTATTGCCTCAAAATAAGACTTAATTTTCTTTGGCTCAATCGGCGGATAGTATACCTAGCAAAATACATAATTTAAAAAAAAAACCTACTTATATTAAAAATTACTGAAATCGATTCAGTAGTCAATTATCAACAAACTATTTTCAGATTTTGCACATTTAACGTTACACGTTGTATATTTAGGTACATCTACTTTCTCCCGCTGTACGGTAAACCATCGATTTATAATTCCCAGTGGTTCAATGGAATCATAATTTTTCGTAGTACAAACACTATTATCTTTCCATCTTATTGATGGAATTTCATTTTTCTTGTCAAACCTGTAACCATAAGACCCCCGAGCTTGTTTCTTCATGTCTTTTGTGCTCTTCATGCAATGGACTTTTTAGTCCTGTTTTCACGATATCCCAATCTTTTGAACTCCACTAAGTAATAAAAAAAAAACTTTATGGATTTAAAGTGGATCAGCCGCCAAATCTGAAGTAATGTTTTTACGACTCTTGATCCTAAGAGGTCAGTAGAAGCTTCATAACAGTATTCCGTAGAACTTAAAGCTACCCAGTTTTTATAGCCAAGAGGAACCGGTTTTCCTCGAATAAACAGCTGTTAGGCAAGATGGTGGCCATAATATTTCACCATCCATTCATCAATTGAAATATTCTCACGTATCACACCCCACAGGAGAAACTTATTCATAAGAATATTGGCTAATGGTCGAACTTTGAACATTTTTTCCTTGAAATTACTTGTCTCGTCGTTATTCGCGAGATGGAGATACTTTTTTATTTATGTCCCAGGATCTTTGTCTTGGCATAGACTTGAACACTATTTCGACACCTATATCCTCAACCAAAGACAAATACTTATGTTCTCTAGGCAATTTATGATATCCGGAAAATATTAGTATACTAATAAACTTTTTCAAGTCAACAGAGTCTAGTTGAAAAGTGTGTTTGTTGTTTTGACTAGTTTATAAAACTGTTGGTAACTATTAATAAGCTAATCACTTTTTCATCAAATATTTGTACTGGGCTGTGATCTTTGAACAGAAGATCAATTCTCGTAATTTAAAATGTTCAAAATCTAGTCGCAGTCTCATCTCGGCGACAAACAAATGTCAAAAACTTGTCAAAATTTAGGGAAATTAGAAGTATTTTTTGACAGATTGAGACTGAGATCAGACTGCGAACGTTCTTAAAATTACGAGAATTGCCCCTCTGATCATTTACCGTATTTTGTTTTTCTAGAACAGCAGATGAGGGTGAACACTTACGCCAAGCTGCATTTTGTGGGTGTCGACCAACTCACTTTGCAGCCAACGGTTCATCATCACTACTACGTCTTCACTTGGGACATTATCTTCTTAACTCTTGAATAATTCAATATTAAATAGGCACATCTTACGGAAAACTTGCAAAAGAAGCTACGTCCTCGTCGGTTCATTTGTTACGACGCCAGGATCTAGTGGAACAATCGATAAATCATATTCTGCGTCGCTGTCACTATCTTCTAAGATGTATGTAACAGCATCCTGCAGACCTTTGTAGATGTTAGAAACGCTGAACTGTTTGGAATTCATAATTGGGAACCTGAAAAAAATAAAAGACAGTTACGGAGATAAGGATTCAGTTGTAATACAAGTACTAATACAAGTATAGCAGTTTTTGAATCAGATTTACTTTATAGGTATACATTAAAAAAACATTCAATTAATACTTAAGAATATATCCAGCAATAAGAAGAACAAAAAAGCACATTTGCTAAGTGTCACCGCCATAACATACAATTGGTGCACACGCAGAACGTTTCAGTGGCACAGTCGAGAAGCGCATTGGTTTCTTGTAAATTACCCCCACTATGCGCGCTCCACTTTCATTATGATTTTACTACGCGTCTTATGAGCTAAACCCCATGTTATGAAACACTAGTTGAGAACAGATTGGCAGAGTGTATGATAAAGCATTCTCAAAACAGTGTTGCTAGTAAACTTACCCATTTTTTTGGAAATGTGTATGTACTTTCTAACCCGATCACTAACATACAATATTTGTTTTGACCAGTTAAGGTGTTGGTGTGAATGCCGAAATACCTGAGGGGCAATTCTCGTAATTTTAAGCACGTTCACAGTCTGATATCGTCTCAATCTGTCAAAAATACCTTTAATTTCCCTACATTTTTGACAATATTTTGACATTTGTTTGACGCCGAGATGAGGCTGCCACTAGATTTTGAACGTTTAAATTATGAGATTGGCTTCTGATGTGTTTGATTTGTTCAAGGTTTGGGCAGTTACATCTTTTTGGTTCATTACTATCATAAAAGGAGAGATGGTCCGGATAGGAAGTTCTTATGTTGACGCTAAGTTCACAACCTTCGTTTTCTTTACGTTAAGCGTCAGTAAACTAAATTAAAATAAACGAGGTAAACTAAAAAAACTTTCTTCAAAAGATCTAAAAGATATTAAAAAAATTACATGAAAGACTGAAAATATAGCGTTTTCCAATATAAATTGGAGCTAACTTAAACGAGTTTCCTTACAAATTGAAGTTTGTAACTACTACAAAATTGTTTCGGTATTCTTCATCGTGGATCGACGAAGTTATACATTTCCTCACTGATTGGAAATTAAAAACAAACAGATTGTGAGGCAGATTGTTTTTCTTGCCTGTTCTTATCTTAATCTCATTATAACTGTCAATCGACGAAAACTGATTAATTTTGTGCTCAAAAAGAAACAATGAGGATCCTTACTGCCAATTTTTCACGATAGGTGACGCATCGTCGACATGGCCATTGAAAGCTGTCACTTACCTACATTTTGTAACCTACCATTCGTTATTTTTAATTTTCTCGATAATGTCTCTATGTGCTGTACCAGGATGTACTAACCCCGGTGTACATTTATTTCCCAAAAATATAACAGTAAAAAAAAAGTGGGAAATGGCTATACGTCGCAAAAATTTGTTTTTAGTTCATCTTTCAGTTCTTTAAGCTTCCAGGTATAATAAAGTTATCGATAACTTTGGTGGACCGGTTTCAATACAAAAAATAGCGATTAAACTGACGTAAACAAAGTAAAAATGATTTGACAGCAGCCATCGCACCGCTGGCGACATTTGCGCTGAGCTTTGTCTGTGGATCCCCATTACCTGCCGAACAAAGTTAGTCTATGGAGTCTAAATAATCAAGGTAAGTAGTTTGAGCCTACTATGGGAATCAGTCATAGGTTAATACGCGACAGTGCCTTTTTTGGTCAATATATATAAATGCTTATTATACCATTGTTTTAAGCCCGGATGACCCCCCAGTTAAGCACAGAGTTCCACTTCCAAATCAGTTGTAAGAATAGGCTAATCCTTACACGCGTTCTTTCATACAACTACGTCTGAGCATATTAGGGGTAAAATACGAGTAGAGTGAAGGGCATATATTCTATGGTGGCGTGAGAAAGAGCGCCGGTAGGAACACCACGAGTCCAGCTTTGTTTAGACATTGTTCGATACACGACACGTGACTCATATGACATGTGACATTCACTAACCCGCACTCGGCCACCGTGGTAGATAACGGCGCACTCTCCCATGGTGAGAGTAGGGTTACGTCCCACCAGTGGGATCATTATATGATTATTGTGTGACATTATGCCTCCACCCTTCTAGCCTATTTCAACTTTCATCTGCCATCTGGCTTTTTCTGACGGTGCAACTTCGTTTTGATTATAGTCGGTGGGAAACTTTAGAAGTATAGTTTATGGAAACTTTAATTCATAAGTGTATATATTTGACTTGAATAACTAGCATATCCTCTAAAATTATCATCTTTGTACTTTTCTGAGTAGGTATCGGCACGGTCACCCTAGTCGGGTGTAAGATTAACGTGACCCGGTAATGGCGGGTCTCGCCTCTCAGCTGATTTAATGTTTACATGTGTGCGGGATATCTACCGCTTAGTGAGAACAAACCTGTGTCTGAGATTTTCTGCTCAGACTAATGGCGTTTGTACGCGGGGCAAGCCACTTGTGTATCTATTAAGATGTATGTGATATCCGGTAGATTAGGTACGTAACAGCTTACATCATAAGATACGTCAACTTTCGAAGGGTCGAAAAACAATCGACAATCGTTTTTCCAGCTGTTGAGAAGACGTGACAGACCAGTTGTAACGGTATTGAAAGGTGGCTCGTGGCAAGTGGCTCACTGAATGTTGAACAGCTCTCTCTATGCTCACACCACTAAGATGTGTCCTGTATGTACTTGGAGTGCTTTTGCAAGTTCAGCCAAAGTAAAAACACGTTAAAGTCTACTTCTTGTGCTAATACTCGTAAGATGAACTAATAATGGATCATTATGACACTTTTATTTTATCGTCCACCATTTTTATACAAGACTAAGCTCTATAAAGAAAAAGTGCATGTTTAAATTTGAGTCTTAATTGCTCGGCGGTATTTTTCCGGACGCGCCGTTAAGGCTTTTCTGCACTTAAGTGAGGCAGGAAGCTGCAGTAAGTGAAGGTTTCGCGATAAATTAACTTGATGTACTGCCGAGCTAATGCGCTGCCTGCCAAGATGGCTGCCAGCAGATCTACAACTGTAGCGGGGAGTATTGGAGGAAGTTTGTGTTAGGTACGTGCTTCTTTATGGAAGAAAAAGTTGATTGTAACATTGTTGTTTGTTGTACACCTCATAATAGTAGAATACAGACAGACGGACAGGATGCATGAAAGTAAAGTATTTTTGTTTGAAAGTTTCCCTGGTGCTTTATTGGATATTTTTAGTATGGTACCATATGCTATCAAAAAACTATTAAGGCTTTTGCTGTAGACGTACAGCTATTAAGTGCAATATGTTCTGTGAAAGCAGCATTATTATATAATAGCTGCGCCACGCGGTTTCACTCACATAAGTCTCGATTCCGTCAGAATATCGGGATAAAAAGAATCCTATGTTCTAAATCAGATCATAATACATTCATGTGCCAAATTCCACCCAAATCCGTTCATCCGTTTAATCGTGAAAGCGTAACAAACTTACATACAAAAAATTTAAATCTTTTCTTTCTTTATAATGTTAGTATAGATATTCAGACACGAATTAATTCAGAAGATGTGAAAACATCCTATAACAAAAGGGCACCACTCCTTTGTTATCGAATCAGCCATAACTCTTGGGTATCGTATGTGGCATGTCACCGACACCCCCCCCCCCTTCCCCTCCAAGCCTGACCCACCGGGCGTCCAGCTGATAACTGTACGATGAGGCTGGTTTTGATGTCATACGTTGATAGTATACAGTGTAGCATCCGGTAATAAAGGGAAACGTTGTCAGTGTTTTCCTGTGAAAAGGAAGAATGTCCAGTGCACCTACACAGGAAATTATCAATAGATACTAACAATGTTTTTGTCGCAGTTTTATCAAAAAACGACTACCTAGCACCTTTAATAGTTCCTATCCTTTTCTCACATCAAACAAAAAAGCATTGACGGATTTTTTACTGTCGCTATGAAGGCTCCCGTAGACGGGCGCGACGCGACTTGTAGAACAAATCGCGTTGCACCTTTGCGTTGCGCCTTTCTGCGAGAACCATGATATCGACGCAATTAAGAATGTGTTTGTAGTTTTGTGTTAGTTGGACACGACCTTTTAGACATCACAGTTGTGATGTATTGGTCAATTATTAGCCTAAAGAATCAGCAATGCCATCCAACGTGGTAGTGCCGCCAGTTATCCCATTGACGACGATGCGGACGAATTTTTTTGGTGTCCAAATGAGCCTCTCCCTTTTCCTTTTATTGTATACTTGTACATAATATATGTATATTTTAGTGTTAGCTTGTATATAAATAAAATAAATAACCCTTCGCAGTTTTAATAGGCAAAGATAACCACTTAACTTTTCGCATATTTATGTAGGTATCATATTGAAATATTCCGTCAGTTGGTTTTTTTTTTTTTTTTTTTTTGGTTCATAATAAATCGTTTATCATATTAAATATTGACATCTGTACGAGATATGAATGTTATTGAAAGTGTACAACATAGTATAACTTTATCACGTGAGCGTCCCCTGTTAGTATGTTTCCTCGAAATCGTTCTCAACTCGCGTCAAGTTTACTGACATACGATTATTAATTGGGTCCAAATTGCCTTCTCAATACCCACGTATAGAATGTAGTTACAAACGGTACTAAGTTTAGTAGGAACATATATAAAAGTTAAGAAATGTAAAAATACGTGGTTTCTATAGTGGTCGCAAGCAACCACGAGGTCCTGGTACGAGGTTTTTTTTTTTATTTTTTATTTATTTGTTTTATTTATTTGTTCAAAATCTGTATAAACAATAGCATACATAAAGTCTGCCAAACTGCATAACAGTTTGTCGGCAGTTGTTCTCGTCTAACAATGGATTACAAATTTTGAAGTTTAAAAAGGTGTAAAAAATAAAAATGATTAAGCTAAAACTTAATTATGCTAAGTAAACTATAAAACAACATACCTATAGTCGAGATAAAAATATATATATATATATATAATAATATATAATATATATAAAAAGACAAGTCCTGACTGACTGACTGACTGACTGACTGACTGACTGACTCATCAACGCCCAGCCTAAACCCTTGGACCTAGAAAGCTGAAATTTTGCACAGAGGTTTTCTTTATAATGTAGACGAGGAATAAGGAAGGAATTTTCGAAATTCAACCCCTAAGGGAGTTAAATAGGGGATGAAAGTTTGTATGAAAACTCTTATTCCTTGGGTTAATAAACTTGAAACTTGGCACGAATACTTATCTAAGTAAATTATGAAAATTGGTCTTTTTTGTTTTTCTAAACTACCTTCTAAAGGGGGATGGGGGGTGTCAAAATTTGTATGGAAGAATTTTAATGCACGGTCCGATTAACTCAAAACTCAGTATTTATACTTAATACCAAAAATAAAGAATTACGTGTATCAGGGTTTTTCGAAAATCTACCCCTAACGGGGAGAAAAGGGGTAGTTAATTTTACAGGGCAAATTTTACTGCCTGGCTTAATTAACTCAAAAATTGGTATAAATAATCTGTGAGTCAAGTAATGACGAAACGATTTTTCAAAATTCCACCCCTGTGGGGGTGAAAAGTGGGGATACAGCTTATATGAAAAATCTTATTCATTTGGTTAATATACTTGAAACTTGGCATGAATACTTATCTAAGTAAATTATGAATTTTGGCATTTTTTGCTTTTCTAAACTACCCCCTAAAGGGTGATTAGGGGGTGTCAACATTTGTATGGAAGAATTTTAACGTGCGGTCTCCGATTAAGTCGAAACTCAGTATTTATACTTAAGACCAAAAGTAAAAAATAACATGTATCAGGGTTTTGCGAAAATCTACCTCTGACGGGGTGAAAAGGAGTAGTTAATTTTCCATTTTACTGCGTGGCTTGATTAACTCGAAAATTGTTGGACATAATCTTTGAGTCAAGTTATGAACACATCCCAAACGTTTTTCAAAATTCCTCCTGTGTGGGGTGAAAAGTGGGGAAAAACTTTATACGAAAAATCTTATTCATTTGGTTAATAAACTTGAAACTTGGAAGGAATATTTGCCTAAGTAAGTAATAAGAAATGGGTCTTTCGAAAGTAGACCCCTGACGGGTAAAAAAGTGGTAATTCGATTTTTAAGGCCGGTATTATAGTGCGTAGCTTGATTTACTCCAAAAAAATGGTATGAATGAATTTAATCTTAAAACTTGGCACAAATACTTATCTAAGTAAATTATAGTTTGTCATTTTATGGTTTTCTGCTATAAAGGGAGATTGAGGGTGTCAGTTTGTATGGAAGAATTTTATCGCGCGATCCAATAATATAAACTTGAAACTCATTATGTATACTTAAGACCAAAATAAATAATAAAGTGTAACTGGGTTTTTCGAAAATCTAACGCTAACGGGGTGAACGGGGGTGGCCCATTTCACAGAGGAATATTTTATTGCGTGGCTTGAATCAATGGGAAATTAGTACTTACAAATAATCTTTGAGTATTGATATGGAAACGTCCCAAACGTGTTTTCAATATTTCGCCCCTATGGGGATAAAAACTGTGAAGGTGAAAAGGCGGTCTTATTCCTTTGGTTAAGAAACTTGAAACTTTTCAACATTTGTCTCAGTAAATAATAAAGATTGTCACTTTTAGGGGTTTACTTACTTAAAATAAAAAAGTATGAGTTTTAGGGTTTTACTTATTCGACTCCTACCGGGGTGGAAAAGGGTAATAAAGTTTAAGGAGTAGAAACTTCAACTTCCATTAACACGAAAATGGGTATAAATAATCATTATATCATAAAAATGGAAACGTACCAAATGCAAAAACAAGCCCTGTCGTGATGAAAAGGGAGGATAGTTTATTTGAAACATCTTAGGTAGTTTAACTAAAATATTGGCCCGAATACTTATTTCTTTAAATAAAGTAAGTATAGAGATCGTAATCAATAATTTTCGAAATACCTTTCAGGGTGAGGTGGAGAGGGTTTTAAATTTATTTGAGGAAAGTACGAAACCCACGCGGACGAAGTCGCGGGCAAAAGCTAGTATAATAATAAATAATTAATAATAATAATAAAACTTACAGTTAACAAAAAGCATTTTAGCCAACGTAAGATTTTTTACAAACATATCTATGGACACAATGAGAGATAATGTTTTTGTAGAACTTTTTTAAGTTGGTCCTTAGACTTCACATGCGTTATCAGGTTAAGGGGTAGCTCATTCACTAACGTTGGTACTAAGTACCTTCTTGTGCGCTTACCAAAGTAGTTTGTTACTTTTGGAACAGCAAGTGCCTTCTTCTTGGATAAACGAGTTGGGTACATATGCTTACGTTCCACTTTGTGGTACTGATTTTTAAATTGTTCAGTCAAGATATTTAACTTACTTTTAAAATGAATCGGGAGTACTTTAAACATTTTGAACAGTTTTTCATAATTTTTATCTAATGTTTTCTTAGTTTTTTTATCCATAAGTAGTTTTAGTAACCTTAACTGCAAGATTTTAATTTTATTTAAGTGTGTAGGGAACGTAAGACCATATCCACCCAAGCCATAACCAATAGTTGAGTCAGCCAGTGCGTAATATAAGGTATACAGTACTTTCCTGTTGACAACATACTTAAGATTTTTTAATTTACCCAAAATGGAGCGCAGCTTATTACAAACGTTATTAACATGCAGATTCCAAGTGAATGTGTTATCTCTTACTAGTCCTAGGTACTTATAAGAGGTAACTGTTTCTAAACATACACACCGACAATCTTGCTTGTCGCTATGCAAACATTCGTACGTATGACCTTTTACCTGCACTAACAAACTATTTTTATTTTTATGATATGGCGAGTGTATAATCATGCACTTAGTTTTACTTATATTTATTATAATGCCATTATCATGTGCCCACTGAACTACATTGTCAAAATCGTTTTGCATAGTTTGCTGTATGAGATCAATATTATTATGGCTATAAACTAGGCAAGTATCATCAGCGTACATAAATGCCTTGCATTTTTTTAATACGTTAGACATGCTATTGACGTGCATTATGTATCCTAATGGGCCATATACTGAACCGGTCGGCACTCCGAATTTAATGTCACCCCGTACACTTTTTGTTCCACTGACACAGACTCTGAGCGATCTATTCTCTAAGTACTTGCTAAACCATGCGTTCATGGGGCCCCTTATGCCACATTCATTCATAGCCTGCAACAAGCCGTCGTGGTCCAATGTATCAAAAGCTTTTTTGAAGTCTATAAATATAACCATAACTATCTTTTTTTCATCAAGACGATTATTGACTTCGTCTGTGAATTTCTCTAGCGCAGTTGCAGTACTTCTGTTGAGTCTAAAACCGTGTTGGACATCGTTTAAAATACCGTTGTTCTCCAAAAAACTAGTGATTTGTTTAACTATAATTTTCTCGACTATTTTGTTTATCGTATTTAGAATTGCTATAGGTCTGTAATTGCCATAGTCTCGATGAGATCCCTGTTTGAATATTGGCCTGACAATAGACTCTTTAAGTTTATCCGGATATTGAGATTTTTTAACACTAATATTAATAAAATAAGCTATTACTGGACTAATTTGTTCTTTTATTTGTTTTAGATCTTTAACTCTAATACCATCTGACCCCGGCGACTTGTTGCAATCTAATTTCTCTATAACAGTTTTTACGTCTTTAGGTAGCACTTTTTTAAATCGGAAACTTACATTACAAACATTAACATAGCTCGTTCTGTCCAAAAAATTATGTTCACATTTATGTTTGATCATGTCGACTTCATTCGTAAAAGTTTCACAAAATTTGTTACAAATAGTTTGCAACGATTCATTTTTTAATAAGTATTTTTCTATTACGGAATCTACTCCCATTTTAGATCTACCAAGCCAGCTATTTATGTTATTCCATATCTTTCTCATGTCTCCCTTACAACTTGTTATCGTTTCTCTCCTACTTTTATTTTTGGCTATATTTATAAGCTTATGAGTTTTATTTCTGCACCTAGTGTACTGTAATCGTTTATTATTATTCTTGGGATCGCTTTTCCACTGTTTAAATAGCATATCTTTATCCTCTATAAGTACGCGTAACTTATCCGTAACCCACGTCTGTGTTTTGCGTTTAGGACACACCGAGCTTTCTATTTTAGAACTGTTATAAATATCGCCAAAAATCGCGGCCATGTTTGTATACAATTCGTTCGGGTCTTGTTTCATTAACAGCGATGACCAATCTATGTTATTAAGTTTATCTCTTACCGAGGTCCTGGTCCGAGGTACGAGGTCTTGGTACGAGGTACGAGGCCTGGTACGAGGTACGAGGCCTGGTACGAGGTATGAGGTCCTGGTACGAGGTATGAGGTCCTGATATGAGGTACGAGGTCCTGGTACGAGGTACGAGGTCTTGGTACGAGGTACGAGGCCTGGTACGAGGTACAAGGTCCTGGGACGAAGTGCGAGGTCCTGGTACGAGGTACGAGGTCTTGGTACGAAGTCCTGGTATGAGGTACGAGGTCCTGGTACGAGGTACGAGGTCCTGGATTTGATTCAAAGTGTTTTTGGGTTTTTCCATCTGGAAATTCTTAGTAGCAATCCGAAGGCTGTATTTCCACCCGGTTGATGGTAATATCGCCCCATACAAGAGACTTAAATATTAAAGGCGAAATGTGGGTCTACTATAGGTACAGCTCTGTCTAACCCTTCGGATATTGCAGGATTGATGTTATGTTAGATATAAAACTGAAGCTGACTGCGAGACATGTTGTATTGTTGAAGGTGTTGAATACAAATAAAAGTTGTAAATAAAGTGCCACAAACATTTGCTAGGTGGCAATATAGCTAAACATCGATGTATGACGTCACACAGTTCGCTGCCCGCCGGACCTCCTGATAATATAACATTGTTCTCTATGATGCGTTTGTACGGGGCTAGTTACTGGCTCTGTGTTTGCTTACTGTCCCACTTACCCACTCTGCTATCTATATTTAGAAGCGATGACCGTTGAACACCATGATTAACTTGCGTATTTTTTGACAAATACAATGAATTTTTCCAGAAGTATTATAGAAGTTACGATTGTTCCTTTGAATATACATATTTTGGGTTCATCAACAGTGCTATTCTGTAAAAATCTCACTGTGAAAACTACGGTGAAGTGAGCTGACATTCCACCTGATGTTAGAGATTGCCCCTATTGATAGCTCACTTCATGCTTACTTCACCTAAGTTATCACGATGAGATTATTACAGAATCGATCAGCAGAGTCGTTACGTTGCCTATTTTACATCTACTAATGAATAAGTAGGATGCGTAAAGATACCTAAATAAACTTTTACCTGCAATTGTCAACCACCGTTCAGAAGCTAGGTGCACGGTTCCAATTAGTCGTTTCCTATGGAGAAGAACCGGGAAGAAACTCCACGGTTACTCTTTTAAAAATAATTAGCTTTTACAATGTTTTAAAATTACAGTAGGTATGGGAGGACAGCGTAGGCCTGTCAACAAGTACCAGGTACTTGATAAAATAAAAAATGGTCTACAGATCTAAAATCTACAGGGCCTTTAAAGTCTGTTTACAAAATAAGAATCAATCAAAAAGATAAGTAAAATATAAAAACCTATTAATACCAAGTGATATGATTTCCTTTACTCCACTAAAAAAGAGTTGAAAACAAATAATAAAAAGATTATGTCAAAGAAGTATATAAAAAATAAATAAAAATCTCTCCACCTATGGTACAGTTCAAACGCTCCTCAGTATTGTCTCGCTATCTCGCCGATACATTTGTTGGTCGGCATTGTGTTGCTTCGCTCCCAGTCGGTTATTTACTCCCACCACCGCACAACCAACATATTTTTATTGTTTTATCATCGCCAATATACGAGGTGCTGTCTTAAATGCTGGGAGATAGAACTTTATGTGGGTATGGCTGTAAAAAGTTTAGTTGTAAAATTTTAACACCAAAATGTTTTGATGTTTTCGTGGTCTGGCACAATCTTAAACTACACAAAAATCCTTTGGTATCATCACTTTATGGATGATAAAAATCTTACTAAAACTCGAAAGTTCGTAATTATTTAACGACAAAATAAATATAAAATAAAATTATGCTCAATTTCTACATAACGAAATCTATATCAAAGTGCTACGACGGGGTCTACGAAGTGCTACGCCTCGTAGACGCTGTAGTCTTCGTAGATTCTCGTAGCATAAAGGCTACGCTAGGAATGAGGATGCACTTATTTACCAATTTAATGTTTTGTGATGATATATCTTAACGTTTAATTGTATTTACGACTCAAATAAAAATAAAATATTGCACCAGAAATACTACTTATTATTAAGAGATTTATTGATTTTCTAGTGAAATTGCAAAATGTGTTGTAAGATTGCCAGGTTTTGTTTTATTTAATTTTCGGTGAGTTTCATTTTATCTGACTTTCTGAAAACATCGTCGATATATAAATAAAACAAAATCGGGTTAGTTACACCATTTATAACTCAAGAACGCCATCATTTATAAATCAGAATATCTATTAAAACATGGGAAAAAACAACGAAAAATATACTGAAGATAATAAACACTAACTCTTATTGATTCTGAGGTGGCACGAAGTTTGCCAGATCAGCTAATATATAAAATTCTCGTGTCAAAGTGTTAGTTACCATACTCCTCCGAAACGGCTGGACCGATTGGTATGAAATTTTGTGTGCATATCGGGTAGATCTGAGAATCGGCTACTATTTATTTACTTTTTTTGCAAAACGTCGTTTGCGGGGTCAGCTAGTTATTAATAAATGTCTTGAGCAAGTCTGGTAATGCTCGAGCTTTCTCTGTATGAAAATAGGCTTTTATCCTGCAGTGAGTTAATAACAGGCTGGTGTTGTTATATCATTTGAACTAACGTTGCATGGGCAGAATATAAATAGAAAGATATCTTCTTTTGTAAAAACTACAAGTTGTATTATTGGTACTTTTTGTTTGAAGAATTAACCAATTAGATTGCCTACAAACATTCTGTATTTAGACACAATTACACTACAATTTGGTGTTTTACTAGTAACCCTTAGTATTGACCAAACAACAAGCTAAGAGTAACTGAGTAACGGCAGTCAGCAATACAGAACAAACATGGTGACCACGTGTTTGTTTGTCCTGTTGTCCCTACAACAAGATAGTGCAGAAGTCTCACTACTGACCTTCATTTAGAAAAACCTTTATGAATGAAGAGGAATGTTGAGCGTATCTGAGTCATGTCAGTCACAGAAGTCAATTCTGTATATCTCTCTTATGCCGAAAAAATAATCTGACAGGCATTATGGCATCACAAAGTATGTTGTTGTACATCAGGGTCTAAAGAATAGTTATTTCTATAGTCGAGCTAGACAATGTCAAATTTTTCGTCATTTGAAAAAACCGTGATTGATACTATTCAGTAATACCTGTAAAATCAACGGTCTCGAAATGAACTAAACTCACTGTATGTTTTTCATCTTCCTCAGCAAGTAAGTACGACGTCGTGTGACTTCTGTACCCTTCTGTATAGTGTAGTCTCAGCTGCGAGGCGACACCTAATCCTGGCTAAAAACCCACCTCCAGTTTCTTGTGGAGCAGTTCAGTGTTGAAACTGGAGATTATAGCCATTGTAAATATGCTGTGTTGTGTTTTATGTTCACTAGTATTATTTGGAAATATTAGGTTCCTGCAGTAAAAGTAATCACTATGAAAGTAATCACTATGAAAGTAATCACTATGAAAGGTCATCTTTGGTAACCCAGCAGGATAAGTAGTATCTATACTAGTTGTTGCTACCAACCAACATGCAATACTTATGTACCGACGCCAGCATATCTTTGATAGATTTTCAACTTTATGACTACAGGATAAGATTCAAGGTTGATTGGGAAAAATTTGACAGTTTCGGGTAGCTTGATGTGCTGGCGTCTGTACACACATAATCAGTTCCCACTGCTGGTACACAGGCTTCCTCACAGTGAAAGGGAGCGGGCCATAAGTCACCACGCGAGGCCAGTGCGGTTTCGTAGATATCACAATATGTCTTCGAATTTTTGGTTTAAGACATGCCGGTTTTCTCACGATGTTTTCTTTCACTGTTTTTAGAGCAGTGGTGATGAAATTAAATGCAAAAAGTAAAATGCCTGGCTGTGTTTGAACTTATGACCTACAAATCGTAATTCGGGGCCGACACCACTGAACCACCACTGCTCCTTCGCCTTACGCAATACTTATTGCCTAAGAACTAAAAGTCACCCGTTCATCCTGAGCTAGTGCATCTAAGTTCTTCCAATTAACTCTAGCTCTGCGTTTATCTGTGGTTTACACCCATATACAAGTTGTGATACTTGTTCTCGACAAGTCTTGTAAAAAGACTTGTCAAAACCATGTCGTGTATAAAACATTTAATGGAGTTTCAGACATGGAACAATTTAGTTCACCTCTTGGTCACTTTTGAATAGTTTTGTATACAAGTATGTCTTTGTATTTTGATTTAAGTGTAAATGAACGAAACTACTACGACACAAAATGTAGAATGCATCTTTTACATCTGCGGGGTATTTGCGTAACACACTGACTGTAGAAACAACATTCATTGCGTTATTTACTTTGTTGAGCACTGAAATTTTTCGATCATATGAAGCAATGGATTATTAGCGATAACCTTCAAAATTATTCAGATTGTGATTAATAGTGTGCGGGGTGTAAATGCGGGGTAAAAGTATTAAAAGCAAGAACTTAAATTTAAAACATAGTGTTCGGTACGGTTGAATGATTCAGCATTTAAAACTATTCAGCGGAATGAGTTTTATAATCTGTTTCAAAGTTTATTCAGTATCTGATCGAAATAATGAAGAAGTACCCAGTGATTGCCTGGATTTTAATAGAAAATTAATTGCTTCCTCTAAAATTGGATATAGCTACCTTATAAACATCCGACCCCACTATAACAATAATAATTTAACTAATTAAAACAATTAAGCTGAAATTAATATTTCCGTCGCTCCCGTTGTTTTAATTGCTATAACGTTGATAGTTGGGATTTAATAATTCTTGCCTTTATTATTTTATAGGTAAATAGGGTTTGGCTTGTTATATTAAAAGGCGATAGTTTGGTGAAAAGGCAACCAACTTTCGTTAAAAACGCACCAATAAAGGCTTGCACTTGGATCCCATTCGTTGCATTTTGGACGTGATTCCACACACACACACAGGGTTCTCACATTTTGCTAGTCATCGATATTGATATTACTGATAATCTTCTTGTCCTTTTCTCTCGTCGGCAAGACGCACAGTTAATATGATAGCACTTCATCCGGTCATTTATTTTATCACTGCCCAGTTGGTCTCGTGGTCGCAAGGGCGACTGCTGAGAGTGGGGTCCTGGGTTCGATTCCCGTGTCGGGCAAAGTGTTATTGAGTTTTTCCATTAGGAATTTCTTAGTAACAGCCCGGAGTTTGGAAGTTTGTGGTGTAATACCCGCGTGCCTCGGAGAGCACGATAAGCCGTTGGTCCTGCGCCTGATCTCTCTCCGGTCGTGTCGGATTGTCGTCCCATCGGACTATGAGAGTGAGGGAAGAGGGAGTGCACCTGTGTCTGCGCGCACACTTGTGCATTATAATATCTCCTGTGTACCTCGCTAATCTCCGTGGAGATTGGCCACCGTGATCGAAATCGGTCGGGGAGGCTATTATTATTTTATCACAGTATGCTACCAATTTCCCAAGCTACGGTTGCCGCAGTTAGCCCGTGGATAGGTGACCATCTTTACGTACTGAGCCCCGTGCCTCGGAAAGCACATTAAGCCGCTGGTCCCGGCTGTCATTCTTGGATCTTTGACAGTCGTTACAGGTCGTCAGAAGAAAGTCAGTCAACTAGTCTTACCAAGGTTTATCGTATCACCCTTACCCAGTAACTGGGTTGTGAAGGTCAGATAGGCAGTCGCTTCATGTAAAATACTGGTATTCAGCTGCATCTGGTTGGACTGGAAGTCGACCCCAAAATAGTTGGGAAAAGGATAGGCAGATAAGGCAAATGATGATGCTACCAATTTATTATTCACCGAATTAATCAGTTAGCTAAATTGGTAACTGACTGCATAGGGTGCACCGAAAGTTATTGGTAGACGTTGTTCTAGTGAGCTCCATTACTAGTTATATGCTACCTCTATACACACTTGCTATGTCCGTGTGTCATATATTTAAAACTCGTCATACTCACGCTCCGGTACGTAATTCTTCTTTCTCATTAGCATTCCCATAACTCCACGTCTTCATTACGTCTCCGACAGTTTTTCCTGCGGTGAACTATTGCGTGGGGGGTAGTGCAGCCAACTCAGCGGGGAGGGGGTGTCGTTGAGGCGCTCGTTTGTTAGAAACTTTAACGCGTCCTGCATAATGACGCTGTTGACTGCATAGTATGGCGAGCTACGCGAAGCGAGGCGATGATGTCGCTGACTGTATCCAGTACGGTACAGGGAAAAAGTAAACAAGGGACGGGTTTTAAAATGAGAATTCATTACTAATATTAAAAACTGCTAACATTTTGGCTTGTGCTACTCGTGAATTCAATCAACGACATAACATCGAGGAGGATTCGCTTCTCAGGCTTTATATCTGCTAGCAGGAGGATTAAACATTCAGCAACATGCAGTGTCCAGTTTTATGTGTACCTAGGTATTGCATTAAGTTGGCTACCGAATCGTAGGATTAGTGCTAATTCATTCATTTGTAAAGTTGTGCTACCTGAAATGTAGCAACAAATATCATCAAATAATGATCTGCTGCTGATCAATTAGCAAATTTTCAATAGATTCATACCCGAAAACCTATATGTAGGTATTAGCTAATACTGAACATTCAAAGAATCAATAGATATTTAGAACAATCATTCAATGCTAGCCAAATAATGGGGGTATGTATGAATGAATGAGCAGATAATTTACAATGAAATACTAAATAGAACAACGTACAGAAGCCAGCTCACCTAACTGCTACAATCTGTCAAATTTCTTTAATAGATTTTCAACTTGATCGCTAAAGCATAAGATTCAAAATTGATTGGGACAATTTTACAGTTTCGGGTAGCTTGATGTGCTGGCGTCTGTACCTAGGTAAAACTGGTAAAATATAGACCCTAATAGTATTTTTATTATTTAATTTTAAATATGCTTTCTTAATAAATTGTAACGAATATCTATCCCGTCATAGCTAAGTACTTTGTTTTTGGGTCAAATGACGCATTTAAAACGATACTAAACCAATATTTTATAGCTTAGGTCTCTTTGGTAAGACACAGACTTTACTTAACGAATGTCCTCAACGATCCTCGTTCAAGAAGGAGTACTTGTTATTTTTCAGCCGGTTTTAGTGTTGCTTCAGGATATGAGAAAACGGAATACTTATGTCCCAGACGCGCGGACGGTACATTACCTACTTGAAATGCACTGGACGCAGCGAGAGTGTTCCTGGTGAAATGCTTTGTTTTAGCTTACAGATGCGTTTCTGTTTACCTCGTTGAGCTCCAATGCGATGAAGTGGAGTATTCGCTATGAGGTCAATGGAAAATTGACCTATTTGTTGTCGTGTATATGTCAAAGGAAAACTATGTATTAGGTAATAATATTCTCACATGACTGTATTGAAATGATGGCGTGTTTTAATCTCGTTCATAGCAGACATTGAACGGGTTTGCCGCACCACTAAACTGGGATTTTTAATGATCTGCAGTAAAATGACAGCTTATGTGTTACCACTTTTTATCGAAATTTAAATAGTGATGAGAAAAAAGAATCGATTCATTCCATTAACATTCAATTCAAAATCGATCAACGTCCAATTGATTTTATAATAGAGGATAGTATATTTTTGTTCAGGTCAGTAGCTTGTGTTTTTCAGGGCGTAACGAGCCTCTGAAAGCAAGTTGGTAAAACCATATATTTATAAAATTAACAAACTACGACTATTACAACATATAAACTCAATTAAATAGACTTTTCTGAAAGACAAGATATCTGAACTTTAGGTCCAGGTCTAAGTCTTAGTCTAGAGGACCTGGATGCATTAAAAAAACTAATAAATTACGCCGTAATTTATTAGTTTAATTCGTAATTCGTTCGAAATAATTATACTAATCTCAATTGAAATTGAGATTAGTATATTTCGAACGATTTCCGTGCTAATTCACTATTAAAACACAATTTTGATGCAAACAAGTACTTTAATAACAATCATATATTATATGAATGAAACTCAAAAGAATATTTATTTGATTGTTTAGGGTTAAATCAAAATTTGTCAATTGCGTTCCATTTACATCACTAGTAGAGATAGAGTGGCAACATAATCTATTGAAATGACAGTGAAAAGTGTCATTTTACTGCAGCTAATTAAAAGTCAGACTACAGTACAAGAGGAGTACCTGAGTATCTAAAATCCTGTGACCCACGATTCTCTTATGTAAGATTTTATTTATTTATTTAATACTTCAAGCACATACATGTACAGAGGCGGACTTAATGCCGGGTGTGTAATGTTTGACATAATAACAAAAGCTCTAATGATCATATGACCTAATTTCATTTAATATACTTTTGTTTAATATAACGATGAAATGATATAATGAATTATTGATATAATTTCGTTTTACATAATTTTGTATGGTATAATGAACAATTTCTATAATGCACATTTGAACTAATATTAATTTAGTATAATATTCAGTTACTATAATATTCAAAATCTATAAGTAACGTTTAATATAATTTAGAAACGTCTACTTTATATCTTTTCATTTTATCTTTTTTCTTCCTTTTCTTTTTTTTATCCGCTGCTTGTACGGCGTCGATGGATGAGACACATGAGATGCAGAAGAGGAAGGCGCCGGCTTCTAATACCAATAAAATGGACTAGGACGGCTTTACTCTGGTTACGGGCAAGAACCAAACCGCAACCGCAACAAACACGGTATCACTCCTGCAAGCGAGCTGCAGTGCTCACCGTCCTTCTGTATATTTGTTGGACCCACATACATCGAGGCAAAAGGATGCAAGGCCAAATCAGTACCGAGGAAGGACGTTGCTGAAGCTGTCGCGGATGAAGTCGAGCAGTACTACATCCTAGAGGCGAATCTGGTATTTTGAGATCGAGCTCTGCAAAAGGCTGTCGTGCCTAGCTCAGAATTTGCCCAGCGGGTTTTTCGTGTGAGGTGTGAGGGAAGCATCGCCAAACCCAAGTGTGGTGTGGTAATAATTATGAATTTGTGGATTGTGGTTTTTGTGGTGTGGTATTTATGTAAGTTAGTCTGTGATATATTCATGTAAAGGGTCTTTTGTCACCTAAACTATGATAATACCTGTTATTATTGTATTACAACAGGGCCATCAACTTGATGGAGACTATCTAAAGCATTTCAAACTATAAATATTTCAAATATGTTTTAATTTTTTTCAATATAAGTACAACTTATAATAACAAACAAAAATACTGTGCATAATACAAAATTACTAGTTTATATGATTAGTAGGCGTCAAGTGTGGCGAGCTGTTCAGTAGCTAGCTCAAGAATCGCTGGATCATTACACCTCTTGCCCAAAGTCTTCATGAATTTTGACAGACGTTCGTCCAGCACATTCGCTACAAACACGTTGAAATTCGTGTAGTGTTGAGATTCCTACTGCCTGGTCCTCAGGGAGGAAATTTAGTTTTCACAAGGATTAAGAATCTTTTCAGACTTTGTAATGCAGCCGAAACACGTAAGGTACAATTGCATGAGTTGCGTCGTTGGAACGGTGGAACGCAGCAGCCATTCTAAGAGCCCGTGATTCGGTTCCGTCTTTACTATAATCACGATATTAAGCCACCATCCATCCTCCATCTTGATAAGCCTTGATGTTATTTCGATAGTCATCAGTTCACTTATATAATTATCATAGGCAGACATTCTGCTTTTATTTTAAAACATTTTGGTAACCAATGTAAACAAATAATAAAATATGACTTTAATTTGACGTGACAGAAAATGTTGACATTGACATATCAGAACCAGCCATGCATTCTGTTGTGGCACATACAAAGGAGGACTTATTTAAATATTACCTAATAATAAAATAAAAAT
The DNA here is from genome assembly GCA_949316385.1 of Globia sparganii. Lineage (NCBI taxonomy): Eukaryota > Metazoa > Arthropoda > Insecta > Lepidoptera > Noctuidae > Globia > Globia sparganii. Next base: position 24,727,941 of record OX438659.1, read on the forward strand.
TTAGTTATGGAATCAATAATGCATTATTTTTTTATAAATGTGTATGATATGCTTAGAAGTCATTTTTAAAGTTTGTTGACTTCTAAACCAGTCTACAGGAGGGTTTTGCTCTAGTTGAGGACAAGAAGTGTCGATCGCGACGCAATTGCAACTATGGCGGTACCGCTCCTGGAAGCGAGGATTTTCGAGCTGTACTGCCCACTTTGCTCCCGTACATTTCCCGGTTGGATTGATAGATATCGGGAGAGAACGAGTCAAGCTCTTATCAGTGCCGAAGGAAGGTCGATGATATGCGATCGACTTGTAGTGAGAATACATGATTCGGATAATCTCACCATTTTATAAGCGACTTAAAGAGACGATCGACAGTGACGAATGCGTCATGAACGATCACACTCCTTCATGACGCATTCGTCAATTCGTTGCGTGAGAATTGGGCTCCAGCATTACGGGAGCCGAAAGAGAGGGCGTTAGCCGCCCTCCGCCGAAGCCCGGTGCGTCTGCTGCGAGCCGGGTGAGTGGACGAGATCTCCTTCTCCATTTACGCAGCTTCCTTCTGCGAGACGACAGTTTCGTAGAAGGAAACCACCGCGTCCCAGGACTCTTCGCTACCAACTATCGCGGCCGGCAGCGACAGGTCACTGCCTACTTCTCAGATGGGCACGCCGTGGCTCCTCCCAAGCGGCACACTGGCGAATTGTGCCACGCCGTGTCCTCTCGGCAGTCGACGCAGTGGTGACACCGGGCGTCCGGCTCCCTGTTTATGCGACATAGGTACTTCCCGAAGCAACCATGCCCCGGGAGCACCTGTGTCACCCGAAACGAAGGGAGCCTCCTCCCGAGTCAGCGCTCGAGTACCGGCCACACCGTTGGGCTGGTCAGCTAAGTGATGACCAACCCAACTGACGGCGCCCGTTCACGAACCTGACGCATGGATCAGATATTTACTTATTCATTAATTTTCATTTTCAGCAAAAATTCTGTAGCACCTACAGAATTTTAGCTGAAAATGAAAATTAGGTCATATGAAAATTAGGTCAACTAAACGTTATATAAAAAGAGCATTATACAAATTGTAAATTATATGTAATGAACGTTATACTAAATGTTATTAGAACAAAAGAAGGTTATATGAAATATAACATTCGATCACATGAAATTATGTTAAACGTTTTTATAGCATATGAAAATTATATCATATGAACGTTATTTCAAGTGATATTATACTATCTGTTATTATGCCATATATTACACACCCAGGTAAATAATCAGCTTACGGTATTGAAACTTTACATAAAACCGGGGTTGAGTTTAGTTCACTCTAATGTTTCCAAATTACCTCTATAAAAATACATATCTCAACGGATACACGTTGATATATAACATTCAAAACATAGATCGTGAGTAGTCGTGACTACGCGTTAGTGGAGCCGCACAAAAATGTGCAAACATTTGCACAGCGGAGCGTACGGACTGTGCAAACTGTGCAAACGGGCGTATTTGCCGGCGCGCTAAACGGCGGTGTCCGGTGACAAGACTATTTAGGTATAATATGTGTTTAGCCGGACAGTTCTGTTCGATTGTGATTTTCATGTTTACGGAGAAAATATTTTGTGTGGTGGGTGGTTTTCTTTGGCGATTATGATTTAGCTAACAGTGGCAGGATAAATGTCAATGGAAAAAGTCGTTGGTGGATAATTAATAAAATGTACCATGACTTGCACCTGTGTAACACACTTGTATTCAATTGCTAATCCATTGTTTCACATGCTCGAAAAATTTGTCTGCTCAACAACGTAAATAGCGCAATGAATATTGTTGAACTGTTAAAATGAAAACCATTCCTACTGATAGTGTATTACGCAATAACCCCGCAGAATATAAAGAAATATACTCTCAAAAAGGAGGTTCACACCGTACCTTTATTAAGTTTTTATCTACCAGGAGGTAACTGATATATCCAAGGTAAGTATTATTTTGTGCGTCTCTAAAGTATACTAGCATCTTATAAAACGTTCGAAATCTAAGCCTTTCGTGTGTGTGCGTAGAATACAATTTTTCCTTTCCGTCTCCCAAATGGCGAATAACATAAATTCTCGTCTCGCGTGAAATATCATATTTGTGAACTGCTACGAATTCTTTAGGCTTTGTACTGAGCGGGAAGATATGAAGGTGTCTCAGTACGTTTATGTATGTCTGTAGAATAGGTAAATAGGTATAATAACCTCCGTTATTTGTAGTAAGCATTTCTTTCCCGAGTCATTGGCTTAATAGATTTTGTATAATTTCTAGGCTAGACAAAGCCTTCGTATAATCGTCACCCAAAGCTCACTTTTATTACAGAATTATATCTTCAGCTTCACCCTGGATTATTTTGTTATCATGTTCAACGCGGCACCAAATATTGGTATATTTGGTGGCAACCTTGGTAGCTTGGCATGGGTGCGGCATGGTCTCCATGCTTCACACGCAACTATACCAAGCTGCATGATGAGCATTATTTGCTTACATCATAATTATCTTTAAAAACCAATGACTAGTTTATTCAGTTTCTATAAGAGTATTTTTTGTGGCAGATTCTACTAAAGTAATAAATAAAAAGTATCTAACAAAGAAAATTCTTTTTGTTAGTTCTCGTACATTTCCTAGAAAACCTAATGTATCGTGTCTGCGAGCTTACCTTTGTTCCAAACACTTTACCTAACTGCTGTTGTTTCTTTGATCCAAGTACAATGAAATATCACATTCGTGTTTTTATGGAAGAGAAAAAAGGAACTGCTATTTCATTTTGTTTTAAATATTTTTCTGGTGAAATCACTTGGGACATGAGATGCTCATATAACATGAGGATTTCAACATGATAAGCGTGGTGTGGGACGCCCCCCAGCTAGACGGACCAACGACCGGTTACACTTTGCAGCGATGCACGATAATTCCATAGTAAAACGAGCGCGTAAAAATTACGAAACGTCCTTTGGAAGATCGAGTTTTTTTAAAAAAACCACTGCATAAATCTATTACAAATAAAGTTTATTGAACTCTTCGATAGTTAAACTTTGTCGGTACGGTTTTTGTTTTTAAGATTTTATACTCCTTTTATTACTTATTTACACCCAAAGTTACGTTAAAATTAGCAAGAAAAACGAATCTTTGTTGGCTCATAACTTTTTAATGGTTTTTTATTTCACAATTCGGTTTCCGTACAGACAAAGTTAATAATAAGAGAAAACGATTAAATGTTTAACTTTGGATGTAGAATGTCAAAAAGTAGAGTAATTTTCGCCCGAAATTTGTATGGAGAAATTTCGGCAGGTGTGCTCTTAAGAAGGTGGCTGGGATAAGTGGGACAGACTGGATGCGTAAGGTGGCGGACAAGGTGCTGGAGCAGCCTGGAAGAGGCCTAAGTATGTTCAGCAGTGGACTGCGATAGGCTGAGTCTACCATGATGTATTAGTTATTTCATCATTTCTTGTTTTTATTTTGATTTGTACTGATGAAATGTGAGTGTATGAAGATACAGCACAAAGGTACATTACAGGCGTGGTGTTGTGTTATGTGTGTAACATAACTTTGACTAGTGCTATGTTAATTGCACACTAGTAACAATTTAATTATCATATTTATAGGTAAGTCTTCATCCCCCTGTATTGTTTCACAAAGTAATTCAATCATGACTAAGGACTCACTTTGTGACTTGTGTAAGCCCTCAAGCCTGTGTTCACGCCGACCCTCAGGGCGCACGCTCATTGGTCAGACAGAGCCGGCCGTAATAGGCTGCACGCTTCATTGGTTGCCCGGCTTTGCTCACTAATCGCGTGCGAACCACACAATTACACGCGTACTGTTCTATGCTTGATTTAACAAAGACTATTCTAACGATTTTCTGTATCTTTGAGTGTAAATCTCATCTCATTTAGTTTAATATTTAGTAAGTCTTGCGATAGGTGCTTGTGTTGTTGCGGCTCCGTGATCTTTTGTTTACAGCTTGGCGATAGGTTTCTGAAGACAATGAAGGAAATTTTAATTACGCAATGCTACCCGCGTAAGTTCCGATCCCGTGGGAATATCGGGATAAAAAGTATTCTATGTGTTAATCCTGGTTATTAACTATATGTGTGCCAAACCTCATCCAAATCCGTTCAGTAGTTTTTGCGTGAAAGAGTAACAAAAATGCGAAAGTTTGTAAGGATGGATGGCATCCTCACAAACTTTCGCATTTATAATATTAGTAGGAAGTAGGATTAGTAGGAAGGATAGTAGGAAGTAGGAAGTATCAGTGGCGAAGGTACCATACAACTCGATTCCCGCCGGCTTCCCTTCGAAAATTCAGAACACAACCACTCTATAGTAAATTCGTCATTGAAATATGTAATGAAACGGTTTATTGACATTTTTTTTTGCTCCGGCTTACCTCTGTCATAAATTCACCCTTCGCCACTGATAAGTACCATATAGTATCGGTATCTCGAATAAAATAAGATGTATTCGGAGTTGCTGTTACAAGTGGGTTCATCGAATGAACACGATAGTCCCAGGATTATCCCGGCCTGGGAGCTCCAGAGCTCCCAGGCTGGGATTTAGTTTTTCAATTTAACATTCAACACTTTCAAAGGATACTCCTGCATTATAACGACGGCTCGAAAAACGTATTAGTGCTCAACGTTAGTTTCAAGCTTTCACAGTTAAAAACAAAATTCGATGACTATTTCTGAACTACCTAGCGAAAGAAAGCCCACTGTTCAATTTAAGAAAAAGCACTTTTCTTTCTATGTTTAAAAATGGCTGCAAAAAACCTAGACACGAATTTAATCACCTACTTTGCGCACCTAAAACTCTTTAACAGTACAACAGATAAAAACTAACTTTATACATTAACAAACTTTACCATTGTTAGTTTTGGCTTGAGATTAGCCAATTTTAAGTAAACACAGAGTTTAAACCGGAAAACTTTAATCGTATGTCTGTGAAACAATTGATCGAATATTATACCTACATTTTATTTTATACTAGCTGACCCGGCGAACTTCGTGACGCCTCAGAATCAATAAGAACGAATGTGTGAGAAAATGAATTATATTCATAATATTTTTTTCTTGAATTTTTCATAGTTATTCTGCTATTCGGGGCGGAGATAAATCTAAAAAAAGCAAAGATCATAAAAGTCGGTACAGCCGTGCTTGAGTAATAAGTGTTGTAACTAACCCGACTTTGTGTTATTTATATGTATAGATTTGCGTACGTTGGCTCGTTGACCGAACAGTAATAGGTTTAGTTCATTCAATCTGTACCTAAATTGAATTTGTTTACAAAAAAAAAAAAACATTGACACAATCTGGGTGGGAAAGCGGATACTACATGCGTAGGTAAATGACAGTTGGTATTTATTAGCTTGCGTTTTGTGTTATGTATCACCATCTGTGGACTGTGCAGTGTAGGTCCGTTCTTTGGACCGTCCCGAACCGTTTTGTGCAAATGTGTGAATAATTTCCGTGCCTCTTGTCCCGTCCGTGACGGAGCCACGGCGCGACGCGCATTAAAATTTTTATGACCGCATAAATAACGCCAAATGCCTCGATAATAATGGGGCCGGAAGGCTCTTTAAATGCCTTCGTTTCAGGATAAATTATTATTAATTCCAGCGCTTATTCAATGTTTGAGTTGCTGTCACAGCCAAATATTACGGATACAATATAATATTTCGCTTTAATGCCGTGTTTTAATATTGAATACATTTTGTATTCAGTGCGCGGATAGTACTCACGACAGTGATATATTTTCGCTATAAAATTTAAATTTTAAACCAATGCAATGGATTTCTAGTAAAGTGTGAGTGCGAGGTTTGCAAGTGTGGTTTTTTATTTGCTGCCTAAAAGTTCAATAATTATTTTGCGAACTATTTTTTGTTTGTTCTGGTAAACAATATCACATTAGTTATGACGACCATACCGACATTGTCCACCGGAGGGAGCACAACACCGCTTGCTCAGCCATTTTAGAAAATTCCCTTAAATTCTTTTCAGTAAGCTATACAATGGAAAAGCTTATAAATTGTATTCGTTCCAATCAGCACGGGGATATTTAGTGGTTTGTTTACTGCGGGTGAAGACAACGGGCCATTATTGGGCGGAAGCCGCGCCATTAAGTTAATTGGCAAGTCGCCAGGGATGTGACGTCAGTGAAGCGATTATTATGACAATATGCAACTTGCAACACTGGAACGTTTTATGATGACAATCAATTGAGAGCACGCGGCTTTATCTTTCAATTTGATTGCTTCTTTATTATGGTTTGCCCAATCAAAGAAAAAGACAGATTTAAAAAGTAAGGGCGGTGTCATTTAATCTTTCGATTTGTTATAAACTTTTTTATAAGATTAGCTTTTAATTAGGTCAGTACCGGTCTCCCTGCGGTGTTTTCCCAATAAAGAAACACGAGTAATCAGGCTTCTCATCTGTTTTTGATGATTATTATGGAATTGAATTGTATCGACACACTCTTTATACTGTTCTTTATTTATTTATTCTAATAGTTGAACTCTGGGCTGGGTATAATCATTCAGTTATGATGCTTCAAATAAACACCCTCAGTTATCACATCTCACAGTTATTCAATAACCCAAGTTTACGGCGGCAGAGGATATTATCCAACACCCATTAAGAGGCAATCCCGTCGCCTTTCCTAGTTATCATAAATACATATGTATTGCCTCGATACAAATTTACTTTGATAGGATTTATGTCCCAACGAGCAGGATTAGATAGCTCTTGAATATTCAATGGCGATCCACTAGTAACGGACAACGAACCCTGAATAAATAGGTGCGCACGTAAAAATAATCTGCGGGTCTTAGTGGCGATGGATTGTGCGGTTTAATGCCGTGAAGCTCACTATGCCATGTGATATAGTGCACAGTTTTTCTGTGTAAAATGACCCGCTCTTGCTTAGCACAGTTTTTAAGAATTGACAAAACATCAATGTTTCATTATTATACGTAATGATAATATTAATTAATTGTACATATCACTTACAGGTGTTAGCCTGTAAGTAATTTTAGCACTAGCATTTGTAATATTAGGGAATTTATTGTAAAGGTTTTGTGTAAATAATTGTTAACTAACCTAAATAATTAAAAACTGTACACAATAAAAAAAAACCGGCCAAGTGCGAGTCGGACTCGCGAACCGAGGGTTCCGTACAAACCTGTAGGTATATAAGTAAAAGTTCACCCATCACGACACACCTAAGTACACATTGTGAAATGCAAATAAAATTTGAGTATTGAGTATTGACAATCGAGTCATAGTTATGGTATTTTTATTGCAAAATGAAATTTATAACATTACAATATGGAAAGCTGGAGGAGCATAAATTAATGGCAAAGGTCTCTTTATCGTTTCAGTAATCCTTTATTTTATGTACACACATATAATTTATTTTATAATATAACTGAAATACCTACACTAGCCTTGCAGCAGCCTTGCAAAAGTCTGCAGACGAGGGCAAGCTTTTTTATCAAAGTTATTTATTTATTTACAATTTTTTTTTAGTCACTATTTAGAAATCTGGTACAAACATGTTAATTATGAATTAAATTTGAACCAGATCTGTAAATGGTGACTGAAAAAGGTATGAATAGTACCACATTGAACATTGAAGTTCGAAAAAACATTATCTATAGTTGTACTACTTCGTGTAGTGCTAGTGTTTATTAACGGAAACATGTTTATGGATGAAAATTATGTGGAAATTCCATTTACAATTATTTGAAAAAAAAAATATGTGATGTAACTAAAAATTTAAGGTTTTCGGAAATTTTCCTTTATATGTGCTATTAAACATTGCTTCATGCCAAATTTCAAGATTCTAGATAGACTGGACGTACCCTTTAGGTTTTGGTTCCCTCGCGAGTAGTTGCGAGTTTGAAAATATGCGGCTTTAATTGCTATTTCTTTTGATTGCGTTGACATATAAGTTTGATTTTGTTACAGCTTAAAGGCATTATAGATTTGAGTATTTAATATGAGTTTCAATTTAATACCTCTACGCGTTCATGAGAAAGAAGTAGTAACTTTAAAATTTTCAAAAATATTTTTTATTATATGATATAACTAAAAATTTACGGTTTTCGCAATTTTTCCTTTATCTGTAGGTACTATAAGACGTTACTTCGTACCAAATTTCAAGATTCTAAGTTCACGGGAAGTACGCTGTAGGTTTTGATTCCCGTGCGAGATTTTTCGATTTGCGGAAATTTGCGGCATAAATGGCTGTATCTTTTGATTGCTTTGGCTTAGAAGTTTGATTTTTTTACAGCTCCAAGGGACAGTAGACTTGAGTATTAGATATAAATTTCAGTTTGATACCTCTACGCGTTCCTGAGAAAAACGGTCTTGACAGACGGACGGACGGACAACGAAGTGATCCTATAAGGGTTCCGTTTTTTCCTTATGAGGTACGGAACCCTAAAAATCCAAGAGAAGTGTCATATTCCAACTCGCATTGGGCCCGCGTGGTGGATTACAACCCACTCCCTCTCACAGAGCCCTCCCTGTCGGTCTGTGACCGTTACTAAATACATGATTATGTAGCCTAAACAATGAAAGGCGTAACAGGGGTATTGTACTAATCAATGATAACCAGTAAGTAAACATGGTTAAACATAAAGTGGTAAAAAAAGGTAAAATATAAAAACAAAAAGGACTCTAGGAAAATCTCCATTTTATATATTCATTCTTATCCTGCACAGCGTAATTGTCAATACTGTACAAACGCTGAAACTGCTGACGGCAACGACAATTCAAACTAAAAACTGTAAAATGAAATGATCAAACAGGATCCAGCTGAAATGCAGCACAATCCTGGCTCTATTGTTATACAGATATCGTGGTTCTCTCAAGGTATAATATTTCTGTCTCGTAATAACCCCGGGATTGCAGTGGACAACTTTTTGAATCTTGTTCCAACTACTTTCTTAGGAAACTTGTATAAAATACGGGATTGGAATGTTTCTTCTCGCTTCTTTTTGGATACGGGGTGTTTATTTGAAAGCAAAATTGGATGAGGTCATTGTGTGTTCAGTTTCAGAGCGAGTTGGTCGCTTGTTATTCTTGTTAGTTGCAGGAAACCCTGATGATGGACCCACAATTAACTATATCGGGTTCACAGGTCCAGAAATGTTACTAAACCCTATTTACACGATGCAAATTTCTTAATTTTAAAATTGAAGCAAGAAATGATCAGCATCGTCTACATAATTTTAGACTTTGCAACTATTATTGTTTTTTCAGATGATGGTACTATGCCACAGGCAATTAAATCGCACCGTGTAAACTAGTCTTAACTATACGGAAAGTCTATGAAATAAAGTAACATCTCCAATGTTCTTCCAAACTAATCCGATCCGAACTATCAATGCTTACAAAACTTTTAACAGGAAATCGTACCAGTTTGTTGGACAAATACGTCGATAGGCTATGTGGACTCAAAGTTTGGCCATAACCTCCCCCCACCCCTCCGGTCACTGCAGGCTAGTAATAGCCTGGCAGCGAGTGCTTCGGCTAACAGATTCCTACAGATTCGATTGTATCGTTTACGACGGTTTTATGGGGTTAATTGTTAAGACCAAGTTGTGCTTGCGATAAAATTCAAAGTTAAAGTCAAAGTCAAATCATTTATTTCAAATAGGCACTTAAAAGGCGCTTTTAACGTCCAAATTTTAAATGAAAAAATAGAATTGATTCTAGTCGCCCCTTCCAAAATGTAGTTTTCGTGTGGAGAAGAATGGGCAAGAAACTCCACCGTTACTCTTTTAAAATGTTTTACAAGTTTTTGTATACATTCATTATATAATTATATGTGAAGACGATGCACCTAAAATAAAATTTAGTGTACCAAAAATGGTAAAAGAATTAAAAATATAACAGACTGGTTTCACACGTACAAGTTTGAGTGTAAGTCCTTGGGATAAGTAATCCATAACATATAATCCTATTACTAAAACAAATTAAAGAGTTGACTTGTTTGTAGCATTGTATTACGCGTTTATATATTTTACTGTTGAATGTTGTTTTAATGTTTTTTTTTATTGTTTGAATAACGCTCTATTAACACTACAGTTAACATCACCAAAATCATAATATAATTGATATAAACAATATCTTGATTATGCTGCCAGTCTCCTGGGCACATTTCCGGCTGCAAGCGATGCAAACGACGATGCGATGTAAGTGACCTTTTGAATTTGTATTTACTTGAATAGTTAGTTTTAGTCATTTAATTAGGTACCATAGTTAGTAGTATTAAACATTGTAAAAGATATGATAAATGAAGAAACCTAGCCAAATACCCTGAAAATTACAAATTCTTCCCGCAAATAAAACTTTACCAACAGACATGATCGTTTTTCCTCAATCGGAGCTCAGAGCTGGGTATTAATGACAGTATGGATGGATCGTTAGAGCTTTTAATTAAAGTGTCAGTTGGACGAATGGCGTCGTAACTCTCTGCTGTGCCCCGTATGATAATAGGCGTTAAGTAGTCGGTAATTAGATCTCTTTGGTGATTTTTGGCGGTGAATGGCGTGTTAGATTGATGGTTTGCACGTGTGATTCGGAGGTAAAAATATTTTAATGGGAAATACTTTTCCTTTATTTTTTTTATGTGTAGGTATAATTGTTAATGTTGATGCAGAAATTGTACTTGGATATCCGTATGATTGAGCTGTGTCAAGAAATGGGCAAAAGCAATTGTTACGTTTCTATCCCTAGATTAAAGTCTAAATCAAATTATTTACTCGCATATGGGTGTAATTACTTTGATATAACTTAATTGTTATTGTATACAATTTGTTAGATATCACCATATTTTACCATTAGGCATTCAAATTACAGGTAAAAATAGAAAACTCAAAATACAAATGATCAAGAACGAAAATTTTGTTACGACTGTTTAAATTACCATTATGTGTTCCACCTCGTGGTTATTTACCATGCAGGGTTCAAGAGAAAATAAAAATAATGTTATATTTTGACCCTTATTTTTCATACAGCATTAGGATAAGGATTTCAAAAGATTCGAAATTGATAAAAGGGTTTTTTGAGGATCATTTCCTGTATCCTTTGTTACTTACATATAAGAAAACAAAGAGATTTACGAGTACCACCTGGATATAGCTGAACTGTTTTAAGTGTCTTTTCTTTTTGCGCAAAGAAAAGTCAATAAATAAGATAAATTTATTAAGTAAAGACCCATATTTAATACAAAAAAAGAACATAAATTATCAATTTGTCATCTTCATTTTTATTCATTAAGAAATTTACATTCAAATTAATTAATTATGAAGTCAAAAGTAAATTTCAAATTGAAAACTATTAAACGTGAACTACAGTAATTAGGTAATAAGATAACCAAATAATAATGCCAAAACACAGAATTGATAAATATCTACAGAAATGGAATTATAACATGACGAATTATACTCTCGCGACATGTATGCCATAACAGTGCCCAATGTCGGGACAATCAAATCGGAAAAAGTAAAGCAACGAACTGTAGGCCAATTCTGCTAATTTTAAACATTCAAAATCTAGTCGCAGTCTCATCTTGGCGACAAACAAATGTCAAAAACTTGTCAAAATGTAGGGAAATTTGAAGTATTTTTGACAGAATGAGACTGAGATCAGACTGTGAACGTTCTTAAAAATTACGAGAATTGCCCCTCTGAACGTTTGACCAAGTACACTTCCCACTGGCATCATCCACGGCCCGGCCCCACTGCTGGGCACAGACCGGCTTGTCTGTTCTCCAACAAGTTTGAATAACATTACAAAACATCACACCTATACACCAAAGGGTCAGACAGAGATATACCATAGTCATCATCTCTCTAGCCTTTTCCCTATGGTGGTGTCGGCTTCCAGTCTAACCGGATGCAGCTGAATACCAGTATTTTTACGTGGAGCGACTGCCTGTCTGACCTCCAATACCCAGTTACTGGGTAATACGATGTACCTGCAGTACACCCGAAAAATTCCCGATTATTTTGTTAAAGTATAATCAGAAGAAGTTAAATAGGTACAGTGCGTGCCAAACCCCATTTGGGGAAAACTTAAGTAATACATGTACAAATAATAGGACTTGCTCTACTATACAATTTCTGGCTGCTACTTTAATTGGCACTAGTCCCATTTCGGGCTACAATTATGACTAGCTGTGCCCCGCAGTTTCACATAAGTCTCGATCCTATGTCCTAATCCAAGTCATGGTCTACCCATGTGTCAAATTTCATCCAAATCCGTTCAGCCGTTTTAGCGTGAAAGCGTAACAAACAAACGTACAAAAAATCAAATCTTTTTCTCTTTGTAATACTTATTAGTTTAGATTAAATAAAACGATACTTAATCATACACAAAACACAGCATTAACTGCAAGACGAAGTGAAATACAATAAACACAAACGATTTAAGTGTGTCCATTTTCGAGTCGCTCGGTGATTAGTGTCTCGAGTGATCGATCTATCGCCGCCGTCACCGCTGTAGCCACTAGCCACTAGCCACTGTAGCCACTGGAGCCGGTAGCCACTCCGAACTGATTACTGACGCTAATTATGACGGATGGCGGCGACCAAACATCGCTCATGTTTTAACGGAGTTTTCTTTACCATCTGTTAGAGTATATTTATGGAGTGAACAGATATTAAAAGGCAGTGAATATTGGCAACAGGTTGTGAGTTTCAAACTGTTGTGATAACTTTATTTGTTTTTGGTACGCTTGGTTAAGTAGATGATTCAGGTGTTGGTGGAGGAATCTTAATAACATTAGTGCAAAAGTAGGAAGGGTGCTATTAGGTACGAGGTTTGTGTTCAGCAGAGAATCGACAACACATTGAAATAGCCACACAAATCTGCACCTTAATATCGTCTGATACATTAGCAAGACAGTCTTGTTTACCGTGGGCTCGTAATAAGCAATCAGCCGGGCTGTAACTGGGTTAGCAGTAACTCGGTTATATGTCGGACGATTGAGAGCAACACCGCGTGTATCTGTATGTATGTGGTTGTAACGGCTTATGTTGTTTGTGGAGATGGGTTTAAGAAAATGATCGGTGTATTGCTATCGTCTCATACCTACTAACACTGTAATTTAAAAACTATGTAAGAGCCAAGTATTTTTACCAACTTCAAAAAAAGGAGGTTATCAATTCGACACGTATTTATAAGTAATATTATTGGAACTGTAATATATTCACATATGAAAATCTATTAGAGCTTCCAAACGAATATACAACACTTTATAAAGGTATGTTTGTCCACGTATTTCTCCGCAACTATTAATCGGACTGTGACCATGTTTTTTATTGGCTTACGTTTACTTCAACTTAGGGTACAGTGCAAGGTTCATCAAAATCGGCTCAGAATTTTTGAAGATATGGACTAATACTTGTAAGTGTGACGGCCTGGCTTATTGATACGAGCTACTGACACCATTGGAACCGTGCATCTAGCTTCTGACGTTTCATAAGTGCCCACGTAGGTGTATGTGAAATAAAAGATTTTGATATGACAATCGATTAACGGAGCTACAGAGATACTCCAGAAAAAGTTTATGCTATACAGGGCTATTTGAAAAACACCAGCAACCTCTTAAGAGGTCATTGTACTCATCATTATGAACAACTTTTACTATGGGACCAAACCTGAAATCGCGAAAAAAATTCAGCTGTTCCCGACATTTTGATAAATGTAGGGAACAGCTGATTTTTATTTCGCGATTTGATCACCACGCTTGCTCAAGACGCGTTGGCGAATTCAGACTTATATTAACTTTAAGTTAAAAGCATTAACATCTCGGGTTGTGCCGGAAGGACTAAAATAGCGACAGTCGAGGAGGCTCTTATAAGATGCCAAGACTTCACTCTTTATTAAAGTGTCTTACACTCTAAATAAAGAGTGAAGTCTTGGCAGCTCTTGAATAAATTAAGAATAAATTAACTTAGTTTCAACAGTTTGTTATTATTTCTTTCATGGAAATAGAGCGTAAACATGTCCCAACAGGTACGAGACTAATAAATAAAATGTCTTCCAAGAAATGAACTCGTAACAGTTACTTGTTATAATAATTAACAGAACTTATATAAAAGGAAAAGTTGTGACAAATCTGACGGGTAACTTCCGAGCAAGTTCGTGACAAGTTCGGATAAGATTTCGGGTGTGTTCACTGAGATATAATATTATCTTGCGTGGTCGGTGGGTGTAACAGGCCTTATATCTATAGAGATGTAAAAAAGTAAATAAACGTTTAGGTGTATGTATTACACAGCCTACTTGATTAAAATGATTAGGTTATGGAAAACTTTTCGCCACCTGAGAATTTTTAACCGACTTCAAAAAAGGAGGAGGTTATCAATTCGACGGTATGTTTTTTTTTATGTGTGTTTGTTACGCGATTACTCCGCCAATTATGGACCGATTTTCAAAATTTTTGTTTTGTTCGAATGGAGATAATTCTGAAGAGGTCCCAAAGTCACCAAGTCAGGATCTGATGATTGGATCCTGGAGAAATCGAGGGCAACCCTCAAATTTTGTAGCAACACCTATAGCGATTTGGGTATTTTTTATAGTAACTCGTGCATTTGCTCTCAGAAAGCACTATTCGGTGAAGTGGAACTGATTATGAAGACCACAGATGGCCATCGGACCAACTCAATAATAAATATTTCACGGTTTGCGATTCGATTTGGTACTTTAATGTGGTTGCTAAGCACGATGCGTATCGTGTAGTGGAGCTGATGGTGACTTCTCAATCAGCTCCAGTTTTCCTGGTTTTTACAAGGAGAACTGCTCAACAATTAACGTCCCTGCATCGGGAAAAGCAATATTTTGTAAAAGCTGATGAGCCGTGGCTATTGTAACTTAGATAAGTTACAAACTGGCCCACTAAAAAGTAAAAAATAAAAACTTTTTTCTTAAATAACTTAAATTTCGGAAGTCGGTGTCAATAAAAAAAAATGCGGAACCAACGACACCGACTTCCGAAATTTAAGTTATTTTTAACTTTGTAGTGATCTTTTGGAAGTCGGTTGTATTTTTTGTAAAAAAAGTTTTTTTTTTGCGGATTATACTCAGCATTCTATATAAATAAAAATGAAAAGCAGTTTGTTTGTAAACGTCTCACTTGAGGTTATTTAAAGACAATAAACCGCCGACCTACTTGATGCCTCTATGAAAAGGGTTTCAGAAACCATTCATGTATTGTTATTGCGACTTTTAAGCTTAGACCAAAGTTGCTTACCGACGTCCCACGGATGTACATATACTTTCGTCGTAGAAGTTTTAGATCTTGTCGACCGAAATTAGTTAAGTATGTTTTAGATTCGTTATATCGCCTGTGCTTTTGGACATGGAGTTAACATCTTCGGCTCAAGCATCGAGTCAAAAGCTTAGACCGCAGCCAAGAAACTGGGCATCCTAAATAAATTGAGGTGATACTTCACGTCAGGACAGCTTTTAAGTCTGTACAAAACACAGATCCGTTCTTGTATGGAGTATTGCAGCCACTTATAGGATGGCTCCGCAAAATACCAGCTTGCTGCACTTGACTCGGATCGCAGAAGTAAAAGGCTTATAGGTGACGAGACGTTTGTAGCTACGCTTCACAGCCTGGCTCATCGGCGTAATGTTGCTTGCCTGTCTACAGACTGTACTTCAGAGAGTGTGCGCAGGAGCTCCACGACCTGATCCCACCATCGCCTTTTTACCACCGGACAACCAGACGTACTGCAGCGTACCATCCGCACTTGGTTGATATACCGACGAGTCGAACTCAGTGCTTCTCCTCCACTCTTATTATCCGCACAGCCAAAGTATGGAACTTTCTGCTGGCATCTGTGTTCCCTCCCACATTTAACCCGTCTGCCTTCAAATCAAGAGAGAACATAATGAATCTTCTGGGCACGCTCGTTTCATCATAGACCTTATCCATCGCTTTCCATCAGGCGTGCTCGGGGTCAATGGCGGACCCATTAAGCAATAAAAAAATATAATAAAACAAATGCAAAACAATAGGTTCTCCGTCGACAACAAGAATAGAGCAAGAATAAAATTACTTTATGCAATTACAATTGTCGATTACAATAGTCTTTCACGGCCGCTACTTCATCAGAATAAAAATCTAGTTCACCGCGCCTTCAATAATAATGAAAGTGGCAAGAGCCTAATTTCTTTCCAATTATTCGCCAAACGTAGGTAATGATTATGAATACTACCCTCGTTTAAAACGATCTAAAACGATCCGTTTTGTAATTAAAATTGATAATTAATGATGGTCGGTGTAATTACATGTCCCGTTTACCTGAGAAAGAAAGTGTGTTTGATCACATCATGAAATTGGTTTACCCGTAAAACCGTCTTAAAAGATGACGAAGAGAGCATTTAAGTAGCGGCTCAATTACTTAACTGCTCTATTGTAAGTGTTATAAGTTTGAGTTGAGCAGCAAGATTATTGACAAATGCGTGCACTGACTGGACAGGTCCACTCAATCTGTGTGATTCTTTCCTCATAAGATCATTTCAGACACCAATCTACATGGTCTCCACATGATCTCACCAAGATTATGTCTGGACTTTAAAAGAGACTGTGACCTCTGAGTTTGTTCGTTTTGGCCTTTCTTCTCAGAGTAGTCAGATAGGAAACGCCGACCTCATCTCGTTTTACAAACCTACTTACAGAAATAAAATCATTTATCATTATTCATTTATTATTGTGCTTGTTTCAAGTCAACATTTGGAATAGTTTGAGAGTGGGGAAACCCAAATCGTTTAAAATCAAAACAACTGTAAAATAAAACTACCTATTCAAATATTGAAAAACCTTCCACCGAACTACATCAGTAATAGTTTCGCGATCCAATTCCCGTATGCAAAATATTTAAGCCTGTAGTAACGATTTGTATTTAGTTTTTAACCGACTTCCAAAAAGGAGGAGGTTCAATGTTCGGCTTTATATATTGTTTTTTGTATGTATGGTCACCGATTTCTACGTCAATTGTGGACCTATTTAAAAAATTTTTTTTTTGTTTGAAAGAGTATGCCCGCGAGGTGGTCCCATTGTCACCAAGTCGGAATCTGATGAGGGAATCCTATGGATATCGAGGGAAACCCTCAAATTTTATAGGCACACCTATAGTGATTTGGGTATTTTTTATAGTGACTCGTGCATTTGCTTTCGGAAAGCACCATTTGGTGAAGTGGAACTGATGATATTTTTTGTATTGTTTTTTATTTCACGGGTTGCAACTTGATTAGGTATTTTAATGTAGTTGCTAAGCAATTGATGAGCATATCACTATGCGTATGGTGAAGTGGAGCCGATGGTGACTTCTCAATGAGCTCCAGTTCTCCTAGTTCTTACTAGGAGGACTCCTTAACAATTAACGTCCCTGCATTGGGAAAAACAATATTTTGTAAAGGTGATGAGCAGTTGACATTAGACAAATTACAAACTGACCCACTGAAAAGTGAAAAAAAAAATACAAAAAAAAAACAACGACATCCAAAAAAAAAAAAAAAAGTAAGTACTACTAAGTGGAAAAAAAACTTTAATTTCGGAATTCGGTGTCGTTGGTTCCGCATTTTGTTTATTGACACCGACTTCCGAAAATAAAGTTATTTTTCACTGTGTAGTGTTTTTTTTGGAAGTCGGTTGCTTTTTTTTTGTAAAAAAGTTTTTGATCGTTCAATTTTACAATACGTGCCACCAAAATTGTGAACTGTTTTATTCGGAGCCACCGCCGCACGTGTGTCAGACCTTCAGACGGTTCGGAGCAATGCGATAAATAATTCAGAGGACAGCCATCGAACTTCTGACGGGTTCAGAATCTCGCTAATCTTCTTACAAGTTTAAGTTACCGAAGTTATCGGAGACAAGGTTAGCTGACATTTTATTTTGATCCTTTGTTCATTGTTGTTTGTTTCATCAGGTGATGAGGTGTTATATGTATTGGTGCTTTGTGGGTGTTTATTATGGAGTTGGGGAGATGTTTCAACTATTAGCTTGTGTGTCTGTAAATACATAGAGGTGCCATAAAGAAGTAACGAATAGTTATTTCATTAAGTGCGTTTAACGGTGTGCCGTGTTGTTAATGCCGATAAATATCTGATTTAGGGTTCACCTACTAAGAGGAAAACACGTAGAACTTAACACTTAAATGTACCGTACCTAACCCGCAGGCCTGGGTTGCGGGTAGTATAGCATGACGTAGTTATTTCGGAATTTCGTGTGTTATCGAGGGTCGTTATTTGAATACTAGGTATGTGAATGTTTTAGTAGCCTCAATTCTGCGAACTTTGGGGCAGAATGAGGGTACAAAGCTGTATTCTGCCTCAGAGTTCGCCTGATTGATCCAAACGTCGAGACCAATATTATAGGTATGCAGGCAATTTGCCTTTGTATAGGTAGACATCTATCATAACGTGATCCGTTTCCCATGACTTAGAGGTAAATCGTAAGGCATGTTTTCATTCATGCCCAAATCGGATATCACCGATAATAACGGAAGAAGGGGACTTATAAATTAGGCGTAGTAATAAGTTACCCGCGAGGAAATAATATACTTCTAATGAAAACCATTCATGAGTGTCCGCCCATCGCTTAGAACCAGGGCTGGCAAAAACCTGGGGATCAAATAAAATTCGCTATGGCTGAGTGGCTTTTTGATTTTTTATTATATAACATTGTGACAAACATCAAATCAGAATAGCTCTTACGTATATGTTAATAGCAGGATTCGCATTTTTCCAACCGGGTTCAATTGAAAGACCAAGTATAAATCGATAATCGCCTTAAACAAAACTATAATAAGACCAGCATGTATACATTATCAATGGGGATCGGTTTCATTTTGACAGTTCAACAATATTCATTGCGTTATTTAAGTTTTGAGCAAACAAATTTTTCGAACTTATGAAGCAATGGATTAGCAATTTACTTCAAAATGTTTCAGATTAGTGTGTAACGCAATTAGAGTGCTGGTTTTCAACAACAGCTAAAATAAAATATGCCACGAAAAATATCTAATACATTTTTCATTAACTATTACTTATCGGCGTCGACCCTAGCGGGCCCGGTTCGGCTGTCTATCATAATTATGTATTATCCGGTAGTTGTGTATCATCTGCTAGGCCGAAATAAAGCTCGCCATATGTTCACTACATCATTATTACGTGTGTTATTGCTACGTTACAACCTCTTGTAACAATAACCTGTTTAATAACTAATTTACTTATTTTTTAAGGTTTATTTCAGTTTGAATCGTAAAATAAACTTAAAGTTTTGACAATCTACCGTGCAACCTGGATTTTGATAAATAAAAAAGAAAGAATAATAATTTTCTGTCCCTGAAAGTACAAGGACAAACTGATATCGTCAAGGGGATGAGATCAAACAAAACAATGTTAAAAAGGTGACTCTTTCATAATTAGACGCCCATATGCAAATGAGTCCACACGCCGTAATCGGATCTGTATATTTTGCAAAACAGACGCACGTGTCAGGTACACCCGGCATAGTTGACCCCTTATGTAACCCTCCCCATGCACACATCCTGTACCCACATCACACAAATACTTGCCAAACCCATCTGCCAGCCTTTGTGGAGCTAAGCGTGATGATTAAGGCTGATATCAAAGCCGAGGGTGCTATCAGGGCCGGCGGCCGTGCGTGACGTGGGGCGCTCGCGTTTGAGGGTTGGCTCAGAAATCAATCTGCACTGCAGAATGTATTGCTTTCTGCCAATGTGACATTGAAATGTGCCAGAAATTCGTGCGTAGTGTTGAAATTCGTGCGTAGTATTTAAATTCGTGCGTAGTGTTGAAATTCATGCATAGTGTTGAACTAAGGGTTGGGCTTCCTCTCCTGGATTTTAATTTTAACATTTATTTTTACTGTTGCTAGGAGTTTAGTAGAAGTGGAGATCGAAAGAGTTCATGCGAAAACTATTCCTATTTCGCCAAACAAGGCCAGTAAAGGTGCCGTAAATGTATAGGTACCTTCGTGTAACTTTTTAACATTATCATCACTTAGTTAGAATTTAGAGTCTGTTTTTTTTTGAGGATGGGAAAACCTATTCATATGACCCCTCCCGCTCAGGGTGGAACAGAAGGGAGTGTCAGACTCTTACTGACTAAAACCCACCTGTGTTCCTTCCTTAGCCCTTTGTGTTCCGGGGCAGCGGTAACCCTTTCAGACAATCCCGCTGCCCCGGTGGTTCTTAGTCTGGTATACCTACTCACATTCGATCAAATATGTAGTATCTTCAACTTGTTTAATAAAAACGTCTTAGGTTTATATAAACTAGTTTCTGGCGCTGCGTTATGTAATGTTACGTTTTAATTGTTGTGTAACAAATAAAAAAAAACCTTTTACGAATATTATGACAGGTCAAGCAATCTGAGCAGCCATGTTATTGTTACCTTTCCAGTGAACTCACCACAAATTGTTATTTAATTCCCTGCTCCAATCAGTTTTTCTTTCACCCCTATCACAAAACCAAATCTTATAGTACGGATTGTTACAAATCCTGCTGATTATAAACAAACAGCGTCCCGGCGGCCGAAAGCCGAAAGCCGAGTTCGCGAATCAATTAAAAGTTATCGCAAGAATTGTTGTGATTTATACGGGGGCCACCCCATCGATGGGCCACCTCGCAAGTGAGCTAAAGAAGGACAACTGCTGATATTTTGGGAAGAAATACGCATTGGCGCCGATTCCCTTGTTCACAAACTAAACTAAATTTAAGTTCAGTGCATCTTTTTCTTTCTATTTCATTAAGAAAAGGACAGAAGATAAATATTAGTTTAGTCCTGTCAAATTAAGATACTCCATAGACTAGTTTAGACGTGATTAAAAAAATTGGCTACTAAAAATACGTCGATTACGCACTGACTAATTTGACAGGACTAAACTAATATTTATCTTCTGTCCTTTTCTTAATGAAATAGAAAGAAAAAGATGCACTGAACTTAAATTTAGTATAGTTTGTGATCAAGGGAATCGGCGCCATTGTCAAAAGACACGTTGAAAATAATATACTGTAAAAACATACATTATAAACGGCTGGAACGAAAAGCAATAGTGGCCATATTATTAAACATCGCAATTCAGTAAGTTGAATAGGATAGGTATTCCCCCTCACAAGCGTCTGATTCCACAAGGACCAAAAACATCTGCTATGCGGAAGGATCTCTTCTTTTTAGCGTGTCGATAGCAAAATAAATGGACTTGGCCCAGAATTCGGCTACTTGCTTGACGCCATCACCAGCGTCCACCAGATCCTGTAACGTGCAGCTGACAGGACACGCAGGACACGATATTAAGTATCCCATCGTTTATGAAATAGCACCACATTTTCACTCCAAGGTGGAGTCGTCTATGAATCTCCAACTGAACAGGTTTTCCTTGCTTCAGCCAACCTGGTCCGGAGTCTAAGAATTATTATCTCAATTTAGTTTTCAATTAGATACTTAAGTCAGTGATCTTTGAGAGGTCCATGCTCAGGTTTTTTTTGTGTAGAAAGGCTGAGTATAAGCAATGTGTGGAGTGGTCCTTCTGTTATTAATTTGTGTTGTCGAGGTACTTAGTTATCGGGGTATCGGGGGTATTGATAAATGAATTCTCGCTATTGTGCACCGGAATTGGGGTACAGTTAATTGTTACCATGTGTTGTATTAGCGAAATTGATTATTAGTTTGTGGACTGTTTATACAATTGCTTGTTTAGGTTATGGCTGTATTCCCAAAAGGGTAGGTAGGGGAATACTGACCTATATTAGGGGTAGCCTATTAAAGGACTGTTGAGAACATTGCCACGGTTCGATTTCAAATTCAACGAATATGGCCCACAGATTGTTGATCTTCATCATCTTACTTCATCTGCCTAGCCTTTTCCACCAACTATGTTGGGGTCGGCTTCCAGTCTAACCGGATGCCGCTGAATACTAGTAATTTACATGAAGCGACTGCCTATCTGACCGCCACAACCCAGTTACTGGTTAGTACGAGCTTTTTTACGGTAATGCGACGGCTTCAAGTTGTTCTCAACACAAGGTCAAAAATATTTTAATTACAAAAATTACAATTCGCTACCTCCACTTGGTGGAAAGTGGTTATTGCTATCTAGAGGCACCTGCAGTACTTATAAGTTTGTCAATTTCTTACCATTACAAAGTACAAATGTCTCATGTCTTCGTAATTACAAATCTAAATTACAGAAAATCCACTCGTCACGTCGCAGTAACTCTCATAACAAGTAATCCTAGGTAACGACTACATTACGTCGAGTTTTATGACCGTGATACACTGTGCTGGTGTTAGTCGACTAATAAAATTGTAATGAGTCTCTCTACTGTGTCGGCCTTTAAAAGTGCGCATTTGCAAGTCTTTGTGACCTTGTAAAGAAATAATGGCAGTAGGACCAATAAAAATATTTGTCAGTGAATATTATGTTATTAATACTCTATGGATTCTTTGGGCCGAAATAAAAATCATTATTATTATTGAAGTCTTTGATATATCTCAGGACCCTGTGGTCCCGGACCTTTGGAAGGCGTACGAGGAGCCGAAGCCAACTCGCAGAGGCCCGTTAGACGTTTATAATGAAATGAGGCACCGACCGACGATTATCCCTGTTTGCACTATGCAAATAGACCCAAGAACAACGCCGGGGTTGGTGTAGGATTATTGCAAGACATGGAAACAAAAATATTGGATTATGGGTTTGGGTGGCTAAAGTGAATTGGTTATCTAGGACTATGGAAAAAACTATAGCCCCTGTCTGACCGATGTTCTATATAAATTACACAGATAAAATAGCAGGAGGTGATTTGCACACTCAATAATGGGCCCCCGAAAACGGTCGCTAGCAGATAGTGCCATAGCGACAAGGGGGCAACATGTCCTGAGGTGCTTATGAGGAGTGGAGCGGTATTCTACGGTTGTCAGGACAATCCCGGAATCACGATCAAGATTCCTACCAGCATCTTATGGAATACTTCCTCCGAGCACGTTTGCTCTTGCGAATCTCCACTCAAGCTGACCAATAAAGGCAAGAATGAGGTGGGAGCTCTGTTCCTCGTCATTGTTCACTCCAGCCGGCCAATAAAGGCAAGCCAGAGGTGAGGAACAAGGCTTCTCCCGGGAGATAGGGTCCGTGGGGTCGCTACTGCCCAACAGCTCGCCACATGCTGCCCTGTGGGTTTCTATAACACGCTTGGTCTGGCTCCTCACCCTAAACCTGTTCCGGCAAAGTAAACTCTTCCGGCACAGACCTAACACAACGTCAACGTAGAGGTACGGCGGTGGGGTTATTATGGCAAATTGCTACAATAACTAAGCCGGAATTGGTGGTCCCAGTTACTTGACAAAGGGAGGGTTGCACTACCCACCCTTTTTTAGCTTTTAAAGCACTTGCGGAAATTTTATCGCTGGAAAGAATAGAATAGAATAATCTTTATTATGTACACCATTATAAATTACAGACATAAATATAGAACTTCCAACCATTCGATAGTCACTTTAGGATACTTACATTTGTATTTTCGCTTTTTTAGTAGTTAATGTTCCTTTCGTTTGACGTGACTGATGGAGTTAAACTTCTGCGCGTTTGTCTTTAATGCTTGGAAGTTAAACTAGGATTGCGTTTTAGTGTGTACACGAGTTTTTATGCTCCAAATGTACTTTTTATGTTAAAAAAGTTGAGGAAACAAAAAAGTTGTGATGTTACCGAAGTTTTAGCTGTTTTTCTTGATTGTGATGTATCTTCATACAGGATCCCTGTGGGGTAGTTTGGGTATATGGGGCTATACTAGTAATGTTTTCAAAGCACCTTAATAGCCATTTGCTACAGCTTGAAGTAGGTATAAGTACAAACTGCGCCTTGAATCAATGATTTGGTAAAGTGACAGATTATTGTAATTCTCAAATTGATTATTTTGAGAATTACAATAATCCGTCACTTTTCCAATTTAGCGGCCCCTTATCCGGCTTATAAATCCCTAAACTTTAGCAAATCCTGTATAATCTTGTGCTAATTGTACCATGTAATTAATTTAATAGAATAACAACATCATAATTATTATGTAATCTCATAGCTAAGCTGGTATTAGATTAAAGCGTTAAAACACAAGTCGTTTTTATTGCTTTAATCTGGACGTTTCAAAGTTTGTATACTTACAGGGATAGAAACAAAAACTGATATCAGTCACAAGTGTTGGTATCGCCGGACTGCAGCTACCGTCCCTCTCCGGGGACACATCTCACTGTTCTGGGTTCCCAAGTTTTATTACAAACTGGTTGTGACACCAGCCAGACATGGGGTAATACCTTGTTTAGTGTTGCCAGCTTTTATAACGAAAGGTTTTAGAGTACGGCAACTTTATAACTTGACATCATCAGCATGTTTTCCCTAAGGAGATGGCCAGAGTTGTTTAGTACCTACACCCTCATTTCGCCAGTTATGTTTTAAACCCCATGTACAGTCAACAGCAAAAGTAGATGATGAAAATCAGAAATTCAATACTAATGAACGGAGGTCGCGTCAGAACTGTGTGGCGTCGAAGTGATTCAAAAGTATGTGATTGTAAATTACACCAAACATTTACTACTTCGACGCCACAAAGTTCTGACATGAACTCCGTTCATTGGTATTGAATTTCTGATTTTCATCATCTACTTTTGCTGTTGACTGTACATGCAAGTGTTTCTAATATTTTTTATTTTATTTTGTATAAATGGAAAACAAACGGCACTACATATATTAAAAATAAACTTAACAAATACCTATTACATATTCCACAGATTACAACTGAAATACTTACAAAGTGAGGGCAAGCGTAACTGAAGTCAGGGCAAAATTTATTATACGAACAAAACAAAAATAACTGTTTATGTATTGTATCCTACGGGTCCTTTAATGATAATAATAATTTGGTAAAGCATACGGATTTTACTGCTGATCCTCAAGAATTTTAGTTAGATTACTTTTAAAAGTATTTCGGTTAAGAAATAGAATGTCGATTAATAGTTAGACTTCTAGGTAGATTTTAAACCTCCTCATGCTTTCGAGAATACGTCTGTTGATATTGTACCGCTATACTAACATGGACAGCAAACACTGACCTCTGTATAATACAGGTCAGTGACAGCAAATACAATAATACCTACATAATGTTGTGGATTACGTCCATTTTTTGTCAAGTGCTTGTCGTTGCCATGGACCTTGTTTCCTTAGAAACAGAACATATTTATCTCTGTGTACATAACAAGATAATAAATTCAGTTTATTATAGGCACTTTCTCGGATAAAGCCGCGTCGCCGATGCGTGCAGATTATATAAAGAATCTGTCGCGTATATACAGGATACAGGTTTATTTACATGCGGCCCCGCGGTGTACGTTAAGTGTTGACGAGTTTTTCACGAGAAATTTACGCATAACATGTAAATTTCCTTTATGTGCCCCTTGCGAGGGTGTCGACTAACGGGATTAAGGCGGGCTGCAAACGATGGAAACCATACAAAAAGGGTTTAAGGGTACGGTTTAAGGTAGTATGGTTTTTGACAACACTTGGGTCTGGAATGTTTTATAATCAAACGGATAAGATAAAACGCCCCTTAACCATAAGCCATTTAGTTATACAAACATTTTTCTCTCATCATAAACACCGTGAGGAAACCGGCAAGTCCTAGAACTGAAAGTTCGAAGATATATTGTGACACTAGCTGAGCCCCGCGGTTTCACCCGCGTAAGTTTTGATCCCGTGGGAATATCGGGATAAAAAGTATCCTATGTTTTATTCTGATTTATAAACTATATCACTGTAAAGTTTCATCAAAATCCGTTCAGTAGTTTTTGCGTGAAAGAGTAACAAACATCCATCCATCCATCCTCACAAACTTTCGCATTTATAATATTAGTATTATATTATTATTAGATAGTAGGAAGTAGGATTCACAACCCTCACAGAGAAGACGCCTGTATTCTAACTGTGTGTAGATTACAGGCTGATTATGCTATGTTTAGGCTGTAGCATACGATCATACCTACTTGCAACCCCATACCATTCCACTATTGGTTTATTTTTCAAAATGTATCAAAGTGACTTGTGTATCGTAGCTCGTGCTGACAAAACAAAAGATCAGAAAATTATAAACCAACTTCAAGCAAGTGCGCTCACGTGTAGTTAACCTTATGTTAGAAAGAAACATAATACGCACTCAGAACGTAACATTTTATCAAAACTCAAAGAGCCGATACGAAGGGAAGTGCTTTCTCAAATTGTTACTTGTAACGTCGTAACATGAAACAATTCTACTTTTTGTTTCTTAACAGGTAATTCTGCCTTTAACTTCGTAAGCGAGTTGACAGGGGTTGTAAAAGAAGTTATAATATTACGAATGTATTGCCTATCCGTGTTTTGACTGGTGGTTGACTCGGAGTTCGGGAAAGCGTTCTGTTTTGTGATGTCGGGGTAAAAAGTTTTTATGGAAGATCATTTTATTTATTACAGGTGTTTGGCGTAGAACAAGGAACTTTGCACTTATCTCAATTCATATAGGAAATTGAAAGTAATAAAATTACACAAACAAATAAAATATATAATAATCTTAGAAGGGTTGGTTTGTTTTGAATACTTTCATATCGCACACCTAGATCTAAACAGCGATTAACTCAAAAAAACACTTTTTTCAGAAAAGATGAAAACTGATTACTGTCTCCCTGTGCACTGAAGGAGTTTTCTGTATTGATCAATACTTTTTAAAATGCAGATAGTAGAAGATGTTATAAGAATCTTGTGTTTTAATCGTGTAGTGAGTTAAGGAATTCGATGATACGCATAACTCAAAAATTGAGATTTACGAGTTAGCTCTCTTTAGATCTAGGTGTGCGATATGTAAAAAGATAGATTATGGTATACTCATTCTGTTAATAAACCATTACCAGCGCCCCGCGGTTTCATACGCGTTAGTTTCGATCCCGTGGGAATATTGGAATAAAAAGTATCCTATGTGTTAATCTTGGTTATATAAACTATCTGTGTGCCAAATGTTATCCAAATCTGTTCAACGGTTTACGCGTGATTGAGTAACAAACATCTTCACAAACTTTCACATTTATAATATTAGTATCTAGCATTGGTAGGATAGGCAGTCTGTGTTAAGACTAAGCTTCTGATCATAGAATCCTAGTCTAACATGATGCGGTTTTAACAATAGAGGAGAAGTTACAAAAAGAATACTAAAAAAGTCCTCTAGGTCAAAGTCAACCATGGCGACCAATCTCAGCGGAGACTAGCTTTCGGCGCGGGACATGTTATACAATGCACAAGTGTGTGCGCAGACACAGGTGCACTCTCTCTTCCTTCACTTTCATAATCCGATGAGACGGCAATCAAACACGACCGGAGAGGAATCAGGCGCAGAGCTAATGGATTGTTTTTTTTTTTTGTGTATGGGAAATCATCACATGACCCCTCCCGCTCTGGGTGGAGCAGAAGGAAGTGTCAGACTCTTACTGACTAAAACCCACCCGTGTTCCTTCCTCAGCCCTTTATGTTCCGGGGCAGCGGTTACCCTTTCGGACAATCCCGCTGCCCAGAACTAACGGCTTAAGGTGCTTTCCGAGGCACACACCACCTACTTACCAAATTCGGGCTGTTATTAAGAAAATCCCAGTGGAAAAATTCAATAACACTTTGTCCAATCCGGGAATCGAACCCAGGACCTCACGCTCAGCAGTTGCGCTTCCAACCACGTGACCAATGGGGCAGTAACAAAAAGAAAAGAAAAGTGGAAAAGAATACTAAGAAGTCCTATTCACATATAATATGCCGCAAAAGAGTACTTAGAAGTTTTATTCACATATAATTTATGCCATAAAAAAGGCAAATAAACTAGGAGTACCTATTTCGTGAAATAGTTTTAATTTGACAGTTCAAGATTGTGATTTATCAAAATATCATACGATACAACTTATATTATTATTTTAAATCACAAGTTATTATTTTGAAGTGACACTCACCTCTACAAAGTGCCTCTTTCATTGGCATCCTAAATAATAGGTTCTATTGAGGCTGGTTTATTAGATCATCGTAATCGATTTAGTCACATTCTTTTCTGCCCTTATCTGAGAACAGAGGGGAATACTAATCATAAGACGCAACACTGAAGTAGGTCGCCATGTTTTGGACCATTTAAAGATTTACTAATGATAATGCAAAATGATCGAACACGTATAGGTACTAACTTTAAATAATAAAAATATTTTATTTTCAGGCATCAAGGCCCGTAGGGTGTTAGTATTACATATTACTTAAAAACTATATTAGTAACATGCAGGAACACTAAAAAGAAAAAGACAATCACAATCACAGAAAGGTTTAACAAGCTTTGTTGCCAACATGTAGCTTGGTAAAACCTTCCCATTGTAGGCCCACCCAGCCTCTCTGCAAACACCTTCAGAATGCTTCCCCTCGCGGGATATTACTGACGCAATTTTCTTCCACATTATCGCAAAGTAATCGTCAGTGTCAGCTAACATACCTGACACACTACAGTAAGGTGGAAGCGTCAACAGCGCCCTGAAGGCATTATTGTAGTGAATGCGCAGGGCATTGTCTGCTTTTAGGGTATGGTTCTCCCAAAGGCTGCTGGTGTAAAATGTTTGGCAGCAGGCTTTATAAAGAGTTAGTTTCACGGGAACTGAACAAACATGAAGCCTTCTGCGTATCATGTTTCCCCTCACAGCCAGTGCCCTGCGCTCTCTTTCCATATCCAAGCCGTCCTTTAATTCTTCAGTTACAATGTGGCCCAAATATTTAAAGTGGGCAACTCTCTGTAAAAGTGAACCATTTAGTTTCACAGGAGGGACACATGTTGGATTTTTATTTCTACCTCGAAACACTAACAGCTCACTTTATTTAGGATTATATTTTAGGCCGTGCTCTTTGGCATATTCTTCACAAATGGAGAGTAACTTTCTAATTCCGCGGCTGATAGGGCTCCGCAGTACCATGTCGTCTGCATAACTTATTTAAACATACTTCATCTATATGACATCCCACGTGCGTGCTGCTGCGCTCAACAAGCAGTTTATTGACATAAATATTAATAAGCCCCGGGGAAGATAGACCTCCCTGCTTAACGCCGTACTCTATACGGGACAGACAATGCATTAGACCATTTGACGAAGTTGTTCTGCTTGTCATACCAAAAAGATAATGTAGACACTAATGCAGTAGGAACGCCCGCCTCCCGAAGCTTCTCCCATAGGACATTATAAGAAACCAAGTCGAAAGCCTTTGAAAGGTCTAGGAAACAAGCATACACTGGTGTTTTCCTGTCAGTATAATGCTTGACAGTATGCTTCAACGCAAGTATAGCACTTTTATTAGCTAGCCTACCACGAACACCAAACTGTGTGTCATGTAAACGGGTGTACCCTCTGAGGTGTGAGTCGAGCACACTGTCAAATACTTTGGCTATTACAGTTGCCTGTGAAATAGGCCCGTAGTTACCTTTGCCTGCTATGTCCCCTGTCAGATTCTTTACAATAGGTAAAACAATTGTATCCAATAACTCTTGAGGTATGGTAACAATGTCCCTAACACAAATTGAAAAACATACTCTCGGGAGATGTATACCAGCATTTTGAAGGTGCTCGATGATAAGCCCATCATGACCAGCCGATTTACCCCTCTGTCTTTATTTACACAAAATATCAATAAAACTGTTGTTTTTTTTATATTTAATCTGTAGTTTTATTGAAATTGGAGAATGATTTCATTACTTTCCACAAAATCCAATCCTTTCACGAAATATACTTATTTTACAGATATTTCAGAAAACGTTTTCATGTTCATTTATATTTTTAACTACATATTTGCATACTCAATACAGTTTAATATTACTATAAAAACATTTGCATGCGAAACCGCACTCGACAAATAGTGCAGAAAGTAATATAAAACACGATGCAAATTGTGAAATTGAAACACAATTGAAGCAAATATTAAAGTTTCATCGTAGCGCCAACTGCTACGCTCCTGCCACGGATATTGCATATACGTGCTACAAATGGTGCTTGTTAGCTACGCAGCCGCTACGAGCCGCTACGGGGCGTAGCGTTGTTTGCTTCCATTCGTGTTGAGAATTTGATAATGCAATTTAAGTTTGAGATATGTATTCGATTTTTCTTGTTATTATATTGGTTTTAAAGAGGAATGGAAACTTCTCATGATGATAATCAAATATTTGTTATGGTTTTGGATGACCAACAACCAGTCAGTTCAGCTGATAGTAAGTGGTCACCGCCAGTAGACGCCTATATATACATTTGCTACCAGAAGGATAATAAATTCTCGTAATTTAAAACGTTCATAATCTAGTCGCAGGCTCATCTCGGCGACAAACAAATGTCGAAAATTTGACAAAATGTAGGGAAATCAGAGGTATTTTTGATAGATTGAGACTGAGATCAGAGGGGCAATTCTCGTAATTTTAAAACGTTCACAGTCTGTAGGCCAATTCTGCTAATTTAAAACGTTCAAAATCTAGTCGCAGTCTCATCTCGGCGACAAACAAATGTCAAAAACTTGTCAAAATGTAGGGAAATTTGAAGTATTTTTGACAGATTGAGACTGAGATCAGACTGTGAACGTTCTTAAAAATTACGAGAATTGCCCCTCTGATCTCAGTCTCAATCTGTCTAAAAATACGTCAAATTTCCGTACATTTTGACAAGTTTTTGACATTTGTTTGTCGCCGATATGAGACTGCGACTAGATGTTTTACTTTTAAAATTACCTACGAGAATTGACCTTTTGACGGTGAACGTTCTTAAAATTACGAAAATTGCCCCTCTGAAGTGTTGTAGGTGCATCGCCATTCCAGAGACGAAGCTGAAATGTCTCATGAACCTGCAGTGCTATTCTGCACAAATCTCACAGTGAAAACTAAGATGAAGTGAGCTGTCATTCCACCTGATTATTATTTATGTATTATTATTTATTTATTTATTTATAGTTAATTAAAACGGCACAGGTCCAATTACATTAATTAACATAGAATTATAAAAAATATAATAAAATAAGCATTCAAATAAAATACAATACAAAAATTAAATTCAAATTCAAAGATGTTAAGTTAGAATGATGATCATGATGTTAGGGATTGCCCCTATTGTTAACTCACTTCACCTAAGTTATCACGGTGAGATTTTTACAGAATCGATTGGCTGTAATCACACCGACACAGACTTAGCAATAATACCTATGTCTGTGTGTGCTCACCACTGGTTGTAGGTGTACCTACTAGGTGCAGACCTAGTCAGGCCTCCGTCACTCCATGTACTTGCGCGCTATAAGTGCCTACCGCCCAGCCGAGCGGTCTCGGTCCGCCGGCGGATCAAATTCAGTGCGGTTTTCGCAAGCGAAGCGCGCGCACGCCGTTCAATTTTAATAGTGCTGTTCGTTCGTACGCGTATTACGATGCCGTGTGGTGCCTTATGTGCTGTAGATGGGTGTAAATCAAGCAAATATATATATAAATGATAAAATTTTTAACTGCCACATAAAAGTCAGAACATATTCACACTCAATAACATAGATAAAAAGTTATGTTAATTTAATTTTATCGAAGAGGCAGCCCTGCGATTACTGTGGAATCGCGCGGTGCGAAGCAATCACTGCTGTACGCTTGAGCATTTAGGCGCATTTTAGCATACAGTGGTTGTTGACGCGAGGGAGTAGGCAATTATCGTAATAGGTATTGGAAATTTTCTACTGAGTGAAGTATCTGTTACGTAGTAACTATTCAGTAATCTGTGACCTAGTACACCAAGAATAGCTGTGGTGCCAACTGGTAGCAGTCCAACTTACGAGTTGTAGGTCGTGGGATCGAACCCCGCCAGGCGCTTTACTTTGTGTAAATTATTTCATCACCACTGCTCTCAAAACGGTGAAGGAAAATATCGTGAGAAACCAGCATGTTTTAGAACCAAAATTTCGAAGACATGTGACATCGACACGAGGAAAGAATGGAAAAGGAGAAAACGATAAGACTTGATCTATCGTCAAAAATAACACCCCACCTCAAAGTAGTCAGTCATTGTTCTCAAATTAATGGAATAAAATTGTATAACAAATTGCCTACTTCATTAAAACAGGAATTGTATAGCAGCACTTTTAAAGCCAGTCTTAAAGCGTTTCTTTTAGAAAAGTGTTTATACTTAGTCGGTGACCTCTAATTTGTATGTATTTTGAGTAGGAATTCGCAATTATAATAATTTTTGACATTATTTAACTTATGAGAATCTTTTATTAATATATTATATACTTGGTATTTGTGATAATTATGACAATGTAATGATTTATTTATATTTATTATTTATATTGGAATTTAAATTAATCTAGTTCTATGGACATATTTATAATTATCAATCTGTTCGACAGAATTATGTTGTTATAAATAAAGATACTACTACTACTACTACAACTACCAACCCGCACTGCGCACTCGTGGTAGATTACAGCCCATTCGCTCTCGAAGAGAGGAGACTGTGTCCCAGCAGTTGGAACATTATAGGCTGATTATGCATGGAGGTACACCTTTAAAACAGGAACACAG
The DNA here is from genome assembly GCA_949316385.1 of Globia sparganii. Lineage (NCBI taxonomy): Eukaryota > Metazoa > Arthropoda > Insecta > Lepidoptera > Noctuidae > Globia > Globia sparganii. The sequence goes on from OX438659.1 coordinate 24,760,612, forward strand.
CAACTAAACAAAAAGATAAACTACCAGCTTATTAATAGTACAAACATTTCCAGTTCTACTTCGTTAGGTTCACTAATTAAAAATAGACAGAAAAACATGAACAACATTTAAAATTACTTCTTTAAAAAGTTTCAAAAGCAGCTACGTATTAATTAGAGCCTTTTCAGTAAAAGTAAAACGAATAGGAATAATAAATAATCTAGAATATAGATAGAAAATGAATGCAAGCCGCTCAATGGAACTGATTACTGATGAGGTCTATTCAGTGAATTACTGATTAATTCATACAATCATTATTGTTAATGAATGAACACAGATGTGCAACTGTCCTATATTCAGTGAACAGACAAAATTGTTTGCATTTCGACTTTTTGTGATAAACTGCGTTATCGGTAATGTTACAATCGCACGACATCATGTAACACAGGAACCCGCTGGATGCAGGAAGCACAGAACTGCACCCTAATTGCGTAACCCACTATCAATCGGAATCTGAATCATTTTGAAGCAAATTGCTAATCCATTGCTTCATAAATTCGAAAAATTTGTTTAGTCAACGCGTAAACAACGCAATGAATGTTGTTGAACTGGCAAAATGAAACCGATTCCCAGTTATAATGTGTTACGCGATTGCCCCGCCGGTCGAAATGGAGGTGCTTGGGGGAGGCCTCCGTCCAGCAGTGAACGTCTTTCGGCTGAAATGATGATGATGATGATACACGAATATACTAAAAAAAAATGTGTTATTAATATAGTTGGACTAATTTTAAGATGTTACATCCAAATGTCTCGTAAGTGGTCGCGTCACAGTCAAATTCAAGTCACTTGGAGGTACAGTCAGCCTCGCGTTACTAATTTTGACAAGAATTCCGAGTAATTTCACATAGACCAACAGCTAAGACCAATAGACATTGGCCCCGATTCTGTTGTTCACAAACTAAATTAAATTTAAGTTCAGTGCATCTTTTTCTTTCCATTTCATTATGAAAAGGACAGAAGATAAATATTAGTTTAGTCATGTCAAATTAGATAATCTATAGACAAGTTAGACGAGATTAAAAAATTGGCCACTAAAAATACGTCAATTTACGTCAGGCGTTGACTAATTTGACAGGACTAAACTAATATTTATCTTCTTTCCTTTTCTTAATGAAATAGAAAGAAAAAGATGCACTGAACTTAAATTTAGTTTAGTTTGTGAACAACAGAATCGGAGCCAATATCGTTTTATGACATGCAAGTGACATTCGACCTAAATACTAATTTTTATTGGTCGATAGGGCTCGCATGCGGGGTGCGGGAGATTTCTCGAAAGCATGCCATAGGGCCCGTATTCGGGGAAGTGTTTCCATTGGTCGATATGAAACGATTACGTTATACGGACAACTGGTAACTAATTGTTAATTTACATTGCGTGTGAGTTTCCGCACGCTTTTTCCGACCGAGGAATTTCATGGGTTGCTACGCCCGCAACGGGGATTCTCTGCAGTCGGTGTACCGACCACGTTATAGACTTATGATTTTCATTAGTCATTACCCCACCTGCGGGCCCCGCATGCTGATCGCAAAGCAAGCAAGATCGTATACAGACTAGGGAAAGTCCCATTAATGTGCTTTTTATATCTTTTATTGTTGTTTGCAACATCATTTTTAATTAGTTTTTGTGTTTTGTGTTTCACGAAATGTGTCCAAATAAACTTTTTTTCTTTCTTTCTTTCTTTCACCGGTACCCATACCTCTCTAACAGCTGGTTGGACAGGCTGACAGCACATAGACTGCTGGTAGAAATTTCTTAAGAAATAAGCAGTACCTTTGTACTCAAATTATAATTATGTCATATCTTTATGTATTTTTCTGTGTGTACATAAATTATAAAATAAATAAATAAATAAATAGACTTGTTCTGCATTTTCCTCTTTCAAAGACTAGCAAAACATTAAAATGTGTATTACTTATATACGTTACTAGCTGTAGTCGCGACTTCGTTCGCGTGGATGTCGGAAAACAATAAAGTGTCGCTTAGGACAGGTGTAATTACCACTCCTTCATTGAAAAGGAAGAATCTATTCTTCTTCGCCTGGTGGGAAGTGTTACCTGGGGCTCTCTACCACACAGCCCTTTCAACTGCAGGCATTGCGTCTTCATGTCATGACCGGCCGCATTGTGGAGTTATTTTAAAACTATGATATCTCCTATGATATTCATTGAAATCAAATGTCAAGAGGAATTTTGTTTACAGTTAAATACTTGTGATAAATAAGGTATTTATTTGGATAAGGATTATTATCATGTTTATAAAAACACCGCAAATAATGCATTATTTTAGAACAAATAATTATGATTACCATAAAAAAGGTTATAGTGACTCAACCTTATAAGATAGAAATATGTTGTTGCGGACTTTTTTTTTTAAACTTTTAAAATGGGAAACAGTTCTGTGATACATGATTTTTTCATAACTTTAACCGTTTACGCAGCGTACGCAACAGAAGGTCTCAAAAGGAATATTTTTTTTCCGTTTTTGCAACATTTCTCGTTGATGCTAAGTTCCTATTGGTCGTAACGTGATGTTATATAGCCTGTAGCCTTCCATGATAAATGGACTATCCAACACAAAAATAACTTTTCAATTCGAACCAGCAGTTCCTGAGATTAGCGCGTTCCACCAAACAAACAAACAAACTCTTCATCTGTATAATATTTTTAGTACCTATAGATACAATTTCCTCCATCTAACTCCCACATGCAAGCTATTGTGTAACTTTCAAACAATCTAATTATCTCTATCATTGATTTCAATTAAAATTATTTACAGCGAGCGAGCGCGCATTAGCAGCTCTTTATTAAAACCTATCTGCTTTGTAACTCCACATCCGGCCAATTACATCCGGTAAGGGGAATAATTCGAATAAATTGGAATAAACTCCATTATTCGAACCGTTTCGCATAACTAAGAGATATCGGCGCGAACAGACTTGTTATGTACTTTGTTATCAAGTTTCTTGTTCTATTAGGGATGAGGGGCCTATTTTGTGGTTAAATGGGGTAAAGAGGGTTGTTTTTGATTAGTACGGTAGTTGGGGTAACGATTTTTCGGTACGAATTAAGCAGATTTTGTTTAATTTCTGTAACTTCGGCTGTCACCTAATATATAAAATTCTCGTGTCACAGTGTTAGTTACCATACTCCTCCAAAACGGCTGGACCGATTTGTATGAAATTTTGTCTGCATATCGGGTAGGTCTGAGAATCAGCTACTATCTATTTTTCATACCCCTATTTTATTTTTTTTTTGTGCAAAACGACGTTTGCGGGTTCAGCTAGTTTAAGATAAATATATCATTTAAGTGGTATGATTTTTAGGTGAAGGAGAAGACATTTTTAAGATGAGAACTGTTTGATGTTTTGTGGCAGAAGGATAACTTCATACCGAAGATATTACTTATGATAAAAACCTTGATTCATAAAAATCCACAAGAAATGGACTGAACCGACATTACAGGCGGAATAACAATTGCCCGGTCCGCGAAATAGACACAATCAGACATTTCCCCAGAACTATTATGTGTCTTTGTCTTAAGAAAGGGTTCGTGTCCTTGTTCAATTAATTACCAATGTCATTTACAATGAGTGCGATAAAACCAACAAGGCTTAGATACTACACAATCTTAAAGATCAATAGCTTGTATGAGCTCGCGGCTCGGCGGTCCTCGGTCTTCGCAGTCCTCGTGTGTAGCCATCCATCACAGCCACGTCTCCGAGGACCAATCACTTGCGCTGTAATTGAGTGTCGCCCGCCTTATCTCGCCACGGGAACAGTTTGCGCACCACCTTATTAAAAAACTTTGTGCTTATTCTATATTACTTTAATGTTTTCAAATTAATTTTGTTTTGTTGTTCTGTGTGGCTAAGATGGTTTATTTTTATTGCGGTGTGTGGCTTCTTTACGTTCAATCGTAATGTGTATTTTTTTTGGAATCTCAATCTCTTTTGCACATTGAGGAGTGATTTTTCAAAAGGCTGATTGGGATTTACCACCAGGGTAGAGATTTGAGAATTGGATAGTCATGGTAAAATCACAACTCGTCATAAGAATCAATGAGAACGTACAGTTTCCTATTACAATATTTTATTTAAAAAAAACACAAAAAAATTCAAATGATTAGTATGCCATCGCTTCGGAGAACGTATTCAACAATCATCTTCCCCTGTTTCCTAAAAAAAATCAACTTTTCTACCTCCCACATCAATTTGCGGGAATATGGTCTATTGAAGAAACACTCCACAGTTGTTTTATCAGGTGAAACCATGGTATTATTTCGAAAATCGTCCCAGCGAGGACTAAATTCCAAAGAAAATTAATTCGCCATGAGAAGATCTTAAACACAAAATAACTAACATCTGTCTAATCTAAGCAGTCTCGCAGTTCGCATTCAAGAGCCTCGACAGACAAGCTTAGCATCTAATTCACGTCGTGTAGTAGCACTTCTCGATACTTGGGGCGCGTCAACATGTCTCCTAGACACGCGGCTGTCGCGTCGCCGAAATATATTAATATTGGTTTTTGAGATGTGTTTATGCGTGGGTGCTACTCGAGTAAACACGGATGTGTGATCTTAGTACTGCAGCACTGATCTGGCAGTATCATGGAACCGTTTCGCCGGCCGATACGAGAGTGGTTAATGATAAATGATAAATGATTTTATTTCTGTAAGTAGGTTTGTACAAACACTTTTACATGTCAATCATATTTTTTAAAACGAGATGAGGTCGGCGTTTCCTAACTGACTACTCTGAGAAGAAAGGCCGAAACAAACTCAGAGGTCACAGTCTCTTTTAAAGTCCAGACATAATCTTGGTCAGATCATGTGGAGACCATGTAGATTAGTGTCTGAAATGGTCTTTTGAGGAAAGAACCACACCGATTGAGTGGACCTGTCCAGTCAGTGCACGCATTTGTCAGTAATCATGCTGCTCAACTCAAACTTAGGGAGCTCAACGATTCGACGAACAATACCAAAGAAAGGACATTTGGGTAGGCCGCATAAATTACTCAAACCGCCAGACCATGATTAAAATGACCATGGTTGCCGCTTCTTCTCATTTATTGAATTGGAATTAACCTTAGGAAAACTTGATGTTAAGTAGTAACCTTTGCTGTAAGCACGTCGCCGTTATCCTGAAATAAAAACGCCATTATTTTTATTAATGCAAGCAGTAATTTCTGAATACTACAACAATAAACAGAAATAGGAAACTCCATGATTATGATTTGTGCATGCAAACTCACACAACAATTACACAATCTTAACTCATCCCATCAAATACTTGGCTCGTACTGAAGTTGAATACAATTAGTTTTACACGAGAGCAAGGTAGCATTATCGAACGCAGTCAATATTGCCTCACAGAGAATTGCTTCAAGTTTGGGGAACAAAGGAGGTTAGATGCACGCGCAGTTTGCGGCCTTACGAGTTACGACACATAACGTCTATGTGTGCGTGTGCCTGTTTTCGCTGATTGTATGGAGCCCGCCTTCTGTCTGTGCCTATCTATTTCGTGTGCAGACGTGTATGTGAATGTTCTCAAATGTCTGTGTAGTTTTGTACAAATATTTTCAATAGCGTGCTCGCTCCAACAATGGGTAATTGTCTTTCGGCGTAGTTCTGTCTTTTTTTCAACCTGGGTCTTCATGCGTTTATTATTTTGTAATCCCTCTTGTTCTAGAGAAGTTGCACAACGTGACTTGTGTATATTTTACGTACCTACGGCTCAGCAGACAGGGCGTTCGTTCAATGTTCGCGCATTGTTGTACCTACAGCTGGGTATCCACTATGTTCGCGAACCTCTTGCGCTCCGCGCTCTTGCGCGCTTGGCGTAGTGGATACGTTTGCGAACTTGGAGCGTTTGCGATCCAATGGGTGGCGGTAAATTGGGCGCACACAAAGGGGAGCTCAGTCTGTTCGTGGACGCGAGCAAGATATCACGTCAAGTGCGTACGTATCGTATATCACGCTCCGCGCTAGGTTATTATGGAGTGGTCGGAAGAAAAATGTTTATCTCTTAGTTTTTATAATGGCCACTTAATTCTTGAGATTTGAGTTCCAACACCAATGAATTCGGACGTCTTTTCTTGTAAATTTCAGAATCCCAAAAGCGAGGAGGGCTTCTATAGTCTTCGAGTAGATAATGAAATAAAATATATGCTGCACTAGCCACTAATGGTGACGACATGTTCGCTCAATGTTCACAAGAGGACTGTGGAGCATGCGTGTTTCTATGGAGATACGCGTACCGTCTCCATCAGAGCGGTTACGGGAGCGCGGAGCGCAAGAGGTTCACGAACGTAATGGATGCCCAGCTTACGGCTCAGCAGACAGGGCGTTCGTTCAATGTTCGCGCATTGTTGTTCATCTAGGACGGACTAAAGGTGTGTTATTTCGAATATATTTTCAAAGTCAAACTCGGAGCGTTTCTTTCAACAAAACTATTTACAGGCACTTTTGAATTATCAAGGAATATGTCAGTCAGAAAGATGAAGATCGGTAGATGCGTGTGAAATATCTTCAAGTGTTTTTGTACGAATCAATTTCTTCATCGAATGCTATAAGCTATGTAGCATTTATTTATTATTTCCTTCTCCCTACCTTCTTTACAGGCTACATTTTTACCTCCCTTCCGCTCTTAAGACTTCGCAAAGTAACAGAAAGGACGCAGACCATAATTTAGTTAGCAGCGGCGTAGTTGTCACGTACTTCCATACCTCGGAGAAGAATGCTGCTATCGTGAGTGTATGAATACGTTGTAGAGCGCTAATGTCGTTGTCTAATAGTTTTTTTTTTTTTTTCACTGTATCCTGCAATCAGTGCATTCACTTTTAGCAGATGTGTTGCATGTTTCTCGCATTCCGAGTGTGTCCTCCAGCGAGGACATCTACTCATAATTGTCTACACTATAGGATGTCTTTTCGTTTAAGGCGTTTAACATAACTGGATATTATGAGCTGTCGTGCAAGGGTATTGGGGTGGACTTCCAACCGTTTCCTGTATGTACTCTTGATGTTAGTAATTTCTTCTCTCACTGTGAGCATTTCCAGGTGTTCATGGATCTCAGCATTAGTCACATACCAGGGGACGTTACTGATTGTTCGGAGAATCATGTTCTGCATTCTTTGTATTCGCATGATCGAGGAGTTACAAGCACTACCCCACAGTTGGAGACCGTACATCCATGTAGGTTTTAGGATCGACTTGTACACGAGTAATTTGTTGTCTATTGATAGTTTGCTGTTTCGGCCTAGCAACCACAGGAAGCTTTTGTATTTAATATTCAGTTCATCGCGTTTCCTCTTGATGTGCTTATTCCATGTCATACGCCTATCAAGATGGAGGCCAAGGTATCTGACGGAGTTCTGGTGGGGGAGGGTGGCGTTTTCTAGTTTCACCGAGGGGCAATTGCCTTTGCGTAGGGTATAGGTAACCTGCACTGATTTTGCGGTACTAGCTTTAATCCTCCAGTTTCGAAGCCATTTAGTTGTCTCGTCTAGGGCTTCCTGTAGGATTTTTGAGGCTATAACTGGGTCTTTGTCACTCGCCAGGATTGCGGTATCATCGGCAAATGTAGCTGTAGTTATGGTACTCGAGCAAGGTAGGTCAGCTGTGAAAATAGTGTAAAGTACAGGGCCCAACACTGACCCCTGGGGAACACCAGCTTGTATTTCAAAGAATTTCGATGTGGTTTCTCCTTCTTTGACTTGAAACAGTCTTCCTGAGAGGTAAGAATTAAATATTAAGAAATAGCTATGTGGAAGGCAACTTTTAATTTTGCACATCAGGCCCTTGTGCCAGACTCTATCAAAAGCCTGTTGTATATCCAAGAAGACTGCGGAGCAGTATTCTTTTTCTTCCAGTGTCTTTCTTATCTTGTCGCAGACTCTATGGACCTGTTCCACAGTGGAGTGTTGCTGTCTAAAGCCAAATTGATGGCTGGGTATGATTCCATTTTCTCTTAGAATAGGACGAATTCGCCAGAGGAGGAGTTTTTCGAAGATTTTGGATAATATTGGGAGCAAACTTATAGGTCTATAGGATGTGACGTCACTTGGTGGTTTTCCATCTTTATAAATCATAGTTATTTGAGACACCTTCCATATTGCAGGAAAATGTTGGACTCTTAATATCCCATTACATATTGTAGTGATGTAAGTTATAGCTTTTCGGGGCAGTTGCCTAATAATTTCTTTGGTTATCAGGTCAAAGCCCGGCGCTTTTTTATCCTTTAGCTCCTTTATTACTCTCCACACTTCCTGTACTGATACTGGTTTTGGCGGTAGGTCCATTTGAAAATCTTGGTTTAGAGTTGTATTCACTTGATCATCAAACTCATCATCCATAGAATCATTTGGGCAGAACACTTTTGCTAGATGTTCAGCAAATAGGCTTGCTTTTTGCTGAGGCTTTCTCACCCATCCTTCAGCGCACTTCAAGGGCGGTTTAGCAGCTTGCGGTCTGTCAATACCCTTCGTTATTTTCCAGAGCGAATAGTTTGTAGACTCTGTAGCTGTTAGGTTTTCTAGCTTGGAATGAGTTATCATACCAGTTTTGTAATAGTGACTTGAGATCTTCTGCAGCTCTGTTAAAATTAGTTTTGTCTTCTGTAAGCCTACTTAAGTGCCAAACTCTTCGAAGTCTTCTCTTTTCTAGAACAGCCTTTTTTATTTCCAGAGGATAGTTATTTACTCCACTACTATTGCGGGTTTGGATTTCAGGAGTACTTATCCAGCATGCTTCCTGTATGAGCGTCGTTATATATTTAGCTGCTTCATCAATATCTTCAGGTGTTTTAAGGGCCATTTTCATGTTTATTGATTCCTCAATGTGCTCTCGAAATGTGTTCCAGTCTGTAAGTTTATTACACAGCCTTATTGATCTTGACACCTCTATAAGGTTGGTACTAACTGTCAAGAGCACCGGAGTATGATCTGAGGAACTGTCATAGCAGGACTCAGGTTTCATAAACAACTTTCTTAGGCCTTTGGCGATAAAGAAGTCTATTAGATCTGGCACCTTTTTGGTATCAGTTGGCCAATAAGTAGGTTCTCCTGTGGATATGGTGTTTAATTTGTTTTTATCTATGCTCAGTTTCAGCTGTTTGCCTCTGGTAGTCGTTAATCTCGAGCCCCAGGAAGTATGTTTGGCATTCCAATCTCCGCCTACAATATAGCGGTGTCCCAGAGTGTCAAAGAAATCGGAGTACAATGGCTCAGTCATGTTGTGTTTAGGAGGGCAGTATACTGCTGATACATTGATGTCTCCTGCTTTGTCATGAACAGTAATCGTGGTAGCTTGGATGTGCTCAGATTCGTAGTTAGGCATTTGATGATGTTTAATAGACTTTTTTATAATGATGGCTGATCCCGCATGGCTTGTACCGTCTGGGTGGTTTGTAATATAGCAGTGGTAGTCTGGAAACCTTACTATGGAATTAACCTTACAGTGGGCCTCAGAGATAAGGAGAATGTCTAGTTTATGTTGAGACATGAACAGTTTAACTTCATGGTTATTAGAGGCAAGACCATTGATGTTCCAGGCCGCAATCCGTAACGAGGTCATTTTGTCAGTTTGTCGACGAGTTTAGCTATGAGACTCATAAGAGTGCTCATTTGTTGAAGGATGATATCAAACTTTTCAGTCTGTTTTAAAATTATTTGTTCTAGGGACGCATTTATTTGTCCTGAGATGTGAGTATTATCAAAAGTGTTCTGGGAGATGGTGTTTATTTGGGCTGATTTTACGGTTTCTGCGTAGGACAATCTCTGTTTTCGATTCTTTGGCTCTGTATTATTATCCAGTTCGGTCATCATAGGTGTTATTTTTTTTACTATCGAAGGGATATTATTTTTTTGTTTTCTAGCTTGGATTTCCTTGTAAACTTCGCATCCCCTGTAGTTAGCTGGATGTGGTCCATTACATAAGGCACACAGTGCTGGAGTGCTTCGATCACGTTTTTGACATTCGGATGTCTTGTGTGATTGCCCACATTTTACACACCTGTATGGTCTCATACAATAATTCTTGGTATGACCATACTGTTGGTATCTTTGGCACTGAACTATTGTTTTCGTTTTTTTTGGTTCTTCTATGGTGACACTTTGGTGGTAGATATATTTCAGGTCTTTAATGACTTTATTGTGGGTACCACTAATCAGGTTAACAAAGAAGGTAGATGTCGGATTCTTGTTTGGTCCATACCTTGCATTTATTATCTCTCCAGTTACTATGTTTCCTGTTGCCTCTATGTCCTCTTTGATAATGTTCAGTGGTGTAGATGGGTGTAAGTTTTTTATAACAATTCGGAAACATCTATTATCTTTCCTGTTAAAAGTGTGTCCTATTAGGCCTTTTTCTCTAACTAGGGATATAAGTTTTTTATAGACTTCTATATCTGCAGTACTAATCCTAAGTTGCGTTTTGTTGACAATTTTATATGTAAACTGATCTTTGTTGACTGCAGTTTCTAAGAGATTTGTTAATTCTTTTAGGTCTTCAATTCCATACAGTATGATCGGTGGTGGTTTAATTTGTTTCGTTGATTTATCCGTTTCATCAGTTATATCAATAGGTAGTCCATCATAGCGATTTGATGTTTTGGTCGTATCTTCAGGAGGGCTAGCAGATAACTTTCTTTTTTTATTCCTATTACAGGGCACTTTCTGCCATGGAGGAGGATGTGGTAAGTCTGTCAAGGGCACATCTTTGGATTTTATGACTTCAGTAGCTGGTTGTGTTGGACAACTTCCAATTGATGCAGATCTAGGTCTTTGTATGAATAAGCCAGGATGGAATGCTTGTTGTACAAGAACTTTTTGGCCAGTAGTATTTTTTAATACGGGAGCTTGGTTTCCAACTCCAGTGGACTGTTCTTCCGAGGAAGTTAAAGATTTGTTTGGTATTTCATTTGGTTGTTCACTCATTTTGTTCCCACGAGAAGGGTCGATTTATAAGGTCGCAGGTGAGGTTACGCCCATTCTCACCTGAAGGCGATACTCACGATGTTTGCCATGTCCATCGTGGTTGGCGCTAGTGGCTGAAATACCCCCCAGCCATTTATCCCTTCGGCACGGTCCACACCTTAGGATTGGGGTTATTTTTTATGGAGGTTGTCTTCCTCTTGGCCCAGGCGATTAAGCCAAGGCCACCGTTCTCACGAGGCATGACCGCAAGTTTACGGTTTGTAGAAGTCATTTCCTACCTCTACGGGAGCTGGCCGCTAAGCCTGCCTAGTAGGTTAGTTGACCGCCGCCTACGACTCGGCGTTTGTTGTTCTTTAGCACCACCCGGGGGACACGTGTAGGGTTGTGGTTAGGTAGCTCCTACGGACGCGAACAACTTTGCCCCCCAACTACACAGTTACAGTTGTCTAATAGTGATTATATTTTAGTGATGCAGATGGTGGCTAACTTACACGTTAATCATATTCTTAAAACTAGATGAGGTCGGTGTTTCATATCCGACTACTATGGGAAGAAAGGTCGAAATAAACGTAGAGGTCACAGTTTCTAATGATATAAACTGCATGTGACTGTGTGTGTGTATGTGTGTCTAGGCAATAATCTCTAGACATAATCTTGATCAAATCATGTGTGGACCATGATATTAGTGTCTGAAATGGTCTTTTGAGGAAAGAACTATCCAGATTTATCAGTAATCGTGCAGCTCAATACTGGCTATGTAAAGTTTGTTTAATTTGACTGTAAGCTGCTGTGGTCTATCACCATGATTATTATACTGTGTAGACACTTCACATTAAAACGTCATAGCCAGCGGCAGTTAAAACCACTACCGATTAAGTTGACTAACTTATAATTATAATCTTTGGAACCAAAAGGAGCCATGATTACAGCCACTGATAACACATACTTTGCACCCACACAAGAGCAGAAGAAGTTTGTTAGATCACCGATGATTTGCTCCAAAACACGCACTTGCATGCTTGTCTCATTCATACGCTAACCTGTCCCCTTTCACTCTCTCCCCCGTTCCTCAGCCCCCCTCGGTCCTCCTGTCAGATGTTTTATTAAGGAGAAGTTTAATCACATGCCCCTCGCGAGCAACTTGTGGAATTTGCGAATTAACTTGTGCAGGTAATGAGATCGCGATTGTGTGCTGTGTGCGGAGGGAGTTGGTATTTATGGCATTTTTTCAGTTATGATGAATTGGCTCGCCTCTTATTACATGGGACTTAAATATAACTGGCGAATGTGAGTCTACTATAGGTACTCCTCTGCCTCACTCTTCATTGATTACAGGCGTGATGTTATGTCTGTGTGAGACAAATTGGAGGTGTTGATTTAGGTAGGTACATTAAATTTCCTTCCCACCCGTGGCTTGTAATGGCCGCCCTATAAATGAAACATGACAACAAGTCGTAAAAGGCGACGCAGAGAGATTGTGTCAGAGTGGATGTACTTAAGTATGTACTTACTATAGGTTTCTCACCAAAAATCTTATTCTAACAATGCTTAAATATACAGTCATTCAGCTGATATTTCTCCTCGATTGGATTTCAAAAGTAAGATGAATTCAACCAAAAGAAAAAAAAACTCATAAACAAGAAATTCAGTTTACTAAGTATTTAATTTGCAAAACCGTTTTGGTACATACTTTCAATAATTTGAACTTACTTTTGAACTAATTGTATGTACTCACTTCAGTTCCTACGTCCTACGTACTCCAACAGTGAGTAATCTCTTACGAGAAGTTTTTTGTGTACGCAGATAATGGCATCCTACGACAATTCAATAACTCGTACTCATATGAAGATTAAACTCGAGCAAACTTTTGAAAACTCCAGCGATGCTGATTGAATCAAATAAACTCAAGTATCTTGACATGTGTAAGAAGATCCTGCCTGTTGGTTTAGTGGGGGACAAACTGAGAGGTAGATCGGACAATGTGAGCGGTAGGTCGGACAATGTAAGAGGTAGGTCGGACAATGTAAGAGGTAGATCGGACAATGTAAGAGGTAGGTCGGACAATGTGAGAGGTAGGTCGAACAATGTGAGAGGTATGTCGGACAATGTGAGAGGTAGGTCGGACAAACTGAGAGGTAGGTCGGACAATGTGAGAGGAAGTTCGGGCAATGTGAGAGGTAGGTCGGACAATGTGAGAGGTAGGTCGGACAATGAGGGGTAGGTCGGACAATGTGAGAGGTATGTTGGAAAATGTGAGAGGTGGGTCGGACAATGTGAGAGGTAGGTCGGACAATGTGAGAGGTAGGTCGAACAATGTAAGAGGTAGGTCGGACAATGTAAGAGGTAGGTCGAACAATGTAAGAGGTAGGTCGGACAATGTGAGAGGTAGGTCGGACAGTGTGAGAGGTTGGTCGGACAATGTGAGAGGTAGGTCGGACAATGTGAGAGGTAGGTCGGACAATGTGAGAGGTAGGTCGGACAGTGTGAGAGGTAGGTCGGACAATGTGAGAGGTAGGTCGGACAATGTGAGAGGTAGGTCGAACAATGTAAGAGGCAGGTCGGACAATGTAAGAGGTAGGTCGGACAATGTGAGAGATAGGTCGGACAATGTGAGAGGCATGTCGGACAATGTGAGAGGTAGGTCGGACAAACTGAGAGGTAGGTCGGACAATGTAAGAGGTAGGTCGGACAATGTAAGAGGTAGGTCGGACAATGTAAGAGGTAGGTCGGACAATGTGAGAGGTAGGTCGAACAATGTGAGAGGTATGTCGGACAATGTGAGAGGTAGGTCGGACAAACTGAGAGGTAGGTCGGACAATGTGAGAGGAAGGTCGGACAATGTGAGAGGTAGGTCGGACAATGTGAGAGGTAGGTCGGACAATGAGGGGTAGGTCGGACAATGTGAGAGGTATGTTGGAAAATGTGAGAGGTAGGTCGGACAACGTGAGAGGTAGGTCGGACAATGAGAGGTAGGTCGGACAGTGTGAGAAGTAGGTCGGACAATGTGAGAGGTAGGTCGGACAATGTGAGAGGTAGGTCTGTGACCATGTAGTATTACAAGTACAACAATATTTATGGGCAAGAATACAAGTACAATGAGTTGACGAACATACATAGTCAGTATCCGACATTTTCTACCAGGTAGCTAGTGGGCAAATCTTAACTAAAAGTTGTTTCTAAAATGTGTCATGACTTACTCGCTAAACGTATAGGTACCTACCTTTCTGCTCTGCCAGTCCCTTTCATTATAATTTAAACGCACTGTCAATGTCAAGTGTCAACTGTCAACTAAGGCAAAGAGTATAACTAATGGACAAAATTGACAACATTTTTATGGTTAAGTACGAGCCTTTTGACAACATTGCATATATTATGATGTTATTTTTTTTTTATCTGTAATGTGCGTTTTGTTTGTGCAGAATAAACATTTTTTCTTTCTTTTCTTTCTTTCTTCTTTCTTTAGGGAATGCAGGCGTGTTCTTATGTGTATAAAGTTTTGATGGCTATGATATATTTGGACAGCGATTCGGAAATAATAATACCTGTCAAAGCAGATTGGGTAAAATACAAAAATCTATAGAACTTAAAGAAAATGTATCCTTCACACAAAATCCTTTTAAATAAATCTTTTCGTGAAAATAGTGTTTGTGGAGTGAGAATGAGATTAACGACGACGTTTATTGTTCCTCGCGTCAACGTTCGACGCTTGCTTTTGATGTTTTTATTTGGCCAACTATTACTTATTTTATGGAGTGAAAACTTTACTGAACAATAAAAGACATTTATATTTTATTTGTTTTGGCGTGTCCGTAACACGCGTCATTTCAATCACAGTAAAATGCAAAGAGAGTATAACAACATACATATTTTTAACGGTACTTTACCTGCTTTATATTCAGAGAGCCAATCAACCATAGTAATACCTACAGTAATACTCGTAATAAACCACAAACACCGAAAACAACGTATGATTTCGTAGCCATATTACCTAGGCATAAGCATAATATTGAGGCATAAGTTCGGTTCGTCCCCGCGGATCGCTTAGTCGCCATAAATTGAACGTAAAACATACCACGAGCCAGCCTGGCATTACAGGTGCGCTCAGTCGATGTATGGTTTCAACTATAGGTTCCGCACTTAAGCGACTATGTTGTGATTTTTATGGGATTATCAGTGTTTTTTATTAATGCTAAAAATATAATTTTCTTCGAGAGGTAACGTAAAAGCTCCTATTAACGACCCCCTAAAATGTGTACTCTATTAACGATCTAATTTTTAAATCGCTCACATTAGACATATTATAGGGTTCCAGAAAAGTCATACCTTAATAATTAGCTACGTATTTTTGTTGGACAGCAAAAAGAGTAAAGTTTGTGAATTTTAATAGCCAGTAAAAGAAATAACTTGAAAGTAAGTGGGACGCGCCCGAAGCGGACGCACGTTTCATAGTGTCGCGTCTCCAGCCACGTAAGTACACCTAAATATTACTTAAGGAAAATAACACACTAAAAATGGATTTGTCTTTTTGCTATCACATTACAACTGTAACGTATATATTCGTTTTCTAAACTAACTCTTAATATAATACTTTTTATTGTTTTTTGTGTTATAAAATCATGTTTTAATTTAAGGCGGTAATAGAATCCAAATTTCAAAACTTGATTCTAATAACGACCCATGGCGTTGTTAAATTTTGAGAATATTTAGTATTTTAAAATAACTAATATCTAGAAACTACCTCATTTGATTTTATTTTTGTCTTGTTCAATTCTTATAATTATTTTACTTCGTTAGATCTATTAACGACAAAGCTATTTCTTAAAGTTTTTGTGTAAAACTCGATTCAACGTTAGACAATATCCCTACTATTATAATGATATTATACTGTAAATAACCTTTATTATCTGAATTAAAGACTAACTGACATTAAAAGAAATAATATAGCAATGAGATCGAATTTACCAGTATTCCATAAAGCGGATATTTTATCTGTTTATTATTAATTTTATTGGTCGCTAATAGAATATTGTTACCTTCATATTTGATTCTATTACCGACTCACAACTGTGACGATATTTTTGGTAATATTACAGTACACACAAAAAAAAATAATTTAAAAAAAGGCTTATTTCTTGCATACGTTTTAAGAGATTTTGTCACAGAACATATTATTATTAATGTAAAATTATATTTGCTATCCAGTATCATTCATGGCTTCATGGCATTGGCTGTATTTCATATGTTTTCAAATCAAATAAAAATGGCGGGACGGAATGGGGGCCATGTAACTTTTTAAAGCTTCTTTCGAAGAATTAAATTCTATATCTCTTTAAAGATTGTGTTCTTTTATAGAATCATGGAGCCGCAGAAGCGCAAGCAGTACGCCTCTGCTTAACTAGAAGCTGTAAAAGTAAGCATTTAATTATTTGAAGACTGTTTTCTGAGACTGATTATATTTTTTATTAATTAAAATAACAAAAAATAATTGCTCTAAGCGTTGCTATAAATAATTATGTTCATATTGTAATAATGTTGATCTCATAACTATTGTTATTATGTAATAAATACCTTAAAAACGATTTTTTATTTTATTTAATAGTATAGAAGAAGTGACATCTTTGTAGCGGTCGGTAAAAGAAGTAGAAAAATCGGTAATAGAATCTTGCCGCATACTATGGGTCGGTAATAGAATCAACTACTCTTTTGGATTAAATAATTATTTAGTAATTATTGTGTTATTGCATATTGAATTTAAGTACTGAATTGCAAAGAATACTTCGTTGAGATTAATTATAAATTATAACATCTTTCCTAACATATCAGGTTATATCTATTTTTTTAAAGTGAATCCTAAGGCAGCTAAAACTGGCGGTAATAGGAGCATTTACGTTACCTAATGTGAGGCATATTATTAATCCTAAATATTCATTGACATTTCGCACGAGTAAGCTTAATCACAGGATAGATAGAATCAGAAGGTTAACTTCAAACAAAACTACACCAGGCTCTTGAGAGATCAGTCAGGTGGGTAAATTAAAAGAACTAACGTACAATAACCAAGGGGTATCGTATTACTCAGTAACTGGGTTGTGGAGGTCAGATAGGCAGTCGCTCCATGTAAATACTGATATTCAGCTGCATCCGGTTAGACTGGAAGCCGACCCCAACATTGTTGGGAAAAGGCTAGGCAGATGATGATGAATGTACAATAACCTACGTTCAAAATCCCTAAAATCTAAATACCTAATGTTTACCTACCTAAGAATTACCTAAGTTTAAAATACTGACTGGACTAAAAAAAAAAAACAGTATAAATATCAACAGTTTTTACCACAAGAAGAAATCTCTCATGGAAAAGTGTTTGTGGTACAAATCTCACTTAGGAAGATGTATTAATGATTCTAATGATTATAATTCTTTAGATACGTACCAAATTTTGATCAAGATACAACCTGATACTGACCTGCAAATTGCAAAAAACGTAATAAAATTTGAATTTCGCGGTCTACCACTTCCCATTCGCCTTAAGTTTGATACAACAACATTTGATGATTAATCTAATGATTGTTTAAGATATTGGATATTTCAACTATAGTGTGCTAGGTCGTTTATGTCCTTATCTTGTAAACATCGGACAAGTGAACATCTTCTGCAGAACCAAAGCGCCTTCAATTCCTTTCACAACTGATTTGAAGACTGTATGACTGTACTATGTTGAGTGTGCTGAACCTACTGGGTCCTTCCTACACACATCACTCATTCAATGCTAATTTCTTCGAACCATTTGAATCTTATGAATGTTGAAAATGTTGATGGTTCAAAAAATGAAGCCTTTTGTGTAGAGGCGTGGGTGTCTGCTTAGCCTACGTCGACACGTGTCCTTATCTTGTAATATTGTGCATAATTATTTATTTAATTTTGCCAAAGATACGATTAAAATAAAAATATAGGTAGTAACCTAATCTGATTAAAACTATTAAATAACTAAAATTTGGCGTCGAAAAATTCCTCCACATCCCTGTCGACTGGTAATGTACCCAAGAGACTGGCGGCATTGTATGGCCACATTGTATGGCAATGCCGCCATCGCTAGTTGAAATTTTGACACCTTTCTACATTTATCTGCAAGTTCTACAGGTAATATATACTAGATATATTTATGTAAGATCGCTAGGTAGTGCAGCTGCAGCGTTACTTCTGCGGTTAAAACCTCGCATCTTAAGTTTGCCATTTGTTCACCTTTTTTCCAAATAATGAATGTTTTTTAAACGGAAATTAGTAATTTTGACAAGACAGCAAAAATATTTGATGGATAAGAAAAGGAGATGCGCTTCGCTTGGCTCGTCTTGGCGGGGGCACTCCCGTGCCCCCAAATGGATTTTTGACCCATACAAGCTTGGCCCAGAAATGGACACGAAACAAAATGGCTATCATGAAGAAAATAATACTGTTTCAAAACCCTGTATAATTTTGTTTCTCGTAAAACTTGGTGAAGAGAGCTTTATAACCCTTGCCAAATATGATGAGTTCAAACCTGTCAAACTATTTTTTTTAACACTTACGCTCCCTGACTTTTTATACACCAGGACAACTTAGCTAATGTATTTTAGATTGAATTCCTTTTAAAATATGTACAAATTAGGTCTAACGATCCTAAAAACCGATTGCAATCGAGTCGATACTTCGTGTTAAAATTTGTTCCTAAAAGATACACTGTAACCCTGCATTTAATAAATTCTCCTGATTTCTTGTTTTCCTAATATTTTTACAGCAGCAATAACGATAAAATAATACAATAAATAATGCAGCAATACGTCTTGATAACTAAGTAACTAATAACTGTGTTTTGTATTTAGATTTTTTTATACAATTTATATTTAAAAATTGGTTAACTTACCTAAAAAATATACGCTTTTATTTAATAAGTACTAGCTGCGCTCCGCGGTTTCACCCTCATAAGTTTCGACCCCGTGGGAATATAGGGATAAAAAGTAATCTATATTTTAATCTAGGGTGTCAGCTACCTCCATACAAAATTTTATCAAAATTGGTCCAGCCGTTTTAGCGTGAAGAAGAGACAAACATACACACAGATACTCACAAACTTTCGCCTTTATAATATTAGTGTGATAGTAAAGTGATTTTTTTATTTTCGCTACAGTAGTTAGATAACCTTGCAGATGCAATGTACTGAAAGTCAACATTTAATCGTAGAACATTTCTATAAATTACCAGCTTATTAACCAAACGGGATAAACCATACATAATATGGCTGGCATATGCACAATTACACACCCCAATCTTTTCCCCACATTGCACAAAAACAGTGGTTTTCACAGTGTCACTTTTTCACAAAATTAGCAAACACCACCTTTAAAATAAAACAATCAAAGTATGTTTTAATACAGAAAGGCAAGCTCATTTGGGCATACGTCGCTAATTTGTCAGGTCATCATTTTAATGAGATTCCAATCGTTAAAGCATTTAGCAAATAAATCAATCGCAGACTGCCGACACGCGATCCAAATTGACTGGTAAATAGCAGCTTGTTTTAATTATTATTAAACCTTATTGCTGTCATGTACAATCAGGTACATTGTACAATAATGTATATTTCTGATTGTTAACATTGTGTAGCAATTATACTTAGGTACCTAGCTGTTTCAGGAAATGTTGTTTAGACGACACCAAACGCGCAGTGGCGCCCTCATCGTTTGTTTGTGTTATTTCTTTTATTTTATAATGAAAATGCAGAAAATAAGCATGTTGTAACGTTGTGCTCCACAAGATTATACGTTATTATGAACGGTGGTTTAGTTTAATCCTTGATAATGGCCCCGATTCTTTTGTTCACAAACTAAATTAAATTTAAGTTCAGTGCATCTTTTTCTTTCTATTTCATTATGAAAAGGACAGAAGATAAATATTAGTTTAGTCCTGTCAAATTAGATAATCCATAGAAAAGTTTAGACGTGATTAAAAAATCGGCTACTAAAAATACGTCAATTTACGTCAGGCGCTGACTAATTTGACAGGATGAAGTGATTCAAAAGTAAGTATGTGATTGTAAATTATACCAAACATTTACTACTTCGACGCCAGCGCCACACAGTTCCGACGCGAACTCCGTTAATTAGTATTGAATTTCTGATTTTCATCATCTACTTTTGCTGTTGACTGTACCTAGGTACTTAGGTACAATAAAAAATTATAAAAGTGTACAGTAAGTACAGTCGACCGCATGTTGGTATTAACACTTTGACCTTGAACTGTCCTGGCGTGGTAAAGAATTTCAATAGAATAAGAGGCCAGCTTAGAAATGGTTTTATTACCACTGAGGTGCGGCCCACTGTACCGAACTAAACGCTAAACAACGTCCAATCGTGTTCAAAATAACTATCCAACATAGTTTAAAGCCATGAGCGATAGAAGCGCGATGGTATGCGATGTGCTTGCAATAATGTTAGCGCTATACAAATATTAATCAACTTGATATAATCATTATTGATCGTTGCTACGAGCGGCACTTGTCTGCTGTGCTTATTGGAATTACCTAAGTATTGAAGCCTTTGAATCTAATTACCCTCGACTGTTATTAGTAAAGTTTTGAGAAGATGTATCTAGACAGAATTGGAGTTCACTAATGAATACCATCTAGAATCTAATACCTACAATCTTCACCTTTGATAATTAGTTCAATAACAGTAAATTTAATTGAGAGGAATTGCGGTCACGTGGTCTCTCTGGCGTTATTATATATTTATTTCAGAAGAAAAACATATATTTACGCAAAAAACAAAACATATGGTCATGGCAGTGGTAGGTATACCTACTTATACTCGTATATCGAAAAAAAAAATTGGAATTGTATCATTAATTAACCAGGGAGAAAACAGAGGAATACATTAGTACGACCTCGTGACCGCGTTTCTTTTAAATAAGTAGGTATTTCAAAGGCACCAAGCTCTTTACAAACAATTAAGCCTTTACCAGAAAGCCTAGTTTAGCATCAAATTCGAGTAATATTAGCAAAATGGTGACATAAGCTATGGACATTGTAAGTTATTTACAAGGCCGAGCTCAGAAGTTCCGGACGACGCAGCTTTATAGGCTAACTGTTAGGTCAGCCAGCTAGGCGTATGCTTGATAATGGCGGCAATTCCCTTCAATATCGCTAAGATACAGTCGGGAGCCAGAAAATTATGTTTAGGAGTAAATTCGGCGCCTTGGAGATGGTTCGAAGGCATTTTAAACGGGGTTAAGTACGTTTAAGGTGGTTTTCGCTGTTCTTTTGAATGTAAATTTTAAATACTTACAGATTTTTAACTGTCTATTATAAAGAAGGCAGTGATCCTAAATAAATATTTACCTGCCTTCTGTAGGCACTGAGTGCGAAGGGTCCCCAGGAGTCAAATTCACAAACCCACAAAAGAAAAACACTATTAAGAAAATACTCTACCTTATCAATTCTCTCTTGCTTTCCTACGTTAAACTTTTACTACCCTTTTTTTGGTCCCAAATACTTTCAATAAGTTACCCAGACCCTGTTTTCTACAAAGATTTTTATATGCGAAAGCAGCTATTTATAAAGATCAAGCGAAAATCGTCGTCTACAAATCTAAAGGCAGGTAACGTGTGGAGCGGTAACGATGGCCAACATTTATCTCTGGCGCCGGCTATCACCGCTCACCACTCAACAGCGGGGCTCATAAACGCGGGTCTGGTAGTCGTCAGGTGCGTTGCGGTGAGCCATCACACAGTCGAACCCTCGGCCGGATCGCTTGTCGATACCTACTGCTGGCTAATCGCTCCCCCGGGCGACCCTCGTCGGAGCGCATTAGCCCGGCCCGCTTTAACGACACGCTGTAAACATAAAATCTTTAAGATTTTATACCCGAAATCCCTTGGTATTAGTTTCTTTGAAGTATTTTCATTTTTATATGCACTTTGCTTGCGGAGGATGTGAAAAGGCTCTAAACATACCTAATTGGCCCAGTTTCCGCACATAAGCAGCAGCTCCTGACGTTGCGGGGTATAGTGGAGCGAGCTATACCCCGAATGTTAGTTGCCTGAATCACACTTGTGAAATACACAAATGTTTATTGCTCAACACAGTACCTAGCTCAACAAGCTATAAGTTAAAAATGCACTCAACAAGTACCTACACAAGTCATGTCAATTAAAATATATAATAAATTACCAGAAATAATTGAACAAGAACAAAAGTTTAAATTTATTTAATTTTAATTTGAATGTTATTATAATATCAATGAATATCTAAATGGCAAATTTTAAATTACATGTGTTTATAAAATAACAACAATCCAACTAATATTGTAAATGCGAAAGTTTGTGAGGATGGATGGATGGATGTTTGTTACTCTTTCACGCAAAAACTACTGAACGGATTTTGATGACAGTTTCATCAAAATCACATTAATATAGCTTATACATCAGAATAACACATAGGATACTTTTTATCCCGCTATTCCCACGGGATCGAAACTTACGCGGGTGAAACCGCGGGGCGCAGCTAGTATTTATATAATAGTATAACAATTAAGTAGTGAAATAAAATCCCTCTTCCTCTCTCCCACTGTTGCTGTGCCCCACAGGGTCCACAATGATCATATTCTGCAAAACCTAACCACGTTCACACGTGGAAGCAATAATTATATATTGAATATGAGTAGGTACATAATAATACATTTCTAGATGTCAAGTGAATGCGCAGTCCACTGTGTTGCACCAAGTCAGGCATAGATATGCTTTACCTACCTACATTCCTGAAGACACCCTACACGTAAATAATGTTTTTTCAGGTTCAGCATACCACAAGAGGCACTGCTAATGTCGCCTTCGAAGCTGATTGTAACGACTCCCGCGGGAGCACTTCAGTGATTCGAATCGGAACCGAAACCACATTTACACTTATCGTAAACATACAATCCAATTTACAGCTTTATTGAATCGATCTACTTTATATTTCCGCTCATTTCTCAGCAAACGCTAAGGCAATATTGTATAGAAAAATCTAGAGGCGTTCAGCGCAATCCAATTTCTTGTATAAGCCTAAAATGTTTTGAAAATAAACGGAATACCTACCTACGTTTCAATCGGAACATCCAATACACAAAATAATCACGTTCCTTACTCGGATTGACGCAGACGCTCGTTCACTCACCGCTCCGCTCGATGGAATCCATTCACTCGTTCATTCGCTCAATCATTCACCCCACTTGCGAGTGGATGCATGCTTTTATGCAGAATTATTGAATTTTCGAATTCACATAGCGCCTGATTCGAAGCGAGGCGCGCAGACAAAAATCCATTTGGCAAATATTTATACGCGTAACGATGGAGAAGGCACCTAATGCTCATAATAAGTTCAGGAGCATGCTCTCCATTCTGATTTCATATCATCAGCCAGCGTGGTGAGGTAACCATTATTAATATGGTTAAGTAATTGTTATTTCATTCCAGGCCCCGGCATACAGCATTAGGTGGATGATAATGAACTGTAATATCTACTTTATCGTCAGAACATTTCCATTATTGGTTTATCTACCATTACAAGCTAGCTCATGAAAAAATTAAGTACCTACCTAATGGCTTATCTTCCCTCAAACCATAATTTTGTTAGTAGCACCCGTTTGGGAAACGAACCTGTGACTTTATCGCAGCCAACAACTTTAAGTAGGTAGATACCAACTACCTAAATTATTACAAGCCATAGAGCTTCCCATCTTAAAAGTTACCGTTGAAAAGTAAATAAAAATCTAGTCGACTAAACTTGCTAGACTTGGCTTAGCTAACAATGTTGCTCGCCCACTTTAGTTCCGGTACTTAACTATTTCACGAGAATAATCTGTTTGCATTTAATGCAGTCTTACTGGCCAGGCTTATTGAAAGAATAGCTTTAACCTTTTGACCGCCATGGTCGTGTATAGACGACAAATGAAAACGTGCCCAAAACGCCACCGTCGGCTAATGTCCACAAGAAAACACCATGTTTTAAGTACAAAATAAATAAACTAAATTCAGTTTTCTGTTTTTATACTTAAAATATGGTGTTTTCTTGTCGGCATTAGCCGACGGTGGCATTTTGGGCACGTTTTCATTTGTCGTCTATACACGACCGTGGCGGTCAAAGGGTTAATCGACTCAAACTGATGCAGTAAGCTAGATGCACATCCACATCTGCCTCTCCTCTGTTGCAGTACTTTAGTAGTAGTGAGTAGGTACTTTATTTATACAAAGTGTTAATGAAATAACCCAAAACCTCGGACACCCCAACCGATTTTTATATTAATAAATTGATATGACATATAATTATTTATTTTCAAAAATTATAGTAAAAGATATTTGTAAATGTTGTTGTCGCGCTACTTCTTACAAATTCGTAGCTCTATCGCCGCCGGCGCGCTTCCCGGCCTTGGCGCCAGCTCTAACAACCCCTCCCCCTCACCCGCGCTGTTTGTTTTCATTGCGTTGGACAGTAGCGTACAGCGTCGTTAAAAAATATTAGACACGGCATGACAAATAATTATTTTTTGGAAAAAAATAACCCCTATTAAAAATTATTGTATTCGATTTTGCTGCCGATTCTAAACAAACTAGTTTCAGGTTTTGGGTTATTTCATTAACACATTGTATATACCAGAAGACAACCCAATAGAATTTATCGCCACAGACATTAACCACAGAATAGCTTAATGCAAAGTGACAAGTAGCTCTATTTAGTCAGTGGTAGCGAATCCAGCATATAGGGGCCTCATAATCTATTGAAAGTCCGCACTATGCTAGGTCACTTCAACGACTGTGGTACCACTGGCCGTGTTACCACAAACGTGAGGTCGACTACACCAACTTACACTTTGATTTTCTAATACTTACTTAAACTCACTATCACATATATCGCTTTATCGCAATCATGATTCATTTTAGCACCTCTGTATCACATCAGCAGCCTCGTTCTGATTTAAACTTGCGTGCAAAAAAATCGGCCCACCCCATGCTCTCCATTTGAGACACGATATCTCAAAAATCGTAATGAATATCATTTACTATTTTATATTGTATGAAGGTAGGTAAGATACAGTTTATTTGAACATACTTACACAATATTTTGTTCAAGGCAATATTCTTGACAAGATCGACTCGATTCTTCAGATGTCCTCATCACTCACTTTTGCTCGGAAAAAGTGCGTGACTGTTTTTGTCAATGAAATAAACAAACGTTAAATTGTGTTTTATATCTGATTGTTTAATCAAAACTGAACTTGATTTTGTCAACGGATTAAAAAAAAAAATGGTTCCTTATTCAACAACCTTAATTGTAAGTTCGCGATTTTCTCAATATAAACTAATGAATCTTTTGATAGGTAATTCTTTCACCAATAGATACGGTTGCAAAATTACGTAATTTTACCGAAAACCGTGGTAAAATACGGTAATTTAACCGTAATTTATATAAATTACGGTAAAATTACCGCTGGTATAACATTGTAAATTTTAGTTTATTTTAAATCATGCGCGCGTGGGGTTACAAAATCAAAATGCGACGTTGCTGACAAGTGCGCTCCGAAGTTGTACGGCAAAATGCGATAGATTACAGATTTGTTTTATTTTTCTGTTTTTTTTTTTTCTATTGTCATTTGTTTAATTTTATTTTTAAATTATTAATTCTGAGTACTGTAGTTAGTATAATACTAAATACAAGTAATTTTCCAAAAACTAAAATTTTAATTTTTACTGGCCTTTGCACATATCATACAAACATATATTATTAAATCGATGACGTGGTATAATTCATTTTCATATACATAGTGAAAGAGTAAGATACATATAAACACACTCATTCTATCCGTATTTTTGTTTGTAGAACGTAAAATTACGATTTTTACGTTCTTTACCGTAATTTACCGAAATTTACGGTAAAAAACGTTTTTACCGTATTTTACCATGGTAATTTTACTGCCTTACATCCCTATTCACCAATGTAATCTACATAGGTACTATCAGGAAGGTTTTAATCCTACTAATATTATAAATGCGAAAGTTTGTATGTATGGATGTATGGATGTTTGTTACTCTTTCACGCGAAAACTACTGAACGGATTTTGATGAAACTTTACAGTAATATAGCTTATACATCAGAATAACACATAGGATACTTTTTATCCCGATATTCCCACGGGATCAAAACTTACGCGGGTGAAACCGCGGGGCGCAGCTAGTAAAAAATATATTAGGTTATTGTTAGTAAAGTTTGAGAGTACAAAAATATACAACGTGTCCCAAAATTCAACGATAAGTGGGCACCAGAGCACAGAATACCTAATAGTACTTCGTACAGATTGGCCACTCCCTTCCCCGCGCTGACATCAGATACCGCACCTCACCCCGCACACCGCGACGTTCGTCGGTGGCTCATTTGCTAGGGGCGCTCACAAAGAACCGCAGCACTGCCGATCGATTCTGTAAAAATCTCACCGTGAAAAGTTAGGTGAAGTGAGCTTAAAGTGAGCTGTCAAGAGTATCAATTCCTAGCATCAGGATGACACTGACAGGTCACTCCACGCTCACTTCACCTAAGTTTTCACGGTGAGATGGTTACAGAATCGCACTGCTGTACTGCTGACACGAACACACAATTTTGCGATTTAAAAGTTTTATTTGAGTTTTAATCACTATGGTTTGATATTGTGATGCTTTTCCGAATTTGCATTTACATAAATGTTTGTAAGATATCTCATTTTGATACCATGCGATTTAATAACCGATTACTTATTTATAGTTAAGGTGATTGCGCAGTGGTTACCGCGAAATTCAATATTTTTACGTTTTTTGCAATTTGCAGGTCTGTTTCAGGTTGTATCTTGATCAAAATTTGATTCGCGACTATAACAGGTACGTACCTAAAGAATTATAATCATTAGAATCATTAATACATCTTCCTAACTTAGATTTGTACCACAAGAAGAAATCTCTCATGGAAAAGTGTTTGTGGTACAAATCTCACTTAGGAAGATGTATTAATGATTCTAATGATTATAATTCTTTAGATACGTACCTGTCATAGTCGCGAATCAAATTTTGATCAAGATACAACCTGATACTGACCTGCAAATTGCAAAAAACGTAATAAAATTTGAATTTCGCGGTCTACTACTTCCCATTCACCTTAAGTAAGTCATTTAAACGAAAATATTTTAGTGTAAGTAATATTTAGTTAGGTACCTTATTTTGGCATTATTGATTGAATAGATAAACCTCTTTTAAACCGATTTTAAAAAAGGAGGAGGTTCTCAATTCGGTTGTATTTTTTAAGTTTGTTACCTCAGCACGCCGTCATTTGTAAGCTGATTTGAAAAAAAAAATTTTATTTCAAAGGTTATACTTCCAGATTGGTCCCATTGTGGTCAAAATCCAGTTCTGATGACGGGATCCTGGAGAAATCGAAGGAACTCTTCAAATATTAAAGGCACATCCTTTAACATTTGAATTTGATGATATTTATAGCGATTCGGGTATTAAGTGTTTATAGTAACTCGTGCATTTGCTCTCGGAAGGCAAAATTTACTTTGTGAAGTGGAACTGATGATGAAAACCATAGATGGCCACGGGGACTAGTACTCAATAATAAGTATTTCACAGGTTGCGATTCGATTACTTTAATATGGTTGCTAAGCACAATTTATGCTCGTCACAATGCGAATGGTGAAATGGAGCTGATGGTGGAGTACCAGGAGAACTCCTCAAGAATTAACGTCCCTGCATCGGGAAAAGCAATATGTATTTTGTAAAAGGCGATGAGCAAGTTGACATTAGGCTATTTTAACTTAGATACATTATAAACAGACCCACTAAAAAGCGAGAAATAAAAACTTTTTTACAAAAAAAAAAAACCGATTTCCAAAAAACTACAAAGTGAAAAATAACTTTAATTTCGGAAGTCGGTGGCAATAAACTAAAATACAGATCAAAAGACACCGACTTCCGAAATTAAAGTCATTGTTAAAAAGTTTTACTTATTAACTAATAAAATATTATTTTTATTTCATTACGAACCCGACTAACTAGATAAACAATTGAACGCCGCTCGTACAAGGTCACGTATCGTCGTCGCTCACCGCCATTTTTTTTTTATGCTACGCACGACAGCCAACCCTGCTAGAGTTCACGCACACATTTGCACGTGTACTAACGTCATTTGGCTATGTAGTAGTAGTAGGTAATTATTTTGCGCGCGTTGTACGTATTTTTTTTTTAAACTTTATTCATGACCATGGATACAAGTCCTTCAGCCGTAATTATTAAACATACTACTCTTATCTAACTTATAACAATAACAAATAAGCATACAAGTTCATCAATTGTTTTTGTGTCCGGGGTGTGACCAGAGGGTGGACCTGCTCATGACTACTCGAGAAAAATTCATGAAAAAACAATCTATTTTTTTTTGGAAATTACAAAAAAAATACATTTAATCCTTCCAAAATTGATACCCCGTTGTTTTCAATTAACTACCATGACCACAATTTTTCAAATATTAAAGTTTTTTTTTGTATCGGCAACATAAGTAGCACTGCTATCCACCGCAACTCATAAAAATCCCAGAATGCCTGTAGTTTATACACAAAAATCAATCAAAATTACTTTTTTCTGTAATTTCTTTATTTTTTTTTACTTTCAGTTCACTTTTTGATTATCAAAAAAATTTAGTTAAATTTTTTGTCAGTATTTTTTGTCGTAGATAGTCATGATCAGCCGATCGATTTTTTAAAAATTTCACAGTGTTACCTTGGGTGAAGTAAGCGTGAAGAGAGCTATCAATAGAGACAATCCCTAACATCAGGTGGAATGACAGCTCACTTCACCTTAGTTTTCACGGTGAGATTTTTACAAAATACCAATGCAGGTCTACCCTCTGGTGCCCGCTTATCGTTGAATTTTGGGACACGTTGTTACATATGTAGGTACCTATGTACCTACTCTGGATAAACTTTTTATAATAAATGAACTAACAAATTATTAAAATTAAAATATAATTATCAACATGATTTAATCAAACTATCATAATTAGGGCGTTGAAACAATCTCTCCTCATTACTGTCGACTGGTAATGTACCCAAGAAACTGGCGGCATTGCCACATTTTATGGCAATGTTTAGCCTCTAGCCAAGGTAAAAACCAGACCTTGCGTCAATTTAGCTGTTTGGAGACTTCGTTGAACAATAAAAACTGAAATTATAATATCATAAAGTCAAGTTGTACAAATGGCAAACTGACATAGATTTCAATAGCATCAGCGTCAGTTTTGACATTTTCACTTGTCAATTTAGTCTCCGAGATTAAAAAACAGACTATACTTATTATAATATTCTACTAACAATATATGGATTTTTTATCTGAAATAAAATAACTGAAATTTGATTATTTCCTTCAAAATCTAATTATAAAAGTGTTGTCACTACATTATAAAACACAATCTGCACAAAATATTAATAAATAAATGGCAACACTTTTCGCTTGCTGTCATTGTCAAGTATCAACGTAAAAGTGTAAAACTGCCGCGATGGTGGTGTAGCGTTCTTGTTTATTTTAAAATTGTTTGGCTAAATAACTTTATTGAATAAGTGAAAATAACCACCGATAGTGTTGTTGTGAGTTCTCAAGATGTTGGTGCTGTTCGAAACATCGGCGGGATACGCCATATTCAAGGTAAATTCAACACGTGTGCATTATAACCTCTTAAGTCTGAACGCAATTTTCATTTATAGAAAAATACTGTATTTACGGCTTCATTTCACTAATGATAATGATGAACATGTTCATATTCAATTAAGATATAAGATTTATTTAATATTTTTGGTTATAGTTCTATGCAAACATTGTCTATTTTAGCTTTGAGCAGAAGTGTAAACACGTTTTCTAGTTTGAGTTGGTTAAATTTTTATTTCATAACATCCAACCTGTATAATTAACCTCGTTTGTGGTTATTTTACGTTACGCATTACTCAATACTTCCAAATATTTTGATCAGAGAGAAAAGTTTTAAGCATAATTAAATCATAGCCTAAGTAACTAAATTTTATTATTATGTACATCAGTGACATCTGGTACTGAATTTTATTCGACAATGATTGAGTACTGACCTACTTCTTTTAGTTTCCCAATTTCAACATTATTTACAGGTATTTAAGAGCATTGCTCATTCCGTTCCGGTAACCGCATTGTTTGATAACAGCATAATGTTTTTGTAACCACCTATTTTAGGTAAAAATGTAATGATGTTTACTGCTTTTATTTAATTCTTACAACATAATAGAGTTCATTGTCCAGTAAATGATAAAAACTTGAAATGTTAGTTTGTGTTATTCAGTATTTCAAAAGTCTAGACTGCTAGCTAAAACATGTGGTTTATGAAATATAAATAGAGTCAAGGTCTTGTTAGTAATTTAACATACCTACCTACTCATGAACACAACAGCTTTATCACTGATCTAGCTGCGCCCTGCAATTTCCCCCCCATATGTCTCAATCATGTGGGAATATCAGGATATAATATAACTATCCTGTCCTAATCCATGGTCATGGTCTACCCATGTGCCAAATTTCATCTAAATCTATTCAGCTGTTTTAGCATAAAAAGAACAAACAAACAAAATCAATATTTTTTTTTTAAGACATTAATATAGACATAATAATATGTAAACTAAATTTTACATGCAATTTTGGGAAATTTAAGAAAGGAGAAATTCTGAGTTTCAATTATGTTATTATTAACAGTTATGTTATACCAGTCTTACCAAGAGGTATTGTATTACACAGCGACTGCCTATCTGACTAGGAACTAGGACTAGGACTGTCTATCTGATTAGGAAGGTATTTAGCTGCATCTGGTTAGACTGGAAGCCGACCCCAACATAGTTGGAAAGAGGCTAGGCAGATTATGATGCAAAGAATGGTTATGTTTTGGTGCGTCTAATTTGTTGTTTTTTTTTTCTAGTTATTGGACGAGTCTAAGTTGTCACAGATTGATGACTTGTACCAGGAGTTCAACACTCCCGAAGGGGCGTCTGCTGTGTGAGTAAATTTTTTATTTTTAATCAGGGTGCTGGAGTAGCTATGTTAGTAATTATGTTATAACATTTCTTTCAGAAATTGTATTGTAGTTTTTCAAACAACTAAATTTCATTTAAGTGTTAGTTTATTGGTGGCCCACAAAAAGGCCCCGACTTACAAGTTGTATATGGTGTGAGTGAACTGAGAACCCAGCCAGGCGCGATCTTTTCCCGATCGCACATATGACTAGTTCATGAGTCAAGGTTTAGAAATGTGCAGTTCAATTAACGATCATAACTTGTCAAGATGTCCACTTTCCATAACTTGTCAAGATGTCACTTTCGTTTCTTCACTTCGCCATCAATATCCATTTGAATATTATTTTTTTAGGTTTTTAATTTTGTTCTACTGATTGATATCCTTTTCCTTGATGGCACTTATTAAATTTTTAACCAATTTCAAAAAATGAGGAGGGTCTTATTTTTTTTTATGTCTTTTCAGGCTTGGCTGCGTCATATATAGACAGATTTGCAAAATTCTTTTTTTGTATGAAAGAGGTTTATTCCGAAATGGTCCCATTTAAATTTTGTGAAGATCTGATGATGAGTTTCAGAGACAGAACTGAACTCTTCAATAAATGCCAGCAAATCGGGGTACGCAGATGTGTTCAGTACACCATGGTACAACCACATTTCTGTCAAAGTTGTTATTGGGATACCTCTAATCTTGCTAGTAAATTCGGACATAACTTTTTTGTTTATGAATTGATTTAAGTAGGTAACAGACTTCAAAAAAAAAGAGGAGATTCTCAATTTGGTTCATATATATTTTTTTTATGAATTTTCGGGCATAACTCATATACAGGTTGAAATTTTAATCACCGTTTTCC
The DNA here is from genome assembly GCA_949316385.1 of Globia sparganii. Taxonomy (NCBI): domain Eukaryota; kingdom Metazoa; phylum Arthropoda; class Insecta; order Lepidoptera; family Noctuidae; genus Globia; species Globia sparganii. Next base: position 24,792,542 of record OX438659.1, read on the forward strand.
TCTTAAGGGGTCCCGTAAGGGCCGAAGCCTGCCGGGGCAGCGGGATTGTCCGAAAGGGTTACCGCTACCCCGGAACACAAAGGGCTAAGGAAAGGAAGGAACATGGGTGGGTTTTAGTCAGTAAGAGTCTGACACTCCCTTCTGCTCCACCCAGAGCGGGAGGGGTCATTAGATGATTTCCCATCCACAAAAAAAAAAGGGGTCATTATACTCATCATTATGAACAACTTTTACTATGGGACCAAACAAGAAATCGCGAAAAAAATCAGCTGTTTTCTGCATTTTGAAGAGTTATGTGAACATAAATGTAGGGAACAGCTGTGGTCCCATAGTAAAAGTTGTTCATGATAATGACCCTGTGAAGAGGAAAATGGTGATTAAAATTTCACCCTGTATAGACGGATTTGCAAAATTCTCTCATTTTTCAATGGATAAGGTATGCCTCAGGGGTAGTCCCATATAAATTTGATTAACTTTGCTTGGATACTTCTTGAGTTAACTTCAATAATAGGAGTTTTTTCCACTTATTTATATTGCGTATGTTTTAATAGCTTCCTGTCACCGAAATTTACGTAGCAAGAAGTGTTATATTTTTTATGGGACAGGTACAACTACAAAGAGAAAATAAAAACTTTTTTACAAAAAAAAAATAAACAACCAACTTCCAAAAAAAAAACACTTCAAAGTGAAAAATAATGTTTTCTTTTGGAAGTCAATTGTTTTTTTTTGTAAAAATGTTTTTATTGTAAGTATTACTCTTTATTTACATAACCTCGTTTTCACAGTGTAAAACTCAAGAATTTTATAAAGTTCGAGGACACAGCTGAAGCCCTAGCAGCTACCACAGCAGCTATTGAAGGTAAACTGTCTAAGCCACTGAAAAAAGCCCTTAAGAAGTACATCAGCAAAGAAGTACAGGACCAGCTCCTCGTAGGAGATGCCAAGCTTGGCAGCGCCATCAGAGAAAAGTTTGACTTACAATGTGTTTCCAACAACAATGTTCAGGAACTGCTCAGATGTATCCGCTCACAGATGGACAGCCTCCTCGCTGGCCTACCGAAGAAGGAAATGACAGCCATGGCCCTTGGTCTCGCTCACTCACTCTCCAGATACAAACTGAAGTTCTCCCCAGACAAGATCGACACTATGATTGTTCAAGCACAATGCTTGCTTGATGACTTAGACAAAGAATTGAACAACTACGTCATGAGATGCCGGGAGTGGTACGGTTGGCACTTCCCCGAACTAGGAAAGATCATCACAGACAACACACTGTTTGTTAAAATTGTCAAACTGGTCGGCACCCGAGACAACGCTTCAAAGACAGATCTGTCTGATATCCTACCTGAAGACTTAGAAGAAAAAGTGAAGGAGGCAGCTGAGATCTCCATGGGCACAGAGATTTCTGACGACGACATCTTGAACATACAGAATCTGTGTGATGAAATCATCTCAATAACAGACTACAGGACACATTTGACGGATTACTTGAAAGCTAGAATGATGGCTATGGCTCCAAATCTCACTGTGTTGATCGGTGAGCACATAGGAGCTAGGTTGATTGCTCACGCAGGGTCGTTGATGAACTTAGCCAAACACCCCGCTTCAACAGTGCAGATCTTTGGAGCTGAGAAAGCTCTATTCAGAGCCTTAAAAACAAAGAAAGATACGCCAAAGTATGGTCTGATCTACCATGCTCAGTTGGTTGGTCAATGTAGTACAAAGAATAAGGGTAAAATGTCCCGTATGTTGGCTGCGAAGGCGGCTCTAGCGACGAGGGTGGATGCTTTCGGAGAAGACGTGTCTTTCGAGTTTGGAGCTGAGCACAAAGTCAAGCTGGAGAACAAATTGAGGCTGCTAGAGGAAGGTAATCTGAGGAGGATCAGTGGGACAAGCAGGGCTAAGGCGAAATTTGAAAAGTACCAGAGCAAGAGGTGAGTCCTATAGTTTTTACATCTTTTTCTTTTACTTCAGTTATACATACATGAGTCCCCTAAAACTAAAAGACCAGTCAAATAACAAAATTACCATTATTTGGAAAAAATTGTGTTTTTCAGAATTTTTTGAACAATAATAGGATAATTTAAATGTTTAATTTCCTCTTGGTATTTACGAGGCAGTCCTTTTACCACCGTACCTATAGTAGTGATGAGGTCGCCCATTAGCGCGGCGTCATTTGTGACCTCATCCCTAACAAGCAGCCTTATGTCCAATACTATAACTTGTCTTATCTCTCGCAGCGAGGTGTTCAATTACCAGACAGCTGGCGACAGCACCCTGGGTCAGAAACCAGTCAAGCGCGAGCACTCGCCTGATGAAGACGGTGGACAGACCTCCGCCAAGAAGATCAAACTAGAAGATGGGGCGAAAAATGTAAGTGCTATTTTTGTTATTGGGTGGCAAACAAGGAGGTGGTTAATTATAGCATTTAAAAAAATGGATTTCTAGCAATTTGGATTGCATTGCACAACTTTCTTCCTCTCCCCTCCCTCCCCCTCTCACCGAGAGGAGGCGGGCTAGCAAAATTATAGGTTGATCATGTTATTTTTTTTTGCAAAGTGAATTACAGTACCGTACCTGAATTCTAGCTAATCCGAATGTTCTGCCGTGAAGTAGTGTCCGACCAAAAGTTCGGTTTTGGTTTTGGCCAGTTTCAGCCAAAAATCAGGTTTCGCCCGAAGTTTTGGTTTCGGCCAAAAAGTGGCCGAATCTTTGGCCCGACCGAAACTGACGTCCATGAGCTGTCGCTTTTGATAGAATACGAACGACTGACAGACAGCGTAGACTTTGTAATGGGGTCCCGTTTTCATTAGTTTTTTTTATAAAGCTCAGGAAAATATGTATTTACTTATAAATAGAAATCATTTAGGTTCTTAGCAAATATGCTGGTTTTAACAATCGAATAACGATTTATTCGCTTTCATTCGCTTTCTGGAAGATTGATACAGTAAGCTCTAAAAGCAACAGCAGCTGCGTCTCAGCCACTCTGCTTCCAGTCACAATAGCAAAATCACACGTTTCAGCGATTACTTCGACGCTGCACCCCGTTTTGGCGACTCGACCCATTTGGTACCGTTTAAAAAATCGTTTTTGAATTTTGTTGAATTGTTTGGCGAATATATATTATACAGGGTGGGTAAGAAATCGTAGATCAAACGAAACAAAATGATAGCTGAGGTTATTTGCAGTAAAAAAAAATACAGAAAATATTTAAAAAAAGCATCATCACTACAAAAGTTCTTTTACGATAGTGGTAGTTGGGTACCATGATTTATCAGAATTGGCACTTTTTTCAATATCTTTTAAGTCTCACGAAAAATTATTTGGAACTTTAGAACCTTACTGTAAACACTCAAATTGTCATAACTTTTAAGGAAATCAAGTTAGGGCACTGCCACAGAGAAATTTTTTACTGCATAATTATTTACTGAATAACCAACTCTGAAATCACGAAGGCCCTTGCCCCTTTTTAATCGTCATTTCAATATTTTGAGTACTGTACATAAAATCTGGCAACAGTAAATTATTTGTAACGGGAAATTACGGGTCTCAGCAAATGGTAATTTAAATAACTTTTTCTCAACTTCATAAGTTTCGGTTTCGGCTTCGACCGAAACTAGAAGAGGAGCCGAAGATTAAGTAACGGTTTCGGCTGAAAATCGTGATTTAGTCGCACACTCATAATAAGGTTTAATAGGTTCAGAGTCGCATCATACTATTAATTTGGTAAATTATCTAGATCCCATAAATGTTTATGTTGCTACTAGTTATATTTCGTCAGTTTATTTATTTATTTATTTAATACTTCAAGCACATAAATGTACAGAGGCGGACTTAATGCCATAGGCATTTTCTACCAGTCAACCTTTGGGTGATGCAGAGTTATGTTTGAAATATTGGTCCTTATGTCTTAAGCTGGACAGAGGATACAGCTTAAGATATAAGGACCAATATTTCAAACATAACTGACGAAATATAACTATACTGAACAACTCTGCCTACCCCTTAGCATACAGGCTTGAAATTATGTTGTTGTTACACCAAACTTAAACCCAACTTCCTCCCTCAGGTAACACCGAAAAAAAAGAAATCAAAGACAGAAGTGAAAGAAGAGCCCGCCGACGACCAGGAGGTCGCCGAGCCAGTCTCAGAGAAAAAGAAGAAGAAGAAAAAGAAGTCCGAAGTCCAGCCTGAAGAAGTAGCTGAAGAGACTGTAGAAGAGCCTAAGAGTGAGAAGAAGAAGAAAAAGAAACGGCAGTCACAGGCCGAAGAAGAATAGATTATCTACCTCCAGCTAAAGCAGTAAATCCGTGAAAGATCAGCATTTGATTCGTAAACTAAAGCTGTGTATTCACTAGTTAACAATTTTCAAACAAGAAGGTGCAATATTTGGCAACATTGCACGAGAGCGTGTGATGTTGCCAGGTGGGAATATAACGTAATGCGAGCCTTCGGGGAACGAACTTTGCTCGGTTTCAGTGCGTGTTGTTTGTCGCAATAATGTTGTTGCCCAGAAAATTCACGTATTTAGATTTATTCAAATGCAGTGCTCATCGTGTATATAATAGAACTACATGCAGACTTCCATATACGGTGACAATACGGGTACTTTACAGTACATTTTTATTATGATAATTCTTGTCTATAATGGCTATCTAGCCTGTGGTTCGGCCTAGTCGCTGTGTACGTTGATATAGTTGTTGTATTTTACGAACGCTCGTCTATGCAATTTAAACCTTATGTCTATGACTTAAAAGTCTCATAAGGAGCGCTCGTGATTTGCAAGAACTATACAAGTTTTTAATTGTAAGTGAAATGTATTATAACTGTGGTTATAATAAAAGATTTATAATTCATGTTTGTTGTTTGTTTATTTGAAATAGTCATAATGGAAAGGGTTTTTGGATGTTAGGTAATCCATTGCTAAGTCATAAGCTCGACTGTTGAAAGTGTGGTCCTAGGTTCGATTCTTAGACTCAGCAAAGTGTTATTGGGTTCTGCATCAGGAATACAAACTCAAACTCGACTATAAATCCAATCTCGAAAGACAATAGCAGCGCGGAGTTTGAATTTGTAGGCTCGTTCCCGATTTCTCTGCCTACCGTTTTGAGGAATACAAACGTGAGGTTGTACTTTGTATCTCTAGTACAACAAATAATGATACATGCAAAAGAAAATTGTATTTAAAGTCACCCAGACTGGCGATTCAATCCTCAAGTGACTTGTTAGTAGCCTATGAATAAAAAAGCTCTTCCCAAAGTGACGTAAAGAAGTGGTCCTTTCAACAAACAGTGAGGGCAGTGTCCGGTAAGTCAACAGTCCGTCCTGAGCCAGATTTATCCAGATTATCCCGCAATAAGTGAAGCAAAGCCGCAGGGGCAACATGCCACCGTTTCGCGGCATAATGGGCCCGGGTTAGCGCACTAATGTCCTGCTTCAACAGCGGCGCTGAGGGTTTTTTGTCGCTATTTTTGTAATGTAAGTGTGTTTACTGGTTTAGGAGTGAGAAGAATTTCTAAGTATGTTTCCAAAAACTTCAAAATGTTACGCGAATGAATAGAATAAGAAATGAGTATATAAGAGGAAGTCTAAAAGCGGCACCGCGGTGACTGAAGTTGTGTGGAAATCGGTTGTCATGGTGTGGGCTTGTAATGCGGAGGAATGAAGAAAACGTGAGGTTGAGGAAAGTTTCGAGTAGTACCTATGAATGTGAATGACTGTAAGAGTACGGGAAGAACAAAGAAACGAGGGATGAACTGTGTGGGACTACCGAGTTGAAGACTATTATAGAAGTATGCATGAAGGAGACAAATGTTGCGCCGACCCCAATTAAATTGGGATAGCGGCAAGAGAATTATGTTACGTACCTATGTAAATTTACGAATGGAGTTCAAACATTTTGGTAAAATGCCTAAATATACCTAATAGTTTGGGTACAGATACCTATCTTTATTATGTGTCTATGGGCTGCTGTACCTACCTACAGTCGAGGGCAAAAATTAAGTCAAAACATTTTAGCAACTGCGTTAGGAAGTGCTTTGGTCCTAACCTTTCTGATCCATCTGTAAAGCTACCTAAGCACCTCAAAAAGGCTCAATTGCTATAAAGTTAAGTCACCTCTTCATACACATCACATCGTAGAACAACCAACCAAACTCACACCAATACTGAGATTTGTACCTAAAAAGCGCCTCTATTGCGTAGAGATAAAGGTGATTTTCGTAATCCAAGTGTTGCGATCGTAGTCAACGCTCATATAAGTAGGTACCTATCTACCCACTCGTCTAAAAGGGCCAAGTTCATTATCATAAAATAAAAATAAAACTTATGAGAGCCTGTTGTTTTGAACTTAAAACTACTTTGCATTTTACAGTATAAAATCTTTATTGGCCCCGATTCTGTTGTTCACAAACTACTTAAATTAAATTTAAGTTCAGTGCATCTTTTTCTTTCTATTTATGAAAAGGACAGAAGGTAAATATTAGTTTAGTCCTGTCAAATTAGTCAGCGCCTGACGTAAATTGACGTGTTTTTAGTAGCCAATTTTTTAATCACGTCTAAACTTGTCTATGGATTAGCTAATTTGACAGGACTAAACTAATATTTATCTTTTGTCGTTTTCTTAATGAAATAGAAAGAAAAAGATGCACTGAACTTAAATTTAATTTAGTTTGTGAACAACAGAATCGGGGCCAATGTCTTTCGTTCAAAGCTGTGTTTCCAGACAAGATTTGTAGGTGCCTATTACTTATTCGTTTTATTACCTACCTATGTCGATGTCGACTGAATGTTCTTTCAAGTTTTAGGTAGTTATTGAAGTCTGTGTCATAGAATAAAATAAATTCGTTTTGTAGTTCCTATCTTTGGTTATTGTATTAACTTTAAAATACCTACATAGAGACAATATTTAAAGATTAAGTATCTACTTGCTTTAGCAGAAATTAAGTGCATTGATTTGAGTAGATATTTGATTGAATACTTAAGTTGGTACCTACTTATAGGGTAGGTACCCGAAATTTTAAATCACCTAGACGTTTTTCATTTGACAATTTATTGAGGTTACCTACTAATTTTATAACTTGAATTTTCGTTGATGATTTATCATGTACGTTTGCCCCGCACGGCCCCGCTGAATTTGCGATTTAGGTGTGCACCAATGGAATGTACTCGCCTCTAGGAGTATATGTACCGGTTTCTTTTTCAATGTACCTCTGTACTTTTGAAGAAATATGCATAAAAAGGGGGCCGTGCCAGCCAAACGTTTTCAGCACGGCCCCCGTGTAACTTGTAAAATATAAAGCGTATTAAAAAGATTCATATACTCAAGGAATGTACTCTATTAACACGTTATATGTACCGTAACAGATATTGTGAATTCGTAATAACAAATAATATATAGATGTGGAAAGGGGGCCGTGCTGAAAAAAAACATATAAGAAAATATCTAAAAAAGACAAAACAACCTTAGTCAAAAACTATTAAAATATAATTGATGTTTGGCAAGTAACATATGTACCGCATTAGTTTCTCATACAACTTGCAAAATTTAAAAAATAAACCAATTTTTGTTTATTCAGCACGGCCCTCTATAGTTGCCTATATCTTTTTAAATATGACATGTTTGTTTACAAAATTCGACTTCCTAAATTATGTATAGGAGTACATTCGTTCCCAATAAATTGCGATTCTGCTGTATTAGTACTTTAAAAGATAAATTGAATCAAAAATATCATATAATACAACCGATAGGGTGACCATGATTCCACGTACACATACATACATAATCAGCCTATAATTCCAACTGCTGGGACACAGGCCTCCTCTCTGTGAGAGGTAGCCGTAATCCACCACGCGGGCCCAGTGCGGTTTGGTAGATGTCACATGTCTTCGAATTTTTGGTTCTAGGACATGCCGGTTTCCTCACGATGTTTTCCTATGATTCGTGATTCCACGTGAGAATGGATAAAAAACTTCTGCATAATTTGAGTAAATCTTTAGTAAAATCAAAAATATCGTAATCTGTATTAACGATAACTATAAGGGCATTTTCGTCAAAATAGCTACCAACCCTCTTATGGGATGTCCCATACATACAAGTTGCAAATAACTAACATTTTTATGACATGGAAGTATCGATTAATTATTGAATAGATGCAAAAGACTAAAGTTTTCTTTTTTTACTTAAATTGTTAACAGAAACTTAAAACAAATAACAAAATTAAATCCAGAATTGTGGCATCTTACGTCTTGCAGTACTGTCCTCTTTTAGATGTGACCTATGTTAAACTATTTCTTCGCTATTTGCTTCTTATTACATACTCCACATATTTTAGTTTTTGTTATCAATTTGTAGCTTTCAATCATGTTAAACTCTATAATATTATAATACAAGTATTTAATAACATTTTTTTATTTAAATAACAACACCAAATCAAATATGTTAACACCAGCAGCCTTTTTGAAGTGTCAGTTTTGATCTGTCTTCAGTGGACACTCGAGTTCGACCGGTAACGGCCTTTTTCCGGACTTTTTTATTACCTGGTAACGGTCATGACCAAAACGTATCTAAGTTACTATTTATTTACATATATTATTTGAAATAAGCGCCTTATAATAAAAAAAAATACATACATAGCAAAATTTGTAAGATTTATCATTCGACTAAACCAAGAATTAGCTAAAATATCCAAAACAATTTCAGTAAGCTATTTTCAAAGATAGGTAGCAGTTTAAACGAAAATGCCCATAATAGTAGTAAGTAATAGGTCGCAAATCAACAAGTTTCGCTCAAAAGGCTTAAAAAAATCACAGATATATTTCCAATAAATCACACGGATTGAACCGTACATTACAATAAAATTACAGATTCATTACATTTCACAGATTAGTTACGTTTACCTATAGAATAATCACAGAAAACTATAACTATGTGTCACTAACACTACAGAGCTTAAAAGGCTTTGAAAAATCACAGATACGTTTCCAACAATTCACATCGATTGAAGTACCTATATTACAATAATATTACTTACATTAATCACATTAATATTATTTGGAATAATCACAGGCAACTAATTCAACCTACGTAATCACAGTAGTGTTTCAAGCAACTGTAATAATTAGAATATTGTTATTATTTTTACATAATTATAAAACATCAAAGATCACTCGCGAATCATATTTAGATTAACATACAACCTGACGCTGACCTGCAATTGCAAAAAATCGTATGAAAATTTGTATTTCGCGGGCTACACTGAAGCAAATACCCATAAGTAACGTCATACTCATAAGTAACGTCTAATTTTATAAACGTCTAATATACCTATGGTAGGTATACGCCTATAAAGTTAGGTTTTGTGACTTAAGAATTCTAACCTTAGACTTAATCAAGAAATGATTACGCAACAAGCAATTACTTCTATTGTATACGGGTGTAAGACTTAGCACACTCTCGCTTACACTTCACTGTGCCGTGAGCGGGTGCTTCATACATTTTGATATTTTTAAATTTTATTAAATAAACCTAGTACTTAAGTAAATTGATTTTAGTACATATCAAATCCGTTTCTTAAGTACAAATAAATTATATGATTACTTTCAACTACCTGTTTATTAACATTCCATTTCCGTGTTTGAAATAGAATTCACTGCTCAACGACACGTAGAAAACACGTGAATACTGAAATTAATGGAGCAATGTTTACATTTACTGCTGTAGGTATATTGTGCGCGTAAAGATGTGACTGATCAATAAACACTCGAGCGCAACTGCGCAACATGAAGTAACCGCGACACCAGCGCTACTTCAAAAATCACGGTAGCGTCAGTGGACTAATAGCGACCGCACAGGACAAGTTTTAACTGATTTAATTCCCTTAAAAGATGTCATCGCTAATATTAATTTTCAAGAAAAAAAAAATTGTACAAAAAGAATGTTTATTTCAATGTAGTCACATAATTTAATTATTTATTATTATTTATTTATTTATATATACTTTATTGTACACCAGAAAATACATAACAAAAAAAAAACACTTATTACTACAAAACATACAATGGGCGGCCTTAGAATATAATTATGTACCTAATATATGGAACCATGGTCACCCTGTCAGTTGTATTATATGATATTTTTGATCCAATTTATCTTTTAAAGTACTAAGACAGCAGAATCGCAATTTATTGGGAACGAATGTACTCCTATACATAATTTAAGAAGTCGAATTTTGTAAACAAACATGTCATATTTAAAAAGATATAGGCAACTATAGAGGGCCGTGCTGAATAAACTAAAATTGGTTTATTTTTTAAATTTTGCAAGTTGTATGAGAAACTAATGCGGTACATATGTTACTTGCCAAACATCAATTATATTTTAATAGTTTTTGGCTAAGGTTGTTTTGTCTTTTTTAGATATTTTCTTATATGTTTTTTTTTCAGCACGGCCCCCTTTCCACATCTATATATTATTTGTTATTACGAATTCACAATATCTGTTACGGTACATATAACGTGTTAATAGAGTACATTCCTTGAGTATATGAACCTTTTTAATACGCTTTATATTTTTCAAGTTACACGGGGGCCGTGCTGAAAACGTTTGGCTGGCACGGCCCCCTTTTTATGCATATTTCTTCAAAAGTACAGAGGTACATTGAAAAAGAAACCGGTACATATACTCCTAGAGGCGAGTACATTCCATTGGTGCACACCTAAATCGCAAATTCAGCGGGGCCGTGCGGGGCAAACGTACATGATTTATCAATAACAATTTACACAATTGTAAGCAATAAAAAACAGGATGGATGTAGGTAGGTACCTAATTGAATAATTGTAGGAAAAAGTGGTGAAATATAGGTAATGTTGAAACATTCTAAATACTTACAGATGAATACCTATAATTTACAGTAGGTACCTACTTAAGTAGGTAGTAACTCCCTTTAATGAGTGATTCCGTAAGAATTTTACCTGAACAGGGTTTATTTACATCAGATATAATTCGAACAGGCCATACCTAGGTAAATTCATTTCTATGGTAGGTAGCACCAACCTACCCATTTCGCCTACTTCGGAAAACTTGAGACGGTTAAGACTGTGCCGACCCTACAGTGGCGCCCTCATCGTTTGTTTGGTTATTTCATACAATTTGGAATGAAAATGCAGAAAATAAGCACGTTAAGTTGTGCTTCACAAGATTATACGTTAATATTATTATAAACGGTAGTTTTATATTGTTTAGTTTCATTATAATCCTTAAAACGGATAAAAGTGGCCACTATATTCCGTTTTAAGGATTATGATAAAACTAAACAATATAAAACTACCGCTTCTAATAATATTAACGTATAATCTTGTGAAGCACAACTTAACGTGCTTGTTTTCTGCATTTTCATTCTAAATTGTATGAAATAACCAAACAAACGATGAGGGCGCCACTGTAGGGTCGGCACAGTCTTAATTAGGTAGGTACCTACATAAGTCTAAACAAACTTATAAACCCCAATGTAGAAATTACAAATCTAAACCGTATTTATTTATTATTTATCGCGAAGTTCACTTACTTAACTTTCAAAATTTCAATTCCAATAACAAAACTTTCGACTTGGTATTTTGAAGAAAAATACTCGGTTTCGCACGATAGGTACCTACCTACGCTACAACTGAGGGCAAAGTTGTTTGAGTAATTATTGGTACAACATTGTTATTTTGCCAAAGTCCGTAGTTTTCTTACGAGTGGTAAAGTTAGGAGTGGGTAACAAACCACATCGGAATATCTACCTACCTACTAGGTCGGTACACGGGGCGAGTGTAGCGAGTAGCGACTGACTGACTTCAGATTTAATTTGTGAACTAAGTGGGTAGGCAGGTGGTAACTAGAAGACACAAAGGCTCCTATTGAGAGCGGGTGGTTCAGTTATTTTAGGCAGTAATATAACTACTTACAACCTTTTTTTTTTTGTGGATGGGAAATCATCAAATGACCCCTCGCGCTCAGGGTGGAGCAGGAGGGAGTGTCAGACTCTTACTGACTAAAACCCACCCGTATTCCTTCCTTAGCCCTTTATGTTCCGGGGCAGCGGTAACCCTTTCGGACAATCCCGCTCCCCAACATTACAACCTACGGACAAGTTACTTTTTCGAGTTCTAAGTCATTTCTAAATTGGTACCTATCTAATAAAAAAATTGTTAACATTCACGCAAATACATTATCGACCTGCTGCTGAAATTGTAAGGTGCATTTTTATACTTTGTTTGTTCACGTTGTTTTACATGTACCTAGTACCTACGGGAGCGACCCCGATTCGACCCAAACTCACGAACCTCCGCTGACCCGGCAGTCGGTCCAAGTGGATCCCAGAATGACGACATATCCACGACATCCTAAATTAATTAGGTAATATTGATTATTGGTTTATTCTAACTACCTATTCTATGCTAACCAACCATGTTAGCCAATCAAAGTTGGATAAAAGCTCATCATTATGTTAGATAACGTCATTAGATCGTACATATTCAGAGCGCAAGTTTATTAATTTACTTTTTTTAAATCCAAGTGTGTAAATGCGATAATCGGAAGCACTGTACTTTATGAATCGGCGATTTTTCATAGTAGCTATTTTTTTTTTAGTTGAATATATTAAATACCTTTTTTTAGTGTGTTTTGAAAGCCTAGCAAGACCATAGGTGCCGAGAAAAACATCGACAATAGTTTCTTTCGGGATTGGTGGGATAGTGGGAGGATTCAAAGTTTGTGGATAGAGCTCTGAATGGAACGTCTGATTGTTACTGGCTGCCTCAAACCGACCCCGCCGGCACAAATGGTGTATCCACTAGCTGGAATTGCGCCACCAACATCGCATTTGCACGATAACATCCTCGTGTCACAAAGGCTGAAAAGCCGCGAGTCCTCCCACTCACTGGTGAACTGTCTAAAGCTTGTAAACTCTAACCAAGGAAAGTCTAAAGCTGTGGCGAAGTGTCCGCTTCCCTAACTCAACCCATTCGTTCAACCAGCTGAAAATCCTCCTGGACCTGAGTGACTGACTGAGTCCGGACCCAGGTTGTTCAAAACAAGGAATCTGTTCAGATGGAGATTCATAAATGATTCCGTCCCGAAGCATGGTATGCATTGTTTGTGGTGCAGTTCCACAAACAATGGGACAATTAGGAAGGTAATATCGTGTCCAGCGTGTCCTGTTGTCAGCATTTCACAGAAACTGATTGACGCTACTGATGGTGCCAAACTCGTAGCGAAACGACTCTATTTAGATTGCCATTAACACGCTAAGAAGAAGAAATAGTTACATATCAGCATGGATATAGCCTAAAATTTATCATACCTCATGTAATAAAGTAGGTACCTATTAGCACTATAATTTTACCTACTCAGTACACTGACTAAGTTAAAATACTTCCTAGGTCCCACCGCGCGGTTCATGAACTCTTAAAACTTATCGTCGATAAATCTTGAACTAAGTACTCCCCGCTCGGTATTAGTTCACTAATATCCCTTGATTGAAATAGTTCCTGCACTACACGTAACGCAGTCTTTATTTCAACTAATTACTAGCGAAGTTGCTTTTAGAGAGGTTGCTAGTTTTGCAATACCGGAGCATAGTTCTATAGTCTGAGTTTATCAGATGATTTTAACACATAGATCTGTCATCATGGTTGTCATTGGCATCCTTGTTCCCCCATTGCTGAGTCGGTATCTAATAGGCCTCTTGTTTACCTGCTCTGCGCGAGTCTCGTCTTGCGCGGTGCTTTTATAGATCATTCACCCATGCTGTTGTTGGTATGCCACCATTGCTACCGTCTCTTCGCCACGTCTAGCCAGGTGTCCCATCCACCTTCATTTCAAAGCCACTACCCATAACATATGATAAGATAATTTTCATAGACTGACATCTTGAACCTTAGGGCAAGATTCACATGCCGTACTTTGATTTTACTTGCTAAGTAAAGAAGCGTTTCATAGTAATATGAATCAGATGCTGCTGCGTGAACAATGTTCATATTTGTTTATAAAAATGTGAACGTAAATTTTAGCTTCCTCTGCGCAGACCTTTAGTAAGGGTCCGTGTTACCAAAATGTGTCCATGATTTTTAATTAAACTAGATTTTAATGTTAGATATCTAAAACATCCTTAAAAAATGTGAAATAATAAATGTGCTGCTGTTAGGGTCGAAAACGACACATGAACACATCGCATAATATAGTGGTATGCCAGATTTGCTCATATCAAGCTGCAATTTCCAGTTTCCAAGATGAAAGTTTCTAGCTATGTTTCGCAATTAACCGGTATTATCGGTGGTTCTTGTATCATAAGCTCTCGTTTAATCTCGGTGGAATTGAACGGAACCCAGTAACTTTTAGCCTTTTTAATTTTATTTATGGCTTGTAATACTTATTGAATTGAGGGTAGGTAAATTGTTTTTGTTAGGTGTTAGCGTTTTGTTGAAGCTATAGATACCTATGAATAATTTATATTATAACTAAAAGGTTCCTAACTGGGTTACTACGTGTTTAACTTATATTTTTTAATTTCTTAGACACTTAGGTATGATTAAAGTTTTTATTTTTCAATAAAAAAATACAAGGATTTCGCTTATTAAAAAAAAAAAAACATTTTTAGAACACAAATCCCAATTTAGAAATTATCTGAACCTGTATTTACCCCCGGTACTTTCCCTTTTTTATGACAGTGAAAATATTTAATGCCATCGAGTCTCGAACACCATAATTTATTTTAATGTCAAATAGTAATTTCGCTTCCCCAAACTAACTGCTACTATAAACTAACATCAACGACATGGTCAGTTCAGTGTATAGGCGACCGCTTTATATCCTATAGGGAATGACCCGGCCGCGGGATTACCTGTCCCGCGATCCCGCGCCCCGCACTAGGCTAGGGATGGGACAGTGCCCTGTGATTGATGGAGTGAAAAATTGAGGCACGTTTCTGTGGTTAGCTCAGCGGTAGCGCAGGCTCTAGTTAGTGGATGGTTGTTGAAGATGTAATTCGGTTGTAGTACCTATGTATTATGTTGTACTAAAAGTTATACCTCCGCCGAACATGTAATACAGGCGTGATGTTATGTTTATGTTGGTATGTGAGCTTCTCCGTGGATTATGTACCTAATGATTATGTACGTAATGATTTTCATCCGAACTGGAAGTAAGTAGATACACTATTTACCACGCCTACGGGTTTTTTAAATGAAATTGTATGGGTAGAAGTGTTAAAACAAGTGTGAAGTTAAACCAATTAATAGGGCTTTACTAAACGAACAATTCCAAAATAAAGTACTCAGGGATGCTGTAAGTGCACCATGGCTTAAAATAAATGATGACCTCCACCTTGACCTTAAAATGGAATTCGTCACCACCATCATCCAAAAATTTGCTGAACCTCGCGAACACAGACTTCACGGACATTGAATATCGAGGCAATTCAGCTGCTAGAAAACACATAGTGCGTGTGCTAAATTAAGAGAATTAAACGATTCGATTTAGTGTAGTGTAGTTATAAATAGTGAATGAATAATAGTAACAATGCTGTGTTAAACGTGCAATGTGTTTTTATCAGACCCTAAGAAAGTGCTACGAAATTGTGTAAAAGTGCACATTGACACAATTCTTAGTAATAACATAAACTATCTCTTAATAGTACATTATGATACATGTGTGCTATGTTGATCATTACACCCGAGGTGGTATTATTCGCGCGAGCCGCAGGCGAGTGCGATAAGGAAGCCGAGTGTGTAATGATCAACTTAACACACATGTATCATGTTCAGTGAGTATCCGCAATAATAGAACGCCAGTCAGGGTCTTTTCCGTTTGGTTCCGGGAGGGGAGTTCATTTTGGGACCAAGGATAATTCAGGCTATTTAAAAAAAAAGTGAAATATGGCCCGCGGATTCCTTTTGCTATGAAGTCTCTTTGATGAGATTAAAAAAAGTGCACATCTCCGACTGGTAAATACATAGTTATCTGTGGCGTTACCGCACCAGTGCGGTAACATGAAGTAAAAAGCACGCGTGTTTAATACACTGCATAATGGACCTAAAAGCAGTTCATTATGAGCCACTTTAGGAACAAGTGTGTTGAAAAATACTAAGTTAGAGTTAAATTGCTTATTAATATATTAGGCTAGATTTTAATCAATTAGGTACTAAGTACTTATTAATACAGAAAAAATAACCACCCTATTCTCTTCTGCATAGTTTCCTCTAATACTGCTCCGTTGTTTTAAGTCCCGATATAGAAGGATATTCACTTAATTCAGGTCAAATACCTCGAGCTTACCAACATGCCTCAACCCTCGATTCTTTTAAAACGAATTCTTTTCCATCAACATTTACATATCTGTAGCCGAGAAGCGAAAAATGGAAATTATTCAGAGTTCTGTATACCTTTGTTATTTTCACACTCGTTTTACTAAAACGGAAAACTTGTGAAATCACGACAATTTCATTTGTACTTACCTATGTGAGGCTTGTATTCCAAAAGTAGGGACTTTAAATAGAAAATATATAGAAGTTAAGAAATAGAATCAGAATTACAAAATCCTATCCTACTTCCTACTAATATCGAAAACGCCTCTCACGCGAGCGATCCGCACTATTAACGAAACCCAGAATAGTGTAGATATTTTTTCGTGTCAGTTCAGTGAACTCGCAAAGATTATTTTACATATATTATGTTATAAGATAGAATAAGCTATATATGTATTAGTATTGTTATTGTTTTATTTTATTGTTTTATTTAATGTTATTTTTAATTTAGTATATCTTGCTTTTTATTGTTTAAATTTTAATTTAAGTAAGTAATTAGTTTATAAGTAAGGTGCCTCACTAACGCATTAGGATTTAAGCCTGTAATGTTAGCGATAAGGTGGAGAAATAAATAAATAAATATTATAAATGCGAAAGTTTGTGAGGATGGATGGATGGATGTTAGTTACTCTTTCACGCAAAAACTACTGAACGGATTTTGATGAAACTTTACAGTAATATAGTTTATACATCAGAATAACACATAGGATACTTTTTATCCCGATATTCCCACGGGATCGACATTTATGCGGGTGAAACCGCGGGGCGATGCTAGTCAATAATATACCTGTGTTTTAAAAAAAAATACGCAGCGCCGCTAAAGAAGTTTTCACTTCAACAACTGTTTCAACTGAACAGCAACTGTTTCAATTAAACCGTTTACACTTATTTAAACCAGGCACTTTTAAATTGTTAAAGGAGTTGTTCAGTCAGAAAGATGAAGCTAATTGCTCATTCCAAAGTGTAGTAGAATAGAATGGAATAGAATAGTAGGTACCTATGGAGAAGATCAGACAAAAAACTCCATGGACACTAGGTATATTAAATTATGTTGTTACAAAACATTCGTAATATTTATTTATTTACTTTAGGTTCACCCACAGCACATACATATACATACAGATTGTAAATCAGACGTTAATATTCTAATATATGTGCCAATTGCAGGTAAACACAACATTTACAACAACGACGCCAGATTACCGCTTACTCACTAACTTAAGTCTAGGTGTACAATTGATTATGAAAATATAAAAAGAGAAACAAATAATTATGCAACGAAAATAAAATAAAAATAAAAACAGAGTAATTGGATTTTTTTTTTTACAAATTACGACTACGTTTCATTGGTGTGTAGGGAGGCCAAGATTCTTGATTTGAACTTCACCTTAGGGTCATTATATATATCTGCTTCGGGTACGAAATAAGATTTTCACACATCTTAGTGAGTGGTGAGTTGAGACCTATATATTTTGTAGAGGTAGTAGGGCGCTGCAATATCAATAAACCGCCGAACAATCGCATAAATAAAGCCGTTTGCATGTCACTGCATCAACGGTTTTTACGATTATATTTAATGTCGTTTTGAGTATAGTTAATTTTCTTATGAACAATCGCTGGTTCACACGACCTTTTTTAGGTTCATGTTGATTTAAAATTACATGTGAGAACGATGTAGGTAACAACATAACGCGCTCTCCAAAAGAATAACCTTTATGGATTATGACATATAATTGGAGGGATTTAACGAGGATTGTATTTACTTATTAACTATTGGGAATTTGCACCAGTATCGTACGTGGTGAAACTGCTCCGAGGCATAGACCGGAGAGTGCTGCAGCGGCTACACTTGTACGTACCCTACGTTATGCGTGGCGGCCACGGCCCTGCCACTGCTGGTTGTACCATCAGCCAGGACCAACTTGCTGGCCAAAACCCCTCTGTCTCGAGCAATTCGCACCATCCATAATATTCAGGTCGACACTGACGAGTGAATTCGCAAAAATACTATTGTTCACAATATATGTTACAAACAATCTTTATTTTTAATTTTGTGTGTGTGACTATCGCATTAGGTTTAGACCTTTAATTATAGTTTTAAGGCATTAGAATAAATAAATAAATATAATTATTATCTATTTCCTGTGTAATATTTTAAGCCAGTTATAATGCCAGCAGATAAAACATTTCTTTCACATTTTTTTTTCAATTTGCAAAGCAATACGAAACCTGCTATCGTTGAAAATGAATATTTGATCTAAACGAGGAGTAAAATTTGACGGTTCAGGTAAAACACATGATATTTCCGGGAAAGCCTCTCGATGCGGTTATCCGATCAGCCCTGCCCCCCCCCCTTCCCCAGCGTACCCTCTGATCATATAAATTACCGTCGGTATATTATATTTGTCGAGACGAGAATGAAATGCTTCGGTAGTTTCCTCAAACGTTGTGTCGGCCGCGAAGCCACACACCACTGGGGTATATTACGTGTTTGTGTGATTTAGAATAAACGTAGGTACCAATTACTTAGTAGGAGGCTAAGGAAGGGGTTCTCCTGGTTAGTATCACCTACTTTCAGAGGTGATTAGGCAATTCGTTCTACTTTGATACCATCGTTGTGGAAAAGCGTTTTTTTTTGGCAACGAAGTTCTTTAACTCGTCTTGTGGGAGGAGAAAACTGGTAGAAATCGTCATGTTAAGCGACTTTATCCATGCGACTTTTTCTTTGTCTCTTTCTATTATAAATAATATAGATAGTTTTTTGATTTTCGAGGGTTCTAAAGTCCATAGTGAAGTCAAAATGAAAATCAAAGATGACGGCTGCGAAAATTTATAAAACATTCATCATGGGTGTTGTTTTGGAGTGTGTTACGTGACTTAGAAAAGTGTAACATCGATTATCACGTCCGCGTAAGTTTACTAATACGAAACACATAACAACGAATGCACGCTACTACGAAAAACTTACCGTCGTAGCCATGCAATCTCCAATAACCAAATCTCTAATTCACCTATTCGAAACACTTAACAACGAATGCACGCTACCGCGAAAAACTTAGCGCCTTAGCCATGCGATCTCGAATAACCTAACCTCGAAAACCAAACGAAAAGACCTCAATGGGGGTTCCTAATAAAAATCCAATTTTCTAAGTCCAGTAATACACTCGTTGTTTTGCAAGCATCGCGTAACTAACTTCGTTCCTGACGGGGGCCCGCCGACCGCACAGGTTTTAACCGACTTCAAAAAAGGAGGAGGACCTCAATTCGGATATAGGCTATAATGGCGTTCATAATTTTACCACCACTTTAACATCTGTCAATCTTAAAGTCTAATTGAATTTACTAGTGGGTAAAGTGGAATATAACAATAGACTAGAAACAGCTAAGAAAATCATAACTTATCAAAATAGAATTGGTGTCAAAAAGTAGCCTTATATTTACTTAGGAAATTGCTATTTGCGGACGATAGTAGGTACTTCTTAGTGTAGTGTAAACAACGTAATAGTTACAGACGGTGCCGCCGGACAGACACGTACGTACCTATCTTGTAACTTGGCACGGACAAACAGACAACATTACTAAGTGATCAAGACAATCCAATCAGTCAGGCAAACATGCTGGATTTAGATCAACTGACGTGACGAGGAACTAACATAGTTTGAAAGCTATAGGAATTATAATTCAGGTAAGAAAAGTACAAGTTTTCTATTATTATTATTTTTTGAGGACTGAAATAATACCACGTAGTGTCACAGAATAGTTAATAGCGTAGAGTGAAGCAATGTCATTGCTACGATGCTACGGCGTAGACGAAGATTTGCTACGAAAGCTTGATTTTCGTAGCAGACCTCTACGCATCGAGTTTGTTTAAGTAACTAGAAATAAAGTATAAATTCTCTGGGCGTAAGGGTAGTTATTTTCATTATGGTCTGTTTCAAAAGTATCTGATCAAAATGTAAACAAATGGATCGCAAAACATACTTGTGGATGCCAATTTGTTGTGCTACTTGCAAACTGTATGTAATAATATAAATATATTTATTTGAATAATGCAACATGAAACCCTAATTTTAAATCACCTTAAAGATATTTTTCATTAAATGAGGTTAATTTTATAACTTCAATTTACGTCGATGATAATTTAATAATTTGATTCAAACAATTATTGTCGGAAAAACTGGTGAGATTTAGGCATCGTTCACACCAAACGTATTGTCCGCCGCCGACTGTGAGATTGAATGAAAAATAAGGCTAGTCAATCGGCGGCCGAAGTTGTTTTTTCATAAATTTTGAACTAGACGCTCACAGTCAGCGGACGACAATACGTTTGGTCTGAACAATGCCTTAACTTTCTAAATATGTATTTAGAAGGTTTACTTTAAGGCATTAAATTCTATTTAGTGAGTGTTTGCGTAAAAATACCTGAATAGGGGTTGTTTATGCTTTCGGCAGATACTATTAGAACAGAGTACTTACCTATAGTTCTACGGTGAAGTGAAGGTTATCACTCAATTTCTCCTAACAATATATTATGATGTCAGAGACGTCGATATTTCATCTAAAGGTGGCAGAAAATAAATTAATATCATCGAAGACCGACGTTAAAGGTTAGCAGTGCGAGGTATATATTATATACTAACCTGTTACTACATTTTACAAAATAGTCTTTTCACAGCAAAATAACCTGATACCTTAGAAAATAATTTAATGATTAAAGTCCTACTTAGTGTGGATGAGACGTACCTAATTGGATGTAATGAAAAAAAAGCAGAAATTTAAAAATGTGTTGCACATTGATTGACATCGTGTAAGTCTTTGTGCTGATAACTGACTATCACTCCACCATCAATCTATCAATCACCCTTGTCGCTCTGCAGGTTTGCCGTAAAGATTGGCGAAGGATTGAATTGCTGCGACAGCTTTTGAGGGACATAGTTTTTCTACAGAACATAACAATATAATAAATGTAATAATCTCGGGGCTTTTAGACAAGTCTTTGGTAAGACACGGTGTGCAAGAAAAGCAACCCTGATTGGTATCCCTAGGTGATATCGGTCGTCTAATAATATATTCAGGATACGGTATAACGGCTGTCCAAAGAAGTTAACTACGCGCCCGAATAAACTCGAAACAACAAATTAATAACAATAACAAGTACAGTACCTCTTCCAAATTGAATTCCACCATCTTTCTGCCGGGGCAACAACAAAGCAACTGTAAAAAAACAAATTCCTCACGGAAGGTAACTCAATAAGTGCGTTGTCTGACAAACCCACATAAAACAACTCGCCGACAATTCAATTATAAATAATCTAATATTTCTTTCATCCGGTGCTGTATTGGATTCCACGTCTGAATCTTGAGCGAGTTCGTATTAGAGTTAAACCAGGGAGATTAAAAATATACGTTCAGCAAAGTGGTATTGATATTTTCACGTCTTGAAACACACATATTTGACTGTGTCTTTAGAATAGAATTATAAAAACTTTAATACTTACAAAAAAACAACCGACTTCCAAAAATAACACTACAAAGTGAAAAATAATAGTCAGTGGCTTATTTGGCACCGACTTTCGAAATTAAAGTTATTTTTCACTTTGTCGTGTTTTTTTGGAAGTCGGTTGTTTTTTTTTTTTGTAAAAAGTTTTTATTTTTCACTTTGTAGTACTTACCCCACATAAATTCGTGTAACACTACTTATATATTTATTTATTTATTTAAACTTTTCGCACAAAAAGGTACAAAGGCGGACTTAATGCCTTAGGCATTCTCTACCAGTCAACCAAGGGTGGTGAAGAGATACTTCACCACCCTTAAGATACTTGCTATGTAAATATCAGTGACAGGAAGTCATTATAACATCATCAATATAAACTAAGTGGCAAAAATACGTATTTTTGAAGCTAACTCAAAAACTACTCAAGCAAAGTTAATAAAATTTATATGAGACATACTCTAACCATTAAAAAATTAATTTTGGAAATCGATTCACATTTTCCGGAGATATTGCGTAACAAACATACAAAAAAAAAAAAAACATACTGTCGAAATGAGAACCTCCTTCTTTTTGAAGTCGGTTAAAAAGACACACAGTCATGAATTATAGAAAAGTTGCAGTAAGTAGGAGGAGAAACGTAATCGCTATAATAATATTGGCAAAAGTGGCCCGTGTGCACCCCTTCAAACCTTATATCACCCTGGACTCCCTGGACATTATTTGTTCCGGGGAAAACGAACAAAAACAGCCGCCGTATCTATTCTATTGCTTTAGCAAAAAGACAATATATATTCCGTCGTTGTATTTTAATTCAATCCTATGTTTTGTTAGGAAATTAGTTTTTCGTAAGGGCGATGTTTTGTTGTCGTGTTTGGTGGGATGGTGGCAGCAAGTGAACCGCGCTTTTTGTTTGGCTTCCGAATTTCCGATAAATTGGACGACGTTCGGCGTTTGATAAATCTTGTTTTTATAACCGATTTGTTGTTGTATTTTCTTTGTAACGAATACGTTTTGTTTGGTGGTGACAGAAAGGGCGTTTAAGCTTGATGTGTTACATAGAATATGGAAACACAGCTATCTGAATTATTTCGATTGATTGATTGATTTGTCGTATTATTCTACAAACCTAAGCAACTCCGCTATAAATTTAAACGAAGCAAGATAGAATGAAAAACTAAAAAGATGACTTATTAGTTTGTTTTAATTAAATACATATGTCGGAGCGTGTCGGAAATACGTCATTCGTTTGACTGATCGGGACGCGAGCACGATCTGGTGGCGCTGGACAGAGTCTAGCCTGAGTTCGTGAGGGGTCGAGGAGAGCGAGCAGCGAGGTGGAGCGGCTCTCTTGGACATCGGACATCAAACGGACAACATGAACTGATGAACTGTCTCGCGGTCCGTATCTGGTCGTGTCGTGTACAATCAGTGTGTGATTCGCTAGTGTGATTAATTTGTTCGTGAAATTAATTCAAAATAAATGCCTGATAATAACGAGAGACAGAAACCTTTTCCGTCACATATTTAAATGCACTTAGAAAACCTTTGTAAAGACAGATAAGTTACCAAATTATAAGGTTTGATCGTAGCACTACCCACCCAATGGAAATGCTTACTTTGTAGAAAAGTAATCATATCGTTCAAAAATATTGTGTTATTATTTCTATTGTACCTATAGAGGTGTGAGGAACAGGGTGTAAAGTTCACTCAACCTCCATAGAAAAGGGAGGTTTCCCCCGACCAGACGGGTGTTGTGTCTGGCGGGCAACTGCCCAATGATTCATGTCGGGCCGTTGCGTATGCTAGTTGCGCGGTAAACTCTGCTTGCGAGATGCAGGATTTTGTGACGTCAGTATGACGCGTTGTTCGCATGTGGCGTCGTTGTAGATACCGCTACATATCTATCAAATTGTTCAATCTTTTTGGCTTTAAAATTACTAGAAAAATACAAAATCAAAATTATTTCATTTCAATTAAACTTTTAAAAATCAAAATCCACTGGGATATTACCCTTCGTACTACTTACAGTTACATTTTTGATGCACGAACCTCACCGCCGCCAAGTTTACAGGTAGACCCACAATATAAATGACCAAAGCTTTTAGTGTAACCTCCTAAGAACTCTTCTTAGGATGTTTAGAGAAGTACTTACATAAGTGCGGAAGGTCAGTAAAGACGAACTGTTCAATGTTAATGTTAGGCCTCAGTTAATAAACCAAGGTCAAAATGGCAGAAAATAAAGAGCTCTCAGCAATTTCTGTTCAGTTTCGAGACAAATAGCAGACTTATGCGTACGGCAGTCAGTTTTCTGCTAGAGTGATCTTATAAAAAGTTATTTTAATATTGAGGTCGCAATCCTGTCTATTGGAACTCATCATAATAATTTATTGAGTTCTTCTAATAATAATTTCTCAGTAGCCTGAAGTCTGGATTTGTGCTAGACTAATGGCGATACGCGGTAGACCCTTACTATATGAGACTTATAAACATAGCTAAATGTGATACTACGTCATAAATACTGACGTGATACCTATTATGTTTTTCTCCATAGACACACAAAATATAAAACAACAAATTATTATTTACTTAAAACCCTGACAATTCTATCTACCTAAATAAGGTTCGATCAAATCTCGGACACAGTATCCAATCACCACGTCTCGACGACTCAGTCAGTTACATCCTGCATCATTTTCCGTGCAAACAGTCGTGCGACAGTCGCCCGCGACCTATTGTTCTGTAAACAAGCGCTGGCTGTGTAGACGAGCGATTGTTTGTTGCGCACTCCGATGAACCGGAACGTTTGTAGTCTCTGAGATTTATATTGACTAGAGAAAGAATTGTTAGGCGTGTTGTCTCTCGTTTTAAATGTAAGTTTGTGTGTTTAGAATATTGAGCAAAAGAAGATGCTGATATAGGGACCGCTAGCACGGTTTTATAAACGGTTGATTATGTACCCGATGGAACATAGCTCTTTGCCCATTTGTAGGTTTCGAAAGGTGATTATGATAATAAATTACTTTGGAACGTTTATTGTGTAACGACCATTGCCAGGACTTACAATAATTATGATAATAGCATTCGATTCACGTCAAACCAGCCAGCTCATTAATGTCTGTCTATAATTCGTCTATCTGATCTTCAAAATAGCTCACAAACAAAATATCAATAAAACAAGGACAAATCTAATAAAAATTAAATTCTTTCTTCCACAAAACCAATATGCAAAAACATTTAATCATATTTCGTACTTAAATTCGGGGATGTGTAATATCTTCGTGGCTACTCGAGCGTTATAACAAATACCCTAAAAATGAAGCGATCACTTTCAAAACCAATATCTCATTTTCTTCATAACATTATATTAATTTATTCTAAATTATATGGCCTCTCGAACTGCGCGACTCCCAAACTTTGCTGGCGCAATGGTAACAAGAGCCGAGGTATGGAGTTTCCTAAATAATGTTTGGACTTTTTACAGGTTTTCGTTTTTATGAGAGATTAATAACACTGTAAGTGGAAGGTTTCAAGGTAAATGGATGCTGAGGAAATCTTACGAAAGTTACTCACTTATAAAACATTTTTTTAGGATTTCTGATTTTTCTATTAAAATAGGATCAATAAGTCGTACCAATTTTTCAAACGAGTGAAAATGCAGACTCTATATATATCCAGTTTTCTTCATAAGTTTGACACTAAACATAAGTTTTTCAGAAACCTGTTGTAATTACTTAATTACTACAGATTTTTTGTCTATTAGGAATCTTGAGATTGTATGCTGCTGTTCAAGTAAACAGTAGCATACAATCTCAAGATTCCTAATAGACAAGTAATCAAGATTTCTCTCAAGATTTCTTATAATGTGATTAGATCATATTCTTATTAAAAGGAAACAAACACCGAACTGAATACTCTATGCACATCTCCAATTTGCCGACGTGTATCCACAATACTGACATTGTAATCGTCGCCTGAGCAACTTCCCAGTCCCGCCCTCCCTCGGGACTCCGCCGGGATCTCGGGGTCTCAATTGGGTCAAGACGTCCTAGACAGTGTCTCGTTAATCGTATTCATCTGTAAGCTTTTAGGGACATTTTGCAGTAACAGATTTGATGCTTTGGTTCGGGACAGTTCCACCAATATAAATTGAGGCGCTCGAAAAAATATTGTGCGGTAACGCTTGGGTCTGTAGTTATGCTGAAATGTTCACTGACGCTGATGTTTATATAGAATGTTGAATGTTTTTTTATGTCGAACTATTCAACTGCAATTCCCGCGTGTATACTGGTCGTGTGTTTTAGGAACGAGTAGTATTCACACTTTTGTTGTTAATAAAACAAAAAAAAAATGATGTAATTGAACGTATCAATTTTATGAAGTACCTAGTTCCATATAAAGTATGTCTGACCTTCCACGTTCCAGTCGACATTTACTAACCTAGGCTATAATGACTGCATGAGCTTTTCTCTAAGTTTTGGCTTAATGCCTCACTGGGCTTCAGCCGTAATTAGGTAAGTACTTATAACAAAATACCCTCTAAATTTAATTCGAAAACTGCTTTTAACAACTGTCGAAAGTCGAGAACACCAGGCATTGGAACTTGTCTAGTTCAAAGCGTATCTATGAATAAACAGCGGTTTTCAACTATCCAACTATGTCTGTAAATTAGTGTCTATGGATTTAATTGGCGACACCGAGGGGGAGGCGTGGGGGTGCAGGGGGGACGTGTGTCGTGCGAACAAAGCTGGGCTGTTGGCCGGGACACCGCACGATGGCCATTCTCAATTAATTTCAACACAACTTGCCGGGTTCGACTCCCGGATGAAGCATACGTGCCAGTGGTTCGGAAAGTTTGAATTGTTTGCCCGTGGATGGTCAAGTGACGTTAATATTCAGGGATAATTAATGTTTGTGGTTTGTACTATAGATCTGTGGTCTTCTATGAAGAAGGTTTCGAATATTGCATCTTAACCTGCTAAGCTGAGACTTACTCAAGTTGCATCCATTCATCGTATATTTAGTAGTTTTAAACTACAACTAAGTACTTACGTTGTTGTAGAGTGATGCTCTAACACAGTTATATTAATTTAATCCTCAATTTCGAAGCATGTTAAGTACTTAGTCTCTTTCGGATGCTGTAGCATAAAGTTTGAGAAGCCGCGGCGTGTTGAAGAGCGCTGCAACTTTGCATATTAATTTGTTATTAGTTGTTTATTGAGGCATCTGACAGCGAGAGTTGCCACATATTTGAGCGACGGTGGTGCCACTATGTGAATTACGCAGTGTATGTTCACTGGAGTGTTGAAAATACCTTGCATCTTCTAGTTAGAGAAAATAATGAATTTATGGTATTTAACAAACCTATCATATATTTAATAATCGCGGTTTTGCTTAGATTGGTGGACTATGGGAGAGTTTATTTATTTATTTTATTCTCGACGCGCCTCGTGGTTTCACCCGTATAGGTCTCGATTCCAAGAGAATATCAGGATAAAACATCAAAAGTAATAAATGTATTTTGGCACATGGCTAAATCATGACCTAGATTATCAGGTCATGGTCTAGCCATGTGCCAAATTTCATTCAAATCCGTTCAGTCGTTTTAGCGTGAAAGCGTAACAAAAAAACATATAAAAATCAAATCTTTTTCTTTATAACATTAGTTGAGATATATGCAATAACTAGTACTTTGCCCGCGACTTCCTCTGCGTGTATTTCGTACTTTACTCAACATTTTTAGAAAATGTATGTTTACGATCTTTATCATTTATTTAGATAAATAATATGTAATCGGTTAATTTTTTAAGTTTATAGAAAATTATTTACTCAGGGCAAATATTGCCAAGTTTCTGGTTTATTAACCAAAGAAATAAGATTTTTTCATATTAATATCATTGTATCCTGTATTTTCAACCCACAGGTATAGAATTTTAAAAAATCGTTTGTGATGTGTTCATAACTTGACTCAAAGATTATTTTTACCTATTTTCGAGTTAATCAAACCACGCAGTAAAATCCTCCTCTGTAAAATTAATTACTCCTTTTCGCCTCGTTAGGGTTAGATTTTCAAAAAACCTTGGTACACGTTGTTCTTTATTTTTGATCTTAAGTAGAAATACTGAGTTTCGAGTTAATCGGACCGCGCGTTAATATTCTTCACAAACTCCCCCTTTTCACCCCCTTAAAGGTTGAATTTCCAAAAACCCCTTCTCAGTGCTCCCCTACACTATAAAAGGAAGCCGTGTGCAAAATTTCACGTTCCTAGTCCCAGTAGTTTCGGCTGTGCGTTGATATGTCAGTCAGTCAGTCAGTTTCTCCTTTTAAGAGAGAGATAATATCGATGCCTTAGTTCACAATTGCACTAACTACGAAATTTACATTTTCGAGGAGAGAGCTTTAAAGTTTTTTAAAGTTTAGACGAGAACAGTAGAAAATCCAAGTAAAATAACAAAAAAATATGCATCTATTCATATGACTAGTCCTTTTACTCCATCTATCTTGATTGGTTTTACTAAAATAAAAATAATTAGTATAATACCACATTCATGGAACATTAAACGAACTTATTTAATACAACTGTGACCCACGTTTTTGGTAGAAAGAGACGGAATAACGGTATTTCTATGCGAGGAAACGAAAGAGCATGAAATTTAGTGTATTTGGCATTAAAAAAGTAAAAATTGAAAATTTTGTAGTTACTGCAATTGTGAACTAAGGCATCGATATGAAGTTTTATTTGCAATTTATTTTTAAGAACCTATGTACTTACTTCCATTTCTTACACTCTTGTACAGCCACATTGTAATTCCGAAGTCGTGTACAAATAAAAACGTGGACTTTTGGAATTATATTAATAATGGCATTTTCGTCAATCGCGGAGGAGCCCCTAATGGATGGCGGAGCCTCTCATGAATATTTATACCTCAGGCGAGGTGCGGCCGACGGCGACAAGGTTCCAGCTAGGTACTCTGTGTTGACTTTCATCAAGTGAAGGTTGTGGACAACAAGTCATATTTTTGTTAAGGATTGACAGATTTCCTTCACAATTTTGATCTGTTGAAGAGAAAGCGAGTTCTAGTCGCTTTGGTTAAATATAATCCATATAATACTTCCATATACCTATTATAAATACGAAAATTAACTCTAACTAATTAACTAGTAACTCTGTTCCCTTTCTATGCTGTAACCGCTGAATCGATCGTTAATTAATTTAACAAATAGGTAGCCTGGGACCTGTAGAAGGACATTGGCCCCGATTCTGTTTTTCACAAACTAAACTAAATTTAAGTTCATTCCATCTTTTTCTTTCTATTTCATTACGAAAAGGATAGAAGATAAATAATAGTTTAGTCCTGTCAAATTAGATAATCCATAGACAAGTTAGAAGAGATAAAAAAATTGGCTACTAAAAATACGTCAATTTACGTCAGGCGCTGACTGATTTGACAGGACTAAACTAATATTTATCTTCTGTCCTTTTCATAATGAAATAGAAAGAAAAAGATGCACTGAACTTAAATTTAGTTTAGTTTGTGAACAACAGAATCGGGGCCATTGGCTATTTTTCACCCTCGATTGCAGAAGAAGTCGCGGCTGACAGCTAGTTTAAATATAAAACATCCAGGTAAAAGTTTTGTAAGATTGGTTTGTCTTGAAGAAAGTTAATTTGGATTTGATTCATGGAAAACAGACTAAAACTCCAACATTTGCTTTCCAGTTTTCCCATTATTCAAATATAGTTGACACGGTAAAACAAGCTGAACAGTAATATGACATATCATACAAAAAAAAATGTTGTTGTTTCAAACCTACGAATGCTGCAACTGAGCGTTTTTCTGCTTCCACAGAGAACTTGAAACTTGTGCATATGACACAGAGGATGCTTTGAAATCTAACCGCGGATCCCTGTCGACCCCACTTTGGTAACGCACTTAAGCCACAGGCTTCGGCTCGCAATAAATTTGCAATATTTGCCCTTCCAGCCCCTACCCGCAGTGACCTCCGCACGCTAGTGACCGAATTTAAGATCCTTGAAAATAAGCCCCTGGCTGCGTTGCTAGCAGATTATGGAGATCATGTAATTATTTTTTCTTGTCTGTGAATTTTTGACTTGAATTTTCAACAGTAAACACGCAATTAAACATCAGTGTTTGTCCAGCTCGCTCTGCATGATAAAGTGCATCATTCGAAACAACACGAAAACCCGAATCGTTAATAAATGATCACTTCATATTCAAATTCAGCGTTTGAAACCGTTTATTTTAGATCACATCCATCCATATTTATGGGGCATCCAAACCTTTTATCTAAAATATGGCTTATGAAAAACGAAATGGAGGTACAAAAAGTTGATGGATACGTATGTCCAAGTGACAGTGATATGAAAAGCTTATCTATTACAATTTATCTGTCGCGTCCGGCGCGGGTAATGGGTTCGATGCCGAGTCGTGCGACAGTCGCCATGCTGCCAAGATCGATGTGTGTTTGCTGTCAATGTGGCGGTGGAGTGAGCGATGAGATGTAGCGTGCTTCATTAATAGATGCCCGGTGTTTGATTGATGGTCCGATTCAGATGACGCTACCTCAGTTTTTAAGGTAAAATGTTTTCAGATGTGAGGACTACAGTTATTACGTCATCATGCACTCCTTACTCCTGGACCGCCTCATTTTTAGCTAAATTATGATTATTGTGGAAAGTACCACACTAGTTTATCTTTTCCCAACGAAGTTGGTTTCGCCACTTGGTTTCCTACAGACCGAATATCAATATTTTACATGTAAAACAAGATAGGTGGCTTTCTTTACATGCTCTCTATTCCGAAAAGAAAAATCTTTATAAATTAAGATTGATCATCTATGCGGAAGTATAAGACTGAGGCTTATACATAGATGATTTGATAAACTGCATATTATTTCGCCACTAGATGGTATAATTTTTCTATTTTAAGAGTACATCTAATAATTAATTAATAGAAAACAAACAGTTCATTTAACAAATTAAATTTCATTCGAAAACATCATTCGGTTTCTTTAGTAAACTTCAACTATATTCGACGACCCTGTATACTTATCTCCTTTGCTGACTGTACTACCGGGGTTTTAAGTACCCTATGTGTTAATTTAGGCTATCTGCGTGCCATTTCATCCAATTATAATTTTAATGGTTTACGCGGCGCACGCCAATATAGCTCCCAGTCGGCATAATTTTTTCCGACATCTTCAACAATCATCGCCATATTTCAGCTAAATTATACAAAACTCCAATGAATCAGACACTTAAATCTTCCTTATGAGTCACTCCGTCCAATGCTGAAAACCGTATGAAAAACCGTACGTAGGTTATCGTGTTCAGACAGACAGACGCGCCGGGGACTTATAATATGTAGTGAAGTGATACAACGTGGGGACATCAAAATGACAATAAATGAAAACACTGGCAATACTAATTCATAAGAGTATCTTGGAACTGTCGAATTATAAAAAGAGATTTTTTGAAACAAACTAAATAGCAGTGGTGGTATGACTATTAAATTTGCCAATCTTTGACTAGTTATAGTGACTAAACTATTGGATATATTTGGTTGATTTTTTGTATTTAAACTGGTAACGTTATTAGTTACGCGAAGTTTAAATTATTGTCATCTCTACCTTGTATCTATACTAACGAAAGAAAAGAAAAATAGGTTTATTTGTCACAGAAACACGTGCAAACAAAAAGATAATTAATTCTAATGACAGCATATATAATAAAAACAAAAAATATCTTTATACATGAGCCAAGCTAAAATGGAACTGGGCTGGTCACATCTGTCGCATGCCGGAGGAGCTATGGGCTAAAATAACCACACAATGGGTCCCAAACAGCAGTAAACGGCAACGCGGCAGGCCCAGAATGAGATGGCGGGATGAACTCGACTCTTTCCACAGGGATTGGCGCATAACAGCACTGGATAGGGATAAGTGGAAGGAGGGAAGGGAGGCCTTTGCCCTGCAGTGGGACAGAAACGGCTGATAATAATAATGAGCACAAAGCAGAGAATAATCAATGCTAATAATAAAGCTGAAGAGTTTGTTTGAACGCGTTTATCTTTGGAACACCAACCGGATTACAAAAAAAAATGCATTTGTTAGGCCAGTTTTTGAGGAAAGTTGTAAGCTATTTAACACCACGGTACGGCCATTAGAAACCGACCAAAAAAAAAAACAGAAAGAACGGTAAGCGAAAACGTAGTAATAGTGTTGGCCTTGGCACTGGCATGCGATGCGACGCGATGTGAGATGCGTCGCAACGAGTTTGGGGCCGACATTACACAAGTCGAAGTCAAAGTCAAATCATTTATTTCAAATAGGCACTTAAAAGGCACTTTTGAACGTCAAAATTAAAAATTAAAAATAGAATTAATTCTAGTCGCCCCTTCCAAAATGTAGTTTTCGTGTGGAGAAGAATGGACAAGAAACTCCACCGTTACTCTTTTAAAATGTTTTACAAGTTTTTGTATACATTCATTATATAATTATATGTGAAGACGACACGTGGACGAAGTCATGGGCAGAAGCTAGTATAACATAAAATCACGCTTTTATTTCACTTTTTGGGTATATAGAGGTGTGTAGGTAGTAACACCCATATTTCGCTAGTTATGTGTGTGTGGTTGATAAAGACATGTAAATCTGCGGCGTTTTACGGAACCCTTAAGTTCGTAAGTATTTCAGCTGGTAGTTTGAAGGTCAAGTCCACTTTAAGGTCGTGTGACTCATTTCATTGTGGCCGTGACCTCGAGGCCAAGTTTAATGGTCCCATGTGCCATAAACTTAACCGGCATCGCACTTAGCGACGGAACTAAGCATCCTGCCTTTGCGGTTTAGCTAGATGCTCGGTGCCCCCCGGGGTCCGCGCTAAATGTTATAATAATGAATGGCGCCAAGTCAAGCTCAAGGCTTCATAAGATTTCCCTGGCTTAACAATCGGAAGGATTTTGAACTAAAATCCGAATCCATTGCTTCATAGGTTTAAAAAAAGTTAAATTTAAATTTAAAAAAAGCCCCGACACAAACAAAAACCTCTAAAAACTAAAATAATAAACATGCTAGCTCTGAAAGTTGTAGGAAACATTTTGATCCAAGCGTCCTCGCGTCGGCGGACGGCTATTGGAAATTCAGTATTGTTTGTTTAAATCGCTTTCGCTTATCCCTGTAGTCATATTACCAGCTTTAATAACTATTATGACCTTAATCCAACTAATGAAGTTTAACTGCAGGAGTACCGCACATCTTTTTACGATTCTTAACCATTAAAAGTGAACGGTTTAAATAACCTGGAACTAACTAAGTGGTTAGCGTGACATTGCCACTATTCAACTTACCATTTTAATTAACTACTGTTTGCATTCAACTATATATTTTTTATTTAGTAACTTTTGCCACACCTGCACTTAAAATTGAACCTTAATCTAAATGCTATGTTGTTTGTTTTTGATTGTTCAGTCCCGCAAAATACTTATTTGTTTTATTAAGCTAGTATAACCCGCGGCTTTGCGTGAACGCTGTATAAAAGAGTATTTCATGTGATCCGCATGATCGCCCAACACGCCTCATTTGAATTAAAATAGCATCGGAACTAACCGACACGTACCTATTCGTTGTTTACATTGTTTTAATTTAATTAAATAACAACAGTCAATGTGATAATGACACCACATTAATTAGTAAGTGTACTTTATAATTAGTGAATGGTTTCAAGTTTCAAAAGTGTTCTATGACCATAATTACCTAGGTCATAAATTAGGTAAATTAAGGCTAAACCACTTTGCCGGCAATTAGCGGTCTATTTTCTGTAATCAATTCTCCTCGCTTGGCAAGCGCATTGTTAATTACAAAGCGTTCTGTTACTATTAAAGTAGCTATATAGGTATAATTAAATACTTCTAAAACCATTTGAAAAAATAAATGATAGATTGTAGCTACCATTCACTTCGCCATACTTAACTGCTAGTCATTTTAGCGCGCACTCTTACAGAAACGCTAGCGCCCCGCTCCTGCTGCGCATGGTTTTTACGATTTGACAAAATATCCAGGTTTATTTTATTATTGCAAGTTTAATGTTTATTCTACCTTTAATACACACACTACGTATATATTACACACTTTCAGGAGTAAGTTCTCTAAATGATGTTGAAAGCCGAATTAAAGTCCGTTGCAAAGTTTAGGAGAACAACGTCACAGAGACACGAAAAGTGACTTTAATTTATAATATGACATATATGTATCAGCGGCGAAGGGTGAACTTATGACAGAGGTAAGCCGGAGCAAAAAAAAGATCAATAAAACGTTTCATTATATTATTTCAATGATGAATTTACTATAGATGGTTGTGTTCTGAATTTTTGAAGGGAAGCCGGCGGGAATCAAGTTGTATGGTACCTTCGCCACACACACACAACATCGCGCTTTATTATCGCGATACATATCAATGTATCCATACTAATATTATAAATTCGAAAGTAACTCTGTCTATCAATGGAATGTAATGAAATTTTTGTGCAGTAAGTACTTCTTTAGAGCTTAAAGTGATTGGAAATATAGACATATTCCGTATCATAAGATAACATTTAGTCTTTATTTCATTAAAATCGGTCCACTGGGTCAAAGTTAAACAATTTATTACGGCTGAACGGATTTGAATGAAAGGCATATACGGATAGATCATGATTTGGATTAGAACATAGGATACTTTTATCCCAAACGTCCCCGTGGGGCGCTATCGGAGATCCACGCGGGTAAAGCCGCGGGCAAAAGTTAGAATAATATAGAAGAAAGCACCTTATTATTTCACCAACGAAACTAAATCCCTAATTAAAAACGTGTCCACCATTCCTTAACAGTTTGAGCACAGCTATCATTACCAATATGGCCCCTGATGAAGGCTCGACGTGTGAGGTGGCAACACTGGCAATGATTAATTTACAAACAAATGTATTATTAATCACCACTTGGCTGCGGTCGCACCGCGTTACATCGGGACGGGCTTCCCCGGGGAGGCTCATTTGATTATGCGGTGATGAATAGGCATGCAATATGTAGATAGGTATTTGTTCCAAAACTCGCCAAATTGCACTAACCATTATCCAATTATGCACGGTCCAAAAGCGATCTAAGTATGTAATGTCCGTGGCATTCACACCACCCCTGATTTTGTGCGCTTAAAGTATAAATAAATAAATTAATAAAGCGTGTTTCTTTGGTTGCCTCATGGTCGAAAAGTTCTTGACTGGCAGAAGGTACAGCAGGCTCTTCACAAGGTGGATCCATGACCAGGTGACGGTCGCAGGAACCCGTTGGATGCAAACCGTGCTGAACCGGTCTTTATAGCGATGTATGGGGGGGCCTATATTCAGCAGATAATAATGATAACGGGGAGATAAGTTTCTGTATTTATATTCAGAAATAATTTATTTTATATTTTTGGCAAAGAATCAACATCGCCATACAACGTGGCAATGTTGCCAGCCTTTTGGGCACTTTTCCAATTGACAGCGACGTGGACGAATTTTTTGATGCCCTTTGATTACTTCCTCTCGTTTCTATATAGGTACTTGCACATTTTATTATTATTCTAATACTGTTGTTAGCTTTTTAAATTATGTAAATATGTCTGGGCTGACTCTTCCATCGCCATATAACTTGTATTCGAGACAGTTTTTGTATGAAATAACTGTCAAAATTTCAAAATTATTCTTCGAATACAGTTATCAGATGATTGGAAAATGAACCCTAAGTAAATAAATAGATGTAATTAAATAAATTTATTCTTTTATCAATGTTTTTAACAGTACGTTTGTATCAACAATCTCTCTTGTATGAAGTAAAGGGGCAAGCAGTTATCTAGGCATGTTTTATTCAGGCGCCAGGCGGACCCCGGAGACCGAGGGGGTCAGATCGCTCGCGTGCACTCGTTTTCATTAAGTATATCTCTGGCGGAATAATTCACTCGTTATTATAGGGCATGAGTTCTTCTACGCGTAACAGACAGTTAGTAGGTACGTGTCGTGCGTACGTATTGTTGTCGTAGACGGAGAATGTGTTAGATAGTCATGAGAGTGGCCTTAATCTGCAGGAAGTATTGGTAGAATAGTGCTCTAGTATTTCCGTTACTATGAAAAGGCCTCAAATCTTCCTTCAAAACTTCTAAAAAAATCTCACACTCTGTAAAAGTAGTATCAACGCTGAAAATGTTATGTGCATGCAACTGCATCCCTAACCTTTTCATGATCAGGGGCCCAAGTCTGCTATTTTTATAAATTCGTCATTCCAACACGATCCCATTGTCATTTTGCTAAAAGTTCGTAATCTGCTGAATTAATAATGGTCGATCATTGGTCGGTCAATGGTCTGAGAAAAACTACTACTAAATTTAATTTAATATATATTTTTACATATAAACTTCATAAATTAACTTCTTACTACTTCAGATTGCAAACACTAATGTGTTTGCAATCTGAAGTAGTAAGAAGTTCGTAAATAGCAATAAACATTACATTTATTCATTTGTTATTACCATTTTTTGCTAATTCTTTCAATGGAGTGTCAGTGGTTGACCATTGGAAAGTCATAATGACGCCGTTATATTAGTACATTACCAAACTTGTCAAATCAACAATTATTAAATCAATGATAGACCGTTCTGACACTTTTGTAATAGCAGACTTGAGGCCCAGGTTTTGATATTTAAAAATAACCAAAAGCGAAAGCCAGCAAAAAGTCCACAATGCTCAGTGTATCAATCATTTTATACAATATCCTTTGAAAAATCTCGCCGATCTCTACAGTTACCGACTCTCAGTCATAGAAGGAACCAGAGCCAAGTCAAACAGAGCAAGTTAGCTCCAACTGAAAAATTATCTGAAAACGTTCTCTTTTTAGATGGTTTACATTTATTATTTTCAGAGTTTCAGGCTGTCTTCATAAGTTTATGTGGTCGATGACACGAGATTGAGGCTATAAGTTTCTAGTTGATTAAAGTAACTCCTTATAATTTGGTTTGTATGTTTTTTTTTTTGTCGACGAAATGGTGCTGTTGAGCCCATCTGTCAGAGCCCTCAACATCCTCATAGGGATCTGTGTGAGGTACGCGAGGTCACATGGTCTCAAGTAACTGTAAGAAGAGTGAACTATTTATTTTTACGGCGGGTATTATGAGTCCGCAAACCGTTCCACCGGTCAGACTTGGAGGAATGGCTGTAAGTAGGGTCAATAAATTCAAAGTACCTGGTGTCCTTTATAATGTTAAATAGCGCAATTTATAAACAATAATAATAAATAATTTTACCTACATAGCTTTGTGTATTATTTTCTTACAATGTATGGAATACATTTTTTTCTGAAATAAAACATTTAGTGATAATATGAATTAGTATTCCTACCTTTTAATTTGCTTGGACTGATTCATTGGTAGCAATTGCTACTGTTGTGCAGGAAGTCTTGGATTCGATTCCCGGGTCAGGCAAAGTGTTAAGTATTGCGTTTTTTCATCAGGACATTCTCAATACCTAGCAATCTGGTTTCGTGGTCGGTGTTGGCCATAGGCACGCCCTATTACATGGGAGTTAAATATAACAGGCGAAATGTGTGTGTAGTACTTAGGCAGATACACCTGTGACGAACTCTACGTGGAAACAGGTATTATCTTTTATTAATCGTAAGGTATTATGTTACAAATTTTTCCCAAGTCATATAATTAACCATCGCAATCATTAAAGTCCTTATTTTCATGGTGTTTTCTTTTATTGTCAGTAAGTCGATTGTCTCAGAATTTACTAAGAAAGATAAATAAAGTCGCAAATAACGTTGAAAAAGTCACTTTGTCTACGTTTTTGAATAAGTAATCGATCGATCTTTTTTACCTATTCACTGATTACTCTTAAATGCTTCCATCGTATTTAGGGTTCCGTACCTAAAAAGGAAAAACGGAACCCTTATAAGATCAATTCGTTGTCCGTCTGTCAAGACCTTATTTCTCAGGAACGCGTGGAGTTATCAAGTTGAAATTAATATCAAATATTCAGGGCTGTAATCCCTTGAAGCAGTGAAAAAATCAAACTTCTAAATCAACGCAATCAAAGATAGGGGCGTTTATGTTCCGTTTATGTCGCATATTTTGACACTTGCAAGGGAATCAAAACCTATAGGGTACTTCCCGTTGAACTAGAATCATGAAATTTGGCAAGAAGTAATGTCATATAGCGCAAGTAAAGAAAAAAATCCGAAAACCTCAAATTATAGTTACATTACAAAAAAAAAATATCCGCGATAAACTGTTTACGTACCTACTGTACGGAGCCTTCGGTGCGCGAGTCCGACTCGCACTTGACCGGTTTTTTAAAAAGACTGGTCTAATACAAAGATAAGCTTTTAAGACTAAAGTATTTTTCGTCCTAAATCTTAAATTAAGATAAATGCTGAATGAAGTTTATTCTTCACAATGCTGAAATATCTTCTAATATATAAAATTCTCGTGTCACAGTCACGGCTTGACCGATTTGTATGAAATTTTATATGCATATTCAGTAGGTCTGAGAATCGGCTACTATCTATTTTTTTTTTTTGCAAAACGACGTTTGCGGGGTCAGCTGGTTTCGGTATAATAATGGAGATACCTAAAGTTTCATGGTCGGCTCATATTGAGGCATAACATAAATATACCATACTGCTAAGACCTACTAAGTCTTAGGTCCTAAGACCTTAACGCTAGCTCTGAATTTAAATCTGGGGTAATTGAACCCTTGCAATCTTCAGGTTTTACAGCTAATAATAAGCTGCTGTGTTTAGTGTAGAATAAGGCATATTAGACATAATATTTCTTGATAGCATGAAACAACACTTTTGGACATAAAAAATTACCAGACCTTCATAAGAAACCTTCCGCTACTGAATATTGACTTCAGAATTCCCTTAATTAATAAATAGTCCTACTGTTTTGTTTAATTTTATCTTTATTAATATACAGGTTGAAATTTTATTCACCGTTTTCCTCTTAAGGAGTCATTGTACTCATCATTATGAACAACTTTTACTATGGGACCAAACCTGAAATCGTAAAAAAAAAATCAGCTGGAGCCCAATTCTCACGCATCTCGCATTCGATAATGTCCTTCGATTCGAACTTTTTCCTAGAAAAAATGAAGCCAAAGGTAGTCAAAAGCACATCAACGATTGCGTCAAAAATAGCAATGTTATATGGAATGGATTAGTTCGTGCGACGCATAATGGCAATATTTGTGTAAATATACCTAGACTCGTGATTTACGATCGACTTGTAGTGAGAATTAAAGATTCGGATAATCTCACCATTTTATAAGCGACATAAAGAGACGAGCGACAGTAACGAATGCGTCTTGAACAAGTGTAAGCGGGAGAATTGGGCTCCTGTTCCCTACATTTATGTTTGCATAACTCGTCAAAATGCAGGGAACAGCTGATTTTTTTCGGGATGTCATGTTTGGTCCCATAGTAAAAGTTGTTCATAATGATGAGAACAATGACACCTTAAGAGGAAAAAAGTGATTAAAATTTCAACCTGTATAAAGCCTCGTACAATTGTAGCAGGCTAGCAGCACGTCCCCATTTTACCAACATGAGCTCAAGAATATATAATAGAATTAATAGAAATATCAACAATTATCTATATATTGTTAATTACCAGAAAAATAAAATCACAAAGCTAAAATCACTATGGCACTTAAAGATGCAATAGAAAAAAAATGTGGAAAAACATCTCGAAAAACACACAGTGTGTGTGTGTATTTTTCACAAATCTCTTACTCAACATATTTTGATACATGGCCACACGGCTCTTAACTCGCCATTTATTATTTTTCTTTTCTGTTAAATATTTAGTTTTGATTAGTTTTGGAATAATTTACCCTATCACTAGGAGTTGGGCGTTGATAGCTGCGTCACAGTTTTAACTATTACATTGTATTTGCCATTTATTCCAAAGAAACGATTATTAAAAAATAAACGATTTTGTTTGAAAGCAGTGGTTGCCCAGTGGTACTGTGGTAACTAACGGCTGCGACTTATGAGTTGTAGATCGTAGGTTAGAACCCTGACAGGTGCATTACTTTGTGTAAATTATTTCATCACCACTGCTCTCAAAAGAGGACAGGAACACATCGTGAGGAAACCCGCATGTCCTAGAACCAAAAAATTCGAAGATATGTGGCGTTTACCAACCAGCACTGGGCCCGCTTTTAGAGAGACTAAGAGTCACTCAACGAGCAATGGAAAGAGCTATGCTCGGAGTTTCTTTGCGTGATAAAATCCGGAACGAGGATATTCGACGAAGAACCAGAGTCACTGACATAGCTCTTAAAATTTACAAGTTGAAGTGGCAATGGACAGGCCACATCGCTCGTAGAACTGATACCCGATGGGGAAGAAAAGTTCTTGAGTGGCGACCACGAACCGGAAGACGCAGCGTAGGCAGGCCTCCCGCTAGGTGGACCGACGACATCGTGAGAGTCGCGGGCATCCGATGGATGCAAGTGGCGGATTGTCGTTCGGCGTGGTGGTCTAAGGGGGAGGCCTTTGTTCAGCAGTGGACGTCATCCGGCTGACGATGATGACTGGGCCCGCGTGATGGATTACGGCCCACTCCCTCTTACCGAGAGAAGGTTTGTGTACCGGCAGCGGAAACGTTATAGGCTGAATATGCTAAACGACTATTATTATAATAAGAGCAGAATAAAAGCTTTTAATTTCATAGCATTCGTTTACCCCAGTTGAATGGCACTATAAAGCCGTGTAGGCCAGTCAAATTGCTGACTAAGCAAAGGCAACATGGCGCGGGTGCAAAAGAAAAGCCAATGAATAGTAAAGGCGCTCAATTAATCGGCCCCGTCGGTTCCAGGAACGATTAGCTTTGCACCTCTTTGCCGGTGTATGTACACGGCTTTTTCATCTACGAACATAGGTAAATATAGATAATACTTGGAACTATTAATGATTAATTCTGTATTCAAATACCACTTGAAATAATAATAAAAATATCGATACAGTACAATGATAAAATGTTGATGTTTTATCACCAATCTGTCGGCCTAGCGTGGTGATTTTAATAGTTAACGTTGGGCTATGAATCAATCAACTATTGAGTGATATAATTAATAAATTATGTCCAGAAGTGGACTCGAATAGGCTGCCTGTATCAGCATGTATCGCAAGCTATATTTAACTAAACTGTAAAGAGCAGCTGTTATTTCGCTGGCTGCCTTTATAATTTTAGGGTTAATGTATCCTCTCCGGGTGAACATGTTTAAGATGTAAGCCATCTTAACGCCTCTTCAAGTTAAAGTTTCCACTACAGTCGTGCCGACGTGATATGTTTCAGCTTAACACGTCTAGTTTTAGTTTTAAGTGCTCTCTGATTTGGATTCTCTTTGCCTCAGTACCGTACGGTTTTAAACGTATAATTCCAAGTGAATTGCGGCTCCACAGTGTAGTAGGCGAAAATTCCCAAAAAGTTAGATTGTTGGTAGTTAACGGGTTGAATTTTTTCACATAGTTTTCAGGTACATACCTATTGCGTTTTGCACATGCGGAAAAGTTTCATTTTTCAGATTTTTTTTGGTTCTCGTTGTTCTGTACCTAATGCAATTTTAATTCAAAAAGCTATTCATTTTGAGAGAATTGCTCTACCTACCCGTGGAAAGCAACCCATTTTTGTATCTCAAAAAACTCAAAAGTAGCTCTTTCAAATATTTCTTGCCAACTAAACTAGCTCCATCGTCTCGAAAACTTCACCGTCATTTTTTACAGTGGCAACACTAATCCGAGGAAGTGCTCAGGTAGGCACAAAGCTTTCATTTCACTCCACAACGACTTACAGTTATTTACGCGCAACCAAATTGGTTTCTCGTAAGTCCAGTTTCATATTTAAGTAGGTTCACCATCCGTTCTAGGTTTCAAGTTATGGCTAAAATAAAGCAAGGGTATTTTGTTAGTGATGGGGATCGAGTTGCTCAAGAAGATGGTCGTCCTGCCTCCTTATGACAGCTTAGTTCGCTTATCGCCGTGATTAGTGCAATGTACAGGATCAACGCGCAAACTGTAACCAGCATGTCGATTCTGTAAGAATCTCATCGTGAAAACTTGCATGTCAGTGTCATCCCACTGATGCTAGAGATTGACCAAGCAAACATTTACAATCATTATCTACTATTAGCTAGGCTATTTTATTTTAAAACGCCACAAAATACTATCTAATGTTTTAAAAACTAAAATATAAGCTTTGAAATTATGTAAAAAAAACCAACAGAATTAGCATAAAAAATATTATTAAAACCTCGATTATGATTGTAAATGTATGCTTGGTCAATCCCTAGTATCAGGTGGGATGACACTGACAGCTCACTCCACGCTCACTTCACTTAAGTTTTCACGGTGAGATGGTTACAGAATCGCACTGTTGTACATGATTTTAGACTAGCAAAGGCAGAACTTTTTTGTCGGTTATCAAAAAAAATGTGCTGTTTCATAGAGAAGTGTAACCGATGAATAATTTCAACGCAGAGGGTCCAGAATCGTGTACTGAACCCGTGGTAGCAGTTTGGGCTGCGATTTTTTTATTTTTCCCGCCAGCCTGTGTTTATTATTTGACTGACTTGTACTACTTGACTGTTCATTCTACCTATGGGTTTTTTGGGAGTCACTTACTTATTGCCAGGTTCTCTCAAAGCTGTGTGGTTTTTTTACGCTAAAGACTACTCAGACACTACCGCTAATCGGCATGGTCATCATTACAAATGATCTGACTATGATTTTGTCTGGACTTTAAAAAAGACTGTGATTTCGAGTTTGTTTCGATGTTTTTTCTCAGATAGGAAACACTGAATGTGTCTAGTTTTATATTATTTTTTGATGTGTTAAAGTTTTTGTTAAAACCAATTTACAGAAATAAATAATTATTATAACATTTTTATTGTGTCTTTGACATATCTTGGGATTCTGGGGTCCCAGACCTTTGGAAGCCTTACGAAGTGCTGAAGCCAGCTTACAGAGGCCTATTAGACGCTTTCAACGAAATGAGGCACCGACCGAAGATTATAGATATAATGCAACGCACTATGCAAGTGCACACAAGGACCACCCGCGATCGGTGCAGGACTGGTTACCTAAAACTATAAAAGGACTGCCTGACCAATGTTTTAAATACATACAGTACACGGAAAAAATGGTAGGGGGTGACTTGCACACTCAATAATATCCTGAGGTGATTGAGAAATTAAGAGATATTCCACGGCTATCAGGAAGTAAGTCAAGATCCCTACCAGCAACTTACCTACTAGAATAGTTGCCTCCTCTGAGCACGTTATAAATAAATTGAAATTAATTTTTACATTTATCACTACTAAAGTTAATTAAAGTTAAAATGAATTTCAATTTCACGTCACGGTCGCGGTCACGGTCGGTTTGGTCGGTAGATATTAAGCAATCGACGGGCTTAAAACATATCAAGAGAATGCGTTATTGTCCCTGTCCACCATAATTTAAATAATCATTCGAGTTTTCTCTAGACTTTAAACCTAACTTAAGGTATGTAAAAAACTATAAACTGTCGATCAAACTATGAAGGATCCCCTGAATCCCGAAATTCGTCGATACCTGGCCACCCTGTCCAGGTTGACGTCGCGTAACGCGAGTAGCTCGTAGTCCGCCATTCGAGACATCGTTAATCAGAATAAGACTTCGCTATTTCAAACGAAAGAAGGATTGTTAAAACTTTTAACGATGCTTTTTATAAAATAAGCTCAAGAAGTTAAAAGGAAATTATGTAATACTTGATAGATTGGTTATTTTTCGTAATGACGAAACTCTAACTGTACTGGGGGAGTTTAATGTAGCCACTAACAGATATTTGATGGAATATCTAGACTCTAGAGATTGTTACTATAGTTAAGGATAAAGTGACCATGCTGACAATGATTGATACAAATTGTATTGGTAAATTGAAGTAGCTCATCTTGCTTGACACTTTTGTTTTGCTGACGATGTCTCCCGACCAGTTTTCACGTTTTATTTCTTTGCATGTATTTGTTGGCGAACATTGACGCGTAATCTGTTACCATGGATACAGGCTAATGACATGATTCTGAAAGTTGAAATTTTTCGAAAGTCGTAAACAAAATAAAAACGCTATTCTATACACGTAGATTTTGCACTTTTCTATGAAACACCTGATTTTTTTTTAATAACGAAGAAGAAGAAGAATTCATGATGTCAGTTTCCACTTCGATGTCCTGCCACACTGACTTCATCACCACGTGCAAGCAAGACTTCATTAATTCGTCTAGTGTCGGAAAACCTTAAAAAAAATAATAGCCTCCCCGACCGATTTCGGTCACGGTGTTGGTTTAATGCTCTAAGGTCACGGTGGCCAATCTCAACGGAGATTAGCCAGATACGCAGGAGATATTATAGTGCACAAGTGTGCGCGCAGACACAGGTGCACTCCCTCTTCCCTCACTCTCATAGTCCGATGGGACGGCAATCCGACACGACCGGAGAAAGATCAGGCGCAACCAACGGCTTTACGTACTTTCCGAGGCACGGGGGTATTAAACCGCCTACTTCCAAACTCCGGACTGTTACCAAGAAATTCCTAATGGAAAAACTCAATAACACTTTGTCCAACCCGGGAATCGAACCCAGGACCCCACGCTCAGCAGTCACGCTTGCAACCACGAGACCAACGGGGCAGTCCTTACAAAAAATATTACATCGGAAAACCTTACTAGAGTGCTAGAGTTAGTACTCTAGTGAGTTACTAGTAGAGTGCGCGCAAAGTAAGTCTGCGCGCGACCGAAATCGGAAAAAATCTGGTCGTTTATATACCAGAAGGCCAATCCTCGTAATTAAAACGTTCAAAATCTAGTCGCAGTCTCATATCGGCGACATACAAATGTCAGAAACTTATCAAAATGTAGGGA
This sequence comes from Globia sparganii, assembly GCA_949316385.1. NCBI lineage: Eukaryota > Metazoa > Arthropoda > Insecta > Lepidoptera > Noctuidae > Globia > Globia sparganii. The sequence continues at coordinate 24,837,368 of OX438659.1, forward strand.
AATTTGAAGTATTTTTGACAGATTGCAACTGAGATGAGACTGTAAACGCTCTTGAAATTACGAGAATTGCCCCTCAGGTGTCAAGAGAGTGTGCTGTGTTCCGTTATTTCTAAAGTAAATAATTACCATCATTATGCCGAAAGTGTTTAAAAGTGCTAGCATGGATATAATCTTTAACTCAAACGTCACGCGCAGACTTATCTTGCGTGCACTCCAGCGAGTCTCCCTCTCGTTTGTCATGATAACTGTACCTCTAGGTATCCCTCATCAAATAATTATCACGACTCAGTTTGTAGATTTTACCAAGCCAACTTTATTTACGTGCGCCGCCTGCTTTACTGTCAACATTAACATTATAATCAACTTTAATTTGATCTCATAATCGTTAGCTTTAATAGCCACTTAACCCCATTCCTACCCGTTAAATTAACAAAAAGTTCATGATCCTAAAATCAAAGACAATTTTGATAATCTTTTAGACACAAATGTTGCACATAATAAGCAAATAAACCCTCTTTACGACAACAACCCTTTTCTAGTGGCAGCTCCAAATTAAGAACACAGTTTTTACAATAATCTGGATGGTTTTCATTTAAAAGCACAATCATCGTGCTGGCTTCACAATCTTAAGCTTTCGGGATCTACAACCTTTATCTATCAGTCAATAAGGTTTAAAATCATGTGCCGTGTGTGTTTCGTTGTGTGGTAGGTTTGCAAATGAGATGGGCAAGGGTGTAGTAATAAGATCAAATTAAAATTTCCGCGTCCGTAAAACGCATGTGTGCTTTATTTAGGCTGGTAATGCTCCCTCGTTTGTAATTTCCTATATAGGAACGCTGTAGGAAGTTATTTTGATGGATTCCCTATTGAATTTTGAGTAGCTACATGAGGCTCTAAGTGTGGTAAAATTTAATAAGGAGGCGACGTAATTTCGGGAAAATGTAAGCTTTTAAAGATTTTTCATGTCATGAACACGGAACGAACACATCAGCTATCGAGGAAACAAGATAATGTACTTTTTGCAAATGTAAATAACTTTTTTACGAACAAAAATTCCTTCCATTCACCCGAAAAACTGGAAGCGCAAATAATACTTAAGTCCTGTCATGACATTGAGTAGAATTGCGGCGTCCAATCTAGCGGTACGTGATCTAATTAGGTAGCAAAGGCCTGTATAAACAGGCGCTGTTAAGTTAACCACAGATAATGCCGGGAATTTGATGCTGCTGCGGTTGCCAGCGTTAGACAGAGTTATTATTGAAAGCTTGGATTAATTGAAGGTACAAGTAGATAGAACTTCATAATGTTACTGATTGATTGTTGTTGTACTTTTTTACATCCTTCACCTCACACATCAGGTCCAATGGAACACACACAACATGACATGACATTTTTGCTGAACCTGGCCTTTTTGGCGCAGTTGTGAGGCACACATTCCTGCTAATATCTTACATCGGACTTTACATTTTTTTATCTGATGTATGTCTTTGGTGTACTGTGTGCCTTTTAGACTGTGCTAAACAAATGTATTTTCTTTCTTTATGTTTACCAATCGAAGGCTTACGAGTATTACGCCAGGGAAATGTGGGTGAGAAATTGCTAAAACTGAAAGCTACACTTTTACTTTACTCAATGACAATACAAATACAGGGAATAAAGGCAAGATACTCAGCACATATATAGTTTGAAACACTGCTAAACATGATCAGACTGTTGAGTTCCAAGTTGTACCAGAATATTTGCTCATTACGCCTTCTCTAGCTTCCAATATTTTTCAAAACTATTCCTATTGGTTCCTACTAGTGGTTGGCAAACCACTATGGCTTTGAAACTAGAATGTGGGATACTTCAATCCTCATCATAATTATATCAGTCTCAATAATTAACGAATATATATCGACTATTAACAAGTATCTGACAATCAGGATAAGGTAAGACCGATTCTCGGTCATTTCAACCGTCTCAACATGTTTGCCTACAACTAATTACCTACTAATTACACGCCCTAAAGCACCAAACGACCACATTATCACCATCATCAGGCACTTGGATGTCATCCAATATCGTCCAATATCGCACGCTATGGTTCATAATACTATCTCAACCGCTGCCAATCGCACGCTGCACGGAACTTAACACATGACTTATGTGATTAGGTACGTGATGTATATTGTGGCATTCCATGAAGATGGCTGACAATTATTATGTATCCTTAGTAGGGTATTCTCAGAATACTTGTTCAATAAGGAAAGCAATAAGGATTAGCGTTTTCCGACTAATTCCGGGCGTGGGTATAGTGAAAGCTGACTAGGAGATACAATTGAAGGGATAATGATGCTGTCTGATAACTGCGTATACTACGATCACCAATGATGTGTGAAATATGATGATTTATGTGATATTATCTCTTAAATCGTTCGATTTTATCTCTAGTGATAAGGAGGTCTCATCCGTACCTAATCATCATCTGTGTAGTTCCAAGTATGTTCCGGTCGGCTTTCGGATGCAGCTGAATACCAGAAGGTTAGGGTTTCATCCGTATCACTACAAGGAAACACATGTTAGGATTTTAATTCTTTGATCCGATTATCTTTAACACAGTCTAGTTATTTCCGATTTCTGATTCCAACAAAAACCTACCTAAACAGGAAAACCAGTTCCTCTTCCAATCACCATAAAATACACCACCAGCAATAGCCACATAAAGCTGTCTGCACACTATCGCGCAATCTCGCCAGATTTAGAGGCGCCCCCTGGCGGTTGGCACGCCACTCACGTCGCGTCCTAATTAAAGATGGCGCTGGCTAAACAACTGGCGGAGAAGGGTTATAGGTGTATGGTGAGGTACAAGGGGGTTTTGTTTTGAATAAAGTTGTGCTTAGGAAGTGCTGGTTGGTTTGTTTGGTTCTCCAGATCCCGGTTTGAATCAGAGTAAAATATAAAAATAAACAAAAGCGACAGCGGCATTCATCAGCCTGAAAAAATATTTTGTTTATAGTTTGTCATGTGGTATTCACCAATCCGCACTGGGCCTGTGTGGTAGATTATGGCCCACTTTCACTTACAGCAGAGAGGATCAGTGTCCCAGCAGTAGGAATGTTATAGGCTGATTATGCTATAGTTTGCTACTGTAAATAATTTCTGACTGGTCTGTCACCGGCCATTTTTGCCAAACTAAGAGATGAAACTACTACTACTACTATGAAAGCGAATCGTTACACAAAAGAAATTAATATCGTCAAAGGATATGAGAATAATAGGCTTTCTAACCAAACATAATATCGCTCATAAAACTACGTTCTGCACAAAGAAACACAAACAGCCCCCATTATAAGTTTATTTTATTTAAATCTCGATACAAAACAAACGCACATCTAAAGCAAAAAATGTTTTTAACTGTGTTAGGCAGTGGACAGATAAGCTAGAAAGCTGTCAAACTGACACATTTTAACTCTTAAACTGTCAAATTGTCAGAGCAAATGGTAACGTCAAGCCGTTTACTTTATTTTCATTTCATTACATTTGCAATTGTTAAAATGTTTGTTAATCTAATCAAAATCTCAAGGGTTGTTGATATTAGAAGATTGCTCTCAGAAGAGAGACTGATTTATTATCAACTATGTAGGTTCTTAAACATGCTTACATTCGCGTCTTTGTACGAAAAAATCTGTTCAACTGAGAAAGTATAGCTTGTGTGGTTGATTAGTGTATGTTTTAGTGGATAACGACCGTTGTAGCGCACTTCGGTATCTGATTGCTATTCAAAACGCAAATTAGGCTAATGAAGACCAAAATAATGATCGGAATTAATGGTCTCTGTTTAATACTGAGAATTATTTGAAGTGCTTTAGAGATAATTCTAGTCGAGAGGCATGCGTACCCAGCGTCTCAAGTCTGGCCTCACCCTAACCTAACAGCATCAACATTAAAACGTATGTTGAACTCCCGTCTGCGACATGGGTCTAATGAAACACAAGTGGGACTGCGCTGCAGCTTCAAAGTCGCGACTAGTCACCACTAATAGTATGCAAATAGCTGCTAAATGGTTTTTTCCCGTATCTCTTTAATATGCCGGGCGCTCGTTTATGGCATTTCCATTTTAATTTCGGCGAGTTTAAGCCCCGCGCGCACTGCGGTGGTTTCGCTATTATGACTGTGTGTGTAAATATTCATCTTTCAAGAATTTTGGGAGACATTTTTAAGATGCGTGGGTTTTGGGTTGACTCCTTTTGTTTTGGAATTGTTGAGATTTTTTAAAATCTTAATGTTTACAAAGCTAAAATAAATAAAGTGACAGGTTATCTTTTTAATCATAATTTATTTGATCATTGAAAGTATTCCAGGAGGATTCGGATAGTGGCCGCCGAAGGGGACAGACGTGTCGTGTCTTGACCCGCCTTTGTTTTTACTTGATGCAATGTGCACAACACGTGGCTGACTCTGAGCTTGAAACTCGAACGGGGTTTCGCTTGCTGTGTTTTTGTGGGTGCAAATTAAAACACCTTAAAACGGTGGTAAAGTGGCATACGTGTGTACCTGATATACAAGCCTGAGGTCTAGGCCTTCCGGCCGAGAATATCGACGACGTGGATTTGGTGAGATCTTTCCATTATATATTTCAGGGACCTCCGATAGAGGCTTGGAGGCTGTATAAAACTGCGTTTTGCGTTGTTAATTTGGACTTTTGACGCCACGCGTGAATTTAACATCATTGTAAGCTATAAATAGGCTTTAAGGAAATGTCTTCATATTATATTTAGGAGCGAAGGACAAAATAATACACTCTATTATTTTAACCTGAAATACGGTATCGCTCTAGAATTAGTACTTCACGCTTTTCTTAATTTAACATTGTACTAAATTATCAAAACTGCCTTGAACAAGCTACCTATTTCCTAGCTTGTAAAATTTGTAAACCGCGCGCAAAATTGGACCGAAAGGGTAAAAAAAAAAAGGTTAAGTAACAAAAAATAGCGAAGCTCATAAATTTCAAGCGTTAAGCTCCCCTGTCAGCTATAGTGGTTCACAAACCCAAAGCTACACAACACATGTGTGCAGAGCAGGTCTTGTAATACCATAAAAACAAAAAGTTTTTTTCTTTTAAAATGGGCACAATTGTGCGTATGACAAAAGACGGAAACTGCCTATTCAGGGCCATAGCACATCAAATAAATAATGTAATGGGTTTAACTTTCGACCACGTGTCTGTCCGTCAGGATCTTGCTTCATATGTTTTAGAGCATCGAGATGACGAAAGAATTCGCTTAGCCCTTCTAAATAATGTACAAGAAATTCTTCCTAACAGCATTCTCTCCCAGGAACAAAGAATAACAAAATACATAACACAGCAGTTTAACAAGACGTTCTGGGGAGGAGAGGATATCTTAATCGCCGCAGCCGAGTTCTATCTTGTAAATTTGCACGTGCACACGAATACAAGACACAACCTAGTGTATTCACCTACCGGCGAACCAGTACCCGGCAACATACACATCCTCTACAAGGACCAGCACTACGATAGCTGGGTCATGACCGACGACAAACACTATAACAGCAACCCGATAGATATAATGAAAAAATCGAACAATGTCACAACAACACTATATAATAAGCCTTTAATTAACCAGTACAACACACGTGAAGAGAAAGGTCAACTCACGAAATCCCAGTCTCAAACGAACAGCCCTCAATTAGCTAGCTCATTAACACAATATGAACAACAAGCACCAATGTGTACACCGTTATCAGAAGTAGTCGCAGATGTCACTGGGTTCACAATACTTAGAAACCAACCGTCTACCTCAATAAAGTACACTTGCCTAGACTTGCGTATTGCAACTTGGAACGTCCGCGGGGCCTCAAAACCGACCAAAAAAGATAAAATTGACGCTGAACTTTCAATTAGGGGCATTCATGTAGCCTGCTTACAAGAAACAGGTATGAACTCAGGAGCATACAACTCTACACACTACGAATGGCACCTCTATGGAACCTCAGGTAAAACACATCGGGGACTTGCAATTCTAATCAGAAAAGATGCTCAAAATGAATTAGTTAACAGAAAAAAGGATACAGACGCGATGTCAGCTACTCTTCAAGTTAACAGGGAAAATGACAAGCCTGCTCATCTGTATATAATCAATTCTCACATAAACTGTTGTACATCTATAGCAAACAGATCCTTCACAGGCTTATTAAACTTGATCAGACAAAAACCAAGGAAATGTACTTTAATAATTCTTGGCGACTTTAACGCACATATTGGTCGACATGATACACAAAGTTTCCAACGCAAAGGGCTGATCCAACAAAACCTACACCATGACTTATCTAACTACAACGGGGAAATGTTAATGGATATAGCCAACAGGGAAAAACTGCAAATAGAAACGACAAAAGCGAGATCATCGTGCAGGATAACGTGGTCAAAGGGCATTCAGAAATCCCAACTGGATCACATTATAACGCCACATGCATCAGAAAAACTTTTTGATTTTATTAAAGGCGAATGGGCCGCTAGGGGCACATCCGACCATAAAATAATCTGGGGTCTAATAAGAACAAATCGAATTTCAAACAAGAAAGAAAGCACCAAACACATTATTACACAAAGACAACAGCAAGCCGCGAAGGAAACAACAATTGCGGCCAAGGATTTTAACTATAAACAATGCTATTATGCCGCTCTCAATAGTAAATTCACAAAAACAAAATACCAAGATTGCATAACAAAAAAACTAAAAGATAAAGGGATCAACTCAACGGACAAACTCATCGAAATACCCTGGAATACCATAACGGAAGTATTAAAATCGGCTGCTCAGGAAACTCTTATTTTTCAGCCAGTTCTCTCCAGAGATCATCGACTAGCTCTTGCTAACCTACAAAAGGCTAAATTCCTACAAAGCAGGCAACCAGATAATCCAAATAGGCACAACCGAGTAAAAGAATGTCAGGCAACACTTCAAAAGGTTAAATATCAGGAAGAGCAAAAAGCATGCAGGGCCTGCCTCAATGGATTGGGGAAAAAACACCCTGCAAAACGCATGCAGATGCTATACTTTTTTTACAGCAGGAACAAACTTCAAACAAAACGTCGAAAAAGATCTACTTATATACCAATGACCAAATGGGAGCAAATTTTAAAAAAATCCGAGGGCCATCTTATACCAACAGTTAATATAAAAAAGCCGATAACCGAAGTACAGGGTGAGGGACCTATTACGGACGACGTAATGGCAATCATTAATAAAATGCGGAACGGGACAGCCCCCGGAACGGACCAAGTGGTAATCGAATTATACAAAGCAATGCCCCAAATATTACAAGAAGCCGTCACCAAACACATGAACAAAGCCTGGACACTGAACGAAGCACCTGACACATGGTTGGAGACCGTACAGGTACCAATTCCAAAAAACAATAGCCCTAAAAATGAGAATGAATATCGCCGCATATCGGTTTGCAATACGGGTTACAGAATTTACGCCTCCTACGTATTAAAAAAACTAGATGAGATAATAACGGAGTTGGGCAACTACCAAGCGGCCTTTTTAAACAATAGATCAACAGACGACCATATATTCACGCTTAAAAGGGTCTTAGACGAAGAATGGCGTGCAGGTAAAAGAATTTATGTACTCGCCCTCGACATTGAAAAGGCATTTGACAACGTCGACCTCAATGCACTAAGAGATATCTTATTACAACGAACCAACAAATCGCTAACCAACAGGATAATCAAGGTATGCATGAATGAACGAACATGCATCAAATGGTGTGGCCAGCAAAGCAGTTGGATTATTAAAGGAAAGGGAGTCAAACAAGGTTGCCCTCTGTCCCCTCGCCTGTTTACACTGGTCATCGACGAAGTCCTTAGAACCCTCGACGAAGAAACACAATTAATAAAACTTGACCAGGATCGCGAAATCTCACTCCCTCTAGTATTATCATTTGCGGATGACCTTATCTTTATTACAGATGACCTAGAAGGATTAGAAGGTATCATATACCATATTAAACCCCTACTAAACAGTGTAGGCCTCCAAATAAACGAAACAAAAACAAAAATACTAATTAGGGACCCCAAAGCTACACAGATAACGACCCACGTGACCCTTAATGAAATAAGTATACCAACATGTGAAGCAGTTAAATACCTAGGTACATACATAACATCTACATTAAGTAGAAAAAGCACTATAAAAAAACGTTGCGAACAGGCCATGAAAAACGCCAAATCGTTACTACCATTCATAAATAATTCAAATATGGACTGGAAATTAGCCAGACTCATGTATCGAATGGTGATCGTACCGTGCATGATACACGGTTTGAAAGTTTCGGCACTTACTAAAGCTAACAGATCAAGACTCAGAAAATATGAGCGAGTTATCATGAGGGACTTGATTAACCACTCTAGAAATAAACCAAGACAAAAGAAAATGCATGAAATATTAGACGGAAAAACAGTAACCAAACGCATCAAGAACCATAGGATGTGCTACCTCGCACATGTCTACAGGCGTCGCAAACCACACCTGCTACATGCAGCAATGCAATACAAAGCCAAATCCAAGAAGGTCGGCCGACCTATTTACACATGGAACGACAATTTAAATCAGGACATGAAGTACTTCGACAAGGGAATCAATTTCTGGATGGATACAGCGGAAGACAAAAGTAAGATCAAGATCGCTGCTAGTGAGATTTACAATAAACGGGAAACGGATAGTAGCGAAACTTCCGAAGATGACATCGATAACAGCAACATCTAACACAATACAACAGAACAATGACATACAAAAGAACCGAGAAAGCAGTAACACTCCGCCAATAGACTCGCCGATGAAGCTCGACCTGAACCAGCCTGGCGGCAAGGTCGTTAGAAGATGCCCATCCATAGATAATAATTACCCATCTCTCCACTAGTCCAATGCTTGCTCTAGGATGCATATCCGGTAGGCTCTTAAATCCTTCCCTATCCTACGGGCACGTCCTCCTTACCAATTACCGCGCCCCCCGGTCTATTCCTTGATATGCAATGGCCGCTGTAGCACCATGATCATGAGGCTACAGAAGCTAGTGCGAATCTTGGGGTTTATTCGATTAATCGAGTCTGGTTTAACCACGCTGGGATCGGTGCAATTCATTCATTCATTCATTCATTGAAAGTATTCCAGGAATTTGTAATAATGTAGTACGAACTTAAATCCAAATAATCTAATATTGTAGATATAGGTTATTATCACGAAGTAAATAAACAGGTTCTTCTCATAATAAGAGTAGAATGTTGAGTTTTTTTTTTTGAAGATTTTCCCGTAGTTTATTTGGACTTAAAAAAAAATTTGGCGCAGGAGAAATTAGTAGAAAAGTGTGCCTCACAGCTGAGGCACACTTTTCTACTAATTTCTTACATCGGACTTTACTCTTTTTTATTTGTTTTTATCTGAAGTATGTCTCTGGTGTACTGTGTGTCTTTTAGTCTGTGCTAAATAAATGTATTTTCTTTCTGCTTTTTTTTCTTTATATTTGATTTGATCAGTTTTACCACAGCATACGGCAATCTTATCTATAATTAAGCAATCAAACCGAGGGAGCGCATGCCAGACCAGAGACCACAACGTGATCATTATTTCAATTAATGATATTTGATAGATCCAATACTAATGTTTTAAAGTATCAGATTAATATTGAGAGCAATAGATAGTTATTTATCGTTAATGCTTATTTAAATATTTATTTTATCAAATTTTTTAAGTAGGTAAACTAATTTAGTTCTCACTATTTTGTAAATATTTAACAGTGAGAAATACGCTGGCCTATTTTTGTTTATTTTTTATTTCTGTTTTGTTCATGGCCCGACTATGATTTTCAATCTAAATTCCAGTTTTTATTATGTTATTAAAATATCTATCTTTAGGTTTCGTCTAAAGCCCATTGTTCTTTGACTGTTCTGTTTATAATAATAAGTGACCACCTTAACCACATAGATATTTTTTCCACATAACTTCAAAAATTCAAGCGCCGAGTCCATAAAAAGTAACCAACACAATCGACTGTATTTTTTTTTCTTTCTTCATTTTTTATTTTCTTTTTCCTTTTCATGATTTCTAAAACTACCTGTTAGTGCTGTAAGCGTTACTTCTGCACAATTATTGCAATTTTATTGTATGTTATAATTTAGTTTTTTGCATGCTGTGTCTGTCGCATCATATTGTACACTATGCTTGTACATTGCTTGTATTTTAAGGATACACAGTGTAACAATTGTAGATAGGCAATAAATAAATAACCATTCGTTACACACCAGTGTGCAAGAGTCCCTAATAACATTTTTTGAGTCCTGCGTCACGAGAAAATTATTATTGGTTCGGGGCTTTTAAGCCGGGCTCAGGCGCACTCCAATAAAAAAAATATAGGTGTAATATCCAACTGAATGACTTTACTCTATCCCATGTAATCTAGACTTACAGAGTGCTAGGTGGAGAAGGTCTTATTAGGCATTCCAGTGAGTGCTTATTTTGACTGGAGAAATGCTTCGCTTTGAGAGAGCGTAATGGAAGTATAGGTAGTTATTGCGTACAAAATGCTTGAAGCCGTTTGCTCGAGGAAACAACAACCCTGCACTTATCCACTTGTTTGATTTATTTACATTATCTGTAACAGAACACAACATCACGCTTGTAATCCTCGAAGGGTTGGCAGAAGTGTAACGTATACTGCATTATTTCTGATGTTTATTTATACAACGTCTAACGTTAAATGCGCAAAACATGAAAATAGTTTGTTCATAACTGACTACTGAATCGATTTCAGTAATTTTTAATATAGGTTTTTTTTTTCAAAAATTATATGTATTTTGCCATACTATCCGCCGATTGAGCCAAAGAAAATTAAGTCTTATTTTAAGGCAATAAGACTCAACTTTGAATGCATAAACTAATGCTAGGATCAACACGATTTTCTTAATAAAAATAGTAAGCTTTAAAAAAAATAGTTTTGGTCATTGTATTGTGCTTTTTACTCAATGATCTAATTGGGGTGTATGAGGTTTTGTGCATTTAACGTTACACGTGGTAGACATATGTAATTTAAAGTTGATTAAAAAATGTATTAGGTATTGGAATTTGTGGAAAATTTAAATGAAAAATAGTCGAAAGTACACAAAAACTTATTTTATTATCAATCAATAAAAAATCAATGGTTCAAAAACATATAACAAGATAAAACAATCACATAAAGTAACAGTACCTAGCAGAGGCAGCGTAAGGCGTGGGCGACGTGGGCCACCGCCTACGGCCTCGCGGTCCAAGGGGTCTCGCGCTTTTAACGCCCGCGAATGTAAATAATTACTCATCTAGCAATAATAATAAAAACACCGGCTAGCAAGTATCTGGCAATACTAACCTACCACATTCGTTTTTTTTAAAATGTAGGTACACTGTGAAAATTACATAAGTAGTACTTTTTACTATGCAAACATAGTTAAAAAGTTTTTCTTTTAAAAAGTACCAAGTATACTTGGTAACATTACTAAGTTATTTTAACACGATTCTTGAGTCCATTTCATATTTATTCAATGTGGACATGTAGGTATAGCATGAATCAAGCCACGCAGTAAAATCCTCACTTGTAAAATTAACTACCCCTTTTCACCCCGTTATGGGTAGATTTTTGAAAAACCCTGATACACGTTATTCTTTATTTGTAAGTATAAATTATACTGAGTTTCGAGTTAATTGGACTGCGCGTTAAAATTCTTCCATACAAATTTTGACACCCTCCAACCCCCCTTTCAGGGGTATTTTAGAAAAACAAAAATGCCAATTTTCATAATTTACTTAGATAAGTATTCGTGCCAAGTTTCAAGTTTATTAACTCAAGGAATAAGATTTTCCATACAAACTTTCATCCCCTATATAACTCCCATAGGGGTTGATTTCGAAAAATCCTTATTCCTTGTCTGCATTATAAAGGGAACCTCTGTGCAAAACTTCAGCTTTCTAGGTCCAAAGGTTTGGGCTGGGCGGCGATGAGTCAGTCAGTCAGTCAGGACTTCTCTTTTTATTTATACTGGCTGTCCCTGGAAGTACGGATCAAATCGAATAGGGGCGTGGGCAAGGTCATTTCCAAACTTTTTGATCCTGAGAATGATTGATGATTGAGAATTATTTTACGGTTCAAAAGTTGTGACCAATTTTTTTTCAATCGTTTCGCATAGTGCTCAAAGAAAAAAAATCATTAAAAAAAACTATCAGGGCTGTCTAAAAACTTAAATTGACAGTTCCTGGTAGTTTTTTTTAATGATTTTGTTCTTTGAGCACTATGCAAAGTGATTGAAAATAACAAAAGTTGGTCATGACTTTTGAACAGTAAAAAAAATCACCAACATTCTCAGGATCAAAAAGTTTGGAAATGACTTTGCCCACGCCCTATTTGATTTGATACATACTTCCACACACACACACACCCTGTATAGATAGATAATCTGGATAACTGGATTACGGCACAGTTATTATGGAGTTCAGTAAGGCTAGAAGCAGAAAATTTCTGTTTCATTAATTGCTTACTGTTAGGTCAGGTATACTTACTTAATACTGTAAAATAATTACACAGGAGAATTTTGCATTTTTATGAATAAAATAAATTTCAGTATCAAAATAAAATTCTCTCAACAAAATCCGTCCTCTTGCGTCATCCATCAGGGGGCCTCGCAGAATGTAGCCCACATCAAATTTAAGTCTTGCTTCGCCACTGGTACCTAGTTGGGATCGAACTCGCGACCAGAGACTTGCGGGACCAACCTCGAATCGTCTTATGCTACTATTAACTTCGTTGACCATAGATTAAAATAGTGAATCTTATATTTGTATTCCATTAATATGGCTAAAAGTTATCTCATAGATCTTAATATTATATTTATTTAAATTAGTAGTCATGTGTTCAGTTTTCTACTAACTGTACTTTGGCTGACGAATTGAATAAAACTGAGTAATCAACGAAACTGGCAAATTAAATAATCTGACGACTGAGGGAAACTGACCAGTGATACGCGGACTCCATGATTGATTGAATGCGTAGCTCCTTGAAAGCGTGATCATTCATCATTTCAAAGGTTAAAATACGTATTCTATCATCAATACTCTAACATTTTGTGTCGACTTTTAATATCGAATCGTTGAGCTCCTCAAGTTCTGAGTTGAGCTGCACGATTTTGACAAATACGTGCACTGACTGGACAGGTCCGCTCAATCTGTGTGGTTCTTTCCTCAAAAGACCATTTCAGACACCAATCTACATGGTCTTCACATGATTTGACCAAGATTTTGTCTGGACTTGAAAAGAGACTGTGACCTCTGAGTTTGTTTCGGCCTTTCTTCTCAGAATAGTCAGTTAGGAAAAGCCGATCTCATCTAGTTAAAAAAAAAAAAATAATATTGACGTGTAAAAGTGTTTGTACAAACCTACTTACAGAAATAAATCATTTATCATTTATCATTAAATCCCGCGGTAAACCGAAGAAGAATAAAAATTTGAAATCAAATCAATATTGCTCATCCCCCATACTTAGTAAATAGCGTGACAATTTATACCCTATAGATTGAACAGACCAGAGTATAAGGAATATTTATCAAAAAAAAAAAAAAACAACAAAATGATTCTTCGTGCATGTGGTGTTAACCTTTAATTAATTGTTGCACTTTTAAATGTTACCCTAGTAATTAAGTTAGATATGTATGTGTAAACAATTGTTGGTTAACCTAAATAAATAAATAAATAAATGTATGCGTTACATACATTCAGACAAACAGACAAAAGTTCTAAAAACTATATTTTTGGCATCACTATCGTTCCTAATCCCCATAACAGTTACTTTTTTTGCTACGATTTCATTAGATATATGAGGTTCAAAAAATACCAACTATAGCGCAAAAAATAACACGACCATCCCACAGGTACCTACATAAAATATCCCCAAAACTTATTAAATCACTTTTCATGTCGCTTAATTGTAAAGGATTTGCCGACGACCACCTCTCTGGGGCAACATAATGAGTTTCACTCTGTAATTGTACTCGAACTCGCCCCTATAGATGAAACAACTGCTTACAACCCTTTCAGGGGCGAATTTCAAAGGTTTCTGAACCAACCTCACCCCGATTAAATTGCGTCAAATATTGCGGGGATATTTTTTGTTGGTTATTTAGTTAAGGGATATTTAATTTGCTTAGCGTTAAAGCTTTTTGTAATTAGTTAATTGGTGTTTGGTGTAATTTGATTTCTGTAAAGTTTTTAGAAGACTTGTCAACAATTTTTTCAGAAAGGAGTTTTCTCTTCTTAGTCTGCATGGAGTCAGTCACGTATCGTAACATTGCCTTCCTAGAACTACTGCTAGCATAGAAATAATTATTAATTGTCATTAACTTTGGAGTTGGTGGTAGTATATATAATAGTTATATAGTTTGATGACTTTTCAATAAACTTGTTGCTCATTCTGAAGCCGCAGTCCCAACCGAACAATATTAATTACCTAAATTGTTAGCTAAGATCACTGGTGCCTACATACATTACACATACGGCAAATAATATGTAAATAAGTTTTCCTATGAACTCCGTATACCTTGTACTAACATTAAGTAATAATAAAATAATATAGGTATATAAAAATATAAATAATAATAGAATACATATAATAAATGTAGGTATATATCTAATTTCTATATTTATGTCTGTAATTTATAAGTTGTACATAATAAAGAGTATTCTATTCTATTCTAAGTACTTTGTCAGCTTCCCGTACCTTCTGAAAAGGGAATGATTACTGAGGGTCTGAGAAGCCTCAGACATAATGTGAACTTGACAGACGGGTCAAACACCAATCACTTATTGTTATCGTTGAGGTTAATGGAAATATTTATTTTCAACGATACCTATGACAGATTCTTTTCCAATTACGTTTTTATGAGTTTTTGTAAGGCTGAGCTAGGTTAATAGGATTTAGATTAGGACATAATATATTTTATTGTGATCACTAAAACGGCTCGCGGATGTAATAGATACTTACCTACTTACCGTAAATAATCTGTGAGCCAAATCTGCGGTTGGCGTATCTTGCCCGTTCTTTTCTATAGGAACCTACAAGCTACGGAATGGGCAACTAGTTTCATTTTCAAAAGTGCCGGTAATTGGAAAAATTTAAATAAATGATTTGAGTTTGAGTTTGAGTTAAGTCTGTAAATACCTCAAATAGCTCTATCCTACTTAATATTATAAATGCGAAAGTTTGTGAGGATGGATGTTTGTTACTCTTTCACGCAAAAACTACTGAACAGATTTTGATGAAACTTTACAGTAATATACACACATCAAAAGTGTCTAGGGATCAACATATATTTTTGCAATAACTTTTCTCCTGATTGATATTAATTAAAATTTTCTTTAAGGATTCATCAAATAAAGTGTTTTCGTTTGTCACAGTAACGATAAACCAAGTCACCTTTGCATTAATAAAGAAATTTGCCATTTTCCTAATAAAGGGATTTTTGACATTTGAACCACTAACACAAAAGTTCGAAAAAAAGACTGAAATAACAGTTTTCTCTAAAATTTTATTGGGTAACTTAAACAATTAATAATCCGTGTTTCTACCGCGAACACTAACAACACAAGAACATCGGTTTGGCATACTCAAAATGAGTTCATCCAAATCACGCTGTGGAATGGCCGCCCATGTTCGTTGCAACAACAAAAAAAGGTCTTCTTGCGACTGGATACCCTCCATATTCGGCAGAGCTCTTCTCTGTAGCATATCCCATGCATGCTCAATCGGGTTCAAGTCTGGCGACTGAGCAGGCCAGGGCAGGACATTGATGTTAGCTGCGGCGAGAGTCTGTCTTACAACTCTTGCGGTGTGCGGTCGTGCATTATCATGCATTAACTGAAATAAGGGACCGATTTGCACTTGTAGAGGAACGATGACGTCTGATACAATCGTCTCAGCATAAATTTGAGCGTTGAGGTTGCCTCTGATCCAAAACAACTCAGTTCTTCCGCCGATCCAAATACCCGCCCATACCATGATGGTTCCACCACTATAAGGATGGACTTCCTGGCAGGATTTTAATCGCTGTTGGCGTCCAGGGGTTCTCCAGTGTCGTATACGTCTTGTATCCGGTCTCATACCAAAACGAGACTCATCAGAAAAGCACACGAAACGCCATTGTTCTTCTGCCCAATTTCTGTGTTCAAGAGCCCATTGATATCGAATCCTACGATTGTGCATTGCTATAGGTGGTACCCGTAGCGGTCTTCGGGAATGAAGGTTCACTTCATGCAAGCGGTTTCTGACTGTTTGGTCGCTAATTAAGTTCCCTGAAGAGTGATGAAGCCTCACGGCTAACATCATGGCGGTTATTGTTGGAGCTCTTCGAGTTAAGATTTGAATGTATCGGTCTTGTCTCCGTGTGGTGCAGCGATACCGTCCTCCATGGCGCTCAGCCACGGTACCAGTGCTTCGGTAACGTGTCCAAAGTCGACTGATAACACTCTGACTTGTATTCAGAGCTAAAGCCACAGTACGTTGCCGGGAACCAGCTTCTATCATTCCCACGGCTCTGAGCATTTCTTCCCTGCTTAAATGACGTCGCCGCTCCATAATAACGTTGGTTTTAATCAGTAGTAGGGAAACAGTAGCACTAATAATGTCTTCAATGCGTTGTATGTTTTTATAGAGAAAATATTGACAGCTGATTTTCATCTTTTACTCGAATTTGATTCACAGTTCCTGATTCAAATTATGAAATGCACCAAAAAGGATCCATATAAATTTATAAAATCATAAATTTATTACAAAGCCACATCTCAATCTCAAGAAATCCGCATAAAAATGCTTGATCCCTAGACACTTTTGATGTGTGTAGTTTATACATCAGAATAACACATAGGATACTTTTTATCCCGATATTCCCACGGGATCAAAACTTACGCGGGTGAAACCGCGGGGCGCAGCTAGTAATCTATCAGAACAAAACTCAAAACTTAAGGCAATTGTTACTGATAGGCCTAAAAGCTATTAAGATGTAGTTTCAAGCAAGTATGGCCGCCCAAAATAACTCTATGTTTCTTCACAAAATGTTCAAGCAACAGTTCCTCACAAGAATGCGGCATTACTTCTCAATAATTATATCCCGAAGCGAGTCTGTTCAACAAAGAATGCAGCGTCTCCTACAATAATTACACCTGCAATACACTCTATAACAGAGCTTTGCTGACTTAATATGACATGAAGTAGGCAGATACAGAAGGTTCACTAAATTTATTGTCATTAAAAACTCTCGAGATGGGAGGAAGCGTTTTCTAAATCAAAGAGTTTAGTACTGGCTTATTGAACATGGTCGTAACTTATAAATAATCACCAATATTGCTTTTTATTTTAGATAAAACACAGTTAAAGTTGACAAAAACATATTTTCAAGTAATAATATAAATGTTTGCGCTAATTTCAGGTGCAGTTAACGTAGTCAAATGCAAGTTTTGCTTTTTTTTTGTAAGCTCACACAAAGAAAACTAGTGTCATTTAAGATTGTACGGAGCGATCCTTCTGTACCTCGATAATCTGTGTTATCACAACTCATTCCTTTACGCCGTAGAATAACTTGGATTTTTTCGCTCGAGGTGTGATAAATTCACTGCTGGCAACACTGATATTACCACTGTGTGTGAATTTACTGCGGTTGATGTTACCGCGGTGTTCAGATTTAATAAAGCTATCATACGAGTGAGTTAGGATTCAATGGAGAAAATGGTTTCTTTGGAACGAAGGGATTATGGTGGCTTTAAGACGTTTTGTATTGATTGTTACACAAAGGATACTTGGGTAGTCAGACCGGATTTTTGGTACGTATTTACAGAACATTCCTGAAGTTCAGTTTGATCGTCAATCAGTCGATTATTGTATACGGAATGATTTTCCAATCGACAGATATTTTTTATACGTAGAATAAAATTGACGTCTGATAAATTTTCTAAGGAAGAACTGTCAAAAATTCAAAATGATTATAAGTATAGAATCAGTACTGAGTATTATTCTTATTTCAGAACGGTAATCAATCTATAAGCAGCTGAAGCGATACTCAAATCGAGTCTCTAGCAGAGATATCTGTGCATCAGGCTGTTTTTTTTACGATTTATTTTATTTACTTACTATGTTCTGATCTTCACAGGATTAAAAATATTAAAATGTACCATAAGAACCCAAATATTTAGGAAATTGTCGTTATTTTTGTTAGCCCCGAATAGTAACAATCCTACATTTATTGAAGTTAAGCTGTTTTAAGTCATTTTGCATTATTTCATTCCACCAATTTTATCAGTCGTAACTTAGACAAACATAAGTCAACAATTTCATTGGAAAAATTTAATTTGAATAAAATAATTGAATAAGGTTATTTCTTTGTGTTTGCGGTTATAGCAATGAAAATAATAAGCTCCAATAGGTAATTGGAGTAAACAAGAAAATATATTTATCTCTGAATGTATATCTATCTACTTACTAAAATAAACTGACCAAATGAATGTTGAAAGCAGTAGCCGATAATAGCTATGTATTTTCATGTCCTTTATGCTTGTTAACATGAATTTTTTCTTTTAGAAATGTATTTAGGTACTTGTGTCTACCTCTTTCATATTACTTTCTATTGCTTTTGCAATAGGGTTTCAGTGTCTTTTAATAACAATTATAATTACTTGTTTACAGGTGCAAGTTTGAATGCTGCTAATGACACCATTATTACCTAGCACCAATAGATACTATTCAACCTCGCAAAGATGGCGAGTATGGCGACGGAGGAGATCATGCTACGTGTAAAAGATGAAGGCTGAGAGTGATAGATTGGGGTAGCTTGATGTGCTGGCCTCTGTACATAAATTGTATTTCAAATCTTCACAGTAAAAGAGGCACTTTCAAAATAATTTGAGTTTTTTTTTTCACAGAAACATGATTGTGTAGTTAATGTTCTGGGAATTTAAAATATTAATATCTTTTTCATTAAAATCTATGCTAATCCAAGGATTCTCAGAAAAGGATCCGCCATTACGTCCAACAAAGGTTCTAGGACATTCGATAGGTTTTTGCGATAGAATCGGATCCGATCCGCTTCATCCCATTGTTAGAGCTCTGCTTACGACAGGTTATGGTTGGTTTGAAGAATGGCGCCGTATTTCAACTTCGCTTCGGGTTTAATTATGCGGAATTAAATTGTGCGTCGCTAGGATTCGTTAGTGAAGAAGATACTTTATATAATGTAGTGTCGTGATAGTAGCATACAGACATGGTAGGTTGACCATGAACTCTTCTAGAGATGGACCTCTTCTGTTACATACGTTGAGCAAAAATAATATTTGAAAAGTATAGAAAAAAATCTTATAAGATTTAACTCGAGTTGTCTTGACGCAGGAACGGGTCGTTTGATCAAGAACATACGCGATAAACATGTCACATAAAGTATATTCGGATAAATTCGGCGCCGGGACAAGACCGTACAATGATATATTGCTTAATTTGCCGGGAATTTGATCCGTACGGTCTTACCCCAGTGCCAAACTTACTCCAACATACACTACCTACCTACGTCAAAAGGAATGATGCAACCGTAGCTGTGTTACCACGCGATTTTGAGTTAAATCCTTAATTGGTAGAAAACACCTTAAAAAGCGCAAACCTGATCATTCCATGAACATCATAGTCATTTTTAAAATACTTATAATAGGTAGGATAGTAGCATAATCAGCCTATAATGTTCCCACACTTGAAACACAAGCCTCCTCTCGGTGAGATGAAGTGGGCCGTAATCCACCACGCGAGCCCAGTGCGGGTTGGTAGATGTCACGTCTTCGAATTTTTATTCTAGGACATGCCGGTGGATTTCCTCACGGTGTCTTTCTTCGCCGTTTTGAGGGCAGTGGAGATAAGATAAGATGAAATAATTTACACAAAGTAGATCACTTGTCTGGGTTCGAACCTACGACCTACAACCAGGGCCGTAGCTAGACTTGAATTTAAGGTAGGGCAGCTGTTTTTACAGGTAGGGCGGCAGTAAAAATGTTACTTGATCTGTTCTGGTTAATCGATTTGTGGCTTTCTTGACTTATGTATCAGTTAATACTTAATTGCTCGGGGTGTTAAATAGGCTGACTGTAAAAACATGCGACAAAATTTAAGGGGGTGTTCTACCCATCAATATCAACAACTTTTACTATGGACCAACATAGAATTAGCAAAAAAAAATCGACCTTCCTTGGATTTCAGAGGCTATAGGTTCCTCGTTCCATAGATTGCAATATGTACGAACAAATCTCGCACACATATATTTCAAATGCCATCTATGAGCATAATAAAGAATTAATATACACACATCAAAAGTGTCTAGGGATCAAGCATTTTTATGCGGATTTCTTGAGATTGAGATGTGGCTTTGTAATAAATTTATGATTTTATAAATTTATATGGATCCTTTTTGGTGCATTTCATAATTTGAATCAGGAACTGTGAATCAAATTCGAGTAAAAGATGAAAATCAGCTGTCAATATTTTCCCTATAAAAACATACAACGCATTGAAGACATTATTAGTGCTACTGTTTCCCTACTACTGATTAAAACCAACGTTATTATGGAGCGGCGACGTCATTTAAGCAGGGAAGAAATGCTCAGAGCCGTGGGAATGATAGACGCTGGTTCCCGGCAACGTACTGTGGCTTTAGCTCTGAATACAAGTCAGAGTGTTATCAGTCGACTTTGGACACGTTACCGAAGCACTGGTACCGTGGCTGAGCGCCATGGAGGACGGTATCGCTGCACCACACGAAGACAAGACCGATACATTCAAATCTTAACTCGAAGAGCTCCAACAATAACCGCCATGATGTTAGCCGTGAGGCTTCATCACTCTTCAGGGAACTTAATTAGCGACCAAACAGTCAGAAACCGCTTGCATGAAGTGAACCTTCATTCCCGAAGACCGCTACGGGTACCACCTATAGCAATGCACAATCGTAGGATTCGATATCAATGGGCTCTTGAACACAGAAATTGGGCAGAAGAACAATGGCGTTTCGTGTGCTTTTCTGATGAGTCTCGTTTTGGTATGAGACCGGATACAAGACGTATACGACACTGGAGAACCCCTGGACGCCAACAGCGATTAAAATCCTGCCAGGAAGTCCATCCTTATAGTGGTGGAACCATCATGGTATGGGCGGGTATTTGGATCGGCGGAAGAACTGAGTTGATTTGGATCAGAGGCAACCTCAACGCTCAAATTTATGCTGAGACGATTGTATCAGACGTCATCGTTCCTCTACAAGTGCAAATCGGTCCCTTATTTCAGTTAATGCATGATAATGCACGACCGCACACCGCAAGAGTTGTAAGACAGACTCTCGCCGCAGCTAACATCAATGTCCTGCCCTGGCCTGCTCAGTCGCCAGACTTGAACCCGATTGAGCATGCATGGGATATGCTACAGAGAAGAGCTCTGCCGAATATGGAGGGTATCCAGTCGCAAGAAGACCTTTTTTTGTTGTTGCAACGAACATGGGCGGCCATTCCACAGCGTGATTTGGATGAACTCATTTTGAGTATGCCAAACCGATGTTCTTGTGTTGTTAGTGTTCGCGGTAGAAACACGGATTATTAATTGTTTAAGTTACCCAATAAAATTTTAGAGAAAACTGTTATTTCAGTCTTTTTTTCAAACTTTTGTGTTAGTGGTTCAAATGTCAAAAATCCCTTTATTAGGAAAATGGCAAATTTCTTTATTAATGCAAAGGTGACTTGGTTTATCGTTACTGTGACAAACGAAAACACTTTATTTGATGAATCCTTAAAGAAAATTTTAATTAATATCAATCAGGAGAAAAGTTATTGCAAAAATATATGTTGATCCCTAGACACTTTTGATGTGTGTATTATGATTTGATGATGTCACTTTATGCTAGTATTTTTTTTCCGTCATAACTTAGTTAATGGTGTTTTCTCAAGGTAGGCCATTAGTGTTTAAAGGTGGGGGTGGGGCATTGCCCCACGAGGCCCCCCCCCAGCTACGGCCCTGCCTACAACTCGTACATCGCGACCGTTACCGCTGCACAGCTCACCAGTTAGGATAATAAGAAGTCTACATATACTATATTATATTGAAATAAAACTCTTCAACTATCAAAATATCCTCTAATACGCGTCCAGCTGTGTTGCCTCGATATCTCACGTCCCGGGCAGCCCGCCAACAGTTTTAAGTAAAATTACTTGATTCTCACCAGCGCTAAGTGAACGCTTTCGGAAAAATGCGCTCCTCACCATTCTGTGTAACTTGACGGCTTGAGTTATGGATGGTTTTAACTTGGATTTTAACTTTTATAGTGGTTTTATAATATTTTATAAAAGCGTGAATGATTTAATGTAAACGTTTACCGATGCTGTGGGCAGAGGGACTTTGCTTTTCTTGTGTTATGGACTTTGAATTTTCGTATTATTGAAAATCTAAGAATCTCTGCAGTAAATATTATATTATTATTATTTTAATTCCATTATGACCTTACCGAGAATAAAAGATCTATCAAATGGTTTATGTGTAAACCCTTCAGTAATTATAAAGGCATTTAAGCAACTTAAGATCAAAATGACCGAAGATCTGTGGGGCTTGTCTACTAAAGTTTGTCAATCCATTATTGAGACAACTGCACCCTATTTAGCTTTAATATTTAATTTGTGTGTTGATCAAGGGGTATTCCCAGATTTAATGAAGTTCAGTAAAGTTATTCCACTTTTCAAATCTGGGGACAGCAAAGACACTAATAATTATAGACCCGTATCGGTTTTGCCGGTTTTCAGCAAGGTGTTTGAAAAAGTAATGTTAAATCAGATGCTCAATCATTTTAATCGTAATAACATCCTACACGATCAACAATATGGTTTCACCAAAGGACGTTGTACAACCGACGCCGGTGTCACCTTATTAAAACACATATTTGACGCATGGGAAGAGGCACAAGATGCAATAGGCATCTTCTGCGACCTATCCAAGGCATTTGATTGCGTGAATTACGAAACACTGCTTTTGAAACTTGAGCATTACGGACTGGGTAAACTCGCTCTTAGCTTAATAAAATCATATTTAAATGATAGGTTTCAGCAAGTTCAAATAAACGGTGTAAATTCATTGGATTTAAAAGTCAAAATGGGTGTACCACAAGGCTCAATATTGGGGCCGTTCTTATTTTTAGTATATATAAATGATTTACCTTATTTACTGGAAAACCGACCACAAATGGTGTTATTTGCTGATGACACATCACTGATTTTTAAAGTAAGCAGACGTGCACAGGAGCTTGACGACGTAAATAACGCTATGCTTGCGGTCCATAATTGGTTTACTGTAAATAATTTGGTATTAAATGAGAAAAAAACTAAATGCATTAGATTCGCTTTACCGAATGTTAGAAGTAGTGAATGTCACGTTGTATTGAATAAGGAGATACTTGAATTCGTCGAAAATACGGTTTTCCTGGGGATCACGCTTGACTCAAAGCTGCAGTGGGGTCCTCACTTAACATCACTTGCAGGTCGGTTAAGTCCAGCCGCTTACTCTGTTTGGGAAATCCGTCAATTAACAGACGTGGATACCGCGAGACTGGTCTATTTTAGTTACTTTCATAGCATCATGTTTTACGGTATTTTGTTGTGGAGACGGGCTGCAGATATTGAATCTATCTTCATTTTGCAAAAGAGGGCTATCAGAGCTATCTACAACCTCAGCAGACGTGAATCTCTAAGGGAACGGTTTAAAAAAATTAACATCATGACGGTTCCTTGTCAATATATATATGAAAACATTATGTACGTTCGAAAAAATCTACATCTTTTTAGTAAGATATGTGACAGGCATAATTTTAACACTAGAAATAGGAACAAATTAGATCAACCTCGTTTCAGATTGTCTAAAGTAAAAACTTCTTTTATGGGTTATTGTGTAGAGTGTTATAATAAAATACAACTGGATATTCTTCAACTAAATGAGAAGAAATTTAAAACATGCATTAAACGCACACTATGTAGACAAGCATACTATAAGTTGGATGATTATATCGTAGATAAAAATGCTTGGCTAAATGCTGGTCCTGCTCCACAGACACTTGGGCTCACTAGTTAAAATTTCAATATTTGGAAGACATGCGTCCCTTTTTTTTTTTCCTTTTTTTTTTTTGTGTTTCTGACAGTCGAACTTAATGTGTATTTTTAATTCAATCAAGTTTTAATCGTTACTTTAATATCATATACCTCTTTCTAGTAAAATTTTATTCATCTCGTAAATAAATTGGAAACTATAATTTTGTATAATTTAGAAGCATTTTTTTTTAATTTTGTAAATGTAAGAACCATGGATCCATTTATTATAATTTTTTTATATTGACTTGAAAGAGCATGGCAGTTGAGAATGTGTCATGCTCACTTAAATGTCTCACTGATGGTGGCGCGTGTGTTGGATCATTTGGTTCCCTTCAAAATGGTTGAGCTGGATGGTGCTGATCCATGCGTCATGTTCGTGAACGGGCGCTGTCAGTTGAGACTGGTCATCTCTTACCTGCCAGGGCTTCTTTTTAATCTTATACCTATTTTAAATTGTTTCTTCATAACATTGTTCTCACATATAGAAGCAACAAGAATACTGTACTAAGGATTTTGTAATATCTTAATTTAAAAGAGTGTCCTTGGAGTTTCTTGCCCGTTCTTCTCCAAGAGATCTACGTTTTGGAATGGGCAACTAGCTTCAACTTTCTGACTAACTGACCGACTAGTTAATTTTGACAATTCAAAAGTGCCTGGAAATGGTTTAATTGAAATAAATGCTTTGAGTTTGAGTTTGAGTTTATTTTATAGTAAAGTAAAACCTTGCGGTTCAATAATGTCGCTGCACGTGATTTGCTATCCAAAATTATAGAGCTCATATAGGAAACCAGATACTTTGCCTATTGTCTGGGTATGTCTTTAATATAATATCCATCCATCCCGACAATTATTTGGCAATGTATGCCATATTCAATGCTTTCCGTTGACTAGTATAATGGACGTAACCTCATTATACGCAGCAATGCGTTACGAGCGCAGCGCCCGACGCTTGCTGACTGTGAACTATGCACATTCCTGTGTGTGAAGGCGTGAACCCGCGCGATGGACAAAGAGCGAATTAGCGTACGCGTCGCGCGCTTATGAGCAGCTTAATGAGCAATAACGGGACTTTTCCACACTGAAAAATATAATTTCGTAATACACCACATTAAAGCGATTTCATTAAGACTTACTGACTTAATACAGTAAGAAAAAATGTTTGTAAAACAATAAAAGCACGCTGTCTACATCTCTATTTATTTTCCTATCGCAGGTATGCTGGAAGAGATTTCTTAAGAAATAAGCATCACCTTTGTACCTATTTTTCTGTTCTGTTTTTCTTGTCTGTTTATATATGTGTGTACATAAATGGTAAAATAAATAAATAAATAAAAGACACAATAGTAACGTTTAATGATTGAACATAAGATTTACTGAAAAAAAAAACGTTATAGTTAAAACGTTAAAGTTTACTGTCATGACGGTAACATTTTGCCTGAAGCTTTATGTGTTTTGGGATCAGTAAAAAATACTGTTCAGAACATTAGGCTGAGAAGGTAGTTCAAGGTTCTTTCATTTTTATTTACTGCTTATTTCTTTCAGTGCATAGTGTAGGCTGGATTCTGCCGTTCATATATACATATGCTATGCTCATAGCGTATGCATAATTAATCTATAATGTTCCTCATGCTGGGACACAAGCCTCCTCTCAGTGGGAGGGAGTGGGCCGTAATCTACTGCGTGGGCCCAATTCTACGACATGCCGGTTTCCTTGCCATGTTTTCCTTCACCCTTTTGAAAACACTGGTGATGAAATAATTTACACCGTAAAGCGCCAGGTCAGGGTTCGAACCTACAACTCGTAAGGCGCGGCCGCTGGGCCTGGTGACCCAGCCGCCACCAGGCTGCACCCTGAATGCGCATAAGTAATTCCTAGTATCTGCCTAGCCTTTTCCCAACTATTTTGGGGTCGGCTTCCAGTCTAACCGGATGCAGCTGAATACCAGTATTTTACATGGAGCGACTGCCTATCTGACCTCCACAAGCTAGTTACTGGGTAATACGATACCCCTTGGTAAGACTGGTTGTCAGACTTTTGGGCTTCTGACTACCCGTAACGACTGTCAAAGATCCACGAATGACAGCCCAGACCAACGGCTTAACGAGCTTTCCGAGGCACGGAGGGGTCTCGGTATGTAAAGATGGTCACCCATCCACAGACCAACCGCGGCAAACGTAGCTTAACCTGGTCGATCGTACTGTGCGGCTGATATTATTTAGCCAAGGGCCCCTCCGCATTCTATGTGCATAAGTAATTATAGACATTTGTATAATTATTAGAAAAATCTTTTTGCTAAGCTGGGCCACTCACACTTCATCTTCAGGAAGATTGCTGGTTTGCACAGATATTTGATCGATTTAAGAGTTTCCTTTCAGTTAAATTCAGTCGTGAAATAACTGAACATTGGCAAGAATTTATAAGTAGGTAGGTACTACTAATGCATGGAAGAGCGGGGAGAGTCTCCTAATACATGCTTTAAACGCTTAAAAGGAGGCTCCAATCACCATTCATGTAATATGTAAACTTGTTGATTTCAATAAATCTTTTTGTTTTTTTTTTTTTTGATTTTTTGATTGGCCACTAGCCAAAATAGCATATTTTCATTTTTGAAATCTAAATCACAAATTAGTCCAGTAAAACACCTTCACCGTTCTTCTTTCCTCTAGTGTGGTACTATCACGAACATTGCAACACAATCCACAAAACACTGGCTTAGATTTATAGTTCCAATTCAGAGCCCAACAGTATCGCAGTGCAACAAACGTTCCGAAGGTTTTTTATATCACAGGTGTGCCCCTTTAGGCTATTAGCGCCAGTCTGCAGGTCATGTCGAGGCGAGTTTGTGGCACAAAGGCTAGTTCGCAGGTTGTCACATGTTTTGGCGCAATTTCAACTGTTTCTATTTGGTACTCTTCAAACTAACGGCTTGTTTAGCTGTGGCGAGTTCGTGCTGGGACATTGTGTATCTTTCCTGGTGGAACTTTTGACGGATCTTGTATGATGATTGTTTTACTTTGGTGAATGCCTTAATTGTGTCCCTTCCTACGAAAACTAATTATGAGAAGAAGTCTAAAGGGAAGTTTCCAGTGCATTTGTGAATACAAAAAGGTGTGAGTAACCTGCAGCGCAGTAGTGTTTATCATATCACCGGATAATGTTGCATTTGGTAGAGTTCCATGAAGGAGATACTATGTTCTATGATAGAGGGTTTGGTTTCCGCACTTAGTCCTACAAGTGGACCACAGAACCAGTGTGAGTGTGAATGAGATACTTATTGTTTAGGTACAGCAGTTTTATAACGTTGCCATAGTAGATTAAACTGATATAAACACGTGAGAAGCATTTCATAAGTACCTATAAACAAAAGATTTTATTAGAAAAATAATAAACTATCGCATTAAAAAGGCACAGTTTAGTCTGGTAAGTTCAGTTCTCTTTTATAAACTGGATAACATAAACTTTATTTCACCGTCTCCAACAATGTTGCGGGCGCATAACTTTTAAAAAACCATGAGACTGCTAAAAATTCAGCCACGAAGGATACATAAATCTGAATAGAGAAGATTTATAACATATTCTTTTCATATATTTGGTTTATATAAACATTTAGCTGCCTTTACAACACTCGTGGGAAATCGGGGCTTCTTAGAGAGGACCAAACTATGAAATTGAGCACCTTCGCGATAAAAAATATCTATGATCATCGTTAATGGACTAATATATCTGTTAGAAAAAACGGGCTTCTTTGATTTTTCTTCCTAAGGGCTGATTTTTACCAAAGTCAGATATCTTTTATTCGTGGAATAAAATTGACATCTGACAGTTCTACTATGGAAAAACTGTCAAAAATTAATAATTTATTCTCAGTATAAGACTTACTCTATATATAAAAGTTTGGTGGAATGCGCCCTTAATAACTCAACATAACAAAAAACATGGCTTTACTGATACCGTCACCATTTGTATGAAAACAATAGCCAGAAAAAGTACCTAAATAATTAACAAATGGTTGGCTGACGAAACAGATAACAATAATACGGTCCGCTGCTGTATGAACTCAGTCTAAACAATATTTCTCCTGAAACAATTTTATCAGTATAAATATAAACAAAGTGCTATTACACCCACATTGTCCACTCCCAATAAACATATCACACCCCATAAAACTTATGAAATCAATTTATAAAGGCGTGTCCACACTGTTTACGACCGCCTAGTACTACTAATGGTCGGGTAGAATTTACGAGCAGCCCCTCGGACAAAAACTTTATGAGATGCCCTTAAGCAAACGAGCCACAAATTTTATCGCAGTATTACCTCTTTGTTAGTTTACTATGTGTTAAGTACTACAGTGGTGTGCCGCCATTTTGTCAACATTATGAGGGATAAACGCCATATTCATTTGTTACGATTAACACTTTACATTGCATTACCAGTACTGGGGGTCTTGCATAGGGTCGTAGCATTAAGCTGAGCGATGGCTGTTTTGCGTGGTTGTGACGCATACTTTCCCTCAACTTTTTGTGTCTGTGTTCCTTGAGCCGAGAAAAGAGAGATTAATTAATACACGAATTGACACTAGAAAATGCCGGCGCCATCTAGTTTTAAAATATTGATGTGTAAAAGTGTCTTAAAAGATCTACTTACAGAAATAAATATTTAATTTCATTTCATGATCCTCTGTTCAAAATATGGTAAATAAATAATATAATCTTCATAATATGGCTAAGGCCGATCCTACTCCAGTTAAGAGAGGTTTAAGCTTATACTCTGCAGAGGACAACAAGCCGGTCCCAGGCTCCGTACAATAAAATACATAGTCATACCGTATGTAACCCTTTCAAGTCGTTAGCCTCTGTTTAATATCTCTCTGGCCGTCCGCCAGCCTCCCACGACGCAAGATGTGTATTATAACCAAGTATATGTGTGTTGCCAGATAAAATGGCACGCCAGTTTAATGTGCCCTGATAACTGCGTTTTATCTAGGTTTTTACAATGTTAACAAATATGTCTATAGGTAAATAATGTTGTGAATATAGTATGACGAAGTTAATTGGAGATATTACTTGGTAAGCGTAAAAAAGTTCTGTCATTAATCAAACTTTAATATATCTAAATCATATCATATTCACAGAACAATAAAATGTGAATGCCTTTACTATTTGAAATCGTATGGCTCACTTACTGTCAGGTTATTCCCCGGCTAGACAAAGGCTCTGCTTATCTCTCGCATGGGTTAATTTACAATAATTAATTAATAACCTTCAAATTCTTTATTTTTGATCAATGTGATCAGTTGTTGATTAGTATCAATATGAGAAAACACTTTTTAAACTTTAATTCCGATTTTGAGCAAAAGCCATCTTCGTAGGCTACCACAAACCAATGTCTGTTCCACACTATAAACCATAGGTAGATAAAATACTAAACATACAACTATAAACCCTAACCACACAGCAATAGCGCAGGGTGTCAAATACCCTGGAAGTTGTTAGCATACACCGTGATGACGTCATAACCGTGAGGTGCACGATTAATGGCAGTATTATCTCGCTCGTTAATTCGGCGGTCGTTAACTGAAGCCCCGCTGAAGGAAGCCATGAGAGTAAATATGAGACAGTAGAACAACCCGTTGCTTCATAACTAGATGGCGTATTGGATTTTATGGCTGTTAAAACTGCGAAAAAAAAAACATTTATTTACATTTTTTTGTTTTTTCCCTGGGTTCATAGTCGGTGGTTGGTGATAAGTGAAAATATTAATATTATTTATCTGTGGCTGAAAATCTAGCTATAACTAAATGAACATAAAGCGAATTATTTATATTATTTGTGTGCTAAATCTATTTTTCGTTGATTGAAAGATCAACGAAAAATAGATTTAACACACATACATAAAACTCGCGCCTTCTTTTCATGGGGGTAGACAGAAACCATAAAGCGCCACCTTCTACGATCCGTACATACTCCTCTTGCCTCGTTTGACCTTTCGTCTCCATCATTAATACAGTTACAGGGAACTGACACATTGTATGGTTATCAAAATTGCGTACAGGTGATTTCAAATCGAGTGGTTTACAAAAGTTATTACAAGATTCGACTGTTAATGAAACAGATACCCGTGAAACAATTTAACTTTTTTTAAAGTTGTAAGTAGGGTAAATACTTTTTCCATAGCTTCTATCACATTATAATCTGTACATATGTCGTTGTCATGGTGATTAGAGTTAGTTGACTGGAAACGTCTGTTGTGGAAAAAAGGATATTTAAGTTTTATTTGTATTTTATATTATCTCATTTATTTTAAATATACTCCTTCTGCTATTCATTTACTTTCTCTAAAAACTTAAGTGTAAAAATTAGAGACCATTTGCATCTAAACTAGCTTGCAGAATAAAATGCTTTTTTTCTGAGCTATACTATAAACTACTGAGAGTGTGGAGGTCATTTGTTTTCTCTTAACTGCACTCGCTTTGCTCGACTCATGAAAAAGATCGCAGCGATAAGTTCTTATGAATGGGCGTTTATGAGACAAAAGATTGAATCTTTTGATGTTATCTTAAGTGCAGGTTGTATAAAGAGATTGGGCTCATTTATAATGGACACAGTGTGAATGGGAAAATCAACAGCCTGATGTTGATTTTTTTCAAAAAAGTAAATGTTGTAAGGTAATTCACTAAGGCTTTTATTGGCATATTTGGGGGTGTGTTTGAACTAAATGACCGTGCTACTAATTAAGATTTTTTTTTGTACAGAATATTACTACATACTTAGCTACGGAATATTTTCAACCTTGAGTAAGTCAAAGTCAAATCATTTAATTCAAATAGGCTTAAATGATAGCGCTGGCAAATAAAAACAGTACCATAGACTAGAACAAACGTCATAACGGCTGATGACGTAACGGAAACACGAATCAGTTGAGTAAATAAATAAGCGATTTTGAATTACATTATAAAATCTTATTAAATTGTTAATTTTAAGGTATGTTTTTATTTAAGTATTAATTTAAAAGTCTAAAAAGGTAATTGGAACATTGTTACTTTTAAACAAAATTATTGTTACCTAACTAAACTTACAATTTACAAAACAAATATTGTGCGCAATTACATTAATTTTACTAATTACAATTTAAATTGTATTTTAAAACAAATGTCAACGGAAGTCGTTGCTGTCTGACGTTGACAGTTGTTGAAACGTATAAATAGGCTCGCTCTAGTCGCAGAGGGAACAGTATTAAATTGTATTTTGAACTGTGTACATCTCGTAATAAAACTAAGTTGTATCATTATTAGTTGTGTGGTGTGGTGATGAGTGATTAAAAGTGTTTACAAGATGTCAGATCGGTATCATTTAAGATCCCCAAGTCCTCCCGCTCTTACAATTATACAAAGCACTTTTGAACGTCAAGATTTACACAAAAAAAGAATCGTTTCAAATCGCCCCTCCAAAAGGTAATTTTGAAGTCAATTCTTTATAAAAAACCTGTATGAAAATGTTGAAAAGATTAAATTTGCTCAGGATCCAAAAGCTTAGAGAAGCTGATTATTCTAGTGAATGTAAAGTAAATATTTTCAAGAGAACCATTTACGATCCATTCAAACTTAACTCACTGTAAGTTCTCACTGCTCAGTTGTCACGCGTCACTCATAAAACCGTTTGACGAGCGCTGGCTATCGTTGCGACGACCGCGCAACTGTCTCCTCGCGGTGAAAATGTGCCGCGAATAACATTCACACAATTAACTGCTAAGACGGCCTGGAAGGTGATTTGAATTGTAAAATTATGAATATTTATTGCTTATAGAATATAATTGTTCCATTCTGCAATGAAGAACAGACCGCATCTTTGACTCTCGTGGCAACGCGTCAATCAACTTTTCCTAGTCAATAATGTTCGTAGCAGGGCAACTAGATGAGATTATGAGCTGGGAGAATGTAAATATGTAGTGTCATAAGATGAGAGACTGAAATCGTGTGAGATAAAATATACGCGAAATATAAAACAAAATTAGAGATCAGTCAGCTAGGCAATGCTGGCGCTATTTACTTTTAAAATATTGATCGAATAATTCGACTAAAAGGGTCTTAAAAGATCCACTTACAGAAATTAACATCATATTATTTCATTTCAAATCAATGTATGTGCCTTTAGTAACGTACCTTTAGTCAGTTCTGCCGATTTTATACCCCATTCTACCGAACCTTCTTTCCCATAATGGCAAAAAAAGAGGTCTTAAAAATAATCCCCATAACGTTCTCTTCTATCCACTGCACCATAACGACTGTACAATCTCATAATTAGGTAAAGAGCTCATAAAATGTGGGCCATTGGAGCAGGAGCCGATGGGGTGAAGCCGGGAGGGTCGTTAAACAGCCCGGATGCACCCCATGATTGAATGAAATTGAATGGACATATTTATGGCTAGAGGATTGAAGCGGTCCAGTTCGGCTTATTGGTTTGATATGTAGACTGAAAGCGTAAACAAATAGATTTTGTATGGAAGGGAAAGGTAGAAAGGATTTTGACAGCATTTCATGCAAGCAAATAATGATATAATATCGTGTGGTACCGGATCTCGCTACGCGTTTGCTAGGGCTACTGCTACGGCTTAGCTCATTATGTACTACGGCGTAGCTCACACTGTGCTACGGCGTAGCTCACACTGCAGGCTATGGCGTAGCACACACATTTCTACGGTGTAGCTCACATTTTGCTACGGCCCTGTTCACGCTGTGCAATGGCGTAGCTCACATTATGCTACGGTATAGTGAGCAATGTACTAGAATCAATCTTTAAAAACTGTCGAAGAAACATGAGAATTAAATTTCTGTACAAAATAAAGCTGAAAGTACTCGTATTAAACATTGATCACAAATCTATTTAGTTTTCTCCAATAATTTAAATACCAAAACCAAGGAAACTAAGCTTGTATTGCTAGTAATGTAAGTGAGAATAAAACGATAGTGTTATCGTGGGCGCGCGTGAAATCAAGACGTCTGAGCACCGAGCTGCGGCGGCGGGAGATAGCGCCGCGCGGAGCATTTGCATACAGACGCTGCGTTTAGCCGGGCCACAGGGACTGCGGGGATGTAGGAGAACCCATTGTCATACTAACGCAATTCAACAAAATTTAACAAAAAATGTTTTATAAGAGTTTTGTTTAACCTGTATCACTATGGAAGAAAAGAGACAATAAGAAAAGATTGTTACGATTATATTGCTTAATAGTTTGATACACAGTGACGTCATAAGTTACAACCTTCTAGTAAACATTTGTTTTGTTCGTGAGAGATGTTACTTAAGATTTATGATCAAAACAGACACATGAATCTATAACTGATCTTGAGCAAGTTCATTGGCCTTTACGAATATTTGATAAGTTGTTATTTACGACTGTATTTACCATCAGATGTAGGAATCTACATGAAATATCGGTGTTGAGGAGAAATAAAAGGAAGATGAGATAAACAAGACAGCCGTGAATTGTCGTGTGCTGTATCTTCAAGTTTCTTCTAGTTCTTGCTAGTTCTTTAGAACTATTAATCGAGCAGTCGCTTCTCTCCTAGCCCCATATGGTTTGCCCCAGAAGCAGATATACCCACTAAGATACATGCGAAACGGCGAGCGCCATTCAACGTTCACGCCGGCAATATTTGTGGAGCAAACAGCACCCCAGCAGCCTGCGCTATAGGTGCACTTAATGCTTGGCGCAGATGCAACACTTTTAGTGACAGCTGTAGTGGGTTCTGGTGGCACTCGGTACTTGGTACCTACACGAGTGAAAATTGTGTTAAGATGGCTTTTGAGGTTCGGTCACATTTAAAATCTGGTGATTGGACGTTTGCGTCAATGCGAAAACGTATCGTGTCCCTCAGTTTCTAAGGAAACTTATCCTGGAAGCATTATGGTATAAAAAATTATCCAAATTTACAATACACAGTCATGTTTTTGTATTTAGGCTCACTTGGAAACGAGACTTATCGTCTACGGGTAGGTACCACCAAGCTCATTCATATTCATATATTCATGAGTTACACAATGTATGTATGTGTGTTCATGTTTTTGTTACATTAAGGAACGGTACAGTCGAACTTGTAAGCTTTGATAACAATGCCCTTTACATTGCATCTTAACTAAGTTTGAAACTATCTGACTGCCACATAGTAAAATATACCTTTTCGTTTGATGAAGTGACGTTCACCCTTAGGGTGATAAATTAATTACGAGGTCAACTGTGCTTATTCAATTATCTAACGTTAAGCCCTACAGCTTGCGTCACGATCTCCGTATCCCTAACAAGTTTAGTTGCTCCAACCTGTTGCCTGGTGCTGCCCGTCTGTGGCCGACGTTAGCGTTGCGAAAGGTGTCACTTCAGCAATGGCGTCAACATCGCGATACAATTAAGTTTGGAGCAGTTCGCAGCTCTGATGTGTTTGTTTCTTAAGTTAATGTTTGGGCGCTGGTGTTAGTTACTTTCCTATTAGTTAGAGGGATTCGCTCTCCAAGTCTTTAGGAAACTAGGTGTATTCTGAGCTTTAAACGTTTACAGCTGTTTTATTTAATTTTCATTTAACTGCATCTGTTATGGTCGCGTGGTAATTTTATTTGCCTGGATGAATAAAAAGCTCATTAACCTTACGTTTAAACAAAGCTTTATAGGTAAGTTAATGAGCTATTATTTCACATAGTCCTTTAATAAAAGGTATAAATACGTCTAGAAATTTTATTCACCTCTAAAAAAAGGAAAGATAAGGAAAAATTAATGTGCAGCGGAGAAATAGTTTTAGAGACCGGTGCGATTGTAGGGACATACTAGGTACTGGTTCTGTTAACAAAGGCCCCAGGTAGCGCACGCTCAGTATTCATTGGCATTTTCGGTTAATATTAAATAAATGATAATGCCAAGTGAGTGAGTGCCGCGACCGTGTTGTAGATGTTTATCGTCACGTCGAAGTATTTCGTACAGTTTGACATCAAAATAAATTGAACTTGATTAAAATGTTGTATTCAAAGCAACACAAGCCTTTGTATACGAACACCACAACAACAAAATATTTTGTTTGGTCAAACAATCCTTTTCAGGTTGCCTCTATTAATCAAAAACAACCCCCGAACAAAACGGCCATTGTCGTAGCGATCGGTACAAAAGCGACTCATCCCGAACGTAGCCGAATACTCCCGAGTACTGCCGACAACCTGAGTTTATTCAGCCGTATAAAACTTTAACTCGAACGTGGGATATACAGATTGTTACGCGCTGAACGCCGGGTGCGTGCAATGGCGAATATATCGTGCCTGAAACACTGAAACGGCAGCCTGTTTAATAACAAATGGACATTTAAAAATAGGCAAAATGCGCGAAAACAAGCGAATAAATGTAAATAGTTAGCAAATATGAAAGCTTTGTGCGGGCAGGTTTAAAACGAATATGGTGCGCGCTTTGTAGCGAAATGTGAATGTTTTTAATTTTGCTAATATTGTATTTTTTGTTGGATGCTCGCTACGGAAGGCGGCTAACTGCACGTTATTATAACGAGTTTAATATGGGACGAGGAATTCAAAAGAATAAATTAAAATGCGCTGTTGAGACAGTTATTATCTTTTGGAAAGTTGCATTCCTGTGCTGAACAAACTGTCAAATAAATAAAAGAAACTGACTCAACATCTCAACGTTCCTTGTTTTGGAAACAAAAAGTAACTAAATAACAATATCGTGTGCACATAAATAGTGACGCGCCAAGCACAGCCAACATGTTGATTGAGCCAATGTCTCCCAAGACCGGTCTATAACAAAGAGAAAATAGCAAATGGAGTGCTGATGTGATTGAGATTCTAACATTTATACAAAACACTAAACGACCCGTTCGCTAACTCTTGTTGATCCAATCGTATTGTAGCCTTCTATGTAGTGATAGTCATGGTCACATGGTAGATAATGATGTAATTGGTCGTCTAGTCGTGCATTACGCTAAAAAAAGGTGCCTGAAATAGTGTTCACGAGACAAAAGTTTTGACTAATAAATATCCAAAAACATTTTTATCAGAAAAAACTGACTTGCTTGAAAATATGACTCATAATTTTATAAAAAGCTGCGCCCCTTGCTAGCTATTAAAGGGTAGGTCAATGGTAACATGAGCACTCCATGTTATTCTCTAGTCCGTGCCAACATTCAATAGACCGCCGCTATGAAGCGTCTTGAGCCAGCGGCTTATAGCGGCATGTGTGCTGCAATTACAGTGACGTCAGAGTGGCGACGTGCGACGCCATCGTCTTGGCGTGGTGTACGCTAGAGAGGAGATTTAGTGACGCAATCAAGATCAGACTGAGTTAGAGTTGATTGATTGCTTCATGAAGAGAGAAGTAATTGAACGAATTGATCACTGGAGTTATTTTTGTATTTGTCTCAGCACCGTGGTTGTTTGGCTTATAGAGCTTTTTTTATTGGTTTACCGTTAATTGGATAAAACACTACCAGCCATGAACATTTCATTCATCGGTCGCACCTTGCAGAATGAAGTATAGATCCACCTACGGCTGTTTTAACATTGGCTTAAAAACACTTAAGTCTGCCCTATGTTTTATATTGCTCATCATCAATGCTCTGCTCAGTTCACGATTTCTAAGTTTTATAGTTACTTAGCGACTTAAGTTATATTTAAATTACCAACCTATTCGTTACTAGACTAGATTGTGTTATGAACTTACTGATTTTTTAGTAACAGGTTGCAAGTCGGCAATGTCCCGCCACGCTGTATACTAAAACAATATTGCTCAACGAAGTATAAACAAACAATAAACTAAAAGGCAGATAAACTATTAGTGCAATAACATCGTTCAATACTGCAGTCTGTAATATCTCCCGCGAGCCACGATGTAAAGCCCAGGAAGGTAATATCGTACGTGTCGAGTTTAAAAAATTCACCAGCAGTCGAGATATTTACAAGTTTCTAGCAGATCCTATTACCAATAAAACAGGCCATTCCTTCTATTAACTTCACAGGTTGTTCAGGAGCTGTTTCCAGCAGTGCTGTAGAGAACATTAGAAGGTAGTCTGAAGACTTTTATTGCTAGCTATAATAGATATATTGATGAAATGATTGGAGTTTAGTAATTTCATTTGTTTCTTTGTTTTTCTTTTTTTCTTGCAAGGTTCTTTGCTCAACTGATTGAATTTGTATT
Source organism: Globia sparganii (assembly GCA_949316385.1). Classification (NCBI taxonomy): domain Eukaryota; kingdom Metazoa; phylum Arthropoda; class Insecta; order Lepidoptera; family Noctuidae; genus Globia; species Globia sparganii. The sequence goes on from OX438659.1 coordinate 24,874,773, forward strand.
AACACCCCGGACTCCACCAAAGCGGAGATGAGCGGAGCGGAGCGGAGACGTGCAGGAATCGTCCAATCACAGTGGTTGAAATCCTCATCGCGTCACTCGTCTCGTTTGTGATTGGACGATTCCTGCACGTCTCCGCTCCGCTCCGCACATCTCCGCTTCGGTGGAGTCCGGGCCTAACAGTGCCTTTTGACGCTGTCTATTCGTGTGTTAAATTACTTATAGCACTTTTATAAAAATTACAAATGATGAGGAAATAACTTTATTCTTACCATCACAGCCTATCAAATTCTAGCTCGGAATTGGAACAAAAATCAACTTAGATTTTTAAATATTCATACTATTTCTTACAAACCACAAAGCGAGTTATTTGAAACGATTTCACGACAAAGCAGCGGATTCTATTTTGAGGTAGAAATTCAAAAGGTACTTGAATAAATGTACAGAAAAACTGAAATCCGAGAAAGTAAAAAAAAATATTGACTCCACTGTGAAGTAAGGTTTAAAACTAATGTTTATCAAAAGACTAGCGACCTGCCCTTGCTTCGCACGGTCTTCACAACTTAACTAAACGTCGACATTTCTTTATTATATTATGGCTGACTGCTGCTTGGCACGGTTTTTACGACATGACAAAACAGATTTATTTATTATATTTTTGTTTAAATATTAACGTTTTATGCACATATACCTTCCTATGTATTCAGAAAAGTCAAAATCCGTTGCGCAATTTAGAAAAACAGCGCGGTCACACAGACGAACACGAAAAACGACTCTAGTTTTTAATATGTATCGATAGATGACTAAGGGCCTAAGTCTGCTATTTTTACAAATTCGTCATTCCAACACGATCCCATTGTCATTTTGCTAAAAGTTCGTAATCTGCTAAATCCATAATGGTCGGTCAATGGTCTGAGAAAAACTACTAAATTTCATGCTAGATTTCATAACATATATATTTTTACATATTACGTATTAGTGTTTGCAATTTGAACTAGTAAGAAGTTCGTAAATAGCAATAAACATTACATTTATTCATTTGTCATTATGTACGAGATTACCATTGTAAGCCATTTCTTTCAATGGAGTGTTGACCTTTAGAAAGTCATAATGACGCCATTATGTTAGTAGATTACCAAACTTGTCAAAATCAACAATTATGAAATCAATGATAGATCATTCTGACACTATTGTAATAGCAGACTTGAGGCCCAGGGGATTGGTTTAATTTGAATCCTTCACATACCAGGGAATAATAATATCCAGCAACTTGTATAACACAACAAATAGTTGGCGAGTCGTGCAGGGAGCTCTCAAGATGTAAATTACAACAACATCGTGCAAGTATCAGCAAGCAGTCGGTGCTCGGGTCAGTGCACTTGACTAGCGCGGTTACTGCCTTAGAGCATCGGACACGGGCTAGTGCAGCCACTAGTACAATATACTGGCCTGGGGAGTGGATTGTTTGTGTCTTCAATTTGCTCAGTATTTATTGGTTTTCATTTCATCTTGCATGTTACCTAGTAGCGTCGATAACGTGAGCCTTGCGAGAGGATTGCCAATAGAATAGAATCAGAAATATTTATTTGCCAACAATGTAGGTACGGGCTTAAGATGGTACAGAATACGATGGTACGAAGAACCTAAATGAATTGTCACAAAAAAAGTTATTACATTAAAAATTATGTTATCAAATTATACCTTTTATGTTTCATAGAACTTTGATATTTTAGAGGGGACCATTGTTCTGCGAGGTGGGTATTTGTGTTCGGTACGAAGTCATATTAGGATATTGGAAATAGACAATCGATTCTAGCGAAGATGGAATACAAGCTATTCATCCGAGTACACTAGGTATTCACATTTTATAAACAATCTAACACAAACAGAAATCCGAACTTCTCTCAGCTCGTTAGAAGCTAGGCTAATGATGACTAAAGTTTAATTTTATTACACTAATTGCAAGCGAGTTGCGTGAGCATGTTCTACGAAAACATCAACACCGTTAGTATGTACATTCGACTGAGTTATTTTTATTCTGGCAACTATTTTTGATTACTGTTGAGCGTGTACTGCGTATTCAGTTCTTCTACATCTCTAGTTCCACAGGTAACAATATTATAATTGCGAAATTAACTCTGTCTGTTTCCGTTTCAAATTTGAACACCTGGGTTAACCCATAGTTTACCCATTCTAGTTACATACTAGTTTACATAGTAGGTATCCTATGGTCTCGTTTTTGACTGTAAACTAAATAGCTTGTACGACTGTTTATTTGTATAGTTTGTGTCGTGTGTATCGCCATGTCGAGCATACAAGGCAGCTCATCTTAGAGTTAACATCGTTGTGTGGAGCACTAAGCCTACACGAAGCGACATGTATGCCACGGATCATAACGCATTAGACTGGACGGTGTTATGCGGTCGATAACCATTCGTGTTGATGTGTTCAGCAAACGAACGTGCTTTTTGAATTATTTGGTGTATTACGCGGATTTTAGTAAATTGCTATTTTATGTGATTACATGATTATTAAACATGGATGTGGTGACATTATTAATGTTCGTAGGTACTTATTTCTGCTCAAATCGCGGAAATCATTGAAAGTGTAACATAAGCAAGATAATTTTTTCCAGGCACATATATACCTAACTGGCGTAGTGATCAAAGTATTGCCTGCAGACTGCAACGAGCATACATTCGTAGGTGCAATTCTAACTGTCGTACGTTAAGTCCGTCTCAAGCTGTTAATTCTAGCATAACAGCTGGGACACAGGCTTCCACTCTTCGAGAGGGAGTGGGCTGTAATCTACCGGGCCCAGTGCGGGTTGGTAGATGTTACATATCTTCGGATTTTTGGATTTAGGACATGCTGGTTTCTTCACAATGGTCACCTTCACTGTTTTGAGAGCAGTGCTGGTGAAATTATTTGCACAAAATTAAGCTCCTGTCTGGGTTCGAACCCACGACCTCGACCACGGTCTCTCTCTCACCGTTAATTCTAATATTTTTTTAAAGTCTGATGAGTCCCATAAATCTATTAGCAACTCTAACACTAAACCACACACAAAAACACGAAATACCTTCTCGTGAACACCACAAATCAATCTCACCACAATAAATAAACAGGAAATATTTCCCGCTATCATAGCCAGCCGCCACTAATATCATAAAGGATTACCTACAGAATTAATGGCGAAGTTAAATACTTGGGTCCGGGAGAATCCCACTGTTATGAGTTGGCCGTAGTTTTAAGCCCTAATTAAATCCTCGCTCGCGTTTGACTTCGTTCGATGCCAGTGGAATCGACCATTAACTTTGTTTCAATTTCGAGATCTAGGCTTGTTTATAATAGTGTAACGAGCAGTTTACTCAAATTCCGTGGTTTTACTGTAAAATGGTTTATTACATTCACAGGTCACAATGGGTTAATTCCACTTTTAAAACCACGCTGTTAGAACATCTCTGTTTGGCTTTTTGTTAGCTTGCATTTAACTAGAATAGCATATTAAACTGGATTATTTTGTATTAGCTTTAATTTCAGAGAATATTGGGTTTTTAATAATACAAAATGGCATTATAATTCCGATTTATTAAATAGCCACTCAACCGAACTACTCGTACTATAAACTTTTACTTGATATTTTCTTGGGTATAGGTATTTGACTTCTAAACAAAACGAAACTGTAAAACTTGTGCTACAGTGCGAGGATCGATCGATTTTTCAGCCACTCGTCGTATTTTGACGATTATTCGTTTTTTTTCAGCAATGTAAAGTCCTGTCTCCCTCTCTCTTAAAATCATCCCCCACAATTTTGGCGCAGTGCAAAGCCTGGAGGATCGCGTTGCATTAGCCGGCCTCGAACCCGGTGCCCTGACCTACATACCGCAGTCTTCATATGCTGAACGATTCGGTGCACTGATTGGATAGGACCGGCTAAACGGTGCCTTGTACTGGGAAATTTTCACATCGCTAATGGCTTGGCGCGTCTGCCAAGTCACTGATAAATGGGAATGAACGGCCATTGGATAATATGTGTTTAGTGCGGGTGGGGACGAGATTTAGTGTTTAGGTGACATGTTGGATTATTAGTGCTTTAAAGGATTAATTTAAATGGGCTCTGTTAGCTCTATGTTGAATTATGGCCACCAAAATGCTGGTCAGTTTTGTAGAATATACACAGATGAATCATAGAATTGTTAGATCATCCAAATAGTTTCATCCCCTTCTCTCATTCACTTTTAATACGAACGTTTCCACCGCCTTTTTCAAAATATTCTGGCTTCAATATATATCTAATCTAAGCCTTTTTTTCGCTGCGGTGCGAGGCTCACTTCAGCTGGCACTGTGCCAGATTATCGCTTCGGCAGGTAATAACCAAACTACTATGCTTAGCTATACTCGAAATTACTCTTTTGGCTTTCTGTGAAAAGAATTTTAGTAGCTTGAAAAATGGGCTGCAATCTGGTGTCCAATTAGACCACAACGCTCAAACGTTATTCCTATTTATTAAATGTTAGACCAAAACTATTCGGATATAATTTGCTAGTCTAAACAGACGTGTTTGCATGCCGTGCTTGGCTTCCCACGTGTGTTCCGAGCGTTCTCTGTGTTCCTAGTATTTGCTCCGTTGAAACATGCTCCAACTTTTGTTTAATACATTTTCAGCTGCTATTTGCACTGCAGTGGATATTGCGTGCTGCCATCGGTGCATGTTATTATTATAATAAGTACACAAATTAAAGCTGATTTTCTTTTTCCCGAGCAGTTTCAAGTATAAATATTTTAGCATAAAATTAAGTAGGCTACCTCATTAAAAATTATCATATTATTTATAAGCTTCATATTTTTATTTCGGTATTTTTCGTTGACTTAATCAGGAGGCTTTTTAATATGTGATTTCCAGGTCATTGAATAAGTGAATTGGATATGTTCTGAGATATTTCAGAAACTAAATAGTAACTAAACACGATGATTAATTCAGATTTCTCATTACTTCGGACTTATTATTCAAAATGTCTTTGCAGCAAACCTAAGAAATTTTGAATTTCACGGACTACATTGAAGGATTCATCCCAAAAACAACTAAACGCTTGGAAACATTTAAGACTAAACTTCTGAGTAAATTACCACTTTTGTTGACTAATGATGACCCTAATCAACAATTTAATGATTTTTTTAATATGTATTGCATATTATTATTCATTCCAAAGACATTATCGGTTAATAGTAACGCTTCCTTCAGCGACTGGGCCACCATTGGTATACATAAAAGTAGAAAACGACTTTATGAATTATATGAAGAACGGATTTGTATAAACACTGCTGAATTTAATTTATATGTTAGAAATTATTCTAAAATATTTAAAAAAGTTTGTAGTATTGCCAAGTCACGTTACTTGAGTTCAAAAATTAAAAATAGTAGTAACATTATTAAAATGACTTGGAATGTAATTAATAGCGAAACGGGAAAGTCATGCAACCGAAGTAGTGACTACAGCCTTGCTATTAATGACAATATAATTAAATCAGATTCTCAAGTCGCCGCGGCCTTTGAAAATTTCTTTGCAGAGATTCCCGTATCAACTACTAGATCTCTAAACTCATCACCCACTGCTGCAGAGTCTTTACTTAAGGAAAATGTTCCAGTTTGTGATTCTGAATTTCACTTCGAATATGTCACCTGTAAAGATATAATTAAAACCTTTCACACATTAAATGTTAAAAAGACCGCAGATCTTTGGGGTAATTCTGTGGATGTTGTTAAGTCGATTATAAACATTGTAGCACCTACTTTAGCTGTTATATTTAATAATTGTATCGACCGTGGTGAGTTTCCTGATCTTATGAAAAACAGTAAAATAATACCATTGTTTAAATCGGGTAGTACATCAGACCCTACTAACTATAGACCCATTTCAGTACTACCTACCTTTAGTAAAATTTTTGAAAAACTTATTTTAAACCAAATGCAAAGATTTTTTAATAAAAATAAATTACTGCATAACAAACAGTTCGGTTTCACAAGGGGTCGTTCGACTACCGATGCCGGAGTTGAACTTTTAGGACATATTTATAATGCCTGGGAGGACAAATGCGATGCGTTGGGCATCTTTTGCGATTTGTCCAAGGCATTCGATTGTGTTCATCATGAAACATTAATCAGGAAACTGCACCACTACGGAATCCGTAACGCCTCCCTGGATCTTCTTACTTCTTACTTAAGTGATAGGATTCAGAGGGTTGATGTTAACGGAAAAAGATCACCTGGATCTGTAGTAAGAATGGGGGTCCCCCAGGGCTCAATTCTTGGCCCATTTTTATTTATTATTTATATTAATGACTTACCTTACCTCATAAAGGATAATCATGATATAGTGTTGTTTGCAGATGACACTTCACTTGTATTTAAACTTAAACGTCAGCAGCTGGTTACTGACAATGTAAATAGCGCCCTCGCAAAAGTAGTTGACTGGTTTAATGTTAATAACCTACTACTTAACGAAAAAAAACCAAATGTATTAAGTTTACGATACCCATGTTAGACAAGTCGAAACTAGTGTTCTCATAAAGGATGAAGAGTTAAAACCCGAAGATATCACAGTATTCTTAAGCATAACATTGGATGCCAAGCTTCAATGGGGCCCCCATATAGATAAAATGTCAAAAAAGCTTAGCTCTGCAGCATACGCCGTTAGGAAAATTCGTGATTTAACTGATTTAGAGACAGCCCGTTTGGTTTACTTTAGTTATTTTCATAGTGTGATGTCGTACGGTATTCTGTTGTGGGGAAATGCCGCCGATATTCAGACAATTTTTATTTTACAAAAAAGGGCAATTCGTTCCATTTATAAATTAAGTCCCAGACACTCCCTCAGAGACAAATTTAAAGAGATTAATATAATGACTGTGCCTTCTCAGTACATTTATGATAATCTTTTGTATGCACATAAAAATATTAATCTAATTAAAAAATACAGTGATATCCATAACATAAATACTAGGAACAAACACAAATTTGTTGTTCCTTCATCAAGGCTCAAAAAAATAGGTTTAGATGCCAATGTATACGTTTTTATAATAAACTTCCTAGTCACATTCGAGAACTAAGCCTAAATAAATTCAAATCTTTTATAAAGCGTAAACTATGCCAAAAAGCCTATTATACTGTAAATGACTTTATTGAGGACAAAAAGGCTTGGGATTGAGCTGCTCCAATAAGTTTAGACTGCGAATGTTGTTTTATTTTATTTTGCGATTTTACACTTCTTTTTTTTTTTTTTTTCTTAATATCTATTTACATAAACAATGACATGAACATTTACTATTTACTGTGTATAGTATTATATTATTTTATTTATTGTGAATGTGAGGACTATGTGGGTCATTGTTTCCGTTTTAATCATGGTCTGGCGGTTTGAGTAATTTATGCGGCCTACCCAAATGTCCTTTCTTTGGTATTGTTCGTCGAATCGTTGAGCTCCCTAAGTTTGAGTTGAGCAGCATGATTACTGACAAATGCGTGCACTGACTGGACAGGTCCACTCAAATTTGTGTGGTTCTTTCCTCAAAAGACCATTTCAGACACCAATCTACATGGTCCTCAAAATGATCTGACCAAGACTATTTCTGGATTTTTATATACACATTGACATTGATAAATTTTACATATACAGTGACATGAATATTTACTTTGTAAAGTATTATATTATTTTAATGACTGTGAATGTGAAGACTATGTGGGTTATTTTTTTTTTTTTGCCTTTTCTTCTTTTTTTTTATTTTCTCAGATAGTTTTAGTCATGGTCTGGCAGTTTGAGTAATTTATGCGACCCACCCAAATGTCCTTTCTTTGGTATTGTTCGTCGAATCGTTGAGCTCCTTAAGTTTGAGTTGAGCTGCATGATTACTGACAAATGCGTGCACTGACTGGACAGGTCCACTCAATCGGTGTGGTTCTTTCCTCAAAAGACCATTTCAGACACTAATCTACATGGTCTCCACATGATCTGACCAAGATTATGTCTGGACTTTAAAAGAGACTGTGACCTCTGAGTTTGTTTCGGCCTTTCTTCTCAGAGTAGTCAGTTAGGAAACGCCGACCTCATCTCGTTTTAAAAAATATTATTGACATGTAAAAGTGTTTGTACAAACCTACTTACAGAAATAAAATCATTTATCATTTATCATCTTAAATAACATTGAGTTAAATAACTAGAGAAGCAAATCTCAATAAAATGTGTCAAAAAAATGTACCCACTTTATAAACGCGACGACGTAGCTTTGAAACCACTAAACATTTAAAAGTAAACATATATCTGTCTCACTTACACACGTCGTAAGAATAATACCGTCGCTTAGATTAGACAAAGACCGCAATATAAACATGCAATGACGGGATGGGGTTGCCTACCCATGCGAAATTTTACCCAACATTTTAAGCCATAAAAAGCGGTATACGTTAAGTTAAATTATTTTTTAAATATTTGAATTATGTATTTCTTATTGGATGTGTAATAGAAGTTGATAAATAATGAAAATGACTAAGACATTTTCTTTTTGAATATTTTTTCTTTATTATTAATGAAATTGAATGATTTAGTAGCAATCGGATTATTTCCACCCATTTTTCACGGCGTGCTGCATCTTTAGGCACCCTGCTACGTTGTTATTATTAAAAAAAATATTTAAGATCACTTATTCCATAAATTAAAAACTCCCACAAATGTGGGAAACTAAAACTAAGTTTTTGGTGGTAACACTGAACCTAAATTACAAAATTCTACATTTTATTGCGCTTTTACGTTGATATAAACACAAAGACAATTAATTTATCTGTGGAAAGTAATTCCGGTTAATTTATTGTGTTTTTGTGATCTTGAATCGCACTCTTTCGCGATATTTTTTGTCGCATGTCACTCGGTTCACTTCGGTTGGCGTCACACAGAGCACTGAACTGACGTTAGCTACGCTGATGGCTGTGGCCATCAGACTAGTGGCAACGCCTTGGTGCGGTAATTACTAATCTAGTGTAACATATATATCAATGTTAAATAATGTCAAAGTCGACTTTGACAAGGTCTCAATTCAGAAACTGGGTGTCAATCTACTAACTGAACTCAACAAGAATACTATAATTAAAAAAAAAGCCCACCAAAGCAGAAACAAATCCATCCCAAAGAATCACAAAGAGAATTCATTCATTTCGCACCCGCACGAACTCATTTAAACTTCGACGGAAGCCAAAAAAATAAGCACACAAAACCACATAAAATAATCAGTTGGGATCGGAAGGCAAACGAATGAAGTGTCCGTACAATTGAGGTCGCATTACTCAAATAATAAATAGCAGAGGAATATGGCAGTCGTTGCAACGCTCGCTTATCGCCGCCATAATTGATTTATTGCTGGGATCGCACGCGCTCAATGTGTCGTTAAAATATTGTGTTATAATAACCAGCGCTGTCCTGAGAAGGAGAGATAAAGTTGAAAGTATTGTGCAGAATGCATTGTTGCAGTACAGTCGACCGGACAAAATACGTACAGTCAGCAAAGGAGATAAGTATGCAGGGCCGTTGAATATAGTTGAAGTTTACTAAGAAACCGATTGATGTTTTCGAATGAAATTTAATTTAATTAATAGAAAACAAACAGTTCATTTATCAAATTAAATTTAATTCGAAAACATCAATCGGTTTCTTAGTAAACTTCAACTACACACATCAAAAGTGTCTAGGGATCAACATATATTTTTGCAATAACTTTTCTCCTGATTGATATTAATTAAAATTTTCTTTAAGGATTCATCAAATAAAGTGTTTTCGTTTGTCACAGTAACGATAAACCAAGTCACCTTTGCATTAATAAAGAAATTTGCCATTTTCCTAATAAAGGGATTTTTGACATTTGAACCACTAACACAAAAGTTCGAAAAAAACACTGAAATAACAGTTTTCTCTAAAATTTTATTGGGTAACTTAAACAATTAATAATCCGTGTTTCTACCGCGAACACTAACAACACAAGAACATCGGTTTGGCATACTCAAAATGAGTTCATCCAAATCACGCTGTGGAATGGCCGCCCATGTTCGTTGCAACAACAAAAAAAGGTCTTCTTGCGACTGGATACCCTCCATATTCGGCAGAGCTCTTCTCTGTAGCATATCCCATGCATGCTCAATCGGGTTCAAGTCTGGCGACTGAGCAGGCCAGGGCAGGACATTGATGTTAGCTGCGGCGAGAGTCTGTCTTACAACTCTTGCGGTGTGCGGTCGTGCATTATCATGCATTAACTGAAATAAGGGACCGATTTGCACTTGTAGAGGAACGATGACGTCTGATACAATCGTCTCAGCATAAATTTGAGCGTTGAGGTTGCCTCTGATCCAAAACAACTCAGTTCTTCCGCCGATCCAAATACCCGCCCATACCATGATGGTTCCACCACTATAAGGATGGACTTCCTGGCAGGATTTTAATCGCTGTTGGCGTCCAGGGGTTCTCCAGTGTCGTATACGTCTTGTATCCGGTCTCATACCAAAACGAGACTCATCAGAAAAGCACACGAAACGCCATTGTTCTTCTGCCCAATTTCTGTGTTCAAGAGCCCATTGATATCGAATCCTACGATTGTGCATTGCTATAGGTGGTACCCGTAGCGGTCTTCGGGAATGAAGGTTCACTTCATGCAAGCGGTTTCTGACTGTTTGGTCGCTAATTAAGTTCCCTGAAGAGTGATGAAGCCTCACGGCTAACATCATGGCGGTTATTGTTGGAGCTCTTCGAGTTAAGATTTGAATGTATCGGTCTTGTCTCCGTGTGGTGCAGCGATACCGTCCTCCATGGCGCTCAGCCACGGTACCAGTGCTTCGGTAACGTGTCCAAAGTCGACTGATAACACTCTGACTTGTATTCAGAGCTAAAGCCACAGTACGTTGCCGGGAACCAGCTTCTATCATTCCCACGGCTCTGAGCATTTCTTCCCTGCTTAAATGACGTCGCCGCTCCATAATAACGTTGGTTTTAATCAGTAGTAGGGAAACAGTAGCACTAATAATGTCTTCAATGCGTTGTATGTTTTTATAGGGAAAATATTGACAGCTGATTTTCATCTTTTACTCGAATTTGATTCACAGTTCCTGATTCAAATTATGAAATGCACCAAAAAGGATCCATATAAATTTATAAAATCATAAATTTATTACAAAGCCACATCTCAATCTCAAGAAATCCGCATAAAAATGCTTGATCCCTAGACACTTTTGATGTGTGTATATGCGACGACCCTGCATACTTATCTCCTTTGCTGACTGTACATATCTTATTATGTTCTAAATAATTGCGGAACATGTACTAGTAGTTAGTACAATCAGGGAAATTATTATTTAGCAGATTAACACATTTATTTTGCCCGTTTGCCTTTTAATACAACTGATTAAGGGCCTATACTACCTCAAATGGCTTAGCATGATCCTCCGTTATGTCGAAAATACTGCAGCATTAATTTTGAAATAAATATATGGTAAAGTTGAGGATTAATGCTAGGTCTTATGTTAGACGAAAACACGAGTTCATAAAATTTTCTCGATAGAAAAAAATTCCAAAGTTACCTCCAAACTGAACAATAAACCGCTGGTATTCAAAAAATACTTCAAATTAGATCATGAAACTTTGTATATTAACCGAACTAACTATAAAGCAGGGCTTATGTTATTTACTTTTTTTTAATTACCATTATTTTCACCGTAAAAAGCAGATACCTAAACTATTGGCGCTGCCTGCCGCCTAGCACCGCACTCTGTCTCGCTCTCACTCAGTCCGCGAGCAGTATCGTGCGAGAGAGATAAAGAGTGAATTTTAGCTGAGGTAGTGTAGGCTCTTAACTGACAGAAAGACAAACAATTACAGATATGATTTCAATTCATTGACAATTTAAATTGCTTAGCGATCATTTTGCCGTGCTTTACAAAATAGTCTTGTCTCCCGATGTCGAGTCGGGACAAAGGGGAATTATTCCTATACGTAAAATGGAAAAGTTCCTTTGTAAATTCAATTTCAAATGAAAGAAAAATATGGAACATCACTACATAGTATATATAACAAAGTCGCTTTCTCTGTCCCTTTGAACGCTTAGATCTTTAAAACTACGCAACGGATTTTGACGCGGTTTTTTTAATAGATAGAGTGATTCAAGAGGAAGGTTTATATATATAATACATGCATGCATGTGATGTCGTAAATAAACGCATTTTTTTGCGCTTACTTTTCAAACGCTGGCTGAACCCTACGAGATAGGACAAAATAATGTACTACAGTATTGTACACCTTAAAAAGGTCTACAAAAAAGTCCGCGATGGTATATGTCTATCTCTTAGGGATAACCCACAATAATCATTTTTTATCCTTTACTTTTTACGAGAAATAATGGCTTATTTACGAAGCGATTTTAAGCAATACAGCATTAATCCTTATCCAATTAAGTACCTTAAATACATTGTGCATTTAATATGGCCCTTTACAGCATGTAATTTAAATGAATATTTTCGAAGATACACACATCAAAAGTGTCTAGGGATCAACATATATTTTTGCAATAACTTTTCTCCTGATTGATATTAATTAAAATTTTCTTTAAGGATTCATCAAATAAAGTGTTTTCGTTTGTCACAGTAACGATAAACCAAGTCACCTTTGCATTAATAAAGAAATTTGCCATTTTCCTAATAAAGGGATTTTTGACATTTGAACCACTAACACAAAAGTTCGAAAAAAAGACTGAAATAACAGTTTTCTCTAAAATTTTATTGGGTAACTTAAACAATTAATAATCCGTGTTTCTACCGCGAACACTAACAACACAAGAACATCGGTTTGGCATACTCAAAATGAGTTCATCCAAATCACGCTGTGGAATGGCCGCCCATGTTCGTTGCAACAACAAAAAAAGGTCTTCTTGCGACTGGATACCCTCCATATTCGGCAGAGCTCTTCTCTGTAGCATATCCCATGCATGCTCAATCGGGTTCAAGTCTGGCGACTGAGCAGGCCAGGGCAGAATATTGATGTTAGCTGCGGCGAGAGTCTGTCTTACAACTCTTGCGGTGTGCGGTCGTGCATTATCATGCATTAACTGAAATAAGGGACCGATTTGCACTTGTAGAGGAACGATGACGTCTGATACAATCGTCTCAGCATAAATTTGAGCGTTGAGGTTGCCTCTGATCCAAATCAACTCAGTTCTTCCGCCGATCCAAATACCCGCCCATACCATGATGGTTCCACCACTATAAGGATGGACTTCCTGGCAGGATTTTAATCGCTGTTGGCGTCCAGGGGTTCTCCAGTGTCGTATACGTCTTGTATCCGGTCTCATACCAAAACGAGACTCATCAGAAAAGCACACGAAACGCCATTGTTCTTCTGCCCAATTTCTGTGTTCAAGAGCCCATTGATATCGAATCCTACGATTGTGCATTGCTATAGGTGGTACCCGTAGCGGTCTTCGGGAATGAAGGTTCACTTCATGCAAGCGGTTTCTGACTGTTTGGTCGCTAATTAAGTTCCCTGAAGAGTGATGAAGCCTCACGGCTAACATCATGGCGGTTATTGTTGGAGCTCTTCGAGTTAAGATTTGAATGTATCGGTCTTGTCTCCGTGTGGTGCAGCGATACCGTCCTCCATGGCGCTCAGCCACGGTACCAGTGCTTCGGTAACGTGTCCAAAGTCGACTGATAACACTCTGACTTGTATTCAGAGCTAAAGCCACAGTACGTTGCCGGGAACCAGCTTCTATCATTCCCACGGCTCTGAGCATTTCTTCCCTGCTTAAATGACGTCGCCGCTCCATAATAACGTTGGTTTTAATCAGTAGTAGGGAAACGGTAGCACTAATAATGTCTTCAATGCGTTGTCTGTTTTTATAGGGAAAATATTGACAGCTGATTTTCATCTTTTACTCGAATTTGATTCACAGTTCCTGATTCAAATTATGAAATGCACCAAAAAGGATCCATATAAATTTATAAAATCATAAATTTATTACAAAGCCACATCTCAATCTCAAGAAATCCGCATAAAAATGCTTGATCCCTAGACACTTTTGATGTGTGTATTACAGATTTAAAATGCAGGGACATAGCGGTTCCTGCGGTACCGGCCGCGGCGGCGCGTGCTGGCATTCTTGAAATACCTGTACTTAGTATCAGTATTGCACCCGTGCGAAGCCGGGGCGGGTCGCTAGTCTATAATAAAATAACAATGTGCAACGTGCTCCTCGCTAGGTGTATGTGACAACTGTAGGTACCTGCTGTAAATATGAACCATTGTGAAATAGGTAGGTACGAATTGTATATATTTAACAAAACTTTGAGACATTTTGCACGTAATACGGAGATTCATTCAATATACCCGTCGGTGATCAGTGAACCTCGCTGGAGGGGCTTGTAGCTAAGTAATAACTTCTGCAAGGATCGATCGATCAGGTAAAGCTACGCTTGCCGCGGTTGATCCATGGATGGTTGACCATCTTTATATACCGTGCCTCGGAAAGCACGTTAAGCCATCCCGGCTGTCATTCTTAGATCTTTGACAATCGTTACGGGTCGTCAGAAGTCCTAAAGTCTGACAAAAAGTCATAGCAAGAGGTATCGTATTACCCAGAAACTGGGTTCTGGAGGTCAGATAGGCAGTCGCTCCATGTAAAATACTGGTATTCGGCTGAATCTGGTTAGACTAGAAACCGAGTCCAACATATTTGGGAAAAGGCTAGGCAGTTGATCAGTGAACCTCGGCGTCAATTAAGATTCCTACGGCCGGTTTCTCAATTGAAAATTTGAAGTTGAGCACGTCTCAAACTCTACTGTAGCATTACTTTAGGTGATTCCTTCAATGCAACCTGCGAAATTTATTTCTTAATAAAACACTAGCGGCCCGTCCCGGCTTCGCACGGGTGGAAAAAAAAGCCTCGATTCATCTATATATATAAAAATGAAACCCGTTTTCCGTTGTCACGACATAACATGAAAACGGCTTTACCGATTTGGCTGATTTTTTTTTTTGTAGTTTTCTAATACTCTGTACAAGGTTCTTACGGAAAAAAATATAAAGAAAAAAAAAATCTGAAAAAAAAAAACTGAAACTCCAAGGACACTCTTTTAAAAAGATATTAGAAAATCTTGGGTACATTATTCTATTTAACATCACGCAATTACCCTTAGGAGCCGAACAAAATGAAAAAAGTCAGAAACAACGATAATAACCGCCAAAAAAGTAGTAGCTCGGGCTGGTATCGGATCCCACGCGGTGGGAAGGTTGCAATTTTACGCGGACGAAGTCGCGGGCAGACGCTATCAGTGATAATTTAGCAGTACTTTTGAGCCAATTCGTTACAAACATACATACAAATCTTTCCTCTTTATAATATTAGTATAGATAAGCGAGAAAGTTTGAATTTTGCTACATTAAAGGAATCATCTTAATTAAGAGATTGACAAGGTTTGAAAGCCAAATTCTTAATTCAGAAACCTACATTACTTAAGTAAATTGATTTTTCAATGACCATTGTTAAAAAAGGTTATTGTGAACAAATGCAATTCAATGTGCTCTTTGATAAAATGCAAGCCAACAACAAAAGCTAATTGAGCCCATTGTAATTGTATGTGTGTAATACAACCGCTATGTCAAATCAAAATAAATTCCCAAAACATTGTTTTCAAAACCACAAATTATAAGTACAATTGCAAAAAAAATTCTTTATGCAAATAAACGCAGGCAATTTTTAATAAATAAACAGTACGTTGCGCGTTGGAAATACATAATTTGCATAGTGCGGCTGGCAGCTTAATCGCGGCGCGTCGTGTAACGGAACGGGCAAAGTTGTGAGTTTTTTAATTTAACTGTCACACGTCGCTGCTGTTATTATATTTTAAACTGACTGTTGATAAACTGGTTTGTGATAAATAACGAATAATTTGAGTGCCGAGCGCAAAATGAATGAGCTTTCTGATCTCGTTTGTCATTCGGTGCTTATGGGTGATTCGGTGAGCTATCATTGTGAAAGGTAAGTAAGTAAGGTAAGGTAGTAAGGTAAGTAATGAATATTTATTAACAAAAATATGGTTGCACCAGTTTACTTTTGTCCTACTTCAGGGTACAGGCCTCTTCCCACACAGAAAAGGCTCGACCATTGATCACCAGCACGTTTGCTCAAGGCAGGTCCGGCGGGGCAGTTGCGTAACACATTATCAATCGGAATCGGTTTCATTTTGACAGTTCAACAACATTCATTGCGTTATTAAGTGTTGAGCAGACAAATTTTTCGAACTTATGAAACAATGGATTAGCAATTTGCTTCAAAATGATTCAGATTCCGATTGATAGTGTGTTACGCAATTAGGGTGCTGATTGCAGACTTATGGTTGCTTACCTTCTTTAATAAGTAGTAAAAAAATACTAGCTGCACCTATTTATCTTCCAAAATGGTTAGGTATTGTAAATAAACAACTTTGTTCTATGTATCGTGGATGTAATGGTGTGAAAGTTGCGCAATGACGCCATCAGAATAAATTATTACAATTTAAAACGGTGCTTTAAAATTAATGTATCATAGAATGTTTGTGTTCATTTTAAAACGTTATGAGTTGTATATTGAACTAGTCGATTTTTAGTCATTAATGAAACTCAGGCGACGCTGCAGCTACACTCCTATTTAAAAAAAATGCTGTTTTCATTTAAATATTTTGCCAATAATTTATGCATTTTACCTATTTCTTTCTTTTACATACTGAAGCACATTTTTATTGTCAATAAAGTCAAAGTCAAAGTCAAATCATTTATTTCAAATCGGCACTTAAAAGGCACTTTTGAACGTCAAAATTAAAAATTAAAAAATAGAATTGGTTTCGGTTTGTAGCGAGTCCTGCAGACTTTCAATCGTGCTGAGTAATCTCGGAGCAAAAACAGTAGGTAAACAAATATGTAGGTCAGAAAATGTACCTGTGGATGCTAATTTGTAGTACCACATATGAATTGAGTGCTTTGATTTGAATACTTGAATACATACACCGAAAATTTTAATTTTAAATCACCTTCAAGATGTTTTTTATTTGACAATGTTAGTAAGTATTTGTAACTATTTAATAACAGATATTTTTATCTAACACACTTAAAATAATAATAATATGTACAATTACATAAAAAAAATGGGAAAAAATCAAAGGGCATAAAAAAATTCGTCCGCATCGCTGTCAACAGGAAACGTGCCCAAAAGCCTGGCAACATTGCCACGTTGAACGGCAATGCTGATTCTTTGGCCAAAAAATAGGCCAGCCCTCTGGTCACGTGAAGAGTCGACCAACCGCTTCGCCATGTCTCGAAATACTAAATAGTAAGTATTGAGTTTAATTTTATAACCTTTATTTTCGTCGATTATTTTTCAATCACTATTTAATAATGTTATTCCAACAATAATTGTTCGGAAAAATTGGTAAGATACCTTCGAAATACAAATGAATGTGTTACTATCGTAAAAAAATACCCTGAACAAAGTTTGTTTACACTTTTGGAACAGACTATACTTTTTTTTTATAATAGTAGGTACATTTGATATTCTGGTATGACTTATACCATAATAAATTCAAGAAAATATAAGCCCCCTTCTTCAACACCATTAAAGCACTAAACTCTAGCACAACGTGCCATCATTTGCAAGCCGGCCGGCGTGCGGCAGTGCTCAGAGTTGTATTTTAAAAGCTCGTTAAATACTGTGCTGTCGTAATTTGATCCGCGCCAGGCCGCTCTTAAATACGGCGGCCCATTTAAGGTTGCCTCAAGGCCACACAACTCCCCAACCCACACCATTCAGTGGTTTCAAATTTTCATATTGTGAAAAGGTCTTAACGAAATGCTCATTTTTATTTATTTCAGATTTTTATGCAGAGAAAAAAATGGCACCTGTATTTTGAATTTTTACCAAAACATTAAGTTATAGCCGGAGGTGGCCACAGTCTTTTCAGAAGCCAGTAAAATGTCAATTACTTATAAACAAACCATTTATAACATTAGCATTTTTTTAGTAATTCTCTCAACTGTTGATGAATCTCGGTAAAGATGCAGAACAAACATATCCACTTACCTGCGACCAACAGCTACAGTTGTAACAGTTCCAGGTGGAGGTATCCTCGGAATCCGCCGCTGTACAAGAGAAAGGGATCAAAGGATAGATTGCGTCTGATCCTTTAGTTTTGAACTATTGCGATCTGCGGATAAAAGTCGCCTGTGTAGTTGTTACATACTTTTGTTTTGAGAAGTTTGCTGATTTAACTTCTTTGAGTTAGTTTTGATTGTTAATCGTATTGGGTATTTTATTTAAAGAGTTTTATCAGCTATTTTAGGGTTGCGTATCCAAAAGGAGCTATTTACTAAGCCTACGCCATATTTCCGTCAGTCTATCACAAGGCTGTGGCTTATTAACCGTAATAGGTAATCAGTTGAAATGTTCACAGAATACCTACGTATAACTGTAGCCTCCATCGCCCACGTACAATTAAAAACATTACCTTTGTCGAATAAAAAAGAAGGTAAAATTATGTACCTAAGTAGTTTTGGTTGTACCACTACGCTTCGTAACCGACTTGGCGAAATTCAAATTCTTTTACGTGTTTTGCAATTTAGTGTTAGCTTGTATGTTGAACAAAATACAATTCGCGACCATACAAGTATGTATTTACAGAATTATAATTATTAAAATCATCAATAAATAACCTTCTAAGTTTATATAACCCTATCGAATAACTATTTCATGAAATATCAATCAATTGCGGCTACCCTGGTGTTTCCTCCTTAATTAAAGTTAAACTTTAGTTGCCTGGTTATTTCCAAAGGCATTATTTAATCATGGTTGATCACACGTCAAAGTTGTGACTTTGTACTCCTAAAATACTCTAAACCCGAGACATTAAACTGAGTTGAAGTTGGCAGGCTTGTTTCAAAACACATTACAATACGTTGTCACCTGAGTACCCGCTAGCCAGCCTCCAATCCGACAACTTCACCAACTAGTACAATATTCAGAATATTTAAGTGTTAAACTAAAGTACATACATTAAAGTTGTCAAGCAAGGTCTCAAGTCGTCGTAATCCGGCACAAGTTTGCATACGAGATTACGAGCGTTCGATTTGCGACTGCAACTTACTCGACACTTAAACTTAATCGATCGCGCCGTATAATTGATGAGGTATCTGAGGTACTTGCTTGTTTAACACACACCTCCAAATGACATTACAGAAACACAAAAGCAAATTAAATCATAAATAAACACTGGACAGGAAAGGTACTAAAAATATAATTTCATCGCTAAACTTGGCGCATGCAAGCTCATCGTTCCATTGAATAAACAAGCGATAAAAATCTGCGAAAATTTGCGACAGACGGGCGCTACGTTTATTTTGTCACGGGTATAAATCGCACGGTGCGCCTGTGTGGCAAGTGCACAATATTATTTATAGAAATAGCGTTGAAATAGAGTTTGCATTTTATTGCCAGTGATATTATTGTCAGAAGCAAAATAGAAAAATGGACCAAAGATGTCACTGAATGGTATCCGAGAGAGGGAAATAGAAAAAGAAGAAGATCGATGCATAGGTGGGAGGATGACCTGAGATCGACAGCGGGTACGAAGTGGACAAGAACAGCTCACAATCGACCACTATGAAAGGATCTAGAGGAGACCTTTGGTGGAAAGCAAAACAAACTCACTACCGATGTCTTATATTATGTACAAAATGATTAATGTAAAATTATGTAGTTATAAGTTTATTAATAAAGGCTATTTTTAATTTGAATTTATATTACAGTGCTGTGTGCGGTCGCCAGGGTGCTTCCCACATATTTCTTCCTCTAGTTTCCGCGACAAGTAGAGTACGCCTACTTCCTGCTATCAGGTTGCAAATAAAGTACTTTATTCGGAATGTCATGATTTAAATAAACCTCGGGTCCATATTGCCCGAATCTAGAGAGCAATAAAAAAAGTAGAAGAATGCTACCCGCAAGGTTTTTATGTGCTGCGGGTAACATTCTTCAACTTTCAGGTAACGTAATATTATCCGTTAGACTGGGATTCTTTTCATTTTTTTAGTACAGTTTTACATTTCTTTAATAACCAACGATACCCTCGATACAATTTCCAATTCTTTATTTATAATTGATCAAAAGAATACATTAAAACATTACTTTCACTTTTTGTTTTGTGTTTAACGAACGGTGTCCAAATAAATTGCTTTATTCTTTCTTTCTAATACAATATAACCAAACCAGAGTCACCTCACACACCTCAAATACAGCCATGAAACCTCTGACCCCATCAACTGGCCATTATGACAACAAATTGACACATTCTGCTTCAGAATTAGGTATTTTAAGTCCCCTAAGCTCATTAGCGGGAAGCTCTGTTTGCATTTAAAGTGACGTCATTACGGGTTCGAGTTCGGGAGACAATCGCCCGTTGTGGGAGATATTGCGAACTGTGGTGGGAAATTGAAGGGGAATTCTCGTTGAATTTGCGTTGTAGGATTGTTTATGTAACACTCATGTAGTTTCAATTATTTATTGATCAGTTAAACTAAACTTTTTGTAATAAAATAACATTAGTGTAAGGTCTGTTCCTATTTTAGAGCAGAAGTTCACCATTGTTTTTGATTTTAGGATTTCACTTGAGATGTTGTAGCCTTTATTATGTCAACATACAACCTGATATTATCATCTGCCTAGCCTTTTCCCAACTATGTTGGGGTCGGCTTCCAGTCTAACCGGATGCAGTTGAATACCAGTATTTTACATGGAGCGACTGCCTGTCTGACCTCCACAACCCAGGTAATGGGTAATACGATACCCCTTGGTAAGACTGGTTGTCAGACTTTCGGGTTTCTGGCTACCCGTAACGACTGCCAAAGATCCACGAATGACAGCCAGAACCAACGGCTTAACGTGCTTTCCGAAGCCGGTAGCTTAGCCTGATCGATCGACCTGTGCGGCTGTTATTATTTAGCCACGGGCCCCCGATAATGACCTGCAAATTGCAAAAAAAACGTTAGATAATTTTAGTTTTGCGGGCTATCCTGACTGTTTCGCCTTAAGTCTAAAAAAGCGCAAGTCCCTTAATCAAATTGGAAGCCCTAAGTATGTAGGTAGGGGTGATTAATTTTAATACCATAAATGTAAATTACATCAGTTAGCGTGTATGTTAATTACATTAGTCCCACTTAAGTGAGTCCCCAAGGTCACTAGACCTCAACTCCGAAACTTATTCAACGTCTAACTTACCCAGTCTTATTTTCAAGCAATTTTCAAGTACTTAGGTAACAGTTAACTTTGGTTTGGTTAGTTATATTATCTTCTTATTAGGTACTGCCCTACCCTTAAGTCTGTAGGCTGAAATTGAATTTTCACTTAATTTAGAGAGATTGTTCCACATACCTAGCAGAGATTAAGCCATCCCTTTTGCAACTGTGTATGTTTTACAAAGTGACTACAGTATTAAATCAGGAGGATCAGCTGTAGAGTTCGTTTTTAGGGTTCCGTAGTCAACAAGGAACCCTTATAGTTTCGTCATGTTCGTCTGTCTGTTTGACTGTCCGCGGTTTAGCTCAAAAACGATTGGTACTAGATTGTTGTAATTTGGTATGAGTATACACGTTAATGACGCCGAAAAAGTGGTAAAATAAAATATAGAAAAAAACAATTATTTAGGGTACCTCCCCTACATGTAAAGTGGGGATGTCGTTGGATAGGTCTTTCAAAAATATTAGGGGTTTGAGAAGACTATTTTTTTATTAAGTAAACCGATCGTGACTTATCAAGCTTTAAAGTACCAATTTAATTTTCGTTAGAGTCAAGTGTCCCCCCCCCCCCCCTCTGCCTGTACGGTTGTAGTTTAACATGTCATTTTAATTTTTTTTTTTATATATAAATATAACGAAGTTTAAAGGAAAACTATCACACTTAAGTGGGCTTTACAAGTTTACGAGTAATAGTCGACCAATTGTATTTGACTCGAAAATTGTCGGATCAGTTGAAGATTTCTATAAGAAGTCAAATTAGGTAGGTAGTCATGTTTGGTTTTAGTTAGAGCATGATACAAAACTATCAGTCAGCGAATACGACCTGTACTTGGCTGTTATAAAAAACTACGGAACCCTACACTGCGCGTGGCCCGTCACGCACTCGACCGGTTTTTTGTCTCACACCTAATGACACCTTACTACGTCGATCACCAATTCGTGTAACAAATGCGGTGATCTTCCGCCCGCCCTTATCCCAATTTATTTGTGATCGCGCAGTATGTCTTGAACTCCCATACATCTCTATTAGTCCTCAACTGAGTTGTCGCCCCTTTCTATCCATATTATCTTTCACACCATCCATCCATGTTTTTTTTTGGTCTTCCTTAACTTTTATTTACCTAACCATCTACATTCATAGGTATTCGAAACTTTCCTTTACCAAATGTGGCGTTTGTAGTAATATACCGTTTATGATTTACATACGAAATCCTAAAAACCTAAATATACGTATATATAATATACTAGCGTCTGCCCGCGACTTCGTCCGCGTAAAATTGCAACCTTCCCACCGCGTGGGATCCGATACCAGCCCGAGCTACTACTTTTTTCGCGGTTATTATCGTTGTTTCTGACTTTTTTCATTTTGTTCGGCTCCTAAGGGTAATTGCGTGATGTTAAAAAGAATAATGTACCCAAGATTTTCTAATATCTTTTTAAAAGAGTGTCCTTGGAGTTTCAGTTTTTTTTTTCAGATTTTTTTTTCTTTATATTTTTTTCCGTAAGAACCTTGTACAGAGTATTAGAAAACTACAAAAAAAAAGGCAGCCAAATCGGTCAAGCCGTTTTCATGTTATGTCGTGACAACGGAAAACGGGTTTCATTTTTATATATATAGATAGATTATGTAATAGGTACCCACCAGGATTTGAATTTTTAATATATTTCGTCTTAGTTTGATTACACCCGTGTAATCCGCTTTAGGCAGGTTTATATAACATTCAATTAAAACCGTAATCGAATAAAAAACACCTCGACCTCGTGTAGACTGTAATCATATCAGAGGGATTATATGAAAAAAATAATGATATTTTTTTTAAGCTTTTATTTCAATGCTAAGAAGAAAATAAACTTTAAATTGAATCTAAACCATCAAATTATTATATTACACAATTTTTAGGATACTTGTTATATACACAAGTAAATCTCGT
Organism: Globia sparganii; assembly: GCA_949316385.1. Lineage (NCBI taxonomy): Eukaryota > Metazoa > Arthropoda > Insecta > Lepidoptera > Noctuidae > Globia > Globia sparganii. The sequence continues at coordinate 24,898,036 of OX438659.1, forward strand.
GACAAGCTTTTATATCATATAAGTTGTGTAAGGTAACAAATTGTAAAAAATTAAAAATTTCCCCAAATATGTATATAATTCGCGACTCTAAAAACCCCGGGATACCAAAATTTTAGACCGATTGGGTCAACTAAGTTCTTAGACGCCATCTCAGATCCGCCAATTTATTTTTTTTTAACGCCTACAGTTGATTCTTGTCAGTCTCTACATAATTTGTTCGAGCACCACTAAAGTATCCCAAACCTACACCAAGTTATGTCTTTAAAATTGTTGATAATAATAATAATTCTTATTTTTTAAATTCTTTTTTATACCCATATAAGGAAAATGAGCAAAAGTAACTAATCCGCCATCTTAGACCGTCCGCCATATTGGATTTAAAGTTAATTCATTTTATTTTCTTATTCTTCTCAGCATACCCTTTTATTTGATATCCATGGGAGTGAGCAAAAAATAACTATTCCGCCATCTTAGATCGTCCGCCATATTGAATTTTGAATGACATAGCTAACCATGCATTGTCATCCAAGCTTAACGTATATGCAAAATTTCATCTCCATCGGTTGAGGCTATCTGCTTTAAAATTCAGTTGCAAGATTTTGAATATCCGTATAATGTTAGTAGTTGCAGTATAACTTAGCCTAATGTTAGTACTTAGGGCATACTGAAAGTTTCTCTATTTTGATAAATAAGACTAGATATAAGACTTACGATACATTTATTGTTTTTCAAAGTATGTATATTTTCTCGCAATTTATGCATTTTTGCATTCGCTGAAATCACTGTACAAAGCAGTTGGACCAATCTTCCTTAGGGATCTCTTCAATAGCTTCATGAAACGCATTCACTGCCGATTTAGGGCTCGTAAAACGTGTGCTTCTAAGTTTGTCTTTAATTTTTGGAAACAAAAAGAAGTCGCAGGGTGCGAGGTCCGGGCTGTAAAACGGATGCGTCATCAGTTCCATATTTGAAGTCTTCGAATAGGCTTATTTTTACCTTAGCAAAATGTCGATCTATGTATGTAAATAATCACCATCGATCTATGTAAATTTATATCAATAAAAATGAATGCTTCCATGGTTTTCCTCATATGCGTGTCTGAACTATTCATGTGATTGCGATGAAACTTTAATACGTTGTTGCGTGCACGCTCGCAAAGGTTTCCGAGTTGGTAAAACCCCCCTCCACACGAGTTAAGCCAGGAGTAAAATTTAGTCTACAATTACATCCATTCTATAATCCACCTGAACAGTACATATCTTCAACCACCAGATAACAAGGTGTTTAGTTACAATAAAGCACGGTATAATTGCCACACCAATATTTACAAGACTGAGCTGAGGCTCGAGTGTAGTAAACACTGTTATGGCAATTATAGTGGCTGGCTATATTGTAATTAAACAAACACTTAGGTACCTCCCTGGTGCCGCTGTCTGCAGCCCCGGAGCCCTAACGTAAGCGGTACTTTAACTGTTATCGAATTTCATTGTCTTGAACCCCGTTTATATTTACATGCCTTGTTCAAATTGTATGTGCTGGTTTTTAAATTTATGTTTTATCATTTTGCTCGTTTAGCTTGTTTTAGGCGATAGGTTTACTTCTGAAAGCTGAAGAAAATGATAAAAGTGTTTTTTGGTTTTTATTATGCTTCGTTTTCAATTTTAGTATGGACTGGCTATTTGTACATAGATTGATCGGTTATAGGTACTCACCAGTCATGACCAAACTAAGGTACACTCAACTTTGAGGAAAGACCTATTTTTACCGACTGCACAAAAAGGAGGAGGTACTATATTCGGATGTTTGTATGTTTTTTTTTTTTTTTTTTTAATTTTTTTTGTGTGTTTTTATCGAATACTCCGCCAATTGTCGACGGATTTTCAAAATTATTTTTTTGTTTGAAAGTGTATGCTTCCGAGGTGGTCTCATTGTCACCAAATTGGAATCTGATGAGGGAATCCCATAGAAATCGAGGGAAACCCTCAAATTATGTAGGCACACCTATAGCGATTTGGGTATTTTTTATAGTGACTCGTGCATTTGCTCTCAGTAAGCTCCATTCGGTGAATTGGAACTGATGATGAAGACCACAGATGGCCATCGGAACTACTCAACAATAAATATTTCACGGGTTGCAATTCGATTAGGTACTTTAATGTGGTTGCTAAGCACAATGCGTATCGTGAAGTGGAACTGATGATGACTTCTCAATCAAATCCAGTTCTCTTGGTTTTTACAAGGAGAACTCCTAAACAATTAACGTCCCTGCATCGGGAAAATCAATGTTTTGTAAAAGGTGATGAGCAGTTGAGATTAGGCTATTGTAACTTAGACAAGTTATAAACTGGCCCACTACAAAGTGAAAAATAACTTTAATTTCGGAAGTCAGTGTGAATAAAAGAAAATGCGGAACCAACGACACCGACTTCCGAAATTAGAGTTATTTTTCACTTTGTAGTGTTTTTTTGGAAGTCGGTTGTTTTCTCGGTTTTTTGTATTTTTTTTTTATAATAGTATGGTTATGAAAATACTATATTCGTACCACCGTACAATTTCTATCAATACTTTCGGAAAAAATCGCTTTTGAATCTTTCGTGAGTGTACGGTATTTATATGGTCGTGACTGTACATGAGTCAGGTAACTTGCATCGTCGAGTTAAAGGTATATGTCATGTAACATGACATAATGTGCCTGTAACTCCACGACGACGGTGCTTCGTCCTTCATAGGATTATCAATGACGGTTGTTAAGGCCAGTCAGATACCCAGAAGTCGTTACTCATGCATCCGCAAGTTTATCTACTGTCTGTGTAGCATGATGGTACCTACGAAGCATTTGAATGCGTTGGTAAAGTTGCGCGTTGATCCCACTTAGGTAACCTTATAAACATGCACCTGAAGGCATAACGTCAGGAAATACTGTCAAAAATAAAATATATAAATGTCTTAAGAATTTCATAATATTTTCGTACAAAGTATATTCAGATTTATAGTCTCAGGAGACGTTTGAAAATCAATTTGATATCTCCATTAAACGAGCTTTCAAAATTAAGGTTCTTGAGAAAATAATCCTTTTTAATGCAACTGATGTTGTTGACTTCTAGACTAAATAAAAGAATCTGATCTGTACGTAAATATAAACATATACGTAATATACGTTCTTATTTTTCCTTACTCAGTACCACAACCATTGCTTATTCATAGTTTATTGCATTACAGCGGCGCGACGAGTGATTGATTGCCAACATCCACATCCACACATCGCACAGTTCATCCATAACATCCACAACACAAGAAACACTTGTGTTTACCCAGACTCTATCCATGAATACTCCGAACAAAGTGCCATCCTCGATACATCTGGATTTGTCCAACAAAACGTCCCACCAGCTTCACGCCATTTTAAATAGGTACGCGTAGTCGCGTAGTGATGCGAAACCACCGAATGTACGCCGAAAACTATCCGGCTTAAATTAATCGGATATTCGTACTATGTGTTGTTTGGTAATCTGGTTTATTGGATAAAAAGTGCGAACAATTTGCTGTGATCGTATTAGAGGACGGATTTGTCGTGTTTCGTTTACCAGAAATTGAATGGATGGATAAGAATAAAGTCTGCCAATGTTGAGCTTAATGTGATAGATTTGTCGTTCTCATGACATCAATATTAAAAGTAGACATAGCATATTTTGACTGAGATGATTTGTCTGTCATCATCATTGATATCCTTGTTTCCACCTATTTATTTTATTTTATTTATTTATTGGCCTATCTACAATTGTTACACTGTTTATCCTTAAAAATACGAGCAATATACAAGCATAGTGTACAATATGAAACAATAGACACAGCATGCAAAAAAAAAAAACAAAATTAAAACCTACAATAGAATTGCAATAATTGTGCAGAAATAACGCTTGCAGCACTAAAAGGTAGTTTTAGAAAAAAAAAAATTAAAATGAAGAAAAAAAAAATAGTGTTGGTTACTTTTATGGACTTGGCCCATTGTTGAAGATAGTGATTTATCTGAAGAATGTCTACGAAAAAAAAGTTTTATTACCACCGAACGGTTCTTGTTCGTAAATTAACTTCATAGTAGTGGACTAAAGTGGCTGACCAGTGGATATTATGCTTTTCCATCTGAAAATATCTTCTAAAAGTATAGGAAATCATAACGTGCCTGCAATGCAAACAATAAATAATGAATGCCATTGAGAACTCCACTTACGGAAAATTAAAGTGAGTCAAACTTGCATGCAGTTCCCAACTCCAAGCCATAACTCTTTAATACCCGCACATAATCTATCTCTCAGATCTGCACACGTTCAGTTATTATATTCATAACAAGCGCCGACAGATTTCTCGCCTCGGGAGCCGGATAGTCATTACTCACGAGCGGAGCACGTCACTACTAAGCACGCATTATAACAGCTAGTAGGTATCTGTTTGAGTAGAAAAACCTTCACGAGTGATATTGATGAATAATTCATGTGGCGTCAACAATAAGAAAGCAGTAAGTGTTTAACGTTTGTGAATAGCTGAATATTTGATAGGGATACTCAACAAACACCGAGTATCCGACTATTAATTACGTCTGTCCGATTTATGAGCTTGCCTTGCTAATGACGGCACTATTTCGTTTGTCGGAAGTTTACTGCCATAAATAGGTTTAGAGACCAAAAAGCGTGGTCTCCATTACGTAAATAGTACTGAGCGGTTATTGGCTGAGTGTAAGCACAAAATTTATACGAGCATGAACACAGCAAAAAGAAAATTTTGTTGTAAAAATAAATATTTTTAAGCGGTCTTTTCATTACGTTTAAAATATGATGTAGAATATTTTCCTAAACAGCGTTTATTTGGTTCTGGCTCACTTTTAATACAGATTCGCGTGAATATTTTTAGGTAAATATTTTTTGAAAGGATTTTAATGAGATTGCTGTCACAACCTGGAGCTTTATATCTAATGGTCCGCGTTCACATCGTTTAATGATAAATTATTGAATGCTTTAATGGAGTACCATGTTGTCACTGACTAAATGTGATAGTGAATTTTATTTTTTTTTAATTAGCATCTGTTTGTTGGCTTTTCACAGTGAACTAGAAACGGAGATTTTAATGTCAGCCTTGGCTTTGATAACAAAGAGATATTTAAATCAGTTACGAAAAATACGTTTACCAGCAATTTCCTGCCGCAATAGATAGCAGGTACGCCATCTCCAATTGTTTTCCGAATACTTAATTTTCTAAATCTAAGTCGGATTGAGTTTTAGTGATCCGATTTAGAACTGTAAAGATGTTAGTGGATATAAAAGAGGGGCGTTTTAGTGTTTCCGTGAGGGTAGTCGTAAAAAGCGGAGCGTGCTGGTGCATTAGGTACCTACTGCGGAATTGTGGACGTTTAGCTAAATAGACGGTAGTCGGGAAGGTGAGTGTGGATATGGTTTTATAGTCTCTGTTTTTTATTATAGTCGACTATTTGGGATTATTTTCGCAGGAATAAAGATGCCGCCTCCACAGCAGCACATGGCTAAGCTCGCTGCGCGCGCAGCTTCGCTTTGAATAAAGATGTCAGCGGGATCGTCCACAGCGGGACAGCCACTCATGCGTAGCGTGGCCGTGGGTCACAACCCACGGCCACGCTACGCACGAGTGGCTGTAAACAGTGATGTTCTTGATCCTTATCAGCTCTCATTCGGCTGTTTCGGATCTTTGTTCAACTGTTTACAGTAACGGCTTTTTTGTTTGTTTAACAATACATTTGCTGATTTTAGCATTTTGTTTAATCATAAGCTGAGAGAATTATGTCGTCACTTAGAGAAAATTGAACGGAAGTAGTTCCGTTTTAAAATGAAATGCTTTAAATGTGAGAATGTTCTTAAACGAATTACTGCGATTTTTTAAATCTGAATTGCTATGTTAGGAAAACTGCACGTAAACGCAATGTCAAAAACACAACATAGGCAAATAAGATAACCTAAACGAAACTCAAGCAAACGGTATGATGGAGAGCATCCTTTCCCCAAGCCCCTCAGCCAATATTTCAGCCACTCACATATAAAATATACAATATTAAATCCATAAATCAAGCCCTCCACAAATCTACGCTAGCATAATTCCCTCTAACAAGAGTCCCGAGAGTCTCGCAGTAAATATTGAAACAGTACCAACGTTCAACAACAAAAACGTAGGTAATAATCTTTTCAAATATTTCAAAAGTAAATTACATATCAAATAAAACTCGAGCTGTAGGCACGTGACGGGTTAAGGGCGGCACACACGGGTTACAAGTAAGAAGGGATCTTTGATTACGCTTCACTGAGTCGGATATTCCCGTCAATGATCTCAATGGCATATTTTTTTATTGAAACTCTTAAAATATTACACAACCCTACCGTTCATGTTGCCACACGTATACTGGTAAAAATGTGTTTGGTTATACTCGTATACACCCTCGTTACGACTTTTTTAATCACAGTTGTATCAATGTTATAGTCGTAACAAAAAATACGGTTTATTTCATTTCATCGTGGGTGCTAAGCCTTAAAGCCAGAGTATTCCAAACAGATTTGTGTTGCCCTGATTTGTGTGCTACGTGAGCGTCTACGGTCGGTCTACGCCGCTACGCTGCTACGAGCTACGGGCTACGAATAATACGCCACGGGTGAAATACCGTCTTATTATGAAAGGCTTCTGGGGTGAACTTAATGAATGCTAAAAGTAATTATAAGATGAATTTACATTGTTTAGGTGTTAAATGTCGGCATCGGTATCAGTTTCACGATGTAAAATGGCGGAAAACAAAAGTAGAAGAAAATGCAGTTTTTCAGCAATGTGAAAATCACAAGTTTCTTTTATTTAGCACTTGCTAACGTTTAAACGTTCATTACGGGTTCAAAGTCGGCACTTTTGACGTTTGCACTTCATGTTATTTGTATAATTAGAATAATAATACCCAGTAGCAATAGTCTAACCGCCGACTTCCGTACGTTAACAGAATAATCTCGCTTTAACGATCAGTAAGCACACGGCAACTTGTAAAACGGGTAATGTTTGCTTTAACAATATCCAAGTGAATGTTAACAGCTAACTCGCTGCGGTACTACCGTATTGATATTACTTGTTGAACAGACACACTTCGTAAGTTCGAGCGAGTGTGGCGAACTATTATTGCATTTAAATGATTGCGTTTGTCGTGAACTGCTGTTTCAGTGGTTGCAAGCGTGGCTGCTAAGCGTGAGGTCCTGGGTGTGAGTTCCAGGTCGGGCAAAGTGTTACTGGGGTTTGGTCGAGAATTTCTCAGAAGACCGGCGCCTGGGAGTGTGCCCGCTTGGTGGCAGTAGGCTCGCTGCCTGTTATACGGGATGTTAACATGTCTGGTGAAATGTAGGTGTGCCTACTAAAGGTACAGCTCTGTTTAACTCTTAGGGTAAAACAAGCGTGATGATATGTTATGTTATTGCGTTTGTTTTCATTAAATTACAATGTTTTTACTATCTTCCGTATAGAGAAGGATTAAAGATATTATTGTTCATATCCCTTTATTACGGCGTTTTCAAAAGACTACCGGCAGAATCAGTGGAGTCTTGAACGCTTTTCTATGCAGGGATGGTTTTAAATGTCTCGCAGCGATCACCTTCTAAACACTAACATAAAGAAAATTCTCTAAAACATGCAGACACAATAGCAGCTCGACTCAGACTTAAACACTACACGTAATATAAATAATTGATGATTAAACGAACTTACCTGTAAGTGAAGTTCTATCATAATTATACGAAACGCCTCGTCCGAAGAGATTAGTAGTTACATGTAGTATCGCATAGATGTCGCCACTTCAGCACTAGTTGAGAATATTCCTTATACTATTTTTTTTTTTTTTTGTGGGTACTTATATTACTCGGTGACCGCTACTCCGCTGGTTCCTCATTTAGTTTAGAGTGAGATCCATAAATCATTGATGTATTTCCTAAGAGATTTAGTAACGGGAAGGATAGGGCGGGCGGGCGGTTACTAATCTCTTCGGACGAGGCGTTTCGTATAATTATGATAGAACTTCACTTACAGGTAAGTTCGTTTAATCATCAATTATACTTCACGCCTCGTCCTCAAGATTAGTAGTTACATGTAGAATTTGAGAGTATGTGAGGGAAATATCTTCAATGATATAACCTTTTCTAAGAAAACAGTAAACGAATGTTTATTTTCCAAAAAGTGATAGTATGTATATAAACCTCCTTCTTTTAATTTTACAAAGTAAACATTTTAATAATCACTTCAACTTAAAAATGAAAGAAATTTCTTCTGCCTTACATAACATGAATACAAATTATTCTTATAATAATCGTAACAGTTGCAAAATAGTAATGTAAATAATTTCCTGCAAATAAATTAATGTGTTTTTAGTTATTGATAATCGATTGGGCCAAGGATGTACAATCATTGTTCAAAATCGTTCTATTGTAGAACCTCGCAAACACAGTTGAGTTGCCACTCCAGCCGGCTGTGTTGCGGATAGCATCGACGCTTACACCGAGTGAGTGCGCGCGCGACGTGCTGGCGTGCCTTGTGCTGTGCGCAGAGAACACGGACGTGTCGATCCCGCACTCACTTAGTGTCGTTTTTACCCAGCGACTGAGGGTTTGGGTGCCAACTGCTTTGTGCGGCTTTTTTATACCTACGAACAATAGGTCAGATTTTCTTATGGGCGTCGATTTATTTGTATAGCAGAGCAATGTGGCAGCGGGACAAATTGCAGGTTTTTGATTAAAGAATGGAATGTAAAGCATTGGTTGTTTGGAACCTGCTTTAGAAGTTTTGATGATATCTGGGATTCTAATAGTGATGTGATTTGGTGCAACAGTAATGTTCTTTGTATTTATTTTAGATAACGTTTGTAATCTATGGGCGGTTGTAAGTGCTAGTAGCGTGATTGTTTTCCTAGATAATTTATCAAATGACAGCTCTTCATTTGGGTACCATTGACTAAGGTGTTCAAGTACGCAATTCGTGTCCCATGTGTAGCTATACTTTGGCAAAGATGGTCGAAGACGAAACACGCCCTTGAAGAATCTCTGTATTCTGTCATCTTTAGATATGTTTGATCCTAATAAAATTGCGAGGGCCGACCTACAAGAATTGAGGGTACCAAATTGCGCACCCTGATGATATTGTTGGGTCAAAAAATGTATGACAGTAGGAATAGACGCAATAAACATATTGGTGTGAGTATTTATACAGTAGTTCCACCATTTCCTCAGGCAAGTGTCGTATTGCTTGAGGGAGTTGGTCGATAATGACGCCATCATTATTTCCAGTGAAGATGGTGGTACGCTTCTTCTTGATAGTGCCTCCCGGATAAGACAGCAGCCTCCAGGGTAATCGTCTGGTGTATCCGACTGGAGCTGGAATGCGAGATTAAAGCTCGATTGTGAGGTAGAAAGGATAAAACTTTAGAGACTGTAAGGGCTTGAAAGACTGGATACCACGGCTGGGTGGGCCATGACGGGACAACTACAATACCTTTAGATTTTTCGGCGATTATTTTCCTGAGAACTTTCAAAATTATCGAGAAAGGGGGAAAAGCATAGAAATGTGTTTTTGCCCAAGATACTGTGAAGGCGTCGATAGCTACTGCATCAGGGTCCCTATGCCATGAGATATAGGCTTCACATTTTTTGTTGATACGGCTTGCGAATAGGTCAATCTCGGGTGAGCCAAAGCAATGAGTTATGTGGTCGAAGGCCCGATCGTTTAACTCCCACTCAATATCTGGGTGGTTTTTCCGTGACTCTGCATCTGCCACGACATTATTACTGGATTTTATATAAGATGCATAAATGTACAATCCTCGATCCTCGCACCATTCCCAAATTTCTCTTGTAATTTGTGTAAGGTGTGGGTACTGAACACCACCCATCCGGTTAATATAGGCAACTGCAGTTGAGTTATCTACGCGCAAAAGAATCTGGCAGTCGGACAGGTCTTTTGCAAAGATTTTTAGAGCAATAAAAGCCGCCAACAATTCAAGATAGTTGATGTGCTTTTTGCGCTCGGTGTTTGACCAGCTACCACTAGCTGTATCTCCCATACAGGCTGCGCCCCACCCCGTCGTTGAGGCGTCAGAGAATATTTCAATGTGATAGTCGTCACTTCTTATGTGACGTACTGAATTCAAAATGTGATTAAGCCACCATTGAATATCTATCTGCAATGAGTCGGGGATGAATAAGACTTTTTCATAATCATCATTGTTTTTGAGGTTAAGAAATTTGCAGCGCTCCAGCTCCTTGGTGTGGAGAAGCCCGTATTCTATTCCAGGGCAAGCCGACACAAGTAAACCCGTTAATTGAGCTAATTTTCTGACTGAACAACGGTGCAATTTCTGAAAAGCTTGTAATTCGGAACTGATGCGTGCCCTTTTTTCTTGGGGCAAGCTTAAGGTAAGCTTGTGGGAGTTAATGATCATGCCTAAAAATTTACATTTCATGGAGGGTACTAAAATACTCTTTTCTTCGTTGATAATGAAGCCAAGTGAAACCAGTAATTTTTTGGTAAAGTCAAGGTTTAGTATACAATCTGAAGAGGTACGTCCCAATAGAAGCCAATCATCTAAATAAAGAGTCGAGAGCAAACCAGCGGTTCGGAGTAATTTAACTATTGGTTTGGTTATTTTCGTGAATACGAACGGAGCTGTATTAAGCCCGAATGGTAGCACATTAAACTGGTATAGTTTTTGGTCATAAATAAATCGAAGGTATTTTTTGGAGTCTTCATGAATTTTCACCAAAAGGTATGCGTCCTTTAGGTCTAGGGTAGTCATCCAACAATCTTGTGTTACAAGTTTAATAGCTGTACGGAGGTCCTCCAGCTTAAAATGATCAGTCTTTATGAAACGGTTAAGATTTTTGAGATTTAAAATAAATCTATATTTTCCACTAGGCTTGGGGGTAAGAAAAATGCTTGATATAAACTGGCCCTCGCACGGTTCACATAGGGATACCGCACCGATATGTAATAAATCAGCTATTGCCTCATTGAACTGTCTTTTTTCTTCATTGGACTGTGTTGGTGTAGACGGAATACAGTTTTGAGTTGGTGTACTTGAGAAGGGGATTTTATAACCGTCAATCCAAGAGAGGACTGTGCGGTCCTCTGTTATAAGTGACCATTGAGTTTTAAAAAGATGTAAGCGACCGGCATACTCAACTGTATTTACAGGCGGCGTCGAGTTTGAGCAGGGGGCGGCGGCGGCGGCGGCTGCTGACGCGGCCACGGCCTCGATGAGTGCGCGGGCGGCGGCGGGGCTGCGCGTGCTCTCGGTGCAGGCTCGCGGCTCCTCTGCGGAGGGCCCGACTGCCTGTAAGCCGGGCCGGGAGCCTTCCTGTTTAAATTCCTCTGGTTAGAGAATTTTGATCGCTTCGATGAGTTAGGTTGGTCAGCTTTAAGCTCGACCCCAGATTTATTTATTGACTTGGCTGCCTTTAACGTGTCCGCTAACGTTTCTCCAAATAGAAAAGCGTCAATTTTTGTACTTGAAAGATGTTCCGACATGTCTTTTTTCAGTGAGAACAATATAAAGTTTCTTCTTGTCACTGAGTCAGCGTGCTGAACGTCGCAAATTAATCTGCCAAGATCCATCAATTTTTGAAGTAACTCCTTGTCTTTATTTTCGGAGTTTAATTGTGCTGTGATTATATCACCCAGGCATGATATTGCACTTGCCACCTGCTTTTGTTTGGCTTCGATGCCTTTATCGCGCTTTATGAAGCTTTCTTGCATAGCGGCTTTGACTTCCGGATTTATTTTAGGGGAGTCAATACGAAGACAATTTCCAGGAGGCGGGTACTTTAACATTAGCTCTTTTCTGGTGTCTTTGTTTAACCCCTCTAAGGCTATATGTCCAAATCGAGAAGCTATTTCTTCATGGATATCCTTTCCACGTTTTTCCGCTAGTGAAGGGTCTTCACCGAGGATTTCCAGAACTTCAGTGTCTAAACATGTGTTAGACTGCGCTGTGACTGTGACCTCCTCTTGTATGGGTGGCGCGGACGTGCCTGGCTGTTCTGGAGGAGCAAGTATGTCGTTTTGGATATCATTAGTTGGTAATGATTGCTCAATGATATTGGTGTCTATGATTTCGAACCTTTCCGGTTCGTGTTCATCGCTCAGCCAATCAGATGGCTCTAGCGCATCAGGTGGGTCTAGAAAAAACACGAATATCGGTTTTGTTATTATATCACTAAGCGTGCGGTGAAATAGCCCCAATGGCTATTCAGGTTACACACTTATTATCATCGCAACGTAAATACGTCGAATTTTTAAGGGTACTTAGTTTTTTTTTTTTTTTTTAAAGGTAAAAGAAGAATTTATTAATTTGATTAATTATGTTGAAAAACTACAGAATTGCACATATTTGGTAACAACCGTTATCTTTTTTGGGTTAGGTAACAATCCCCAATGAATTGAACGCCAACCGTCAAATTTAAATTGCAACGAAAAAGCCCCAATGGCTGATTCTGGTTTGCATTATGTACCCATAAAGTTATCACTTTCACTTTTAAGTATAGTATTAGTGCATACCTGTTTCAACGCCATAGGCGGTTCCCTGTAATTCCTCGGTTGGTTTGTTGGTGTGAATTTTCTTTTCTAGTTTACGCAATTTGCGCATTAGATGTTCAAGCTCTTCTTCACACGTCCTAGATACTTTACGTTTCGGCATAATGGGCATGAAATAATGGTACTTGAATTATTTAGGACGATAGTGTCTTGAGTGGCCGAGCACTAAACTGCGAATGAGGAACCAGCGGAGTAGCGGTCACCGAGTAATATAAGTACCCACAAAAAAAAAAAAAAATAGTATAAGGAATATTCTCAACTAGTGCTGAAGTGGCGACATCTATGCGATACTACATGTAACTACTAATCTTGAGGACGAGGCGTGAAGTATAATTCATGATAACCCTTTCCTGGCCTCAGACACACGCACACATACAAATTACCTCTTTATGCTACCATAGAGGACGATCTGGGGGACTTGCTTAAAGGTGATGTGTCCTATAAATGTCTTCGGCCGCATACAGGGAACCTTGCCGTGAGAATCTTGACGAACACTGCATCAAGATGATTGCTATGGAAAAGTATAGTCAGGGAAATTAATGACATGAAGAAAATTGACACCCTACGTCACTTCGCCGTGTTCTATCCATTTCAGACAATCATATCAAAGAATTACAGCTGTGATTTGAATATACGGACAATTTAACTTAGTAGTAAAGCTTAACAATTATTTTCCCTGGCTTTACTGATATGGGCGCTTTCAAACGCTCACTGCAGTTTTAAAAACACTCTGTTAAGTTTTCTCTGATATTAAGAGTCACTGGATAGCATTTAATGTTGAGAACTCAGCTTTTTTTGTAATAGACGCTCCCCTTTTTATATGCGACTCATACATAAATAGTGAGATGTGGGTGTACCATTACGTCTCTGCCAAGTCCTTTGGGATCACAGGCGTGAAGTTATGTGTGCTTCAGCGATCACACGCATTGTAACGTTAGTAGGTGAGCGTGCATGAAGAATGTATATAGGAAGTATAGTATTTAATGTAATCTGGAGCCTTATGTGAATAATAATCTTCCCGCCCCGCTGCCGCGTGTCACCGCCCCGCTGCCGCGTGTCACCGCCCCGCTGCCGCGTGTCACCGCCCCGCTGCCGCGTGTCACCGCCCCGCTGCCGCGTGTCACCGCCCCGCTGCCGCGTGTCACCGCCCCGCTGCCGCGTGTCACCGCCCCGCTGCCGCGTGTCACCGCCCCGCTGCCGCGTGTCACCGCCCCGCTGCCGCGTGTCACCGCCCCGCTGCCGCGTGTCACCGCCCCGCTGCCGCGTGTCACCGCCCCGCTGCCGCGTGTCACCGCCCCGCTGCCGCGTGTCACCGCACCGTGACGCGTCGTGACGTCATCCCTACATTATTCACAAGAATCGCGACTCACACCCGATTTGTGATCTTGTGTTAAAGGGATTAAGGGATGTACTTGTCTTTGTACATTACACATGGCGCTTTGTTTTGAAGACGATCGAAAATTTGTCGAACTGAATAGATCTAAGTTTGCAGTCGTTGGCACGCTGAGCACGGGGTCCCGGGTGCGATCCCTAGACATTATGACCACGATTCTTAACATCAAAACCACGTCAATTCCTTAGCTCATCACGAGATCTGCTATTAACGTATTCTCTATGACACAATGGCGTGGTGTGAACTGTCACAATACAAATTGTCCGTACGGCTGACAGTTCGATTCCTTGCTGTTAACAAGACACGATATTGACGTGGTTTGCACGGGATAAGATTTCGCGAGGATACAGAATTGGGGCCCAGGGCATGCGTACACTCGGGACATACGCGATTACTCACTCTCGCGTCGAAGAGCACTGGGTCAGGACTTTCTTATTCTAAGCTAATAATAGTTTCTGATATTGGTCACTGACATTGACCCCAAATATTTATCAAGCGCTTACAAACTTGGTAAACACAAATGCACAACTCAAAGTCACAGAGACTAAACAAATCTTTGAACTATGAACTCGAAGCAATTTGAACGTCTTGTTAGCTCGTAATAATCCCGAACGTTCCCGAAGATATCCGAGGCTCGTTGAGTGAACTACAAGGTTCGCAACTTCCTCATTACTGAACATTTGGTTAGAACAACCTTCCCCGATCCTCTACGATTTAAAGGAGATTTGAAGAAAATTCAGAAGGACAACTTCAAACAGTCTATGAGCTAATAATCATCATAACATCACGCTTGCATATTTACCAAAGGATTTAGAACCCTTCGGGAAATACATGTGTAACTGCCCCAGTGCACTTGTCCTGCCGCAGACACCTGCAAACTGCGCTAATTAGAATATCACTGAAGGAGTACCTACAATTTTATAATAATTTACCATCCTAAACCGGTCTGTGTCCCAGCAGTAGGAATATTATTATTATTATTATAGGCTGACTAGCTACGCCCCGCGGTTTTGCCCGCGTAACTTTCGATCCCATGGAAATATCGGGATAAAAAGTATCCTATGTGTTAATCTTGGTTATAAAGTATCTGTGTGCTAAATTTCATCATTTGGATGAAATTTCAGTAGTTTTTGCGTGAAAGAGTAACAAACATCTATCCATCCATCCTCACAAACTTTCGCATTTATAATATTAGTAGGATATTATTATATTATATTATGTTATAGTAGGAAGGAAGTAGGATTAGTAGGAAAGTAGGAAGTAGGATTATGCTTGTTTGCTTACACCATCCTATATAAAAGATGCTTATAGATGAGATGAGATGCTCTTTCAGCGATTTTAAATCAGAACTATTAATAATTGAAACCACTTTCTAACAATGTTACTAGCCTACTATTTGAGAATAAAACCGTTGAATGTGTAACCCAACCAAATTAAAAACAAAATAATTTTGAGTCCATTATATTGTATCGGTGACCGTTATCTAGAATAAGTTTATTATATAATGTTCATCATATATTACCTAATGTTATCTTATATTCTCATGTAAGGGGCACTTTTGTCTTTTTGAAACACTAAGCACTGTTTTATTTAGTACCTACACCCACATTTGACCAGTAACATCGAAGTCTATGAACAAATATAAACAGCAAGCAGGATGTTTATGTATAGGTAGGTAATAATAATAATTTATTTCGAGCAACAGGACTCATAGTGTTAGTAACAATATACTTACAAAATATGTTAGTAATACATTTACAAAGACAAAAACAAAACCAAAAACAGATTTTGATTGTGACATCACTGCTGCAAGGTGGCAGGCCCAGCCGACACCTTGCAGCAGTGGGTCACAATCGCACAATCAACCTGCTCGCTATCATAGACAGGACGCTGGTGGCGCTGCCCCGCACCCCACGGACCAAGGATGCGCACCGCTTCCGCATCATCGCGTATTCAGTGACTTATTACATTACGATAAAGGGAATATGTTCACAGAATGAGAAGTCGCATATTTAGACATTGTTAAGAGATTAATAGAGGTTCAGACATTTATTCTCCATTTTAAATCTGTGTCTTTCATAGCTTAGCTTACACAATCTTACTTTTTGTTTGTTACAGACGTACTCAGGAGCAGTGGTGGTCCATTGGTTTTGGACGCGACTTACAAGTTGTAGGTCGTAGGTTCGAACCCAGTGGAGCTTTACTTTTGTAAATTATTTCTTCAGCGCTGCTCTGGAAACGGTGAAAGAAAATATCGTGAGGAAATCGGCACGTCCTAGAACTAAACATTCGAAGATATGTGACATCTACCAACCAGCACTGGGTCCGCGTGGTGGATTACGGCCCACTCCCTCTCATAAGCGGAAGCCAGTGTGACCACCACCAGTGGGAACATTAGAGGCTGATTATGCTACAGGCATGTTTCAAGCTTACACCATGCGATGCTTGTCTATCACGGTGTTGCCGACTGTGTTACCACAAACCACTAGTTTGCATCGCTGAGGTAACTGACGTCATCGGTGTTTGATCATCGGTACCTGTTGCTTGGAACAACTATGAAGTGGACATTTGAGACGGTAAGAAAAATAGTTTATTCGAAACAAAAGTGCCAAAGTCAAAGAAGGTCCTTTTCTTGCTGTATATTTTTCAGACCATGCTGTATATTTTCATAAAAAGGGATTTGTAATTCTTCGTCAAACCATTATCTTTCGTTGTCATCATTATCACCTTACGACAGTCCAATCTGATTACAAGCCTATTGCATGATTCGGACCTCCATCTAGTGGCATTCTCATTCATAACACTACTGCTCCTTCTATGAACCTACTACCCTCCTGCCTGCCTGGTGCACCCAGCCCGAGGGAAGCTCTCAGTGCTTAATATCTCGCCACTATTAATTTAATAAGCGCGCTAGCTCGGAGCCGTGGCGCCGCCCGCTGTATTAGCACAGTAAAGAGCGTACTCGGTAATCCGCGCCTCAATTCAGTGTACTTACGAGCAGGCATACGTACGGAGAGAGGCGATAGCGTGTTTGATATTAAACCGACTTCCGGAACACAAAGGGCTAAGGAAGGAACACGGGTGGGTTTTAGTCAGTAAGAGTCTGACACTCCCTTCTGCTCCACCCAGAGCGGGAGGGGTCATTGGATGATTTCCCATCCACAAAAAAAAAAAAAAAAAAAAAAAAAAAAAAAAAAAAAAAAAAAAAAAAAAAAAAAAAAAAAAAACCGACTTATTCACTGCATGAGGTAGGTCTAATACCGTCGTTCCCGCTTCTCAATTGCGTTAACTAAATCGTAACTTATCTCTTTATCTTAAGATAGATCTTTGCTGTAGGGCAAATGAGTTTTTTAACAATATGTTGTAAGTAGTTTGTGTTGTCAAAATGAAAGAATCTTAATACCCAACGGGCTTGTGGAATAGAATTGAATTGAGTTCTAACTCTAAACGTCAATCTTTACTACTTGTTAACCCCCGCAATAATTAGGTATATTGCTAATCACAAATCTTAACAAAAGACCCAGAATCCAGAGTTTGTGTTTGCAATAAATACATATTGACGCCCTTGCCACGCTCTTACCAAATGCACAATCAATGATCTCATTCGCCAATCCCAAGCATCTCTTAACTCAGTTACACAAACGCCACAACCGTGTGTTTTCCCAGTAATGCATAGGAATTAGAATGTCTCAAGCAATCTGCAGGCTTGATTACCTCTACTCAACGCCGACCAACGCGCCCGGTGCGTGGGAAGCGTGCGACACGTGCGACGCGTGCGGCACGTGCGACGCGTTGGACACGTGCTGTTGACGACCACGCGAGATTGATGCTGGTTGCCGTAATATCCGCTTACCAGTGATTGATTTGCTGAACTATGTGCGCTTTCAAATGCCAGTGGTCAGTGTTAGTTATTGAATCGATAATAGAGCGGTTTGAGATGTATTAGTCAGCCTTGTATCTATGCCTCGAAGTTAGTGTTGAACACGGAACGGTCCGGTTCCGGTTGAATGAAAGATAAGCCGGTGACGTTATAAAGTCAAATGGCTTCCTTATTGTGATTTACAGGACGCCATTATAATTTACGATTGACCTATGATGACGATACGTATTGGTATCGAATTGAATTGTCGAAAGTAATCATCAGTCAGGAATGAACTTTTATTGAATACTTGATTCAAAATAGATTGTTTGTCTCCTAAGATAGACTAAATAAATACTCTAAGGCCAATAAATCAAACAATTTCAGTAATATAGATTAATAAGACAAACAAGTTAGGCATTTCATCCCCAAGAAACCTAAATATTATGTAAACTTCTCACCAATCATCTAAATAACATGTCTCGTTGCTGAGTTAACATAAATTGTATCACAAATTACAATTCTAAAACCGCCGTTAAAATACGAAGCAAAAGAAAACTTCTGAATCCTAATTTATTTCTGGAATTTTTTAATGTCCATTTTGAATGCAAACGTCCAAACTTTTATACATCCGAAAGAAAACTTGGCTTTATAAGTACAAAGGAAACAAATGAGTGACATGATTACCTTTTTGAAAACAAGAGTGCTAATTTATGAATAAAAATAATTGTTGTGTCATTGGGTTTCCGTAACAGATGATCATCATGTAACAAAACGGTATTTCTACGAAAGATCCAAGTTAGGGTTAAATAAATACTCCAGTCGGCAAACTGAGGAGGTCGGTAGCTAGGTACCCAACGTATCTAGTTTCATCTCTGCCGCTACCTACCTCTACCTGTGAAAACTAAATCAAATGAGATCAGCTAAAACCATCAGTCACTGCCTTTCTTCAGCACAGCGTAGCAATCGACTTCAGCTCACTCTTAAACTTAAAATAATTGTGCTCAACGCAAACTTAAAAAGAGCATTCAAGAGCATTCTCCATCAGCGAATTTTTAAAGGGGCCTTTAATGCTCGTTATTAATTAAGCGTACTTGGCCATCAGTAGGTCAGTCCGACGAACCCAATTAAAAGGGGTCTGCTCCAATAGCCGCGGAATAACAAAAAATAACCAAGAGGCCATTTTGTTGCCCACTCGTAGCTCTAATTATAGAGGTTTGTTGATCATTAATGTAGAGGTTCAAAGGGAATATTTCAAATTAAATGTATTTATTTATACAGCTGTGCCGTCGTCGGAACTGACCTCAATATACGAGAAGCGTGTGTTTATTTGACGTGGTAATAACTTTTTGGGGAGTAATTTTGTCTTTATAAGAATCAAGCCAGTTCTGGGAATTAATTCGCAAGTTGCAAGTTTATTTTATCATTTCGAATTAAACAGGGTAACTTATTTATATCTTAATCAGAAAAAGGTTGACTCCACGATTGACAGCGTGTTTAAAAGCGGTGTCCGGCCTGTGGACATCGGCATCACCCAGGGGACACGACACGTTACCAAACTTAGTTTCAAAGTTGAAGTCTCATGTGGAGTTTCATCGGCAGCAAGACTTTGCAAGCTATCTGAACTGAACATAGCAGCTTTGTGGATTCGTGAAAATTACAATTATATACTTTTTCTAAAATAAGTCAAGTAAAAAAGATTGTTCGTAAATGGCTGGTAAAATCATAGTAACTCCGAATCTCTTTTAAACGTAATTCCATAATGTGTTAATTAATTTAAAATAATAACACTTTTAAATTTGCCTCTCGAAGCTGTAACAATCCATCAGTATTAATGTAATGCGCATTTGCACTGTATGGTTATGTCACCCATGGACTCCACGGGACAGGCTCGACCTAGTGTCAGTTCACAAACAAAATGCTTCCATTGCGTCATATTTTTAACGTAGACTCGGAAATGTAAAGCACTGTTTTTGGGAAAAAGCATTATCTTATCTTATTTAAGATGCATCCGCACATATAAGTTACTTTTTTTTAGCAACATTTCGCAACATGATGACATTAAGTAACTTTCTATAACTTTAGTAAGTTTATTAAATAATATTTTTTCTGAAGGTGAAGGAAAACATCATGAAGAAATCGGCTTGTCCTAGAACCAAATATTCGAAGACATGTGACATCTACGAGTAACTGCACTGGGCTCGCGTGGTGGATGGCCTGAGGTCTGTGTCCCGGATGTGGGAACATCATAGGCTGATTATGCTTCTGTCCGTTGTGGCACACTAACACTTGCAAACGTTCCTCCACAACAAGTAACTTCCGTGTGGATGCACCTTTAGTTCGATACCTATCATAGAAAAACAAAATACAACATTGATTTCCCTTTGGGGGCGTTATTAAAATCAGGATAGATTTTAATAATGACCAAAAAAATTATACAGGGTTACTTTTCAATGATCAGCCAAATTTAAGGGTGTGGTACAGGCCATCAAACTGAACAACTTCCTCTATGGGACCAATATCGTAATCGCAAAAAATTTATCCCAATACGAGTATCGTAATCGCGAAAAATTGATCATCTGTCACATAGAAAACTTCATACCTACGCGACCTAAACATATGGGACGGCTGAATTTTTATTCGCGATTACGATGTTGGTCCCATGGAGACAGTTGTTCAGTTTGATGGTCTGTACCACACCCTTAAATTTGGCTGGTCATTGAAAAGTAACCCTGTATATTTTTTGTCCAGCACCTGCAACAAAGTAGCATAGCAGCTTATTGCGGGCAACAACGTCGAGACAAAGGTAGTCGCTATTCATTAGTGAAGCCATCGGGCAGTAGGTAGTGTCCGGAAGTAATTACTGAGGGGTCTTATCCCCCTCTTTGAGAAACTTATTTAATGTAGGTCAGCTTCATATTAAGATTATATAATTTACAAAGGTACCTAGTGGTCAAAATACCGATAATACTTACCTGGTATCAAAGCATCGTTAGAAGCCGGAAAGATAATAACTAGGCAAGCCCACAATATTGGTTCAAAATACTTACACAGATTCAATGTGTTCTGATAATAAATTATTATTATTGATATTTTTATATACTTATCATTAAGAAACAAGGAAGGAAAATGTTTGAAAGCAAACGAGGACAAAAGACTGAGAAATTGTCGTAAAAGGGACAGACTGTGGTGTGGAGGAAAAAAACGTGTTTAGTATGAATTTGGATGGCTATAAAAATTTCCTTTAAGACAGGTAAAATCAGACACACTGTATTTCATTCTATAGTTCTTCCTTCACTACAGTCGAAGGTTAAAATCCTCTTGAAATCTAATCATTTATAGCAACTAACTGCATGCTCGTTTAGACAGTAACATCACAACAGTATCAAACCCATTATCTAGTTTATTACCGAAAGTGTCAACTCTGCTTCAACAAGCGCAGGCATTAGTATCAGGGACCACAAAACGGCATTCCCATGGAATAATATGTGGTTGTACAACGTGATAGTTGCGCGATTGGGCCAATAACACTTGTGAGGTGTCAGTTCGGGAGTGTTGGGGATGTACTCACGGAAGCTCGTCGATTACCTGTTGTATGTCAGCAGTTTGAGGACCCGAATTCGCGTTAGGTAAGAAAATGATTTATTTTTTAGAAGATCTCTGTCATCATTTACTATGTTATTTTCCAGAAGTTAGTGCCTATGTATGAAAATGTCGTAGAAGGCTTTCAACATCATGATTCAGCTACTTGTTAACACAAACTCAACAGTACATCTGAAAACATCTGAAAAAAAATATTGGATTAACTGAAATAAAAGACTTAAGGTAAACGCAGGTATTAACGACCCCCCTAAGGCAATTTTAAAATCAACCATATTTTTTTAGTATACTGGTTCCTCTAAAGATTAATAGTTTAATTTTATATGCTAGTGTTATGTATAAAAAATGTATTTACTGAATCAAATACATTTAAATAAAGGATTATCTTGTAAAAAATAATTTAAAATGTGAGTTAGTCGATTGTTGCAATTACCGACCCATAAAAACGGCTGTGAAGCTATTAACGATTTTTATGCAGCTATTCCCGATCGTGTATGAGAGGAGGCCTTTTTCCAGCAATGGAATGTATATAAGCTAGTGATGATGATGATTACCGATCTTAATATAATAAAACAAAATAAAAATGCAAATACTTATTCGTACTTTTTTATTATCGTTATTTTTAATAAAACAAATTAGTGCTTCTTAGTAATACCTATGAACTAAATAATTATAAACTTTTAAATTAATCAACATAATACTATTAATACACATATATATTTTAATTTAAGGATTTCAAACTCAAGGACATTTCCTTATGCTATTGAGATCATAATAATTTTTTGAAAATTATAATATTAATCATCACAGTCATTGGTTCGGCGAGTTGTGTTTTACTGTATACTTTTCGCCGCTTTTGTGGCTCCATACTTCTGGAAAAAAATATAATTGTAGGTATGTTTTATGTTGCTTTAGCCAAGAAGTAGCATTTATTAATAGGTACCTATTATGTCATAAAAGTAGGTGAGAAACTAAATAATCTATATACGAACGGTAATAGCTTCTTATAGTTGCTATTGCCGACCCTCATGGGTCGGTAATAAAGTATGTAAGTATAAACACAAATTGTATTACCGACTCATAAAAAAATGGTTATTTTAATTCAATTGACCTTCAGACTATAAAATAGATTATAATTGATTAATGTCACAAAAAATATGAACAAATGCACACTGCTTTAAACACAAAAACAATGATTTAATACTGTAACTATTCAATATCGATCCTCGAAAAATATCCTAACTTTGGTTAAATTGACAACGCTAAATGGTAAAAACTAGACAAAAAAGTTTAGTCGCTAATAGATTTTTATAAAGACTGATAGCTTAGATTTAAACTGGTCCATAAAAATACTTGTGTTAGTGTGATATAATAAATAAAAGAAAAATAAAACGAAAAGTTACGTTGCTGCCATTGCCGACCCATAAGGTCGTTGATAGCTGCCACGACTAAAACTGATGAAGCTAACACCATCCCATTTTAATTTAAAGTTTAATCGTTTCAAATTACTTTTTATTAATAAAATGTCGTAATAAATCAGGAGTTGACACTTAAATGAATACATTTAGTAATATAAGATAAAGTATAGACGTCATTTGTTTGTATAAATGTCTTAAACAGAAAAGTCACGTACTTACTTGAAGGAACAAGGGAACAGTACGACACGTCCTGCGTCCACGCTGCCCCGCAGTAATTAACGTATTTTAACTCTTTTTTGAACAGCTACTCACACTAACGTAAAAGTATACGATGCTCAAGGAATAAACGCGTGTGTAACTTTGCCTACTTAAAGCTAGAATAGTTCTAGAAAGTAAAGATTTCGAATTACTTTTATAGGTCGGTAATAACTACAGATTTTGGAGGGGTCGTTGATAGCTGCGTTTACCTTACTTGCTTATTGAACTTTCAATTGATAAATCATTTAGAATAATTGCGCTTCAGAGGATATTTTAAATTGTTAAACATTCAATATTCTCCAAAATTGAAATAAAGATCTAATCAAAATAAAGACAGAGCAGGTCACTCAGATATTAACTTTTGTTACTCCATTCCTGGATTTGCTAATAATTCGGCGATTAGATTGCCGTCAATACCAGCGTGGGATTGCAAATTATGCAAAAACAGCGTCACATTTCCCACATTCCATTACGGAGAGAAAAAGCCAAACGTAATGGCAGTCATGGTTGCGGTCGAAGAGTTTTGTAGTGGTTGTATACCGTTATGGTTCTTTGTGGACTGGAACTCGTCCGTTACAAAAGGGTTTGAATAGATAAATCTTTTGAAATAAACCAATGACCTGGTAAAGTAAAGTAAAATTGCCAAAGACTGCAAGCAGCAGAAAGTGTAGTGGCTAAAGCTCATTGCGGCGATTGTAGTGATTGTTAGACCATATCATATATTAGACCATTAATGTGTAACAGACAATTAATGTGTAATTTCCAGTTCAAATAACACGGTATTGTCGGAAACCATTGATTCTGACATAAACCGCAGCACAAACTGTTCAAGGAAGAAAGTAAACTGTTTCTAATGAAGTATATGTGATTGTTAATCGAACGTCAATCACACGGAATAACAGACATCAGACCATACACAGTTATTATTGCTGGGAACTGACTTAGCTTCGATATCATGATATTCCTCCCCTTCTCCGCCCTCGTTTTTAAGACAGATGGATACGGGCTCGTCATATCGAAGGGGACGGGGGACGGGGGATTGTATAGATTGATTGTAATAATCATCCATGGACAGTGGACACTCTTATAAATTACTAGCTGACCCCGCAAACGTCGTTTTGCAAAAAAAAAAATAGATAGCAGCCGATTCTCAGACCTACTGAATATGCACATAAAATTTTATAAAAATCGGTCAAGCCGTTTCGGAGGACTATGGTAACTAACACTGTGACACGAGAATTTTATATATTAGATATTGTTACAAAATTATTACTTACATTAATAATGTTGAATTTATAATTTTAAGTGAGAATGATTTGCAAAAAATGTACACGTTAAAAGCGTCCAGATAACAGCAAATGGAAACAAAAAAAAAAACAATCCAACAATAAAATATTTAAAATAAACCGTGCCGTGGCAGCTAAGAGATAACCGGTCCCAATTGACTGGAAGCTAACTGATCCAGCACACGCACCACTGTCAGTGAGCGTTTGAAACGTTTGAGCGTGTGTTTAGAACACTCGTAGTTCATGAGGATATTCCACACACGAGGTGAATCTGTGGTGGATCCTTTGACACGAAACCCTTGCGCTAACGTAGCCAACATGTATTCGAACTGAGTTGTGAACCCAAAACTAAGAAGATCTGTAGCCATGTCTACCAACAAACCCTCGACGGGGAGTCCGATGATGTGGTAATAACTTTATCTACTGTGGAAGGTATGTCTGAAAGACTGGAACCACAGATGTAGATACACCTCGATAACGCAAGAGCAACTACTTCGCGTGCCAAAAATCGCACCAACTTAGGTTAAAAAATTGTAAGCCGCCACTTTCCGCCTCAGTCCTGTGTACGAGTATGTGTGACTGGGTGAGTGTGAGTGAGAAAGAGCGCTGGTGACGTTATAGTAGGTATTCAAAAAATGGCACGCTATGGCGCGTTATCTAGGTATATCTGTGACTGGAACAATAATGAGTCGAAACAATGTAATGTTCAGAACAATTAAAAGTTTTTAAATACTATTAAAACACTTAGAATTTCGAAATACATTTTAACTGAATACACAACCACATTGCAACTATCCTTTATAAAGACTGTTTAATGCAGGAGTGAGGGACGACAACATCATTAACATTGCGCCAGTTTGTCTTGCAAATACTTTTAAATGTACTGAACGAGTCGTTCCCGCGCTACCGACTGCTGCAAAGAGAATAGGATATAGAATTTAACTTTCGTGGATTTTACTGAGTTAATATATGGGTTTTACTAGGTTTTCTGGCTACTTTTGGGAGGTGGACATGAGCAAAGTCCTTTCATATAAGAACATAGTACTGGTACGTGACTCTCGTCCTGCTTTGTAAAGCTTTTACCAACTCTTTTCCAAAGCATTTGCTTTGGAGACGGTACGAACAAAATATCTAACACTGCTACCAAATCAGTTGTAAGACCTCCAAATAGGAGCCATATTTCGTATTAAGAGATTATCTACAAAAGTACATCTTCCCCCCTTTATCGTTGCTTGGTCGTCACGCGTGCATAAACCGTCGGTCGTACATTTGCTGGCGAGTTCGGTAAATAATAGGTGCTGAGGTACAAGCGGTAGTTCTTAATTTTTCTTTGCTGTAGTTATATTTATGTCCACTGATGTATATTGTTATTCCCCAAAAAGAGATCTAATGTCACAATGATAAATCAGACTGGTAATCTCAGAAAAAAACATCATAAATTTATTTTATTTTAGAACATTATAGATAGATTAAAATGCAAATTTACTGTTACTATTATGTTAAAGACTTTTAAATGATAGTTTCTAATCTATTTGTGTTATATTTTAATTTTGTTATGCTTTTTTTGTGTTATATTTCAAGTGGCTATAATTTATTTTGTACGCCGATGGTGGCAAAACATGTTGAAACTCACATATTTTCACTTTTATATCCACATCTGTACGTATATGTATAATGTTACACATGTTTGAAAATAAATATATCATCTTCTGCTGCTGTTCGACATCAGTGTGATATTTCGACCAACAAATTTGCGTACTTACGGAAGTTCCTTTTTTTGTTTTGGCTAATAAGAGTTGGATTTGAGGATTGAATCGGCAGATCGTCGACTAGTAAGATTGTGAAAAACCATAGGTGTCAATCTATATACCCATATAAAAGGAGAAACTGACTGACTGACTCACTGACATATCAACGCACAGTCGAAACTGCAAGGACTAGGAACGTGAAATTTTGCATACGGCTTCCTTTTATTAGGTAGGGGAGCACTAAGAAGGGGTTTTCGAAAATTCGACCTTTAAGGGGGTAAAAAGGGGGGATTTTGTTTTTGTGAAAAAATCTTATTGCTTGAGTTAATAAACTTGAAATTTGGCACGAATACACGCAGACGAAGTCGCGGGCGAAGTGCTAGTAAATTATAAAAATATTCACTATCGGGGGAGATATTATATATATTCGTTTTTGTTTTGTATTTGTTTCTACCCGCGGCCGCGCTCGCTTATCGCTTGTAACATTAAATCTGGTCAGTATATTCACGACTAGAGTAAAAAGCGTCGGCTGCTTATGCAAATATCTGCATAATTATGCACATTTTTGCGTTAAAATCTACATTTTTATACCAACGTGAGTAAAGTGCAGTGGCGACCGCGACTCGGTTGTTTTACTCAATTTACGAGCACGTATCCTGTGCCACGGTTTTTCATGTCCCCGATAAGGTTTCTTTATAAAATAAATTAAATGTGGGTTGTTTATTTGCGACAATTTAACAGTCGTAGAGTTGGAGTTAGTACCTACTGCTAGCATAAAGCTAAAGAGTTGAAAGTGCGAGCTGAATAAGTTTTGATTTATTTACTGATAATAATGTGACTGCTGTCTTATAATTAAGTTAACAGTAGGATTCTACGAACCGAGTCCTTTATTTAGCTTTCTAAAAATATTTTTTTACAAAATAAAAACAACCGTCTTCCAAAAAAGATACTGCAAAGTGAAAAATAATTTTAATTTCGGATTTTCGTTGTTTGCTACCGAATTCCGAAATTAAAATAATTTTTGACTTTGCAGTCTTTTATTACAGTAGTTGTATTATTCTAGTAATAGTAAAAGTAGATAGTGGTTACAGTAGTATTGTCGTAGTAGTATTTCTTGCAGTTTTTTTAATTTTCACATTTATGTTGTACTTACCCCACACAAATTGGTTTAACACTACTTGCTATGTAAATATCAGTGATAGGAAGTTATTTTAACATCATCAATATTAACTAAATGGTAAAAATACGTATTATTGAAGCTAACTCAAAAACTACTTAAGCAAAGTTATTAAAAACTTATATGGGACCATTCCTGAGGCATACACTATCCATAAAAAATAAGTTTTGTACTTAATCGATTTTCATTTGCCGGAAATATTGCGTAACATATAATGTACGCACAAAAACAATTTAGATTACTTGAATTCTTACCAGTAATTTTGGTTAACAATCCAAACCTCACCGAACCGATTTTGATGAAATTTCTATGGGACCAATCTCAAAAGTATGTCCTTCAAATAATAAAACTACAATATTGTAAATCGGCTTAGAGATAACGGAGCTCTGAGGTAACAAACATGAAAAAAACAACCGAATTGATAACCTGCTACTTTTTTTGAAGTCCATTAAAAATATAGACATCTGTGATAAGGACCATAATTTTGCTTTGATACGGAAAATAAAGTTTCGTTTTGCTTGATTATGAAGCTATGACTGATTAGAATTTATTCTTAGGGATCTGTCACTAGGTCATAGAATAGCTGATTTCGCGTTGAAAGTATATTTTCTAACCAAGATCATCATCATCATCTGTCTGCCTTTCCCCAACTATGTTGGGGTCAGCTTCCAGTCTAACCGGATGCAGCTGAATACCAGTGTTTTACACGGAGCGACTGCCTATCTGACCTCCACAACCCAGTTACTGGGTAATACGATACCACTTGGTAAGACTGGTTGTCAGACTTTCGGGCTTCTGACTACTCGTAATGACTGCCAAAGATCCACGAATGACAGCCGGGACCAACGGCTTAACGTGCTTTCCGAGGCACGGAGGGTCTCGGTGTGTAAAGATGGTCACCTATCCACAGACCAACCGCGGCAAGCGTAGCTTAACCTGATCTATCGACCTGTGCGGCTGTTATTATTTAACTACGGGCCCCTCCAACCAAGATATTAGATATATTTTCCAACCAAGATATTTCGAGGAAAAGTAGGCGAGAAAATATATTATTATACGCTTGATTCACCAGAGGTTTACGAACAAGCTTCCAGGGCTTAGGAACCTCGCAAAATGGGAATAAATCTGAGCATGTTGTGAAGGAAATATCAAACCCTGGCCTTAGTGATCTGAAATGGATAAAGTAGTATAGTGGTAAGAGGTACATGGTGTAAAGTTCACTCATCGTAAACGGTGGTGTCGTGCCTGGTGGGATACTGGACGACGTTTGATTTCGGGGCGTTGTGTATATCTTGGTCGCGCGGTAAACTTTGCTTGCGCGATCCAGGATGTTGGGTGATGTCAGTGTGATGTTAACGTTTACATGTGTGGCGATAGATGCCGCCACAGTAGCACGCAAGAGTTGTGTTCAATGCGTGCCTTCCATGAGAAGGTGACTTTGCGCTAGAGTCAATTAAAAACAGCTTGTAATTGATTTACAGTCTTCTGCCTCAATACGACAGATAAATTAAAAAAAACACGCCTGCCCAGTCAAAGACTGAATTAAAAAATTGAAATAAAAAATTAAAAACAAGTTAAATGATTTTAGTGCTGAATGGGCACAAGGTAAGCCTTTAAGCCTAAGCCATTCAGCACTACTACTTACTTAGCAGTACTTATACTAAATAGACTATAATATTTACTGTGCAACTAAATTGCCATTGTGCCAAAAAGTCATGGAAAACTGAAAACCAATCTGTTCTGCGAAGTCGGGGGACCTGTAAAGAACTATTCCAAGAAATCGTCCCCCGACTGCAATGAAAAGATTGGTTTTCAGTACATGAACCTTGAAAATATAACACTCCTTTTTTTGGGCAGTCTTGTAAAAAAGAAACCTTCCTTTAAGGGAAAGAACCCTTCCTGCCAGTGGAAGTGTTATGGACCAAGTGATTAATGCGGGCAGTATTCATAATGCCCGGGCAGTATGAATAATGCCCAGCCATATCGGGCCAAGTGATTAATCAAAATCTAAACTCACCTATTTATCACATTGCCCGGGCATTATGAATATGGCTACATGATGATCGGGCAATGTGATTAGTTTTTTTAATTTGAAATTGTTAAGTTTTCTAGCGCCGGAAACTATTATACCTAGTAGTATTTCAAATTTCAATTTAATTCGCATAATACTAAACAACGTCAGGGGCACCCCGAGGTTCGGTTTGGTTAGGTTCCTTTGAACCCTGCAAAAATAAATAGGTCCTGACGTTAAAATCGCTGTACGCTGCGAAAATAAATTGTAGTGTGTTTAGTGATATTTTGAGTTGAATATTTTGCTGTGCAATCAGTAATTTTGATGGGAATTCGGAATCTTATTGCATAGAAAAAGGACATTTTCTGATTTGCGTTTAAATACTACCCTTACTCTACCCGATAATTGATTTCAATACTTGTAATGCTCGGTCTATCTAACTAAGTATTCATTTGAAAGTATTAAACATGCTTTACATCACTCTGCCCAATAGGCACTGGGCATTATTCATAATGCCCGGGCAATGTGATAAATTTATTTTATTTTATTTTATTTTATTTTATTAGTTTTAGGAAAACTTACAGCTAATACATTTTAATATCAAGTACAATGCGTAAGCGATGGCCAATTACAAGCTTCCACTAACGATTAGTGTGGGTAACATAAACAAATACGCGAAGACAGCGACGTAAGAGATACGCAATATCTCACGCTCAAAAAATACAATAAGTAACAAGAAAAAAAATAAAAAATTAAATGGTTATACATCGAAAAAACAATTGTTCAAACTTTGCTTTACTTCCTTAACACTACTAGTAAATAAATCTAACTCAACATCCTGACACACCATATTAAAAGTACGACAAGCTCTTATCACGTACGAGTTCTGTCTGTAGATAGTTCCGACTTGAGGCACATGGAGAAGACGTGGTCTCCGAAGAAATGCTCCCGGTACACGAAGCCCGATCTTGCCCACCAACTCAGGGACATCAGTAGATCCATTCATAAGACTAAATAAGAAAGCAAGATCGGCAATTTTCCTTCGCTCGTGTACAGGCAAAATATGAAATTTTTTACACCGACTTATATAATTCGGAAGATAGGTACTAGAACGGTATTGAATGTACCTCAAAAATCGCCTTTGTATACCTTCAAGCCGATTAATGTATACATTATAATTTGGATTCCAAACCTGGGAAGCATATTCTAGGTGGCTACGGACAAAAGCACAATAAAGAATTTTCATTGTTTTAACATTCTTAAAATCCGAAGAGATCCTAAAAATAAAACCCAAGGCTTTAGAAGCCTTGTTGACTATGTTATCAATATGTGCATCGAACAGTAGCTTAGAGTCAAAAGTAACTCCAAGATCCCTGATGACACTTACTCTGGCTACCAAGGCATTCGAAAGCATATAATCGAATTTAATAGGGTTTGGCTTACGCGTAAATGTACATACATAGCATTTAGATACATTTAAATCCAACCTGTTTTTAACGCAGTATTCGTGGAACCGGTCCAGATCATCCTGTAGTAAGTGTGCATCCTCAACAGTAGACACTTGACCCAAAATCTTCATATCGTCCGCATACAGTAAGACTTTAGAATTAAGGAAACAAGAGGCAACGTCATTTATAAAAATATTAAATAAGAGAGGTCCCAACAAGGATCCTTGGGGAACTCCCGACGGAATGTACATAGCTCTCGACATATACCCATTGAGAACCACCGTCTGGCACCTATTTTCCACGTATGACGAAAACCACCTAAACAAATTACCCCTCACACCAACCAACAAGAGTTTACGCATAAGAAGCACATGATCTATTCGATCAAAACACTTGCTGTAATCAGTGTATATAACGTCAACCTGAGACCGTCTGGACATGTGCTCTGTGAGATAGTCACTACAGACCACGAGATTGGATGTGGTCGAGCGACCTTTCAGAAACCCATGTTGATGTTCACAGAAACTTAATTTGAGTGAAGAAGACAGTTGTCTGTGCACAATTTTCTCCATAATTTTAGCAAACACACAAAGTTTGGAAATTGGTCTGTAGTTGCCTATATTGGCTTTAGCTCCTTTTTTATGAATCGGCGTTATATACGCTGACTTCCAGATGATAGGCACTATCCCTAATTCAAATGATCGCTTAAATAATATTGTTAACGGAAGGGATAGGCACCTGGCACATTTAGATATAAAAATCGGCGAAATGTTATCTGGGCCCGCAGTTTTGTTTAGGTCCACTTGTTTAAGCAACCGAAACACTTCCTCTTCCCGTACCTCAATAGAGCTTATGTCTGAAACGCAACCAGCAGTCTGACTATCAGGTTCGTCCATTACCACAGTGTACAGATCTTCGTCACTTCGTTCTTGAAAATTAGAAAAGAAATAGTTTCCGAACATATCACAAATTTCCTCCCCAATGCTAGATGAGATTTGACCAAAGTTAAAAACAGATGGGTAACAGTTGGTTTGTTGTTTAGATTTTACATATCTCCAGAAAGCCCTAGGATTTTTAACAATGGCTGATTCAATATTTGCTATATAATTATCGAACATTTCCTTCTCCAGATCTTTAGCCCGCTGACGTAAAGTTACAAAAGAATGATGATCAGATAGATTTCCATATTTTTTAAATTTAGAGTGAAATTTAGCCTTTTCTCTAACTATTTTAATAAGAGGGCTTTTATACCAAGGAGGATACTTGCTCCGAGGTACAATAATTTTAGTAGGTATATACTTGTTGTGAAGCAAGTTAATAGTGTCATAAAAGAACTTGACAGCTTCTTCAAGAGTCCTATAGTTTAGCTCAGTTGACCAGTCTCTAGCCACCATTTCTTCAACTATGGCGTCATAATTTGCAAGAGCATACAAGAACTTGACTCGAGGCCGAGAATGCAGCTGATGCAGTTGAACGAAGTCAGCAGTGATACAAAGTGCCTTATGGTGTAAGTCCTCCTCCACTAAAGGATCCAGGCAGCAAGTGACAGTAACTTCATTATTCGATAATACGAGGTCAAGAATCCTGTCATTTACATTACGTTGAGAATTGTACTGTAACAAATTGCAAGCGGTAAGAGTATCACAAAAAGATGTCTGGACAAGTCCATGCAAGTTACTGGGGCATAGATAATCTCCATCATCCGCCGCATGCCAGTCAATATTCGGCTGATTAAGATCACCAAGAATCAAGAACTTATCTGTCGGATTTTTTAGAACAATATCAGCTAAATTATTCGCGAAGTTGTGTAATTGTACAATCAAAGAATTGCCAGACTGCTGATTACATATATAAACCACACAAACATGCATTTTATAGGTTACTTTAGGTTTCGTTTGGTTTAAGGTTAAGGTGACCCACAGATCCTCTGCGGACGAGCACCATTCGTTGCGGACGTCCGCAATAAGTTCCCGACGTACGGCTATTAAAACCCCTCCTCCCATTGTTTGGTTAGTAAGAGAGTAATTTCGATCACGTCTCCACACAAAATATCTATACTCCATTCACAATAAGATTAGACATTTAAACAAACCTTTTTTACAGCTTGTTCAACCGATTTTGACTTCTATTCCGTAGGCATAAGGATGGCATTAAACGCAAAAAAAGTGCTTACAATAACAACTGTTTACTGCTTTTAATGCCATCCTTATGCCTACGGTATAGAAGTTAAAATCGATTGAATAGACGGTAAAAAAGGTTTGTTTAAATGTCTAATCTTATTGTAAATGGAGTATATCATCAAACAATTCACTATCAGATATACCATCTTTAAGCCATGTCTCTGTAAGACAAACGACATCAAACGAGTTAATACAAACATTCCTATAGAACACAGATGTCTTTGTCCGTAGCCCACGAACATTTTGATAAAACAAGCTAATAGGTGCCATTATACGTCAAATTTAACACTAGAATAATAATCATAAAAATATAAGGCACTGTCTTAATATGACCCAGGTAAAAACTTTTAGAATCAAAGTAAAAATTATAGTAAATAAAAGTCGGCGCAAATAACAAGTGTAGTTGGTGTAGGCAAAATAAGGCGGTAGGTGTATTAATTAAAACAGATTTGTCCAACCATACGTGACAACTTGTGTTGATGGTCAAGAAATAATTGGCTTTGTAAGTGTAGTAAGCATTACAAAAATTATACAAGTGCAAGCAGATCCCGCTCTCAATAGCACATACATAAAGTTTAAAATAGCAAAAAGCAAGGCTTAATGAGTTATATGAATAGGCGACACCGAGCGATAAGAGAACAAAAGGCCGGCGAGAATGGAATGCGTGCAAAAAACGATTATTAACGTTTCTCTTAATAGTTAACCTTATACTTAACGACTCGTTGATCAACAATAGTGTGTCAGCAGGTCGACTAGCAATGTTGCCTAAAAAAACTTTTTCAAGTCTTGTTCAGTCCGGATGTGGTGCTTCGGTGACGAATGATTTTTACGGATAAAGATTTTGCAGCCTGTTACCCAAACATACTCATATCCTTTTTCCTTTGCCAAAATCTTGGTTTTGTTTAGCAAGGCTTTGTTATCTAGCGTCAGGTGATCGTTGACGTAAATTTTATGGTCACCCTGGAGTCCAATATCGACAGCGCTCAAGATCTTATGTTTTCTAGCTGCAGCAACAAAGTCATTTTTTAAATAACAATTGTGTATCGAGCAAATTATTGTTTTGTTATGGCTGTCATT
The DNA here is from genome assembly GCA_949316385.1 of Globia sparganii. NCBI lineage: Eukaryota > Metazoa > Arthropoda > Insecta > Lepidoptera > Noctuidae > Globia > Globia sparganii. The sequence continues at coordinate 24,932,109 of OX438659.1, forward strand.
TCGCATGGGAATCCTTGCTACGTAATTTATCCGTTCCTTAGGGATAGGACACTTGATTATATCCCCTATTTTAGCAATGACGTCAAACAAGTTCTCAGAGTTCGATTCAGGGACACCCTTAATCTCAATATTATTCATTCTGGACCTCTGCTCATTGTCACGATACTGAAGTTCAAGACTTCTACAACGCTCCTGCAAGGCGGTGATGTCGTCTTTGGTCTTCTTCAAACTATCCATTTCCTGTTCCAATCCCGAAACTTTACTTGCCAGATCTTTTACTGAGCTATGTACATATTCAAGAGATTCCTTCATTCCGGCAATGGAGCATGTGACATCAGAGAATTCCTCTCTCATGGATTTCAGTTCCGCCAACTCCTTGTTGATAAGCTTTAAGTCCTCCATCAACGCTGGTAATGACTCCATCTGCACTGTCAGTCTCCTCAGCTCGGATAGCACACTCTCCATATCTGTTGCCGTGGTTGTTGCAGACCCGACCCGGGGACTCGCAGCTAAAGCTTTGCAGGAACTGCACCTCCATGTTAATTTCCGATCACCGAGCTTTCTCCATCCAGTTTCAGTAATACCAGCGCACGGAAAATCAAACTGACCCTGACAGGTAGAACATTGGACCCCATCATTGGCTTGACTGTCACACCTCTTGCACTTAAACATTGTATTATTTTAATTATAAAGTAATTCCGAGAATCGTTTATGAAAAACAAACAAAAACTTTGAGAAGCTTTGTCGATACGTAGCGTCGAGCGTATACGTGCGCACGGTTCGCTGTCTACCGTCAACTGAATTTATTGGTTATAATCACATTGCCCGCTCTTATTGGGCATTATTCATATTGCCCAAGCATTATGAATAATGCCCGATTAATCACTTAGCTCATAACAGAAGCATTAAACTAGAACAAATACAAAACTCGCAGTTTGTCGATAGCTGGCGGTGATCGTCGCGGCGGAAGGTACTTCGTGATCTATCTAACGGCTCCTACAAACGTACCGATGGCTCATTGATTGTAAACCGCGTTTCTTAAAGAAGAAGTGAAAATTGAAGTTCGCTTCGTTGTCAACTTAATCACTAAGTTAAAACGAATACATTATTCAATTTTATTGCATAGATTTCCTAAAACTACTGATCTTACACTGCATCCTTGTATCTAAATTGTGGAAAATAAACACAACTGAGTGGAGAAGTCAATAACCAGAAACGAATAAATATATTGGACGGATTTGAACTTTTTGTGATGAAAAGCATAGAATATTTAGGGTATTAAGGCAAGGACACATGAGTATCCATAATCTAACTAGAGGAGGTCGGATTTTAATCTAACCCGACCTGCAACCTTTTATTCCCAAAGTAGAACGATAACAGCATCCTGTCGCTACGAATACCCAATTGTATATTACTTACCTGTCATGCGCTATTTTTCTCCCCGATTGCCCCCTCTCCCGGTAGTTTCCGAGCCGGTATTCATGACTCCCCGCGTGGCAGGATTCATCCCCCGTCGATATATCCGGAGCAAGGTTAAGCAGGGTTCACACAATGCACCCGCGGCCCGGGGCCCGGGGCCCGGGGCCGCCCCGTACTGTCACAAAACATCCAGACCTCTCGACTCACATCTAATTTCGTCGCGAACTCTCTGATATAACCACATCACATTACGTTCGTACGCGTGCGGAATATACGAGGGATTAGTTTAAACGGGCCTGCTGTTTGCTTACTAGTTATGTGGCCACTCTGGCAAACGACGCTCTATGAATTTATTTTATGTCAATCAAACAGACAGCTATGCTACTGGGGAGTTTGTTGCGCCACTTCTTCTTTCTAGCTAAAGCACTAAGAATTGGTGAAGGGCAGGTGTTTTGGGGGACTGTCTTTAATTTTGACGTTCAAAGAGTGCTGATTTTCAGCCTAATTTGAATAAATCAACTCAGCATAAAACGCAAACAACTGCTAGATATACTCTTAGTTAATCTTTCACACCATTCCCCTCCCTTGGCATTCAAAATATTATTGCATACCGAGTAAGTTATTAAGTTCACATTTTCTTACTATTCACTCAACTTTAAAACTTTAACGTAAGTTAAATAATATCTATTAATCTGCCTAATGAATGTGACCTAAATATAATTTAGCTCTACGTGAGCCATTAATAACTATTACAGCAATGCTGATATGAATAGCGTTGCCGGTGAAAATGATAAGCTTATGCATAAATTATCGTTAATCTAATTTAATTCCGTTTGTGTTTACACTACGACGATAATGCATTTGCATTATAATAAAATAACAAAATTTTATGCCAAAACAAATAAGTAAAAAAGTACATTTCTATACAAGATCAAAGGAAACTTACGATCGAATTAAATCGTGATTCTGGCAATGGGCTTTTTGTAGGTTCTTTTTATTTTGTAACACTTGTTACAAAAGCCCCTCCTAACATTGTTCTCTTTTTTTCTCGCGTTTTGAAGCCGGTATTAAAATCTTGCTAGAATTACGAGCTGCAGTAGCAGTTAGCTGGAGTATTTGTTTGATTTTTTCTTCCACTGGGAAGCAGCTGGCTCGTCGTCACCGCACTTCCCGTGTGTCATCACTCTTTCTACGGAAATTGCCGCTTTTGCGAATTCAATGCTAGCCTCACCCCCGCTCCCCCGTCGCGCCGTGCGGCGTGCCCCCTGCGTCACCCGAGCTGGGAAACTTTTTAATTTCAGTGTAAACAGAACAAAAGTTGGCTCGCTTTAATTCGATACGTGAATTATTCATATGTACGAGTGCCATTACTCCATTAGCGGTCGCGTTAATATTCACTTGGGTATTATCATTTTACATCACACATATGTACACAAATGAATACCTTCTCTCTCTAGCATAAGGTTGGTTTTCGCTTAACGTTTTGAATACACGTGAATTCGGGATTTTGCTTATGAAGATGGAAAAGTTTGAATTATTGTTATTGTACAGACGCCAGCAGGTCAACCTACCCCAATCTGTCAAATTTCTTTGATAGATTTTCAACTTTACTACAAAGTAATAAGGTTCATATTCAATTGGGAAAATCTGACAGATTGGGGTAGCTTGATGTGCTGGCCTCTGTACAAGTTTTGTGTTGTAATGTTAGTTTAATCGTTGTAAGTATTACTTATCTGCGGTGTATCAATTTGGTTGAAGAGGTCTGCGAGCATATCAATATTATAAATTATTTAGTTGGGAACACAGGTGTATAGTAATGTAATGGGGGAACTTTTGGTTGTATGGCAAACAGTTTTTGAACCGATTACTTAAGGTAATATTTCTGTCAAATGATAAAAGGAAAAAATCAGACCGAACAAAATAAAAGATCTTAGAATAAACTTGGTAATACAGACCTTATTTTACCCCTTATAAACATGAACATAAATATGGCACATAATGTAGCGTCTGTTATTATCTCGGGAGATATCGGACATGAACTTGACATCACGTAATTGTCCGGTGGCCATGTTTGTGACGTCACTGCTCACAGCCTAATGGTGATTGGTTCACTAAATGAACTCGTTTGGGTCAACTACGTTTATATGGAAACCTATTTGTCTTTATTGGTTGGAAGAATACGTTTCTTACAGGGAGTTGATTGCTTGAAGTAATTTATATTTGTTTTCAGAACCGTGATTATTATTTTATTTTCTTGACATGTTTGATAATAAAAATCATAAGCAACATAATTTATTAAACACAGTTACATTACAAATTAAATTTTAGTATATAATTATTATTAAAATGAATGCACCCATTGATGTTAAATTGATTTATCTGTGAACGCAACAACAAATATTGTTTTCATATTAGCCGATATATACCGTGGCGCCACCATCAATGTAAAATGGTATTCCCAAGATAAAGTGAATAAATCGTCGTCCACCTTGCGATCATGGTGTGTTTCATTCCAAACACAAAACCCAGATAGAATCCTTAAACCTCTTCCAACAAAAGGTTATGGGCCCAGATCCCGCTCACAGGAGTCAGATCTTCAAGAGAAATCTATTTTGGGGTCGCTGCGGTATCAGCAGCTAAAACGACAACGACGAGTGGAAAATTCCACGCGGGAAAACGTCGCGTCGGACGGACCGGTAAAGGTACCAATCCAATTAGGAAACGACTATTAGGCATTGCGGTATAGCAATAATACAATGGATCTCTTGGGAAACATGCCAGCAGTTGGTTTTGGCGGCCAGCAACAACTACTGGAAGGCGTCGAAAACTGGAGCACGTGGTCGTACAAAATCAAGATAATCCTAAGGGCGGCAGATCTTCTAAGCATCGTGGACGGTACACTCCAGCCTCCTTCAGATGAAAAGGTAGAAGAATACGAAAAATGGATGAACAAGGACGCCAAAGCTCAAGGTATTTTGGTCACACGTATTTCTGAAAAAGTACTTCCGCAAATTGTGAGTTGCCAAACGTCGAAGGAAATTTGGAACAAGCTGCACACGGTATTCGAGCAACGGGGAGAATTGTCGGTTCACATTCTCCAACAGAAATTTTTCTCAATGAAATTTGAAGAAAAAGAAACAGTTACGGAATTTTTAGGCAGATTCGAGAGTCTGTTATGCAAGCTGAAAAACGTCAAAGCAGAAGTCAGTACGAGCATGGCTATAACCAAAATTACGTCATCTCTCCCTTCCAAGTATCAGCACTTTGTGTCAGCATGGGAGTCGGTGCCAGCAGAGAAGCGCACGATGGAGGAGCTTACTGCAAGACTACTGATCGAGGAACAGCGTGCCACAACCTGCATGCAAGACAATAATGAGTCAGCAGCATTAGCATCCAGGTCCACAAGAAAGTGTTTTCAATGCGGCAAGACAGGACACATGAAAAGGGATTGTAAAATAAAGGTAAAAGGTAATATTTGTGTTTACTGTAAAAAGTCAAATCACAAGTCCGATGATTGTTGGTTCAAAAATAGTAAAAATAAAGGTGTAAATAAAAATAAGCCTAGCGAGCAAGGTAATGCATTTCCTGTGTCCGTGCTGTCATCAGCATTTTATAGTGAGTCAGACAGCAGTCTATGGATAATGGATAGTGGAGCTTCAGAGCACATGTGTAGCAGCGTTAGCATGTTTACTAAATACAAAGAGTTAGAATGTCCTCGACCAATCATAATCGGTGACGGTAAAGTCATAAAAGCTATAGGTAAAGGTGTTATACAGTTAGAGGCATTTAACGGTAAAGAGTGGATCAGTTCAACATTAAATAATGTCCTACATGTCCCTGCTATAAAAATAAATCTATTTTCAGCAAGCTCAGCTGCAGATAGAGGTTATAATATGACAATAAATAAAGAGTGCTGTTATTTCAGGAAAAATCATGAAGAAAAGGTCAGTGCTTTAGCTTTTCGTAAAAATAACGTATTTATCATGAAATTCAGATACAATACAGTTGAAAAAGCTTGTGTAGGAAAATCTTTTGACAGTTTATCAGAATGGCATAAAAAAATGTGCCACCAAGACATACAACAAATAAAAACAATGTTAGATAAGTGTAATATTGATTTTACTGCAGACAAACATGAGGAACTCACATGTGAGCCATGTCTCCTTGGCAAAACTCATAAACAACCATTTCCACAAAGTCTAAATAGGGCAACACAGCCTGGTCAAATTTTACACATTGATTTATGTGGGACTATGGAAACCATATCATTAGGCGGTGCCAAATACTACCTATTAATAAAAGACGATTATACAAAGTACAAAAAGGTTTATTTTCTGAAAAATAAGTATGAAACAAACAATAAAATAAAAAGTTTTTTGAATTATGTAATTAAGAATCTTGAATACAAAGTGACAACAATAAGGTCAGACTGTGGCTTAGAATTTACAAATAAAGAGCTGAAATCTTTGTTAGATAGTTTAGGAATTATTCACCAAACTAGTGTTCCATACACACCTCAGCAAAACGGGTGTATAGAACGTGAAATGCGCACAGTTACAGAAGCAGCTAGAACTATACTGTTGTCAAGTGGTTTAGAAAAGTCTTTATGGGCTGAAGCGGTCAACACAGCTGTTTATGTCATAAACAGAACTGGTAAAAGTAGAATAAAAGGTGTTACTCCTTATGAGCTCTGGTATAAAAAGCAAGCATACAATATAAACAATTTGAAAGTATTTGGAACAAAAGTAGGAGTACATATCCCTGACCAACGGCGTAAGAAATGGGATAGTAAAGCTGAAATAGGATATTTTGTAGGCTATAGTGAAACAACAAAAGGTTTTAGAATTTATTTCCCACATAAAAATGATGTTCTAATAAAAAGAGAGGTAACATTTATAAAAGGAAAATTTATTAACATGCAAAAGGTCTGTAAAAGTAGTCAGGATCAGAACAGTATACCCTCAGTTGTTATCACAAACTCTGAAACAGAGAAAACAGAAAATGATAGCCAAGAAATAGAACAATATCATAGTTTCTATGAAGAAGAAGAAGAAGACAGTTTACAGGCATCAGAGCTAGAAGAGAATCTAGAAATTCCCACGGGGGGAATATCAGGTCCAGAACAGGAAAGAAGAATGTCTGCAGAAGATTCAGAAGAGGAGTATTTAGTTGACAAAGCAATAGAAGAAGAAAAACCACAAGAGGTAACAACAACAAGGAAAGGTAGGGAAACAAAGAAACCATCATGGTTATCAGAATATAACACAAACTTCTTATCCATTGACACTGAACCAACAACTCTGGAAGAAGCATTAAATTCAGAAGAAAAAGAAGAATGGGAAAAGGCTATGAATATTGAATTAAACACCCTGAAAGAAAACAATACATGGACAGAAGTTAATAGTATTCCAAGTGGAAATAAAGTTATATCAAGTAAATGGTGTTTCAAAGTAAAACAAGTAGGTGGAGAAAAAGTATACAAAGCTAGGTTAGTAGCTAGAGGTTTCGAGCAATCAGACACTGATTTAGAAGTATACTCTCCGGTAGCTAAATTACCAACATTTAGAGCATTTATGGCCGTAGCCAACAAACTACAACTCCCAGTCCACCAAATGGATGTGGTAGGTGCTTTCTTACATGGTGATATAGATGAAATAGTATACCTAAAACTACCAAATGGTAAAACATGTAAATTGAATAAATCCCTATACGGTTTGAAAGGTTCTCCTAAATGTTGGAATAGAAAGTTCGATGAGTTCATGACTAAAGAAAATTTCAATAGATCCAAAAACGATTACTGTTTATATTATAGAAAACTAGATGGATGTGAACTATACGTCTTACTATTTGTAGACGATATACTTATGTTTTGTTCTGAAAATAAGGTTTTAGAAAATTTCAAAATAGCGATGCACAATAACTTTAAAATGAAGGACTTGGGGTTAGCAACGAGTTATTTAGGCATAGACATCAAACAAGAAAAGTCCAGAACAATAATCAGTCAGAAAACATATTTAACTAAAATTTTGGAACGTTTTAATATGTCAAACTGTAAACCAATATCAACTCCTTTGGATCAGAATTACAAGTTTGATTTGTTGAAAAGGGAAAAATCTGAAAATCCAATAATAGAAAGAAAGTGTAGATAACTTATAGGTAGCCTAATGTATGCAGTATGTGGTACTCGACCAGATTTATGTGTATCAGTACATTTTCTTAGTAGATATCAACACTGTGCTAGTGTTATGTTGTACAAGTCGTTAAAACGTGTTTTGCGGTATATAAAAGGAACCTTAGATTTTGCATTAGTGTACAGCAGCACGGGCACAGGAATGCAAGGCTTTGTAGATGCAGATTGGGCTGGTGACACCCAAGACAGAAAGTCTACAACGGGTTACATTTTTAAAGTATTCAATTGTAGTGTAGTATGGTGTTGTAAGAAACAACTCAGTGTATCACTATCATCTACTGAATCTGAATACATTGCATTAAGCATGGCTGTAACAGAAGCATGCTGGTTAAAAAATTTGTTATGTGATTTCAATATTGTCATTAATGATGTGATTGTATATGAAGATAACCAATCAGTAATAAAATTGGCTTTCAACAATGAAAATAATAAAAGGCTCAAACACTTGGACATCAGATATCACTTCATTATTGACAAAATAAAAGAGAAATGTATATCTCTGCAGTATATTAGAACAGAAGATAACTTGGCAGATCTGCTCACTAAACCTTTAGGTAAAACTTTGTTTGAAAAGCTTGTCAAGTTATTGCATTAGAATTTAAGCTATTGTGTGAATTGTAAATTTTTAAGTATTCATATCAGCTGGTCATGCATTAGTAAAATAAATAAGTTAAGATAGTTCTCAAACAGGTTGAATTGTTAATTAGATGCATAGCCAGCCAAGTTAAGTTTCTCTGTGTAATTGAAGTATATTGGGAGTACAGTGTAAAACATAGAATATAAGGATAGAAAGAAAATATTTGTTGAGGGGAGGTATTAAAATGAATGCACCCATTGATGTTAAATTGATTTATCTGTGAACGCAACAACAAATATTGTTTTCATATTAGCCGATATATACCGTGGCGCCACCATCAATGTAAAATGGTATTCCCAAGATAAAGTGAATAAATCGTCGTCCACCTTGCGATCATGGTGTGTTTCATTCCAAACACAAAACCCAGATAGAATCCTTAAACCTCTTCCAACAAAAATTATAATTATATGAAAATTAATTATCATACAGCGTTTAAGCTCCCTATTTAGCCTGAACATATTGTAATATAACGTTACATTAACAATTAATTGTGAAACACAATTACAAAATTGTGAACAATTATTGTGAAAAATTAATGGATTTGAAATACCAATCAGCCTTAGAATCATACCAGTCCAGAACTTTCTTATCGTACCAAATGTACGCACCTTTGATACTTGCTGGAGCCTCCAGCACCATATACAGAGGAGTTTCTGCTGCTTGGTCTGCGTCGTAGAAACCAACGCCTTTCGTCATATCCGTACGAACTAAACCAGGGTGCATAGAGTTGACAGAAATATTCCTTGCTTGCAGTTCTCTTTGCTGGATAATAGTCAATGCACTGACAGCTACCTTGGCTACTCTGTATGCGGCAATCGTTCCATCATCAGCGATATCAGTTCTGTTGAAGGTTCCGTTCTTCACTGCATCCAAATGCCAGTTCACGAACTCATTAATGTCCTTCACTGTCAGCTCTTTGTTGGAGAGCCTCTTGATCCAGTGTTCATTTCTCACATTGGATAGATGTCCGCAGTCGCTGGAAATATTGAGGATGCGTCCATTGTTTCTGACCAAAGGATATAGATATTCCTGGATAATGAAGAAACTGAAGTAGTTTACATCGATGATGTCCTTACTTTCTTTGTAGCTAAGGTACAGCTCGGAGCAGTTGCAGACGGCAGCGTTGTTGATCAGGATGTCGATGCCTCCGTACTTTTGTTTGACGTCATCTCTGAACCTGGCAACGCTGGTTTTGTCGGTGACATCAAGCTGGTGATATTCCGGATGTAGTCCGAGTGCGTTTAGTTTCGCGACAGCAGATTTCCCTCTGCCATCGTCTCGAGAGGTGAGGAACACCACTCCATCGAATCTCTTCAGAAGTCCTTTTACAATCGAGAAGCCGATGCCTTTGTTGGAGCCAGTGACCACAGCTACTTTCACCATGATTATGGAGTGTACACCTCAACTGTAATGCGATAAATAAATGACTTGACTCGGTCTGTTGAAATAAGATAATGAGAACTTTTGTTGGTATTTTTTTTCGTTATAAGCTGAAGTTAATTCGCGATAAGATAAACTACTGGTTACATAGTTCATTGTAAACAAAAATGTTATTGAATGATTTGCGAATAATCTGTGATTTTTTTTTATTATCATATGTACGTATCCCAAAATGTTCTTGTCAAATATTTCTTCGCGTTTTTCCTGTATAAGTCTCTTAAACAAACAACCTGACATTTATGTTGTTTTTAACAAATCTGAAATATCTTCATTGCAATACTCGTGCAGTTATTTAGAAAATGTAATAAAACGTAGGAAATAGGCTTGGCGCCAAATTGCCCGCAGTGATTCGATTTATCGCTGTACACCACCGGGACGCGGGCGGCTAGATTCGGCTGTACGTTTTAAATGTGATCAATGTATTTCGATTGTGTTAAAAGTACTTACATACCTTCTACATTGTTCATCCTTTGTCTATGTCTGGTAATAAGTTTAGCAATGCCTTCCGTTGATCTGTCATGTGTTGATTTCTTAAGTTAGTGTAAAATGTATGTGTTGGTCTGTTCCATATTTCATTCAAATCAACTGGTAATTTAGCTAAATTTTGTATTTTCTGGTGTATAATAAAGTATATATAAATAAATAAATAAAATTGGAGCACCGTAGCCCCACAGAACATTCTTCTCGACCGCATCCAGGTCCAATACAACTTTCCTTTCTTTTTATAAAACACTCCTAACACAAATTCTCTTTTATTTCCAACCAGATAAATTCAATTCAGGTTAAGCTTTATACATAAATAATGCAGTGAACACAAGCTCCTTGATATTCAATGTTTACACATTCTAATAGAAACAATCTTTCTTAAAACGACACACAAAACATACAGTACTTACACGGGGATGCGTTAATGGGATGCTGTGCGGCGTGTCATGAATTATTCATACTGAGCCAGCAATGGATCGTTATGCGATGAATTTGATCGCTTGGTGCGTTATCTAAGAGCGGTATTTTATGTGAGTACTTCATAATGGCTGCACTCGAATATTGATTGTGATAGAATGCATTATGATTGTGAGTTGTAATCAGAGATAGTCGAAATGTTGCTGATAAGTGAATGCCTGTGTACTGTAGAATTTTATATAGTTTTGATTCTAGTGATTTGAAAATAAAAAATACCTACATTTTGTAAAGATTTTTATCTTTCACTAGATGCGCCCCGCAGTTTCACCCGCGTAAGTTTTGATCCCGTGGGAATATCGGGATAAAAAGTATCCTTTGTGTTATTCTGATGTATAAACTATATTACTGTAAAGTTTCATCAAAATCCGTTCCTCACAAACTTTCGCATTTATAATATTAGTAGGATAGTAGGAAGTAGGATAGTAGGAAGTAGGATAGTAGGAAGTAGGATAGTAGGATAGGATTAAGTAGGATCTATCCCTAAGTAAATAGATGAAAGATAAAAACTATTTTTTTTATCTTTTACACCATCATCATACTCATGATGTGTCTGTTGTTTCCCCACCACAATCAAACTGAAAAATAGCTGTGCTACTTGGGTTTTGACAGAATCTTTTCAAATGAAACGATTTAACGACTAGAGTGCGCGCACGATAAGTCTGCGCGCGACGTTTGACTTCAAGATTATATCCCTGCTAGCACTTTTAATCACTTTCGGCATAATGATGGCAATTATTTACTTTAGAAAACACAGTACACAACACACTCTTTTGACACCTGAAATACACGTCCAGATGGCGGCAAACGCCTATTTTTGATTTCGGCCGCGCGCAGACTTATTTTTTGCGCACACTCTGCTGTGTGTTGTGTCGTTACGGGTAGTCAAAAGTTCGAAAGTTTGACAACCAGTCTTAACGAGGAGTATCGTATTACCCAGTAACTGTGTTGTGGAGGTCAGATAGGCAGTCGCTCCATGTAAAATACTGGTATTCAGCTGCATCCGATTAGACTGGAAGCCGACCCCAACATAGTTGGGAAAAGGCTAGGCAGATGATGATCTATCTGCTGTAGCTAAACTTTACACAAAGCAGACCCCATTTCAATAATTCGACTACCAGCAATCGTAATTTATGGTAATTAGAGTTGATAGTTGCACTGACTGCAGCTAGTTTGTAGAATACTGAACAAAGTAAGTTTATTTATAATTCAACTGCTGCACCTGTTAAAACAGCAAGAATATCCCCGTGTCTAAATATAGTCCTCACATTGTGTTCAGAAAGTCAAAAAACCAACTAACGAGCTTTAATTTATGTTATTGGAGTACATCACTATTGTTGTGGTAGGATTTAATCAAAACTTTGCCAGATAAACAGTCGCGCTGGCTCCGCCGCGAACGAGCTTATATTTTGAATAGACCCAGACAAATGGGTATTATAAACGTAAATTATGTAATTTGTTTGTATGAACTAGCTTGTGTATGTAAGCTTACGTGTTTAGGATGTTTATTTGTATTCAGGCATGAATACATCTATGACAGACATATTCGCAAATAAGATAGCCGTGTCTATCGAGGGGATAATTTCTTCAATCAAGGCACCGTCTTTCTGCAATATGGGATCGGTGATCGCAAGGTACTCTATAGCAAGGATCAGCTTAGTTACTTTCAAGTAAACTGTTGAATGATTATTAACAGATCGAATATAAAAATATAATGATAGATATGTTCCTATAATTATCTAACGATAAAGCTGATTTTTGTACTAACACAAATGATTTTTACCGACACAAAAACAATATTGTCATGATCTAAATATTGTGTACTTAAATGTTTGTAATCAACATGACCTGAGGGGCAATTCTCGTATTTTTTAAGAACGTTCACAGTCTGATCTCGGTCTCAATTTGTCAAAAATACTTCAAATTTCCCTACATTTTGACATTTGTTTGTCGCCGAGATGAGACTGCGACTAGATTTTGAACGTTTTAAATTAGCAGAATTGGCCTACTGTTGTTCGTTTGGTAGGAAATGCCTACTCCAAAATACTATCTGTCAGCAAAATATATCTCTATCCAAATAGGTATTTATCACATTAAATTATACCAAAGACTAAATTATCTTAACTGGAAATAAGTGAAATGAATGCAAAATACGCGCATTGACGTAGAGTTGCGGAGACCAGACCGTATTACCTATTACCTAAGTGAAATGTAGTACCTATGTGTACTATTATACTTAGGGTATACCTCTGTCAAACCCTTTGGTTAATACAGACGTGATGTTATGTTTAAGTTGTAAATTATATTCCATTTATTAAAATACATTTAAGTTTTATAAGTTAAGAGTCTAAACTACCAAGTTATAATTAGACTCAGGGGTATGAAACTTGATAAAAGTATATACATTCAAGTCTAGATTTATATCATAAAGTTACACCAGCTGACTTATCTCAAAGTCAAAAGACAAATATAATAAAACATTTTATTTGATCACAGTTTTTACGTCAACTTATATTTCGTTTCAATTTAATCAAAACTTTGCGAGACGAACATCAAAACATTGGTGAAGTCACGAATCGATCAGTGAATGTTTCAATCATTTTGGGTGAAATGTAAGTAAACATCGTTGGTGACTCTGATTACTTAAAAAAATAAAAATAAACACAGAGAATCAGTATATAGTCTAACTGTAACTAAGCGGATAAAATTAACTGATAACCAGCATGATAGTGGATAGTGGATCATGATAGTGGATCGCCTAATAGCTTGCTGCAATGAACAGCCTATCGATTCTGTGAAAATCACACCGTGATAACATAGGTGAAGTGAGCGTGAAGTGTTCACTTCACGCTCACAAAACGCTCCATCAATGGAGGCAATCCCTAACATCAGGTGGAATGACAGCTCACTTCACCTTAGTTTTCACGGTAAGATTTTTACAGAATAGCAATCGAAGTTAATTTTCATCACCACATTTGGCAAACAGATTAGTTATCAAAGCACGTCAAGTGGTGCTGACCTTCACGCTAAATAACAATTTTGTTACATATAATGTACAGACGCCAGAACATCAAGCTACTCGAAACTGTAAAATTTTCCCTATCAATTTTGAACCTTACGCTTCAGTAATAAAGTTGAAAAACTATTAAATAAATTTGAGACATTGTAGTAGGTTGATGTGCTGCGGTCTGTACAATATTCGTTATCCATACAATTTTATTTATTGCACATTTAGTCAACGCGCACTGGAACTCTCTAGAACCGTAAAATTATATTTGTCACATTTACACATCTAGTTTTTTAAATTTTTAGCCTTGAAGAAATAATCAGCTTTGTAGTCGTACCAGTCCAAGACTTTTCTGTCGTACCACACATACGCTCCTTTGAGGGTATTAGGAGCATCCAGCACTAGATATATGGGAGTTTCAGCTGCCTGGTCTGTGTCATAGAAGCCAATACCATGCGTCATGTCAGTCTGAACTAGTCCTGGATGCATGGAATTCACCGAGATGTTCCTTGACTCAAGTTCCTTTTGTTGCAGTATCGTGATGGCACTGAGAGCTACCTTCGCAACTCTGTACGAAGCTATAGTACCATCATCTGCTATATCATCGTAGTTGAAGTTCCCATCTTTGACACCTTCCAAAAACCAGTTCACAAAATCGTTAATGTCTTCTAACTTTAAATCTTTCTTTGATAACCTTTTTGCCCAGTATATATTCCGTACGTTTGACAAGTGTCCACAGTCACTAGATATATTGAGAATGCGTCCATTGTCTCTCACCAATGGGAACAACAGCTCTTGGATTGTCAATATACTGAAATAGTTGATCTCCACAACAGTTTTGCACTCATCATAGGGGTTGTAAAGCGCTGAAGTGTTGGCGACCGCCGCGTTGTTGACTAAAATGTCGATACCTCCATGCTTCTCCTTGAGGTGGTCTCTGAACCGGACCACACTGTCTCTGTCCGACACGTCGAGCTGGTGGTACTCCGGGTGCAGACCGAGCTCGTTCAGTTTAGCGACGGCCTCTTTCCCTCTGCCATCATCTCTTGAGGTTAAGTAAACGACTCCATCGAATCTCTTCAACAGTCCTTTAACAATCCCGAAGCCAATTCCTTTATTGGAACCGGTAACTACAGCAACTTTCACCATGTCTGCTCTGTGCCGAAACACTTTGTGAAATGGTAGGAATGATAATGATACGGAGCATTACGTTATAATATATCGTATTGGTTTGTCAAAGAGATAATATCAAAATAATCATCATTGGCCTCGATTCTGTTGTTCACAAACTAAATTAAATTTAAGTTATCTTTTTCTTTCCATTTCATTATGAAAAGGACAGAAGATAAATATTAGTTAAGTCCTGTCAAATTAGATAATCCATAGACAAGTTTGGACGTGATTAAAAATTTGGCTACTAAAAATACGTCAATTTACGTCAGGCGCTGACTAATTTGACAGGACTAAACTAATATTTATCTTCTGTCCTTTTCCTAATGAAATAGAAAGAAAAAGATGCACTGAACTTAAATTTAGTTTAGTTTGTGATTAACAGAATCGGGGCCATTACCAACCAAGATAACATTTATCGGCAACGCATTCGGTCATCGTATCTTTATAATATACACTAGTCAACGAAGTTTAGGGAACAAGGGTATTCATACTAATTATTTTAATTTTGATACTTTTTAAGTAACATTTTTATATCAATAGAAGCTTAATTTAATACAGGTTTTAATAGTTTGATTAAATAAAACCCTTTTGTTTATGGTGTATGGTGCAAAAATTAAAAATATTATCAAAATCCAAAGTGGTACCTACCAACCAAAAAAAAAACCGGCCAAGTGCGAGTCGGCCTCGAGCAGGTTTCCGTACCATTATCTATAAGAACGGCAAAAAAATCATGTCTGTTGTATGGAAGCCCCCTTAACTATTTATTTTATTTTAATTATTTATTTTTAAAGTGAATATATAACTAAGTATTCTGTGAATATTTCAAGCGTCTACCTTTTGCCGTTATCAATATCGTGCAAAAACGAGCAAAAATATCACATTTGTTGTATGGGAGCCCCCTTAAATATTTCTTTTATTCTGTTTTCATTATATCGTAGTCATTATGTTACGTTAATAGTGACAAACAAAAGTATTACACCATTTAATAATATCTTGTATCTGACTTATCAATACCTTATCAAACTTATCGTGCCGATGTATTTATGTTGTTAATTTAGTCTAGTAGCGATACCTATGTCGCATTACTGATTGACTGATTACAATGGTACGCGTTCTTGGGAACATGAAGTATCTCGTAGTGCGTAATGAATGTGGCAACACTTTCCAGAACCGTTAATATCGGTGTTTGTCCATGTTCCGCTGTGAATATATACGAGCAATAATTAATTATAAAAGGATCCCATCATAAATAATTTTAAAATTAATTTTCATACACCAATAAATGAAAGCCAAAAAAACTTTTTAACAAAAAAAAACAACCGACTTCAAAAAAAAAAACACTACAAAGTGTAAAATAACTTTAATTTTAATTTCGGAAGTCGGTGTCTTTGGTTTTGTATTTACGTTTTTGCCACCGACTTCCAAAATTAAAGTTATTTTACACTTTGTAGTGTTTTTTTTTTTTTGAAGTCGGTTGTTTTTTTTTTGTTAAAAAGTTTTTATTTTTTTACTTTTTATAGTCAGAGTGCATCTCATGACAATTCCAATAAGCCCAAACAATACATGGTTTTATTACGAAGTTCCGGTACCTACCTTCCAGCTTCATCATCAGATCGGTTTGATGGTACCATTTTCGTCAGAACCATTTATTTAAATTTGCTTCGTCATAGTCGCTTAACTATCTTAATCGAGATATCTAATCGCCACCCGTGAAATACTTATTATCATTGAAGAGTTCCTGTGGCTATCTGTGGTCTCCTTCATCAGTTCCACTTCACCAAATTATACTTTTTGAATGCAAATGCTTGACATGTTGATGAAAATACCAAAATTGCTATATGTATGCCTATAATATTTGAGGAGTTCCCTCAATTCCTCATGGATCCCATCATCAAAACTAGATTTTGACAAGAATGGGACCAATCTGGAAGCATATCCTTTCAAATAAAAAAAAAAATCCAAATCGGTTCATAAATGACGGCGTACTGAGGTAACAAACATAAAAAAAAAATACAACCGAATTGATAACCTCCTCCTTTTTGAAGTCGGTTAAAAATAGATTTAATTTTATTATATTCATGTTTCTCAGTACAGGTTATAAAATAGCTTGTCTTGAAGGGTAATAATCGGCTTTATAGTCACACCAGTCTAGAACATTTCTACGCACCACACATACGCTCCTTTGAGGATGTCAGGAGCATCAAGCACTAAATATATAAGAGTTTCAGCTGCCTAGTCTGTGTCATACAAACCAAAACCGAGCATCATATCGATCCGGATGAGTCCTGGATGTATGGAATCTACTGCGATGTTCCTTCGATGCTCTGTACGCAGCTGCTGTTCCATTATCTGCGATGTCATCGAAGTTGAAGGTTCCACTCGTTCACGAATCTTCCAACGATAAATCCTTCTTCGACAGCCGCTGTATCCAGTACATGTGTATTCCGTACATTTGGCAGATGTACACAAGAATGTTTAGAATGCGTCCAAAGTTTAGTCAAGTACTCCGGGTGCAGACCGAGCTCGTTCAGTTTAGCGACGTTGGCATTCCCTCTGCCAGTCTCTTGAGGTTAGGTAATATTAATAATATAATAAAACTTTACTGACATAAAAACAACTACGACGGTAGAAGACTCCATTGAATCTCTTCAATATTTCTTTAACAATCCCAAAGCCGATTCCTTTATTGAAACCGGTAACTACAGCCACTTTCGCCATGTCTGCTCTGTTTCAAGTCTCTTTGTGAAATGAGAGGAACAATATTTTTTTAAAAAAACGTGATAATTTTGTGTAACGGCTATAATAAGTTTAAAATTATTTGTCGTTATCATACTCGGTGCACACAGATAACGTTTATCTGAGCTGTATTATCACAGTATTTAACATAAATTGACTGCGCTCAACGTAGGTAATTACAAATGGCTGACGACGAAATTAGGGTTGTAGTAAACACAAGCTTATAACTAAATGTGGATAAATTGTTCATTATAGATTAATTTTGACAGTATTAATTAACAGGCGAGTTGGTACTTACGTTCGTGTTCTGTCAAAATTGAAACCTTTCATTACTAATCCGACGCCTACTATTATTATATCTGCTATTGCTCGTGTAACATTAAATTATTCAGAGTATAGTTTTGTTAGGGATTTTCACAAAACTGACAATCAGATTGACGTTGAGGTTTATTTAGGTCAAAATACTGATATATGTGTCCATATATAAAGTGTTCATATATAAAGGTAAAGTGTTCATAATATAAACCTTGTTCTTAGACATCGGGAATTCAATTATGTTATTACTGAGGGGCTTGAAATGAACTGCTTTAAGTTTTTACAATATTTGACTAGATATTGATGAAGATGTGGAAAGGAGAGTGAATGTTTGTAATGGTATGTAAAGATGGTCACCCATCCACAGACCAACTGTGAAAGCAGAATTAATGCTGTGGAAATGGGTCTCTTGCTCAGTATGTGTGGTGCAAGTTCTACAAATGATAAATTGATGAATCACGTGTCAAAATTTAAAAGAATAATTTTGAATTTTGATATTCAATACTTTTATTGCATTCCACATGTAGGTATTCTTAGGTGATAAACTTATAATTAGATCATATGGACCCTGTCGGGCACAACGAAATAAGTGGTATGGTTTGGTCATATTGACAGTATGAATATACAACTAATAAAAGGAATTCGCAATCAATAAATTCGGTATTTGATGTGAGGGGAATCACCAATAGGGGACACTATAAAATGACTAATAGTAACCTTATTGATGATGATCAGAAAGTTCTGGGGCATAGTACTCGCTACCGGCGGCGTGCGTGCCATGTGTGACCGGAAACGAAGCAAAAGGAGTATGTAAAGATCGTAGCAGGTGGCGTTCTGTTATTTCCACTTACCCCTATGTGAAAAGGGCGTGAGTTTATGTAATATACATTAAGAAAACCTTCGTTTATTTGAAACTATAACACAGCCACAAGATTGCCTAATTCCACTTAGTTACTGAAGGGACTATTATTAATCCACCCCTAGTATCACAATACCAGCCTTGTTAGACACCGGTTGTTTCTCTAAGTCTAGCTCAACACCAGCTCAACAATATCTAAACAATAGCGTCTCTGACGCTTTGTTTTGCTTCGAGTTGAGCTGAACACTGTACACTGCACACCTGGTTTTTTTTACTCTTGACGAAATACTGGCTTTTTATAGTGTTTATTAGAAGAATACCAATATGTTATAATGCTTTATACACAAACAATTGTATACAATTTTATTATAACGCCAAAAAGATTACTGCTGAAACCTAATCTTGAGACAAAAAATACTAGCTATCTGCTATGTTTTTACCACCGGTATCTACAAATTATGTGCAATTATAACTTTACTGTGTGGTGCTTTACGAATAAATATTACTTATTCGTAGGTTGTGCTTTACTAAATAGAACAGGATAATTTTCGTTGGCTGTCGCAGGAAGTGGCCAGACCATCTTAAGCCTTTTTCTACAATTGGTGTGTATACCACGTCCTCCAAACACTTGTAATTTCAAGACTACCTTGGCTTCAACGTAGTATAATTCTTTATTCTGTACCACTACATGCAAATTAAAGCTACTGCTTCCACAGTTAAAATTAAAACGCAAATGAAGCTCCTTGTATTCTATGTATTCCACGAAAACACTGAAGGAGAACAGAGATGTAAAGGAGACGCTATTAGAGCTGCAATTTTAGGTCGTGCAAAAAAAAGGGAAAATCAACCTAATAAAAAAATACGTAAAACATTATAAGAATTATAATAACTCTACCAATTATGCAGGGTTTTCGACAGAACGTTGAACACACGAAAATGGCAGATAGGTGGGGTCGTCTGCTACCTACCCAGCCCAAAAAAAAAAAATTGCCCGGGCCCCACAGTTTTTTATTTTTTTTTATTATCGAAATTCGTGAGATTTAAAACTTTGAAGGAACTTTATGTAGGATAGACGAAACTGGCAACTCTTTTTTTTTGTTTTGGTCTCGACTATTGGTAGATTCATCTAAAATTATTGTTTGGTGCAAATAGTAACTAGACAAAAAGTTGTAAGCCATCAAACATTACAAAAAGGGATATAACGTGATTTTAAGCTTTTCTTTGCATTGCATTAAAAATAAACTGTGGATTTTAGTAATAATTAATTATAAACCTTTTCAAAAATTAAAGAAAAAAAAACTATGGGACCTAGGTATTTGTTTTGGGCTGGGTAGGTAGCAGACGACCCCACCTATCTGTCGTTTTCGTGTGTTCAACGTTCTGCCGAACACCCTGTATAACAATAAAAAAAACCGCCCAAGTTCGTGTCGGACCACGCACAATGAAAGGTTCCGTAGTTGCGATGAATAATTTATACCAAAAACAAACTTAGCTACAACAAATTGTAGTTAAAATACCGGCCAAGTCCGTGTCGGACCACGAACAATGAAGGGTTCCGAAGTTGGAACGAATTTATCACAAGAACAAACAACATTGTAGTTGAAAATCATGTCTCCTATATATTGCAACTGCAAATTTTGTT
Source organism: Globia sparganii (assembly GCA_949316385.1). Taxonomy (NCBI): domain Eukaryota; kingdom Metazoa; phylum Arthropoda; class Insecta; order Lepidoptera; family Noctuidae; genus Globia; species Globia sparganii. Next base: position 24,952,487 of record OX438659.1, read on the forward strand.
GGTCGACTATTACTCGTAAACTTGTAAAGCCTACTTAGTTGTGATAGTTTTCCTTTTAATTTCGTTATATTTACTACTGCCGTGAATTTTGTCACATATCTAAAAGCAACCATTTATCTGGCAAGGGGGACATACACACACTTGAGTCTAAGAAAAATACTACTACTTTACACTAAAATAATACTACTACTTTTAAGAAACGGATCCCATTCACAAACGGATCCCTGAATCGAACCAAAAACCCGCAATATTTTTGAAAGACCTATTCAACGATACCCCCCATCATGGGGCAGACGAGAAAAAAAAAAACATCCCCACTTTTGTGTACAAAAGGTACCCTAAATTTTTTGTTATGATTTTATTTTACCACTTTGTAGGCGTGATTAATATGTATATCGTTGCCAAATTATAGATTTCTAGTACTAAGAGTCTCTGAGCTAAGCTGCGGTCGGACGGACGTACAGACGGACATGGCGAAAACATAAGGGTTCCTTGTTGACTACGGAACTTTAAAAACATGTTCTCTCATACATCGATATACGTCACGGTCAATTCTGCAAATGAAAATGTAAATATATACAATCACAAAAAAAATCGGCTGTCTGTAAAGTCGGTTTACTGACGATAGTTGAACGTGACAACGTTATGAGAAAATACTAAAAAAAAATCCTTTTTTTTTTTTCGATTGTGCTTCTTTGTCGCTCGTTCCGCGCTCTCGCTTGCACTTCAAGCCTTAAATGGAACGCCTCAGAGCGAGGTAACGCCGCATGACGTCATGTTTTTTCGTGCGTGCAGCCAGCTTCATCGAATTATAAGACGTTGTCACGTCAAAAATGTGATACAACCACGAATTAACGATTTTCGGACTTTTCTACTTGTGCTATGAGACCTTGCTTCTTGCCAAATTTCATGTTTCTAGGTCAACGGGAAGTATCCCCCCCTCCCCGGGTAGTAGTTTAATTTATTTGCGATTATCAAAATATATTGCATATGGCTGTATTTTTTATTGTGTTGACAGACGGACAACGATGTGTCCCCATAAGGGTTCCATTTTTCTTTTGAGGTACGGAACCCTAAAAATACATGTTTTAAATTTTAATAATGTTAAATCTTTCGTTTACCTTAAACCTGGTTTTTAAATCTTTTGAAGTAGAAAGCAGAGTTATACAACTTTGTTTTATTATACTCGTATATCTACAGTAATTGAGAACAGATTGCTGCAGGGGCTTAACTCCAACTTTTAATAGGGAAGCGCCAAGGTAGCCCGCAAAATACGAAATTCCTTACGTTTTTTTTTGCAATGTGTAGGTCAGTGTCAGATCGTATGTTGAACAAAATATGATTTGCGACCGTAAAAAGAATGTGTTCAGGCATCGGACTTAATAAATAAAATCTTTATCTTACAAGAGAGCATTGCAGAAATCAAATAGGACCAGCCTGTACACAGGTTCCCCTGCGTCATGTAGACTAGTCTCCTTCGTCTTACAAGATTATTAGGCACTAGCTTTAGTCCACGACTACGTCTGCGATCCAGGATGAAACGTAGCCTTTGTCCTCCTCCAGGCCATGATCTACCCAAGTGCTACATTTCACGCGAATCCGTTCGGCCGTTTTAGTGTGAAGGCTCAAACAAACATACAAAATATCTATTATTTTCCATAAACAACCTGTAACGCAAAACCTCATACACCCCAATTAGAGCATTGAGTTAAAAGCATAATACAATGAGCAAAAAATTTTTTTAAAGCTAAATATTTTTACTTTAAAGCTAAATATTTTTGCATGCATTCAAAATCCTAGCATTGCTTTATGCATTCAAAATTGAGTCTTATAGCCTTAAAATTAGACTTAATTTTCTTTGGCTCAATCGGCGGATTGTATGGCAAAATACATCATTTTTGAAAAAAAAAAACCTATATTAAAAGTTACTAAAATCGATTCATTAGTCAATTATGAACAGACTATTTTCAGGTTTTGCGCATTTAACGTTAAACGTTGTATAATTAATAATTTTTTATTAGTTTAGACATACTAGTGAGTTGGTACATGTATATAGCATCTTAATAGGACGTTAACTGTCATAATTATATCTTACTAAGTCATTGCTAAGATTGAAAACGTATAACATCACATTGGATAGTACTTACTCTTAAACAATAATCCTACCCAGCAAACCGGACCGAGTGGGAGGGTATAAATAAAACGGACGGTTACGTTTCGATTCATTCTGTGTTTGGCTCTCGGACGTGACGGACGTTTTAGTAGTGCTTAGTCATTGTTATAAATATTTTCAGTTTCAGTACTTTCAGTTCTAGTTATAATCTATTTTTGTTATTTGATAACTTTGTTAAGTACAATCATTTGTAAGGAATAAAACTTCTTTGGTTGATTAGTGCCTTGTTTTTCTTTTTTTTAAATCTTAACCGCTTCTGATCCCTAAGATCAGAAGTGGGATAGCCACGCGTTCTAGACCGTTTGCCATCTGAAATTCAGTGTTTGTTGTGTGTGTGGTTCGTGAAATTTCATCTCAACCGTAAGTAAGTTTTATTTCTTATAAACATGACGGGCCGTTCGTCTCGATGCAAGGGACGCGGGCATTCCCGTGAAAAACAACGGTACTAGTGGTAGTTCTCGCTATAGTGTGAATGCTCGTCATACGCCGCCTGTAGCAACCATCGTAATAGTATCTGACCGTCGTGGCCGGTCTTCTAGGCGCCGCAATGGATTGCACAGCCCTCGTAGTGCTCGTGAACACAACAGAGACACGCGCGTTCACCGCGATAGCTCACGCGACATAGCCCTTGATAGTATTCTTAATAGACTAGAAGCGATCGAAGCTAGATTACTTATATCAGTAGAAAATGACAGTCCGTCGCGTCCTACAAACCAGAGCCGTTTATTGTCTACCCCTTTGGCTGTACCGACTCCTGCTAGTGGGCCGGGCTCGGGCATGGCTGAAGAGGTTACCGAGGGTAGTGATATGAATACCAGTGGAACAAAGGATGCAGAGGGCAGTATTATTGGAGCATTGACCGCACTTTTTAAAGCAAAGTCCCATAACTTTTACATATCGCCTTTTGATCCAAATGTACACTATTTTGATGTCTGGTGCGCCGAGGTTGACCGCGCCCGGCTAATAAATACTTGGGATGATCGCGAATGCCTTGGACGAATAGGTAGTTGTTTAAAGGGAGATGCGAAGTCATGGCTGAATGATTGGGTTACGAATGATCAATCGTGGAGTAGTTTTAAACTGAAATTTAGATCATTATGCCCACATAACATTGATATTGCTTCTGTATTGTATGATGTAATGGGCATTTAATAGATTCATGTTTCCAAAAACAGCGTTGATAAAAGTGGTGATAAAAAAACCAAAAAGTAATAAATTTTTGCTTAGAATCGACCCCAAACAACGCAACGTAATGTCAGCAGTAGTTCAAAAAGTACCAGTCGATGTTTTGGTTGATAGTGGGTCGGATATCTCGTTGATTTCAGAATTAGTGCTAAAGTATTTTAATTTTAATAGAGTGCCAGCTTATCGCTTGATGCGTGGTATTGGAAGTCAAGATATAGAGTCTACTTCGTTTGTACGCACTCTTATCGAATTTCCCGAATTATCTTTAGAAGTAGATTTGTTTGCTATTCCCCCGAATTGTATTCATGCTCCGGTTTTGATTGGTATTGATGTTTTAAATCGTAGCGGAGTCACGTATACTCGAACAAATGACTCTCAACGGTTAGACAGGGTTTCGCATGCAAACAACGTGTCGAGTGTAGAGTCCACTAAGATAAGGACGCCCTTAGTAGGTGACGAAAAAGAGTGATTGTTAGCTCTGTTAAACGAGTTTTCTGATACGTTTACTACCGGTACAGCGACCTTGGTAGTAAACACGGGTTGTATGGAAATAAAAGTTAATAGTGACATCCCAATTTATTATCGTCCTTATAAACTCTCCGAAGACGAAAAGCGTCGCGTTCGCGAGATAATTAATGATTTGATTAGTAAGGGAATTATTCGGAGTCACAGTCTAATTATGCGAGTCCTATCATCCTCGTTAAGAAAAAGTATGGGTCTGATAGGATGTGCGTCGACTATAGAGCTTTAAATGCTATCACTATTAAAGAGCGATTTCCGTTACCGTTAATCGACGATCACATCGACAAGCTGGGCAGTTTTAAATTCTTTACAAGTCTCAATATAGCAACAGGTTTTCATCAGGTGCCGCTAAATAATGACGACTCTATTAGTAAAACAGCATTCGTAACGCCTGAAGGGCATTACGAATATTTAAAAATGCCTTACGGGCTCGCTAATGCACCTATTGTCTATCAGAGAATCATCTCTAAAACTCTGATGCACCTGCTGGATACCGGTAAAGTTCTGATTTATATCGACGATGTGTTAATAATGTCGAATTCTGTCAATGACGGTCTGGAAACCTTGCGAGAGGTATTAAAAACACTCGCTATGGCGGGATTTTCAGTAAATCTAAAAAAATGCACGTTTTTAGACACCGAGTTAGAATACCTAGGTAGGCTTATTGGTCATGGTCAGGTACGGCCGAGCCCTAGTAAGACTGAAGCTTTAGTGAAGTCTCCTAAGCCATCTAATGTAAGAGGTGTTCGTCAAGTTTTGGGTTTGGCGGGCTATTTTCGGAGGTACATTGCTGGGTAGTCAAACGGTTTCCGATACATACTTCTCGTGGTAGATGCTTTTACTAAATACTGTCTGTTGTACGCCCTATATAGACAAGATACCATCAAGTTAAAACGCGTGTTTTCCAATACCGTTTCACTATTCGGTACTCCGTCAACAATTGTGTGTGACCGTGGCAGAATGTTCGAAAGTGCATCCTTTCAAGACTGGATTACTGAGTTAGGCTGTAACATACATTTTATCACACCTGAAATGCACCGTGAAAACGGGCCGGTCGAGCGTTATTGCAGGACGGTCCTCAACATGTTGCGGATAGAGGCGAACAACAAGGGTGCACAGTGGTCCGATGCGTTGTGGAAGGTGCAGCTCACCTTGAACATAACGAGGCAAGCCACAACCCGCACCTCGCCTCTACAGCTGTTGACTGGCGTTGAAGGGACTACTCCAGTGCTGCGGTCTCTTGTGTGAGACGTCGCGCTGAACGACTCTCATCCTAACCGAGAAGCTCTTCTGACGCTGAGAAGACAGAGGGCGTCCGAGTTGCTTGTTGAAAATCAGCAACGGCAGGACGCGTACGTCAACGAGCGTCGGCGTCAGCCGCGTACATTCGACGTCGGCAGCTTCGTGTTCGTGAGCAAGGGCTCGCGTGCTGCTTGTTGGCTCATACGGCAAGAAAACTCAGACCGCCGCAGAACATATGGTTCGGTTGGTGTGGTGAGTGGACGCCGGATGCGTGCACAGCTTTCTTCGAGAGTGGTGAGAGACGTCAGTGGTGCTAATGTGTTTAGGCCACTGAGAGAACATACTAATGTATGGGTCTCTGTTTTAGACGCCTGTGGTGCTAATGTGTTTAGGCCACTGAGAGAACATACTAATGTATGGGTCTCTGTTTTAGACGCCTGTGGTGCTAATGTGTTTAGGCCACTGAGAGAACATACTAATGTATGGGTCTCTGTTTTAGACGCCCGTGGTGCTAATGTGTTTAGGCCACTGAGAGAACATACTAATGTATGGGTCTCTGTCTTAGACGCCTGTGGTGCTAATGTGTTTAGACCACTGAGAGAACATACAAAGGTATGGGTCTCTATTGTAACAGCTTTGCTCTTATGAGAGAAAGTGTGTTATGTGTCACGTAATCGTAGTATGCAAACGTTAGGGCCTATGCTATGATTACGTGAAAATGACAAGCAAACTTTTTGGGGCCTCTGTCGTGGCAGTGTATGGCGAGTGCTGGAAATCCGGATTCTGTCATTCGCGATGCACTGAATTTTATTTTAATTCGTGTTTGGTCTGAAGCTATTTAATGTTTTAACAGTTTCGATAGACCTTTGTCTGTGGGCGCTTGAGTGCACGCTGGCGCCCATGGTAACAGAAGTCTTATAGTCTTTTCTTTCCTCCGAGATATATGCTTTAGACTATAACACGAAACTGGGTAAATTACTTACATGATCTCTTTCTGTGTTTCAGAGCATGAGCAAAATGATATTGACCAGTTCGCGAGTGATGAATCCAATGATGCGAGAAATGGATCTGATACCAGTGATGCAAGTAATGCTCCGGTCGAGGACGCCGCGCCGTCAGGAACGGCCGTCTTAAACAATAATCCTACCCAGCAAACCGGACCGAGTGGGAGGGTATAAATAAAACGGACGGTTACGTTTCGATTCATTCTGTGTTTGGCTCTCGGACGTGACGGACGTTTTAGTAGTGCTTAGTCATTGTTATAAATATTTTCAGTTTCAGTACTTTCAGTTCTAGTTATAATCTATTTTTGTTATTTGATAACTTTGTTAAGTACAATCATTTGTAAGGAATAAAACTTCTTTGGTTGATTAGTGCCTTGTTTTTCTTTTTTTTAAATCTTAACCGCTTCTGATCCCTACACATATTTCCCTACATATATTTTCTGTTAACATAGAAGAATAACAAACGGAAACAATATAATAAGTCATGGGGTCGACAGGGTGACAGATGTCAGGCATCTCACCGTCTCCGGTATATTATTTCCGATTGTAGATACGACCAGGCAACCGGGATGATCTATCAGCAACTTGAGATCCACACAATCTCGTGGTCTCTGAGGTGACGAACTATGTAGGGGTTGACCCACTTCGCGGAGATACGCGTGTCGTCAACTGTTGGATTGATATGTCATTGTGTTCACACACATTCTCATTGTACGCGGGCGTTTTAATAAAGCATGAGTTTTAGGAAGAGACTATAACACACAGGCTGTCTAAGGCGGCCCGTACACAGTCAATCTCACAGTCAATATTTAGATATTTTGAAATCAGATGCATCAATCCGTCAATCTAATTCATACATTATCAATGGATCGCGATCATTGATTTTGATCGCGGATCGCGATCGAGATTTGACTGTGTTCGGGCCGCCTTAAGAGTCTCTTTCTAAACATCAGTGCGAATTTCACTAATGAAACGTAACGCGATCACTTTATAAACAGCGTACAAGAGCTGTCGGTGTCATCATCGTTGTGCAATATTGACACTGACGTATGACGTCTCTTGCGGTGTAGGTGTGTTCAATTCTATTTAAATAAACTATTGTTTGAGAACTTTGCATGCCGTAAAGTAAAATGTATCGGGACTATCTAATATATAAAATTCTCGTGTCACAGTGTTAGTTACCATACTCCTCCGAAACGGCTTGACCGATTTTTATGAAATTTTATATGCATATTCAGTAGGTCTGAGAATCGGCTACTATCTATTTTTTTTTTTTGCAAAACGACGTTTGCGAGGTCAGCTAGTAATATATAAAACGGGTATAAAAACATATAGGTACACTTAATAAACTTCTTATACTTATTATTTATTATTATTAGCCTGTGATGTTCCACTGCAGGGCAAAGGCCTCCCCACTCTCTTTCCACTTCTCTCTGTTCAATGCTGCTAAGGACCAGTTCTTGTTGAAGGAGTCCAGCTCATCCCGTCATCTCCGTCTGGGCCTGCCACGATGTCGCTATCCACGTATTCAACCTCCCCACCCGCCACAGTGATCCTGCGATGCGCGCTGTTCGTCATTAACTTGGTCTTTGACGTATTCATCTGAAGTCCGACCTCTAGGCTTGCCGTGCCAAGATCGTTTAGCATCTGTGTCAACTCGGAGGTCAGCCTCCGAGTTGACACAGATGAAAAGAGCACAATATCGTCGCCGAAACGGAGATTAGATAATTTAAAAGCTGATTTTTTTATCGCCAGAAAACTTTTATTCGAGGATAAAATTGTCAGTTTTTGTCATGTTTTGAATGAAATAACTGTCAAAATTTCAACATTATTCCCCGAATAAAGTTATCAGATGATTGAAAAATCATACTTAAATTGACTAACAAACTATTAAGATAAAAATATAATAATCTAGCTGAAACTAACAGACCGGGTTAGGAATACGACCATCCGTTCCATCACAAAGATAACTGATGTCACTTGGAAAGCAGCCACGCTAAAATGGAACTGGGCTGGACACATCTGTCGCGTGACAGACGAACAATGGGCCAAACTTACGACTCAGTGGGTCCCTCTTAATGGCAAGCGACATCGTGGCAGGTCCAGACGGAGATGGCGGGATGAGCTGGACTCCTTCAACAAGAACTGGTTCAAAGCAGCTTTGAACAGAGAGAAGTGGAAAGAGAGTAGGGAGGCCTTTGCCCTGCAGTAGGACATCACAGGCTTAATAATAATAATAATCTAACTAAACTATTACCTAAAATATGGCGTCAAAAACGAAATTTTATCTGATACCTACATTGTAAGCAAAGTAAATGATTTCAGTTTCATTGATTCGCCTTAATAAAATGAGTGGTAGAGGCGACGCCGTACCAAGCCGAACTTTATCTGCTCGTGGAACTCGATTTACCATATTCACATCTTCGTACAGGAGGTTCCAGAAACTTTAGATCGTAAATATTTTTTATCTCTATAATTTAACATTTATACTAAGATAAAGCTGAATAGTTTGTGTGTTTGCTTAAATGCGAATCTCTGGTTTTGTATTTGATAGCCCAATTCTCGAGGAAGTCTATTTAACATTATACTAGGATTCTTAGAAGTCGAGCAAAAAGAAAAAAAGAACGCTACGCGAAAATAAAGTAATAGCGCGGGCAGGCGATGCGATACGACGAAGGAAGGGGGGGGGGGGGGGAGAACAAGAAATGTTACGTGGGGGAAGTCGCGGCCAGAAGCTATTCTAAGGAATAAAAGTTAATTAATTTCGAAAATATTAACGCTCTTTGTAATTTTGTGCCTTACAAGATAAACATTATCGACGACCTCGTGATGTAGGTTTAAAAATCTTTTATTCGTGAATATTTGTATCTCTATGATTAGAAGATTTCTTAACGTTAAAAGTTAATTAATTTCGAAATTATTAACGGTCTGTGTAATTTTAAGTCTTAGAAGATAAACATCATCGACAGACTTTCGGAGAATAAAATATTGATAAAAGCGGACGATGTAAAAATATCAATAACTGGACGCGTGTTGCTACACGTGTAGATGTGGTGATCACAGATTGTTGCTATTAACAACGTCGGGTTATTAAATTATTAAAATTACTCGTTATTTCACCAGAAAAACGTTTTTGATTTTTGCTACCAAATTGCTATCAAGTGTGTCTATCATAATAATGCCTGACTGTACTTAGTCCTTAATCTATATTTTGTATACCTACAACTGGACATTCTTACAGTTCACCCTGTTATACAATGGCCGAGCTTTTATTTCAGTCTGCAACGAAGTGCACGTGTTCAAATAGATCGCAACATGAATATAACATCAGAGCTGTGTTTGTTGCTGCAACCGATACTGTAACGCAATGCTGCAACAACCCTCGGCTTCGGGCAATTGTCACTGGAGATTTTTGTCTTAACATTTTGGGAAAATGCCAGAGTGCCTTAAAGTGGACTCAAGGGCTTATTAGATATGACGAGATGTTTGTTTTTATGATATCTAGAGCTAGTTGCTTTTAGTAAGGCGCCGGAATATAGTTTTAATAGTACGCATTAATAGCTTAGACTCTTGAAAACCCAACTTCAAAAGTGTATAAGCTCAGTTAAAAGGGAAGATTGGAAAGCTATTTATTTTCGCGATAGTTTCGATCCCGTGGGAATATCGGAATAAAAAGTATCCTATGTATTAATCCTGGTTATAAACTACCTGTGTGACAAATTTCATTTAAATCCGTTCAACGGTATACGCGTGATTGAGTACAAAAACATCCAAACATCGTCACAAACTTTCACATTTATAATTATTATTATTATAGTAGAATAAATCCAACGACTCCCAAAATAGCAACACCATAAATAATACAAATTAGCCTACATAATATATTAGCTTACACGTGGTTCATAATTACACTTTCAAATTAATAACTAATCCAAAATTATAAAGCGACCTAATTTCGACCACAAAATATGTTTGGTGCACAGTAAACTAATATTGGTCGCACTTACCAATTAAAGGATTCTTTTGAAACCATCAACTACTTCTTGACATAATCTTTACAAGCTGGCAAGCGGGTTTCCGCACTTCCAAACATCAATAACTGAAATACGTAAAAACGGTTGCGATGGTCGCCCGGGTGCCAAACCCACACTCCCACAGTGACAGTCTGGCCCGAGGCCAACCGATGTCCCAACCCTACCGAGCCCTATCGTGCCTCTGACACATACTAGGGAGAGGCAAAAGGGTTATTTGGAACAGTACAGTTATATCAACCTCACAACACATGCTTGCTAAAATGTGAAATTAATAGTTTGTCTTGGTATCGGCATGCAATTTAAAGGAATGAATGTTGTGAAGAAAGTTTTGGATTTGAATGTGGAATCGTGGATGGTGATCAAAGAAACCATGGATGGATTGTGTGAAAGTTGATATGGCTCGAAACGGGATGACTAATGATAGAAATATAGATTTATCGAAGAAGAACACATGCTCCGCCGGCCCCTAATACATTAGGATAAGGATAATAGGCTGACGATCACGTGCTTGGCAATTTACTTGTAAGGTTCAGCGCCACTTGTAGCTTTTATTTATTATTTATTTATCTATAGTTTTCGCACAAAAAGGTATTAAGGCGGACTTAATGCCTTAGGCATTCTCTACCAGTCAAGCAAGGGTGGTGAAGAGATTAGATGGGAGGTGCTTCGGTTGAGAGGAACAATGAAGAAAAAAAAAGCTGTTAAAACTAGATACACATATACATAAATAGGTTATATACACATACATAATACTATAATCTAATATATAACATTCTCGTGTCACAGTGTTAGTTACCATACTCCTCCGAAACGGCTGGACCGATTTGTATGAAATTTTGTGTACATATCGGCTAGGTCTGAGAATCGGCTACTATCATTTTTTTTTTTTTTTGCAAAACGATGTTTGCGGGGTCAGCTAGTATATATATAATATTTCTTTCGCTTAAAAGAAAATATTAAATTTTAATTCAATCAATCCATTACAATACACTGTGTAGTAAATTCAACCTACTGTGAAGTTGGGCGAACAACAAAACGCGACAAGATCACTGAATTGAGGGTCAATATTATGACCATAGTTGATTTTCTGTGTGAAGATGTTAGAAGTGTCTCTTCTTAACGTGCCCGCTCTGTGGCCACCGTTTAATTAATTCCACTCAATTCATACCGCGTCGATTGTTTTAATACTCGCCTTTGCAAGTTTTCGCCGGCGTTACGTTTAATTGAAGCCGTTTGCGGTTTTTTCCAGCGGTTATAACAGTTATTCAGTGTTAGTGTGAAATGGGCAAGTTTTTTCTCAGCTCACAATGAGAATTTTATTTTAAAAACTGTAAGTATATTTGCATTTTTAAGGCTTGGAATGGCTTTATTTTTAGCGGTTTTGGTATTAGTACTTAAGGTAAATATGTGAATACATATATTATCTATTCTTTTTTTTGGGAATACGTGTTTATTTGAATATTTTAGTAGTAAGGTTTTGTTAGTTTTGCTGGTTCTTTTTGTGTGTGACTATGAGTATAATACTTTACAGCCAAGAAAATACATTCATAAGGTTAAAGTGTGCTAAATGAGTTTTTTGGATGGATGACAACATTTATTTTAGACCGACCCAAAAGAACAATGAACATAATTATAAGAGCTAAAAAGAAAAAGATCGCTTGTAACGATACGACCGCCCATTGTGTCTCCCTATGTAACATTTCTACATTTATATCTGTTATATATATGGTGGAGGTATGTACATAATAAAAGAGTATTATATTCTATTCTAATTATTTTCCGTAACAACACACGAAGAACATTATTATAAGTAAGAGTTGATATTATGTTACAACAATCAGCAAAAAAAAAAAACTGCCGACACCAAAAAGCATATAACGTATCGTATTCGTAAAAAACTGTAGATAATAAATAACTGACGCCATTTACTTCGTTGCGCTACACGTTTATTTGATGTTCGGCTTATTTCCAAAGAGCTGACTTGGGAGTTTGTTATGAATGGGATAAAAATAAAGATCGATAAGGAATAGTCGGTTTATGTACTTATTATTCATTAACATTAAAATGATTATATACAATGTATAACGTAACTAACTATTTACACTAGGTACAAAATTAAATTACTAACTAATACATACTAATAAATTCTTTTCGCATTTCGCATTCCTGAAACCGGGCTTTACTAAGTATTGCAAGTTAGATTTTTGCGAGTGGATGTAGATGCTAATGTTATTTTAAATCCTGAGTTCTATTCTACGAGTGGTTTCCGGCCGATACACGGCAGTCACCGAGCAGTCTACAAAGCGTAATTAAATACGGCGAAGGGCCGAATTCCATTTTTTTTTTAAGGGTTGTGATGACCAGCTGTCGTCATTAACTTCCTATTAGCAAAACCGAAAGATAATGCTGCCTTCTGAAGTTATCTCTTAGTTCATTTTGGTAGTAGGTAACCCATAATTTGAAGTCTGTTTGCACATAAGTTCAATATTGAATCGTCGTGCATGAGTGAGTTCTACAGCTGTCACAATTGTTGGATGTCTACATAATATCGAGCGAGCCGGGATCGAACCAGTGGCGACTACAATATCACGCCGAGCCACTTTACGAATAAATGTGAAATGGATATTATTCGAAATGAATCGTAACATTATTTTTAACTATCACGAATTCTGTAACATTTTAACGTGATTTATGATGCTGTAGTGAAAGTATTTAATTATTTGTTGAGTTCATTGAAAATAAGCCTTTTCAGGGTTCCGTAGGTACCTTAAAAAGAAAAAAAAAAGGGAATCTTAATAGGATTACGTCTTCGTTATCCGTCACTAAGCAAGGGCTCACAGCACAAGTAAAAGCAGTCCGAAAAATGATTAATTTGTAGTTTTTTTGCGATTACAAACCTAAATTTGCAGTGTTGGAGGATTGACCGCGACTTATATCGATGAACGGGAGAACATTTTTTCAACAAAAGTTAGGTTCGTTCTTGGGATAAATTCATCCCAACTACGGAATCCTTCATTGTGCGTGGTCCGACACACACTTGGCCGGTTTTTTTACTGACTTCCATTTTTGACGAAGATTTTACCTACTTGGGACAAGAAGGTTGGTAGCATATAAACTATACCAGGTACTGGTATACTATTAAGTTAATTTCACAAAGCATAATCTGGTGTTATACATGCCAGGGCGTCCACTTTGACAAAAGAGGTAAAAGACCGCAGCTCGACCAATTTTCAAGTAATATTTTGGAAAGTGTGGCAGTTTCCTAACGCCGCCCAGAGCGGCGCGGGGTTACGGTTAGCTTTTACTTAAATTTTAATAAAGCCGCAAACGGTGTTGGGCTCGGCGTGACAACACTTTGTGCACGCCAACGACAAGTTACAAACATAGTTTGTCACGCGACATACCGAAATATCGCTCGAATAAAATGGCGGATGTGTGAATAATATTTACATGAAGGTGTAGAGCGTGTCGATGGCTTCATAACTTAGGTAGTTGCAACAAATAACTGAGTGGGAATAACAAGTTAATTAGGACATAAAAAGAAATAGGTTCGCCCCTGTTTTATAGGACTCAAACGAAACTGATGGAGTGGGAGCGCACTATATGTGCAGCTCTGCCTCACCTGTTATATGATAAACACACACATAAATAAATATTTTTGCCAATTGAGTTTTTTTGATAAATATTTGTTTATTCTTCGTAATATTCCACTGCTCAGTGTATAAAATATTTATAAAACCCACAATTAAAATTCCAAGCCAAAAAAATAAAGAGAAAAAATAAAGAAGATTCTTAGAAAATTAATAATCTGAAAATTAATAACCAACTAAATTTACAAATTGAGAGTAACGCGAGACACGTTTTAATGAAGTCTAATCTTTAAAAATTGGAGGAGGCTGGGGGAATATGGCATTGAACCGTTACGTGTTTAAACTTTCAGGAGTAAAGTGAGACGTTACAAGATTTTACCTAACGATGAAATAACAAGAGCAAGGATTTGCTGATAGTGTAGCAAGCTGGCGGCTGCATAATATTATAACATACTTTCAAAGCTACCGCAGCTAATCTTGACATTATTTTTCAAGCTCACGTTTTCTAGTAAAAAAACATAACACCAAAAACATTTTCATGTAAAATGTTGCCAATACGAGACCTCATATGGCTCGCACAGTTAAAAAGTTATCAGAGGGGCAATTCTCGTAATTTTTAAGAACGTTCACAGTCCGATCGCAGTCTCAATCTGTCAAAAATACCTCTAATTTCCCTACATTTTGACAAGTTTTTGACATTTTTGTTTGTCGCCGAGATGAGACTGCGACTAGATTTTGAACGTTTTAAATTACGAGAATTGGCCTTCTGATCTCATGTAGAGCCAATCTTCTAACTCTACACGCCCTAACACTACAAGCCCTAACTTCACAAACTCTACACCTTAGTCAAAATATGTGGCTTGGCCATTTCGCTACCATCACATGGGCGTAAGGTGGAAAATGTATTCACTGTTCATTGCATTTCTGTTATAAGTACAATAAATACTTGTAGTAACGTAAAGCGTGTCTCTTTTATTGAAACTAAACTCTGCAAACATATCTAACAGAATATTTATTCAACGTTTAACACAAACTAGAAACGCGGCCAAACCACACCTGTACATTCTCATGGCGTCCACACAAATTGCTTTTTCAATAATATCTAAAAAAAATCGTCACACTTTTTTCCCGGAAGCCATTCACTTCTCCCCGGCATCCTCTAATTAATTAAATTCCCCGTCAAAAAATAGAATTCATTAATAAAAAAGTTCCGCGCGCATTATACACCGAGTGGCGGGAATTCCCGGTGTTATATTAGAATTACCCGGGATTATGCGGGATTCCACTTAATTACGGGATCCGCCGAAATTACACGAGCTCCTTAGTTTTTTAACAGCCTCTACACGAGAGATGAATATTATATGGCTTCGTCAGTAATTAACATTTTATGAACTGAGATGGCTCCGTGTATTTTTTGCATGTTAATTATTAAGCGGATTTCGTTTTGCTGTTATAATATAACCGAACTAGTGTTAGACCTCGACTTAACTTTCTACCCTCGCCTGCGGTTCGGGTGGATGTAAACGTCTCGGGGTGAAATGGCTTCTTTTATGCCCGAGTTATACACTCTGCTTTTCACTTCCATTGCGAGAAAATGAAACAGGCATAAAGTATATAACAGTATTTTGACAGTTCAAAAATGTTGTAAAGGAGAAACCCAAACTTCATAGAAACTTGGGCCTGGCGTTACAGGGCTGGAATTTGGCCATAAATTAGAGCATTTAGGAAGGTTTCACAAGCCCAATTTTCACGTCTCTCAGCAATGGCCAAATTGGTAAATTCAGACAATAATGTATACATTTTAGGTTATTTTTAGTAGGTGAGTTATTTAAATAAAAAAAAATATTTTTGAGGGTTTGTTTCCTACGTATATCTGGAACACACATGCGCTGTGCTGCAGCGTCTGCAGCCTATCACGATGAGGTTTTAGGTACTTGCATAAAAAGCTCGGGGTGACTTTGGATTTATCTGATTAATCTTACTGAAAACCTCAGCGGAAAACTATGTTTATTATACAAGGCCCACTTCCATCACTACTGGCTTGCATTTGTTATGTATCTAGGGATTTGGTGCAATCTCTGTACAGATTACAGAAATCTGAGATCGCAATAAAATATTTAAAAAAAAAACACATTGGTAATTGTGATGATTTTATTAATTACTAGCTTCTGCCCGCGACTTCGTACGCGGATCCTGTTGATTATGCCAGCGACAACGGGGTCGTCAAAATCGAAGATCTGAAACGTCTGATGTCGAATTCTAAGAGCCCGGGGACGGGAAAACAACGGGATGCGCGAGACGATTCGAGACGTTCCAGATCTTTCATTTTTGTAAGTCAACAGAAAATTCCCATCAGACTAAACAACTTTTGCTAAGACGTCATTCCTATATATGTTGTAGTGTCGCTGGGCTTTGGAGTTCCACAACAGGTGTTCCAGATCTTCAGATTTATTCTCACAGCAGAAAATGCTCATCACGTGGAATAATTTTTGCTATGGCACCATTTTTATATATATTTTTATAGATTCTAAGGCAGATTTAAAACTGTGTACGTAGGGATTTACTTCATGCAACATATTTTGAAGCAGTGAAATCAGACTATTTGTTCAAGTGCGGAAAGTTTTGGTTTCTAATATTTGCCTGATCTTGATAATTGGATACGAAATATATTTGGAGAAACTTGGGGTCATTTTCAGACAATAATGAACCAATAAGGTGGTAAACTTGGCCTTGCACTTTGAATGTTGGCATAAATGGGCCTCCTGAAATCTGTTTCGCACCAAAAAATGTCATTTGAAAGGCATTGTATACGGATGTTGTCCAAGAAATGTTTTGACTGTGGATGGTCACCAATTAGCAGTGATATTTCTGGAGGATTTTGTAATATTTCAATATGTACTTTTCCACCTGAGCAACACATACCGTTTGTTTCTTTTTGCCATTTAACAGCTTCACAAAAAGTACAATTTTGAACCATACCTCCGATGGCGGAATACGTGGCGTAGTCAATCAAGTCATTCATAAGAGTATACGTAAATGCACTTCGTTCCTTACCAACCCAAGGAAGCTTGCCACGTCTTACGGCTATATCTCTGTCGGATCGGATGTGTCTCTGTCTTGAGACACATCCGATTCTTCAGATGATATCGACATTCTGTTCAGAGAATGTAGAAGTCGATCAGAATTCAAACGTTCGTTGCGCTCTTCTTCTGTCTCTTCATGCCGTACTCCAGCAATTCTTTCTCTCTCACTTTCTAACTGATTATGAATATTTTGTTGTGTGCGTGTTCGGGACAATGTATGATAATCTCGATCACCAGTTACTCGCGCATCACGTTCATCACTCGTTTCAAAAGACCTGTTAGTAGATGTGCGAATACGCTGAGAACGCAGGCGTGCTTCGCGATCCGAAGAGGTTTCCACGGAGCGAGTTGCAGCCTGATGTTTTCGAACAGCATCAAGTCTCTCCTGACGCTCTTCGGTAGATTCTTGGGATCTTATGATCCTCAATCTTTCAGCTCCTTTGGAACATTGGGAAAGATTTGACCTCTTTCTAGGCATGGTTATAGTTTTATTGTGAATATACCTGATCAATTAAAATCTAAGTGACTGCTCCCCTGCGTTACCGGGTAGGCTACCGTGTCATGAAGATAAATGGCAAAGGAAATTAAACACTCAAATAACATAAGCCCGAAGGCATATTTATTGATAAAGTAAAAAAATAAATGGGAGTTTTGACCCGTAGAGTCAACTTTTCAATGATATACCATCGTCACCGAAAATCAGTCCTAAACTGTTACCGCCTTCACCGCGTGGAGGTACTCCCAGCTTATGTTATTTTATAATTATACAGTGAAATTAGTGATAGCTTTGATTTCCACATCAGATGTTTCTGATCTTCGATTTTTATAAGTCAATAGGAAATGCCCATCAGATCGAACAACTTTTGCTATGACGTCATTCCTATATGTGTTTTGGTGTAACTGGGCTCTCGGAGTTCCACAACAGGTGTTCCAGATCTTCGATTTTTATAAGTCAACAGAGAGTTCTCATCAGATTGAACAACTTTTGCTAAAACGTCATTCCTATAAATGTGTTATGGTGTAGCTGGGCTCTTGGAGTTCCACATCAGGTGTTCCAGATCTTCGATTTTTATAAGTCAACAGAGAGTTCTCATCAGATTGAACGACTTTTGCTAAAACGTCATTCCTATAAATGTGTTATGAATGTTATGATGTAGCTGGGCTCTTGGAGTTCCACAACAGGTGTTCCAGATCTTCGATTTTTATAAGTCAACAGAGAGTTCTCATCAGATTGAACAACTTTTGCTAAAACGTCATTCCTATATGTGTTATGGTGTAGCTGGGCTCTTGGAGTTCCACAACAGGTGTTCCAGATCTTCGATTTTTATAAGTCAACAGAGAGTGCTCATCAGATTGAACAACTTTTGCTAAATCGTCATTCCTATATATGTTATGGTGTAGCTGGGCTCTTGGAGTTCCACATCAGGTGTTCCAGATCTTCAAATTTATTCTCTCAGCAGAAAATGCTCATCACGTGGAACAATTTTTGCTATGGTACCATTATTGTATCTCTTATACTTTAGCTGGTCTGTTGCGGTTCTGCATCAGGTGTTCCATTTTCCAGAATAAATTATAGCCTATATGTTGCCCAGACTTAATACCTATACAACAAAAAAAAAATCATTTAAATCCGTCCAGTAGTTCCGAAGATTAGCGTGTACAAACAAACAGACAAACAGACAAACAGACAAACAGACACATTTTTTTTTTTGGATTCGTGCTCTATTACTGTTTCTAAACCCCCCTCAAGTATTTTTTTTTTAATATATTCAATGTACAGACACAGTTTTTTTACTGTTTTATTATATGTATAGAAGATTATGATTTTCATAATAAAATAATACAGTATCCAGAAATTGTGCAGGAGGCAATTGACTACCCTGGTGCTATGCCCAACCAAGATACCATATCATGCTCATGGTGTGAGCACAGATTCTTTTGACAACAATACAGGTACAATAATATTGAATTATAGAATCCCTTCCACTTAGAGAGCTGTTGATTATTATATAAACAAAATACATCCAATTACTAATATGCCTCGATAATATTCTTCCTCTTAACATCCAGGTTGAGTCCAAGGTACATAAGAATTATATGTTTTAAGTAACTGTTTTCGCATTGTAATTGTTATTCATTTCTTTCATGTCTCTGACATCCTTCCATAAAACATCTACTTTCAGTTTCAACAGCTCTATAATAATCCGGTAGAACATAAGAGTTCCAACAGTAGGTGCCCTTGATGCAGAATAAGTTTCTACCCTTGTTGGAGGTTCTTCTAAATGGGGAATGTCTTGACGGGCCTGAATGGAAATGCCGGGATGCACTTGAAGCACCCACCTGAAAATAATAATATATCTACATTAAAATGTGCCTTTACACCAGAGATTGTGTGGTGTGTTATTGCCCACTTTGAGAAAGACTGATCTAAAGAAATCCTGATGTAGGAGCTTGACCATTATCACACCATCTTTCTAATTCACCTAAATGTTTTAGCTTACCAAATAAAACATTTAAATGCCCTTGTCATAAAAACTAAACTAAAAATTGTTATCAATAATCTGTGCATAAAACTAATATACTAGCCTTGTGTGGTAGGATCTATTCTATTATAACTTCTTGTATTCTGCGTTCTTGGACTGTACAAGTCCTAAGTTGATGGCAATGAACTCTTCTCAGAAGAGTATGTCCACAGTGAATACATACTCGTTGGTGTCCTGTAGGTGTCTGTTCACTGCCTTTTCGTCTATTTCCATCAAGAGATACAGCATCGGCATGATTCCGGCAAGCTTGGCAGATAAAGTCATTTTCTTTTACCTGAAGCAAACATTTATCATTTGACCATTAACATTTAGCAATAAACATTTGAATGGCACATTTGGGTAAACACAAGGGGGCTTATTACATTCCCACTACAGGGACACAGGCCTCCTCACTGAGAGAGGGGATAGGCAACGATTAACCATGCAGGTTTAGTCCAGATTGGTGATGTCACAGTCATGTCTTCGAATATGAATTTGTTGCATAGTCTGGTATTGATCAGTGGGCCGTCTTAGGGGTATAATTTTATAAAATACAACTATCAACAAACAACTGAACATAAGTGATAACACTATTTATTAGTTTGATTACATTAAATAATTACATAGTACAAAAATGTTACATAATACAGAAATATCGGATACTAACCGTTTGAGGCGCGACCCATCCCTGTACAATTGAAAGAATCATTTCATCTTTCAATTTTCGCCTTCCTATTGTATGGCAGCGGTTCGTTGCTATTACGCAATTAATGCACACTCTCATGATGTCTTTATTAGCCAGTCGTCCAAAAAGCAATTGTATTATAGGTACAGATCTGGTTTTCCAGCAAGGTCAGCACGGGTGGCAGGGTACGGTGTCGGGTCGGTGTTCAATGTTTAAGGGAGGGTCAGTAAGAAGGCCATCAATTCGAGTCCAATATTTGAATACTGGACTCCTAGGAGAGAGGTCCTAAGAAATAATAAATCCCGAGAAATACAGTAAAACACAAAAACTCATTCACTTGCACAAAAACACGAAATGCGAATGACATAAATGACATTTTGACATGACATTACAACCACGACAATTGACAGACGTTGACATTGACATTTGCCGTTTACAGTGTTATCCATGCCATGGTGCAATCGATTTTATCGATTATTTATTTCTTTTAATGATTTTTAATGGCGCTTATGTTAAAAATCAATTAGATTCCAGATTTTATTATTATATTAATTATAATACCTAAAAAATCATTTATACTAAAACAATGGAGTATTATTTAATTATTTGTAACAGTATCGATTTCCACTAAATCGATCATATTCATAAGGTACGCTCTATTGATATAATACCAGCGTTTGTAAAGTTAGTGACATATAGTAAAATAAGTGTTGGAAAGGTTTACAAGGGTTGTTTAAAACAAAAAATAGAAATATACTTATTTTCTACACTTGGCCATTGCTAATGAGGCTAAGATTTCAATGGCTTAATTAAGCAAAATAGACGATTTTTTTGGTACATATTTGATTCGTGTAACGCTTAGGCCCAGAAACGGGTTTCTCCATTGAAGAATAGCTAATTCCCGCCACGAAACTTTTTAAAAGTTTTTTTTTTTTAATTTTCCACATGTGTTCATTCGACTCGGGTACTTTATACTGGCAAGTCATAAAAAAACGTTTCTTTACGTTTTGAAATAATAAATGACGACTATTTTATCTGGTTTTATTGAATTAACGATAGAAAACACCGAAATTATATAAATTAAAGCAAATTAAATTAGAGCATGAGAAGTAAAAATAAATATTAACGTAACACCTACTCAGAACCATTTCAAAAAACATTTCCTTTTTTCATGCTAAATGTTAATATTATTTTGTAGCGAATCTTGGTAATGAATAGCTTGCTCTAGACCTCGATCAAGCCTGATAGAAAGCGATGGATGAGGTCTATGATGACGAGCGTGCCCAGAAGATCAATCTAAACTTGTTGCCGACAAGCAAACTACCTCTATCTGCAATGATCTAGTCAAATCAAAAGTTCTGGAACTCCAAACAATAGATGATCTAAAACTTAATACAATATTAAGATAGTACAGTAGTATAGAAATATAACATAACACGTGACACAGATCCCGGAGTCCCGGGAACACAATAGGTTCCCGCCATTCGCTACCACTGACATCTGATTACGCCTCCCTATTATTTTAAATGGAATATAACAGATAACCGCCTTACTTGAGGATACTTCAGATTTCAGTGAAAGTTCTTTCATATTGTCAGGGTATGGCATTGGTAGGGTGTTGTATATCTAATGGATCTGTTTAATGGTTTGTAATTATACAAGATTACGAGGCGACGACGATTACGAGTTTTAATGCTTTAATGTTATCATTCAACCATAACTACTAAAGTTTATTTACTCAAAATTGACATGACATGCATTTATTTGAAATAATCATACCATTGTACTCATAAAAAGCTTGTAATTGAATCAATAATATAACATATTTGTAAGACATCTCTCGCCAGGCGAACGATCTCTGTATGAATGGATGCAGCCCCCAGCAGTCGCAAGCGAAGTGCTACTAGCACTACACAACACTGCCTTCTAGTTTATTAGATAAGTATCGTAATGTATCTCGGTCGTAACATATTTTATCATGACTGATTTCATAATACTTACATTATCTCCGCTTTTTTCTTGGCCCCAATCCACATTTTCTTTCTATATCCCAGACTAGTGAATATTTTCTTATGAAAACCTGGCAGTAAGGTAGGTACCGAAAACCCCATTTCTCAATCGATATGAAATCCTAACGAGTATCGGGGCTAAATTCTAGCGATAGTTACAAAGATTTTTTATTTACCGCGATAGTTGAGTCCCGGGAAATATTTACTGTGTACAGTTTTCTGCATGGCTGGCGACAGGGGCGCGTTTGTTCGGCATCGTGTCACTTGCAGTGGATCTACGCGACATCGCGGCCGAGATTCATCTCCAAGTTCACTTCACGCACCATTGCCCGCTTTTTTGGGAGCACCATGTGCTCTTGTCGCAGATGTACATCGATGGACGGGGGCGCGGGGGAATCGACACGCTCCTCACGCCGCTGGTAGGTTGTAGAGGCGTATTTAATGAGGCGGAGCGCGCGCGACCCGGCGGCCGCGCGCGCGCCTTCTTCAGATAAAATATTTTCTGTTTACCTCCGCGACGCTCAACTTCCGCCTATTTCTTCCACGTATATGGTTATTGTCAAAAAAAGTATATTGTAATGTTGGATGTTCATATGGGGGTGTGGACGTAATGGCATCTTCTACCCTCGCATAGAAAAATGTGAGAATGTAAGTAAACTTTTTACAGTAGACTGGGTTTTCAGGATTTCATTTGCGTGAGATTGCTGCGTTTCCGATATCATAAAGTATCATCAGTTTTGGAGTGTAATGAGGGGGAGGAAATGGCACGGTCGCTTAGAGGCGTCATCTGCAGGGGAAGGGAAAGGACAGGTCGCTTTTTGTTCGAACCCCAAGAGCAAACCTTTTTGCTTGCAGCGTATTATGAATAAGATATTATATACTAATAATTTGCACCTTTGTGCTAGGCTCCAGAGAGGATATAGCGAGGCAATTGCGTAACACACAATCAATCAGAATCAGTTTCATTTTGACAGTTCAACAATATTCATTACGTTATTTACGTGTTGAGCAGGCAAATTTTTCGAACTTATGAAGCAATGGATTAGCAATTTCCTTCAAAATGTTTCAGATTCCGATTGATAGTGTGTTTCGCAATTATGGTGCAGGTCGAAGATTATTATGTGCAAATTTTAAAGATTAATTTCCTTCTTTCTTTTTATTTCATTGAACTTACCTAATCAAAACCGTTCTTTCGTTTTCTCAAAGTCTCTAAATATTTACAGCTGGACATTATTTTATGATAATTGAATTATTTCCACATCCACACAGACACATAGGTACCTGTGAATAGTTCAGTGTGTTTCTCTGTAAAACAGATAATGTGCTCCAACCTCCGGTCATTAGAAGGTGCTGAGGACAGGAAGGCGTTACGTCCGCACATTAAACTCGACAACGGTGGCGACACCTGGTGCTCGACAGATTATGTGTTTTTGTCGCGACTCCTTTTTGAGGGTTAAGTTGTAGAACAGAGCGGTATTTAATCCGAGATTTTTAGTCTACAACTTTATTTCAGCTCTTTTTTGGGCTCACGAGTCGCTATACATCTTGCTGCTAGTTTTTTTTTTGTCAGAGAAAGCGAAAGGGGTTTTAGTAGTCTCTCTGGCACTTCATCTTCGGTCGTCTCCAGAATAAACAATGGTGAGACATTAATTGAAGGCCCATTTCTTATATGTTTTCTTTTTCCTCAAGTTAAGTCGACCAACAAAACAAATGACATACCGTATTGACCTTAATCTTATCCCGTATAGTCATCACACCCGCCACCCTCTTCTCGCTCACGGCTCACCAAATAGTCGCAGTGTCCACTGGGTAGCCGTCAGCCGTTTGACTGTCCCTCGCCTCTCAAGGCGCCTTGCACCAGCTCCTGTAGATATAGAGCGAGTGACCAAGGACGTTCTGAGAAAGACCATACATAGCATGTCGCAGGGATTAAACTCACCATTGGATGTATAATAATGTTTGGAGATCTGGGTTAAATGATATTTATTTTTGTAAATAGGTTTATACAAACATTCATTCATATTTTCACACGTGATCATCATCGTCTTCTAGCCCTTGTCCCATGGCACTTCAGCGCTACACCGTTCTTTCTTCTATTTTTACACATCGATAGTAAAAAGCTATAATTTTATGAGGTCGGTGTTTCCTATCTGAGTACTCTGAGAAGGAATAACGAAACAATCGCAGAGGTCACAGTCTATTTTAACAGACATTATTTTGGTCAGATCATTTAAGGACCATACAGATCAGTTTCTGAGATGGTCTTTTGAGGAAAGAACCACACAGGTTTGATGGAACTGTCCAGTCATTGATGTACGCATGTATGTTAACACCAACATAGTTCTTTTGGGTATCCTTTTCATGAATACTAACAGTTTGAACTGATCACTCACAACTATCAACGGTATTAATCTGTACTGTAGATGCTGGCATGCTAGTGTAATTCTGGCCCTTTTCACTAATCTTTTATTACTACAGGGTGGAATCGAAGTCATGGGCATTATTTTAACCTAAGGCACTACTCACGATACTGATTGCATTAGGGCTATTAATACGCAAATCAAAAATATTATTAATGCAAGTAAGGAAAACCTTAAAAATGTAGTAAGTCAAATTGCACAAGGCTTATTATTGCAAATAAACACTTAAAGTAATTAAAACAAAATACTTCGTTAACGCCAATAATTGTTGAAATATCAAAATCTTAAAGCGCAGTACAGCGCAAAGCGAAATGTAAACAAACATCACCTGCGCGCGCGCGGGTTTTTCCTTACAAGTAATAATAACAATGGGCTACAAGACATTCCGTCCGGCGGGATTCCCTGAACTCTCTCCGTCCCACTCCCTCACTCGCAAAAATACGAATATCACCCCCGCGCGGGGTATGCTTCCCGCCGCAACACGAAGTCACGAACCCGGAACCAGTGTCATAACGACTGCGCAGGTGCATTGACGCGTAATTGATTTATTGATCCCGTGACGTAATCGCCGTACTCGCCGCTCGCGGCATACGGTGCTTGGATTGCAGTGTATTAAGTGTTAGTGTAGTAGTTGTGTGTTGTGTGTGTGTTTGTGTACACGATGCCTCGACCGCGTAATGTGCAGGCTAGGTACACCAACCAACAATACCCACAAATGGTTGTAATTTACGATCGCGCAAGAAATTTAGTATGAACTCGTGAAATGTTCCATCGGCGCTACCCGAACGACCCTATTCCTTCACGGGGTCTCATTCCACCAGAACCACTCAGAACCTGTTGGATTTTTCGTCTTTTCACGTGCCAGCACATGCACAAGCTCGTGGAAGAGCACCCGTTTACCCTCTGTCACTTTACCGACAAATAAGGTTTTTTCAAAACAATCCACAAGCTAGGTACGTAAATGTTTTTTTTTAATGTATGTTAGTTGACGTAGTTTTGACCGTCCTAAGCCGGCAAAGTACGAAGGGAAAATTGGAATTTATTATGAATCAATTCATTGGCAACTTACGAATGTCACGTGAGTCGGGCGGGGTCAAAGAATTCACGCCCAATGACGCGCGTACGGCGTAGTGTACCTACGCATTTGCTATCGAGAAGCGCAACTAATTTGATACTTTGTATGACTTACTACATTTTAAGGTTTTCCATACTTGCATTAATAATATTTTTGATTTGCGTAATAGTAGCCCTAATGCAATTAGTATCATAAGTAGTACCTTAGGTTAAAATAATGCCCATGATATCAAATGCACCCTGTATAAATTGCTTTTTAAATTGTTGTTATGAAGCCAAATTATTATGTTTTTGATTGCTTCATTAATTTCCTATTCCAAGTTATTTTTTTCATTACGTCCGTTCCGTTTATAGACATACAACGCCACAAGCTTCGCAAATGCTTTGCTAACTTTAGACGATAAATTAATAATGTGATTTGTGCCTGTTTCATCGAACAGTTTTGCTAGACAGTTAAGACAGGCATACTTTTAGACCAAACCTTTTCACCCGAATGATCATACACGTATATTAGTTTTTACTTCTTTACTAAAAGAAATACGTAGAAATAAAACAGAATTTATCAGTTTCATAATTATTTAGGTTAAAACTGTTTGAATCCTCCATGCAAAGCTCAGAAGCTCAGTCCTGTCGGTACCACGCGAGTAGCCCACTGCCATCAATCGACAAAATTTGGCAGCAAGCCAGTCTCCCTACACTCCACTATCACTCTACGCACCTTTTGTATAAGGCAGCAAATCCTGCAACAGGATGTGATAGAGCTGGTGGAAATTTGCGGTGTTCGGAAACTCTCCGATTAGCTGCCAGCTATTGTAATGCCGGCTTTATTATCATTGCACTTTATTTTTACATTATCAGAGTGGAGAGAGCATTGAATCGAACGATGCTATTGAGGTTTGAATGCGTGCTTATGGACAACTAAATTTTTTATCGTATGTGTTGAGTCTGCATGACTATTCCTTTTATATCCATATACTTATTTCTTTCTATACCTTAACATAGTATCTAACATCTTGTTTTGATTAGTGAGAAATAATGAATACATGGAATTCTTTGTCATTACAAAGAACAGTACATATGTAATTGAATACACGGACAAACATAAAATTATAAGCCTCTTAAAAGGGTTTGCGTTCATCCTTATTTTCGCAAGAAATGGTCTGACGAAAGCAATGTAAGCACTCGAAAGTATTTAAATACTCGACCCTCGATCGTGACAGGTCGTGATTCGTCGACTCTCCATCTATCTGCTAGTTTATAACACATCACGAACTCCTCGACCTGACACGCTAATATATCGACACTCGTCGCGCGACCCCGCACGTCTACCCACGATGTGCAACTCCTATACCACGGTAACTCTACACTTCCCACCAACCTTAGCGGTAAAGAAATAAGGGACAATGTTCAGCGTGTTGAGGAGGTTCTAAGCTTGTGAATACTTGGATTCAACCCGCGTACAGCCCAAGGCGTCTAAACTTATTAACTGAACACGTACGGAGTAGCAAAAATCGATGGTCGAATGGAATGTGTACCTATGGAAAAGTATTGCTCTCAAATTGAAATCTGGAATAAAGCGCTCTTACGTTCTAGCTCGAATACCTAAGAATCCAGAATGTTTGGGCCTAGGTGGAGTTCCTGTGGCATTGTTTAGTAACTTTTGGGTAAGTTACTGAGGTGCATAAAGCGGAAAGCTTCCACCGGAGCTTTGTGGAAACTTTTGAAGCGTGTACATTTCTTTGGGGATTTAAAGGGAGCTTATGCATAACTTCTAGAAAGTACATTTTGGATACTTCTCGCATCAATTTGTCTATGTAACCAGCTTCACTGGTTTCCTTGATTTAGTTTTTTTTTTGTTCAACCGTTACTCGAGAAAATCCACTAAAAATAAAATAGCAGAGTATGATGAGATTCATACTCTAGCAAGTCACAAAGGCACAGACTGTTCTCAATATTTTTGTTTATTGTGGTCAGAAAATAAATACTTATTTCTATTATTAATATAAACAGTACTAAAATAAAATAAACAAATCTCTTCCTCTAGATTTCCTTCACCTTATTCGTTCCAGCTAAACAATAAAGTTCGTAGCTCAAACACAATTTAGTTTCTATATCTGACAAATAACAGCGATAGACATAAATGGATTGTGTAGGCAATATCCGAGGCTGTTAGACAAAAGCGAACTCTTTACATTATTGATACAGGCCGGGATAAGTGGGGCCATTTCTCATCCGGCCCCAAGGCCCGGAGTCCCGGAGTCACGGGCCTCACAGGAGCTGCCATAACAAATATGTGAATAACTGAACAGTTGAACACTGTTGTTTTCCTTTATATCTTGGAAACTCCGTTTTGTTTAACTAAATTTAAAGATGGATTATTTGCAAGGTAGAATTTGTTTTTGAAATATAGCTATTATTTGGGTAGTTTTGCTACCTTTTATCCGGTTTAGAATGGATAAGTTATAATAAGCAAATCTGTCTTTCTAAGTCCAGCTACAGTACCCGTCACGAGAAGCCACAAATTATATAAACACACATTTAGGGGTTCGCAACCTTTGGATCAAATAAAAAAACTGTTTTGTAATAAATCTTATTTTTATATAGGGAGATAATTATGTTAACACACACATATTATAATTGCTGTCGCCAGACGATTCCGAGTCTTCTGTTTTCTGCAGCATTGACAGCGTCAGCGTGAACTTACTTCAAAATCGGTGTCCAAATGTTTACGTTCCATGAGTCAGACTCGACGCGTTCTAGTACCCACAAAACATTAGACGACGGCGCTATATATCGCTAAAATATAATCCGACTAAGTGAAATCGCTCTTATGTTTCGTATTACACTTATGTTACTTTGAGTTGATTGAATTTGGGATCATTTTTTGTTGATTAAATTGTTGCTACGTAACTTAGAAGTTTTTTATTCACAAAATTTATAGCTCCTCGTGTCGGATGGATATATAATTAACTAGCTGTTGCCCGGGACTTCGTTTCCAATACCTTCCAGGGAGTGCGAACGACCACTTACCTTTCGTCTTAATCGGATAATTGTTTTAGGAACGCATAGGTCTAAAATATTATAGACTACAGGAAATTAAAGACTTCGGATAGGACAAGGGCGTAGTAAACCTGGCGGCGGAGTGCGTGTATGGCGATGCACGATGTATGAACGTAAATGAAGATAAAGGTGTACGTAAGGATCGTAGCAGGTGGCGTTCTGTAGGTTCTACCTACCCAGGTCGGGAGCGAACGCCCGCTTGTCATCACTGCGTGGACTGCCACGAGGACACGGCATAACATACGCTGGAGGAGTGCTCTGCTTGGACCCAACAGCGCTGTGCCCTCGTCGCGACATTTGGTGTGGGTGATCTCTCACTTTCGGACGTGGTTCAGTCCATGGTCGGAAGCGAAAACTCGTGGGATGCTGTGGCCTCTTTTTGCGAGGTGATGCATGCAAAGGAGGCGGCGGAGAGGGAGAGAGAGCATATCTCTCATTCCACCCGCACCAGAAGAGCAGCCGGGCGTTGAAGAGCGCTTAACGATCTCCAGCCACCATAAGAAGGGGCCTGCAGGCGGCGAAATTGGGGCCGTGTCGCCGCTCCAGCAGTAAGGCTCAAAGAGGTGGCCAGCAGTACGCGCGCCTTAATGGAAGGACGTGCGGTCGTGGGATCGGCCGCACTTGGTGACGCGGCCCGCTAGACATGGTGGACTGATACCAGTCGGGGGTGCGGCGAATGTACAAGTATCTCCCGGGCTCCCGACTTATGGTACTAGAAGGAACAGTGGGAGTTGGTAGGAGCCCGACATTGTATCAGTCTGGGAAGAACGCAGGGTGTCCAGGAGGAAAAGATTCTAAATACCCCCATGGGAAGTAGACGTACTGCCGATCTAATTATATGAAGGTGAAGTGAGCTTAAAGTGAGATATAATAATTATAATATTCAAGATCCTTCTCCAAAATACTAAAAGATTTCTTTATCGAATTTTTACAAAAATATGAACTGCAGAGGCTACCGAACTTTGTTTTAACAGACTAGCAAAATACTAACTTTGGTTACTTTTCGCAGCGATGTGGCCAAACTTGGAAGCCTAGGTTTTCCTCCAAATCCTGAGATAGTAGGCGCGCAGTGTCTTTAGCATGTCATAAGAAGTTCCCTCCTCTTGGAGTCGTTCGTCTTCGGAATCCTCTGGATCCGCGCGAAAATGAGAAAACTATTGACAATCTCTTTTGTAGGATATCTTATGAAAATATTATGTCGTTGAGACGGGATTTGAGGTTAATAAAGTGTGTTGATACGTGTCATGGAAACTGCAAATAGAAAAATATATACTATTAAAAAAAATATATAATATACTATATTTGTATATCACTAAATCATTAAAAAACAAAAACAAAACTAAAATCCAATTAATTATTAAATCATACAGATGGAAGAAAAACCTTTGCTGTTATACTATTTCAGATGTACGTTAGCCTAGACAAATTATATGTTTTAGCCTTGTTTCCGCTATCGCAGCACTTTCCACTTTTCTCTGTTAAAGGCTTAAAGGGTATTTTTAATTTAAGTTCTAAAAAAACCACGACAATCGAGTTTGAATGTTTTCTGATCGAAATGAACCCGCACTTAGCCATGTATGACTGTTCCAAGGCCTAATGTTTGCTATGCCGTTACATTTTATGGAACTGTCGTTTACCCATACTAATATTATAAACGTGAAAGTGTATGTGTGTATCTGTTTGTTTTTCCGTCTTTTACGGCAAAACGGAGCGACGAATTGACGTGATTTTTAAGTGTAGATAGTTGAAGAGATGGAGAGTGACAGGCTACTTTTTAAAAATTTTTTTTTAACCGTGTTATCCCGAATTTAAAGCGAGCGAAGCCGCGGGCAAAAGCTAGTTTTTAATAAAGAGGTTAGTACTCGGTGGTTAGAAGTAATGGGCTGAACGGTAGGTACTTAGTCGTTACTTTTGTTAAATGGTATTTGATCTTTTCATTGGTTTATTTGTTTTAGGTCAAATTTTTCCAACGCCAAATCATTTTAACGGAGAAATAATTTTGAATTTTTGACAGTTCTTTCAAATAAAAAAATATAAAAATTACAATTGAAAATCAGCCCTTAGATGGTTAGCTAAGACACGGCTAAACTCTTGATGTATAATTATTATGATCATCGGTTTTCTATAAACAATAAAGACTCGCAGTTAAATTAAAACATATTTTAGAACTTAGGTACACTTATTTACGGTTACGACTAAAATAATAAAATAATAATAAAAAAATAACAAGGAACGTCCTAAAATTTCCTCGAGAACCAACAGAAAATTTTATTAACAAACACGAACACGAATGCCAGCAGTAGGCGGAGTCCAGTAATGAGATATCTAGCCAAATGAACACACGACCCGGGCACAACAACACCGCATACCGGACTCATAGCGACATTCCCGAATGAATTCCATACTCCGAGACTTTCCGCGCCTCCACGAGACAAAGCACATTATTTATTAGACACGCTCGCTTGAGTAGCAATGATATGTAGAGTACGAAAGGTGGCAGATGCTCTATAGAGCGCTTATTTAGCTGTTGGTGCCTCATACCAATAATTAGGTAAAGTCGAGATTGTTATTTCTTTATTACCACGTTTCACACTTTGATTTGATTGAAACTGCACTTAGGGCCCGATCACAACCACACCACATTTTAGCAATAAAATGTGAGCAACACACGTAACCACTGCTTGTCCAAAACAGTGCTTATGTGTAAACAGTGTCGCTGCAGCTTCTTGCAGTTTCGTTGTGTTTGTAGTTACCACAAAATCAAATCTAAAGGTCGACGCAACGTTGTGTGTTTACGATGTGGCCGGTCGCTGGAGCACAGTCTCGCTGGTGGTTGCGTTGTAGCTGCGACGTGGCCTTGATGTGTTCAGTATCGTCCACACGGTTGATTTTGACAGCCAAATGTGGTCCGTGTGAGTAAACTATTAATTTTCATACAAACTAGCGCCTGTCCACGTCTTATCGCTGTTGTGTGGTCGTGATACGTGTGATCGGGCCCATAGGCTTCAAATGTCTTAGTCTTACTAGAATAATAAAAAAATAATTACGAGGACGACTGTTTCTTCGTTCCTTCGAAATTTTTCTTGTACATTTCAATAGTTACAATATTATGACACAATACAGGAGAAATTCCTATTCCTTTCGTGTGGGGCAACGTTAAAAAAAAAATTAAAACGCAACAAGTGAATCGCAAATTTTAAAAATAAGTACTGCGATACTGTTGCGTTCCTGTTTTCAATTAAAAATAACTTAGTTCCCTGAACCTAAACTTCTTCCTTACTGAGTAATAAACCTTACTTAGACGTTGTCTATACATACTCAAAGGCCAGCTACTCGCAAGTATGACGTCAGACGGCAGTAGGCAGCCGTGTCAGCGAGTTCACAAGTCCTGCATTATTCAGCCGGTGACAAACTCGTTCACAATGATGACCGGCGGCCTGGAAACATGGCGCAACTGGGTGAAAGAGTGTGCAGCCGTCCTAAGCAACGCGGTCGCGAGTACTTCACTAATGTTTTAGCTATAAGAATGTTAATAAGTTCATGTATTTCCTTTTAATGCAAATAACAAAAGATACTTACTTTAAAAAAGTTTTATAAAATAAACGAGAGGTAAAATGGAAAATTGAGTTATATTTTGCAACTATATCTCGTCATGAATTCTTTGTGTTATACGTTATTTTTATAATTCGTTTCATAGCAGAATGACGTCACAAAAATTGATGAAGCTGGAAGGTAGGTACCGGAACTTCGTAATAAAACCATGTATTCTAGCCGTGTTTGGGCTTATTGGAATTGTCATGAGATGCACTCTGACTATAAAAAGTAAAAAATAAAAACTTTTTAACAAAAAAAACAACCGACTTCAAAAAAAAAACACTACAAAGTGTAAAATAACTTTAATTTTAATTTTGGAAGTCGGTGTCTTTTTTTTGTATTTACGTTTTTGCCACCGACTTCCAAAATTAAAATTAAAGTTATTTTACACTTTGTAGTTTTTTTTTTTGAAGTCGGTTGTTTTTTTTGTTAAAAAGTTTTTATTTTATTTTTTACTTTTTATAGTCAGAGTGCATCTCATGACAATTCCAATAAGCCCAAACACGGCTAGAATACATGGTTTTATTACGAAGTTCCGGTACCTACCTTCCAGCTTCATCATCAGATCGGTTTGATGGTACCATTTTCGTCAGAACCATTTATTTAAATTTGCTTCGTCATAGTCGCTTAACTATCTTAATCGAGATATCTTATCGCCACCCGTGAAATACTTATTATCATTGAAGAGTTCCTGTGGCTATCTGTGGTCTCCTTCATCAGTTCCACTTCACCAAATTATACTTTTTGAATGCAAATGCTTGACATGTTGATGAAAATACCAAAATGGCTATATGTATGCCTATAATATTTGAGGAGTTCCCTCAATTCCTCATGGATCCCATCATCAGAACTGGATTTTGAAAAAAATGGGACCAATCTGGAAGCATATCCTTTCAAATAAAAAAAAAAATTCCAAATCGGTTCATAAATGACGGCGTACTGAGGTAACAAACATAAAAAAAAAAAAAAATACAACCGAATTGATAACCTCCTCCTTTTTGAAGTCGGTTAAAAAAATCAAAATCAATAAAATCAAATTTCATTTTGATTATTAAAAATATGAAAAGAAAAGGGAGAAGTCATCAGGTTATGAGAGACTCAGTGTCGAGCAGCTGCAGCATGGGGGAGTACATCTGTATAGGGTGTTAGCCATGTTTTAGACTTTTTGTATAAGGCACTCATATTTACCATCTAATCTTAGGAGAGCAGTGGCTAAGCCACAAGTGAAAAATGTCACTTGATAATTTGACATCTCTGATAAAAGTAAGTATCTCTAAACCGATTTCTTTAGCTACTATAATCGCAAAAGTGTTTGATGGGTTATTAGATAGAAAACTTGATCGTTTTGTATAACATTGTTGTAACATTGTTCAGTTTCAGAGAGGGGTTGTCAACTGAACGTGCATTACTGTCTCTTAAACACACTGTTGATTATTATGTAAAAAGGTAAACTCCAGTATATGCATGCCTCTTGGATTTGTCCAAAGCTTTGGACAAAATTAAGAATTGCAGGTGTCCCAGCCGATCTTGTGAATATCCTCGCCTACTGGTACATTGAGCAGCTTAATGTAGTAAGGTGGGGAAATGTATACTCAGATGAATATTCTTTAGAGTGTGGCGTCAAGCAGGGCGGGCTGACTTCGCCACGACTCTTGTTAAACATCTGATTGAGGAGCTCAGCAGCATGCTTGTTGGATGCCATATTGATGACATATGTTTAATTTGAGTTGTACCGATGTTATGGTGCCGCGGAGTCCCTCAATTGGTGGTATCAAACAGCTGTTAAATGTGTGTGAGGTTTATGCTGTGGGACATGGCCTGAGGTACAACGAAAGTAAAAGTGAGTTCATGTTATTTTTGTAAAAATAAAAACAATATCTTCGTACCACCTATATTACTTAATGGTGTACCTCTTAGTTGTGTTGAACAGTTTAAATCTGGGACACATTGTAACTGAGAATATGAATGACGAATTAGACATTGAGAGGGCGCGCAGGGCATTGTCGGTGTGCTATAATATGTTGGCACACAGGTTCGCTCGGTGTACTGCTCCTGTTAAATAACAATGTTCAAGGCATTCTGCCAGACGCCCTACACGAGCGGCCTGTGGGCAAACTTTACACAAAAAGCCTACAATGCCTTGCGCGTCCAGTATAATAATGTGTTCAAGGCTCTGTTTCGGCTCTCTTGACATTGCATGCATCCGGCATGTTTGCTGACGCCAGCGTAGATGACTTCTACGCAATTATGCATAAAAAAGTTGCGTCGGTGGTGCGACAGTACGGGGTAGCCGAAATAGCATCTTAAGGATGATTGAAGAGAGAACCGATGCTATTTTGTTCAGTAGGTTCTCTGAACTTCAAGACCGATGTGCATAGGTACTTACTACGCAGGGGTAGACGGTGTGTATATTTTCTTCTTTTTTAAGTTTTTAATTACTAACATTAGTTATAAGCAAAATTCTTGTATTAACAACCTTGCCTTGCCTATGGACTTTTTATTCGGAAATAAATGATTTTTATTTTCTTTTATTATATTATTTATAACCTAGTACCAAGACTAACATGTATAATATTTTGTTTGTTTACCTCCCAGATAATTGTGGTTAGAAATGTTATAATACCTTCAATCGGTTCAGACAATATTTCTACAAAACTAGCTTAGATAACAACTCTTTTCTTACGAGGGCTACCAAATTTTATAATGTAATGATATAAACCACAAAGTCTTAACACTTTCAAAAGGAAAGTATATAACCACTTAAATTAGAGGAGATTTGACTTATCATTCCAAAAATTAAATAATTTATACCAAAAAAAGATTTTTACACATTTCAAACATTGATTCAGTCAAACATCATAATTATTGTAAATCAAGTTATGGCTTCATTTTTGACCGAATTCAAAAAGGAGGAGGTTATCAATTCGGTTGAATATTTTTTTTATATTTGTTACCTCAGAACTCCGTTACTTTTCAGCCGATTTGCAAAATTCTTTTTTATTTGAAAGGATGTGCTTTCAGATTAATTCCATAGAAATTTCATCAAAATCGGTTCAGTAGTTTGATTTTTAAACCAATATTACTTGTAAAAATTCAAGTAACAAATTGCGTCATTTGCTTTCCTATAACTTTTCAGTGGTGGCTTAGTGGAATTGTCATGGGATGTATTGTAGCTATAAATGCCGTATCTTTACTTAATTAACCGACTTCAAAACGAAGGAGGTCCTCAATTCGACTGTACTTTTTTTTATGTAGCTCTCAGTAAATGGATTTAAAAAAAAAATGATAGGGTGCTCCAGGGATGGTCCCATATTGATTTAATTAACTTTGATTGGGTAGGTTTTGAGTTAGCTTCAACAATATGTATTTTTGCCACTTAGTTTATATTGATGAAGTCGTAATAACTTCCTGTCACTGCTTTTTCACTTTGTAGTGTCTTTTTTGGAAGTCGGTTTTTTTTTGTAAAATAGGTTTTATTTTACTTGTTGTATTCATGTCATTTGAATCTTTTATGTAAACTAATAATTTTAATTGATTTTTGATTTAATTATGTATCTAGAGCATGTACCTACTCGTGTAAGCTAGGGTCACCTGTGATTGGATATGCATTACAGGATAATGTACCTATACCTACTAAACGAGTTTTAATATTGTAGAAGATATTGGCAATGTACGAGTATCTCTCGTTGGTAAACCTTAAATAAATAAATAATCTGACTGATACTTTCCGCCGAAGGCAATATGAAAATGAATTCCTATTTCAAAATAAAGTTAAATAAATGTTTTGCTGCCACGCTTCAATTTCAATTCAAAATAAAATTACATTTTCAGCAGTGGTTATTTACTTATATTGTTTGTATCCATTAAGGCTACACATACATTTTTCACCGTCTTTTCCTCTCCAATTCCACTGAGAATATTTCAATTAATCAAACAAGTAAAAGTTTGAAGCGCGTTAATTCTATCTTCGACAGTGTAGTGAACATCTGTTAGATTATTTTGTACGGTTTTATAAGATCCACTCAAATACAGCTATATTTAGGTATATATTCTATCATTCATTATTCTGAATTTAGTAGGCGGAATATGAAAAACTATGTTGTATTGTATTATGAGATCTATAAGAACCATATTTCAAGCAAATAAACGATTTTATTATTATTATTAGCGACACATACACCTCTAAACTAAAGGGAAGTAAAGTAAAAAGCCATGCATAAGTTAGTGTCAGTCCTCAAAGAGTCTGAACAAACAGGCCGCTAACTAAGTATGAATATCTATTAGTTGAAGTCGACTAAGTTAACATGTTCTGGCCATAGTTATTTGTGTTATACGAGTCATGAATATCAGTGGCTTGTGGCTCGTGGCTCGGGGAACATGTCGCGATAACGTCTGCTCGGCGACATACTAAACTAAGTAGCTTTGTGTGAAACATTGTACGGGCTACACGATATTATTAATATCATAAATTGGCGCCTACTAAACCGACACTGCAGATAAAACAAGAAGGGTGGAAGTAAAGAAAACCTTATTTTTTCACGAGATATATGATAACAGCTTCCATAAATTGTTTTAATATTGCAGTATGATACTAAACACATCCACGACAAAACAGCTGTTATAAATCTCCGCGCTGACAACCCTCCAAACGTAAGTGAAAAGTAATAAATAACCCCAGAAAGTGGAGAAAGTTTATACAAACCGTTCACTCGGCGAGTAGGTACTACAACATTAAGTTGACGAAGGACGTAAGCAGGTAATACATCGTTCTGGATGAAGAATTTCCAATTAAACCAGTAACCACTTAAAACTTCATGTAATTAAAAATGTAGGTCCATCGTGATCCGATGTCGATGCACCCCAAGAGGGAAAATTAAGAAGATTAATATTATTGGCTTGATTATTAAGTGAAGTATCGTGAGTCGGCCGCTCATCGTGGAGTTACTCTTAAATTAATATTAGTCTGTAATGAAGCAAGTACAGGCAAGAGATCTCTTTATAATATAAAAAGAAGGAATGAAGTCACGTTTTAATTAAATTGATACCACTCAGTGATTCAACCATCGCAAGTTAAAAACCTCTTCAATACAAAGTATGAACGATGAGCATTTGTACGATGCTAACTCATTCGGCTCTATTAAATCCAGAATGTTTTCCCTAAAATGTGTTCTTTTAGGCCCAGGTCGAGATTAGTAAGCCGCTGTTAATCCAAGCTCGAACGTAAGTTCAACCGACCTGACGGAGAGTAGGTACTTACCAATAATACGGTTACCCTATGTTTTAACGCAGCACTTTCCGTAAGCCTGATTAACTTTAGGAAACTAGTTACGCAAACTTAGTACCTAATTCATTGTAGTTTCACATGCAATTTATATAATAACTAGTGGCCTGTCCCGGCTTCGCACGGGTGGACATTTATTTTTTAAACATTTTATTTTTTCTTACAATTAAAAAGCCTATTATTAATCAGTGATAGTGTAGCATTCAAATGGTGAAAGAATTTTTAAAATAGGTCCAGTACTTTTTGAGCCTATTCGTTACAAACATACTTACATACAAAGCTTTCCTCTTTATAATATTAGTATAGATTAAAAAAAAAATTGTAAATTCGGCTTTAAGGAAAAACAAAAAGTTTTTTCACATAAGTAATCTTTATAAATTATTATTAATATAAAAACAGTATGTGCATTTTTGCCGATTTCCAAAGTTAGGTACATTAAACATATATATACACTATTACTATTATATCTGTGCTATGTATTTACACTATTATATAATTTATACTAGCTTCTGCCCGCGACATCGTTCGCGTAAAATTTCACCCTCCACTCCCCACAATTCACACCCTTAGGGGTAGAATTTCGAAAAACCCTTTGTTACCTATCTTTTCACAAAGAACACACCCTAAAAATTTCATGTCTCTAGGACCAGCGGCTTAGGCTGTGCGTTGATATATCAGTCAGTCAGGACTTTGAATTTTATATGCTAATATTATAAATGTGAAAGTGTACGAGTATGTGTGTGTCTGTTTGTTTGTCCGTCTTTCACGGCAAAACGGAGCGACGAATTGACGTGATTTTTTAAGTGGAGATAGTTGAAGGGATGGAGAGTGACATAGGCTACTTTTTTTTTTAACCGTGTTACCCCGAATTTAACGCGAGCGAAGCCGCGGGCAAAAGCTAGATATTATAAAGAAGTATGTATTTTGGGATGCATTAAGAAGCCTCCTCGTGTAGCGCAGTTTGTTCCGCCAGTTACTCAACTGAACCGAGCGCTCGGCGCATCCTGGACAGTCACACCCAACACCTTATTTGACTGGCCAATTCTTCCCTTGCGGTGGTAGGGCTAACGCCCGCCTGGTTTGTTACCACCATCCCACCGGAGTCCGGCGTCAAGCAGCCTGCAGTGTTTCGTCGATGCGTGGGAGTTCCAGTGCCTTCGGCATCTTCTGGGCACGCTCGTTCCATCATCAACCTCATCCATCGCTTTCCATCAGGCGTGATCGAGGTCAAGAGCAATAAAAAAAAAAAATAAACAAGTAAAGTTTGTAAGGTTGGATGTAGGTACCTCTTCTGATCTCCGAAAATACACATGCGATTTAAAAAAAATATTTTATGTTTTTGCGTTCTCCCGGAAAATTTTGTTTGAGAGCCCTCTTACATTTTGGTACTCTGCGTGCATCTTTTTTTTTATTTTTGGTTCTAAATGGCATCTCGCAGTTAAGAGATTGTCGTCTTCTTAACCGGGATTGCCTGTGGATGCCTCAATAAATTAAGGCCTCCAGCCAGGGCGAGCGCGCATCGCCGACGCAGTGAAATTTAGAGTACTTTTATTTCATTTACGATCAAAGTATGTATCAATGTTTGTTTTTTTTAATTGATATTGTTTAAGCAATTAATGAAGACTATTTTGGTATGAATACTACGTGAAAATGATGTGGAAGTTAGGAGATATTCAGACTTGTTTCCAGTAGAAAAATAAATTAGATCCAGTAATGTTTTCTTTAATTGTATGGTATGATAACAAAAACGTATTCTATTATTATTGTTTTGATGGATTATATTCAACAGAATCTGCAAATTAGAGCTCCCAAATCAGCTCCCCATGAGTTTTTGCCTAAACATGCATCAGGAGAATGATTTTATTGCTAAATAGTAAGACAAATAATAAAAAAATCACTTTAATATTGTAGACGAGAAAACGAATTATCTTTACCAATTAATTGCTATTTATACCAACCAACGAATAGTATTCAATTTCAACGACGAAATCATGCATCTCCCGCGTGTATTTTTGTAAGCGGCCTCTTACAGCACTTACTAGGTTGTGATAAGGGGCAGCCAAAAAAGATTCTCGTATGATAAGTACCAGTATATCCGCATACGTTTGTAACATGTCCCAAGTGTGTGTTTATATATGGAACATGAGTAAACCGCTAGTAATTACATTAATACGTTCATAACGCCTCTCAAACCTCGGATTACACGCACTATGCATTACATAATATGTACACAACCTTTGATATATAGCCACTTACTTCGGGATATTCATTTCACTGAAGATATTGTAATATGATATTGTTATGGATATGGCTTAACACTTAATGTATGTGGTTTCCTGTGTTTATGCTGAATCTTCTGTATGATCAATGATTTCCCAGTTGTTAAGTTAGTTCTGACTGAAAACCATTTAAACCTAAGGTTCCGACCCCCCATATTTTATGCATAATTTATATACTGAGCTTATTAAAAATGTATCACCCTCGTAATAAAACATGACGTGGTTTTAGCTTCCACAATAACAGTGTTATATCAAAAGCCCGAATCATTCATGTGTTTATTAGGGCTCGGGGTATGAATTCTTTATTAGACCTAACAAAAACAAACCTTCTAACGTAAAGGTACATTTATAGAGGTAGCACACAACCAATAGCGTTTAACAAAAAGGCGACAATCCGTAAACTTTTATTTCAACAACTTTTGAGCAAAGACTTGAATCTCACAGTCTAATTTACAACTGAGACCTGAAGCGTCTTTACCGACTTGAAGGCAAGACGGAACGTGTGGAGCCAAATACAAAGTTAGCCTTACAAATGTGCGACACAAAGGGGCCGCGTTATCCCGTCCCGGACAGAAAGGGCTAGGCTGGCACTCAGGGCGGGTCGGAACGAGCTGGGGACTAGGAATGCAACACCTTTTGTATCGCGACGAAATGAAGTTATGGCGGCACTAGTGTGGCGATGAAAGGTGTTGGGTTGAAGTGCTTATAACAGTTAAATGTTTGTCCATACTTACATGTTGTAGAACCTCAGTAAGGTTCTGAAAGAAAAGAAAGAAAGAAAAATAGGTTTATTTGAAACACGTGCAAACAAAAAGACAATTAATCAATAATAATAATAAAATAAATAAAAATAATTAATAAATTAATTAATTAATTTGTTCTATTCTGGAGTTGCTGTCACGTCAACGTCGACCGAAAAAATATTGTTATCTATTGGTCTATTGTGTATTATAGTCTTCAGTCTATAGTGGGTCTTTGATGTGAATTGATTATTTAGTGGTAAGTATCTGCATTAGGAACAACAGAATAGGAAATACTGTAATCTATACTAATATTATAAAGCTGAAGAGTTTGTTTGTTTGTTTGAACGCGCTAATCTCAGGAACTACTGGTCCGATTTGAAAAACTCTTTCAGTGTTAGATAGCCCATTTATCGCGGAAGGCTATAGGCTATATATCATCACGCTAAAACCAATAGGAGCGGAGCACCAATGAAGAATGTTTCAAAATCGGGGGATTTTTTTCCTATTGAGAGCTTCCGCTGCGTGCGCTGCGTAAACGGTTAAAGTTTCGCAAAAATCATATATGACAGAATTGTTCCTCTTTAAAAGCTTTAAAAAAAAGTCCGCGACAGCATATGTCTATCTTTTAAGGTTAGCTCACTATAACCTCTTTTATGCTAACCAAATTTGTTCTAAAATAATGCATTATTTGCGAAGGTGTTTTTATAAACATGGTATTAATCCTTATCCAAATAAATACGTTATTCATGACATGTATTTAATTTTGAACAAAATTGCCTCTGACATCATTTGATTTCAATGTATATCTTAGGAGATATCATAGTTTTAAAATAATACTAATAATAAAGCTGAAGAGTTTGTTTGTTTGAAACACGGTTTGAAAGCTCTAAATCTCTAGAAGTATTGGTCGCATATATAAAAATATTTTTGCATTTGATAGCCCAGTTCTTGAGGAAGGCTATATTCTATTAAACTTGACGCTAGGACCCTTAGGAGTTGAGCAAAAAGAAAAAAAAGTCTGGAGTTTTCGCCAAGCGAAAACGAAGTAATAGCGCAGGCCGGCGACACGTTGCGACGGGGTGGGTCGCGGAAAAAAAAAATTACGCGGACGAAGTCGCGGGCAGAAGCTAGTTTAAAAATAAAAAAATCCAAATATAATTATGTACTAACACTAGTGTTTAAGATGTGTATGTATTAATAACAAATTGGATTGTATGATCTGTTAAATAAATTATTTGATTTGATTGATTAAATTAGCGGGTGACGTGATTTGCGTCTGTAACACTAAGATTCCAACCTTTATCAAAAATAACATTAAGTACAAAATTATATGAAGCAAATTGTTACAGATTCATCTCCACAGTACTAAAAATCACATCAAATCTCTATTTCGCACATTTGATTCAAATGACTGTAAGATATCTCATTTCCATGGGAAGGCACCGCTGATTGATGATCTCGCGCCCCTCCCGGGACGCGGCCCGGGATCCTCAGCATTCACAGCCGGATCATAAATTAAGTGCACTCTCATTTGGTGTACAATAAACGGTGGGAGTTCAATAGTGATTGTTCTACGGAGACCGGCGGTGCCTCCCTCGCTTTTTGTGTGAATTTAATAAACCTGGCCATTTTTTCGGTTTGTATGGCCGCCAGTAATCAAAGTTTTAACGGTTTTTTGGTCATGTTTTGTGTAGAGTTTCAGGTGTGTACCGTATCAGGTAGCACGTTTCAGATTTAGGAATTGGTAACTGAAAATGGTTCATTCTGTATTCTGTAAAAAAATTAAAATGCATTTGCAAAGCATTTTAATTTTTTCCCCAAAGCGTCACCTAGTCGAGGCGTCCTGCTTCGTATCTTTTAATTATTTGTTTTATGATTAATTCGTCACGCTCCTTCTATTACTGGGGACTCTAATTTGTTATCAATACAATAAAGCAACAAAAAATCGTTAAAAAGTCTTACCTACCTACCTACCTTAAATATAAGCAGAAAATAAATAAGTTAGGATCAAAATAAAATGAAAACGTGTTGAAGGAAATTATTCAAAAGGTTCGAGGCTCTATAGATTAGGTACTCTTTAAAAAAAGAAAAACAAAGTTTATCTCTGGCAGTGATTCATATCTTTATCCGAGCTCCAAACTGTTCTAGGTCGTTGAATCACTAACTTCGTCTTGAAACTTTCACATTTTTCGCTGTCCGCGACAATCATAACTTCAGGAGTCTCTCTCAAAGTATTTTCTTACAGTTTTCGTCAAAATTTTAAACACAGATTTTGCCATTTGTATGCTGAATCAAATCTTTCATTTTGCAATGTTCGTGGTACTTTTATTCAGACTTTTTTCCTTGTTTTTTGCCCCATAATTTGCCGAGATCTGACGTCAAGATTCAAAGTTCAGCAACATGGCCCCGTAATTTTTAACCCAATTTTATCGCGACCTTTCAGACGATTTATCAAAATCTAAAGGATGTTTTATTCTCCTAACTTGGGTCCTGATAATAAAGGCTGCAAAAAGGTGCGCGTTTCGAATACTGTACAATAAAGATCAACATAATTTTCTTGATGGTAGGAGTTCTTGATTTTTTTTTAACTTGTGGCAAGACATTAAAACTTTTGCTTGGGGTAAGCGTCTATGGTTTTTGCGCAGTCACCTTTGGGCCGCGATCGCGTGATAACGCCCCGCTTTGAAATTAATTAACTTCTAAATTACCACCACCATCTTACTCGCATAAAGGGAATTTATTTTAAATTTCGTTTAATTATTTGTACGTAAATGTTTTATCTGCAATCAAAGCAATTATAAGCTATCTAGATTTTATTTTACTGAAAATATTTTTCTATTTGTCTATTAAATTCTATTTTGTAAAGGTAATAATTATTTACCCTCATTCTCTCCATGTCAGTTACTGCCATGACTTTACCTCGGTACCTTCAAAGGCCGAAAAGATGAAAGAGATAAATAAGAAGTCCCAGAGATCAGGAAAAATGGTCTTTATTAAAACCTCTTTTCATAGATGACAAAATCATCAGAGTTCACAGATATTCACGACGATCTAATATGTACAATGTTATTTAGTAGAAACTAATAGTAGTTATATACAGAGTTAATCATACGGCATCGCTTCCACAAATTGATTTCGAGATATCTATGTCGGTCTATATTATTATTATGTACAGATTAGTATAACAAGTCTTTATTAAAAAAATCTAAACGTACCAGAGTTCACAACTCAAACATTGATTCCATTAAATATTCAACTATCACAATAATATAGAAACAGTTTGTTAACAGAGGTGTCTAGACACTGAAGTAGACTATATAAATTCAAGATGAACAATAACAAAGATTTAACTGAAATAGTAATTGTACTAAACCATTAGATTGGTCAGGAGGTAGATACACGAACGCCGGAATACAGCCCTTATCATTGTGGCCGACAACAGACGTGCAGATTGCGAAATCCCGAATCGATTGCGCACTGACCTCGCGATCGGAGCGGATTGGGACTGTATAAGCCAGCAGTGTATTCCAGCAGTGAACAGAGAATTCTTTGATCCGCATACACACGGATACATATGTATATTATGTAGTACCTATATACTGCGGGCATCCATCGCCGCTGCAGCCGATCAGCCGAGCGCGAGACTGCGCTCAGCCGTGAGTATCTCGCGCTACGATACGTCACTACAATCTTACGAGCACGTTCACAATAATAATCACTCGATATTATAGACTTATGGCCATAGAGAACATCAATCACACATTGGTTTAGTCTCAACTACGCGGAATCAACGTTGCCTTAGTTCAAATCAGAACCGGATCCCGATTAAAAGTTTCCTTGGCAAAACTATTCACTCACGTAAAGTTTCTTCTATACCGGCGTCACACTGTTTTTAAGAAGTAATCGGACACACTTCTCATTACAATTAACACTATACCCACATCAACTTAAACTGCATGGTTATCATTTTTATTTCTGCTGTGGCCATGGTTTTTCAGCTGTTGCATTAGTTACGTCAGTATTTACAATCATTTCATCACTGCTATTAATAGTACTTGAAATTCTGAATTATTCATCAGTGTAATTTGTTTCAATGTTAAAAGAAGCTATGTTGTTCAGTGTTAGTTTAGAAGTCATCTACACAGATATCTCTTGGATCTGGACGCGTTTTTTTGGAGGCGCGGCGGCGGCGCTGCTCGGCCTCTCTTTGAGTTCTGACTCGCTGCTGCGCTGTGGAAATCGAAAGATATGTTAGTTGATGCTGAGGTAGTATTCTCATCATTCAGGATGATATCCACTGCTGGAAGATTCAGTATGACTTTCATG
The DNA here is from genome assembly GCA_949316385.1 of Globia sparganii. Lineage (NCBI taxonomy): Eukaryota > Metazoa > Arthropoda > Insecta > Lepidoptera > Noctuidae > Globia > Globia sparganii. The sequence goes on from OX438659.1 coordinate 24,997,313, forward strand.
AAATTCGGAGTTTTCAGAGGTTCAACTGAAATATGACATTTCATATTGAACGCACGTGTAATTTAATACTCTTCTTCCAAGCTGTTCAAAACGATATGATTACCTTAAGTGTGCTCTTGCGTGGCGAGGTGATGGAAGCCGGCTCGTTGCTCAGAGAGGCCCCGCTGCGGCTGCTGCAACTTCCTGTAAGGAAAACTTACTTGTATTTTTTAAAATAAAGCTTTGAGCTCTGAATGTATGCTGTGGAGAAAAGAACAATGGGCTGCAAACAGAAAACTAAAAACGAAATGATACTTAAAATAATTCTCATTTAATAAATATTTTCGATCTGAATGCGGATTTTATGGCGTACATTTTACAGATAACTAATATCTGCTCCGTGCTTCCTATTTATTGCAATATAATTTTCAAGAATGTAAAATAGACTTCAAACTACACAAAATATACAGCTAAGAAATATAAAACCAAAATAGACTATAAAAGACAGACGGAAAACGTTTTCTTTTCAAAAAGAAATAACATTCTGAATTTTAATATTTGAACCGTACAAAATGTCCGGGTTTCGAGTAGCTTTTAAATCGGGAAGTGCATTGAAACTGCACACGAATGCAGCCACGTCGTGTGCCTCAAATAAATCGCCAGGACGTCTGTAATAAATGTTATAGTTGTCTCCGCTTTGTGGAGACTGGAGACGTCCACTAAATACATATTGTAGCTACTAAATAAATAAATGCAGTGGTTTGCAAAAGTATGGGCTATTTCGAAGGAAAATTAGCCTATTCCTAAATACAAAGCCAATAGAGTCAAAACAATAATGGAAAGTAATAAACTGATAGTGGCTGAACAGGGTGACGGACATGTCGATAAATATTCTTAAATCCAAGGTTTTTAATAAAAACTCCGAGCAGCGAACAAATATACGAAACAGAAATAAAAACTTACTAACCAATCTGTTTAGCAGTGTCCTCGATATCGCTCACCGCAATTGATGATATAAAACTGACATACCGATCCCTATCACCATCATTCTATCACCAGATCAAATAGTTCGTGAGTTGTCACCAGTCCCTACTATGAATAACAAAATCTCTCTTCTGGATTCCACATAACTCGGGTAATTTACTAGCGTGGACCAGTCGCGGTTAAGTGAGAATCGTGTGCGTAGTTTATAGTACGGTCTGCTCCCAAGTGGTCGCTCATAAAAAATGGGTTTTAGATTTGACGTCTTTTTTGCCTCCATGTAAAAAATGTGTTTGTTTTGCTTCTTTCGAATATTCATAGCCTTGAACCTACAAGAAAGTTAGCGACGTATATAAATATTATTATGTTGGGATAAATCGTTTACAATAATCTTAGAACGAAACCGCGTCCTGCAGTTGACACGTTTCATTGAGCTGGAAAGATAAGCGGTTGGCTCGACGTTTTACTTCGGAGTTTTTTCATTCCTTGAGACGAAACAATTTCAGACCTTCTTGCGTAAGGTTACTTTTTGTAATGACTTAGCTGGATCCCTAATTTTGGTTCGGGGAAGCAATTATTTTGAAAGGTTTTTATAATTCTGACCTTCTCTCCTTGGACGGCGGTGGGCAGTTCTTCGACGACCTCTCTGAAGGTAGATCCCCGCGAAGACCAGCACGTTGAGAGCCAGCAAGAAGCAGCCGGCACCCACTGTCACACCCAGCGCCACCGTATAGCTACTTCAAACAAATCATTAATTAGAAATTATCAAATAAAAAGAAGAAGATGCTGTAACAGCTTAATGTTATGTTATGAGACACAATTGCATTGTTATTGTTGGGGATTTTTTCCTTAAATCTGAGAAGAAATATTGAGGGTGCTTCGGAATATCAAATAAAATTGTTCTGAAGCATCTCAAGGGCGATGCATAAATTTGGTTACATCAGCCCAAAATGTCAACTGTGCCAGAAAAATATGAACATCTCGTCGCATCTGCTTGAAATATTACTATCATTATTTGCGGAGTGACGCGCAGTCCAGTTAATTCAGTCCAAAGTTCGGCGCCATCCATTACCATTATCAGCAGTATCCAGTTGTGTGGAGGAAAAACGCTCCCCTTAAGAAATGGGTCGGCATTAAGACATTATATGCGAGACAAAAGGGACAGAACTCAGGAAGGTAAACAGGTAAGTAAACACATTAGCGAGATTACGAGCCGCGCTACAAAATGCCCGATCAATCTTGTTTAGAGGCAGTCCTGCCTGAGGTTCAGGTGACGCCGCGACCCTCGCGCACGGAATTTACATGTTACGAAAATTTAACAACATTCGTGAGAATCACTTTGTGTACTCTGTTGTTATCCTGTTCCGTTTTGTTGCTCTGTTTATTTAATTGAATGGAAGCTTCTCGACAGGGACACTGTTCAACTTACTGAGTAAATTATTATTAACTTCAATAATAATCTATTTATAGAAAATAAAGTCGGTTACTTACATCATTAACTTAACACAAGAATGGCTGGACCGATTATTATGATCTTTGACTTGTTGGATTTGTCTCTGCTCCAAAGAGCAGAATAACTATTAAAACATGGGAAAATTTCACGAAAAAAATAATAATGAAGATAATTCATTTTCTCATACATTAATTCTTTCTTATTAATTCTGAGGCGTTACGTAGTTCGCTGGGTCAGCTAGTAACAAATAATAGCCGTATAAGCCTGAATGCTCATGTCGTTTCCTGATACGAGAGGATTATTCGTCAGGTCACAAGCCCAAACTTTTCCAAAACATCCGATGAAAATGGCTGCTGTTATCCAACTTCTGCGATGATAAAAACATGTATACAAGAAGCAGAATGTCTCTGTGAAACTTTGAGAAAGTACGAGTGTTGTTCTAAGTTTGGAGCCTGAAGAAAAACTTGAGATCAGAACTAGCGAAGAGGCCTTCAGAAATGGATCAACATCTTAATGACAGCGAACATTTCATAACATTGCGTTATTATTATGTATTGTCAGCATATGCCTCGCTGTTACGTGGTTGGGGACCGATGTTTTCTTTGACTCTGCACCCCAGGGATCAACGCTCCCTTCAAGAAATTCTTTTTTTGTGACTTGTTTATCTTATTACGTCAAACCTCGTTACGTACATTTTTTTGTGCAGCTTTCAGAATTCCCTCAGTGTAGCTTTTTGAATTTTTCCTATTAAAGTTTTACAGGAATGGAGAATTTTGTCTCGTAATTGGAAAGCGAATTTTGCGTCATATAGGCATTACGTCATTATAGGTAGCAGTGTGCCCCGCGGCATATGTTACTGTTGATCCGCAGCATAAAAATACTCGTCTATTTTTTAAATTGACGATATTTTGAGTAAATATTTCTGTTTTAAAGTTGAGTTGAAATCTGAACATTGCAACAATGAAAGCGTATTCATTTTGACTAGAATCGCAGATAAACGTAAATAGATAATGCGTCTATTGAAAACTATTCCTATTTAAGTTGGATGTCCGTCTGATTTACTATCTGTATGTATAAGTATGTGCTGGGGTGAACCTTAAAGTAAATAAATAAATGTCGCCATAGAGTGGCAAGCAGAGCTAAGTTCATCAGGTACTAACCTGTAGTACTGGGAGTCCAGGTTGGTCAAGGAGTCCTCCTTGGGCGAGGGTTGCGGCGCCGGCAGCGCGGAGAGCGCGGGGCGCGGGGAGGGGGACGGCTCGCACTCTTCGACTTCAGAAGAATCTTCATCAGCCTCAGTACTGTCCTCTTCATCGTCCAGCGCCGAAGTGGTCGTGTACAGCTCCGGGAATATCTCACCTACGAGAAAGAAGTCAATTACGGTAAGGTTTTATTACTTAAAGAGTAAGTTCTTTCCGTCTTCTGATCTGATCTGGCGTGTTAAGGTAAATATTGATCTCTCCGCTTTATTACCTCAATTTATTTCTCGTGTTTACCGTTTATACCTCTAAGGTTATTACTTACATACGTTAGTTCGAAGCTTTTTGTCTAGACCTCAGTAACCAATGTCAGAGCAGTCAATGTATGCGTTTATAGGACCAATTACTAGCTCCTAATTAATCAAGGGCTTGGCATCACAAAACTGCTCTTTTAATTAAACCTTAAGCATTTTAAAGAACGCCATGTCAGTTTTTAGGAGGTCTTCGAGCTCAAAATGTTAGGTTTAGTAAATATCGTATTAATTAAATTAAGTGCTCTCAGCAGGTATTTGAAGTTCGCGAAGAATTTTAATAAGCTAACATTATTTAAATAAACCTCGTCTATTTAGTTGTAGCCGCTTTAAATTTAGGAATGATTCTCTTAATAATGTTTTGTTTCGAATCCTGCTAATATTATAAATGTGAAAGTTTGTGAAGATGTTTGGACGTTTGTGGACTCAATCACGCGTAAACTGTTGAACGGATTTGGATGAAATTTGGCACACAGCCAGTTTATAATCAAGGTTAACATATAGGATACTTTTTATTCCGATATTCCCACGGAATCGAAACTAACGCGGATAAATCCGCGGGGCGCTGCTAGTATAAAAATTAGCTTAAAAAGCAATGGTATTTTCTACAATATTCTGAACCTTGTTACTGGATTTAAAATCAGTTGCATCTAACTAGATATAGATTCCAACCCCTCTCAACAATATGATATCCGCATGATATTCAATACATTGCCAATCGAATGCGGAGTAAACAACTCACCAATATAGAACATATCTGAACAAGAAAGCGATCCCTGAAGTTATCAAAGGCTGGTAATGAATGGTCCGCGCGCGCACAATGCGGTCCCAAGTTGTGCCCACGCGCACAAAGGGCGATTGTGTGAGCCGCCGCGCGATCTCTTTTGTTCTGCTAGGGATGAACTGGGGCCTAGCTTAGTGTTTAGACTTATTGTTGCTTAGATATTGTAAGCTGTGTGGGATATATGTACAATATGGATGATCCGACTCACACTAAGAGAACCTGTCTTTTCCATAGAAAAAAATCCTCAGTGTTAATTGCAGTTTTTTTAAATAAAAATGATTATTAAATTATAAAATTAAACGACAGCGTGCAAGTCAATTTTAGCAAAGATGAAAAATAAAGATGAAGGTTTTAAATCGGAATTCTCAGCCTGAACTTCGTACCTACAAAGTTTAAAAAGATCTAGTTTAAATTTCAGAAACACTTCGTCCAAAATCATAAGAGGATATCTAATCAAAGTTTTTCGTTTCTTCTGATATTGAATGGTCATCAGTTTCGGTACGGTTGGCAGCCCTGCGAGGTGGCAGGAAACTGAACAAAGAAACCCGCGGGAAACCAGCGGAGTCTCCTAGAGCTCAGTAATCGGCACGTTAACTTGCTCGTTTGCCACTCTATTCTCGCCAAGATAGTGTTTTTATTTGAACACTTTATTTTAACGAATGGTTGAAGATTTAGAGCTAGATTTTTCTAAGAAAATAGTGTTAGAATCTTTAACAGGGTTAGTAGTTTTAATTTTTAACCGACTTCTAAAAAAGGAGGAGGTTCTCAATTCGGATGTTAGTATTTTTTTTTACGTTTGTTTGCGCATAACTTCGTCGCTTGCCAACAGATTTGAAAAAATCTTTTTTTGTTGGAAAGGGTCTTAAACGGTCCCATAGTCACTAAGGGATTAGGATCTTGGCGAAATCGAGGGAACTCTTAAAATTTTATAGGAAAACGTACAGCGATTTTGGTATTTTAAAGGTCTATTTTTGTTGTCATGTCGCTCCAAAAAGCAATTATATATGTCTAACTAAATTATGATCTTCGGATATAAAATCCCTAAAACAGTTTTTTGTCAGTATTTAGGTATCTCAGAAAATTACTACCTTGCCGTTTCTACATGCTTTGCGACATTCAACTCTACACTCTATCTTCTGTTAATAAAACCATTCACTAATAGTCATGAATATTAATCTCCATTTTCGAAACTGAAACAAAATCCAATCTTCTCAAAAGGTGACTGAAACGGCCAACACCTCCACAACATACCTATTCTGCACAACACTCGACACGGTGCTAATTTGCGAGCAATTGCTCAAAAACAAAAGGCGATCGGCGACCGGTCACAATTACCGGCGCTCGCCACAATGCCGGATAAATTAGTTCAGCAGAACCCGGCACAAGTGATGGGACTCGGAAATGACGTTGTGTATCGAAAAATATATGGCTTTGTTTTAAAAAATAGCTTTTCATAAGTATTCAACCAGGTTTATTCCAAATTTTGTATTAAACTGATGCTAGTTGCGTGTAAATCATGGATAAAACACGATCTAAAATATTGATGCACTGAAATATGTAGTTAATATTGTGTTCGGCCTCTTTCTTTATATAGGAATATGATGATTAAATTCGATTTTTACGGCCTATAAGTTTTTGTTGCTAAAGTAGGTAGATACATATTGTTAACATGTTCGGTTTAATCATGTATGTAAAATCAGAGTTTATATGTCTAACAGCTCATAGAGGGCTCATAAAAATCTCGCAAACCTAAGTGGTCGTAAATATCCTTCAGAAATGAATTCCTGTCATGTCAACATTAAAGAGCACATCTCACATGCAACAATATACAAATTTGAAGATTGTATGCGCATCTGTGTCCCGGCAGCGAGTGAACTTGTCCGTGACAAAGGGCCGCATTGTGCGCCGCAGACCGCGCCATTCTTCCCATACCGCTCATTATGGAAGAATTCCAGCCATTCGCGGGACAATTAATAACATCCCGAGTTCCCGACCCACCCCGAAACACTCTCTGATCGATTTATTTTCATTCGTGACACCTTTCACCATTAATCACTTCGCCACCAAATATTTTGGCGACATTTTTTATTTTTATAAATTCTAGGGAGACCTCATTCGCCTAATGGCTCGCCGCCTAAGTACCGATTATACTGAGTAATGTCTACGAAATTTTATACAAAAGACGCGGAGCGCTTAGCAAATAGTTGCGTTAGTTGTTAGAGTAAAATTTCTCATTGGCTTCGAGTCTGTCGTTTTGTATTCAAACTGTGTCGAGTCTCCAAACTTCCATCCTTTCAGTGACGTATCTTCCAATTAATATAATCTCACGCGTGTTATTAACTTCGGTGGGGCTGATTCCGCTCACGCGCGAGCTATAGTGTTCCCGAACAGTTATAATGCCCCCCCATCGGGTGGGGAAGCGGTTAATGAGGGCGTTCCGTTTACGCGCCGCGCCAGGAAGTGGCACTAATGGTTCTGGATAATAAGGCACGCTCAATTTAAGCAGCGGTAGACGTTACCAATTTGCTTTCCATTAGGTAAAGCTGCGCCTACGTTTCGCCGTGATTGGCCAAATTTTGGCGGCTATTCACTACAAATTAAGAGTAAGACTTTAATCATTGAGCGCTTTCTATAATGGGCTTTATGTTTTGATTTATTTATTATAATTAATAATAATAGTTCGCTGTTATTCGGGCTCGCAGAATATCGCGGGTTTTTAATTCTTTTAGGTAATTATTTTCGCTGTCGATTTTTAAAATACAATTATGAGAATATTATTCGGCCTATTGCCCGTTACGGTGAAAATAAATACTTTTATGAATTTATTTATCTTACAGAATGGACGAACATTTTGCAAGGATTTTTCAAATATGTACCTGCAATTGTTGATTACATTAGAGTCAGAAAATGTTTTAACGAAACATCACACTGAGTACTTACTTAAAAGTAATGAATTATTAGATATCATTGAAAGCTGCGTCCATATTGGTGACATTACTACTCCAACGGATACGTCTGCTGAAAATGAGTGAAAATGAGACGCAGCCGTTTAGCGATAGTACACAGTACAGAATATAAACACTTTTTATGGAATATTGTTTTTTAATGTATCAAGTGGGGATGCAGCTTAAGGGCTCCGACTGACCTGCGAACATGTCAGGGTGAATGGACCTGAACTGGTGGTGTCGCGGCGCCGCGCCCGGGCGGTGCAGCTGCGGGATCAGGTGCAGCCACAGCGCCATCTTGTGCCCGCGGTAGTGACTCTTCACGCGTAGTTTTGTACCTGGTTAAGAAGACCAAACATAAAATAAAAATCTGGCAAGTGCGAGTTAGACTCGCACACGAAGGGTTCCGTACCTCAAGACAAAAAACGCAGAAAAAAAACAAATTTCTTGTATGGAGGGTCGCCTTAAATTTTTTACTTTATTTTATTTTTATTATTTGTTGGGGTTATATAAATACACACTGTGAAAATTGTAACTGTCTGCCTATTACGGTTCATGAGATAGAGCCCGCTGACAGATAGGCGGACGGACGGACGGACAACGTAGGCTTAGTATTAGGAGACCCTACCCCACCCCGTGGGTAAGAAAAAAAAGTGTGGCGATAATAAATTGATAAATCTTTTAAGGCCAGTAGAAGGAAAAGCTGGTTTCCAAACATAATCATTTATTAATGAACAATGGTGGAGGAAAATAAATCCAAGAAAATGCCATTCCCTAAATCTAATTACTGACAAAACCGAGTCTCCACCATTTAAATCGGACTTCAAACAAAGGTGTGACACGGAAGGAACGGGGAAATTGCGCTCAAGTGATTATGAAACAATCAATCGTAGCAGGTATCAGGTTACACTGCTTGAAAGTGAAACCGATTAAATCACTGTCAATCATAATAATATTTGAAACCCATTGACGTCTTTGCAATACAATCGCAAACAAACCGTTTTCAATCAACGAAAATAAACTCCGAAACAGCTCCTGCTTCAAACCAAATAAGCACCTTAACGAAAGGATTAAAAAAGTTGTAAACCCTTCCAGAGAACGAGAGGGAAGAAAACACGCACATTCGCTGGCAAGCAGATCGTAAAAATAACGAGTTTCGACACAATATGGCCGCCGAAACTTTGAATGGGGCTTTATCTGATTAACTCCGCGCCGTGCGAGATTTTATTTTCAGATCAGTTTAGATGAAAAATCTCTGTGTTATTCTGTTCGAGCTTGTTTTGTACGCACACGAGTTCGTGACTTTCATTACGATGAATTTGATTATTGAGCTGTTTTTGGTATAAAGTGAGGTGTGTTACCGTTTAAAAATGGAAACGTGTTATCAAATGACGGTGAATTTTCCAGTGAGTATTTTTGTTGTTTCAATGCGAGGTTTGAATTTCATTTCTCAGTATTCGTAAAATTTTCAACACATTTATGGTTTCTGAACAAGTAAATGAACAGTTACTGTCAGACTGCTTTCGATAACGTACCTATTGTCTGAAAAGTATTATGATCGTAAGATAATTCATTAAATAAATGATAAGCTATTTCTTACCTATACTTAAATACTGTTGCGTATTCATTTCATATCTGGGCCAGTTGGTCACTCCTTCATGATGCTTCTCGTCTGCCCGAGGTGTTGGGTCTCCGGTCTTCGCGAACGCAGCCAGGAGAGACACAGTCATCTCCGCCACGGCTACGTCACCGCGCGAGTAGTTCCGAGGGGCGTACTGCATGCCTCCCACCAGCGGGAGACCCAGGAAGTACGGCAGGGTCTCACTTGTTACACTTCCTAGGCGCTGTTGAGAGGAAAGAGGCCTTTGGACATAGGTTGCATTGAAAAAAAAAAACATTATGATACTGAATAAACCCATTAATTAAAACTTGAATTAAATAGTGACCCAATTAGAAGCAAACTGGCAAATGTCGGTTTCACACAATATATATTTTACGATAACATGAACAGTGCGTGAATTAATAATCGTGTGGAGCAATAAATTACTGCTAAATTATTCATTTAACTTTAATATGATGATGTTAGTGAGAATGCAAATGAGAATATTCATCAAAGGAAGTTTTGACAAATTCCGTGATCATGTAGATTGTGCTAAATTAATGACCTCGCACCTCCCTAATTCATTCATATATTATAGTGAACCTGTCGTTACTACTACACCTACATTACGTATAATTTGTTTCGAACAAATATTAAATAACCTATCTCTATTATTTGTTTATGAAATTATGACGTAATTGCTAATCATGTCACTTTATCTTACCTCTTGGATGGAAGTCTCAACAAAAAAAATAGACTTAGGTACGTTAACGTTTCATACTATAGTGAACTTACCTGAGGATAATCAGCATCCTTGCTCTGATGCGCGAAATGAGCGAAGTAAGTCCTGGCCCCTCGTCTCGCATGCAGCTGCGCCACTCGTAGAGCTGGTGCGGTGACCGCTGCGTCACTCAGCGACTCCAGGGTCGCGTCGCGGATGTTAATGGGATGCTGGATGGGCTTCTCCCAGTCCGTGTACTCGTTGCGGATGGCCGCAAAGATCTCGTTGCGGTGGAAGCGGTACACGTTGCGGACGTACGTGCGAAGGATGCGGTTCCTGAGGAGTAGATGCACGAGAGGAAAATGATCGAATTCGATGTTAATATCTGCATGCAAAAGGAAATTGGTAGCATAATGAAAGATATGAAGACAGCACATGGTATGATCAAAACTAAAGAAACCAGAAGTTCAGGAAAATACTAGAAGCATCGCTGATATATTAAAGTAGAAAAATTGCTCCACAAAGAAAACGGAAAGACTTACCTATGTTCCTCTTCAAATCCGTGCCTGATATCCTCTTCACTAAAGAACTGGTAGCTCTCAGTGGTGGCCACCACCACGGCGAGGGCGCAGTCGAGGAAGGCCTCGCTGGCGTGCAGCGCCCGCGTCGGGGCCTGGCCCGCCGGGGCCTGGCCCGCCGGGGCCTGGCCCGCCGGGCTGTCGCGGGACGTGGGCACTGACGGGGCCCAGCCCGCCAGGAAACGGGCCCTGGGCGCGTCTACTGCCAGCAAAGCCGCCAGTGGACGGGCGCGGATGCACTCAACGAACCTGGGGGAATATTCAGATCATATGTTTGTGCTTGTAAAACAGTGTAGGAAAACATTATAATGATACATCATGTGCTAGAACCGAAATATCAGAGATATAATCATGGAACAAGATTCCGCACTGGCACCGCCTGATAGATTATAGCCAGTATTTCATAGACAAGAGGCGTGAGGCCCAGCAGTAGAAACAAGTTGGCTCAACAGCTAATAGCAACGTTATTGTTCCATCTTTTGATTCCAAAGTGCACTGCAATTTGCAGCAATGTGATATTTTTCGAAACTTACTATGATTACTGGTTACTACACAAAGTGAAACAGAATTACCTCCAAAAGCAAGTCTTACCAGTTCTCGTCATTGGTTGACTCAGGTGTGCAGCGCAGCGCCTGCGCAGTGTGTTCTCTAGACAGTGCCGCGTCGGGCGCTAGAGCAGTTGGACTGAGTGCCGACCCACTCAGTAGGAGGACGCGAGATACCAGACCTGGTGCAAACAATGTTGAGTGAAACTAAAATTAAAAGGGGGCAAGATTGAGAGGATATACTTTTATGTGGAATAATGCCTTTAAATTCTGAAAAGGTATTATTCCACACAGTAATACTTAATTTAAAACGAATCTAGTCACAAAACAACAGTAGTCTTATTTACACAAAATAGAAGTGACTGATGACGTCAAACGCTTGCAAGGAGATTGTTTTGTTTTTATTTCAGTCTTACCAAGGGGTATCGTATTACCCAGTAACTGGGTCGTGGAAGTCAGCATTCGCTCCATGTAAAACACTGGTATTCAGCTACATCCGGTTAGACTGAAAGCCGACCCCAACATAATTGGGAAAAGGCTAGGCAGATGATGATGATGAATACAAAACTTTAACAACATTTCAGACCAAAATATAACCACAAACATGGATTATATCTGATTTAATATAGTTTGTGATAGTGATGTATAATCGAAATAAAGCACAAAGACATATTTGTACGTAGTTCAATATTACTTGCTTATAGATCCACATTGCCTTCCGAATGACATGTCAAAATTCAGTTATATTTTTCTCTTAGATTTCATATTGATACGTGATACTGCAATATGCAATATCCTGCGAAATATAGTCAAGCGATCGCTTCGGGAATATTTCAGTGTGGCGCAGTGCAATCTGTTCCGACTATAAACAGATAGCTATTTCTCAGGTAGAGTCTAGACTTTATAATATATCTAAGATTACTTAACTCGTTTATAGTTCGAACGCAACTTGAGTCAATATTCAGGGTTTTTTAAAGATGTTTTTTCTAGCTTTTAATGCTTAAAAAGATAAGAGAAGACACGACAGTCCTATAGTCTAATATGTCAAGTAGATACATTATTGGAATGCCTTCTGTACCTACAGACTAGATATATTGTTTCCTTTTAATACCCTTTTGTAGAAATAGGTTTTCTTTCTTTGTTACAAAAATACTTGCTCAAAGCTGTTTACGAACCCTAGGGATTCTACCGGAGAAATGTTTCCAAGTTAAAACTGATACGTATAATTTTACAAAGTTCTTTAATTGCTTCGTAAAATAAAGCAATAAGAAATCAATCACGGCGATAGTGAGGTTTGATGGCTCATTAAACAATATTTTAACGTCGTGTGTAGGTATATAAATAGCTAATAAATACATATATAGGGTGACTGGTAATTAGTGACCGATACCTAAACACGTGATTGTACTCATGATAACAAACAACTTTTACTATGGGACCAAACCTGAATTCGCGAAAAAAAATCTGCTGTTCAGTCATTTATGTTCGCCTAACTGGTCAAAATGTAGGTACTGAACAGCAGATTTTTTTTTCGCGAATTCAGGTTTGGTCCCATAGTAAAAGTTGTTTGTTATCATGAGTACAATCACGTGTTTAGGTATCGGTCACTAATTACCAGTCACCCTATATAGGTGCTTAAAAAGAACAAAATGTAAGTAATCACGTGTAGCTTCCCTCACCTTTAGTATCGGGCAGCATGAGCAGCGCGTTGGCGAGCGCGGCGCCGGCGGCGTGGCCCGCCAGCGTCACGCGCCGCGGGTCGCCGCCGAACGCGCCGGCGTGGCGCCGCACCCAGCGCAGCGCCGCCGCCGCGTCCAGCACGCCCGCGCCGCCCGCCGCCTGCACCCCGCTCGCCCTCACGCCCGGACTTAAGTAACCTACGGGATACACGAGAGAATTACCACTGTTCCCTTTTGCGAATCAGAAACCCTGAACCGTCAGACTAAGAAGGGCTTTGGATTTTAGTAGGGGAAATAATTAGAGTCCCGCATTTCGTCAAGATGATGGACAGCAGCGGAAGCAGAAGATTATAATAACAGTTGATAGACAGAAAATACAAACGCACCCGACAGGTAGGATGGGTGATTTAATTGTAAATGATGTGTGTACCTCAGGTTAGAGTGCTACGTGAGCGTCCACGCCGCTACACCGCTATGAGCTAAGGGCTACAAATAATATCCACTTGTTATGGAATTAATGTTGAGTTTAATTGATGCTGAATTAATGGTTTTGAAATTGTGTATGCTTACCTAGCAAACCTAGCCTATAGTTGATGGTGACGACGAGCAGGTGCGCGCGCGCCGCCAGCACGGCGCCGTCGAGCGCGTTGGCGGTGCCCCACTCGTGCGACGGCCCTCCTGCCCACACCACCACCGCGTACGGCGCTTCCACGCCACGCGCGCCTGGCCAACAAATAATGTTTACACCTTTGGACTAAGTGAAAATGAAAATGTAAATAACGCGTCAAGTCTTGACCAACATAGAGTCCACACCTCGGACAGTCCACATTCGTGCGTTTTATTTTCTTCTTCAGCTTTCCACAATTGCATGCATAGCATTACACATATTATACACGTGCATCAGAGAAACACGAAGATTAAGACATACGACACGACTTTGGAAGTACATACCTATTGGCAATCTCAACAGACTTTTAATAAGACACTTTCAGCACCCAGTAGGTATGAATACTGCTTGTTACGGGAACCGGAAATATCGTAATATTAAACAATGAATGACTCACCGCTACCGGGCACGTATATGTTGAGGTAGAGGCAGTCTTCGCTCTGGTTGGCGAGCAGCGGCACCGTCGCGCGCAGCTCGTTGTATACTCCGTGAGGCATCTTTGTCAGTGCTGCACTCCTGGTGCAAAGGGTTTTATTAGCTTTCTGTCTTTAATTTGAAACAGACTGTTATTTAGTCCTGAGGTGGGTAGTAGAAAGATTCAAATTATCGACGTATCAAAATTATACGCAAGTCAGATGATACGATTGTCTCTTGATTCAGTCAACCAATCACTGCAGGTTGATATAATTTGTTCGCTAATTGTTGTGTTGATTTTCGTTCCAGAGAGCCTAAGGCCGACAAAGTTAGACGCTATGTAGCACGTGCCGCAGTTGTCACGCAAGAACAAGACAGCAATGGGAAAAGTCATAATAAATCTTAGCCTAAGTATTTGTTACGTAATGTTTACTTAGCTCAGTCAAAGTACCTACCTAATTAAAAGGATTCTCAAAGAATTATAATTATCTTAAAGTTCGATGTCACAAAACATTTATTTTTAGACTTACTTGTTGGATATGTCGGGGTAGCGCTGCGGACAGACGGGGGCGAAGGCGTCGGCGAGGCGGGTCCCCGACCAGCTGGGGGCCGGCGGCGGCGGGGCCAGCCGCGCTGGGGCCCCTGCGTAAGGCACCCCCAGGAACACCTCCACCGGCTCTAAACGACGGGATGCAGGTTCTACTATGATGCCGCGGATCGCACCTGTGATGAAACGGAATGATTAAGTCGACAAGCAGATAATAAAAATTATACATATATAATTAATATATATTATTATTTATATGAACCCGCAAACGTCGTTATGCAAAAAAAAAAATTGATAGTAGCCGATTCTCAGACCTACTGAATATACATATAAAATTTCATACAAATCGGTCCAGCCGTTTCGGAGGAGTATGGTAACTAACACTGTGACACGAGAATTTTATATATTAGATATAAGATTGCTTATCATTATACCAGCGCATCTTTCTATCGAAAACATGACTGAATTTTAAATTTACCGCAGCAATAATTGTAAAATGATAATACTATTATCACCGTTCAGAAATACACATATGTTTGAACGGCATCAATTATAATTCTCAATCAATATTCATAGGCCTTATATTGGCAATCATCAAATTTTGATGAGCTTACACGAATTTATAATATTATTATAACAAGAATTTATTGATAGTTCGGCAAAATGATATAGCTTTTATACAAATACCTCGCTTATTTTCTGAGTTTAATTGTTATACTATTGTGATGAATATTTTTATTCATAACTAGCTTTTGCCAGCGACTTCGTCCGCGTGGAATAATGACTTCCGGAAATTGAGGCACTAACTCTCATAGAGTTTAACCGATGAGCTCTTTCCTCTGCCGATTCTTGAGAACGCGTATTTCTCATTCAACGCGTTTTTCAAGACAAGTGGGCGCGGCGACCGTTACACAAAAATAATCCTTATAGCATGATTCAGTATTCACGCGCGATGGCTTATTAGCGTATTTCATGTATAACTTTGGTGTTTCTGTACCAATTTCTATGATTCTTACAATTAAATGAAAGAAAATTTAAAACTCATATAAAAAGTACACTTTGTAAACAAGGATATTACAAATTGGAGGATTATATCCAAGATAACAATGTTTGGAAACATGCTGGTCCTGCTCCATAGGACAATCTAGAGTCTAGACAAAATCAAACTGGTTGCTAATTTAATTTATACATACACATTTTTTTTAATGCATTGTTTTTTACATTCTTTGACAAATGTAACTCACACACTTTTTAAAAATACTAGTAAAATTTTTCAATCTTTGTAAATATGTGGACACCATGTATCTATCACATAATTGATTTACCAGTCTGTTATATTTTTAATTCTTTTACCATTTTTGGTAGACTAAATTTTATTTTAGGTGCATCGTCTTCACATATAATTATATAATGAATGTATACAAAAACTTGTAAAACATTTTAAAAGAGTAACGGTGGAGTTTCTTGCCCATTCTTCTCCACACGAAAACTACATTTTGGAATGGGCGACTAGAATCAATTCTATTTTTTCATTTTAAATTTTGACGTTCAAAAGTGCCTTTTAAATGCCTATTTGAAATAAATGATTTGACTTTGACTTTGTCTTTCTTTTTTTATTACTTATGTAATAATGTTATCATTTTTTAATTAGGGATGAGTGAGAGTGTTAATATTTTTTATATAATTTTAAGAAGAACATTTCCGTCATACATGATTTCTGTGTAGCTTTAACCACACGCGACGAAAGCTTAAAAAATGGAGTAAGTTCTCCTGTTTCCCCAACATTTCCCTTCACTGCTCTGCTCCTATTGATCGTAGCGTGATGAAAAGTATACTATAACCTGCCCAGGAGTATGAAGAACAATTGTACCAAGTTTCGTTGAAATCCGTCGAGTGGTTTTTGTTTCTATAACGAACATACAGACAGACAGACAGACAGACAGACAAAAATTTTACTGATTGCATTTTTGGCGTCAGTATCGATCACTAATCACCCGCTGATAGTTATTTTGGAAATATATTTCATGTACAGAATTGACCTCTCTACAAATTTATTATAAGTATAGATGTCTGTCTCATGAAGATAGTAAACTAGTCATGTAGTGCTAGGAATTTTTCTGTCTTGATTTTTTAACTACGAAGAAAATACAAATATTAAATCCGTAAACGTTCCTTCAGCTCCAGTTTATCAGTTATTTACTTATTTAGAAACCGTTAGTGATGCAAACACATCACACAAAATTATGCAAACACTATCTAAACGACGAAAAGGTAGGGTTTCCATACTGCCGCAAGTGCACTCCTCATTGCAAAAAGATTTATTTATTTATAATAACCGATTTATTTATTTATTTTTACGAAGATTTATTTATTTATATATTGTACACCACAAAAATACAACGAGTAAAAATACATCAAACACTACAAAATATACAATGGGCGGCCTTATCGCTTTCTGCGATCTCTTCCAGGCTACCTTAGGATGGCCAGTGATTTTCCTGGACATAAATTGGGGCTGTCGTTGGTGCAAATATTATGTATACAATACACTAAAATATATATACAGATATATACGTATCCAAAATTATATATACATACATACTAAATATATAGGCAACGAAAATAAAAGAAGACAGTAGATGATTGCAGTTAAGACAACAATATCACAAAGACAAGTAGTGTTCCTCTAGGAGTCTTTTGAACTTTTATTTCAACTGGCAATGCATTCCACAAACGAGCGGCCTGGACAGTAAAGGATTTATCAAGGAAGCTTGTGGAATGCATAGGCATTAGGAAGAAGATTATTTGATATTTAGGGCTGTATCCTTAAAATAAAAAATAAGCAAGATGCAGATTTATGGTTTGTTATTATCATACCATATATTGTAAAAAAAAACTGTCCAGCCATACCTACAAAATCTGTCATAATTATAATACAACCGAAAAAAAAATGTGATCACGTTGAGCATTGCTCTGCGCTGTACACACACATTCACTGACACACCACACCTATATTAAATTGTTAAGCAAAATAAGATTTGTATGAAATATAAAAACTAGTATTTACTCATAATATGTAATGCCGTTAAAATCGTAGCAGCAGCACAAGTACTATTATGTTATATAGTACAATATTATAACTGTAAGATTAACTATAGGGGATCGAGACTATATTTTCTCCTAATCACCAGGTTATTTTGTAACCTAGCTAGGACAACAATGCTTCACGCACTTGATTGTAGACTAACAAGCTTGTACAATCAAGCAAAGAACTTTGCTATAACTATGTATACCTACTACAATTTGTCTGTTTGAGTAAATATTATTATTATAAGTATCCTATATTCAAATAAATACATATAAATCATATTTTTAAATATTGGAGTATAAAAATACTTCAAAATACAAAATAATAATTATTATTTCTTATGTCTTTTACATATCTCGGGACCCTGGGGACCCGGACCTTTGGAAGGCGTACCAGGGGCCAAAGCCAACTCGCAGAGGACATTTAGCCAATTTTAAATGATAAGGAGGCACCAACCAACGGTTATCCTTGTATGCACTATGCAAATGCACCCAAGGACAGCCCCCGCTTGGTGCAGGACTATTGAAGAACATGGGAATAAATGTGTTTTGGTTGCCTATAGTGGATCGGTAACCTTGAACTATGAAAGGACTATGTCCCCTGCTTGGCCAATAATAATAATATAATATTCACAGATAAAATGGCATGGGGTGACTTGCACACTCAATAATAGACCACTGAAAACGGTCGCTAGCGCATAGTGACGAAGTGACAAGGGGGCAACATGTCCTGAGGTGCTTATGAGAAGTGGAGCGGTATTCCACGGCTATCAGAACAAACCCGGAAGTACGGTCAAAATTCCTACCAGCATCTTACTTGAATACTTCCTTCCTCCGAGCACGTTTGCTCTTCCGAATCTCCACTCAAGCCGGCCAATAAAGGCAAGAAAGAGGTGAGAGCTTTGTTCCTCGTCATTGTTCACTGTAGCCGACCAATAAAGGCAAGTCAGTGGTGAGGAACAAGACTTCTCCCGGGAGATAGGGTCCGTGGGGTGGCTACTGCCCAACAGCTCGCCACATGCTGCCCTGCGGGTTTCTGTATCTCTCTTGGTCTGGCTCCTCACCCTAGACCTGTTCCGGCAAAGTACACTCTTCCGGCGCACAATGTCAACGTAGAGACAACGGCGGTGGGGTTATTATTATCTAAAATATTCACTTTAAACATACTTTTATCTAAACTTGATGGGGATCCCAGAGGGTTTTTGAGCAAGCATATCCAAGGCGAGGAGTTAATAGCTGAGTAGGTGTGGCATGAGGAGAGAACACCGAAAGTATATTTAAAAAGTTTGAGCCCCTTGGTCAGGAGACTACTTTCAGATTTCAAAAAAGGACCAACAATAAAGTGATCTTCAGAGCAAAGGAGGATCGGAGCCGATTTTGATAAAAAAAAACCTACCACATTAGATTTTTAGAAAAAAAAAAAAAATTCTTTGCCGTTGTCTAACCCGTATATCTAAACCCGTTGGTATCGAAAAATAAAACACTTTCTATATTATTATTGCACTATCTGGAAGTGTCGCTAATTTTATCACCATGAACAGTACCCATATTTGAAAAATAAAATATCTTTATCTTTACAAACAAAACACTCACGAATTCCTAAAATCGTTAACAGTATTTCCCTTTGACATACCGATCACATCGACAGCCAACAAAAATGGACTTAAATTACTGCCACCGAGTCGAGACAACAGTGAATAAATAAATTGGCCGAATCACCCGCGCTGCGTGTCGGAAAGCCATTTATCCCATTTGCCGGCACGCCCAGAATCGGCTTCAAACAATAAATTAATTTGATCCGGCATTCCTGCGTCGCGTCTGCTAAACGGGGCAACATCATTTGCCACCATGTACCCGGCTCGAAGGACCGCCTGATTGGATTGTCTCGGGATGTGACGGAATTAAACTCTCACGAGTCCGGGACCCTGGGGACGTACTCACGAGTACCTGGGTGAGAGTGGGTTCGGAACAGAACTCACGGATTACGTCGCGTGCCGGTAATCTGGAGTGGTTTTGTTTACGCATAGCGTTATGATTTGCGTAATACGCCTATCATAGCGACCCTCAGCATTCTACGCTCATCTTGTAACGGGCGAATACATAAACATGATTACATTTATAACTATAGTACACGGAAGCATGGTCAAATATTGTTGTAACAGGTTTACGCTTTAAATCCCTTGCTTACGGTTTGTTTCCACTTCGCACGCAAATTCCTCGCGATCTCGGATGTCAGTTCAGTTTTTAACAAGTTTAGCTCACAAACACCGTTTAAGGGTCGGCAGCGTCCTTTGGTAGCAAATAATATTAGTAATCAATACAAATAATTCCTATTGGATCCACTAGATGGCGCTAGTGTTCGATATATCAAACAATATTAACTAGAATTTGTGTGTGAAAAATTCAAATAATAAGTATATAAATCTAAGATTAATATGTTGTATTAAATTCAAAATTTCAATTTAAAATTATAAATTAAGTCGATTTAGTAATATTCGATATAGAGCTTTACCAACCGAATGATCTGTGAAAGGTTGCTTGAGATTCCAATCTTGGCAGAATGGTTAATTTTCAATTTGTCATTTGGATTGGAACTCCATTGTTCTAAGTATCGGGATTAAAAGTTCCCAAAAAAATCTTAGATGACCCGCATAAGTAGTGGGTCCAGCGTTAAGATGAAACCTTAAACGATATAATCGAAATAAGGAAACTGTTAGTATTAATTTGAGTCGTCTTGTGATGTACACATTGTCTGAAGCAAATAGATTGAGATTTTCAACATGTTTTTCTTGTGAACACCCTAGTTATATTTTAGAAAAATGATCTCTCCTATTAAATATACACATAAATTACACCCGATTCAATGTATTCTACTTAAATCATGGTCTTAGAAGTTTGACAGCAAGTAGGTACAGGTTCTGAAGACGGTATTGTCCACGAGTCTTGACGCTCCCAAGGCTGTTAATAAAGGGCAACAATACAGATTGGAGCAGCACACCTATAACATCATTGGAAAGTTCTACTGTTTTCAGATGAGTGCACGCTGCCTTCATCGTTAACGAAATGGTTCGGTATATCATGCTATGGCGTGCTCCATGGTACGTTTACAAGTACCTGCGTGTGACTGCACGACGAGCGAGCTGTACCGCGGGCCAGTATGGCACATGGTGTAGACGTAGGTACCTGAACAGCATGGAGCATGGTGTGAACGTACCTGCGTGTGTGTGCACGATGCGGGAGCTGTACCGCGGGCCGGCGGCGGCCAGCGACGCGAGCACCAGCGCCGCGCACCAGCACCACGCCGTCCGCAAGCAATCCATGCGCCATCACGCGACGATTGGCTGCAACAAACGATACATTTTAGTTCGTCATTTAGATTTTATCCTCTTTATTGCATTATCAAATAAAATAAGAAAACTGGTCGGAAAAGAGCATCATGAAATTTAAATTCATATTATTTTATTTCACTTAAGCACTGAACTAGGTGCACGGTCCCAATTAGTAATTTAAATTACTAATTTAAATTACTTCTCGGTAGGAATTCCTATCGAGAAGAGCGAGAAGAAAATACACAGTTACTCTTTTAAATATAATTGTACTTTACAATGATTTCAAATGAAGTGCTTTATTAATATGAATAGGAGGACAGTGTAGACCTGCAGTAGGTGCCAGGTACTTCATCATCATACAACAGAGAGCCATCTACTGATGGATATACGTCCCGCTCAATCATCGCTACAATGACCATTTCAGCGGTTTTCACATCAAACTGTTTACCGTGACCTTCACCAAGCCATCAGTCCACCTTGTGAGCAGTCTTACTACAATGAGCCTTGCATTACGCTGACCGAAATACGAGCTACTAAATGATAAGCTTTGCATCAACCTTGATTCCTTATGTGCATGACCCAAACGCCCAAACCTCTAATGATGTGAGATCTATCCGCTAAATACATTCTGTATCCGAGACAGCTTTGTCATTGATAATCAAGTCCAGCTATACGTTGTCCTGCATGAAGGAAAATCTCGCAGCAGTAGGTTAATTGTTTCAAACTGACAGCTTTTCAAAAAAAGCTCTAGCGCACAGAGCGCTTAACGGAAGTAATTCCTGGCGGCTTTGTCGCACCTGGTGTCCACCCACGGCTGACGAGTGAGGAGGGTAATGTGACAAACAAATATTTATTATTTTTTTATAAAAGAATTTATTAATTGAGAAGCCAAACAAACTGACAAAAAAAAATAACAAGTTGTTTAATATAAAATTACATCTGCCGCACAAAGAAATAATGAGACCTTTACAAAGGTAAGAAATCTGAAATATCCGCAAACTTAGCTCAATCATAAATAGGAGACAAAAGAAACGTTCGGCAGCAGCAACACGCAGCAAATGATCAGAACTCACGATCCAGTCCCACGTTGATTAACTTTCCTTTGTAGCAACACGAATGGAAATTGTAAAGGGGCTTACATCAAAAGCCGATCACACAATAAGGAAGTGAGGAAACAATCATCGAACACAAACAACAATATCGCGACGCACGCAGTGACGTCACACGCGACAAGTTTCCCAATTAATTTAGTTCCGTATCTTTGAGGAACAGAATTTCGTCAACTCTTTAGAAACATTTTCCCCAAAATGGTTATTCTTCACAAAAGTTAAGTTTGGGGAAAAAGTGGTTTAGTTTTTGCCGCCGGCGGCGGTCGGAAGACAAATAGTCTCCTTACGTCGGCCGCAGACGGAGCTGAATGAGGCTCGAGGACGGTCGTCATGCACCCGTCATGCTACACATAACTGTAAGTAGAAACATAATTATAAGTTAAACCTCAAATGTGTACATAAATACACAACTCTAATAAAAATGTTATTATGTAGGTATTTCGTGACCAAAGTTGCCTCACTCATGTCAGCGCTTTGATTTCGGTTCGGAGAATCCTTAAAGTTTCTTTTATGACTTTTTGTGAAAGGGTTGCGGCTCAATAAAGGCTAGGTGTCCGGTATACGCTGCAGGGTACTGAAAGCGTTGACCAGCCACCTGTAGGCACGAACCTGCCTCGAAGAGCCCCGCATACCAAAACTTGGCTAACTCAAAAGGACGCGTGTAGCGGACATATTGCCGCTGGGTACCGAACACTTTAGGATATCTAATATGTTCAGCCTTTATAGTATAAATACAAATATTGGACCAGCGTCCTAAGCTAAGAATATGTTGCGAAGTGTTTCGGCGAAAATGTCGTGAAAAGACCTTTTGGGGATTATGTCTGATGCAGGTGTCGCGATAGTGTCCCGTCTTATATCGTTGTATAGTTTGTTTTAGTAGATATAGCTACTATCCAGAGGAATGTCAAAAGTTTATCTATAGATGAGTTAATCCCAAAATTAAAATAACACCTGACACAGTCGAGTCGAACACATAATGTGTTGCAACGTATTAATGTCATAGATATTCAGTATAGTTTATATCTCACAAATCGATTTCGACCGTCTTCTTTCATCCAGTTGTAATCATCGACGTCGGCATCCAATTAATGGCAGGTATCACTATCGAACGATTTAAAAGCCTTGGCCGGGCGGCGCGTCCCGCAGCTGCCTCAGATGTCAGTAGGTTCGCTTTGTTCTTCCGAGGGTGAGCCTTACGACAATATTAGCGAATTTCTTGGACTTTTGTACGAGAAATGTTAGAATTGAAATTGAGTAATAAACACAAATACCTAAGTAGTTTACGATTGTGAATAACCTATTCTCGTCATTCCGTGTAATAAATAGCTTGTGCGAGACATCGCGTTAGAGATGTATTGTAGGTACGTCTAAAGCCTGCGCGGATGGATATTACCTAAGTGTTCGTGAATCATTCATAATTCTACATCTGCAAATTAATCCAGATGATGACATTTTTTGATTATCTTGTAGCAAACACTGTTTTTGTATAGATATGCTTCTAATATTGAATCAAAGTAGGTACTTAGGTACGTCTTTGACATTCGAGTGTTAGAAATAAGTTCCCAAAATCTAAAACGAAAAGTTTGTTTACTAAACTTCGTTTATCCTTTTAAATTTCTTTTCAACGACTCACATTTACGAAGAAATATACACCACATTCTGCGACATTTGCATTCCCTCGAAGGAGATATAGACTCGGTATCAGGCCCCAGTTACCTCAGGACCTATATCGTTAGGAGAGCACGGGGCCCGGGAACCCTGCCATCGACGACGGGGTTCGGGCGACATCTGCATGCAAATGTTTCAACTCCGAAACTGCGAGAGTCTCAGTTATCGAATGACCTCCAGTTTTTTCTTTGATAGAATTTTGCGTGAAAAGGTGAGAGGTCGTTCGATTTAAAGCATTCATTGTTTGTTTTAGTTTGTGAATGTGTTATCAAGGCGTTTGGAAGATTGCTTTTCGATGTCCTGAGAAAAAAGGCTCTTCAAACAATCTTCAATCTAAATGTTCTCATCACTTAGAAATCAATAGTAACCCCTTTCGGAAATGTTTTAGACATTTACAAAAAATAAAAGCGCTTAATACCTACCATCGTAAATCTTATTTGTATTATATTTTGGTGAATCCCTCGTAACCACGGCCGCTAAAACGTTATCAAAAGGTCTGGAAAAACACAATGTAAAAAAAATATATATTCTATAAACGCTATCAAAAACTCGATAACCTACTGTTAATTACAAACATAATTGGGTTCACCTGTGTTGTTGTGAGTTTAATCTGTAGTAACTGTGCGGTATAACTAGGGAGCGTAAACTATCTTAAGGCGATGTTAGTGCAGTTGAGGCGCCGACACATGCTGGCTTAACGTCATTAGCGTGCTACGTGTGTGCTTAGCCGACGTTAATATGCAACTTACATACACCGTGTGTACCACGATGTGAGTGTAGTGTATTTGATAACAAACGAAAATCTTGAAGAATTATTGTCATAGTTTAACTAAATAGGTACCAATACACCTAATCGACATCATCGTTAGCAGCCTTGTTGCACCCACAGCTGAGTACAGGCCTCCACCCTTTTGTGCCATGCTTCCCTGGTCTGTGCGAGTCTCATCCAGGTCTTACCTGGGATCTTCTGAATGAATCCAGCCGGCAACCTACTTAGAACAACTTTGCTAGATTTGACTAAGTAGTAAGTACTTCAACAAACAAATATTTTTATATTCGTCATCAGTTGGTTGATTGGTCTTCATTCTTTTTGTCATTAATAACATTGTTTACATGCAAATATTTCCCACGCGGAAGGTGAATAAGTTGATAACTATTGGTGCATAAGTTGACAATTCGGTGATTAAGTTGATGACTCGTTGGTGAACGTCTTGACAAGTCTATTATTATGCAAACTATGGGGAATTTCGTTTATATATTATCATCATTTAAAAGATGGTTTAAAATAACCCTTAAAACACATTTATAGTAAACTAATTTACTGATTTACTAGAAGAAGTAAAACTTACAAAATGGCCGTCCTGAAAAATTGCCATGTTAGACATACCTACTCAACACATTCACGTTAGCCACGTTATACATATATTCTCGTAAACTAATTTAGTAAAAGGTAATGTAAAATCTGAAATAGATAACACTTACTTAATTTTTTTTTTGTAATAATTTAATCCCTTAATTTTAGTAATAAATTGTAAATTGTTTTATAAGAAGTTTCGTTATAATGATGAACTTTAGTACTTAAGTATGAAATAGAGTTATTTTTTGCATCGATCGACTGTACGGTTTCAAGTTCGCGCTCAGCTGACTGCAATTTAGCGGAACAGCTGTTCGCAGTGCGACATAGTGTTGACGAAGTCAAGTGAAACGGAACACGCAATTAATTTTTGTTTCGATAAATGTAAACTTTGACTGTGTTCTTCAATATTTGTATCATTATAGATAGTTTTAGTAATTTGTTTTTGTTTCGATATTCTTCATAAGTAGTTTTATTTAAGTAAGAATGAACAATTTAATTTACTAGATAACGAGATAATAATCTCTGGGTTTGGAGAATACAGCTTCAAGCTTCTGAATACGAGATTCAAGATCATGGGAGTAGACAATACAATCAATATTTACATATACAACAGTGCAGACCTTGTAATCCTGAACGGACTAGATTCATCATTCTCTGAATGTAGAGGGGGCATTTTCCAGTCCGAAAACCATTCTAGTATATTCAAATTTACCTGAAATGCTAAGTTGTAAGTGTTGTAACACTGAATTCTGTTTTTTTCGGTGTCCTTGGGGTCCAACAATAATTGACGGTAACTTCATGCTAGATCGAGCGTGCTGAAATATTTTGGGTGACCTAACTGGTTTAAGATGTCAGTAATGAGAGGGAGAGGGTAAATTTCTGAAACAGTGACGTCATTCAAACGCCGATAGTCAGTGACAATTCGCCACTTTTGTTTACCGGAAGCATCTAGTTTTTTCGGGATCACCCATTCAGATGTATTCCAACGAGAAGTTGAAGGGCGAATAAAATTCTGATCAAGCATTTTCTTGATTTATTTCTCAACTTCGTCTTTATGTACCTACTTCAGGGAAACGATTCGACTTATTAACCTGACAGATAGCCTGAGTTCGTGGAGAGTCGAGGAGAGCGAGCAGCGAGGTGGAGCGGTTCATGGTTATTGGACATCGTACGGATAACATGTGCTCAGAAACTGTCTCACGTTCTGTATGTATGTAGTTGTCATGTACCTACAGTATGTCATTCGCTAGTGTGAATAATTTGTTCGTAAATTATAATCTGATTTGAACTGAAAACAGTTTTTCTATTGCGCGATAACCACTACCCATAGCTGTGCCCATAGTATAGATAGTGCAATCCACGAAGACGCGCCCCACTCTTCTTCCGAATCGTTAGTGTTTATCGCTAGTTAATTCCATTAGTGTTTTAGTTCTTTCGATACACTCTAATTACCCACTAATAATAATATTCGTGTGTATTTACAAAACTAAAACACTAGCGGAATGTTGCACACTTCTGCTGTAAGGATTAGGAAAAAGAGTGGGGCGCGTCTTCGTGGATTGCACTATCTATACGCCCACAGTAATTAAAATATGGCAGATCATAACGAGACACACCTACCTGCTCCGTCATATATGTATAAAAAACTAGCGGCCCGCCCCGGGTTCGCACGAGTATATATAGGTATTTACCAAAACTTTTAAAAATTATAAATTCTAACACACTCTTGGCAGAGTTTTCATGCTTAGAACACTTGATCAAGTCTGCTTTTGATAAAACAAACAATCAAAATCATCCGTTGGGGAGCTATGATGCCGCAACAACCCACAGATAGATACACTCACACAGACACATAGATCCACACGTCAAACTTACACCTCTCTTTTTGTGTCGGAGCATAATAAAAAAATAGTATATTATAAAGATAATTTACATAAGGATTAATACCAAGGTACGAATAATGTGGCCTAGTTTGTACCGACGTTACTATTATATATGTTAACATGGAAAAGTAGTTATTGTAACATAACTGTAATAGTTAGACATGGTATTGCGGACTTTTTCGTTGATATTGATGTCTTCTATAAAACTGCAGTACATCACTTTGCTCAATTGTCAATGATTTCCGCAGGGTACACGATATAAGGTTTTTTTTGGTATTTTTTTCCGACCTTGGGTTACATTATCGAAGTTTTCATACGGATTCCTAACTTTTTTGAATATATTCTATCGCCTATGTTCATCAGGGATAATGTAGCATTCTAATGATGAAATAATTTTTAAATCGGTCTAGTAGTTTCGGAGCCTATTCAGTTCAAACAAACAAATCTCTCCTCTTTATAATATTACTAGCTGATCCCGCAAACATCGTTTTGCAAAAAAAAAAAAAAATAGATAGTAGCCGATTCTCAGACCTACGCGATATGCACACAAAATTTCATACAAATCGGTCCAGCCTTTTCGGAGGAGTATGGTAACTAACACTGTGACACGAGAATTTTATATATTAGATTAGTATAGATAAAATAGAAACGAAGTCAACACAATACTACATTAAATATTTTTGAAAAAGAAGTCTTCGATTGACTTCAATAAAGTTAGATTCTCAAGAATATTTCATTTGAAAAGTCCAAAAATATAACATCGTCCTTTACGTGAACTAGGTCAAAACTAGCCGAAAGGCATTAGTCGCGAAATTGGATGGAAAGCAATAAGATATTGGTTGTTGGAAGGGCCGCTGGCGCGGATCCCTCACCGGCTGACGTGAACCAAATTGCTTTGAGACGTAGTAGCAGACGTTCGCTTCCTTCGTCATAACTTATTGACATTTCTTTGGGATGTCAAGAAGAAATAAATCTTTGAGAATCCAGTAATTTTGCAATACTCGTATAATTTCTAAAATCAAATAACGGATTGATTGATTTTGTTTTAGAGGTTTCACCCTTTCTTCTAACTACCTATTCTTACCGGGTTCAAACGGTTCACTATTAATTAAACAACTTTTGTTGTTCAACATAATATACCTTGAATTTAAAATTTAATTTTATTGCAAGTCTGTTCAGACGCTGATATGAGTTCTGATGGATGTTTAAAAGGACCGATTTCAACAAAAACAACATAATATAAATACAATGCTTATGTTATAAAAATACTCTTCTATTTATTGCTCACTCACTTACACAAAGAGAAATCATTTGACGATTTGCGTTTGATGTCAACTTGATATTCATAGCCGAATCAGCGCCAACTTAAAATATGGAAATAATAGGGGCTTCTCAATTTATTTCATAATATTCTGTCCCAAAAAATGAGAGGACGTTTGATTGGATAACACGGGGTGCCGCCGGGGTCCACGTAACGAAGTCTTGGCAATAGCGGAGCCGGCGATACTCTGTGACGCAAGAGGCCACTCCAACTGCTCTCTCAGACGTCATTAATTCAATAGCATTACCTCCCTTTGTACCGAGGATTATTAATAATTGTCTTTTCCGGAGCCAGCTTTGTTATAACAAAGCCAGTACCAGTATCAGTTATTAACAATTATTTATTAGTATTTTTGGAAACAAAGTCAAATTCTCTTTTAAATTTTATGTTTGTTTTTATTTCTAAAAAACATTGTTCTATCGAAGCTTTGTCCCGTGATTAACGACAACGCGCAAATTAGGTTTCTTTTGATAAGATGTTAATTCATTTTATAATGTTGTTTACTAAGATTTTAATGTTTTGTTTGTGTTTAATTTGCTAATGGCGATGATAATGAGTTTTCTAAGGAAGTTTGTGATAAAATCCTTTTTAAGTTTTTTTTTTTCATTGTTAGCAAAGTGCTCTTCATGAATTGTGGTTTTCTTTTCTCTCTTTCCCGTGTATCATTTAATTCCCATAATATTTGCCCTATATTCCCCGAAGGTATGACAGAGGTGAAAAGAACCTTATTTCGTGTACCTCATTTTACACGAGCAGCCTGTGGGTCGATTATACTAAAAAATCGTATAGCGCTCTTCGCATTCAATATTTCTAATTCGTTTCAGGTGTTGATGAGGCTGTTCCGCTTCTGTAGCACATCAGGGATGTTTGCTGAAGCTCGAGTCGTTTGCTTTTACGCTAAGATGCGAAAAAGATGCGCCTCCTTGGTGCGCCGGGTGCGGTCCAGTCCCGACATCCGCGGTGTATCGCGAGCAGACTGGACTGCTTTGGGATGAATTGCTGCTGCAAGCTTTCCACATCGGTGTTGAGCTTGTAGCAGGGATTCTCATAACTATAATTATGGCTGTGTTAGGTGAAGTTTACTAACATAGTTGTTAAGAAGTGTTGTTACTAATATAACATTTGAGTCCATTGTTTACTAAATATAAATAAATGAATAAATAGTACCTTTTAATTGGTCGGCATTAAATATACCAGTCAAAAGTGATCTTAGATAAGTCAAATCACATATTCATACAAAACTATTTTATGCACGCATACCAGTGAACCTTGCCTACACAGAGGTAACTGCTACCTAACACAACGACACGACTTCAAAACAGTGTCCGTGGACTTCCTTGTACGTTGTTCTCCATAGGAACTATGCTTTGGAATGGGCAACTAACTTTATCTTTCTGACTGACCGACTCCTTTGAGAAAACTAAAGTACAGACGCCAGCACATCAAGGTACCCGACATTGTCAAATTTTCGCAATCAACTTTGAATCTTATACTTTAGAGATAATGTTGAAAATCTATCAAAAAAAAATTACAGATTGTAGTAGATTGATGTGCTGACGTCTGTACCTGTAAACGGTTTAATTTAGGTACCAAAACACTTCCGCGTTGACGATGTAGTATTAAACTAGTACACAGTATATATTCCGTCCGGTGCCGCAGCACAATATCTCCGGCGGGCCGCAGGCTGCGACGCGCGGTTATCTCGCCACTCAGGCTGCTGTATTTACTCCTCTTGTACAAACACTGGCGGCCGAGGGAGGAGCCATCGTTAGCGAGGCCACGACACTGTATTTATATTACTTTTCTTGAAATTGTTACAGAATACATGTAACCTTTAGTCTTTTTACGTCGATCATTAAAAATGGTGTTTTTATCCGATTAAACGATAGCAAAGACAGGGTTATATTGGGAGGCAGTTACCTCTTTCTGCGGAGCAGTCATGCTAGCGAAGGAGGTGGCGGGACGGCTGAGGGAAAGAGCCTCACGTCCCAGCCGCCGCGGGTGACGCTCCGGGCGTCGGGAGCCGCGGAGAGTAATGGGTAACTCTCCGTCCGATCAGGACCAGGCCCGTGCTGGACGGCGCGTACGTGTTCCACGCGCGCCTCAAAGAGATGTCAGCAACAGGGAAGGGGCCCGTAAGGGCCGAAGTCTGCCGGGGCAGCGGGATTGTCCGAAAGGGTTACCGCTGCCCCGGAACATAAAGGGCAAAGGAAGGAACACGGGTGGGTTTTAATCAGTAAGAGTCTGACACTCCCTTCTGCTCCACCCTGAGCGGGAGGGGTCATTTGATGATTTCCCATACACAAAAAAGGGTTATATTGTTCACACGTAGGTACCTATTCTTTATACCCAGCAACAGCTTTTTTTTTTGTTTGTTCATATTAATTACTTACCGCTCACTTGATAACAGCCTCTTTGCACACCTAATTACAGCTTGGGACCTTTCCCTCCAAAAAATAAACGGTTTATTCGCAAAAAGGGTAACATAATGTGACTCACATTACACCTTTTTACATAATAACCTAAAAACACACAAATATGTTTCAGTATGAATTATACTTAATTATTCTAAGCGTAATAATTTTTTGAGCATGACACAGACGTCGTTACACCACTCATTAAACAGCTTTTATGGCGTTTGTGAACAAAGGAAGGAGGGTGGGCACAACAGTCAGCCATTCATGTCTGATGGACGAATGTAATAAATTAAGGTGGATGTGGGCGGAAAGGAAATATTATGGAGAGAAATGAGAGGAGCTTTCAGAGGATCGGGAATGAATTGGAAAAGAAAAGGTTGATAGACACGGTTCATGAGGAGCGCCGTAGTACCTACTGTCGTAACTTTGAACGAAATGAAATTGTTTATTCTACAAATAGGATACCGGAATCGCTTTTGAATGTCATATTAAATAAAAATGGACACACAGATATTGAGATATTTCCTATCTGACTACCCCTGAAAAGGTGAAACAAATTCAGGGGTTATTCAATTTTTTTGAAAGGAGTAAGAACTAACCCCATTTTGTGATTTACTTTGTCCAACGAGTGTTTCAAAGCAATTTATAGTACCATCAATTACGATTCGTTTCGCTAATAAAAGTAATTAAGAGCTGCTCCTCATCTGATAATGAATCTTTCTCAATTGCTTGTTTCCCGTAATTACTTTATTACGAACTGTCATCCAATTAGCAAAAAATACAAATATTTTGTTTCTCTGTATAAATTCTCAACGAACATCTGTCAATTAATTGAACAATCGTGTCGCTCGTCGACCCTTTGCTAACAAATATCTTGATAAGCAAAATACGTCTGTACGGAACCCTTTTACCGAATTGTGGAGTGTTTTCTTGTGTGGCGTCTCCGGGGAAATTATCACTCGCACTGAAAGTGATACGAATTTGATCGTTTCATGAAACATATAAGTGATGAATGTGCCACTGTCGGGGCTGTCGTGGCACGGATCTGTCGTGTCGAACATGTGCTGTCTCTGTCGTGTGCACGAAATACGACAGTTAGAGAGCACTTTCCATATGTTATACAAGTTTAAATACCTACTTTAAAAAGTTTTACCAATTTTTACCCGACTACGGTGAAGCAAAAAGGAGGGTTATGATTTTGACCGGTATGTAGGTACATATCGCCTCTTTGCTTCAATAACGTGATAAGCCCGACAGTTATTTTTTTTTTAAATTTAATAGTTGAAACCGCCGTGACCAATTTTATTTTTCCAAAAAACGTGGTTTCTTTTGTGGGTGTAATAGCGAATCTATGAGTGAGAGGAAGGTGCTCTCAAATTTCAGCGAAAACGTGACATATTCACGACGATATCACTCTCAATTTTCAAGATAACACATTATGAAGTAAAGAAGCGATATGTAGGTATGTATGCATTTTCATCTGTTCCCTCATAACTTCTAAACTACTTGTCATAATTTGACAAATGAGGTATCGTCGGAAGCGTCTTGATCGTCGGCTGGTGATAGGCTATGTGATGTCACATTAAATTGAATATGGCGCCCTTTAGTGGACATAAAGTCATGACTTAAAAAAAAAAAACCTGGCGTGTTGGGTATCAAATGAAAGGGCTTAGTTAGCACATTTTAAAATGTAATATTTTTTTTTTTTATGTTTGTTACCTCAGTAAGCCGTCATTTATGAACCGATTTGGAATTTTTTTTTTTATTTGAAAGGATATGCTTCCAGATTGGTCCCATTTTTCTCAAAATCCAGTTCTAAGATATCTCGATTAAGATAGTTAAGCGACTATGACGAAGAAAATTTAAATAAATGGTTCTGACGAAAATGGTACCATCAAACCGATCTGATGATGAAGCTGGAAGGTAGGTACCGGAACTTCGTAATAAAACCATGTATTCTAGCCGTGTTTGGGCTTATTGGAATTGTCATGAGATGCACTCTGACTATAAAAAGTAAAAAATAAAAACTTTTTAACAAAAAAACAACCGACTTCAAAAAAAAAACACTACAAAGTGTAAAATAACTTTAATTTTAATTTTGGAAGTCGGTGGCAAAAACGTAAATACAAAAACAAAGACACCGACTTCCAAAATTAAAATTAAAGTTATTTTACACTTTGTAGTGTTTTTTTTTTGAAGTCGGTTGTTTTTTTTGTTAAAAAGTTTTTATTTTTTCAGTAGTCGGATTTTACATAGTTTTTAAACTTTTTTTGAAGCTACATACGTAGCAATGACCGAATTTCCAATTCCTTTGTTCCCATTAATTATTTCTTCATTTATAATGTTTTAATCATTGTGCTTTATATTATTTTAAACAACGGATAGCCACAAATTTGTGGTCGTACCCACATATCGTGGTCGTCGGGGCTGCCCGGTACCCATCCGTATACATATTCATTAGCGTAGATCGGCGACCACAGTTCTGTGGGCGGCTAGTATCGCGACCCAATTGTCTTATCATAGCGATGTGACCTACATACACTACATACTTGGTGCTCATCATGGAATGGGTAGACAGAGGTATGCTTCATACACGCATAGCTTGAAAATGCTGTTGATTGCCGAGTGCCTACCTAACTTGTCTATGAGATTTATTACGTGGAACTGTTTGTAAATGTCCATGTTCTACGTGACATGACTTCAGACTTGTCATATTATTAGGTCCTTACTTAATAAATTGCCGTTTTACATATAAGGAAATGAAATATATTTTTTTTAAAGAACTATTTGTATTTCATTAATCATTGGTCATTAGTGAAGATGTTTCGGACAATTTAAGGTACAATTTATTTATTTATTTTTGGCCTCCTCTCTGTGAGAGGGAGTGGGCCATAATCCACTATGCGGGCCCAGTGTGTCTTTGAATTTTTTATTCTAGATTAAGCAATAAATAAATATTAATTATTATTATTTTGTCATTAATAAATACATTTTAGTTCATTTTGGGACCAAGGGCAAATCAGACTGTTTAAAAAAAAAAGTAAAATATGGCCCGCGGGTTCCTTTTGGCATGAAGTCTCTTTGATGAGATTAAAAAAAGCGCACATTTCCGACTAGTAAATAGTTATCTGTGGTGTTACCGCACTAGTGCGGTAACATAAAGTAATAAGTACGCGTGTTTAATACACTGCATTATGGACCTAAAAGCGGTTCATTAAGGATCCACTTTACGAGCAAATATGTTGAAAAATATTTTTCTGATCGATGTTATATTTTTACCCGACTGTCCCAGAAGGAGTGTAATGTTTTTTCAAGTTGCTTTTCTATTTAGATTTATAATTAAACGAGCCTGATGCTCTGATATTTAATGTCCAGTTCTTGGTGCGTCACGAAATAACTACATAACCTCTAAAGTTCCACTACATTAGTGTAATAAAAAGAATTCGCAAGTCACGACAAGAAATATTGCAGGCAAAGTCGAGCACAAAGGCCTGTACCTTTATGTAGGTACAATCCCAAACAGCTAAAAGGTAATTTTATATTCGTACATAAAAGAGTTATGGCAGATATAATTGTGTGTCATAAAAGTGATCGATGTTGGCGGCTTCGTGGCGATACGTAATGTCTACCTCTGTAGGTACTGCAGTTTTTGTACGGCACTAAAATGCCTCGTAAATGATTTTGGGCTGGTAACAAGGAATGTCCGTGTTCAGAGGCGCGGGATTGATTCGCTCTCCGTCGTAAAGTCTAGGAAGGTTTTGTGCCTCACGCCTTTGTCTTGTCTCCTCGAATGTCTGAACGCTCATATAACAAAAAGGCAAGGAAATCTATTTTCCCGGGATTTATCGAAAATTCTTCATAATTCTAAAACATTCGGATGTATGGATCTGAAGGTTTCAGGTAACACCGCAGGTAGGTAGGTACGGTACGAATCAAATCATTCAATTTTCAGCTATTGTAGTTGCTAGTGGATTGTAGGTACGTGTCCAGAGGTTACACCCAAAATATTAAATGCTAAATGGTCCTGATAATAATTGAATAGGTATTTTTACCTGGATTTATTGCAGGAGCATGTAACAATCTATCCACTAAATTGATTGAGGTGTACTGAACTTTAGCTCATTGTTTTCCTGGAAAAGATTCGGCAGTTTGAGAAAATTTTCCTCACCCGTGATAATATGAATGTATTATATTGACGCCGCAAAAGTTGTAACTCAAAGGGAAAGGGGTGAATAGTTGAGCGGCCGAAAGTTTAACACTTCATGCATTATGAATCGGCAAACGTTTGGCAACCTGCGGCGCGAGAGGGTTACCCGCCCTCAGCCGGGCGGGGGTCGGGGGGACATATGGTGGAAGTTTAATGTCAATTTACACGCATCTCGGAGTTCAAGTGACTTCGGAAGTCTTCCAACAATGTTATAATTTAATATTATGACTATTTATGACAATACACTGCAATGTTCGCTATAACTTTTTAAGCGACATTAGGTAATAGGTAATACGGGCTGGTGTCTGCAACTCTACGTCAATGCGCGTATTTTACGTACGTTTAAGCGACATTATGGAAATATGTATGAGACAAAATGCCATATAGCGATTCAGGTACCTACATTCCAAGCAAAACTTTAACGTGTTCAAAATTAAATAACTATCTTTCATTGAACGTGAACACGAGCGTGAAATAAATTAGCGCAACTTGGCGCAAGTTTGACACGAATTGGCCGCAAAGTCGGGCGCGGGCCGCGGCAGTCACGCCCGCCTGCCGCCGCTGCGCCGCCGGCCCGCCCGTCCGCCCGCCCAGCCGGCGGGCTCGCGAAAAAGACCGGCACATCTATAGAACACCCTTTATCAAAGTTTGACAGGCGTCACGAGTTAGGAATAATGCGCAAACCACCCAATAGCTTCGGCTTGAGCCCGGTATTAGCGGTATTTTTGAGAAATTAAATTTTCCCTTTGAAGAAAGTCTCGGAGTCTTGACAATGTTGGTATTGTAATTAGATTAAAATTATTATTGTGCCGAGTTGGAAAAGTCGATATAGTACTATCGTATTATTTGAAACCAATTTTTCCTGTAGGTAGACCGTAAGAGGAAAGTAATTATGATAATGAAATGATTAAATCCTGTCTTGTCTAACTTCGCAATATCTTATTGATCGATCAATTATTTGTTCTAGCCCTTGTTATTATTGATTCAAATAAATACAAATCTTAAATTACACTTTCATATTTTTTAACCTGTATTAATCCTAGGAAAGAATTGCCTGGCTAGGCTCTAGATAATAACACAATTTGTGCGTAGTACTTAATTACATATCTAATATCCCTGACGACCACGCCAATTTTACGACTCAAAACATTGACCCGTTTCTAAAATTAAAACTGTACATAAAACATCAAAACCAAACCATATCAAAGCGCTGCCAGTAGGTAGTACATAGAGCTAATTAAGAAAATGTTTTAGATTAAAGGGGTGTCGCGAGCGCACGGAGGCCGGGAAGCCGCAAACGTCGCGTCAGGTTATCAAAGCTTCCTGAATATTTCTGAACTCCTGGTAAGGTGAGCTGTACGTCGGCTGAAACTGAAACGGAAAATATAAATAGAACAGCAATTTTCAGTAATCAAGTCAAAATGAGTAAAATACATGACTTCTGACAATAAGAAATCCTTTCCTGTGGGTGTGTTGTGTGTTTTACTTTTTGAAGTTTATTTTGCCAATCAATGTAGGTCAGCATTACGACATATTAGAACGGTGCAACTAGCTCCTGACGTTGCAAGTGAGAAGTGAAGATGTACCCATGTAGGTTAATGTGAAATAAAATATTCTGAATTTGATTACAGCAACGTGGCTGAGTTGCTGTGATCCATAGACTCTTCTCTAGGAAACGAACTAGATTATAAACCATTCTAGGACAAGAAACAAGTAAATCAGTCAAAAAATGCCGTATGAATACAAAACAACACTACCTACGAATTCAAAGCCTTTTGGAAGCCGGATAAAACCAACCTTAGAAATTAGCAAAGGAATATTCTAAAAAGCTGGCATTGAATTGAGTACATACAGGCTTACGTTTGATGTGTAGGTTAGCTCGTTACGAGCCTGAAGTGGCCAGGTAGCTCTCAGTGCGGATGTTACCTTTACAGCCACTTTCAAGAGGCCTATCGTGATGCCGAACAGTATGTTTGTACCTACTACTTCTGACTATATATTGCACGCCTCACAACGCGTAAAATCAAAATCAAAATCAAAAGTCATTTATTCAAACTAGGCTGAGAATCAGCACTTTTCGAACGTCAATTACAAAAGACAGTCCCCCTAAAACGCCCGCCCGTCACCACTTCCTAGTGCTTTCGCTGGGGAGAAGAAGTGGCGCAACAAACTCCCCAGCAGCACAGCTGTCTGTTCAGTTAGAAAATAATAAGCGTGTGGGAGTGCTTTACTCTCGATAGGCCGCTATGTCGCGATTTTACAATATCTCTTATCTCCCAAGCTAGACACTAAACGAATAAAAAACGAGTGTTTTGAAAACTAGATATATTAAATTATAAAGTCAACGTATTTTTTCGCAGCGGGATTGTCCGAAAGGGTTACCGCTGCCCCGGAACATAAAAGGCTAAGGAAGGAACACGGGTGGGTTTTAGTCAGTAAGAGTCTGACACTCCCTCCGGCTCCACCCTGAGCGGGAGGGGTCATTTGATGATTTCCCATCCACAAAAAAAAAGCGTATTTTTTCATTTATGTTTTAAGTATATAATATAACAAAAAAATTTAGTCAAAAAAATTGTTAGTACTGCTGTCCGTTGGTCTGTGCACTTGTTTGTCTGCACGTATTAGAAAAATATACGCAATTAATTATAATAAATCCTTTTGACTAGTATACTGAGGATGATGATAAGAAATAGGGTTCCTATTTCTTATCATGATTGAACTGATAATCGTTTTAGAGATATTAATGAAATCCAATGGAATTTACTGGGTTTTTTAACATTCATTTTCAAAAACAATTTTTTCAATAAGTTTCTCTTCTAGTAAATTAATTTAAATTTTGTGAGGTGTGCACTTTTGGATTTTCCAAATTTTTTTATTTTTATTTTGTACATATATTTTGCTCGTAGGTATATCGATATTAGGATGAAAATAAAAGCCATCTATTTTTGTACAGATTTAAGAAAATGTATCAAAGACGACTGCAAACTGAACTTGTATTTCCAATGTAATGTTAGTGTCAGGTTTTATAGTCCAGTCATTTAGTAGTTTTACCTGAAAGCTGTCAGAAAATTTTCCAGGTAAGTTCCTTTTTGAGCAATTAATGGTTGTATTATTAATGACATTAGGTACACTAAAACCTAAAATGAACATTGCATTTTTCTAACATGTTAATTTGTTAAACTTCCAGTTATTAAAATAGTAAATTGTATAACTAGTGCATAACAGAAGCAATTTATCCCGAGACGTTTTTATCGATAGTTAAGTCGAGGGGCAAAATTGCTCGTTTATGACCGAGTTATACACTCTGCTTTTCACTTTGATTGCGAGAAAATGAAATAGGCATTAAGATATACCAGTATTTTTACTGTTCCAAAATGTTGCAAAATTAATTTAAAAGTTTTTTTTTTTTAATTTCCAATATTGTTCCATTCGACTGGGTACTTCATACTGCCAAGTCATAAAATCGTTTCTTTACGTTTTTAAATAATAAATGACAACTATTTTATTTGAGAGCAGTTGTGGCCCAGTGGTAAAGGCCGCAACTTACGAGTTGTAGGTCGTAGGTTCGAACCCCGTCAGGCGCTTTACTTTGTGTAAATTATTTCATCACCATTGCTCTTAAAACGGTGAAGGAAAACATCGTGAGGAAATCGGCATGTCCTAGAATCAAAAATTCGAAGACATGACGTGACATCTACCAACTGCACTGGGCCCGCGTGGTGGATTACGGCCCACTCCCTCTCACATATAATATAGATAGGTACTATTTTTACTTCACTGTGTGGAAAAGGCAGAGGGAGGCCTTTACCCTGCAGTGGGACAGTACAGGCTCGTTGCATTCAGAGATAGATTTCACCTCACTAACATCTATTAACAGCTCAAAATATAATGAAACAAGATAAATCCGAGGCGTTAGCAAACATTAGAAGTGCTTATGGAAAGCGACGGCGCCATACTCGCATGGAATCGCGCAGAACCGCACGGAACCGCACGGCATCGCGTGGAATCGTAGCTGGCCAATCAACCGCGCGCCGATAGTTGCAGGAATTGGCTGTTTGTATCCTCTACTGCGAGTGCCAAGGTTCCATATTACTTGAGATGTACACTTATTACTTAATCGTAGGATGTAGCTTTATATTTTAACTCTTGTCGAAAGGGGCTCGTAGCTAAATAATAACAACCGCACGGTCGAAGACTAAGCTACGCTTGCTGCCGTCGGATCGTGGATGGGTGGGCATCTATTATATATCGAGACCCCTCCGTGCCTCAAAGAGGACGCTAAGCCGTTGGTCTCGGCTGTCACTCGTAGATCTTTATCAGTCGATACGGGTAGTTAGAAGCCCAAAAGTCTGACAACCAGTCTTACCAAATAGTCGTAATACCCCGTAATTGGGGTTTGGAGGTCAAATAGGTGACTACCTATGCATGACACTGTTATTCAGCTGCATCCAGTTAGACTGGAAGCCGATCCTAAAATAGTTGGAAAAAGGCTTGTATTTACGAAATATATTTTGAGAATTTTTCAAGCGAACATCAGATAGGTAGATAGAAAGTTGAAGGTTAGTTTTAAATCTTAAAAAATAAGTTCAAAAACTAACTACCATGGCTTAATCATAGGTATGTTAGGCGGCATGCGACCACGGGAAGGTACTTTCTTGTTTCATCCTTTTCAATATACCTAGTCGGGTTTTAGTTTTTAAAATTATTTTTTTAAACTGAATTATTATTTTAAACTGATCTGTATTTAATTTCTTAACACAGTTAGGGATATTATTATAAATTATTGGCGCTCTGCATACAACGCTTTTATACAGTAGCGCTGTCTTAGCTGACTGAACACGAATTTTACTATTATCCCGACGATTACGTATTATAATGTCTGATATTCGAGGAAACAAATGGGGGTTATTTCTGACAAATAGGGCTATTTCCAAAATATAAAGTGATGTAAGTGTGAGTATTTTATACTTTATAAAAAGTGGCTTACAGCTCTCCGTACTTTGAATACCGAACATGGCACGTAGGCATCGCTTTTGCATTATAAATGCCATATCTTTATTTGTTGAATTGCCCCAAAAGAGAATGCCATATCTGAGGACAGATTCAACAAGTCCATAATAAGCCCGTATACTAAGTTTGTAATTTATCTCAGCAGTCAGATATACAGAGAGTCAAGACTGGTGTTGCAAGTTTCAAGCGACGTACAGTTGTCCGTTTGTCCGTTCGTCCGTCCAGTTGAAGTTTTTAGTTTTCAGTGAATTAATAAACACCTGCATTCTTGTATATTCTATCTGATGGCAGAAGATGTTTACAAAAGTAGATTCTAAACACACGGGATTTCTCATTAGCTTCATAAAGGAATAGCGTGATGATAATCATTAAAAATGTCAAATCTGTAACTTTCTGCAATATATATCGTAACTTTTAGCTCGTCTTTTTACAATTTGTGGTAAACTATAGAATAATACGAACATAGTACAATTATTGCTCATCCCCCACAGCACATAGCGTGATAAAGCCTACAGCCTGACTGGCCGTATGGGGAATATCTGTGTATAATTTGAACAGAATCTATCTGGTAGTATTTGCGTGAGGCTGGCATATACATTTAGACACAAACAAAAATCTAAAAACTACATTTATGTATATATTTACGGCATTCAATTCGTTTGGTACACTTTTAATACCTTCCTTAAACATTTTACGTTTGTCTAAAAATACACCACATTTAAAACAACATCAGCATTATTACAACAGAAAATCGCGTCACTGTTGTTACCTACTTTAAACAAACAATAATAAAACTTCGCTCCAGAGACTCAACTGTGCTGTCTTGAGGAGTTCTAATGCAAACAACTTCCCCGGCTAGTGACACAGCCCCTTACGCCGTGTTTCGCTTAGTCTGCTTCACAATTAATTACAATACCAACTTCGTCGGATTAAAATCTAACGAGAAAGCACTAGTTGTCCATAAATAGGGTAGAGGCGCCCGAGTCGGCATCGTCATAATGCCTACTTTATAGCCGGTGACGTTGACAAGTGGCGACTCACTTAATTGATGGCGAAACATCATTAACGTCAGCGCTCATCGTAAACCTAAGCTCCAGACGTCACTGATTTATATTCTACATTTATTATTGTTATTATACTCCCACTCGACAGACACTCTATTTATTTTTAATTTTCCAACACAAAGGAACTCTTTTCCCGACCCTTTGTGTTGTTTTGTCGTTTTTGTTAGCCCATCGACAGCTGACAACTAAATAAAAGTCCGGCGAAAAGTGAAACGAGAACCGTAAATGAGTGACTCTTTATTCAGTTTGTCATTTTTCCGCTTCAGTTTCATTGGAATACAATCGCCAAGTGACGTTTTGGGGAAGCACCGGATTCTCTCGTCTTCGAGAGCACTTGGCGTGATCCCGGCAGACGCACAAGCAATCAGTCGTTTGTATCGATACATCCGCCATTAATTGGCAGCCGCCGCGCACGCGCCGCGCCTCTTAATTGCTACAAGGCGACATTTCGCCAACAACTCCGAAATAGGGTGGCCATTATGAAAATTAAGGGAATAATTTTAATGATACAATTTATGACAGATCCGGTGCTGTGATTGCGAAATATGCGTCCAGTCATTAATAGGTTGCGGCAGAAATAAATTGATCATCACAAGTTATATTTAAGGCTCTAGCTGTTAATTAAACGAGTTCCCTGA
Source organism: Globia sparganii (assembly GCA_949316385.1). Lineage (NCBI taxonomy): Eukaryota > Metazoa > Arthropoda > Insecta > Lepidoptera > Noctuidae > Globia > Globia sparganii. The sequence continues at coordinate 25,038,806 of OX438659.1, forward strand.
TATGAAGGTTAAAACGTGCCGACATCAGTCTGAAGAGTGAAATTATACGGGTATGTTATAACTTTACACACGTACTTAGTACTTATAGTTGTTTCGTTCGGCAACTCGGTTGCCTCGGCTTTAAATAATTACTTCATTGGGAACAAAGAGAGCTCGGTCAAAGGATACTGAATTGTTGAAGAAAAGGTTAATTCGTGTTGGCACGAAACAAGCTGGCGTAGAAGACCCATTTCAATAAACATCCTACAATAAAGTTAGCGAGCAACAATTCGGGCAACGTGTTCTTGCAACCACCGCAGATTGAACATACGTAAGTGATGTTTAATTTCGTCCGCTATTTCGTGAAGCTTCTGGATCCCTCTATCTCGTGGCTCGGGTCGGTCCAGTGTTCGCTGCGTCGGAACGAGGGCTGGCCGAGTAGTAAATAAGAGGGAAGCTGGGAATAATTCAGGGTTCATGATGGGCTCTCCAGCTCAATAATGCACGCTACGCAATCACACGCGGCGTGTTCGCACCAGAGAGGTGTATCCATCTTCTTTGGTGCTGACTAGATTTAAGTTGGTCCGTTTGAGAGTCGGAAAGTTTAACCCCACCCAAGTGACGGCGCGTCTGCATTCTATGTTAGGTATTTTTTACGCATCCGGAATTATTTGACGGTATACTTTTACTTTGTATGCAGTGAATATGTCTTTAAAACTAGGGAAGAGTGCTTTTATTTGAACCTGGAATTAAACGGTCAAAAGAGATTTGCCATAAACATCGATTTAAAATCAGATTTATTCCAGATCTTCGATAATGTTAACCATTGTAATACCGTAACGGAATCTGTAACCACTTCATTAGAATATAACAAAGACGTTCCGGGATATCAACATTCGCTTCAGTAGAGAAAACCAATCAGGAGCTAATTCCGTTGGTATAAGCAAATCGCCTATTATCCGCCGCGACTCCGATATAATTCCGTCGTTGAACGGATCAGGAAACAAAATGGCCGCTTAATAGATTAAAAGCTTTCACAATTGTTTCAAAAGAAAAGAAAAATATTGAGCAAAGCGGCTTATTGTACCGCCAATGTCGAAATGTAGGTAGGGGTGAGGATCTATCAATGTACCTAGTGCTGTTGAAAATTTACGATTTGCTTTTGGACGTCGTGTTTTTTGTTTATCGGAAAAAATCGTGTTTGACTTTTATCACACCTAGTCAACAAAGGTGTTCGCTTGCCTAAAAAAACTGACCTAATAGTATACTTAACCTATGAAATCACTCGTTGATCATGAAAACTGATGGTAGAAAATCCAAAACGTCTTTAAATAACAACCATGACACGATTTAGTTGTTTTGAAACATACTTGAAAATAACATTATCTTAATAAAAAAGGTGCTGATGATAATTTGTCGTTAGTCGTCACGATCTGGATTAAGTCTTTATGACCAGTAACGGTTATTGTAACCAAAGAGAGCGACGATGGCAGTAACTGAAGGACGTTAATGGATAAAACGGCGGCTTTGCAAGACGTACTAATGGAAAAAAATAAGTTCTAATGAAAATTCATAGGATCGGTTCTTTGTGTACTAATGGAATTAAATCTGAAGTTTTATAGACCATGCTTAAAGGTTTAGCTGTAGAAAAGGAGTCTATTAATAGGACGCAAATTCGTAGCTTGGGGTGAAAAAAACAATAAAATATATTATGTAGATGTTTCTTCACAACACAAGTTAACTGAAGGAATTAATTGGATGGCAACTGCTGTCACTTTGCTCATTTTAAACTAGATTCTGGTGCTTTTTAAAACACTCAATTCTCATTTGATGGATGAAATACATTTAAGCCATTTGGCTTCGCTAACCTAAATGCCTAAAAATATTAACAAAATATTCAACTCACCCCATCAGGGAGCACAAGCGTGATGCGGTGCATGTCTGCATTTATCTGTAAAAGAAGAAGATCAATAAGGTTCATGCTCTCATCTATCTATCATAGCCATATAAAAAAGAAAAGTCCTGACTGACTGACTCATTAACGCCCAGCCCAAACCATTGGACCTAAAAAGCTGAAATTTTGCAAAGAGGTTCTATTTATAATGTAGACAAATAATGAGAATGGATTTTTCGAAATTAAACCCTTAAGGGAGTTAAATAGGGGATGAAAGTTTGCTTGAAAAATCTTATTCCTTGAGTTAATAAACTTGAAACTTGGCACGAGTTTATGTAAGTAAATTATGAAGTTTGGCATTTTTTGTTTTTCTAAAATACATAAAAATTAAAGGGGTAGGAGGATGTCAAAATTTGTATGGAAGAATTTTAACGCGCAGTCTAATCAACTCGAAACTCAGTATTTATACTTATGAACAAAAATAAAGAATAACGTGCATCAGGGTTTATCGAAAATCTATGCCTAAGAGGGTGAAAAGGGATAGTAAACTAGATAATTGTTATAAAAAAACGAGTGTGCTTATGACCACACGACTGAAGTGAAACTTCTTTCGCTCCATCTGTATGTATATTTCATTTACTAGCTATAAGAGAAAGAGAGAAAGAAAATGTGCGCGCGCACTGCTCTCTCTTGCTCCTACACTGTGATACAGACAATAAGCCTGCAGTGTGCTTAGATATACGGAACGTATTTGGCTATGAGAGGAAGAGAGAAAGAAAATGTGCGCGCGCACTGCTGTCTCTTGCTTATATCCCCCACTTAACTTCCGTTCGCCTTGCCCGATCACACTTTTCGTAACGCTTACGTCACGCGTTCGCCAGCTTACTCCCCAAGTCAAGCGTGCGTAAAGAAGTTTCACTTCAATAATCTTTGAATCTAGTTATGAACACATCCCAAACGTTTTTTCAAAACTCCTAATCTGTGGGGTGAAAAGTGGGGAAACACTTTACAGAGTTTTTCGAAAATCTAACCCTAACGGGGTGAGCAGGGGTAATCAGTTTCACAGAGGACTATTTTATTGCGTGGCTTGATTAATTGGGAAATTGGTATAAATAATATTGAGGTAATAAATAAAGGTTAGAGTCAAGTTATGGATACATATCAAACGTGTTTTCAAAATTTCGCTCCTATGGGGATAAAAACTGTGATGGTGAAAAGGCCGGATACAGTTAATATGAAAAATCTTATTCCTTTGGTTAAGAAACTTGAAACTTTTCAACATTTGCCTCAGTAAATAATAAAGATTGTCACTTTTAGTTTTCAAAAAACCTCTCACAGAGAATTTTGAGGGTGACAAAGTTAATAGGTAAGAAAAAAAAAATATATATTGATCGTGAACATTAATTTTCGAAATAACTGCCTTTCAAGGGGAGGTGGAGAGGATGTTAAATTTATCTGAGGAAAGTACGAAATCCACGCGGACGAAGTCGCGGGCAAAAGCTAGTTAGTATATAAACAAACATAAGTAATGTCTCTACTGGAAAAGAAATACGTATTCGTTAATGTGTCTGTTCCTCAGTAACTGAAGTAATTACTGTAAATACCCATTAGGAACAACCTTTGACATACAAATATAATGTGTAAGTGAACACGTTACACGCTTCTGTGAGTTCGTGCAATGTTATTATGATAATTATACTAAGAGCTAAGAGTGCTTATTTCTGCTTCGTCTTAATGGTTTCAGTGCCTATTTGGTTTTAACCTTGCTAAAAGAATGATTTGCTTACACTAAAACGATCAATTATGACCCTCTTAGGGGCGAGGTAATTTTTTATTGCACCATATTTTATTCCCGATCCATTTTAAAAGCAAGTTAAATATCCTGACTGTTTAAACTTGCTAAAATAATGATTTGCTTACACTAAAACGATCAATTATGACCCTCTAGGGGCGAGATAAATTTTTATTGCACCATATTTTTTTCCCGATCCATTTTGAAAGTAAGTTAAATATCCGGACTGTACAATCTAAATCAATACCACAAAGTGGAACGTCAGCATATGTACCGAACTCGTTTACCTAAGGAGGAAAAACTCACTTGTTGTTCCAACAGTAACACAGCCTACATTGGCAAGCTTACCAAAGTAGTTTGTTACTCTTTTACTTCTTTATTTTTACTGTGCTTGCGCACAAGCAGAAACGTAGTTACCAATGTCAGTGAGTGATATTCCCGAACAAAACTGATGCTGCATGTCAAATCTCTAAGGTCCAAAACTCTTCAAAAACATTATCTCTCAATGTGTCCATAGCTATGTTTGTGACAAACTTCATGTTTGTGAAAATACGTACTTGTAAAATTAGAGTTTACCTACTTAGCATACTTAATTAAGTTACATTCGTTTTCAAATGTTGTAATCCATTGATAAACGAGAACAACTGCTGGCAATCGGTTATGCAGCTTGGCAGGCTTTATTTGTATGCCTACTGTTAACACAGATATTGAATAAAAGAAATAATATTAAAAAATACGTTTTCATTACTTTAACATCATGTTGATTATAATAATAGGTCGGGGAAAAAGTTTTTTTGTATTTTTTATACAAATTCAAGTAATTTTTTTTCATTTACCATTTTGTTTGAGAACATGTTGTTGCCTAATAATTAAAAACATACATAACTAGCTGACCCGACGAACTCAGAATCAATAAATACAAAATGTATGAGAAAATGATTCATTATTTTTTTCGTAAAATTTTCCCTTGTTTAATAGTTATTCTGCTATTCAGGGAGGAGACAAAACCAACAAATCAAAGATCATTAAAATCAGTCCAGCCGTTCTCGAGTTATAAATGGTGTAACTAAACTGACTTTGTTCTAGTTAATAAAAATTGTTGTGGTACTGTATTGCGGGGCAACGACGCGCTGGAAACCAATTTGGTTTCTATTCCGTCATTTAAATCGTTAATTTTCTTTGTTAAAAATATTTAACCAAACGTGTTCAGCGGCCATAAATGTAGCCAACAATAGGCTATATATACATAGTATAAGAGATCCATAAAAAAGTAAAACAAATCATTGTCTAAATTGTTTACTATAAAACTATTACAACCTTTTCAAAAGGCACAAAAACACCTGAATCGGCGTCAACCTTAATGTGCAAGTGCTGTGGGAATAAATCAACATTTACAAGTCCATAATTAAATTCGGCGTTGTCCGCGCTTGTCGCCGCCGACACGATCGTTAATTGCTTCTCAAGAAGAAACTAAATCACTCCGTGATGGAAACACGCCGGGAGTGTGCCGGGAGTCCGGGACACGTTCCGCGGAGCTCCTGAATCAGTTGCTGACAATTTCGTTTGAATAGCCGGTTTAGATCAAAAATGATAACAGCAATACTATTATAAATATTTAGATATTTGACAAAAATCACGATGCGAATAAGATACACACGGCTACACATCAAGCTAATACATGCCAGTTTTAACTGACCTCACATTGTATAGGTTTTTCGTACAATCAGAAGTCAGCTTATACTGGTTATGTATAGCTTGATGCGTACGTGATAGGAGCTTGTTTTTCAATTACTTAGGAATTTCTCAGTAGGAGCTCGGAGGATCTGTGGTTGGTTATTAACGATATGCGAAATTTTGTACATAACTTGATAGATTAGAATTTAAGTTTCAAGTTAACTTATTTACTACTTAAATATTTATCAAAAACTGACATACACTGCGACATTGAAATTTTAAAAGTCCGCGAAAAACGCATCGTCTCAAATATTGAAAAGCATTTAAGTACCTTTCTAGAAAGTTTTGCGCTGACTGAAAGTGGGACACAATTTTGTACCTATCGTCGCTGTACCTATTATAGTGGACGATCAAGTTGATAGCATCGGTGTTCTGTGCACCGGATAATATCAATACGAGTATTATTTATTTGTTAGCTACTGCCGGAGGCTTTCAATGCTTTTGTGTCAGCAAGTTTCTGTTATGCGGAATAATATCAGATACTGGAAATGTATGGCATATGTAGTATTTTTATTGCGCTATTGTAATAATATCGGGCTATGTACAGCACTGCTGAATATGGACCTCGCCTGGGAATACAATGAACAATCCGGAGGGAATCATTACGATTTGGCTGAATTGCTACATGAAAATTATGAATAAAATAACGAAAATGGGTTGGATTTGAGATTTTTATAAAAAAATACAACATGATAGTGAAAACAAAACTGTATAAATTATGCAAATATTGAACCAATCAACTAACTGACTTTTATTATTATAAAAAATCAACCCAAACCTATTGGTTTGGGTTGATTAGGTACCTGCTCGAGAAAAAATTTGGTATCATTGATGAAATTATAGGTATTATCTAGAGCCTAGTAGGTACTACCTAGAGCGTACATATATATTTTAGGACTACCTACATATAGATTTTTCTTAGTAACAGCCCGGAGTTTACACGGGGGTATCACAAAATACTAAAAACGACAGTTTAATTTTCCAATACAAACTGTTCGTGTGAAATATTTGATGTCTGTTGTCAAAAAATTGTCATTAGTTGTCAAATATTTATAGGTGCGTTCAGAATTTTTCTGTTTAATAGCTGTAGTATGAGGCCCATTGTCTTTGAAAAAAAAAAATAAAGAAAAAAAAAGGGAAAATACAAAGGAGAGGATGTCTTGATCCCGCGTAGGTATAGTATAATTCCAACGGATTTGGCATTCCATTTTAAGCGTCTACAATTTCCCGTGCATCTGGCCTTTGCGATGACCAGAAATAAATCGCAAGGCCGGTCGTTGAAAGTTTGCGGAATCAACTTGGAGTTTCCCTGTTTCGCGCATGGGTAATTATACGCCGCCTGTTCGTGAGCCACCATCATCTTTATATATTTATACACCGCAAAAAAGACAAAAAATATAATACATCAGAAAACTTTAAATTGATTGAGTGTATACTTAACTGTGTTTCATTTCATTTAGATAAAAATTTTGTATTCATTTTTGACCACATTTTACACAAATATATATGTAGGTGATACGAAATTCACCGGGTATCTAGTCATCAATATAAACTAAGTGGAAAAAAATCCTATTTTATTGAACACATCTGCGTACCCCCCTGAGAGGGTACAGGCGTGATTTTATGTTGTGTGATTGCGTAAACAATGCATACATATGCGATAGTAGCAATAGCGGTTGATTTCCCGGCATTTATTGATGAGTTCCGTTGTCTGTCTCTGAAACTTATCATCAGATCTTTACAAAATTTAAATGGGACCATTTCGAAATAAACCTCTTTTGAACAAAAAAAAAAGTATTTTTGCAATTCCGTCTATACAGGGTGGCCAAAAAGTCGTGGATTAAACGAAATAGGGTGACAAAGGAGGTAATTTCCAACAAAAAATCTGTCTAAAGCATGGCCATAATTCAATTACCGTAAAAGTTATGAATATTTTTGTTTTCTTTAAATGCGTTACCAAAAAATGTTTCTTACTTTAAAAGCACACTATGAAAAAAATAATTACTACGGAAAAGTGACCCTGTATCAGAAAAACTTGCTGATTTATTGCCGATTAAAATGAAGTGTAACACATCACTCTTTGTTTCTTAATTCTGGTTTTATGATCAAGGTGCAAATTTCAGTAAATTAGCTTAATTCAAAATAATTTTGAAGTTAATCATGCTACTAGTTAAACTATTAGTAATAATACAACATTTATTTTGTTGTATTATGTCACACTTTTTTTATTAGTCTAACTGTAAAAGAACTCGGTATTTTATTTCTAGAAAACAAAAATATTCATACCTTTTAGGACAATTGAATTACGACCATGCTGTAGAAAGAGTTTTTGTTGGAAATGGCCTCCTTTGTCTTCCTATTTCGTTTGATCCATGACTTTTTGCCCACCCTGTATATGACGGATATGCCCACAAATACCTTGAAAAAAAAATATAAACATCCGAATCGAAAACCTCCTCCTTTTTAGAAGTCGGTTAAAACGACTGTTAACCAAACCTATAGTTAAACGCGTTTTAAAATCCACATCCAATATTGTGCCACACATATAGTCCGTAACGTCTATATTACCGTGTAGATATGGTTTAGCAATAAAACAGCAGAGAGTGGCCACAGTCCACAGAGCGTCGGAAAAACGTGATGGATGGAGCGAGCGGCGATTAATGATCGCGCGGCGTGTATCGAACCTCACTAAAACAGAATATTTTTGAACGCTTTTTGAATTATTGTACTGTACTGTACCTCATCTCGTTTTAAAAAAATATGATTGACGTGTAAAAGTGTTTGTACAAACCTACTTACAGAAATAAAATCATTTATCATTTATCATTGTTGTTACCGCTTTTTGCGTTCATTTTTTTGTTGGTGTCGCGAAATTAGTAATTTTATAAATCGTGTTATAAACATTTTGCAACAGCAAAAAAAAATAGAACAGCAAAAGTGTTTGCGCTTGTTTTTGTCTGATTATGATAATATTCATCCTGTCTTACTGCCAAACACTTTACACGTGCAGCCTGTGGGTTAACTATACACGTGGGTCATACAACGCCTTACGTGTTCAATACAATAACGCGTTTAGGGTGCTGCTGGGGCTGCCACGATTCTGCAGTGCCTCGACTATGTTCGCAGAAGCGCACACTGATGGGTTTCATGCACGTATAAGGAAGCAGTGTGCGTCGCTGCTGAGTCGTGTTAGGTCTAGTAGCAACAATATAATAAGCGTGTTCGCGGACAGGTGGACTCTCCACTGCTGCGCCACTGGATACATTTGCATACTGCACTGTGAGCAGTGGGCAGTTCCTTCCGGTCCTATTGTGTGTAAGTGTGTACCTAACTGTTTTTTATTTTTTGTGTGTTGAAATATGGATGTTGTACGAAATAAATGTTTATTATTATTATTATATGTTAAGACTTACAAGTCAAGTTTGTAAGTCTGTTAAGTCAACCCATAAATAAATTCACGCTTCAAATGTTGCTTTGAAGCTTGAATTTTGTTGGTTCGATTTCAAGGTCCGTTTTATTTTCTGTTTAAAGGGACTGGAGGGAGGAAATCATTTACTTTTCATGTAAGCAACTTCAACTTACCTACTTAACTTTCCTGTTTATCGTAAAATGGTAGCTTAGAAACATATTTGGTTTGAAGAAGCACAAGTGATGATCACGAGTGTAACCAATTCATAAATAGTGGCCGGGAATTGGGTCAGTCCGTTGTTTGGACAAGATGGCTAGTTACCTGCTAGTGCACACTTTAAGCCCGACCTGTTCTGGCATGTTTAACTTTAATTGGACCCAACTTGCGTGTTGTTTATAGGAGGAGCCTTTGTAGAGGATATTTTAACCCTTTGACCGCCACGGTCGTATACAATGTGTTCATGAAATAACCCAAAACCTGAAACTACACACATCAAAAGTGTCTAGGGATCAAGCATTTTTATGCGGATTTCTTGAGATTGAGATGTGGCTTTGTAATAAATTTTTGATTTTATAAATTTATATGGATCCTTTTTGGTGCATTTCATAATTTGAATCAGGAACTGTGAATCAAATTCGAGTAAAAGATGAAAATCAGCTGTCAATATTTTCCCTATAAAAACATACAACGCATTGAAGACATTATTAGTGCTACTGTTTCCCTACTACTGATTAAAACCAACGTTATTATGGAGCGGCGACGTCATTTAAGCAGGGAAGAAATGCTCAGAGCCGTGGGAATGATAGAAGCTGGTTCCCGGCAACGTACTGTGGCTTTAGCTCTGAATACAAGTCAGAGTGTTTTCAGTCGACTTTGGACACGTTACCGAAGCACTGGTACCGTGGCTGAGCGCCATGGAGGACGGTATCGCTGCACCACACGGAGACAAGACCGATACATTCAAATCTTAACTCGAAGAGCTCCAACAATAACCGCCATGATGTTAGCCGTGAGGCTTCATCACTCTTCAGGGAACTTAATTAGCGACCAAACAGTCAGAAACCGCTTGCATGAAGTGAACCTTCATTCCCGAAGACCGCTACGGGTACCACCTATAGCAATGCACAATCGTAGGATTCGATATCAATGGGCTCTTGAACACAGAAATTGGGCAGAAGAACAATGGCGTTTCGTGTGCTTTTCTGATGAGTCTCGTTTTGGTATGAGACCGGATACAAGACGTATACGACACTGGAGAACCCCTGGACGCCAACAGCGATTAAAATCCTGCCAGGAAGTCCATCCTTATAGTGGTGGAACCATCATGGTATTGGCGGGTATTTGGATCGGCGGAAGAACTGAGTTGATTTGGATCAGAGGCAACCTCAACGCTCAAATTTATGCTGAGACGATTGTATCAGACGTCATCGTTCCTCTACAAGTGCAAATCGGTCCCTTATTTCAGTTAATGCATGATAATGCACGACCGCACACCGCAAGAGTTGTAAGACAGACTCTCGCCGCAGCTAACATCAATGTCCTGCCCTGGCCTGCTCAGTCGCCAGACTTTAACCCGATTGAGCATGCATGGGATATGCTACAGAGAAGAGCTCTGCCGAATATGGAGGGTATCCAGTCGCAAGAAGACCTTTTTTTGTTGTTGCAACGAACATGGGCGGCCATTCCACAGCGTGATTTGGATGAACTCATTTTGAGTATGCCAAACCGATGTTCTTGTGTTGTTAGTGTTCGCGGTAGAAACACGGATTATTAATTGTTTAAGTTACCCAATAAAATTTTAGAGAAAACTGTTATTTCAGTCTTTTTTTCGAACTTTTGTGTTAGTGGTTCAAATGTCAAAAATCCCTTTATTAGGAAAATGGCAAATTTCTTTATTAATGCAAAGGTGACTTGGTTTATCGTTACTGTGACAAACGAAAACACTTTATTTGATGAATCCTTAAAGAAAATTTTAATTAATATCAATCAGGAGAAAAGTTATTGCAAAAATATATGTTGATCCCTAGACACTTTTGATGTGTGTAGTTTGTTTAGAATCGGCAGCAAAATCGAATACAATAATTTTTAATATGGGTTATTTTTTTCCAAAACATAATTATTTGTCATGCCGTGTCTAATATTTTTTAACGACGATGTACGCCACTGTCCAATGCAATGAAAACAAACAGCGTGGGCGAGGGTGAGGAGAGGGGGTGCTAGAGCTGGCGCCAAGGCCGGGAAGCGCGCCGGCGGCGATAGAGCTACGAATCTATAAGAAGTAGCGCGACAACAACATTTACAAATATCTTTTACTATAATTTTTGAAAATAAATAATTATATGTCATATCAATTTATTAATATAAAAATCGGTTGGGGTGTCCGAGGTTTTGGGTTATTTCATTAACACTTTGTATAGCCGACAAATGAAAACGTACCCAACACGCCACCGTCGGCTAATTCCGACAAGAAAACACCATGTTTTAAGTACAAAATAAATAAACTAAACTCAGTTTTCTGTGTTTATACTTAAAACATGGTGTTTTCTTGTGGCGTGTTGGGCACGTTTTCATTTGTCGGCTATACACGACCGTGACGGTCAAAGGGTTAATAAACTAACGAAGGTGTGTAGATAGATGACCTCCGTCAGGTTTGCAGGGACTACTTTAGATCAAACATAGAAGCAAACCAAAACTATAACCGAAGAAATAAAAACAAGTTGATTACACCGACACCAACATTAAAAATAATGAAAAGTAGCCCTAATTATAGAATCGCAACAATTTATAATAAATTACCAAATTATGTAAAAGATGACCAGAATACAAAATCATTGTGTAGCAAACTAAGATCACTTTTAATAGAAAAATGTTATTACACAGTAGACCAATTCATGACGGATAACACTTTATAGATCTATGCCTCTTGTAGGTACTTAATTCGTAATTATTTTTCTTTATTTTGTTATTTACGGTGTGAACGAATACTTAAATATTGTATATTCCAGTGACGTTAAGATTTTATTTTAAGATTTTATTTTATTTTGTATTTTATAATGACAACATAAATTAATTAAATTTACTAACAATGAATTGACATGACTAAGATTGTAACTATTACCTATTATTATTACAATTTGCTTACCTACCAACTAAACTAATAACATCTGACGTAAATATGACTATCTATGTTATTGTACTTTGTTTATTACTGTTAATTGGACATCTTAACGACATCTAGACTACTGTTTCTGAGATTATTTGTATTTGAATTTGTTGACCAAATTTATGTTAATTACTCAATTTGTTATTATGACCACAACTCAGCAGCAAACCAACATTATTTAGCAGCGCCCTGACGGGTTCATGTACAAAACCTATCTAGGTAGTAATTATTCCTTAAAATGTGTGATGTGCATGAGAGCAAATAAATAAATAAATAAAAGCGACAAGCAGATTACACATTTAGGTCTAACATCTAAAATGGGAAAGAATTACATTTTGACATTGTCAAAATAGCACAATTTAATAAAGTAGGTAAGCAGTATTACGTCTAAACAGTGTCCCTGAAATAATTACCTAGAGCCGCTCGGTATAGATAAACAGTAACACGCACTAGGGTTGCCCACTGACTGTGTCTCTTGGGTTGTAACAATACTTTGTAACAATACTTTGTAACACGCACTAGGGTTGCCCACTGACTGTGTCTCTTGGGTTGTAACAATACTTTGTAAGTCTGCCTAATGATGGAAGATGAAAAGGTGGAAGATTTAAAGATGGAAGGAGAGGATTCTTTTTTAAACCCGATTGATTAAACCCGCGATTTGTTGAAATTAAGTATGTCCTGAGTGTACATTAAAATGTTTTTCACAAATCCGGTAGCTTGTGGTGTATGGTTTGTTTGATTATCTCGGCACATCAGCCGAAGCGATTCGGATGGTCAGATTTTTTTTAGTTATTATTATCCATTTATTCGGGCTAAAAAAATAAAATACTTTCTATAGAAAAGTTACATAAAAAGGCATTTATGAATGTCGGCGGTGATAAATTTAAATGCTCAGGTTAATTTACAAATTGATTAAATATGACAGAGTTGCATAAAACAAATGTATTTATTTGTCTAGAGTAATTTAACTAACATAGTTGGGAAAAGGCTAGGCTGATGATGATGTCAAGAGTAATTAAATTTTTATGGAATTACCTTGTCGAGTAAGTTGGTAATTAAAAAAAAAAATTGATATAATAATGAATTCAAACGTCCATACACTGAACAATACAGTCGATAACTTCGTGCCATGTTTCACGTAAATAAAAGTGCGGGAGCGTCTCGCATCGCAGTCCTCAGTGTGCACACACGACGAGCGACACGCGTCGACCACAGAGGCAACTACAACATCCTCATTGTTTAATTTTGTTCTCTCCCTTCTTACAACTCAATATGCTGGAGCTAGGCACTCCCTAGTCTAGACTAGTCCGAACATGTCTAGACATGTTCCTATCATTATTTCTTCTGATAGCTCAACGCTGTAGCTCAATGAGGAGCACCCGTTTGTAGATACTAACACAATCCTTTCACATTTGTTTTGACGACTGCTTTTAAGAACCCTACTTTCAATACCAACCATCATTACTGTTAACCATACAGTTAGCAACCAAACGAAGCGTTACATTCATAACCTCTCATGCAAAATTGACTTACGAATATTTTGATAGGATCCGTATTCGGGTTTGGGAATCAGGGTTAAATGGGAATAATAACTAAAGAATAATATATTATAACATACAGATATCTTCCTCCTTTACCTTTTTCATGCTTAAGTAAAACCAATTCTTAATACGTTCCCGGCTGGGGCCGGTGGGCCGCTGTGGGCCGCTGTGGGACGCTGTGGGCCGCTGCGGGCCGCTGCGGGCCGCTGTGGGCCCACACAGCCCACATCATCCGATGTTTGCATAACTATGCGTCGAGGTAATCCCCGCTAATATTAGTTTGTCAAAATATTCCCCGACGTATCATTGAAAGGGAAAGGGTCTGAGTTCATATAAAAATACATCCCGAGTCGCAGGTAACCCTCAATTGTTACGCGCCTCCAATACTTTTCTATTCGATATGAGATCGGTCCGAGATTTTCCTCCATGGGCAGATACCTTTTTCCAAGAGATTAGAGCTTGATTAAGATTCGGGAATATTTTCGGGGATGCGTTGTTCAGTCATAGGTTTGGAACTCGTATTATGTTGGGCACTTGTGTGCGGAGTTCGGGTTGGATTAAAATGTTGCTGCGGTATGTTCTTCGTTATTTTTTGGAGATAAGTTCCGAGAACACTATGCACTGCCATTGATATGTTTGTGCGATATTGTGAAGAGATTCCAATGTTTCACAATGTTGCGACATTATTTACCTACACCTTTATCTACCTACACCGAATTGTAAAATATTTCCATACATATATCAGCGCCGACCGACAAGCCTAACCGTCCACCTACGTCCATTGTAACAAATTGCCCAAACTTATCTCGGGCCGATTTACGAGCCAGTTGTAACTGAACTTACAAATGAGAAGGCACGCTGGCCGTCAAATGGCGCCAATAAAGACAAACAGGACAAAAAGGCCAATTTGGCGCAGCAACGTAACGAGATCGGCTATTAGGGATTCAGGCCACAAGCCAGACCTTCCCGGCCAGGCCTGGCCAGCGCTCAATGCTCGCTGATTGCGCTAACTCGATATTGATAATGGCCATCAGAATTATTGTGGCGCGGTTCATTGTAACTTATATCTAATTAGAGTGTATTTTGATAGAATTGTGATGAGATACTTATGAAGCCACTAAACAGTCTGTGTAACTGTAGTTGACTTAAACAAACGGATGCGGATGAAAATGACGATTACTGCCCCGAACGATAGTTAGCTGGCGATTGATTCGGTAAAAATCTCACCGTGAAAAGTTAGGTGAAATGAGCTTAGAGTGATCTGTCAAGAGTATCAATCCCTAGCATCAGGATGACACTGACAGCTCACTCCATGCTCACTTCACCTAAGTTTTCACGGTGAGATGGTTACAGAATCGTACTGCTGGTCCCACGTGACATAATAATGTAAACAAAACCCTGATTTACACAGTGCGATTAAATTTCCTTTGGCATAACATAAATAAGTTGAGCAAGCAAGAGTTAAGCAACAATATAAGTTACACCTTTGGATACCTACCTAGTAGGTCATTGAACAATTTCATTACGTCGGCCCGATCTACACCTACAAGGAAGTATAACAACAAGAAGGTAGGGTCTACCTATGTCCTATATTTAATAGTTTTTTTCACAAATATTATTCAAAGTTGCTTCTTAATGTGTGTCCATTTATTATGGGGGTCTTACCTCCTATTAGGCGATTACCTTGTAAATCATCGTACCGATAGGTACAGTCAGCAAAGGAGATAAGTATGCAGGGTCGTCGAATATAGTTTTACATCGATTGATGTTTTCGAATAAAATTTAATTTATTTAGTAGAAAACAAACAGTTCATTTATCAAATTGAATTTCCCGACGACCCTGTACTTATCTCCTTTGCTGACTGTACATGTAACGGATCCCCATAACATGTCACGTTTCAATTTATCACCCGCAGGAGTGGCGCCTCCAAGTTATTGCGTTAAAGACTGTATCGATAACCGTTACATTAACGTTCAATATATTAGCTCGCTGCAGCTGAAGCACAAAGAGGGACATTTATAACCTTCTCTATTGTGTGCGGAAAGAGCTTTGTAATTAATAACGCTATACAATTTTAAGTTAATATGTTATGTTACTATTAGTAAGGTAATTGATGTTGTATTACTTCAGTTTAGTAATTTCCTTGAGTGGAACTGTTTCGAGCTAGAGTGCCGAGTCTCATATTTACCTTAGGGAAAATTATTATGTTTAATAAATATCTTTTCATGTTGGTATGTATTGGGACAACTGTCAGTAATTCATTAATCATAATTACTGTAGTGATGAAAGTCCTTTTCCAATACTACAGTTTATTCACATAAGTAATACAAAAATCAGAAAATAAATATACTTATGATTCAAAAGCATGCTTCTGATATAATTTCGTACCAAAAACTCCCACAGATAATAAAAGTCCAGACCTGCGCCAACATAACATTCGCTAGCGATCATCAATAAAACTTAAGTATATAAATAATAAAAAATACGACTCTCATAAACCGCCTCTGTTTACGACGCTAGCGCACAAAACAATACGTTATTAATATCTACCAATTAATCGCTCTCTGCTTACAATCCGATCAACAAAAATGAGAGGAACAGAAGTTCCATTCATTCAAAAATTAGTTTGGTGGAGTCGGATACTGTAGTTCTGGAATCGATATATTTACAAGATACATAGGAGACAGATACAGTACTCAGTCGCATATGAAACGCTATTGATCACAGTTCAGTCAAACTATGCAAACGTGCATACACACATATCGGAATGAAATAGGACGTGACATTGATTGAACGTTTTCGGGTTGTAACGATAAGAAGTACACGCCGGGTGAAACTAGTCAATCGTTGCTCAGATCAAACGACCCTCAGTATCACGACGATTCAGGGGTGATAAGCACCTACCTACCTATTAACATGCCTTTGAGAGTTGAAGCATATGGCTCCATAGGCACCAATAATAGCTTCGTTGATGCCTATTATTCGATAAACGAGTGAACGAGTGAAAAGCCATTTTACTAAAGACACGAAAGACTGATTCTGTCTCGTTTCAGTCTGGTGTGCCTTGTTGTAGTATCTGCTGCTATCCTTCTGCCCTCACCGACCTCCTGGTGCCCTCTCGAACCCATCATAAACAATAGTAGGAAATACTCGTGTGATCCCCCGGCTTTACTCGCGATATATTGTCATCGGTTAATTGAATGCGTACATTCCTGATTGGTTCCGTACTCGATGTCAAGTAGATATATAATGTGTGTTTATGTGTCAGCGGCATAGATATTCCCAATCAGAAGAGTGCCTTCTCTATTATAGCAGGGGTTATAATACCGATGCCGTTTAAACATCTTATCCGTAGGTATTAATTTTTACATAAAACAGTCGAGGCTTTTCGCTTAAAAAACAACTCGGCAGCCTTGACATGTGACAGGTTTTTTCGACAATTTCTTCTACATAACACATAAAACAGTTATAGACTTGTTTTTATTCCAGTAGACACCTACTTTTTCCCGCAAGGAGTGAAATGAACAGTCGATTTCCCCAAAGGTTTCCGATTTTAATACCACAATAATATGAAAAACATGCAACACAGTGTTGTTCCCCAAAGTTCTGTGTTTGGTTTGTGTTGGTGTTAAAGAAAAATTGTCCGTATTGTTAACTACAACAAAAAATAACAATATGTCGCTTGAGGTTGTTGTTGCGCCTGCTGTACTATTATTTGAGGAATTTACACATTTTGGATAGCATTAATAGACGCATAATAGCAATGAAAGAGTCACCACTGCCTGTCTCCTCATTTCTGTAGGCTTCATCAGTAGGTACTTAAATCTGCTATCAAGGCTTATGCTCTTGTGATAAGTCTGTTAAGTTCACATGACATTTGGCAACACTATTAAATTAATTAGCTTTCAGAAATCAGTTTGAGAACAAGTATTCTGAAACCTACTAGTGCAGCGTTACACATGAGTTTTTTATTTAAAATTACCATCATAGGTTAACTAATTAACTTTGACTTCCAAACGAACACTAAAACTGCGCCGCGGGCGTGCAGTTATAAATTGCATAAAATACATGATTTTACAATATAGGGGTTTTATGACAGCTTAGAATTATGTGCACTATTTAATGGAAAATGTTCTCTAGGGCAATGTGTGCGATGTTAATTAAACTATGAAAGCTGCGTTGAACCCGGTAATAGAAACTAGTTTAGACCGTGTTGCTCTTATTTATTTTCAATCACTGAATTCGGATCCACTTGCTAGGGCCTCTGCTGTGAGGCCCTAGCACGAACGCGGCACATAAACGTAACATAAATTAGAACATTTTTGCATCGAAAATATTAGTATCCTTTAGATTTTTTTCATTTACATGTTTGCGATAAACACAACAATTACGAGTACGTCGTGGCTTTGAATCCAGGCCGGCGCTTTACTTTGTATAAATAATTTCATCATTACTGCTCTCAAAACCGGCATGGCTTAGAACCAAAAATTCGAAGACATGTGGCATCTACCAACCCGCACTGGGCCCGCGTGGTAGATTACGGCCCACTCCCTCTCGAAGAGAGGAGGCCTGTACTCCAGCAGTAGGAACATAATAGGTTGATTATATTTGCTATGAGTAGGTATTTCAAGTTGAAAATCGTTCAAGTTTACGTTACGTTTACTCCGTGCGTTCGTAACCCTTTGGTTCAGAATAAATATGTTTATTGTCACCGTCAACAAGCAGCTACCCAAAATACATGTATCCTACAAACAAAACAATTTTGGTATTTAATAACCTTGACCTTACGTAAGTTTCGGTCCAGCGGCCATCGTCGCAGGAAGTGTAGGTTTAATTGACACTAATCAAAGGATACGAGCCTTTCCCAGCCTTGCCCAGCCTTGCCCAGCCATGGCCAGCCGCAGCCAGCCACAGCCAGCGCTGGGCACTGCTGGAGCGCCTCCATTATTCACGTCATTGCATTTGGGTCGGGTTGCACTGACGGCGGTAGCAACAAAATTCTGCTGACCTTATCATTATTTGGTTATATTTTCACTTGACCAGTTCAATCTCAAATCAGCTAATTACTAGTCCGCACATCGAGATTATGCTGTAAATTATACAGAATACAAAAAAAAGATCTTACGTAAGCCTGAGATATTTTTCGGTATCACTATTTTTAACCGACTTCAAGAAAGGTGGAGGTTCTCAATTCGGATGTTTATATTGTACATTTTTTGAATGTATGTTCGGGCATATCTCCGTTATAAAGTATGAACAGATTTGCAAAATTCTTTTTTTAATGGTTATGGTATGCCTCAGGGGTGGTCCCATATCATTTGATTAACTTTGCTTTTTTTTTTTTTTTTTGTGGATGGGAAATCATCCAATGACCCCTCCCGCTCTGGGTGGAGCAGAAGGGAGTGTCAGACTCTTACTGACTAAAACCCACCCGTGTTCCTTCCTTAGCCCTTTGTGTTCCGGGGTAGCGGTAACCCTTTCGGACAATCCCGCTGCCCCGGCAGGCTTCGGCCCTTTCGGGCCCCTTCCTAATGCTGACATCTCTTTGAGGCGCGCGTGGAACACGTACGCGCCGTCCGGCACGGTTTCGTTATAAGAGATCGACACGCGCCCCCCCCAACACCGACACGGCACACAGCGGGGCTGCAGCACACGTCGGCCGGCGAAGCGCGTATCGAATCCTCATTCCCGGGCGTTCGCGATCGTAAAGACGCAAACGCACACGGGCGAGCTGATTAACTTTGCTTAGGTAATTTTTAGTTAGCTTCAATGGTACGATTTGTTTCCACTTAGTCTATATTGATGATGTTTTAATAATTTCCTGTCACTGTTATTTACATAGCAAGTAGTGTTAAGTGGGGTAGGCACAACTTAAAAGAGAAAAATAAAAACTTTTTTACACAAAACAGCAACCGACTTCCAAAAAAAAAACACTAAGTACAAAGTGAAAAATAACTTCAATTTCGGAAGTCGGTGTCAAAATACGAAAATGCGGGAGCCGACGACACCGACTTCCGAAATTAAAGTTATTTTCAGAAAATCAGTTCGAGCTCGTATTGTTGTAATAAGGAAACAGGATGACGCAACGTGATTCTCAACTTCGAAATATTGTTATCTCCAAACATGTTGGGAAGTACCTGAGCGACTGTAGCAGCCTGGAGGCTGCATTTGTATCCGGTTGATAGCAATATGTTCCCGCTCCATCACATGGAATTTAAACATAACTAGCGAAATATGGGTGCCACCTCTGCCGAACCTCTCAGAGAATACAGGCGTAAAGTTATGTCACCTACGCACGATCCGTCTTTCGCTTTCACTGCAGCCCCTCACACTTAGACAGTGAAGACCCCTGAGGCGGGAGCTGCCCCGTCGTCCGGAAGCTTCCCGAGCCAGCAGGCCATTTGCAGCGCCGCTCATGAGTTCATGCCCGAACTGGCTGGCTGGCTGGCTGGCTGGTTCGATTTATGACTTTATAAACAAATTTCTGATTAGCATGGGTAAATAAATTGTTAGGAATTAGTATGATGTTGGCCGTTTGTTTTTAGATGACATTTCAAAGTTGTTTTTAACTTAGTAATTAAGGGCGTATTTTATGAATCATAGTTGTGTGTCGACAGGCAATATTTCACTAATATGGCAAGTGCAATGTTACAGATTAAACTGTGAGCTATGTATTGAATTTCTTTGTCATTTGGCTGATAATTATTTCTAGCAAATAAAATGTAGGTATATTCTGAATAAATAAATCAATGTATTGTAGTTGTTAGTGTATACGATTTTTCCATCAGGAATTTCTCAATTGCAGTCTGGAATCTGGTTTTGCGCCTGAATGATGCCAATAGGCTCGCCCCAATTAAACATAATAGGCGAATATTGTGGGTGCAATATTATTGTTGTTTATTGGTGGTATTTATTGGTTATTTTATCTATGTATGGTTCATGTCTGTCCAACCCTTCCGGAATACAGGCGTGATGTTAGGACGCATGCGCATACAACGCAATACTCCCGATTCTCTGTCCCAATAGGCCTGTTACTAAGTTCAAAATGTTTTTTCCCTCTAGTACTTATTTTGTTTTGAAGGCACAACAAGTTCGACTTAAGAATTACAAGAACGCTTCATAACGTTTGTTATCTTTACAAAGAAAACTTTTATTGGATAAAAGTGCTTATCCAATGGATGTAAAGCCTTGAGTAACGTTCTCGCGGGCGAAGTCACCGGGGACCCTTCGCCTGTCAGCTTTGCGATTTGTGTGGGCTCATAAGTAGCTAATTCTTTTTCTAGTTCCCTTTTCTGCTGCCGAAACGTAAGTGGGTGTATTGCCAAAATAATTGTAAGGGAATGCGGCAAAATAACTTTTGTGGGACTGCCTCATGTAATTTTGACGTAAAAAAAGAGCCGATTCTCAACTTGGTTTGAATAAATGACTAGCGATTTTTCATTTGTATCTAAATAAAGAAAAAACTATTCTAATATCTAAGTCTGGTGTTATTGATTTTAAATCTATATAGCCATGTGAATATGTAGTACTTATCCAAGTAGGAATTATCTTTATTTCTACGCGTTATCGTTGTCGTAGATGTCTGCACCAGATCCTATACGTACTATGCAAATCCGATTTACATCAAAACAGTATCGGCAAAGTGGCGGTAGTCGCGCAAGGCGAAGCTGTCACCGCTCAACCACAAGATAAGTTTGAACGCAAAGGAATTGAAGTATCCGCAGCTCTGTGTTGATAACATCCCCAAAGTGGAACGAAATAAAATATTCCAAGACGGCTTTCTAGTAAATTGAGAAACCGACTCGGTCAGGAACTTCGGTAGGTTCTGAGCGATACAATATACGTGTAGAGCAAACTAAGAGCGCGCTTGTCAGGACTGAGTTATGTGGCCACATATTTTCGTTTCGCTTGTGTTCAGTGGGTATTGTTCTCTCTGCAAAGGATTATACCAGTAATTGCGTAACACACTATTGTTCACAATTTGAATCATTTTGAATGACATTCCTAATCCATTGCTTCATACTTTAGAAAAATGTGTTTACCTAACAATGTAAATAACGCAATGAAAGTGTATTACGCAATTACCCCGCAACTTGCAGTGATTTTAATCTGTATTGTTGTTTCATCAGTATTCAGTTTTAGTAATACAATTTTTAAATTGACTAGAAGAAAATCATTAAAAAATAAATAATAAAAAAATAAAAACACGCCTGCCTTGTCAAAAAGTGAATTAAACAAATTGAACTAAAATTAAAAACAAGTTAAATGATTTTAGTTTTGAATGGGCACAAGGTAAGTACTAAATAGATTATAATATACAATTTAAACCGGCATTGTGCCCAAAAGTGGAAAACTGAAAACCAATCTTTTCATTGCAGTCGGGGGACGGTTCCTTGGAACCGTTCTTTACAGGTACCCCGACTTCGCTGAAAAGATTGGTTTTCAGTTTTCCACTTTTGGGCACAATGCCGGTTTAATTAATAAATAATTCACTTTTTGACAAGGCAGGCGTGTTTTTAATTTTTCAATTATTTATTTTTTATTTTATACTTACCTTTTTATTTTTATTACTTACCATCTGCCGCCCGCGGCTCCGCTTGCGTGAAATCGAAAATTATCCCAAGGGAACATACTTCCGGGATAAAAAAGTGTATCCTATAATGTGTTATTCTAGACTACAATGTACCTCTGTGCCAAATTTCATCAAGATCCGTTCAGCCGTTCTGACGTGATTGAGTAACAAACATCCATCCACCTATCCAAACATCCAAACTTTCGCATTTATAATATTAGTATAGATATAGATTTTGTCTTCAAGAAGCAAGCGTGGAAACGAATAAGCCATTTTATAAGTCTTTCTATGGGCTATTGAATAGTACCTACCTACTGTTATATATGTTTGTTATGTACTAAGAAAGCTTTAGACGATTATAGTACACGTAGTCAAATTTTTATGAAAAAAAAAATATATTCCATTTTTTTTTCATGAACTATGGCTCCTCCATTATATTTCACCAGCCTATATTACCCGGGATAACGCAACGCTTCTAACGATACCATATACATTGATATCAGTTAAGCCGTTTAGACGTTATTGTGGAATAAACTCACAATCATACATGAACCCTGAAAACATAATACTCCTTTTTTTGGCTGCCTTGTAAAAATATGACACACTCAAAATCACCATCATAAAGTATAATCATATTACAAAGAAATTGGTCCTAACTCTCAAACTAGGCCTGTGTTTTTGGAGGCAGTGTTCAGCCATGGGATATGTTCAAACAAGACAGCATTTTGTAAAGAGGAGTGTCGCACATAATCGACACGCTATTTATAAAGGCATGACGCTAAGTGTTATGTGGAGTTGTACGATATGATCATGCAGTACCTAATTAAATATTTAAAAGAGAATGAAAAAGGTAAAAAATAATTAATAACCTAATAAATAGTTTCAGAGTATGTTGTGGTGGTATGATTGAGTGTGTAAAATCAACGTTATAACAACGAGATTTAGAAACTTGCAAGCTACAGTTTTTATCCGGTAGTAAAAATTTGTACAAAATCGTATCATCTGTAGGGCAACCCTCCTAAATCAGATTTCTTCACCATAAAATGTGTGAGCTCGAAAAATATGTATACCCACACCACGTGCCCCAAATTCAGGATGTAACAAACTCGATTTTAGACAACCCTGTCGGTGGACTGGCGGTGCCTTCATTTAATGTTACCTAAATACAGTGCGTGATCGTAAATAATGAATGGAGAGCTGCAAGCAAACATGTTTGGCTCCGTACGCCGTGCCATTCATTCCTCGTGCGAATTCTTTGTGCATGGTTAATGCACAAACAATTCAGCAGAACAGAGTCTGGAATTTAATAATGCCTGCGAGCACGTGTACCAGCCTACAGCACATGTTGTGGTATCAGCGTTCCTGTTCATACAGTCATTAGTAATCGTTTACAATGTACATGCTGTAATTATATATACTTTTGTGAGCATTACTTGATCTTTAACAACACCTACGTGATCTTCCCACTAATCCACATCATCTGGTCAGTTTATTTTGTCTAGTTTAAAGCGCCTAAATAATTCAAATTAATGTTAGATTTCCTTCTGTGCGCGTCTATATTGGACCTCTGTGCCCTCGTAAGCCCCTCAAGCAACCCTCCTCTGACTCTGAGCACCCGTGACATCTCCAATCTAATAACCTTCTCTAAATATATATTATTTAACATCTCAGACTGATAAGTTTATTATGTATGTACGTATAAGTTCAGTGGTCTCCTCGCTACGAGGTCATTTATCAAGCTTACACTTAAAGCGTTAGGCGTCTATTAATTTATCTATATTACAACTAGTCTATGGTGTAGTAACCATCACTTTAATTAATTATATTAAGATTTTGTAATGTCGGTCAAATACGTAATTATGTAAAATTGTCCGCACTTTTGCGTTTTAAAGTTGTATTTTCGCGTCCCTTCATAGCACTTTATCACAATAATTGTCACTTAGCCACCCCAGCAACTTCCTCCGTGTACATCCAGATATTTAAATTAAACTCACACAAGCGGCAAACAAAAGCAACGTAAAAACGTTTTCTTTGTTAATCCATTACGTAAATTTAAGCAAAAAAAAGAGAGAATGTTCCGAAACACAATGAATAGGAACAAAACTTGAACGAAGCCGGATCGCTTTCAAATCCCTGAGAGTGAAACTTTGAGCGAGTAATAGATTAATATGCAAATGAGTGCGAGTGCGGCCGCCTCGCTCGCAGCGCCGCCCCGCGGCCGCCGCCGGCAACCAGCGCCCATTAGCCCACGCTTATTATACAATTAGGAACGGAACGGATATCACATTGACGAAAACGAAAACTGTTCCCAATTAAATATATAAAACAGTTGCTAATGAGCGCTGCATTTGTTTTGTAGCCATTTATGTTAAAACTAATGGAAGTTTCACGAACTTGGTCGACTTTATCATAATAAATAATTATGAACGTTATGAATAATAGAGTGTTATTTGAAAGTTCATTTGTATTTATTAATCGCGAAACGTTTCTCAACTTCGGCTGTAGTATTTTGTTTAATTGAAACGTCTTCAGCGATGATCTTACTGGACGAAATACAATGGCTCTCAGCTGCTCACCGCGCCGGAGTTCCGAAAGCGACGCAATGGTTATTGTTAAATAAATAGGTTTGTAACTAAATAATGTAGCTAAGTTTACTTTGCTAAGCTGAATAGAATTTGCGAGTATCTAAAGAATATCACGCCAAGGGTGAAATAGAACTAGGTGCTGCGAGCACTGGGAATCCTATCAAAACAATAGATATTAATTTCAAAAGGTAGGACGATTGGAAAAACCCACAAAAAGAGTATCTGGTGGTTGGTTTAATATTATGATATTAGACACAACTAGGTTTAAAGGCATTCTTTTTTAATTTTTGATAAATAAACATAAATCATAGGTCATAGCTATCGCGACTGCCGACCGTACCGTACATTTTCCAGTAGAACTAACTCAAATAATTTTGTTAGCCCGCTATACGCGAAATTCCTTAAACTCCGCCTAGGCAGGCATTTCGTGCTAAAACTCTGCCAAGCAATGAATAAGTGTTCTTGTAATTTTAGGTCGAGAGCTTTTTGTTTTTGCGTGTTCACGAATTTATGGTTTGCCTCCAAACAGTTTGTTAATGGCCGCCATTTTGTACAAAACGCTAAAAACGTAGTGAACCCGTCATCCTGGCGGTTGCGTGGACATAAATCGTAGTAACAGCTGCTGTTTGATGTATTCAGTTTATATTAAAACTCTTTTTTATTTGCACAGTATTGTTCTGTCATAGCGCCATGAAATATAACTAGTAGTTACAACACCTAAAATATTCAAGGAACTAAAAATACTAACAATGGCGGTAATTCGTAGGTCTTGGACAGTCGTCACTTGTGGTCAGAAGTCTCAAAAGTCTGACAACCAGTCTTGCCAAGGGGTATCGCCTTACCCAATAATATTTATATTTTTGAATTAAGCCCTTTCATTTGATACCCCACAAGGCACCAACATTATTTTTTTTATTATTACTTTATTCCTCCATATTAAATTTAGTGTGACGTCCATAGCCTATTATAAGTACTTTTGAAGTTAAGAGGGAACAGATGAACATACATTACATACATACCGGCCAAAATCATAACCCTCCTTTTTGCTCCGCCGTAGTTGGGTAAAAAAAAACTAAATAAAATGAAAACAATGCCAAAGAAAATAAATAATAAAGTGTTTGCGTTTTATTATTCTTTTGACTCAACATTTTGCATTTTGGCTGCATTGTTCCCTTTCTTGTATGCCAGAATTCTTTGTCCGATACAAACACGAATTAACACGAGTGTTTCCGAAGTCTTCGATACAATTGCTTTGGTTTTGTGTCAGATATCTATATGAAAACAAAGAAATTGGAAAGATTGACAAGATTGAACGGTTTTCATGATAGAGAACTTAACCTTGTCGTTCCTTGTTTATAGAGGTCATGTCGAGTTTCACAAATAGTTTGGCTTTCGTCGTCATTCATAGCCAAGTGTCAGTCTTTTTTGGCACGTGCTTATATTATTAGAGCTTTTATTAATAACATATTATAGCACAAGCCTAATGTTTCACTATGACTAATGGTAACCACTACGAGTATTAGTCAATATTCAAATAACTTTTAGATCAATAAGCAATGTGTCCATATATTTGGTCTACCAGTCAGATTATAGTCTAGCGACAGCCATCATAAGTTTAAAAACTACTACAATGTTGATAGGCACCATGCTACCCAAACACACCCGTGCAACGGTTCCCACTTGCTATAATTGGTATTGGTTCAGGCCTCGTTGGCTAGTTGTGTCGGCTGCTAACGATCTGTTCGTGTATCGAGGCAGAAGACTACATCGAAATGCTGGGTCTGAACTATTTGCTCCCAATTATTACGTGCATCTCCATTTTGTGGCTCTGATTTTATGTCAGGCAGAAACAACGATAACGGATTAATATGATAGGCAAGTTTATTTAAAAGCATTTGATTCTCTGCTTACCTATAAATCATCGGTACAGGCCTTGATAATTCGTAACACGTGGCTAACGTAAACTGAGGTTTTAATTATAAGTAAGCTAATATGTATATGGTCATGGACAGCTAAACGAGTATAAGAACCCTAACCAAACTGTAAGTTCCAAGGCAAGATACGGCTCACGAGCTCACGGCCCATGTAAACATTGTGTCTCACAATGACACGTATGTATTTGCAGTGAGTTGGAACATTCCTGCCACCCGACGGGGACAAACTGCCTCCGTGATATTAAGTACACTGAAGTTAAAGTGCTGTTCAATAAAATAATTAACAATTAAGGTTTAAACATACAAATGCTGCGATCGAATTCCAAAACCTCATCAAATCCAGTAGATTTAGAAAATAAAATAAAAACGTTTACTTGAAAATGATACACAAACTTCAGGCTCAGAAGCTGACTTGGTTCTTGATCAGTAAACGTATAAAGTTGTAAAATAAATGAAAATACGACGTCGACAACTTGCGACTCTTTGACAAGTCTCTTGAAGCAGGAATATGTTTCTTCCCATCCTTATAGTCACAAGTACCCAAGTACCTATCAGCAATAAGACGTCCTCTGAAGACGTAAGTTCAGGTAACACAAGGCTCCGCTGTCGGCCGCCGGCGATCGCACAAAATCGTTAGAGTGTACATTCCACACCCTCGTCTGGTTCCTTCACATTTACCGTTCCTCTCGCAACCGAACCGCTCCAACGTTTTCACACTTTTAACTCGTCTTTCCAACGTTTTGTTCCTTTTATTTTGTTAGCTTTTGGTTGTGAAGTAATTATTTGCTTTAAATAATCTTTTTACGAGTATTGCCTTCTCTAATTTATAAATGATAAATGACAATATTTCATGGTAAATTCAAATTCTTGACAGAAATACAGTATTCAGAAACACGGCATCAAACCTTTGCCACTCCTCGCCAGGGGTTTTGCTTTATATCAGCAAAGTGCATTCAAGGTTTTTCGCAGTGTGAAAATCTGAGACGAAATCCGAAGTTGGAACCGTGCCCGATAAATGTCGATAGCCTCGCGCCCTCTCGTGTTAGAGGCAATGCTGTTAGCAAACGGGTTGAAGTCAAGCACATTTCTATTTACCCCAAGCGGATACCTAGCGTGATGGTATACAGCTGTCAGCTCTGATTGCGGATAGACATATGGTGATAGGGTAAGCGTGCACTACGTCTAAATGAGGAACCGCTCGACATTGGCAGTCTCGAGCGTGAGTCGACATATTCCAATATGAACAGCTGACGGAAAGCGGCGAGCATTTATGTAACCTTAATTTCCTTTTTCGATTATTCGGTAAAATTGGTGTCGTGACATGAATGATGTATGTGTCCGGCAGTCACGAGCCGGCCGGACGCGTGACGGACGATGTCCGGACACACGCCTGCTGAGCCCCTCTTTGTGGCTGGTGGCTCGCATCCGCTCCCTGGGAATGCGGGACTCGAAATTCCGTTTCGGGCTCTGTCGCTGGCAGCAATATTACGCTTTATTGAAATAAATCGACACAACCCTCGCCGTACACGCTCCGTCACTCACAGA
The DNA here is from genome assembly GCA_949316385.1 of Globia sparganii. Classification (NCBI taxonomy): domain Eukaryota; kingdom Metazoa; phylum Arthropoda; class Insecta; order Lepidoptera; family Noctuidae; genus Globia; species Globia sparganii. The sequence continues at coordinate 25,066,955 of OX438659.1, forward strand.
CGATCTGCGACACTATGCGCGACGCCTCAAGAATACTACATAAAATTATACTTTACTAGTAGATAACAACTACAAGACAATTTAAAGGCAATGAAAACAGTTTTGTAGGTATATCTAACTCAGATTCGTAATCATCGTTATAGAACATGATGCACTTGCGAAAAGAAAAAAAACTGAAAAGAAAAACAATCCTTATTTTCGGAGAAAACGTATGCGAGCTATATTTCAGACGATAGGCATGTCACAGACGCAGCTAGACATAGTGTACCCGATACTAGAGTGACATGACACAACATAATCTGTTCGGCGGCGCGCGCATTGAATATAAATCACGCTGTGCGTCCCGGCGGCCTCGTTCTTTTGGGAAAACATCGTAGCCTCTCCCCGCACATTTGTCATCCCAATTTGCCGATTTTCAGAAACAGAAGTGAGTACGATTAAAACTGAGCACTCTCTTAGTTAACGAGGCTTACTTTGATAGATGGTCACTCGGGGCGGCCCCACTCCACCCTTGAGTGCATATCCTAACGATCGTCCGGATTAAAGCCAAGCTGTACAGCTCGTTTGGTATTGTAGCCAATTTCAGCGCTAACAAGAGAAGTGCGACGGATTCGAAGATAATTGGAAACTCCTTTGAGGATCTTCGAGTGTTCCTGCTGACGGAAGCAGATTGTTAGATTAGCAAAAGATTGAACGTGTCTCCAAAAATATTAATTTTCGAGAGGCGGCCAAGAGTTCGATGATATAAATGGTCAAAAGTAAAGGTATTTCGGAGACAAGATCACAGCGATCAATCCAGCGAAGTGACGCACCATTTAACATACACATCGAGCGCTCGTGAATAAGCTGTTGAGTATTCGTGACAAGCGAACAACCTTTGATGTAAAAAGGAAACGTTTCTCGCAGTAAAAAACGAATTATTATTGGCTGTAATCGTTCCGCTGCCTTTGAACTTTTCGTCTTGTGTGTGACAGTTTTATTACATATCGGATCTCGAGCCACGAATATGTCACGAGGCGTAATGTTTGCGGCACAACGCTGCAAACGACTGTGCAAATGTTATAACAACTCTAAACTAACTTTGATTTCAAAGTTTTAATACGATTATAGCTTAATTCATTGAGTACGGCTTTGTAGCCAGAGCCTTGTTGAGGATCGATGTCCCGCCCCGTAATGTGCCTTGTTTAATTTTGGTCGTTATTAGCCACCGTAATGAATTTCTCTTCTTTCAGGCTCCCGATAAGTTCAGAGACAAAGGCTTTTGTTCGCGCGACGTATAAATAAGCCGGTGGGTGTATAGTTATACCGCAGGGTGCAAAACTTTCAGCATCAAGATTTACGAGCGGGCTTAATCTCGTGGATGACCTTGCGGGCGCTGACTTTGTAGCCGTGCGCGAACTTCCACAGCACAGCGAGACAGAGCTGCAACTTGTATACAATTTAAAGTATCCGTCTTCCGACGCTACACTCTCCAAGTTCTCGTCGCGACAGAATAAAAGAAATGTGTTGTTCACGTCGACATTACCGCTCTCCACTCTTTTATCTCGGAATCTCCTCAAATGCAATAACGATAGAAATTTAGCGTGTGATCGAAGTGAGGCCATTAGAGCCCGTTGCGGAGCATTTGCGTGGAAAATGTAACGGTCAAAGCTAGTGCGGAGGGGAGGGGAGGGGGATCCTCACGAATAAACACGAATGTCCGTAGTTGTATGTAATTCGTTGAACCAAATTGGGTTCAAAAAGAAAATCTTCGCAAACGTAAGACCCGCTGTCCTAAACCCTCTACGTCCGTACTCTTCGTTTATTATTACAAACGTTAATCCAAATCTTCTCGGCCGTCTGTTTTCTCACTCGTTTCCACACAATGGTCTCGTCTGTTTATTTTGGCTCCGATTTTGACCAATATCGGGATCGTTTTATCTCGCCAAGTTTTACGACTGTGTCTACTCGCTTCCGAACAATATCATACGTTACTTCCTCTCCATAAAAACAATGTCGTTTAATGATAAGGCTCGCTATTATATATTTTCGTACTGCGCTCCCCTCCCCTCTCGGTCTCCGTCGGATGGTAGCAATTTTTCTAATCTACTTTCTGGTAATAAATTCCAATAACACGATCACACCAAGAATAGTAACGTAAATAATTCGGTGAAAAATGCAATCAGGGTTTATTCGAAGTATTTCCTACTGCAGAAGTTCCAGTTCATTTGTGCTGGTTCGCGATATTCCTCAGCCAGAAGCGAGTGTCAGCGGGATGTGGCCACACGCCGCACGCCGCGGGATCTGCGATCATCCATCATCCGGAGACGGATTTTTATCCGCAATAGCGAATACACCACCACAAGGCAAAGCTAATTTATTTCGTGCGGTAATCATTTGCGCGTTGTACACCACGACTGGGGTTTGAATAGATTTATTCAGAGCATGAAGATAAATAGTACAAGATATTCAATTTAGGGGTTTATGTCCGACCTCGGAGTTTTAGAGAGAGGAAAAATGCAAATATAAGTATTTACCAGGACGTCTATAAACAAGATGATTTTCATAATAAGCTCGAGGCGGAGGCCGAAATAAAAGCCTATCAGGATGAAAGTATTGAAGATGCGTCAGCGGAATCGGCGAGCCGTAAAACAGTCCCTCTCGTAAAACGAATTTAATTCTTCGTTTCCACATTAAAGGCCGGAAGGGACTGATGATGATTTAGGAAAATGATGATGTCACATTTTCCTTTCTTATGTCCTTTTTATGTATTGTCTTAAATACGCTTGGAGTTCGCGCGCCGGTGTAATGAGCGCGTCGGGGACAACGCGACCGGCGAACGGAAGCTGAGATATTGCTTGACATTTATTTTATTTTTATTGTAATTTCCCACAATAAATTGGTGTTGCCGGTCTTATAAACAGTAGCGGTCATAAGTGAAGTAGCAATTTCACAAAGCAATAAGTAGATTGACACTTTGATTTTACTTACAACCTTCTTATAATTAGTCATTTCTATACTGTAGACACACACACTCACGCTTGTTTGCAACTGATTGTATTTCATAAATTCAACCACTACGATAAATGGCATAATAGCTTAGGATTTATCATATTTGGGTAAGCGTCTCCTAAGTAGCGAGCCGTGGTGGGTTCGAATCTCATGCGCGGTGATAGATTTTTAATGTTTTAATAATTACTTACTTTGAATAATCACGCTATTGACTTCAGTTCCTTGTCATGTGGTCCAGTGGAACATTGAGTGCTGTGTAGTCCCCTGGGGGACTGGTCTAGGGGATTTTAGTGGAACGAGAGATTATTATTTTGATACTAGTGTTCGGGGAGGTCTCTATATGTGGCCAGTTTTGGAAATAAGATGGTAATTGAGACATGCTTATTGTAAGAATTGATATGATTTAATCAGAATTTTTCGAACATAGAATATCAAAACTGTATTTAAAGCGTATTGAATAATAACTACACTGTTATGAACATGATATTCAATAATTGATTAATGTATCAATTTCATATTTAAACAAATATATAAGTCCAGTCTTTAAAGTATTTAATGGCAGCACCTTATTTATCGTTCATAATAGTTGTCACTGCCCGTCATTGTCATGTCATTTATGCTTTACACAAGAGTTAAAACTAACATAGAGGAGGTACCTATATTATAAGATAATGCTACGCAATATTTTATTTTTACCGACTTCAAAAAAAGGAGGTTATTAATTCGACACTTATATATGTAATATTACTGGAACTGCAATATATTCACCTATGACAATCTACTTCTAAACAAATATACAAAATTTTATAGATGTATGTATGTACGCATTTCTCCGTAACTATTAATCGGATTAGAACCATTTTTATTGGCTTACGTTTACTTCAACATATGGAACATTGCTAGTTTCATCAAAATCGGTTCAGTAGTTTTCAAGATAAGGACTATTACTTGCAAGTGTGACGGCCTGGCTTATTGATACGAGCTACTAAACTGATGTGGTGTCAAAGGGAAAACATCTCAAAACCTTGGTCAAATTCTAGTGCAATATTTACAATAAAATTATTACCTATTTATTACAAACAAACATTCCAGTTTTTACTAAAAATAACGAAATAAAAAAGTCATTAAAAAAATAAGTCGACTTCAAAAAGAAATTAAGTCAAAATTACGAAATAACTTTAATTTCGGAAGTCTGTCGCAAAAAACTAAAACTATAATATAGATCCCAAGACACCGACTTCCCAAATTAATGGTATTTCATAATTTTGAATTAATTTCTTTTTGAAGTCGATTTTTTTTTAAATTACCTTTTCTTTTTTCTATACGAAACAACTTGTGTGTTAAAATGAGTACCCTTTAGTGTTTATATAGGTATTTTAGTTATTTTTGACGATTCCAATAATATGACATAAGACCGTAAGTGATTTTTGCACTGTCTTATACTCACTTTTGTATCTTTAACTTTTTTTGGTTCACTAACAATTTTTTCCACTGGTTTATCCAGTGGAAAAAATTGTTAGTGAACCAAAAAAATTAAATAAATGACCGTGGGGACCCCAAAGTCATAAGTCATATTTTTGGATTCGTCTCCTCGAGCCCTTTAGTTTGACGTAGGTAGGTACTAAAAACTTTTTTCACGACTATTGGGTTATAAAGTCAGCCATGTTGATTTTTGTGAAACCTCACCTGTTCAATAAGGAATTTGGTATGCTGCGTGTGTAAAAAAGCGATGGTATGTATTTTTTTTTGCTCAACGCCAGTGCTGAGTGTGTGTTCTGTGTTAATACATCACTTATAAGCACATATATTATGTAGGTACGGCCTGTAGCGCGTGTTCACAGCAATACTATCCTTAACGTACTTATGCATTCATAACCGTTTATTGTACCTACTGTTTTTTGATAAAATCAGGTTCCGAAAAACTTTAAAGACTGTAAAAATACTAATTATTTTCAAAATAAATAAAAAGTAAATATTAATATGTGCAAACAATAATTAGGTAGGTATCTACGATACGAAGTTCACTAAATAAAACATATGATCGAGAGCAAATATTAAATGAAGATAAAATATTATATTTGTACAAGACAGAGCAAAGAGGAAACATAAAAAATGAGCACTTCGTTTCCATAAAGGATTTTAATACACTCCGAACAGTTCTACAGAAATTACCTTTCTTTGTGGATGGTATTTGTGAGCGAGCGACAGACGTCGCCTCAAAGGCGCTCGCGAATACACCCGTGTTTTTGATAAATGATGACGAAAAATATTTTTCTCGTTAGCCGCCGCTCGCTACGATATTGGTTTTTGATAACGTCACTTTGCTCCTTTAAAATGGGATGTTGAGATAAATTCCCATCAGTTTTAATACAAAGCAACAAACGTAATCTACAGCGCCATTCACCCGCTACCCGTCCCGGCCCCCGATTCAGCCCGCGATCTCCCTCTCCGCTGAAATCTGATAAAAAATTCCGTTTAGAGGATCAAACCGTTGCGAATGTTGCCTCATATTAATGATTATTTTTCCTCTTTTCGTGGCCTAGCGTTTGACGTACTCATCAATTGTATTTAATAGAATATTTTTGGAAGAATCACGGATCTGTCCGAGAGTATTAGAATTATAAGTGGTCCGTTCTTAAAATAATACTGACGTAACGATCCCTAAATCAATAAAATGTTAATTTCCCTATCAAAGATGGAGACGATAGCGATTCATTTCTTGATCGGTTTAACGATAGTACCGAGAACGGTCTAAAAAAATCAAGATACTGAAAATGTATGATTTCTTAATTTGAATTCTGTCTCATAAATGAAAGAAAGGTATGGAGAGGTATGTACCTATGTAATGCGGTTGCTCATGGTCATATTACCTATGTAGCTATACTCTAAAAATAGTATAGTAGGAAGAGATAATATCCGTCGTCGTGTTTACGGCAATGGGTTCATTCCTACACTATTGCAATCTGACATGCCACGCCTGCTCCACATGATATCAAGCAATATCCGTGCATATGTAATTCGAGGCTCCGTGTACACCGCCACTGCGCCGGGAAATAGCCCCAATTGTTCAGGTAATCGTCGCCAGTTTCCCACATCACATATTTACTTCTGTTTAATATAAAGGGCCTCCTCCCGTCACTCATGTTCAATCATTTCGTTTGTTTCCAAGGCATCTATATTAAATTTCATGGCTGTGTGAATTTATTTGATTCGCATTACGTCGGCCCCTCTCTTGACAGAATTCCTTTTAATACGATTCGTCGGGTGTCATCCTCGACGTCATCAATCATTCTAGTAACTTTCTCAATATATTTTTATCTTTATTGAACTCATTTCATTCGGAAGTTCATCATTAAGAATTTTTCGAGTGACGATTGATATAAAATATGGCAGAGCGCTTTATTACATATTGGATGTTTTTTTTTTAATAAATTAAATAGTAACTGAAGTTACGTTGGAGATAGCATAGTATTCTTTGTTTTTCGGAAAAGGACTATATAGAACATCGACCGCTGGTCACATCAGGATGTGGTCTGGCCAGATCATCGAATACTTAACGTTTGATGATATCAATAGTTAAGCGTGCGACTACTGCACGATGTGGCCAAACATTAGTGATCATATCGTAAAATAGTCCCACACCACCACGACAGATACACAACAAGGAGGCCTGTAGTCAGCAATGGGGAGCAAGGCTGCCGATGATGATGATATTCACAAACACATGAATATTTTTCTTTCTTCCTCAGTTAGTAGCAGTTGGAGTACTTTATGAAGCCTACCCAAATGTCCTTTCTTTGGTATTGCCCATAGAGTCATTGACCTCTTTATTTTGTGAGCTGAGTTACAGGATTACTGACAAATGCGTGCACTGACTGGACAGGACTACTCAAATCTGTAAGGTTCTTTCCTCAAAAGGCCACACATTAACCTGCACGGTCCTCACATGGCCTGGCCATGATTATGTCTAGACTTTAAAAGAGACTGTGACCTTTCGAGTTTGTTTCGGTCCTTCTTCTCAAAGCAGCCATCTAGTTTTAAAAACATAATTTAATTATGACTTGTAAAAGTGTTTATTAAATCAATTTACAGAAATATAATATATCGTTTATCATCTATACATATAATAAAATCGTAGGAAAGTCAAAACTGTACATTGAATATTTTTTAAAAAGAATACTTGGGGCGTGATCTACAATCGATATCGAAGCCAAAAATATAGTTTTTAGAATTTTTGTCTGTTTGTCTGTTTGTCTGTTTGTCTGTCCGGGATAAACTCAAAAAGTACTGCATAGATTTACTTCAAATTTTGCATGAATATTACTAAGAGGTCGGGTCAACATATAGGCTACATATTATCACGCTATCACCTACGGGGGAGGAGCTGTGAATCTTTATTTTTCTTACGCATTCTGTGACAGCGTGTAATCTAACGACGCATATTTAAATGTTGTTTTTGAGTAAGCCATGCTATTATCTAGCTTTACACTATAAAAACTACGCCATTTAAGTAACTTGGGCAGAGAAATATAGTTTAATGAATGTTAGTAGTATAAAGACAATTTTAAAACAGCGCCATCTATGAGATTTCATAAAAATCAAATCAAGTTACATGTTAACATTTTTTGGAAATTAATAATTTAAATTTCATCATGTTGGCGAGGTAAGTAGTTAGTTATTCTTAAAATTCATAGATGGTGATGTGCATTTTCTTCATAAAAGTTGTATCGTATAGTTCGTTTTGACAAATTCAAGTTCCAACAAAACCCTCAAAATCTTGAGCAGAGTTGAGGAAGACAATTTAAAAAAAAATGCGGTGTTAAGTATTACAAAAAAGTTATGTTCATTGATGATGATCATTTCATTTCATGACACCCTCGCGGAGGCTAGCGTCAGTGACAGTCCCAGCCGCATGAGTCATCTGGTTGCCGTCATCTTGGTGTTTTGTGGAGTCGCGAACCCGGTAGCTTTGTGGGAGAAGTATCGCCATCATCTGTGTGAAGATTTTCTATGAGCTTTGAGGCGTGCTACTGGAGACGAAGTCGAAGAAACTGATGAACGCGTGCTGAACACCTGTCTCAGTTCACTTCAAGATGTGGTCATTTCTATCGGCGGCAATCCACTGATCGAATATGGGTTACCAGCTCCCCAATCATCACCGCATCAAGACCGTGGAAATCGGGAGTATAACGCTGAGAAAAATTACGATCCGGGCGAAATGACCACCATACGAAATGACCATGTCGCTTTGTACTCTTCAGAGCAAAAACTTTATGACACCGTCCTTGAAAGCGTTGGGCAAAACCAGGGTAAAATGTTTTTCTTGGATGCTCCTGGTGGAACAGGAAAAACATTTGTTACCACTGGCATACTTGCAGAGGTCAGGAGGCAAGGCAAAATTGCTATTGTTGTAGCGTCGTCGGGAATCGCTACCACACTGCTTCCGAGTGGCAAGACAGCACATGCCATGTTTAAAATTCCCATCGATTTAGAGAGCGCCGAAACGCCTGTTTGTGGTGTGTCACGTAACAGCGATAAGGGATACGTGCTCAAGGATTGCTCTCTGATCGTATGGCATGAGTGTACGACGGCCAATAGGAAGGCAGTTGAGGCCGTGGACAGAATCCTGCAGGACATCCTCAGGAACGAACATTTGATGGGTGGTGTCACAGTTCTGTTCAGTGGTAACTTTCGGCAATCGCTTCCCGTATTGACGCGGGGCTCGAGGGCTGACGAGGTGAATGCTTCGTTGAAACGATCTTCGTTGTGGTCACGAGTTCGTACGCTGCGCTTGACCATTAATATGAGAGCTCGGCTCGGCGGCAATGCACGTGCTCAAGAATTCTCCGATGTCCTTCTAAGTCTTGGCGAAGGCACTCTACCAGAAGAGATAGGTGGACAGGTGGTGCTTCCAGAGTCTCTCGGTTGAGTGGTATGCAGCTTAGAAGAACTAATTCGCTGTGTGTACGGGGACATAAGTCGTATACCGCACCAGCAGAATTCTCGGGTGTGTGAGCGGGCCATTTTGATGGCCAAAAGTGATCAGGCTGCAACAATTAACGAATGCATTCTCTCGGAAATTGAGGAGAATGAAGTGGTCTACACCTCGATAAACACTGTTTTCGAGCAAGATGACGCCACACATTATCCCGTGGAGCTCCCTGTCAGCAAGTGGACTTCCAGCGCATACCATCAAGCTGAAGGTTGGTGTTCCGATTATGCTTCTTCGGAACCTATCTCCTCCGAAGTTGTGTAATTCGCCTTAAAGTCATCTCGCTCCATAGACACACCATTGAGGCGGAACTTACGGGTTGTGGCGTCGGCGAGGCAGTATTTATACCACGCATTCCCCTCATACCTCATAACTTCCCGTTCCAGTTCAAGCGCGTACAGTTCCCCGTGAGTGTTTGCTTCGCGATGACCATCAATAAGTCGCAGGGGCAGATACTGAGGGCAGCGGGTGTTGACCTCAGGACGAGTTGCTTCTCACAAGGGCAACTGTACGTCGCTTGCTCCCGCGTCACCAGTCCTGACTCTCTTTACATTTTGGCTCCTGGCAGCATAACTACCAACGTAGTTTATAGAGAAGTGTTGTAAGGTATGATACCTTTGTACGTATTTTTACTCTTTTGTGTCCTGGAATGTATTCCTGCATTATTTTTTCTATTTCCTTCAGTCACATCTTATGACTGAACTCAGCAGGATTCCCATATAACTCTCTTCACTTGCTTCGCTTGCAAAAAAAACTTATATTTTAATGCTATTTTAAAAGTTGTGTACTTATAATGCTATAGCGACAATGGCATCTTAGGTATTTTTGGTGCTGTAGAGCCTTCACGCAGACGACGTCGCGGGCAGCAGCTAGTTTACAATAAGTGATTGGAATTACTTTGATAATAGAGCTACGAAGGTAATGTTCCTCGTAGTCTTGTGAAGCCCTTGTAGTGGCACCTAGAGTATATTGCGAACTAAAACAAAGTTACATATCTTGAGAAGTAAACTACAAGTGCATGAAGCCCGCACTTAGCTGTAGTGTACACACGAGCCACGAGCCACGAGCCACTCCTTATGGCGGCACATTAAACTCCGAGAACTTCGCTCGCTGCTGACTCCGCGGGCTTCTATTAAATCGCTTTGTTTTGTTTTGTTTTGTTCTAGCCGACTGAAGTTCTACACTCACTGCTATTACATGGTATGAACTTGTTGAATAATATAATGAAATTGTACTGAAATTCTTTGATAATAATGGAACTGTTTGCGTAAGAAAATGGAATCCTCTTTGTAAGACAACGAGAAAAATTGTTTAAGATGATTGTAGATAAAATATAAAGAGCATTTAGCATTACTTATTCATGTATATTGCTTCGACGTTTCCATCCAACAAAAAGAAAAAACAAAACGTGAGCCATTTATATAACACAAACAACCCAACGATTGAACGTAAATAATAATGTCAGAGATACGGGGTTTAAAGCCGACATGTTATTCAAATCAAACTTTTACAGAGATATAAAAATACACGTCTTTGACACAGAGTTCAAGTGTGCTGTCCAAAAATTTAAATGTTGAAAATGAACGGAGCTCTGGCAGCGCGAACGACGTCACATATCTTGGGTATTTGTAGTGCACGACAACCAGCAGTGCTCGTGTGTCCTTATGTATGTAATACCCTCTCAGGCGCCGCAGCGCGCGTATCGACGCGACGATCACACTTGAATTACTAGCAGCAAATATGTATGCTCCGTTAAACATTTTAAATCTCTATTTTGATTTTGAAGTGCATTTCATTGATTTGGGCCATTTAAGAGTAAAACATCTCTATGACATTCGTATGTAATATTAATTGCTTAGTTGCCAATATTGATAGCTCAATGCTGACAATTTATTCTGAATGGTTCTTGAACAGACCGTTCAGTAGTATTGTAGTTTCCATGTTAAATATCTAACTTATACGAACTCAAATCTTCGGGGAATATATCTGAAATAACAAAACCGTCTTGTAATCGGCATCAAGTACACTCCGACAAAGCCGTCGCCTCCTATCCCCCGACTCCTGCGCCGTTACATTAAGTAGCTGACACATTCTGTTATTCTTCCGTTTCTCTGCAATACCTACCATTCTGTCGACATTGAAACGCGATATTATTTGGCGGATTTATATATTCCCCGGTGCCTTGATCAGTGGGTGACAAGTGAGAAAGCAATTTCTATTCATCCACGGCGCGGGATGGCGGATGGCGGGGTTCGAATGACACACGAGATTTGTCTACGTCGTGCAGCTCGCGTTTTAAGATGATGATGAACTGACACTTATGTGTCTCCAGAATAGAGGACAACACTTTTATAACAAAGAAGAGTTATTGGGGACCGTAACATTTTTAGAGCTGTGAGCTTAGGTTTCTTTTGAGAAAGATAGCACCAATATCTAGGAAATAGTACAGATAGTTTGATGTGTGACTGTAAATTTCCATTTTTCTGGAGATTAAATTTTTAGAAAGGTTATTTATTTATCACTTGACATTCACTTTTAAATTTTTATGTAAGTAGCCTGCTGCTGCCGTGTGCCTTGAGTCGTGTCTCTTCAATCCTTCCTTCACTATCTAATGTAAGTAGCCTGCTGCTGCCGTGTGCCTTGAGTCGTGTCTCTTCAATCCTTGCTTCACTATCTAATGTAAGTAGCCTGCTGCTGCCGTGTGCCTTGAGTCGTGTCTCTTCAATCCTTGCTTCACTATCTAATGTAAGTAGGCTGCTGCTGCCGTGTGTCTTGAGTCGTGTCTCTTCAATCCTTGCTTCACTATCTAATGTAAGTAGCCTGCTGCTGCCGTGTGCCTTGAGTCGTGTCTCTTCAATCCTTGCTTCACTATCTAATGTAAGTAGCCTGCTGCTGCCGTGTGCCTTGAGTCGTGTCTCTTCAATCCTTGCTTCACTATCTAATGTAAGTAGCCTGCTGCTGCCGTGTGCCTTGAGTCGTGTCTCTTCAATCCTTGCTTCACTATCTAATGTAAGTAGCCTGCTGCTGCCGTGTGCCTTGAGTCGTGTCTCTTCAATCCTTGCTTCACTATCTAATGTAAGTAGGCTGCTGCTGCCGTGTGTCTTGAGTCGTGTCTCTTCAATCCTTGCTTCACTATCTAATGTAAGTAGCCTGCTGCTGCCGTGTGCCTTGAGTCGTGTCTCTTCAATCCTTGCTTCACTAACTAATGTAAGTAGCCTGCTGCTGCCGTGTGCCTTGAGTCGTGTCTCTTCAATCCTTGCTTCACTATCTAATGTAAGTAGCCTGCTGCTGCCGTGTGCCTTGAGTCGTGTCTCTTCAATCCTTGCTTCACTATCTAATGTAAGTAGGCTGCTGCTGCCGTGTGTCTTGAGTCGTGTCTCTTCAATCCTTGCTTCACTATCTAATGTAAGTAGCCTGCTGCTGCCGTGTGCCTTGAGTCGTGTCTCTTCAATCCTTGCTTCACTATCTAATGTAAGTAGCCTGCTGCTGCCGTGTGCCTTGAGTCGTGTCTCTTCAATCCTTGCTTCACTATCTAATGTAAGTAGCCTGCTGCTGCCGTGTGCCTTGAGTCGTGTCTCTTCAATCCTTGCTTCACTATCTAATGTAAGTAGGCTGCTGCTGCCGTGTGTCTTGAGTCGTGTCTCTTCAATCCTTGCTTCACTATCTAATGTAAGTAGCCTGCTGCTGCCGTGTGCCTTGAGTCGTGTCTCTTCAATCCTTGCTTCACTATCTAATGTAAGTAGCCTGCTGCTGCCGTGTGCCTTGAGTCGTGTCTCTTCAATCCTTGCTTCACTATCTAATCACTTACTAAGTCACAAAGTATCTACACTAATATCTCACTCGTCATTTATACTCAGTAAACAGTTCACGACACCGTCTAGTTTCCAAGTAGTTGACCGCAGCACGCGACCGCAGACTTCCGCACTCTGTCCGACCGCCCCGGACAGCGGACAGCCGGACAGCTCGAACAACACTCCGGACAACAGACAGCCCGCCGGCAATACTAGCAACAATAACACCACTCGAGATTTATGCACTTTGTTCAAGTTTGTAGTCTTGAGATTATAACAGAAGCGTCGTTGTTGCTGCTCTCAGATTTGTGCTCGCTTATAGTTGCGTTAAGACGATCCTACTTCGACTTCACTCTAAAATAAGATTTAAGACCCCTTCCTAACTTGATTATTCCTTATTCAGTTATATTTTTAACGAAAGATATATAACACAACCTAGTTTTACCGTAGTTTTTATAACTGTGTTGCTCTAGTTTATGTTGTAAATAGAGAGTTAGTTATACTTTAGCCTCGTTCGAAGAGATTAGCATTGTACATTTGTACACTTGCACCCTACTATTGTACACTTGTTGGCACATATAATGTCGCCTCTTACGCACTTTAGTTTGAACCTCTTTAGGATTTTTTTAAGACGGGTGCCTTATTCTCGCTGTCAGTTTGCCGTCAATGCTCCATTCACATTTTAGTGCTCCGCCATTATTGCGCACAAAATATAAAATATGTTCTATATTTACGATTTACGTTGTTCTCTCGTTATAAAACTATGAAATTATAAATTAATATTATGCCAAAAGGATAGCATAGAAACTCCATCGACCGCATCAAGAAGGAACTACAAGGAAGTTTGAAAGGAATTTGACGAGGAGGCGGTCTTGGTCCGATGTATCTGCAGGGTCACAGCACCCTTTTTTTTGAAGGTTCACGTTTCAACGTTCAGAGGTGTAACTTAGAACTTCACCTACAGGTAAGTTCTTTTTTATCACTAATTATTAATTATACGAAATTGATTCTGTTAATAAAACGCACGTATCAACAAAAAGCTAAAAGTATATACTTACTTGGACCATTAAAATAATAAAGTCGAACAAAAGAGAGATGCATTTCATTAAGAGCATTTTTAAATCAAATTAATATTGCTTTTCTCATTGTTGATATGTGTATCTGAAATTGATTTATTTAAAAACAAAAAGAAAACAGCGTTAATAAAGTAGTCAAAGTTAAATAAAAAATGTGAAGGAAAATCTGCTCATAAACCGAAACAAAAGAATAGTTTATGAGTGGTATCGCCACCCATTCGCCACCTTTTTGTTAGCCTCGCGAACAAACCGGGCAGCCTTTGTTTACCGGTCAAACGCCATAAATCAAGGCTCGCAACTCTTCGACGGGTGATAACTTGCGAAGGGAACTGATGGCAGTTACTAACTCGAGGTAAATATCGCCCTGCAAGGTGGAACTTCGCGATTGGAATATTGCCGACTGATAGCATTGTTTTGGAAGAAAATATTTGCTAAGCACATTTCCGTAAGTTTTGTTTTTTTTTCTCACGATATTTACGACTTGTCAAAAAATCGCGATTTCTTTATTAGATTTAAGTTTAATATTAATCTATTTGAAAAAAAAACCTTCCGGAATAAATGCTCTAAATGATGGTGATAACCGCAACAAAATCTGTTGCGGAGTTTATAAGAACGATGTGCACAGACAGACACGAAAAGAGACTTCAATTATTAACTATGCATAGATATAGATATAACTTACAAGTCACAGTCCTTTCAGAAATCAATTGCAAACAATAGCCTGAGAGAAAAATGGAAAAATACAAATGAAATATACCACCGCACGGTTCGTTGGGCTGGTTTAATAAAATAAAATGTCTCTCGTCGGATTCACTGCGTTTCCATTCAGATTTATTGTGTCCTGACTAAAGCCTTGAAATCCAAATGATTTGTCCCCACTTTTATATTTTGTTGAGGGATCATATCGCTCAACGTCACAGTCCTGCTTATTTCAACGGTAATACGACACATGAAATGTTTTATCTCGTTCATATAAGCGAGCTGAATAAAAGTGTCAGCCGTGGGAAATAAATTATGTATGTAGTAGCCATCCGAACTGATGAGATCATATCGGCGTTAGATTTCGATAAGGGTTTGTGAAGGCCGTCCGTTTGACAAGTGACCGGAAATATTGTATCATGTGGAGGATTACATTGGAAATAAGAGTATGGTCTGCGCCGTAGGCACCTGACGCACTATAAGCTGATCCTGTACCGGAAAAAAAATTGATTGATGAAAAAAATAAGAACAAGAATCCTGAATCAGGTCGTCTCTTGTCATTACTTAAACACATATAAAGCACAGCACACAAAAGGAAAAAAAGTGAATACCTACAAAACGCACAAATTAAAAAAAAAATTATATTGATACAATGAAAATTAATTTGATACAATGTATTCAAAGTCATTTTCTAATTTTTTGTTAAAATACTTCAATTCTAAAGGTGCGACAAATAGGTATGTTTCATTATGTAACCAACGAACGAGTCTTCACCAACATCGCAGCAGTCAGGGTCCTGTATGACGCACTAGTCAGAAGTCCCCTAGAGCACTGTGCAGTTATATGGGCTCCACGTGAGCACAGAATACCTAATAGTACTTCGTACAGAATGGCCACTCCCTACCCCGCGCTGACATCAGATACCGCACCTCACCCCGCACATCCGCGGCATTATCGGCGGTTCTTTGGCTAGGGGCGCTTCACAAAGAACCGCAGCACTGTACTGCGACACGAGCACACAATTTTGCGATTTAAAAGTTTTATCTGAGTTTTAATTACGATGGTTCGATATTGTGATGCTTTTCCGAATTTGTATTTACATAAATGTTTGTAAGATATCGCATTTTAATACCATGCGATATAATAACCGATTATTTATAGTTAAGTAGGTCATTTAAACGAAAATATTTTAGTGTAAGCAATATTTAGCTAAGTACCTTATTTGCATGGGTATTTGCTCTGGGATAGCAACATTTAGTGAAGTGGAACTGATGATGAAGACCACAGATGGCCACCGGGACTACTCAATAATAAGTATTTCACAGGTTGCGATTCGATTACTTTAATATGTTTGCTAAGCACAATTTATGCTCGTCACAATGCGAATGGTGAAATGGAGCTGATGATGGAGTACCAAGAGAACTTCTCAACAATTAACGTCCCTGCATCGGGAAAAGCAATATTTTGTACAAGGCGATGAGCAAGTTGACATTAGGCCATTGTAACTTAGATACTTTATAAACAGACCCACTAAAAAGCGAGAAATAAAAACTTTTTATTTAGCAAAAAAAAAAACCGACTTCCAAAAAAACACTAAATACAAAGTGAAAAATAACTTTAATTTCGTAAGTCGGTGGCAATAAACTAAAATAGATACAGATCCAAAGACATGACATCCGAAATTAAAGTTATTGTTAAAAAGTTTTACATTTATTACTTAACTATTATAATAGGTACCTATTATTTTTATTTCATTACGAATCCGACTAATTAGATAAACAATCAAACTAGTACTTTCTAGTCGCGTCGTCGTCGTTCCCGCCTTTTTTTTACGCTCCGCACGACAACCAACCCTACTAGAGTTTACGCACACATTTGCACGTGTACCGACGTCATTTGGCTATGTAGTAGTAGTAGGCAATTATTTTGCGCGCATTGTACGGAGTGTCCGGGGTGTGACGTGAGGCCAAATACTCTGTACGTTGGAGCGCGTTTAGAACAAGCCACCTTTACTGAAAGCTTTATGTGTGTGTCTCTATTTGTACTGAATATGGTCTGGTACAATTAAATTGAGGGTGTGACGGGAGTTTACCCTTGTCGCGTATCTGGTGAAACTTCGTGGTATCGAGCACAATCCAGGAGTGCTGCAGCGCTTGAGTCTTTGCGTACCGAACCGCTATGTGTGGAGGCGGCGACGCCTGCCACTGCTGGCCGAGCCGACAGCCAGGAGCAACCCACTCGCCAAAACACCTGTGACCCCGCAGTTCGTATCATTAACGAACTTCATGATATAATCGATGTGTCCACGTGTCATTTCAGTGAATTCGCTAGGATACTGTTATTTATTCTATGTTATTATATTTTGTAGATATAGCAATTATTAATGTGTTTAGCATTCTGTAATAAGGTATTGTGTTAAAGTTCCTATTATTTTTTAGATTAGGTAGAATTAGAATTTGTTCATATGATTTTTTTTTTTGTATTTGTTTTAGTTCTTTATATTATATGTATTTAAATTGTAAATAATAAGTTAGTATAGATTTGTAAAATGACCGCACTGTCGCCTTGGGTAAATACATCTGTAATGATATTTGTAAGGGAGATTTAAATTAATAAATAATTGTATAGTACAGTGTATGCACATAAATCCTACTGAGAGCCGCAGGGCGCGGGTACATCGCGGGAGCGGTCATTGAAATAATTGTTCGTCGAGCGCCGCTCGTGAGATCACTCTTATATTTCATTCGGAACAAAAATGTAAAGCTACATTATGTAACAGAATCCCTTGAAAAGCCTCAGAATCATTCAAAGGCCAGTAAATGTATTTTCAAAGGTCTGAGTAAAAGGCTATGAATACTGTCGAATTATACCTAAATTTCTGTGCTCTTTTAGAGATTATTTTTTGTATCAGGTTATTTTAGATAATTGTTTTTCGTGATAATTCTTAACAACCTATACAAAAATGTTACATATCTATTTAACTTAAGTGAAGCCTCTGTGTTGGCGCCACCACCTACAATAATTCAGATGACAACTACGTGCATTTGAAGTGGCAACACTGCTCTTGGCGTCTGCCATTTAATGTGAGCTTAAACTGTATTATTTTGAATTCATTACTTGCAATTTTTCATTCATGCTGAAAAGGATTTTAATTTTTAACAAGTCGAACAATTATTGTAAAGTCTATAATATTGCTACAGCACATCGTTCATCATTTCATTGTGCTTCCCCAACATTGCGCCATCGCTGCCGGATATCTTCAGTAATGAAATATTGGTCAAGTATCTTTCAAACACTATAACATATTAACCAAAATCGTATCGAGAGGCCCTGGTAAACCAGAGTGCCGCCGGAGAGATTTTCGAAATTGAGAATGACACTGTATTTTTGTATTATAGTGACCGTGACGAGCCATGTGGGCAGTCGGCTTCTCCATACTCAGTGCTACTTGTAAGTGATTTGATTTTGAAATTATTTTAACATAATTAAAACAGATAAATGACATTCAGATCTTATTCTAAATTAAACATTTTTTTGCAGACTATGGCGCTTATACAGGATAAAATTTTAATCACCGATTTCCTCTTAAGGGGTCATTGTACTCATCATTATGAACAACTTTTACTATGGGACCAAACCTGAAATCGCGAAAAAAAAATCAACTGTTACCTACATTTTGACGAATTATGCGATGTCTGTACAATTTTTGCAGTAACGAAACGGCCAAACCTATTTTGACTAAGGTGTAGAGTTTGTGAAGTGAGGGCGTGTAGAGTTAGAATCTTGGCTCTACATGAGATCAGAGGGGCAATTCTCGTAATTTTTAAGAACGTTCACAGTCTGATCTCAGTCTCAATCTGTCAAAAATACTTCTAATTTCCCTACATTTTGACAAGTTTTTGACATTTGTTTGTCGCCGAGATGAGACTGCGACTAGATTTTGAACGTTTTAAATTAGCAGAATTGGCCTTCTGATAACTTTTTGACAGTGCGAGTCATATGTGGTCTCGTCTTGGTAACATTTTACATGAAAATGTGTATCCTGGGCTTTCAATTTCAAAACATCAATAGCCAGTTTCTTATCGTTGTTTTCCTTCATCGTAAATCAGCGATCTACCAAGTTAATTTAGAAAGTGTTATCACAATAAAGTGACGTTAGTCTAGTTACTAGTTCATGCCCGTAAACCAAAGGTAGAATAAGTAATCAAAATGTACCCATTCCCCACTCTACACTTAACTATCACACAGGAGTCGTCAGAACAATCTATAGGTACTTACAGTAACCGCTTCTTGTATATGAAAGTAAGAGGTCAGACAACAGCCGTAGTTATGGAAATGTCTGGTAAAGTTGCGAGGTCAGGCGACCGAGCCATGTGCCCCGAGCCCCCGGCTGTGGGCCGCGCTGTGCCCCGAGCCCCCGGCTGTGGGCCGCGCTGTGCCCCGAGCCCCCGGCGGTGGGCCGCGCTGTGCCCCGAGCCCCCGGCTGTGGGCCGCGCTGTGCCCCGAGCCCCCGGCGGTGGGCCGCGCTGTGCCCCGAGCCCCCGGCTGTGGGCCGCGCTGTGCCCCGAGCCCCCGGCGGTGGGCCGCGCTGTGCCCCGAGCCCCCGGCTGTGGGCCGCGCTGTGCCCCGAGCCCCCGGCGGTGGGCCGCGCTGTGCCCCGAGCCCCCGGCTGTGGGCCGCGCTGTGCCCCGAGCCCCCGGCGGTGGGCCGCGCTGTGCCCCGAGCCCCCGGCTGTGGGCCGCGCTGTGCCCCGAGCCCCCGGCTGTGGGCCGCGCTGTGCCCCGAGCCCCCGGCGGTGGGCCGCGCTGTGCCCCGAGCCCCCGGCTGTGGGCCGCGCTGTGCCCCGAGCCCCCGGCTGTGGGCCGCGCTGTGCCCCGAGCCCCCGGCGGTGGGCCGCGCTGGCCATTCCCGTGATTGATCGCGACCTGGGCCGTCTCCCATGGGGGAAATCACAGTATGGATGAAATGGGACAGAATAGAAATGTTGTACGTTTGAGGGGAAACGGTGCCGTTGTAAGAAAATGATAAAGCATGTGTCTTTGTTTATGAACTGGCGACCACAATAGACAGGTATTTTTCACGTTCCAGAAAATTATTATAAAAGCATACTGATAGAATTACACAACCATCACGCATGTACTCCCCGCAGGGCTGAAAGGGAAAAAGGAGACCTAAAAGAATTATGCTCTAACATTTCTTAATATTATGAAGCTGATGAGTTTGTTTGTTTGGTTGAACGCGCTAATCTCAAGAACTACCGGTTTGAAATTTAAAAAAAATTGTGTTAGAGAGTCCATTTATTGAGGAAGGTTATAAGCTATGTACCATCACGCTACAACTAATAGGAGCGGAGCATTAATGAAAACTGTTGCTAAGACGGGAAAAATTATTCCTTTTTAGAGCTTCCGTTGCGTACGCTGAGTAAACGGTTAAAGTTACGCAGAAATCACATAAGACGGAATTTTTTCCCTATAAAAGTTCTAAAAAAAATCCGAAACAACATATCGTCGACCGTAGGTTCAATTGAGGTAAGGGACATTGGGTTTCTTGTCCCTTACCTCAATTGAACCTACGGTCGACGATATTATGTCTAACTTTTAAGGTTGACTCACTATAACCTTTTTTATGGTAATCAATTTTTTTCTAAAATAATGCATTATTGCAAAGGTGTATTTATAAACACGATATTAATTCTTATCCAATTATATACGTTATTCATCACAAGTATTTAATTTTGAACAAAATTGTCCTTGACACCATTTGATTTCAATGAATATTTTAGGAGATATCATAGTTTTAAAATAATACTAATAATGAAGCTTAAGAGTTTGTTTGAAAGCTCTAATCTCTAGAAGTATCGATCAGATTTATATTTGATAGCGCAATTCTTGAGGAAGGCTATAGGCTAGTCAGAAGTTTTCCAAACGAAAACGAAGTAATTGCGCTGGCAGGCAATGTGATGCGACGGGGTGGGGAACCTGGGGAACAAAAATGTCACGCGGAAGAAGTCGCTGGCAGAAGCTAGTAAGGAATAAGAATGAAAAAATACACAACAACAGAAAGAGATACGCCTTATTTCTGCTGAGGTAATCCTACTGTACGAGTAATTGTTGCGTTTTAGCACGGCAATAGCTGTCTCTGACCCACTTACATTTTCTAGCATTTTTAACCGACTTCAAAAAAGGAGGAGGTTCTCAATTCGACGGTATGTTTTTTTTTTTGTGTGTTTGTTACGCGATTAATCCGGCAATTGTGGACCGATTTTCAAAATTCTTTTTTTATTTGAAAGTTTTCCAGTTTTCCTGGTTCTAACGAGTACAAGGAGAACTCCTCAATAATTAACGTCCCTGGATCGGGAAAAGCAATAT
Organism: Globia sparganii; assembly: GCA_949316385.1. NCBI lineage: Eukaryota > Metazoa > Arthropoda > Insecta > Lepidoptera > Noctuidae > Globia > Globia sparganii. The sequence goes on from OX438659.1 coordinate 25,087,872, forward strand.
TTTGTAAAAGGTGATGAGCAGTTGACATTAGGCTATTGTAACTTAGATAAGTTAGAAACTGGCCCCCTTAAAAGTGGAAAATAAAAAAATTTTCACAAAAAAAAAAACAACCGACTTCCAAAAAAACACTACAAAGTGAAAAATAACTTTAATTTCGGAAGTCGGTGTCAATAAAAGAAAATGCGGAACCAACGACACCAACTTCCAAAATTAAAGTTATTTTTCAATTAGTAGTGTTATTTTGGAAGACGGTTGCATTTTTTTTTTATAAAAAAGTTTTTTATTTATTTAAAAAACTGAAATGAAGTTCGTTAACGTCCTGAATCAATGTATATCTGTTGTGATCTGCAACATGTTCCAAAAAAGCAAAACTATACGTAGTGTAATGTTTGTGTTCTTACAGTGACCGCTATTCTTATTATTATCGTTATGTTAAAACGCGACAACTGTGTCTACAAATTAGAAATGTATAATTTTTATATCTAGTTAATCCATTCAAAAGAAGAACACAAAGCCATAAACCAAAGTGGCAATTTCCACAAACATAACAGTGTAAACGGATTTAATTAAATTAATTAGCTATAACGAAACTGTCAACAAACAACTGAAGAGGGCGCTGCGGTGCGAATGATTACAAGAGACACAAATGAATCAATTCCGTCGACAGTCGTACTACTGAGAGGCGCTGCGGCCACCAGCACTTTGTACTGAAATACGATTATACGGCTCACGGAAATAATTACCAGAACTTAGCGGTATCTCATGTTTACTTCATTATGAATATTTTGCAAATACGAGTATGACTTTATTAGTATTTCAAATTCATATACCTAACATTTTCCTATATTAGGGTCGGCTTCCAGTCTAATTGGATGCAGCTGAATATGAATACCAACCAGTATTTTAATTGTAACTAATATAATGGTAATTAAATGTTAGCTGGCAAGTTTCCTGGTGCATGGTGATTAGAATAAAAATGTTGTTTGCTTTATTCTTTTTCAAAAGGTGATTTTTATTGAACTTCTGTCAGCACAAACATAATCGGCCTATGATGTCCCCTCTGCTGGTACAGAGGCCTCCTCTCAGTGAGAGGTAGTAGGCCCTAGATGTCACATATCTTCGAATTTTGGTTCTAGGACATGATGTTTTCCATCACCGTTTAGAGAGCAGTGGTGATGAAATTAATTCCACCAAGTGAAGCGCCTGGCCGAGCTCACCACCCCACGTTCTGTCTGGCTGTAGTAAACATCCACGTAGTTATGTTTATTTGGTAGTTTTGGCGTGAGGATATATTATTCCCTGATGAAAAATCTTAACCATTTCCCGTAATATAGTATGTCTTCGTTGTTTGTGTTCAAGGAGACAAGTCCTCATTTCCGAAGATAAGTTTATAGTGTCTAGACTATCACAGCACGCACAACACGCCTATAACCCGCGGGACATCTGTACGTACTCGTACGCGATGCTGGCAGTAACTTGTACTTGTTTATAGTAAGATGAATGTATTTATAATAGCAATATTTTGGTATATAACTAGGTAAACGTGTGCCCCAAAGAACTCTTAAAGGAGGCAATATACTTTACAGGATGCTAACCCTCTTTTAAGGAGTTAGGGGAGTGGAACTAATAATATCGCATTTCTTTACCTAAGTTGTAATGTATCGTACTGAAATTGAATATTAATTTACGGTTTCAAAGTTCAAATGAAACGGAACGGACTTTTGAAATAGGACTACGCGTTGCTACGGCGTAGCGGTTCGTAGCGATGGTTGCTAGGCAGCCGTAGCAAGCAACCAATTCCTGTGCAACTCCATCGAGTATCTAACGTTCAACCGGTTAATATTATGTGTTTGCACAAACATGTTTCTCATAATATAACAACGTCTCTTTCACAAAATATTATATTTCAAATCACGTATAACTTACGTTCCAACCTAAAGTACACAAGAGCTGCTCCAAAATATAAGTTAATATTAAATTGACCATTATTTTCGGGGATAATAAAGAGGCCATTACTCCACTATGATGTAGGTATATTTAAAAGTAAGGCGATTACTCTTCGGAGCGAGTGCAGGCCCTCGGGGGCATTGTATCCACGCAGAGCATCCCAAAGCCATAGTTGATGTATTATCTTCCGAGCGAGGTAAGCGTACTAATGTATGTGGGATGAGCTATCACATACTCTTGATAAGCTCGATCCAAGAAATATGAAACAGTAAGTGGGTATCTTGATCCTACAGTTTAAGTTTTTTGAACTCAACAACCCTTTCGAAGAAGAAATTCGTTTATAATGGCTATTAAGGTATACAATAAATTACCAAATGCCTTTAAACAACTACCTTTATTTATGTTTAAAAAAAAGCTGATTCAGTGGCTTAAAGAAAAATGTTTTTACACTGTTAATGAATTTATGTCACATGTCGAAGAAAGAAAGTAATGTTAATGAATTTAGTTTTTAGATATTTATTTTTAATTTGACATTTATTTACTATTAGTTTTTTTTTTATATATTATAACAGTATTCATGGACATTAACATTTCAATTATTACATAAACTCTGACTTTTTTTTTTTAACTTGGACATTTTTGTAACGATTATGTATCTGAAGGAATATTATGACATTTTTAATAACTTAATGTATTCTGAAACGAAATATTTGCACACCACATGTAATGGTAGAATGTAAATGGGCCACATTTTTAATAAGATCATACTACTTTGTACACCTACATTTTGGCAAATAAAGTATTATTTTTATTATTATTATTCTAAGAGCGTGTGAACGATTCATTCACATTCTGCAATCTATTGCTGTTGATGTTGCTACTCTTAGTGACTTCCAGTCATCTCTTCTATCGTACTCGTATAATATGTAGAATTTCAATCAAGAAAGCTCTTGATCGATGTTCGGCAAACTTAATATAAATGTACATAGAACACTCAAGTAGTGTCGGGTGTGTAATATATGGCATAACAACAGATAGACAGTATAATATCATTTGAAATAACGTTCACTCACCCCATTACAAATATCCCTTCAAAGAGTAATGTCCCCAACTAGATGAGACTTCATTACGAAACGATTCGAGCGTATTGTTTGAGAATAAAGCGATCCCTAGTTTATTAGAGAGCATTAATCTGAGGGAATATTTACTGATACTTTAATACTGTTCGCTGTCTCTAATTGCCTTGTTCTCTATTATTGATATTACCAATTAATATAACCGTAATATTAGAACAAATATAACGTTGTCAGCTATTTGTAGAAACAGAATATGGTATTGATCTGAGGGCGGAGGAGCAATTCTCATAATTTATAACGTTCAAAATCTGGTCGCCGTCTCATCTCGGCGACAAATTAGAGGTATTTTTGACAGATTGAGACTAAGATCAGAATGTGAACGTTTTTAAAATTACGAGAACTGCCCCTCTGAGCATTAATTGAGAGTCAGAAAATTATACGATTCTGTTAGATACATACCTATTTCAACATGTACTCAGGTCACTTTCTGACAAACAAAATTACAAGTCAAACAAATCGAACAAACAAGCAATAGTTTAGCACTATAGTAATCGATGAAAGAACCGCGATGTTCACAAATATTTGATGAACGTATTCAAAAAGAGCAGTTTTAAAACTAAAATATTTACGAACGACTAACCAAATGGAGGTGCAGTTTGTTTGACTAGATAACGCAGTTATTACAAATGGATGGGTGAACTTGTACGCACTCGCTGGGATACATATGCGACTGTTTATTGCCTGTAATATGTTAGATCCGACGTGTTATTGGTCGGTGCAGAGCGGAGTGGTCCTCCACGTCGCGCACTGGGTCGCCTGCTCAACGCACGTCGCACACACTCACAACAGCTGATTATAACAAAGCTGTCACGTTCTACTCAGGCTCTGAGTACACGCGTGACAGCTAGCTGGCCCCTCTGCACCACTTTGAGTTTCAGAGTGACGATTTTTCTTACAGTTAGATTACAGTGCAAGTGCCACGACAAAGATAGAAGACTTCTCGACAAGTTCCTTCTACAATTCTAAGCCCTCCACAAATTACAATATAAATACTATAGAAATTAAGTCTATGAACATCAATTCCGCTTTGATCATCACTTATGGGTGTAAATACTTTATCAAGATTTTTTAGTATTTTCCAATCAATCATGTTGAGTACCTATTTAATTAAATATTCTATTTATTACATACAATAATTTATTTATTTATTTATTTTATTTATTTAATCTTTTCGCACACACAAAAGGTACAAAGGCGGACTTAATGCCTTAAGCATTCTCTACCAGTCAACCAATGTTCGAATAAATGGAATATTAATTCGTGCAGACACGGTAATACCGTTTTCGTAAACTATAATTTACGCGCAGCATCAGATTTTGGCAAAAACACGTCCATAATTCCGAACACACCGCACTTAACTACAGACAACACTGCGTGGCTAGCTAGTCCAGCTATAAATTGTAAACTTTTTAGATGGGAGCCGTCGCCAGAGACAAAGGGCCATTTCGTTGCGACTACAACTATTGCTAATGAAAATTTACATCGTATCTTGAAAAACTAAAAGTTGCTTTTTAGTTTTCCTCCACTTAAACCTGCAGTTTCATACGTTAGCATGAGATACTTCAGTTAAATCGCTTGGGCGTGGAAATTCCATGAAACTATTGGAATACCGCTCATAAATTTCACCTTGTTGGTTAGGTAAAATTCAATTTATACCTCCATTGGGAAGTTTGTAATGCTTATGGACTATAAATAACTGCTCTAATGAATTTCTGTTTGCGTACAGTATAGGTTTTCATAGAATACAGTTTCATATTTTATCTACTAGAAAATATTATTTCCAAGCATTCGTCATAATAAATATAAAATCTACCATAGTACTATATATATAATCAATGCAGAAAATAATTGATCAAACCCTATTGAAAACGTTATACAACAAGCCAAGAAAATTACTAGAACAATAGGTAAAGTCAAATTAAATAATTGAAAATATGTGCGGTACCCACGAGTTAATCCTTGGCGAGCTCTTCTAAACCGATACTAAATAAATGAACAGTTCTCACTGCATAGCTCATCTGGAATTAATTCGTGGTCCAGCAATAAGGCTATAGCTACCCAAGAATAATGACCGCTGAATAATGAACAACACAGAGCAGCCGCTCACTAAGTCCTAATTGGTTGACAGATCAATTAGCAACCAATTTGGTTTGTTCGTCTTAGGGGATTAGCAATTCTTGGTGGCCACCCAAGATTGTCGTGGGACTACAGCAGCGAGCTTACCAATTTGTATTAATATTATTTGAACGTTCCCAATCTGGAGGACTTCCTTATAAGTGGACTTATCTGTGTGAATATCACAGGCACTGGCTCAACTCCAGAGAAATGTTAAGAAGGACGAGGCTGAGGTTTTGCACTAAATGTTTTCTGTTTCCTGCGCAGAATCACAAGTAGCAACGAGTCTGGATGCAATGTTATTATGTAGCTTGAAGCACTTTGTAATTAATGGAGTATTGGTTTAAAATATTGGAATTTCTCGGGTAGTATTCAATTTGTATCTGATTCCTTTAAAAAATTATTAGATTTTCTTCTGTTGATATCACTTCAGACTTCTAAAATAAAAGAAAAACATAAAGGATACTAATAAGAAAAATAATTGGAATTTCTTCATCGGTTACAATAAGTCACACAGTAACATTACACAGTATCATCCAGTAACATCTAATATTTTCCCGGCTGACCGGAAATTAAAGGCAAACACAAGTAAAACTCCCACAAAGACGTAATATTTACAAACATGGCATGATAGACATAACTCCTAAATATCATTGCTGGACCAGATTTCACTGTTTAGGTATACAGTCGTGCAAAATAATTAAATTAATCTAAGCCATACTATTTTAAAAAGAAGATTTGATGTTGTTGTATTTTTACACGCTATAACCGCGGACATTTGCATTAATTTTCGCAAAATCCATGTGCGAAAATCAATGACCATAACCTGAACTGGGACACAGAATACTTTTATCCCTGTATTTCCACGGTATGGAGACTTATACGGAGAAAACTGCGGGGCGCAGGTAGTATTATATTATTTGTTAATTTAATTTTATCGGAGGAAAAAGATCCCATCGTTCCTACCGGCCGGTTTCGAGCGGCGACTAGGGAGTTCTATTGGGGAGATAAGCAGAATAATTAATTATAATGATTACAGTATTACTTTGTAACAATAGGGAATAGAGATTGTAGTCTAGGTGTTCTTTGGTGTATTGTTTGTTTACAATAGTGAGGTGTTTGTACCACATGAGATTACTACAAATGACATTGTTTACAATTCAAATAATACATCTTGGTTTTCAATTACACGCACTAGAACAAAGATAGGTATCGATTCCGTTAAATTGGCGTGCTCAGCATCCCCTAATAAGTTGATCACGTATCTCCGCATACAGGGTGTACAATAGCTCCGGCTGTTCGTCGTTAATTCGCGCCGAGCAAACACCTTGCTAATAGGTGCGCAAACATAATCAGACACCCATCCGCGTCGACCACGTGTCGATCCGGACACACGCCACAGAATAGATAGCAACAGAAGGCTGGCTCCGTTAATGTCGAGCAAGCACGCACGACACACAGACACTCGTCTAGGCAAATTGAATACCAACTTAAATTTATTGTTTATTTCTATTCAAATCATAACTGCCATTATTTGGCTTTGGTCTAGGCACGCCACAATTAATGTCTCTGCCTGCAAATCTAGTCCAAGCGCACTCGCGACCGTTATTCGTTTGACATAGTTTAAAATCATACATATTAAATATTTTTGTTAATAACAAGTATTACAATAAAAGTGTTTTCACAGTTTGTCTGTGCAAACAGATCGTTCAAAATATATTGTCTGGCTTCTCTCGTTGCGTGGAGCGGGCCCTCTGTACCTATTTATTCTGTGACATCTCGATCCGGACCCACACTACACGTACCTACATAGTCGGTACATCAGCACACATGTACCTATAGTTGATCGGAAATAGGTCGGCAACGATGTCCTCCTTTACCTAGTTCAGCTTGATCGATTTTTAACTTTAAAAGTTCTAAAATAGAGCTGACTATGAACGACGGATGAAATTTTACGATTTTATTGGATTTGCTTGTTTAACTATCGTAGGTATTTGCCTATTCTATTACAATATTAAAGGAGAAATTCTCAGAAATATATTTTGTAGTAACTTTGTTAATCAATTTCTATTTATAATTTCAATAGATGCCATTAGACAGGTATTCATTTTTTACAACCACAAGTAAAATAGTAGGTATTATAATTCGTATCATGTACTTTCGTTTGAATCAAAAACTTATTGTGAAAGACACCAGAGGCACTTTATTTTTTATTGTAACTTCTCGTCTTGTATATTAAAATGCAAATACAAGTAGAACTTCCACAAAAATATATACTTACTTACATAGCAAAAAATATACAGCCAACTAAGTTCTCAAAAGAAGAGGTCTTTCCTTGTTTTTTGTTTAAATTTAAAAGAGTGGTTCCTGCTGCTCGGAGGAATCTACATTATTCTACATTGCAAACACCAGCTTGTAAGTTGCTTCAATGAAAATATCTTCCATCTCAATTCTTTGTAATCTTTTTGACTTTTATTTGCCCTTTCCCGTTTCCTTGAGAAAGGATTCTTATACTTCTGACAATTTTAATTCGCTTATTAATAGAGTATTATTATTATATCACTATTCTTTTACTGCGTTCGGTTCTTTCAACATTGGCTTAATTCCGTCATATAGAGCGTCTGTAAGTCGTGCTATAGAAAACTTAAGGTACAGTTAAATATTCAACACAATTACAACTAAAGCCTACCTAAACGGAGGTTTCAACGATACGATCTATCCGAGATTAACAAAAGACGAGATTAGCGCCAACCGGTGGCGCCTATTGTCGGGCGGGAGCTATCGCGGCGGGAACAATGTCGAACGTTATCGTGCCCGATATCTGTACACTTCAGCGGCGCCACCTTCGCGAAAAAAATTTAAACAAACAATAGAACAAGAAAATAGTTGAGTCTTTCAGCTTAATTAAGACAAGAGGCAACTCTGCCGGGCCGCGCTTAATTTACAAGTTTTCTTTATTTCCCTTCATTAAAAAGTTGAAGCGTTTCAATTAAAATTTAAAAAATCGCCTCAAGACGCTGCTGCCCGGCTGGACGCTGCAAATTGAATCTGTTCTAGTATTTGTTAATACTTTGTTGAACAGTTGTTCGAGTTAGATTTAGTTGTTCAACTCATCGCTGGAATATTTAACGAGTAACTTTGTTTGCCGGACAGTTGTCGGTGACAAATGAGAAATAAATAACAAAATTCAGGCGAGATCGTGATCGTCAAGAGCGGCCCATTCAGCAATAAAAAAATAAAAATTAAAGAATACAGCACAATGGCCCGCCCTCAGTAAATATCGACTTGAACACTGTGCCATTGAGAACGTCATCATTGATTATTACAGTCGCGTATAGGCATATAATTTATCGCTTATGTCATATCTAAATCTTCCGTGAGCATATCAATAAGATATGTAAGAAGGCAAACAGAAACCTAGGTTTCGTACTCAGGCAAGCTCAGGGGTTTACCAACATCACGACGCTCAAGGTGTTGTATGACGCACTAGTCAGGAGTCACCTTGAACATAGTGCAATCATATGGGCTCCTCATGAGGCGAAGTATAGTGTCATGTTGGAACGTGTCCAAAATAACTTCACAAGGTACTTCAAGTTGTATGGGGTATATCCACTTTACCCATTGATGTCCCCTACACTATTTGTGCTGGGTATGGTAGGGTACAACGCATTAAAGGTGCGGCGGCACTTTGCACTCGCAGCGGATGTAGTGAAGCTACTGCGTGGCGAGGCGCATGACCCGGGAGTGCTACGGCACCTGGAGCCTTGCGTGCCAGACCGGTACGTGTGGAGGCGGCGGCGCCCGTCCCTGCTTGCTGTGCCTGCAGCCAGAACCAACCTACTGGCGAAAACTCCTCTCACTAGAGCCATGCGTGTGGTGAACGAGGTACACGAGAGGGTTGATGTATTGTGGTGCAACTTGAGTGAATTCGCAAAAGTGACGCTTTATGTAATATGTTATTTAGATGTAGGTTAAGATTTAGTATATTGTATGTCATTTTATAGGATGTAGATTAAGGATTTAGCATGCATGGCCTCTCTATCGCATTGGATCGCTGATCTGTAATGGTAGTTGTAGGTTAGACTTGGATAAATAAATAAATAAATCTTGAAAAGTTTCTTAAATCTACTCAGGACCAAAGCACATGATTCTGAAGTCATAAAAGACTACGGCGTATTTAATACGTACATAATACATACGTCGTAGTCGAGCAACAAACTAGTGACAAATAATACATACGTCGTAGTGGAGCAACAAACTAGTGACAAATAATACCTACGTCGTAGTGAAGCAACAAACTAGTGACAAATAATACATACGTCGTAGTGGAGCAACAAACTAGTGACAAATAATACATACGTCGTAGTGGAGCAACAAACTAGTGACAAATAATACCTACGTCGTAGTGGAGCAACAAACTAGTGACAAATAATACATACGTCGTAGTGGAGCAACAAACTAGTGACAAATAATACATACGTCGTAGTGGAGCAACAAACTAGTGACAAATAATACATACGTCGTAGTGGAGCAACAAACTAGTGACAAATCGAACTATAAATAGTTTATAATACGTATTAGTAAGATTGACATACAATGAACCTCTAAGGAGATTGTTTACCCAGTATATAAACCGCCGCGCGTCAATTCAGCAGAACTCTGAGATTATAAACGAAACAACATAATTTGACTACCGATAATCGTTTTACTGAACATAGTAAAGCTTTCTAAGTTGAGATCGATTCGCCGCCGCCGCCGGCGCCGGGGACGACGCTACTTGAACTTTTATTGTTCAACCCTCTGCCGATTACGCGATGAATTATAACACGGAATTCACGTAGATTCTGTATAGTCGACCTCAGTATTGCTTTACCATTCTCAGATTGAATGTCACTCGTACGTCATGAAACGAAAAAGTATAATATTAAGTGACAGAGAAAGTTTCAACCAGGAAGTTTTAATTTAATAAGAATTGTTACAAAACTGGTAACTACTTACCAAGTGGTATCGTATTACCCAGCTCCATGCAAAATATTGGTATTCAGCTGCATCCGGTTAGACTGGAAGCCAACCCCAACATAGTTGGGAAAAGGCCAAATGATGATGTTGCAAAACTGGTAAGTAAATTACGAGGTCGACTCCACTTCCACGTGTACAGTAACAGCAAAAGTAGATGATGAAAATCAGAAATTCAATACTAATTAATAAACGGAGTTCGCGTCAGAACTGTGTGGCGTCGAAGTAGTAAATGTTTGGTATAATCTACAATCACATAACGACACTTCAACACCACACAGTTCTGACGCGAACTCCGTTCATTAGTATTCAATTTCTGATTTTCATCATCTACTTTTGCTGTTGACTGTACTCGGAAATGTAAGAACATCGCGTACCTACGTAGGTAAATTTTCTTTACCATTATGTCTAAGTTATGGGTGAACTCGGGCGAAACGGCCCGGTCCCGTGCGTCGACTAAAAAAACTGTCGCGATAGATACCGCTATATTTTATGATTCCAGGTTAAGCCCATAATGTCGGGGTTTTTTCGGTCAATCTCTATTGTGTGTGGAGGAATCTGGTAGGCATGTAAAAATACGGATAAATTATAGTAAGTACCTACCCATATACTTACAATGCTTAAACATTTTAAATGACTATTTATTTTATGACAACCATAGGAAACTTACGACGACAAGGCCATGAAAGTAACAGTGCATGATATATCTATACCAGCGACGCAACATAATTATGTAGGATCCATTAGCCTAATCGAATACAAGTAATCCACTAGACACATAATTAGTCAGCTGAAGCTAATAACGAGGTCAGCGGCACACGGACACGTCACATCAAAGATGGTGACAAGCCAAATGATCCGCGGGCGACACATCAAAGTGTAATCCCATTCCCATCCCATCCATCATACACCAAACGTAATTACTGATCCCACACTACTTCTTATTAGCGGGGATCAAACACTGGACCAATTGAGTTAGTCGTGCTTAAAAGCAGCGCACTAATAACGTTGTGGGGGATTTATTTCTGGGTGAGTAAGGTCATGAGGTGGGCTTTGTCTTTGTAGTGACAAAGGATATCATAATTCCCTTTCATAATTAATCTTTCCGTCGCCGCGCCGTCCGCGGTCTGGTGCGTTTTATCAAAAGCAGTATTTTTGTGTCGTTTGGTTTTAGCTACTTTTGATTCGTATTTAGCATCTTCTCTTTAGTTCCATGAACATGGTGTTAAATACCGTTAACAACATTAATGAGTGAGATAGTTCATGAGTGAGATAGTTCATGAGTAAGATAATTCATGAGTGAGATAGTTCATGAGTGAGATAGTTCATGAGTGAGATAGTTCATGAGTGAGATAGTTCATGAGTGAGATAGTTCATGAGTGAGATAGTTCACGAGTAAGATAATTCATGAGTGAGATAGTTCATGAGTGAGATAGTTCATGAGTGAGATAGTTCACGAGTAAGATAATTCATGAGTGAGATAGTTCATGAGTGAGATAGTTCATGAGTGAGATAGTTCATGAGTGAGATAGTTCACGAGTAAGATAAATCATGAGTGAGATAGTTCATAAGTGAGATAGTTCACGAGTGAGATAGTTCATGAGTGAGATGGTTCATGAGTGAGATGGTTCATGAGTGAGATAGTTCATGAGTGAGATAGTTCAGGAGTGAGATAGTTCATGAGTGAGATAGTTCACGAGTCAGATAGTTCACGAGTCAGTTACTTCAGGAGTGAGATAGTTCACGAGTGAAATAGTTCATGAGTGAGATAGTTCATGAGTGAGATAGTTCATGAGTGAGATAGTTCATGAGTGAGATAGTTCATGAGTGAGATAGTTCACGAGTGAGATAGTTCATGAGTGAGATAGTTCACGAGTGAGATAGTTCATGAGTGAGATAGTTCACGAGTGAGATAGTTCATGAGTGAGATAGTTCATGAGTGAGATGGTTCATGAGTGAGATAGTTTGGTGACGAAAGACATTCATTTATACTTTTTTGGATGTGAAAACCTTAGAGATTGAAACAGAAACATCGTTGTACGGTAGCATACAACGATGTTTGTGTTAAGTATTTGGAAGGTCATATCTACATATTACCTTCCAAATACTTCCATGGAAGCATCAAACACATCTGTGTCACATATACTCTCACGCTTGCCTCTGAGAAATGGAGATTTAAATTCATTTTGAGGGAAACGTTCAAAAATTCTAATCATGTACATCAAAGATGGTGACAAGCCAAATGATCCGCGGGCGACACATCAAAGTGTAATCCCATTCCCATCCCATCCATCATACACCAAACGTAATTACTGATCCCACACTACTTCTTATTAGCGGGGATCAAACACTGGACCAATTGAGTTAGTCGTGCTTAAAAGCAGCGCACTAATAACGTTGTGGGGGATTTATTTCTGGGTGAGTAAGGTCATGAGGTGGGCTTTGTCTTTGTAGTGACAAAGGATATCATAATTCCCTTTCATAATTAATCTTTCCGTCGCCGCGCCGTCCGCGGTCTGGTGCGTTTTATCAAAAGCAGTATTTTTGTGTCGTTTGGTTTTAGCTACTTTTGATTCGTATTTAGCATCTTCTCTTTAGTTCCATGAACATGGTGTTAAATACCGTTAACAACATTAATGAGTGAGATAGTTCATGAGTGAGATAGTTCATGAGTAAGATAATTCATGAGTGAGATAGTTCATGAGTGAGATAGTTCATGAGTGAGATAGTTCATGAGTGAGATAGTTCATGAGTGAGATAGTTCACGAGTAAGATAATTCATGAGTGAGATAGTTCATGAGTGAGATAGTTCATGAGTGAGATAGTTCACGAGTAAGATAATTCATGAGTGAGATAGTTCATGAGTGAGATAGTTCATGAGTGAGATAGTTCATGAGTGAGATAGTTCATGAGTGAGATAGTTCACGAGTAAGATAAATCATGAGTGAGATAGTTCATAAGTGAGATAGTTCACGAGTGAGATAGTTCATGAGTGAGATGGTTCATGAGTGAGATAGTTCATGAGTGAGATAGTTCAGGAGTGAGATAGTTCATGAGTGAGATAGTTCACGAGTCAGATAGTTCACGAGTCAGTTACTTCAGGAGTGAGATAGTTCACGAGTGAAATAGTTCATGAGTGAGATAGTTCATGAGTGAGATAGTTCATGAGTGAGATAGTTCATGAGTGAGATAGTTCATGAGTGAGATAGTTCACGAGTGAGATAGTTCATGAGTGAGATAGTTCACGAGTGAGATAGTTCATGAGTGAGATAGTTCACGAGTGAGATAGTTCATGAGTGAGATAGTTCATGAGTGAGATGGTTCATGAGTGAGATAGTTTGGTGACGAAAGACATTCATTTATACTTTTTTGGATGTGAAAACCTTAGAGATTGAAACAGAAACATCGTTGTACGGTAGCATACAACGATGTTTGTGTTAAGTATTTGGAAGGTCATATCTACATATTACCTTCCAAATACTTCCATGGAAGCATCAAACACATCTGTGTCACATATACTCTCACGCTTGCCTCTGAGAAATGGAGATTTAAATTCATTTTGAGGGAAACGTTCAAAAATTCTAATCATGTATCTTCAAGATAGAATAGAATACTCTTTAATATGCACACCATCATTATGAATCACAAGATTAGAGAAGACATTACCTGACCATAAAAAGTGAGTTTGGTCAATTAAGAACAAAGGTTCACCCTATACAGTATCTAAAACGTGTGCTCATATTAAAGGGTGTGGTACAGACCATCAAACCAACAAACCAACCAACTTTCTCTTTGAGACCAACATCGTAATTGCGAAAAAATAATCAATTGTCCCATACAAAACTTTAGCTTTCAACCTCTTTTACTAAAATAACCTACACCTTTGTGGTAAAAGAGGTGAAAGACACAATCTTTTTATAATACTGTATACAGGGTTATTAGTAAAACACCAGCAACCTTTTAAGAGGTCATTGTACTCATCATTATGAACAACTTTTACTGTGGGACCAAATCTGAAATCGCGAAAAAAAATCAGCTGTTCCCTACATTTTGACGAGTTACACGAACATAAATGTAGGGAACAGCTGATTTTTTTTTCGCGATTTCAGGTTTGGTCCCATAGTAAAAGTTGTTCATAATGATGAGTACAATGACCTCTGTAAGAGGTTGCTGGTGTTTTACAAATAACCCTGTATAGGGACCAGACAAATAGACTCAACTTTAATGGGTTACTGTTTAAAATGTTACAATAAAATACCTCCCCACACAATTCAACTTCTGATTGAAACGAAATTTGAGTAATCTTGTATAATAAAAAAACAGACTTCATAGCCAAGCTTATTATAAGTTAGAAGATTACATCGCTGACGAAAATGCTTGGCTCAACGCTAATCCTGCTCCATAAGGGTACATAAACTAATTGATTAGCATTTGAAAATACTTTGCATTGTACAAATTCAATCTTTTAGCATTATACAGGGTGGAATCGAAGTCATGGGCTTTATTTTAACCTAAGGCACTACTCACGATACTGATTGCATTAGGGCTATTAATACGCAAATCAAAAATATTATTAATGCAAGTAAGGAAAACCTTAAAAATGTAGTAAGTCAAATTGCACAAGGCTTATTATTGCAAATAAACACTTAAAGTAATTAAAACAAAATACTTCGTTAACGCCAATAATTGTTGAAATATCAAAATCTTAAAGCGCAGTACAGCGCAAAGCGAAATGTAAACAAACATCACCTGCGCGCGCGCGGGTTTTTCCTTACAAGTAATAATAACAATGGGCTACAAGACATTCCGTCCGGCGGGATTCCCTGAACTCTCTCCGTCCCACTCCCTCACTCGCAAAAATACGAATATCACCCCCGCGCGGGGTATGCTTCCCGCCGCAACACGAAGTCACGAACCCGGAACCAGTGTCATAACGACTGCGCAGGTGCATTGACGCGTAATTGATTTATTGATCCCGTGACGTAATCGCCGTACTCGCCGCTCGCGTCATACGGTGCTTGGATTGCAGTGTATTAAGTGTTAGTGTAGTAGTTGTGTGTGTGTTTGTGTACACGATGCCTCGACCGCGTAATGTGCAGGCTAGGTACACCAACCAACAATACCCACAAATGGTTGTAATTTACGATCGCACAAGAAATTTAGTATGAACTCGTGAAATGTTCCATCGGCGCTACCCGAACGACCCTATTCCTTCACGGGGTCTCATTCCACCAGAACCACTCAGAACCTGTTGGATTTTTCGTCTTTTCACGTGCCAGCACATGCACAAGCTCGTGGAAGAGCACCCGTTTACCCTCTGTCACTTTACCGACAAATAAGGTTTTTTCAAAACAATCCACAAGCTAGGTACGTAAATGTTTTTTTTTAATGTATGTTAGTTGACGTAGTTTTGACCGTCCTAAGCCGGCAAAGTACGAAGGGAAAATTGGAATTTATTATGAATCAATTCATTGGCAACTTACGAATGTCACGTGAGTCGGGCCCAATGACGCGCGTACGGCGTAGTGTACCTACGCATTTGCTATCGAGAAGCGCAACTAATTTGATACTTTGTATGACTTACTACATTTTAAGGTTTTCCATACTTGCATTAATCATATTTTTGATTTGCGTAATAGTAGCCCTAATGCAATTAGTATCATAAGTAGTACCTTAGGTTAAAATAATGCCCATGATTTCAATTGCACCCTGTATAATGGCATAGCACATGTGTGAGTACTATAAAGCTACCGTTTACTGGGTAAGTCCTTCATTGACTTGAATGTGCCGTGCCAGTTGAGAGTATATAATGCTCACTCAAATGTCTCGTTGATGGTGGCGCATGTGATGGATTATTCGGTTCCCTTCAAAATGATTGAGCTAAATGGTGCTAATCCATGCGTCACGTTCGTGGACAAACGCCGTCAGTTGGGACTGGTCAGTTCTTAGCTGCTACTCTTAGCGGCTTACTTTAATATACTATATTTTTTACCCGACCACGGCAAAATCAAAAGGAAGGGTTATGTTTTTAATTATTTACTATGGACGCTTTTAACGTGCGCGTCTTTCTACATCGTTCTCACATGTACATATAACTTCAACTTGAATTATGTAACCAATATTTTGATTTAAAAGAGTGTCCGTGAAGTTTGTTGCCCGTTCTTCTCTATAAGTACTAACTACGTTTTGGAATGGGCAACTAGCTTCATCTGACCGACTCCGTGACAATTCAAAAGTGCTTGTTGGTGCCCGATTTAATTGAAATAAATTATTTGAGTTTATGTTTTAAAACCTACACGATCCAAATGTACAGGACAGCTGGTTATTTTTTTGGTCCCATGCAGAAAGTGGTTCAGTTTGATGGTCTGTACTCCATTGAATATGAGCACACAATTCTGATGCACGCTGCACAAACATCGGGCAATCAGAAAAGTGTGTCTTTTGTTCCATACATCTATTAGCAATCATCACCTATTCTTTCTAGCCATCTTGCACAGTTCTCCCTTTCTCCATTGTTTCATTGGTGTTCCTCTACTCTCTAATCTTTTATAACATAATATTATAATCTTGGTTTATAATGCTTCTATGCAGATCACTACACCACACGAAGTTGGTTCCTCTCGGTGCAGTAGGTCCTGAAACTAACTGGCACCAACTATGTACTTACATGCAGCATGACGTCATATTTTCCAAGTTGGTGCACTGTGCGGGATGCCTCGAGTGCAGCGGTGTCAAGTATGTGGAAGTTGAGTAGTTCAACGTGCTGATATTGGCATATTATCTAGATACTCATCAAGGAGTTGGTACAATAATTAAGTTAGGACGAGATTTTAGACAGCTTTCAATCTGTAGACCCTTTTGTTGATAAGATTGAAATTCTTAAATTGCATTTTAAGTTTTGTTAATCCAATCATATCGTAAATCTTTAAAATAGGCTTGATCATTTTACTTTTGAAGGTTCTCTAAAAACCTGTCAAACGATACATTTATTTCTATATTCAATTATGTTGATACAAAATACCTCCCTATTTTGTATATTATAATTTATTAAAAACGAAACCTTTTTTTATATTTTTCGTCGAAAAATGTTTACACGTGGCCCGAAACATTATGCCTACAGTAGTACAAAATTCACAAACCAACTTGTTTATCAGTTCAGGTGACAAATAGCGGCAAGTAACATATCGCTCGTTCACTCCTATTGTTGATCAAATTGAGCAGGTCGGACCTGACGGGCACCTCAACAGAGGCAATAACCGCGCGCATACAGAATATGGGAGTATACGCGCATTATACGGATTGCAATCTCAGGTTGAAAAGGGGCACTTTGTATGAAGCGGCATGGATAATTTTAGCTTTGAATTTTGGCCAACATGCACATACAGATATATAAAATAACACCCTGAAACGTTGGATTATTGACTTACAACCCTCGCCAGTTTTAAACAAATACCTATACTCATAAACCCTATATCCAATATTAGTGAATATTTAGAGTGTTTAACGTGTCATCATCATCTGCCTGCCTTTCCCAACTACACACATCAAAAGTGTCTAGGGATCAAGCATTTTTATGCGGATTTCTTGAGATTGAGATGTGGCTTTGTAATAAATTTATGATTTTATAAATTTATATGGATCCTTTTTGGTGCATTTCATAATTTGAATCAGGAACTGTGAATCAAATTCGAGTAAAAGATGAAAATCAGCTGTCAATATTTTCCCTATAAAAACATACAACGCATTGAAGACATTATTAGTGCTACTGTTTCCCTACTACTGATTAAAACCAACGTTATTATGGAGCGGCGACGTCATTTAAGCAGGGAAGAAATGCTCAGAGCCGTGGGAATGATAGAAGCTGGTTCCCGGCAACGTACTGTGGCTTTAGCTCTGAATACAAGTCAGAGTGTTATCAGTCGACTTTGGACACGTTACCGAAGCACTGGTACCGTGGCTGAGCGCCATGGAGGACGGTATCGCTGCACCACACGGAGACAAGACCGATACATTCAAATCTTAACTCGAAGAGCTCCAACAATAACCGCCATGATGTTAGCCGTGAGGCTTCATCACTCTTCAGGGAACTTAATTAGCGACCAAACAGTCAGAAACCGCTTGCATGAAGTGAACCTTCATTCCCGAAGACCGCTACGGGTACCACCTATAGCAATGCACAATCGTAGGATTCGATATCAATGGGCTCTTGAACACAGGAATTGGGCAGAAGAACAATGGCGTTTCGTGTGCTTTTCTGATGAGTCTCGTTTTGGTATGAGACCGGATACAAGACGTATACGACACTGGAGAACCCCTGGACGCCAACAGCGATTAAAATCCTGCCAGGAAGTCCATCCTTATAGTGGTGGAACCATCATGGTATGGGCGGGTATTTGGATCGGCGGAAGAACTGAGTTGATTTGGATCAGAGGCAACCTCAACGCTCAAATTTATGCTGAGACGATTGTATCAGACGTCATCGTTCCTCTACAAGTGCAAATCGGTCCCTTATTTCAGTTAATGCATGATAATGCACGACCGCACACCGCAAGAGTTGTAAGACAGACTCTCGCCGCAGCTAACATCAATGTCCTGCCCTGGCCTGCTCAGTCGCCAGACTTGAACCCGATTGAGCATGCATGGGATATGCTACAGAGAAGAGCTCTGCCGAATATGGAGGATATCCAGTCGCAAGAAGACCTTTTTTTGTTGTTGCAACGAACATGGGCGGCCATTCCACAGCGTGATTTGGATGAACTCATTTTGAGTATGCCAAACCGATGTTCTTGTGTTGTTAGTGTTCGCGGTAGAAACACGGATTATTAATTGTTTAAGTTACCCAATAAAATTTTAGAGAAAACTGTTATTTCAGTCTTTTTTTCGAACTTTTGTGTTAGTGGTTCAAATGTCAAAAATCCCTTTATTAGGAAAATGGCAAATTTCTTTATTAATGCAAAGGTGACTTGGTTTATCGTTACTGTGACAAACGAAAACACTTTATTTGATGAATCCTTAAAGAAAATTTTAATTAATATCAATCAGGAGAAAAGTTATTGCAAAAATATATGTTGATCCCTAGACACTTTTGATGTGTGTATGTCGGGGTCGGCTTCCAGTCTAGCTAGATGCAGCTGAATACCATTATTTTAATTTCATGGATCGACTGCCGATCTGACCTCCACAACCCAGTTACTGAGTAATACGATAGCTCTTGTCACTTTCGGGCTTCTGACTACCCGTAAGGACTGACAAAAATCCACGAATGCCAGCCAGAACCAACGGCTTAACGTGCTTTCCGAGGCACGGAGGGTCTCGATATGTAAAGATGGTCACCCATCCACAGCCCAACCGCGGCAAGCGTAGCTTCACCTCATCGATCGACCTGTGAAGCTGTTATTATATAGCCACGGTCTCCTCAGTATTTAACGTGTCACTTCCTGTTATATCTGTTTAGTGTATAACTTTAATATTATCCTCGCAAGGTGCCGCTAATATCCAAACTTCAACATGAAGTTCAAGCACATATTCCCACATGAATACTAAACTTGCCTCACTCAACAAACTAAAATATCAAAATAAACGATAAAACAAGTTGGATGACGTATTTAAGTCTCCACAGGATTGAGTACAGTCTGTAGTGGCGCGTCAATTTGTGCGATACAAGGGGCCGCGCCGCGGAGCGCCCCACGCCTTTTATTGTTCACATAAAGCAAGTTTATTGCCGCGTTATCGGGCCCGGATCGCGCCAGAGCCTTCTCCTCAGGAAGGCGACTCCCTCAAGCCTGTCATATTTGCCACGTGATGCGAATAATTTACCGCAAGGTACCGTCTCGGTGCACCGACAGCCTATTACGATGAAACGTACTCGAAAGATATTTGAATTTCGACCCTGTCTCCCGTTTGATGTGTCGCAAATATTCCAAGTTACCCTTTATTGGCAGATATTGAAGTAGGAAGCAATATGTTTGCAAATATTTTGTTTTGTATCACTGAATTTAATATGGTTCAAAGGTATTTGTTAAAATATTACTGTTTAATGTTTAATTTAGATATCTTGACACAGAGAGCATGCTTTAAAAAGGGAAGTAATGCTATGTAAGGTCCAAATTTTACATAAAATGATAATCTGCTAACATTAAGGAATATTATATAAACGGGTCATTTAAAGCGAATGTCTTCCTTAAAACGATTTCACGTTAATTAAATTGGGCTATTAGATAAAAGATAAACTAAGAAATTCATGGCTCCTATCGCTTTATTTATTCGTCTTTCTGGTTTTATTACCGTTCTTGGGTTGTATAAATTATTTCATATCGAATTTAAATAAAACTCTCCCCTATAAAAAAAAGAGCGATTGAACGATCAATTTCGACAAAAATGAAAACAAATCCTCTAATTGGGTTTTTATCATACCAACTAAGAAAGACCATTTCGATCTATCCCCATCAGAGTTCAGAGACGAATATGTACTACGTTACCACAGCGGACTACGTGGAGATCTTTCTTGCCGTGGCGTTTGTGATACTCAGAGAGAGGCGTTATTTGATATCCGTGTTGTAGACACTGACGCTTCTTCTTATATTGCACACCCTGTCGCCTCTGTACTAAAATCCGCCGAAGAAGAAAAAATAAGGAAATATTCGAACACTTGTGAAATGCGACATGTGACATACAGCCGCCTTGTTGCATCTGTTGACGGAGTCTTCGCCCCACAAATGTCTGCCTTCGTAAATCATCTTGGAGCTGCAATCGCTGACGCTGGAATAGATCTTTTAGCGTAGTGATGAGTTGCCTAAGGTCAAGAATCATCATCTCAATAATATGTGTCACTAGCATGTGCATTCGTGGCACAAGACATAAATTTAAACCAATAGGCAAGTTATTCGGCTTCGATGATGGAGCAGCCCTACCTAGACAAGACTGATGTAGATGCGGCCAACGAACTGAGATGACGTCGATTACAATAAATCGCGATACATAACAAAAAAAAACTTGCTTTATTCGATAATTAGTCAATAATTTGACAGTACTATTATTATAGATTATTTTGTATAGTAATAAATGTTTTTCTTCTTAGAAGGTAGGTACTGTAATTATATTATAGCTTTAGTGTTTCCATTTATGGAAACTTTAAATTTAAGCTCAGCAATGTGTATCAATATTCACGAATATAATATTGGTATCAACGTTACAATGACTGGTAAATTCAAAAGCGTTTTGACTTGTTCATTATTATTTTTATCTGGAAAACATGGGAACAACACCTTAAAAGTATCAAACATGTACTAGGTCATATTACTAGTCAGATTATGAGTACATAGCGACCGTAACGTCACGTCCATTAGAACATTCATACCTGCTAGTTCATTAATTAGTAACTCGTTAAAGTTATCTATTAAACTTGTCCTGACATGTTTTTAATTTAAACTGTCTACAATGTCATCTCACGGTCTAACTACAACTACTGGTGTTAAGATTAAACTTAAGATAAAGTGTTCTTATTTTCTTTTACTTGAATTTTGCTTTAAACTTCCTACAAAGTAAATGTTTACGTTTTACGTTTAACCATTTTGAGACGTAAAATCTGTATCGTTATGAAGTTTCATAACAGGCTAGCTTTTGCTCCGAGACCTTATCGGAGTGGGTCTATAATAAAATCACACAATTGAATTTCGCATGCAGGTTACTTTTTACCTACCCAGAACCAATAATAATTAGTAAAAAGACTTGTGATACAGAAAGTGAGAAATAAATTCTATGTTCATAGTTTTAGTCAGCGTGTTGTCATCAGTCAGTGACAAACAATGTTTTATTAATATTTAATTTTAGAAAACAATCAAACGTTCAATTAGTCAATTTCTTCTAAATATATCCGTCTTCTTTTATAAACAAATAATATCCATAATCGTGTAATAGTATGCTAACAGCTAAGCATTGGACGTTTCGTCCATCAAATAAAAAGCCTGAGCTCCTGACTGCTTCTTGTTTTGTGATTTAGCGTTCTCCACTTTTTCTAAATTGACCTTTTGCATCAAGAGCGCTGTTCTAGAAAATTCCAGTTTTTCTCGTAAGTAATATTGTTAGCGGCGGAACGGACCATTCACTTTAGTTTCTCTTCTATTTCTCAATTCCATCATTCGTCTTGTTACTTTGTTACTGTCAGTTGTTGCGATGTCATCTTTTACTGTTAGCCATCTTTGTTTATTAAGTTTTTGTCGTTTTTGGAGTTTTATCTGCTTTTTACCCAATTAATAGTATACACTAAGGCAGTTACTATTTTTATTCTTTTGTTATGAATTTTACCAGTTATTAATTAGCACCAAAATAATTTCACACACATTTGCGAAACCATACCATCATTGATACGAGTGCCACTCGCGCAATTGATAATGATCGGTCAACCAATTTATATAAGCCGAACAAACAATGCCAATTTAGCGGAACAAATACCACCATCACATACTACTGACGAACAATCATTGTGATAGCCTCCGCCGCACTATTATATTTTACGTTCATACTTAATCCATCTCGTCTGTCTCCGTCCTTAATTGAGCACTTATCTGCACAGATAGCCTTTATCTGAAGCTATTTATTTCAGCACTTGGCGTCAAATAAATCTTTAGTGCAATATCCTCACGGCTACTAGTCCTAGGGGTAGTACAAAGTTTTTACATAAAATCACTCGTAAATCTCCAAATCGTTCAGTTTACTTACTTTTGAACGTTTTATAAATCGTACTGAAATATGTTTTTAGAGTACATTTTATTACGCTTCGGTCGCTTCGGTCGCTTCGGCTTACAGATCTATATCTTATCGTGGTTCAGTTCGGTTATATCCCTGACCGGGAGAGGAGCCCAGTTAAATAAAACTTCGAAATCGATGAAAAAGTAGGTACCTACCCATTGTACTGTACCTACACAATGACATAACAAACGTATTCATATTGATTTTTAAAACAAATTCAGCCGAACTGTACAAATTCCTATGCTGCTGTTTATATTAACATAGGTACGAACTGTTTCAAAAACACGTCAAACGAACTAATGCAGGTTTCAAAACGCGCGCATAGTTTGTAGTGAATATTTCAGGACGCGAGCCTCGCGCGAATCAATGAGCTTGATGAATAAGGAATGCTGCAAACGGCGCGATTGTTCCCGCACTCGCGGCCGGCGCGATTTTGACACTCGCGGATCGCGCGCTAGTCGCACTCGCGACTTTGTCTGCACTGCATGTTTGTGAAACTGTGCCCATGATATTGACAGATTTTTCTCTTGTTATTTATATGATTGCTGCTCTTTGCGTTATGGGTCAAGCACATATTAATCTATTCTTAATTACCCCAAAAAATATAGAAAACAGTCAAGATCTTCTTACCGATTACTGCGACAGTATCACAGAAGAATTAATAAAAGTTGTAACCGACATTCCAAGCAAACTTCCATAACATTTATTGTGTTTTAATGGCTGCCTTTCTAATTACTTTTCTTGAAAATTCTTAAGTAAATATTATCATACCTGTCTACTTTAAAAAGTTAAAATACTAATTACGATGTAAACTTTTGAAATTCTCACTAAGTTCACAAAGTTTTATTAGTTTATTCTGTTATTAGTTTGATTAAAATTCACATTATTTTATTTTAAGTATAATTAGCCTGTCGGATTGCCAATTCTAAAATAACATCAAATTATCGTCAAAAAACAACCGACTTCCAAAAAAAAATCACTACAAAGTGAAAAATAACTTTAATTTCGGAAGTCGGTGTCGTTGGTTCCGCATTTTTGTTTGACACCGACTTCCGAAATTAAAGGTATTTTTTACTTTGTAGTGTTTTTTTTTTGGATGTCGGTTTTTTTTAAGTTTTTTTATATTTCATTTTTTAGTGGGTCGGTTTGTAATTTTTCTAAGTTACAATAATCTAATGAGACCTGCTCATCACTTTCTACAAAATACCATCACCTTTTTCATCACCTTTTTACTAAATATTGTTTTCCCAGTGCACGGACGTTAATTGTTGAAGAGTTCTAGTAAGAACCAGGGGAACTTGAGCTCATTGAGAAGTCACCATCGGCTCCACTTCACCATACGCATTGTGATGAGCATAAATTGCTTAGCAACCACATTAAAGTACCTAATTGAGTCGCAATTTAACCCGTGAAATACTTATTATTGAGTATTTCCGATGGCCATCTGTGGTCTTCATCATCAGTTCCACTTCACCAAATGGTGCTTTCCGGGAGCAAATGCACGAGTCACTTTAAAAAATACCTAAATTGCTACAGATGTACCTATAAAATTTGAGGGTTTCCCTCGATTTTCATGGGATTCCCTCATCAAATTCAGACTTGGTGATAATGGGATCACTTCGAGGGCATAACCTTTCAAACAAAAAAAAAATTTTCAATTTCGGTCCACAATTGACGGAGTAATCGGAGTACAAAAAAAAAATATAATATACGCGACGAATTGATAACCTCCTCCTTTTTTTGAAGTCGGTTAAAAGTAACATGTACAGTCAGCAAAGGAGATAAATATGCAAGGTCGTCGAATGTAGTTGAAGTTTAGAAACCTATTGATGTTTTCGAATGAAATCTAATTTGATAAATTAACTGTTTGTTTTCTATTAATTAAATTACATTTTATTCGAAAACATCAATCGGTTTCTTAGTAAACTTCAACTATATTCGACGATCCTGCATACTTATCTCCTTTGCTGACTGTACCAAAACTAAAACATTAAAATTTTGTAGAATAGTATTTTATATGTTTATTAGTTTTTCATGAAAAGTTTATTGCTTTTACATTGAATTAAAAAGAAGTGAATGGAGTCAGGGCAGTGACAAAGGCTCGCAAGTGGAGCCGACTGGAGCTGTAGCGGGAACGTAATGAATACGTCTGGCTTTTCATTTGAAATACGTTTTAATATCGTAGAGCCGGGAGCCGTGTCCAATTAATCGTTTTACGTCTTTGTAAAATGGTAGTTTAATAACATGAACAGGTAACTGCGTTTTATTGCTTTTTCCTTCAGACCAAGTAAATTACTAGCAACATTAGAAAATACAGAGAAATAATATTGTTCAAGAAAACCTGATCAAAGTGAGTAACTTCTATCTTAGTAAACACCCGTGTACTAGGTTGCTAGTCCAACAGACAGTACTTTTCCTCATCATCATTTCAGCCCGGAACATAGGCATCCCCTTTCTGCTACCATACTTCCCTGTTCTGTTCTGTACTTTCCTAACGTATCATAAAAGAGAACTTAACAGCATTGTGTTACATCTTAGATTATGCTGTTACCAAAATGGGTTTTAGTTACTTGACAAATTACTACCCTATTAGCCAGTTTTCATCTCCAAAGACCTAAAAGAGACAAGGCTATGTACACAAGCGTGTGCCCGTAATTATGTGATAATGTTATGCTAGTACATACGCGCGGTATTAACGTTATGTCCATGTTTATCATACGCAAACAGCCGGCAGCGGCGCGGGCACCGAGCGGGGAACATGTCGGGCTCGCCGGACTGACGTGTCTGTTTATAGCTTAATTACTTGCAAGTTTCAGGGAAAGTTAAGTGAAAGAAATGTTTTCTTGACAGTTTTAAATGTCTCTAAAGCCGTATGTATGGATGATAAACTATTCTCCATTTGAATAAAAAATGCTTCAACAACTGGTGTACACACGTACAGTCGAGTTCATTAATATATTGGCAGTGACAAAGTTTCAAAATATTATAAGCGTTAAAATGATCATATACTCGTAGTTCTATACAAACTTAGACATAAATAAAATGTTAACATACAACTGTACAATGTTTTACTAAAGTTTTTATATAAATACATATTTGCGGCGTGGGAAGAGTCCCAAGATGCCATAGGAATTTTTTGTGACCTCTCCAAGGCTTTTGATTGCGTCGACCACGAAACCTTACTCTTAAAACTTGAGCATTACGGACTTGGAAAACTTGCGCTCATTTTAGTAAAATCTTATTTAAATTATAGACAACAGAAAGCTCAAATAAATGGTGTCAATTTACTAGGTTTAAAAGTAAAAATGGGTGTACCACAAGGCTCGACATTAAGTCCTTTCCTGTTTTTAGTAATTAATATGATCTACCCCATTTGTTAAAAACCCAACCACAAATGGTGTTATTTGTTGACGATACTTCCTTGATTTTTAAAATTAATAGACGTGCATCAAATCTTGACGACGTAAATAACGCCCTATTACAGATCCAAAATTGGTTCAGTGCTAATAATTTAGTATTAAATGGGAAAAAAACGAAGTGCATAAGATTTTCTTTACCAAATGTCAAAATTAGTAGTTGTGAGATAGTATTGAATCAAGAGACACTAGAATTCGTCGATACAACTGTTTTCCTGGGGATCACGCTAGACTCAATGCTTCAATGGGGTCCTCATTGAACATCCCTTGCAGGACGGCTAAGTTCAGCAGCACATGCTGTGAGAAAAATCCGTCAATTTACTGATGTTAATACCGCGAGGCTGGTCTATTTTAGTAACTTTCATAGTATTATGTTGTACGATATTTTACTATGGGGACGAGCTGCAGACATCGAGTCTATTTTTATTCTGCAGAAAAGAGCCATCAGAGACATATATAGTCTCTGCAGGCGTGACTCTCTAAGGGAACTGTTTAAAGATATTAACATATTATCATCATGGCGGTACCTTGTCAATATATCTATGAAAATATCATGTACGTAAGGAAAAATCTACATGTTTTTAGTAAAAGAGGTGAAAGATACAATCATATGACATATCACTAGAAATAGGGACCGATTCGTTCAAACAGGTTTCAGGCTGGCTAAAGTAGACTCATCTTTCATGGGGTACTGTTTAAAATGTTACAATAAAATACCTACTCACATACATAATAAAAAAAAAAAAAAAAAAACTATAATGATAAATATTTGAGAATCTTTTATACTTCAACTGAATTAAACGAAATTTAAATCCTACTATCCTACTTCCTATTATATAATATTATAAATGCGAAAGTTTGTGAGGATGGATGTTTGTTACTCTTTCACGCAAAAACTACTGAACGGATTTTGATGAAACTTTACAGTAATGTAGTTATACATCAGAGTAACACATAGGATACTTTTTATCCCGATATTCCTACGGGATCAAAACTTACGCGGGTGAAACCGCGGGGCGCAGCTAGTCTTGTATAAAACGCACACTATGCAGCCAGGCATATTATAAATTGGGGGATTAAATCACTAATACAAATGCTTGGCTAAGCGCTGGTCCTGCTCCATAAGGACGCACAAAAACCTTTATTAGCATTGGAAAATACTGTTAAAGCTGCTGAAGATTCTAAAATACTACTATTTTTGCATTACATAAATTCCATCTCCTAGTAGTGTTTGATTGCATAGCACATGTGTGAGGGCTATGTACATACTATTAAGCTACCATTTACTGAGTACGTCTTTCATTGACTTGAATGTGCCCTGGCGGCTGAGAGTATGTCATGCTCACTCAAATGTCTCTCTGATGGTGGCGCGTGTCATTTAGCTCCCTATAAAATGGTTGAGCTGAATGATGATAATCCATGCATCATGTTCGTGAACGGGCGCTGTCAGTAGGGACTGGTCATCTCTTTGCTGCCATGGCTTTTTTAAATTTATATTTGAATTGTTCTTTTTTTCATCTTTTCATTATGGACGCTTTTTACGTTCTGCATTGTTCTCACATGCATAATTTTTAACATGAATGATGTAACCAAGACTTCGCAACCATATTATATTGATTTAAAAGAGTATCCAAGGAGTTTCTTGCCCGTTCTTCTCCATAGGTACCTACGCTTTGGAATGGGCAACTAGCTTCATCTTTCTGACGGACCGACCCCTTGACAATTCAAAAGTGCCTGTAATTGGTTTATTTGAAATAAATGATTTGAGTTGAGTTTTGAGTTTTGTTCAAACTTCGTTTTTGGGCGATATTGTGTTAAGCTGAGAAGCTGCTAAAATATTAACTTTCTCTTAATGAACAAAAAGCGTAAAGCAATGATAAACTAATAAAATTTACATATCCACTCCCTCTGAAAGAAATAAGCAGAAAATAATAAACAAAAAAATATATTGATCTGAACTGCTTTAAACAGTTCCATATGAGCCTAATATTCAAAACAGTATTTTTTACTGATCCGCAAAACATTTAAAGCTTCAGGCAAAATGTTACTGCCTTGACAGTAAAATAAATATAACGTTTTAACTTTAACGTTTTTTTTTTGCAGTAAATGTTATGTTTAATCATTAAACGTTACTGTTTTGTCTTTTATTGTTTTACAAACATTTCTTCTTATTGCATAAAGTCAGTAAATCTTAATAAAATCACTTTAATGTGTTGTAGTAAGAAATTATTTTTATCATCTCTCAATATTTTCGGAAAATAACTGTTTTTTTTTTTTGTTGTGGAGGTCAGATAGGCAGTCGTTCCATGTAAAATACTGGTACTCAGCTGCATCTGGTTAGACTGGAAGCTGACCCCAACATAGTTGGGAAAAGGCTAGGCAGATGTTGTTTGTTTGATGACTGGTTTTAATAACGTGGCATGTGTTCGGTACTTAAGTGTTGGCTGGACTAACATTGGATGGAGTTACATCAAAGCTTGTGAAATGGGTTAGTTGGCTGTTTGTGTGCGATCTACGAGCCATCACGTTTGTGGCGATCTTTAAATCCGATGTGAAATTGCGGTACGTGACTCCTAGCGATGGCTGCGGTGTGAACGGAGCAAGGACGTCATGTGTGCAGGACTGCGGTGCGGTGATGCGACAAATTGCATGTCCATCGCAGCGCAGCGCCAACACAGTTATTAAGTTGAACGGGGGAGCGAATGCAGAACATCGTTTTGCACAAACAATAAATCATCGAGGTTAATCACTATTCATGATTATATTATAAAGTTTAGTTTTTGTGGTATACCTTAACCTGTGGCTTTTTAAAATAGTTGAAATGAATGGAGTGTGCAAGAAAAATACACGCCACTAGTTAAAAATGAGCTCTTTATTTAACTGGCTTAGAATTGCCTGCCGTGTTACTTGATTAAAAGCAACAACTATCAACAGTTTTCAGCAGTCAGAAACAACAGTTTTCTGTCATATATCTAAAAAACATACGGTTCAACAATGAAGAGTTTCACCCCCTAAGTTGCTTTTAATAATTATGCACTAATTTTTCTCCTTTGCCTCCTTGAATTACAACAACATTGTGGCAGCTAAGTAAGTTAAAATCTGTAACAACGTCTTGGCAAGTGCGGGCACAGCCAGCGAGTGCTGCTCCCGCAGTTTTATTGAGGACATAAAGTAAGTTTATTGGCGCTTATCATGCCTGCCATCGAGCCTGTGTCCTTGTAGGCCAGGCACCCGCTCCCACACCCCAGGTATAGCTGTGTTGGACGAAGGCACTCTGATAAGATCCAGAAACTGTCCATAATTGAGCTTTATATTGCAATCACTCAATCTAGAAGGACCGTAAAATGTCGGAATTAAGCACACCCATGTTTCATGGGTGTGCTTAATTCCGACATCATCATTCGAGTCATCTTTTTTTCTTGAAAACTTGAAGCAGCTTTTACGATATTAATATAAGTAGATAAGCTACTTTATATATTTTATTTAAACGCATTGTGTTTGCTTTTCTCCAAAGTTCAGAGATTCAAGCTAGATGTTGTAAGCTCACTAATTGAAGCTGGATTTTCTGAAATACCCAGAGTGAGCCTTAATGAGTCTTTAAACGGGTCGTTAGCTTCGTCGCCAATTAGTTCTCAGCTATATATAGGTAGCTATGTAGCACTTTTTCATTCCTTATTAAATGGCTGCGCTTGGTTTCCGGGAACCCTAATCTCATATATTATATCGTATGTCTTAGAATATATACTTGAACCCCCTTACTAATAAACGTTGTACAGCGTCTGTATAGTTACACAACGCTTTGTCTTCTTCTTTCGAAAGTCAAATTACTGACGACTGAAAGAGAGAAATCGGTGTGTAACTATTCATCTGATATAATATGTTTGTTAGTAAAGGGATTTATATGTCAAGCGTAAAGTTCGAGAAACCATTAGTGGTTACTGCCGATGACGTTAACATTACACAACAAACGATTATTCGATATGAACTATGAACAATATAGTGCGACAATAATTAATAACAATTATCATGCTCTTGGCATTAATTACTTGCTCTGATTCTCCGCCATTAATCCCAACGCTAATTGGAAAGCGGATAGGCAGACCATTTATAATAACATATAGTGTGTTGTTGTCAGCTAGATTACCTACTATACTCGCGAACGGAGTCGGTTGTATTATATTAAATGAGTCGTATCCTTTATTACCGCTTGCTAACTTAGAAGGCGGTGTAACGCTTAGTTAGCAAAAACGCAACTACCGGCATTCTGGGCATACGCCAAATATTTGCAAGATTGTGTATGAAGCAAATTTTTTCGTGGATAATAAACCAAGCTTTTTGTTAGTGAAAATATTTTGTAAAAGCTTCGTGAAAGTATAAAGTTTTACAAAAGGCTTTCATAATTTGAAAAGGTTGGCGTGTCTTTTGGGTCAACGTAATAGGACATAACATGTATGAACATTTTATTTAATGTAATTTAAGCCTAAAAGAGCTTATTATTTATGTTCACTTTACGTCACGCGGATTTTATTCTAGATAGAGAGTTCAAGCATCACATATATCTATATGTTCAAAAGTGACCGAGCGTACACTCGTTATTAAAATAAGTACTTAGATTAAGAGCATGCTTCGTTGAAGAATGTATATTGACCATCAGTATAAAAGTTTCAGTTTCAGTAGAAAATCTTTTCTCGTTGTTGTATAGTCTAAATATAGTTTTTACAAAGGAGGCTTCTCAAAATAACGGTTACGAGTGGTCCCGACTGTTTCTAGTCCGTAATGGACGTAAGGGGACGAATAACCAGCCGCTTATCTGTCGCGATCAGCCCGCATCGCTGGCTCCAGCGAGACACAGGCACGCCGCCCGGACCCGCTCGCTGATCAACTTATCGTATTAAACATTCACGCGGCTCGTCGCAGCCTGTCTTAATAACTCGCTGAACGACGACAGCAGAGCGATCTCCTAAATAATACATGTGACCCACCTCGAGCGGTGCCGGCTCTCCGAGGTAGCCCCGATCTTTTATTCACACCACACTAGCATTCCGAAAACTTCCACCACAACACTATCACGTCACAGGTGTTCCGATCGCGGCTGATCGAGTCGACGAGCTCGAGCGGACGGAGCGGCGCGATGGGTTCAGCGGCAGTGCGGCGCGGCAACGTGCAGACTGTGCGGCGGAGGCCGCGCGACTGCCGCGAGGCACGCCCGGCCCCGCCGCGCCGCCACCGCCGCCGGTACGGTGCCCACACGTTTTTTCTCCCGGCTCTGAACACGGGCGCGAGTTAACGTATTTAGCATTCGTCAAGGATTAACTCGCGATGTACAACGGAATACATTTGCATGCCAAATGTTCCGCTTTCTCTCAACTCTTTTATACAGCTCCGTGTAATCAGTGCGCGTGATTGACCCTCTATGTACGTGGAAGTGGATCAATTCTTAAATAGCTCACCTGCCCACTAAGCTATTTTCACGAAAAAAGGGTTTTTAGTAATTTGCACTAGCGAATCGCTGCTTCGTACCTTCCGGTAAAAGGAGTATATTAGACACAACATTATTAAATAATTTCCCCGCGAGAGGCTTTATAAAAATAACAAAGCAAAGAGTTGATGAGTACTTCCACAATTTATTTTGTAAAAAGTCTACCTGCGCGGGTAGGACCGCGGCGCGCGGTAATGGCGGAAGGAAACTCGTTAGCCGACGAAAGTTTCACCTTTTAAGTGTTTTATTATTCTTCAGTAACTGATGTGACTTGTACAATAGCGGGCGCGCATTTGATCGCACTGCGCCGCTCGTGCGCGGCCACTACGCGCCTTCCATTCTCATAGAGTTGGAATTACTCTTTTTGTGAAAAGAACTCGTCTCAGAATGGATTGCATTAGATAAGTTCGTGAGCTCTGCCATTTGATTTCCGCGGCGATCGCGTTACTGGCCTTTGTCCGAGATCAAAGAGGAGCATGCAGCTCCCGCATTCAAACTAGGTGATCTATGTAGAATAATGTTCTATTATGCAAATTTTCCATTTCGCAAAGAGAAGGCTTTTTTATCACTGGCATCTGGCAGGGCTGGCTCGAGGCGCGGCGGCGCTGCTCATTGTAAATTATAAAATAACAGGGACGGGGCAGCCCTAATTGTGTCCGTCACACACGCGCGCAGCTCGGCCGACGTTCTAATTGTGTGCTGTGCGTGTGTGAGCCGCGGGAGTGCGGGAGTGCCGGCTGACGCCGAAGGTCCCACTCCGTGTTTGCTTATTCCTATGTGCCATTTTCCCTGACTCTACTTTCTGGATAACTCTGGTTTCCTTTAAAATACAAACACAGCCTTTTTAAAATAGTGCTTTTCAAGTCGTTATTTCCAACCATGCTATTCAGATCCTTAACCAAAAAAATATGAGTAGGTAAATGTATGTATAAAATATTAGAGGTGTGTTTGTTCAAAACTACAGGTCCGCCTGATCGTGAGCCCACAATCAGTGTGTGAACATGGTGCCGACAGAGCGTACTCATAAAGTGGCGGACACAATTAATGTACTTAGGCCCGATGTACCAGGTGCGGTACAAACAGGCCTAAATCAACAGTGTCCTGCGCGATAGTGGGCCAGCGCTGACCAGCGCCGCCCCCGCGCGCTCCTCCGCTGTGTATTTACGATCAAATTAGTGCTTACTCAGTGTTGACGCTATCAAGACGTACGCACCTCGCTCCACGTGTATGTTCACGTAATTAAGGGAGGACTTGTAATTTTCCGGTTTTAAAACCACATGAAAGGGTCAGGTACAGGTCCAGGGGCCGCTGGTCAATATTAACGTTACCTCGGTGTACCATCCTAATAAAGCGCCACTAGATGAACACTAGGGTGGAGTGTAAATGTATGGAGAATTATATATTTTGTTTTTTTGTAATAGCATTGTGATAAAAAGCTGTCTATGGATGAGTAAATAACGTATGTTAAATATCATTTATGTATTATAATAGTTCGAGGTGCCCCAGCTCGAAAGAATTTTGAAAAAAATATAATTTGACCTATTTTGTCCTATCGGGAGCACCTTTAATATAAACCTAGACAAAAAATATTTTCGCTTTTGTTAATTGTGCCTATCACGCAGCTTTGTTGCGGGTACGCCATAATAAAAATAAAAATTTCACTCCACCCTGATGAACAGTCGGAAGTGTATTAGGTACTTTTGAACCAATTTGTTTTTGAATTTTGTATTTGCTTAATTTTAATTTTATAATATGTTAACTCTAACCGTTGCTGTGTAAAATATCCTATTATTTATCTAAGAGAAGCGTTGATCTTGCACTCAGGCCCCTCCTGTCACTGACACACACACGCACACTCACACCTTTATTTAAGATAGTGCATTACGTTTATCAGTGCCTGTAATGCGGAGATAAATAAAGATTTAAAGGTCGCCCATTGCATATTTTGTAGTGTTTGATGTATCTTTACTTGTTGTATTTTTGTGGTGTACAATAAAGTATATATAAATAAATAAAGATTAAGATTAATTACATCAGATGGCATAACGCACAAAATTAAATCTGAAGCTCTGTTCGTTTATGCAAAGCGGCTCACAAATCTGCACGAGTGCGCACGAGCGCGCAAATGTGTAGTATTCCCGGTGGCACCATAGTAACAATAAAGTGCGGCCGCCGTGTGGGGTCACGCTCAAATGCGTACAAACGGCTTGTTTACCGGCGGCACGGCTGGACCGGACCGCACGGCGTCTGACCGGCTGACCGCCTCACCGTCAGGCCAGCCCCGCTACGCTAACGTAATGGCCCCGTCTGGTATAAATTGTGTGGGTAAGGTAATGTTCCAGTCCGTACACTTTGATCCCATTGTAGAAAGTACAGATTGGGTTGCGAAACGGCCAAGCCTCAT
The DNA here is from genome assembly GCA_949316385.1 of Globia sparganii. Classification (NCBI taxonomy): domain Eukaryota; kingdom Metazoa; phylum Arthropoda; class Insecta; order Lepidoptera; family Noctuidae; genus Globia; species Globia sparganii. The sequence continues at coordinate 25,122,132 of OX438659.1, forward strand.
ATTTTGACTAAGTTGTAGAGTTTGTCCAGTTAAGGCTTGTAGAGTTAGAAGCTTGGCTCTGCACGAGATGTGATAACTTTTTTCGTGCGAGTTACGTTGTCGTTTATGTTACAACTCACATTTCTTGGAAGCAACACTACGTATTAAGCACCAACAGCCACTCTTGCCAATATGTACACCGCAAACATCAATAAATTGGGTTCTTAAGCAAAAAGCAAGCCCCGACTCTAGTGGCAGAGTCTAAGTCATCCGAATATGATTAATATTGGGGCGAGATCACAACGGCGAGCGTCGCTTATCGCGCTCGTAAATTAATATCGGCTAAGCGACAGTTACGCTTGAGCCGCACGTATCGACTAGGGCTTAGGCTATATATAGATTTCTCGCCTGAATAGCTCTGGAAATGTTTGGTGGGACTTTTATACAGGGAAAATACATTTTCAAAGGCAAACATGTTTTCTGAGTTGAAATACTTACGTGTTGCGTACTATTTACTTTTTCATTTTGAAAGTTAAGTGATAACCTCCGCATATTACATGTGCTACCTACTTGTTCCTTTTATTATTTAATACTTACTTAAGTCTGTCATACGATTTGTTTCATTACGTCCGGTACCTAGACATAGATAAAAAGTTGAAACTTTTCATCATGCACAACTTCATTTATCATTTTTATCCTGGGGCCCAAGTCTGCTATTTTTATAAATTCGTCATTCCAACACGATCCCACTGTCATTTTACTAAAAGTTCGTAATCTGCTAAATTCACAATGGTCGATCATTGGTCGGTCAATGGTCTGAGAAAAACTACTACTAAATTTCATGCTAGATTTCATATAATATATATATTTACATATTACGTATTAGTGTTTGCAATCTGAAGTAGTAAGAAGTTCGTAAATAGCAATAAACATTACATTTATTCATTTGTCATTAGGTAGGTACGAGATTACCATTTTATGGCATTTCTTTCAATGGAGTGTCAGTGGTTGAAAGTCATAATGACGCCATTATATTAGTAGACTAGCTTCTGCCCGCGACTTCGTACGCGGATCCTGTTGCTTATGCCAGCGACAACGGGGTCGTCAAAATCGAAGATCTGAAACGTCTGATGTCGAATTCTAAGAGCCCGGGGACGGGAAAGCAACGGGATGCGCGAAATGATTCGAGACGTTCCAGATCTTTCATTTTTGTAAGTCAACAGAAAATTCCCATCAGACTAAACAACTTTTGCTAAGACATCATTCCTATATATGTTATAGTATCGCTGGGCTTTGGAGTTCGACAACAGGCGTTCCAGATCTTCAAATTTATTCTCACAGCAGAAAATGCTCTTCACGTGGAATAATTTTTGCTATGGCACCATTTTTATATATTTCTTTATAGATTCTAAAGCAGATTTAAAACTGTGTACGTAGGGATTTACTTCATGCAACATAAAACTGTGTACGTAGGGATTTACTTCATGCAACATATTTTGAAGCAGTGAAATCAGACTATTTGTTCAATTGCGGAAAGTTTTGGTTTCTAATATTTGCCTGATCTTGATAATTGGATACGAAATATATTTGGAGAAACTTGGGGTCATTTTCAGACAATAATGAACCAATAAGGTGGTAAACTTGGCCTTACACTTTGAATGTTGGCATAAATGGGCCTTCTGAAATCTGTTACGCACCAAAAGATGTCATTTGAAAGGCATTATTGTACGAACGGATGTTGTCCAAGAAATGTTTTGACTGTGGATGGTCACCAATTAGCAGTGATCTTAATATTTCTGGAGGATTTTGTAATATTTCAATATGTACTTTTCCACCTGAGCAACACATACCGTTTGTTTCTTTTTGCCATTTAACAGCTTCACAAAAAGTACATACTCCGCCATCGGAGGTATGGCTCCGATGGCGGAATATGTGGCGTAGTCAATCATAGGAGTATACGTAAATGCACTCCGTGCCTTATCAACCCAAGGAAGGTCGCCTTGCCCTACGGCTATATCTTGAGACAAATCCGATTCTTCAGATGATATCGACATTCTGTTCAGAGAATGTTGAAGTCGATCAGAATTCAAACGTTCGTTGCGCTCTTCTTCTGTCTCTTCATGCCGTACTCCAGCAATTCTTTCTCTCTCAGTTTCAAACTGATTATGAATATTTTGTTGTGTGCGTGTTCGGGACAATGTATGATAATCTCGATCACCAGTCAGTCGCGCATCACGTTCATCACTCGTTTCAAAAGACCTGTTAGTAAATGTGCGAATACGCTGAGAACTCAAGCGTGATTCTGTATCAGTAAACGTTTCCGATTCGCGAGACAATGCATGTCGCTCACGATCAGCGGACAGTCGCGCATCACGTTCCGCACTTGTCTGTAGAAACCTCGAAGCAGATGCGTAGATACACTGAGAATTCAAGCGCGATTCTCTATCCGTGAACATCTCCGACTCGCGAGACAATGCGTGACCTTCACGATCAGCGGTCAGTCGCGCATCACGCAAGTGGGGAACGTTCCCACTTGTCTCTAGAGACCTAGGAGTCGATGCGATTCGCTGAGAACGCAGGCGTGCTTCGCGATCCGCGATCCGAAAAGGTTTCCACGGAGCGAGTTGCAGCCTGATGTTCTCGAACAGCATCAAGTCTCTCCTGACGCTCTTCGGTAGATTCTTGGGATCTTATGATCCTCAATCTTTTAGCTCCTTTGGAACATTGGGAAAGATTTGACCTCTTTCTAGGCATGGTTATAGTTTTATTGTGAACATACCTGATCAATTAAAATCTAAGTGACTGCTCCCCGGGTAGGCTACCGTGTCACGAAGATAAATGGCAAAGGAAATTAAACACTAAAATAACATAAGCCCGAAGGCATATTTATTGATAAAGTAAAAAAATAAATGGGAGTTTTGGCCAGTAGAGTCAACTTTTCAATGATATACCATCGTCACCGAAAATCAGTCCTAAACTGTTACCGCCTTCACTGCGTGGAGCTTATGTTATTTTATAATTATACAGTGAAATTAGTGATAGCTTTGATTTCCACATCAGATGTTTCTGATCTTCGATTTTTATAAGTCAACAGGAAACGCCCATCAGATCGAACAACTTTTACTAAGACGTCATTCCTATATGTGTTTTGGTGTAGCTGGGCTCTTGGAGTTCCACAACAGGTGTTCCAGATCTTCGATTTTTATAAGTCAACAGACTGTGCTCATCAGATTGAACAACTTTTGCTAAAACGTCATTCCTATATATGTTATAGTGTAGCTGGGCTCTTGGAGTTCCACATCAGGTGTTCCAGATCTTCGATTTTTATAAGTCAACAGAGAGCACAACTTTTGCTGAAACGATCAGATTGATCAACTTTTGCTAAAACGTCATACCTATATGTGTTATGGTGTAGCTGGGCTCTTGGAGTTCCACAACAGGTGTTACAGATCTTCGATTTTTATAAGTCAACAGAGAGTGCTCATCAGATTGAACAACTTTTGCTAAATTGTCATTCCTATATATGTTATAGTGTAGCTGGGCTCTTGGAGTTCCACATCAGGTGTTCCAGATCTTCAAATTTATTCTCTCAGCAGAAAATGCTCATCACGTGGAACAATTTTTGCTATAGTACCATTATTGTATCTCTTATACTTTAGCTGGTCTGTTGCGGTTCTGCATCAGATGTTCCATGTTCCAAAATAAATTATAGCCTATATGTTGCCCAGACTTAATATCTATACAACAAAAAAAAATCATTCAAATCCGTCCCGCAGTTCCGAAGATTAGCGTGTACAAACAAACAGACAAACAGACAATTTTTTTTTTTGGATTCGTGCTCTATTACTGTTTCTTAACCCCCCTCAAGTATTTTTTTTTAATATATTCAATGTACAGACACAGTTTTTTTACTGTTTTATTATATGTATAGATTACCAAACTTGTCAAAATCAACAATTATGAAATTAATGACAGAACATTCTGACACTATTGTAATAGCAGACTTCAGGCCCTGTACACAGCTTTGTTATGTACTTGGCGGCAAGAATTCAATCAACGTGCTACATAGTACAAGCCCGAAATTACTGTAGATCTTTATATAAGACTCATGTACTTCCAATGTTGTTATTACTTTGTTTACTCATAATATTGTCAAAGACCAGTGTACAGCGTTTCTAGCTAAATGAGAAGAAGCAGATCGTGTCCGAGTGCGTTCAGGCGGAGCTCGTCGCTGTCAACTGTGTCATGTAATTATATTAAGACGGCAGGTGGAGTGACGGCTATTACTGTTTTATTATTTGTTACAACTGCTGGGACCGGCAGGAAATTGTGGAAATAGATCTGAATGTTAAGGGCCTATACTACCTCAAATGGCTTAGCATGATCCTCCGTTATGTCGCAAATACTGCAGCATTAATTTTGAAATAAATGGTAAAGTTGAGATTTAATGCTAGGTCTTATGTTAGACGAAAACACGATTTCATAAAATTTTCTCGATAGAAAAAAATCCAAAATTACCTCCAAACCGAACAATAAACCGCTGGTATTCACAAAATACTTCAAATTAGATCATGAAACTTTGTATACTAACCGAACTAACTATAAAGCAGGTCTTATGTTATTTTTTTTTTTAATTACCATTATTTTCACCGTAAAAAGCAAATACCTACACTATTGGCGCTGCCTGCCGCCTAGCACCGCACTCGGTCTCGCTCTCACTCAGTCCGCAAGCAGTATCGTGCGAGCGAGATAAACAGTGAATTTTAGCTGAGGTAGTGTAGGCTCTTAATATGTATAGAACAGACCAAGTCCTGAAATACCATTTAAGTAATTTTTGGTAAGTAGAAGTAAACATTGCAGATGTAGTGACTCAGCGATGTCCTTTTCTATTAAAAATAAATATCGCCTTTGTTTACCTGAACACACTTAATTATTTCTAAAGAGAGGAAGTTGCTACTCTTTCAGCAAACCCTCCCTCTGCTAACATCAAACACATAGTAACTATAAAGAAGCATTTACCTATGAGTCGCCATATCAATTAAATAACGGCATTAGTGGAACATTTTTAGCTATCTCCGCGTACATGCGCACGTGTGCACGTGTATTGAGGAGGCCATGGTCCCTCTAACATAGATCATCTCTAAACAATTCAAGCACTACCACCACAGTCAATATAGGCACAGTAACGCAACTTGGAACACACCGCTACTTCAGTATGCAGCCACACGCTTACAAGCTGTTTGAAGTTGGACAATATTGTAGCATGAAATTGTACCAGTTTATATACTGACGGAGCAACAGTTTTAGTCAGTCCAGGGGCCAACTGCTAACGCAATTGTATCGGTGGTTTATTAGCGGGAAGTGCGTGCTTGACGAGTTAATTATGGAATTATTGCATAGGTAACTGATACAGACTCTCCTTATACCAGACTATAAAACGGTGATTGCAAACTTGAAATATACCGAGCTGGGTGTAGTTTAATGGCAGGTACTTACAGGTTGGTGAAATGTAACACACATTGACACTTATTTTTTTAGTTTTTGAGTTACATTTCATGTAGTATTGTACTGTACGGCTCACTTGTGTTACATTTCAACAATCTGTGCCCGACATTAAGCATCATTCAAGTTATTGGTTTTATGTAAATTTGGATAATCATTTGAAAAACACGGCTCAGTTGCCTTACTGCTTAGCATATGCTACATTATCACAAATGGCAGCTGATCCGAACCCTATCATAGCAATTATGTGCCCAAAGCTGTCGGCGTGATTATGGAATCACAAGCCGTTACCGAATTCACTAGTATTCACTAACTGCTTCAATAATGTCTTACTGAGACGGTTAATAATGATTATCTTAAAAAAAAAATGGAGAGCACCTTTAAATTAATAAATATTTTATTTTCAGGTAGGTACATCTAGTATGATGGGTAAGGTGTTGGTTTTCATTATTTTACTAAAATTGGTTATGTGATTAAAATATGAATCTGGTCCGTCATCAATTAAAATGCACAAGGCGGCACTTCAGTAGCCCAAGCAAACACGACGAGAACTGATTATAAAACAACTTTATTTTTGACCGACTTCATAATATTTGCCAAAATTGCGTTTCCCTAGCTACTTAACTTGCGTCGCGAACCGCGAGGAAAATCTACTTTAGATACAAATATTTTCGTTATCTGAATATATTTCAGGATCGCTTAATTCGATCATGACAGACTAAAATGAAAATACCTAGTAATGTAAAAAAATTCAATGCGACGTTGTTTTAAAAATATTTTGTACTAAATATCATCAATCTTAGTCTGAGAAACAGTCCGCGCTGCGAAATAAATATTTTATTTGATATTTTTACATTATTTTCTAATATACGATGAAAAATGAGACTTCTTTGAGCTAGAATATTAAAGCCAGTTGTGTCTCATGATTGCGAACGTTCTTCAAACGATATTTTGAAAATTTTAACTTTGAATCTTACAAATTCTGGGAGAAAATGCACACAGTGGTTTGTCCGAAGTTGTCGCCATAAAGCAATCGGCTGCAGAGCACGTCACGGCGTGTTATCCATAAAAATTTGGTGTCGTGACACTCGCGACACTCGCGACACTCCGGACACTCTTGTGGCGCTCGCGTGCACAGCTGCCGCGGAGCACTCGACAGGAAGGCGCGCCACAACCTTACTTACTTCCCCTTACTTGTTACTTTCCCAGGACTTAGGGAAAGCCCAATTTACGATGGCTATTGGTACGCTGTGCACGTCGTGGTACGGTTCTATTGGTAGGCTGTGCACGCCGTGGTACCGTTCCAGGACAAAGTATTTACCCCAATCCACCCAACAGTGAGGCATGCACTTTTGCTTCATGAGCCATTAGCCTCCGTGGCGCAATGGTTAGCGCGTTCGGCTGTTAACCGAAAGGTTGGTGGTTCGAACCCACCCGGGGGCGATTTCTTTTTTGGAAGGACTGTCTATACGTAGTTTCATGCCTATTCTTTGACAGTTGTATGAAATGCCTACAAGACGGCAAATGGTCAATAGCCCCGATTCTGTTGTTCACAAACTAAACTAAATTTAAGTTGCAGTGCATCTTTTTCTAAAAATATTAGTTTAGTCCTGTCAAATTAGTCAGCACCTTACGTAAATTGACGTATTTTTAATAGCCAATTTTTTATTCACGTCTAAACTTGTCTATGGATTATCTAATTTGACAGGACTAAACTAATATTTATCTTCAGTCCTTTTCATAATGAAATAGAAAGAAAAAGATGCACTGAACTTAAAATTTTAATTTAGTATGTGAACAACAGAATCGGGGCCATTATCTGTTAATGGTCAATAACATAATTAACAGCAGGAGAGTCTCTAGCGACAAGTCGTGTTGAGGCGATCCTGCATGATCTCCGGCTTGGCGGCGGATCGGTAATCACATGTAATATTAGCTCTCAAGGGCCCCCCCTCCTCCTCCTCGTGCTCCTCATGAGCTAATCCTGCACCAGCTTACTGTGAAACAGACTACACAATATCTGTCACTGTTCTATGAACTGCTGTCGTGTCGTTCATGTGTCACGTCTTACCTCGCCTAGGTATACTCGGCCTCGTAATTGCTTTACCACTTTTGACAACAATTCCCAGTAAATTGAAACTATCTAACTGCCACATAATAATAATAATAAATTTTTATTCAGTATTAAAATTGGTAAAATTGTTACAAAAAGTCTTAGAAATTATTTACAATATATATAATATTGTTAGATACCTGTACTAGGATGAACCTGTATCACAGGTGGCATGAGCATACTTTATGGTAATTAACAACAATATAATTTATTTTTATTTTTTTTTGACAATATAATTCTTAACAATATTTAACATTAGAAATCTTGAAATAAGGACAACATTTTATTAATTAATTATTTTATACCTAGTTTACTTAAATACTATTTACTTAAAGATCAAAATAAAGTCATATACGTAATTATTTAGTCAGCGTAAAATAGATTCTTACAGTTTAAAACTTAAATAAACACATACATATTATTTTGCGTCAGCAGAAATTGGTAAGTGTGTTAACATAGACAAATATATAAATTAAATGAAATGACCTTGTCCTTTTATGTCGTGCAATTACGAGAACAGTACAGTGGGCCTATGAAAATCTTGATCACATTCAGAACCTTGCAAATATTGGTAAAAATTTGCAGGTTATCGTAACCTAAATGCAAACATTTTTTACACATAAAGTATAAAAACCTGTCAGTATTCTACCTAAGTAACATATTGTATTCTCCCAGTTCCCATTTTAGAATTTATGGCTCTATTACGTCTTTATGGGTAGGTAAACGATAAAAATATTGTCATGTTACATCAGTTAGATGGGCCAACAACTCGATGGCACATAATGTGAAATTAATAAGAATTGTGGTAGACTAGCTGCGCCCCGCGGTTTCACCCGCATAGTCGTCGATCCCGTGGGAAAATCGGGATAAAAAGTAGTTATCAAAATTGGTCTAGCCGTTTGAGCGTGAAGAAGTAACAAACATATAAACACACTCTCACACACACACTCACAAACTTTCACCTTTATAATATTATTAGTGTGATATCTTATTTTACGAAAAAGCTTTATTGTTGTATCGTTTTTTTTAAATTAATATTGTTATTACTGAAACTGCTATTTAATTCAAAGATCAAGACAAAGAGTTTCTTTAAATGAAAACAGAGCTTTTCAAAGCTTATTAAGAATAATATCTTCTACAGCTCAAGTTGAAAGAGAACGGTGGTGTCGCAGTCGCTCGTCCGCGGTATTCCGTACCCTGTGCCACGAGCACGCTCACGCACTAGCGACAGCAACTGCGGACAAAACAAATGAAAGAAGTTGCTTATAGCATATCACGAGTCGTCGCGACGCGACTTGCGGAGCGAAGAAAAGTACGCGCGCGGGTGTCGCTTGGCGCAAGTCGCGTCGCAAGTCGTGAACGAGGCCTAAACGCCGCGTCGCCGCCAGAGATTTGCATAAAGTAATAGATGTTGTAGCCACTTCACTCGCTCGGTCGCCGCTAGGGCCGGCTGCCCGCCCGCTATCGACTTGTCGTCTGCACGCGCCGGGAAATATGTGTTGCTTCTTATTCTCTATTGGCTTTTATTATTTGAAGAAGATGTTGATGGATTAGAAGTTCCGTCAGTGATTACTTCCAAGGAACTTGATTTGATAATAACTATTGTGAATATATTTAATATTAATAGAAATGAGAACATAATATTTAACTTCTTCTCCTTCTTATTTTGCTTCTTTTTCTTTTTCTTCTTCTAACGTCAATCAATCAATAGTCTTTATTTTTAAACATAGGTTCCAACAGTGTGCAAGGTGTTACAATTATTATATTATGGTTTCTCTGTGTTTTGCCATTTGGCGTACAAATATACATGTATTCAGGCTTTTGCCAAATCGTATCGATGGCAAAAAGTTCAAACATCTTTAGCCCAGAACTCAGCTGCGCAAACTCCGCTCACTGACGCAGTCAAAGATCATCAAGCGCACAGGTGACAGGGCACGCGGCAGGGTGGTAGGTGCGCCATGGTCTGTGGCGAGGTGTCGCATGCGCACTTGAGATGTGAGTCGTCCGTGAACCCCCATCTGTGGAGATTGTCATTGTTCCGGCCGACTTGAGTGTGCATTCTATTTAGAGATTTCCAAGTCTGCCACGGTAGCGCCTGTCCAGGCAGAAGGCTCTCAGATGGTTCGATAAAATTATATAGATTACATCTTGCTGTGGAGGCGTTACTATTGGCTGAACTGGCCCGTTAAAACTTTTTCAGCTCTGCAGCCTCTGGGGCGCTCTTTGATATTATTTATTAATGAGAGCTATGCACTGGTACTCCACGAGCTCTCATATTTTCATCACGTCCGTTAAGAAATTCTCTAAAACCAAACAAAAATCTACTAACATTTGTGAAAACTAAAGATGATATTCTTTCAGAATCTGGAAAATAAAACACATCCGTCAACATACTATCACACAGCACTCATCCAACATCAGCCATCATTTATGATCCGCCCCAAAACATCACATCCATTATTTTCTGTTCACCTCTCACCTCACGCAGCTCCCGGTAGACAGCTGTAACTAATACCTCGATACAGGCACTTTGCCCACCCTTGCCCATTGCACGGGAAATAGCCCCGCAGATTTATAGCCCCGCACTTTGCAGCGGAAATAAAATTGTCCATGATGTCCCGAGATCGTAAGATGTGGACATTTTATGAGTGAAGTGATCGTATAGACTCAAGTATAATAGATGTTTTTACGCTGTACGCATTAAAGCTGGTTTTTGGTCCTTAAGTTATAATAGGTATTGTTTGAAGATGAAAGTAGCAAACACAAAATGAATGTTAAAGTTTTAGGCTTCCGCATGTGCAGTAATGATAATAAATGATCTATTGGATTCCACATAACAAGCTCTCATTACATGCATGAGTAATTCCAGAATGTCACTGAGTTACGTGAACTATGCATTGTGTACTGACTGATTAATACATTGAATTACCATTGGGTTCGCGGTATAAGTACATCAATAGCAATACCTACGTTCATCTCATATTTCTTCATTTATAGAGGTAACATAATATCGTATTATAATTATCAAGTGAACGTTATTGTACCTCTAACGTGTGAGTGAGATCAAAATAGGAAAACCGGGGAAAATTCAGCAACGCATCGACAGCGTCAATATCTCACGAGATCGAGTCGCTGCCGTAACGGTATGTTACATGTTACATTCAAATCAATAAAACACGTCGCTGAAAGAAATCACAGGCTTCCCGCAAGCTCGGACTAGAGCTGACACGGGAACCCGGGGTAGAGGGCTTTAATTACCATTCATTGAAAGCGTTGACATATTAGATTTATAGATTTACTGTAAACGAAGAGCTGTTGATAGGTTCAACAAGATTTGTTATCAAGCATCTAGAACTGATTTTGATTTTAATTTTAAAAAAAAAGACAAATGCATATCCTAGTCTCAATGATGACTTGGTGTACTAGGACTGAATTCAAATAAATATGTTTGAATGAATACTTAAAACTTTGTAAGACCGTATTGTTAATTTAAAGTAATAATAACATAGCCATTACTGTTATCGTAAACAACAAACTGATGCAATATTGCGTTACCTCGTCAAGTGCGCTCTAAAACATCAGTTTACTGCGCAATCTAATGGGCCACTAACCGTTACTTTCTAACTTATCGTAGAACTCTTCAAATTTTATGGGAAAGAAAAATTAATATTAGTACATCTTTTACTTGAACATTTCCATGTTTCTATCATGAATGAAGCTCTCTCACTCTCTGATGACCTGTGAGTGTGACTATTGATCTAGTTGTCGAAAGTCTACTGAACGTGGGGGACCTGGGTTTAATTCTTAGGTCAGGTTAAAATATTTAATAAGTTTTTCCATTAGCAGCCCGGAGTATGAAATTGTACCGTGTTAATGGCAAAGATAAGGTGAGCCACTTGACACACACGACTTGATAACATAACTGGTGAAATATGGATTTACTAAAGCTAAATCTCTACCTATACCCCCAAGAAATTTACACGTGATGTTATAAGTTTTGAATAACTCAAAAATACTTGTGTTTTAGCGTAAACCGTAGTGTCAGCCCTGCGGTACCGGCACGCAGCTCTAAGTGCTTCATGCGCACTGCAAGCAGCCAGCGCGGCCGCCGCGGAACGGTATGCAAACCGACGCAGCCAGTGACGGAGTGACGGATACGTGGGTAATGGTGCGTGCGGGTTGTTTGATACTCGCCAGCTGCTTATCAACAAGTGAAGTCCGGTTAGTTAAGGTGAAGGCGTTTTTTTTTTTTTTTTGTGTAGGTAATTTTTAAATGTCTATTTTTTTTTAAATCTTTATTAATTATTACTTTTATACTTTTTACAATTGTACATGCCAGTCCCATCGGACCTTATAACGTAATGATACTAATAATAAACGAACTTATATACCTTATAACGTAAAACGTAATAATACAAACTTAACTGAACTATAAGCAGCTACGGAGTTAGGTGTCGACAAAATATGATGGAACATACAAACATCGTTTATATTTATCTTAAGCTCTCTAACTAAATCCTCTCTTGCAGACTGAAATCTGACACACTCCGTCAGTAAATCATATCTTCCAGTGTGCCACACACCTCACAATTTGGTGAATCAATTTTTTTCATTAAAAATCCAAAATTGTTGAGCGGCATGTGACCAGATCTCAGTCTGTGAGCTGTAACTATAATTTTTCTGCTTAGCCTAGAGTTAAAAAACCACGGTATATGAGGAGGCTCCGAGACTATAGACCTGTACCAAATCCCTTTATCTTTCGATCTTTGATTAAAATATTCTTTCCAAACTTCATGACATTTATGTTTATACTTAGGCAATATTTCTATATAATTAGTTCCAATGTTTTTTTCTCTTCCACCAACAATACCCAACTTTGCTAAACGGTCAGCCTCTTCATTGCCCTTTATACCTATATGTGAGGGAACCCATTGCAATTTCAGATCTATATCTCTTTCAGATAGATAATGTATTTTAGATAGAATTTCATAAGCTATCGGTGCACCTCTGTAACCAGAGGCGCATCGAGCTATATGTTGTAGTGCACTTTTGCTATCTACACAAATTAATGTTTTTATATTATTTTCATTGGATATAATATACGTAAGCGCTTCTGAAATTGCAAAGAGCTCCAAGGACATAACTGACACATAATTATTTATTTTAAAGCAGGTATTTGTATTCTCCGAATTCAAAGGATCATAGTAAGCAGCGCCATTACCATTTGCGCTATTAGACCCATCAGTATATATTTTATAACAATCTTGATATTTTTCCGATATTTCCCTCAAAGTTTCTGCTTTAATTAAGTTGACATCATACGTCTTTTTAGGTTTTTTAATTGAGTCCAAATTAATATTTATTATACTTTGGATGTTAATCCTAGTTACCCATACATCCAATGAGAACATTTCTAAAATCGGAGATGAACTTTTACTTTCCTCTCTAACCTCCTCAAAAACAATAACAAGTAGTGGAAGCTTTTTATTTACCCAATATCTGGTGTGTCTAATAGCGCTAAGCTCTGACAGCTGTTTTATTACTACATTATTGGATATAGAATACCACTTTAAACAATATTTGAATGCTAACCATCTTTTCCTAACGTGCAGTGGAGGCACACAGAGCTCGCACTCCATAACGTGTATCGGTGTGCTTCTTATAAAACTCCCTACTACTCTTAAAGCCTGATTTTGGATTTTTTCTAGTTTGTAAATATTTGTTTTAGCACTATTGTCATATAAGAAGCACCCGTAGTCTAACCTACTTCTAATTAAAGCTATATAGAGCCTACGAAAAAAAAAATGTCTATTATGTTTATTTTTGAGAGCATCTAATGGATGTTTAAATTCAATTTTTATTGAAGACAAACAATCAACCATTAAATAAATTTAAATAATTAAATATTAGCGCAGAATACAGTTAACGCTATCAAATCACATTTTTAAGAAACATAGGTTGATTTGGTTAAATAAAGTTTAGTTACCTTAGGGTTTCAAAAGATATTTTTATATTATCAAAGGAAACTACAACTAGCCATAATTATTTCTATTAGATTCAAATTTACAAATAAAATACTTGTAATAAAACTATCTCGTCAAGTAGCTCGTTACTAGATACTAGGAACTTCAGAATCAAACGATAACACCGTGTGTTCCAAACTAAACTCTGATCGCACAAACAAACTCGATAAAGCAGACTAATCCGGGCCAATTTGTCTCGTCTGCAAAACGAGCCTTTATGAATGGCGGAGCATCCGACGAGATTGCGTGCGTAGACCGCGCACACGACCGCGCACAAGTGCGACTCGCTGCGATTGTCGGCGATATAACGCTTGTTGCAAGTCCGGCTTAATGTGCCGCAAATGTGGCCGATAGAGCGTGGGGGTAAGTGTGCTCAGTATATGCCTCGTCTCATGTACTTGTTAATGGCGAATCAGTTGAATTATAAACGATTTAGATCATGTGTGGTATTTATTAACAAAGGAGCTTATGCGAAGCTGAAATAAATAGAAGAACCAGCATGATAAAATAGAATTATGATGAAACGCAAAGGAGCCAACAGTCAGTACATAGACTTTTGCTTCTTTTGCGCTTTACAAGGTTTACTACAGAGCGACTAATGACAATTATAATTTTATTTTACTGCACTCAAGAGCGGCTCACAGACTAGCACACGTGATTAAAATTGCTCTCCGACAGGAATAAGAGCATTTAAATTTTTCCGCGTACTTAATCCAGCTAACTGCGTGCTCCGCTTCAATTGTGATTTCCTTTGAGCCGGTACATCCCGGCAGTGCAAAGGCAGGCTCTCGACCGCTCTCGGCGCCCTTGCGTATGCCTGTGACCTCTTGCGTACACTTGCGACGTTTTACGAACACCGACGGATGGAGTCGAACGAGCTATTGCTTGGTTGAGCTTTGTTTGTGCGCGGAGACAAGGGCCATGCACTGGAGTGCTTGACACTCGCTGTTACAAAAATGCATTATTGTAAAACAAAGGTGAAAATCACACTATTTTTTGGCACGCAATAAACCTAGATGAGTCTTTAACGTGGTTTGCTAATAGATATGATAGTTTTAACTGCGTTGTTTGTTAGTAGGTACAGAAACAAAACGAACATTTTGTGTGGTAAACATTTAGAATAATGGCCTAATATTTCTCTGTCTGTCTCCATATTTTAATAGGACTGTTCACAGGCATGCAATATGCAAGTAATGTGCGTGCACTATGCCCCCCCTCCGTTAGCGCGAACACTTAGTGCCACACACAATGTCTTACGAACTGGCCGGCGCACAACTCGGCTCATGTCTGCTGCGGCTGCGGCGCTATGAGTAATGCGCGTTGTTTGCCCACGCTGAGCACAATAACCCCCTACCACAAGCCAGCAACAACTTTACGCCATTAAAACCGTGTGCCGTAAAACTGACCGCTGCAGCCGAGCGGCCAACACAAACCATTTCACGTGTTATTTCAATGATCTCCTTCTACGAGTATTGTTTCGCTGCTTTAAATTTTTTTAATGATTTTGGGAAGGTTTCGGTAGTATAAATATCAGATACGTAATACGAGAATTCACAATATGAATTATAATTAATGTTTATTTAATAACCATACCTACCTAATGTTCTGTAATTTATAAAAAGACTGAAAAGCTCTTTTATTTTCTAGCATAAATTGTATGCACAAGTAAGCCATTCCTTACTTTACAATGCAGCGAGCTTCCCCCGCGTATCGGAATTGCTAAGAGCACGTTACTTCGTATGGAAGAACGCGAAGCTTATGCATTCAAGGAAAATAGTCGACGAGAGTAACGACCTACGTAGAGTTTCCTTAACGAAATGAATATTTTGAATATGAAGGTACTTTGTGAGGAAATTAAAACATAAATCAGGGTAGGTCGGAACGTCACATGCAAATAATGTTATCTGTAGGTTTCACATCAAAACAAACTCTTCATTGTACAGCGGGTGCCTGACGAGTGCCCGCCGCTGTGCCGCTTTGCAACTGTGCAGCTGTGCAGTTGTGCAGCTGTGCCGCTGTGCCGCTATGCCGCTGTGCCGCTGTGCAGCTGGTGTCCTGCAACTTATTGCTTGTTAGTAATATTTTAAAATGGTCAAATTTCCGTTAGTTCGAATAGTAAAAGAACGGTACAACTCCACGCAGCGCTGCAGCGCTATCTGCGTACAAACTGTAACAAGTGCAGACAGACTTGGGAGGGCGCTGCAAGCGCTGTGTAAGCACTAGCCCTGATGAGATGGACCGACTTCAAGCGCTTTGTACATTGTCCGCCACGGACGTAAAGCGATAAGAATGGGCAGACATGTTTGTTTGGAATTTTGTGCGAATTTTACAGCATTTTCCGAACAGAATAGTGAATCATTTACACAAGACTACATCGTTTAGATATACGAGCATTGCTTTTACTTGGATATCTCTCCACGTTATTGTATCTTGTTCAAGTGAGACATGTGATTGACTTTGACGAAGAGTGATATGATATACAAGAAGGTTTATTGATAAATAATTATCCGCGCAAACCGACACCCTATTGTGATTGATAGCGTGCCTCTAACTTGTTGAGGTTTTGAGTAATCACGTGATGTTAACACTAGACACGTTCAACATTATACGGAGCCTGGCTCATCTATAGAGCGAAGAGGCTGCGTTAGGAACAAGAAGTTATTTCTCTCAGTAAGTACAGTAGGCTCCGACGTCCGCTAAACTTAAACATTTGCTGATGATTTTTAATATTAGCTCCAGAGAATGAGGATGTTCAGAGGTCACGAGAACAAGACTCTTGCACCATTTCATTGAATGACTGTATTTCCTTGTGTGAAATAATGTAAATTATTAACATTAAAGCACAACCACATGAAAATTAATGTGAACTGCTTTGTGAATGAAATTCAGAAACCAAATGAATTACGTACACGCCAGTGTGCCCAGTGTAGTTACGTGACTACGCTGATAATATAATCAATCACGCAAAGAAAACTATCTAGTCTCTGGTTGATTGAAAATTATTTCTTGGGTTTATTTTACCTCTGAAAATTTTCAGCTGTAATATTATTTTTCTGAAGGAGCTTACTAAATGTATTTTATGAATAAAAAATACAGATACTTTACTACTTTGTAACAAGAAATTTTTTAATAGAACATCTTTTTTTAAATATTTTTAACTTAATTACACCTCAAATAGTAATAAAATCCTCAGAAAAGATTTCATAATATTTGTACGTTAGTGAAACATATTATTTAGCCTTGTCCTGCTTTGTTCAGAAGACATTGTTGCGGAGGATGTATTCGTAGATAATGACTGTTATTCTGGCGAGAGTTACGATAGATAATGTAGGAAGGTCCCTAATGTTAGAATAGCGTGTCCAAACGTTACGTCACAGGTGAGCGGCTTTACTTATGAAAAATCTGTTTACATCGACAGCTGGTCCTAACTCAAAGATGGTCCTATATGGATGAATTTAAGAAATCTCGTTATTTTTGTGGACTAGTATTAAACCGATTGTTTTGTTAGTTTTTAATTTAGTTTGTTCATAATTCAGCAATATTATCATGATAAACTAAAGACGAATTTTAGTGATTTATAATAAAGATACTAAGAGCGAAGTCTGATTGCAATGTTGACAGATGGATATTTGTTGCTTGAGATTATAAGTGGCGCTTTCAAAATAAGCATTATCGTTCATCGAAATTATAATACTCTGTAATATCTTGAAAGTATTCTGAGCACAGAGCTGTCTTTTACATTACTTTGTCAATAAACGTCAGACAATAAACAGATTATGTAGGTTTATATTTCTAGAATCGCCTCCATTCTTCCTAATAGTTGACACAAATAAGATTAAATAAAACGTAATTCCAAACAAGTTCTGTCTGACTACAATAAACAACTTAAGTTTAAATTATATCTTAATAGAAGCTTTCAGTCGAATAGTTTGTGTTTTCATATTAAACATTTATATAAAGAAAGTATTATAATGTGTTTCATAGTTTACACCTGTTTTTTTTCGTTTCAGCTTTGTAGCTACTTGATACAACGGGTAGGTAATATTTTAAAGGTTGAAGAGGGGTAAAGGAAGTATACATAGCAATTATTTTATTACCTACTAGGGGTCAGTGGTGGCCCAGTGGTCGTGGGTTTGAAGCCAGACAGACTTTGTGTAATTTATTTCAACACCAATGCTCTCAAAACGGTGCAGGAAAACATCGTGAGGAATCCGGCATTTCCAAGAAACCAAAATTCAAAGACGCGACATCCACTCCCCGGCACTGGGTCCGCGTGGTGGATTATGGCCCACTCCCTCTAACAGAGTGGAGGCTTGTATCCCAACTGTGTTAACGTTATATGCTAATTATGCTCATGTTATATTTTACGACTTATATTTCTCTTTTAATTAGTATTTTGTAAATAGTTATTGCTGGCCTAGAGCCTGCATAATAGTCCAAAATCGATCAATAAACTTTCTTGATACAAAATGCTATCCGAAACATTCTAGGTATATTATTATAGGTGTATTTGAGATACTACTTCTATAAAGTTCTATATCTTGTAAAAGTAATATCTGTAACTATATTGTCACTTAAAAAAAAAAAGAATTTATTTTATTATTAAAGGTTCGTGTACTCAATTAAAACGCCGTGTTTCGAAAATGACACGGGATAACTGAAATAATTAGTTGAAAACACGCACTCGTGGTCATTGAGCGACGCTATTCATTTAATTTATGTCCACTGGTAAACTAAAATCTTCATTAATATACTGCGTAGTTTTACTTCAATAGTCTGTCTGATGTGTTTCATGGAAAGTTATGAAACCTTTGCCCACCAGTGGGACATTACTTACAGATTGAACAACAATGTTATCCAAACAATCATTGTCGGAACATGTGTAGGTACACTAATATTATAAAGAGGAAGGATTTGTTTGTTTGAATTGAATAGGCTCCGAAACTATAACTGGACCGATTTGAAAAATTCTTTCACCATTAGAATCCTACATTATCCCTGATAAGCGATAGAATATTTTCAAAAAAGTTAAGGATCCGTATGAAAACTTCGATAATGTAACCCAAGGTGTGAAAAAAATACAAAAAAAATCCTTATATCACGTACGCTGCGGAAACTATTAACAATAGAGCAAATTGATCTACCTGCTACAGTTTTATAGAAGACATAAATATCTACAAAAAAGTCTGCAATACCATATGCCTAACTATTATAGTTATGTCACAATAACTACTTTGTCATGTTAAAAGAGAAAAACAATTGAAAAAAAAGGTAATAATAATATGTACCTATCTAAATTATCTTTATAATATACTATTTTTTTATTATGCCCCGACACAAAAAGAGATAAGTTTGACGTGTGGATCTATGTGTCTGTGTGTAGCTATCTGTGGGTTGTTGCGGCATCTTAGCTCCTAAACGGATGATTTTGATTGTTTGTTTTGTCAAAAGCAGACTTGATCGAGTGTTCTAAGAATGGAAAGTCTGCCAAGAGTGTGTTAAAATTTATACATTTTTTAAATTTTTGTTAAATACCAATATCTACCCGTGTGAAGTCGGGGCGGGCCGCTAGTGGTCAGATACAATGTTATCCAAACAATCATTGTCGGAACATGTAGTCCGATACAAAGCTGACTCCTTCTAAATACTCTAATGTGTTATAATTCAATTTAGTGATTGATTGCGTAAGAATTTAACAGGAATAGTTTACACTTCTTTATGAACAAGGTTTATTTACGCTTTCATCAGATACTTTTAGAACGGACCATAAAAACAATTATCTTGTAAACACTATTCAAGTCATTTATTGCATCAAATATGGTAGGTACAGACGCCAGCACATCAAGCTACCTGAAACTGTCAAATTTTCCTAATCAACTTTGAACCTTATACTGTAGCGATAAAGTTGAAAGTCTTTCAAATAAATTTGACAGATTTTAGTAGCTTGGTGTGCTGGCGTCTGTACATGAAGTTCTTGTATAAAATATTCAGTCACACACATTTGGACAATATTTAGCATGCAATACTTAGTACAAGTTTTTACATTTAAGATATTAATTACTAGTTGTAACTACATTTTTTGTAAATGTATGTATCTACTTAACAGTTAAATACATCTGTGCTTTAATGTATACAAATTACAGGGACACTTTTGAAAGAACTCAACTATCGCATAAAAAATTCTTATAACAACCACTTCCGCAACGCAACACAAAACTTATTGAAGGGTAGTTGAGTAATTGACCTAGGCAAAGCATTGTAAGTTAGGGGAGCCATGTAAACGCAGTTCCGCCGAAAAACTTCTAGTTTTGGAACGCCCATTTGAAAATATGTGTATTTTTCCTTTTATTTGTGTTATCTGTCCGTTAAAACAGTTCAAGATTGGACCTCACAAACATGGCAAGTTCGTAAATGTAAATGCATGGGACAGTTGCACGAATACACTTTTTTTGGGCGATGAAGATCTTCGACATTTCGGAAGTTTCATCTATACGGTATCGTATTATGAACAGACGTATGCGTGATACTCCATTATGGCGGTACGTAAAGATGTAATATTTTTAATTTTTTTAAAGCAAATACGAATTGATTGTTTTTTTGTTCTGCTATGAGCCTACTATGAGATCTTGCGGGTTGCGGGCAGCAGAGGTAGCAGCACTCAGATTGCTCGCCTAATGTTTCAGTGCGAGGAATCACAGCCTTATTGAGGCTGTGATTCCTTTCTACAGTAACTGCAACTACTTTGTCAGAACAAAGGAATATTTTCTTGTTTCATATTATTCATCGTTACGCTGCTTTGGCGAAACAAAGGAAATGTGATTATCATATTAATCCCGAAACTTTCGTAGAAGAAAATCTTCTCATATAGACTGCTCACATGATCAGCAGTATTTTTAAGGTTCCGTAATAAAATGGTAAAACGGAATCCTTATGGTAAGACTCAGTCCGCTTGTCTGTCTGTCTCTCCGTCTGTCCCAGCTGGATACCTCAAGTGTTATTAATGATATAAACTTGAAATTTGGAATAATTTTAGATGAAGTTTGCCCAACTGTTTTGCAAATAAGAAAGAAATAAAAAAAATATATTTCTTGCAACAGGGATTGAAAGTGGCTCTGAAAAATTCGAAGTCCTAGGGCATGTGGGGTGCCTTATGAAAGAGCACAGTTTGCACATTCTCAAACATTTTTTGCTTCTTTAGGTCGCATAGTTTTCGAATTTTGATGAAAAATGTAAAAAAATATACCCCCCCCCCTTATCTCCGAATTTTGCATAGTGAAAAATCTGAAATTATTTTATATGTGATAGAAGTTTATGTAAATATTAGATACAGGAAAAATAAAACGATGTCTCTAAGTAGCACAGTTTTTCAGAAATCATCAAAAATTTCATAAGTTTCGCTATCGGTCAAGAGATAGCGCTGACGAATATAGGCCTCAGCGATGAAAATTCAAAAACATTTCACGTTTCACAATACGGAACCCTCGGTTCGCGAGTCTGACTCGCTCTATACCGGTTTTTAATACTTGCTTCTACTGATTATATTTTTGATCTTAATATCAACAACGACGATAATAATCAACATTCCGAACTACCGATAGATTTCTTGAACTATTTATGAGATCTTTACACAACTTTGCATGTCAGACGCACCGTTAACCTAGGTCTACATGACAACAGAACATAACAGAAGGATAACATTACGCAAATCACGATAATTATGCTAACAAATGAATACTCAACATAAAACAGTGTAAAATCTGCATCCTCATTAGTTGGAGAGTGCTCTTCGTTTGTTTCTGGGCTGTTCCTCGGTTGTTCCTCGATTGTTCCTCGTTTGTTCCTCAGTTGTTTCTCGGTTGTTCCTCGGTTGTTCCTGGGTTGCTATTTGATAGCAATCCAGCACCCTCATTGTGACACACTATCAATCACAATCTGAATCAGTTTTAAAGGTTACTGCTAATTCATTGCTTACTGTTAGAAAAAAATTGTCTGGTCAACAGCGTAACTAAATAGAATGTTGAAGAATTTTGTGAACTGTCAAAATGAAAAAAAAAGCCAGTCCTACTGTTAGCTTTATCACACTGGCGATTTGCAAGCGCGTCCAAAGTGAGGCGAGTGCGCAGCGAGTTCACCGCGAGTTCGCAACGAGAAAAGACGCCGAGGGCGCGCAGTGAGCTGGCCGCGAATAGCGCCGTCGACGCCATTTTGTACACTGGCATCGACGGCGCTGTTCACGGCGAATGCAAATCACCAGTGTGATAAGGCCCTTACTATGTTAGGCACTTACCCCGCTGGTTATTGTACTCTTGATTAGTATTGATGACATGAATAGCAATGGGAGGTTTATAAGGTAATAGTCAGTTGCAATTGCAATAAGTGGCAGCAACGGTCCTAACAGCCACACATCTTGAAGAAAAGGCTGATAGTGAAAAGTGGTCCTTTTGTCCTTCTCTGTCTCAAACCATTAGTATAAAGTACGACAGCTCGTAAATCATAATCTGTTACAGAAAGTGGCTTAGGCGGTCAGCGCGGGCGCGCGGCCGGCGCGGGCTGTAGGAAGTACGCGCAGTAATCCGTTAGTAGCTCGGCGCAGTGAGTCTTGTTCTAAATTACACAATACATTTTATCTAAGCGGATAATTGACTCGGGTTAATCATTGCTCGCCGGGATTTAGAGTTGTTAAGGTCTCGTTAAATTGATGCTGTGTTTCCTTGAGGCACAGGATAACACCGGCTGATATTTACCTACTATAGAATCAAAACAGAGAATAAACTTATATAATTGGAGAATAATAATAATTGTGTGACTGTAGCGAGACTTTGTCTATGTCTACTTCGTCTTTGTTAGTATCAACCTCAAACCGTCTACTGCTGAACTTGTGCCTCTTGCTGTAAACAAGTGTAATGTTAACTTACGGTCAGTAGTTGTGTTTCCTTTAAAATCATGGTTTGGGATCAAATAATAATAATAATGTATACCTTTGCCCATATTAGGCTGGTACTCGTATTTTAGCAACAAAGAATTGACTGCACTCAGCACAAAGAATTGACTGCACTCAGCACAAAGAATTGACTGCACTCAGCACAAAGAATTGACTGCACTCAGCACAAAGAATTGACTGCACTCAGCACAAAGAATTGACTGCACTCAGCACAAAGAATTGACTGCTCTCAGCACAAAGAATTGACTGCACTCAGCACAAAGAATTGACTGCACTCAGCACAAAGAATTGACTGCACTCAGCACAAAGAATTGACTGCACTCAGCACAAAGAATTGACTGCACTCAGCACAAAGAATTGACTGCACTCAGCACAAAGAATTGACTGCACTCAGCACAAAGAATTGACTGCACTCAGCACAAAGAATTGAGTGCACTCAGCACAAAGAATTGAGTGCACTCAGCACAAAGAATTGAGTGCACTCAGCACAAAGAATTGAGTGCACTCAGCACAAAGAATTGAGTGCACTCAGCACAAAGAATTGAGTGCACTCAGCACAAAAACTCGATCTGTATAGCCATCGAAGGAAGCTTTGTTCAAACAAAACAATGCAAACAAAAAAAAAAAAATAAGAAAGAGATCAGGGTCCTGAGGGGCAATTCTCGTAATTTTAAGAACGTTCACATTCTGATCTCGGTCTCAATCTGTCAAAAAATAACTCTAATTTCCATACATTTTGACAAATTTTTGACATTTGTTTGTCGCCGAGATGAGACTGTGACTAGATTTTGAACGTTTTAAATTAAGAGAATTGGCCTGCAGGTCTCTTTCTTATTTTTTATTTTTTATTATTATTATCTATTTATTTCAGGCATCAAGGCCCATATAAACATATACAATACAATATTAATATAACTTAAAAATACTATAAATACATAAACCATTATAATTACACTAAAAACTAACTAACACACACGAATTAGTGTCTGCGTCGTGTTTCGCTGACTGGTGTCATGTAGCCGGCCACGAAACCGGCGGTACACAACACCCTTCGGCCAGAAGTCTTCCTTGAGGAACTTCTCGAGATGATGTGTCGGAACTCGCACCACGAATGACTTGAAGTTCGTGTTGTGACGCGACTCCAACTTCTCGACCCTCAAAGTCCAGTTGGTCTTCACACGCATGTACTCCACGACCTCCTCAACCTTCGTGGAGTGGTGCAGTCTGGACACGTACAGCTGCGTCGTCGGGATTGCGGGACGCAGCAGCATGTTGGGTCCTGCCAGCGTGGTGCCGCACTGGTTTCGACAAGGCAGCTTCTTCTTCTTCTCCACCTTGATGAAACCATCCTTGTCGCACGTGACCTTCTCTGGACCCTGCCTTTTCAAAACCTTGTTGGGTTTCGACCGGCTCCGAACCAACAAGCAACAACAAGTACACCAACAAGCAACAACAAGTACACCAACAGCTTCTGTATACAAAAGATCAAATAGCAGTAGGTAACAGTAATGTGTTTACCTATAATAATAATAATAGCCTCCCCGACCGTTTTCGGCCACGGTGGCCAACCTCAACGGAGATTAGTCAGGTGCGCAGGAGATATTATAGTGCACAAATGTGCGCGCAGACACAGGTGCATTCCCTCTTACCTCACTCTCATAGTCCGATGGGACGGGAATCCGACACGACCGGAGAGAGATCAGGCGCAGGACCAACGGCTTAACGTGCTCTGAGGCACGGGGGTATCACACCGCCAACTTCCAAACTCCGGGCTGTTACTAAGAAATTCCTAATGGAAAAACTCAATAACATTTTGCCCGACCCGGGAATCGAACCCAGGACCCCACGCTCAGCAGTCACGCTTGCGACCACGAGACTAACGGGGCAGTCTTACCTATACAGTTGCCAACAACAGGTGAACCAATATTCTCAAATACAGTGATAACCTAAGGTAAAAACGAAATGTATAAAAATTAAGTGGTAACAAAGTATGTAAACAAAAATATAAAATTACATATTAAGTTATAGGTTACAGAGGTTGCAAGAAATACCTACAATCCTACATACTGATACAAGGAATCTATAGATTGTATGGGTTGCGAGCCGTGGGACCTTAAAATTTGGGTAAATATATCGAAAAATATTAATTTCGCCAACTCTCGCCACCAAACGTCATATTTTCGTAATAATAAGAAAAGAGACATCCGAAACAAATCTGTTTATTCCGCCTTACATAAACAGCGGAGTTTTAATGAAAATTCTTTTAAAATAGAAAAATACAAGGACGCGTATTTTGCGACGAAGAATTCCTATTCGGGAAACATTTGAGTACCTAGTATATTCGGAATCGGAACATTTGCGTCCCTGGTATTTATAAACAAGGGTGTCTACGTGTTTGTGTGCGTCGAGGAAATGTTTAAGCTTACTTCGATGAATGGCCGTGAACCTATAATCTAGTACCTACTGATGTCATTGCGTCATTTAAAATGAGTTGCACACGAAGAACAATGAGTTGTAAATGATCTCTCGCAGTGATCAGCTAGGCACGAAGCACAATGAATTGGAAATGATCTCTCGCAGTGATCAGCTAGGCACGAAGCACAATGAGTTGGAAATGATCTCTCGCAGTGATCAGCTAGGCACGAAGCACAATGAGTTGGAAATGATCTCTCGCAGTGATCAGCTAGGCACGAAGCACAATGAGTTGGAAATGATCTCTCGCAGTGATCAGCTAGGCACGAAGCACAATGAGTTGGAAATGATCTCTCGCAGTGATCAGCTAGGCACGAAGCACAATGAGTTGGAAATGATCTCTCGCAGTGATCAGCTAGGCACGAAGCACAATGAGTTGGAAATAATCTCTCGCAGTGATCAGCTAGGCACGAAGCACAATGAGTTGTAAATGATCTCTCGCAGTGATCAGCTAGGCATGAAGCACAATAAGTTGTAAATTACTAGTAGCAGTAAGTCAACAAAGAACCTGCCTGTACTGTGCGCAGATCCCAAAACCGAGATTACGTTGATATCTTACAAAGAAAATTATTTTGATCTGGAAGTGACACATGTGGCCGGAATCTGTC
Source organism: Globia sparganii (assembly GCA_949316385.1). Taxonomy (NCBI): domain Eukaryota; kingdom Metazoa; phylum Arthropoda; class Insecta; order Lepidoptera; family Noctuidae; genus Globia; species Globia sparganii. The sequence continues at coordinate 25,147,770 of OX438659.1, forward strand.
ATCAGTAGTTGTGTTCAGACGAGAGGCAGCAGTCGCGGCGTGTTGCCGCCGATCACATCGCGTGATGGATGTCCCGCTAATGCACGCCACTCTTCACATCGCCTCATATCGATTCACATCGCCAGAACTCGCCATCGGTTTCAATTAGCTACAGCTCCGGACATCTTCTTTACTTTTTGTTACGGCACACGCCAAATTTGGATCCAACATCTAGTGTTGATATTTTGTTACAAGGTTCTTAACATTTCCGGTGTAGGTACGGGTAATTCTCTGCATGAGCATTGGCAACCAATAAAATGAATTGCTTTAAAAATTAAATCAACTTCCTAGAATTAAAACGTTATTAACACAATACATCGGTGGATCTAAGGACCAAACTTTTGTTGAGCCTAAAATCAATATCACAATAAAATTTTATGAACAGAGCCGGCATGTATGACAGTTCGCATTCACACTCTCAAGTTTACGTCGATGTCGTAATGTTTTATAACACGAGAACGTAAAATAAGCCAGTCTATCATTATGACATGTTGTTTCGAGAAAAGGAAAGCAATTTTTTTTTTACTAGAATGGTAATTTCTGCTGGACATACTTACGCTTTTTCGCGTTAGTTTAGCGCCCGGCCAGATGTGTGTTAGAACAACAATGTCGAAGAAACTGCACGCAAGAAAAGTAGCAAGTGCCGCGGGCGAGTAACTAGTAGATAAGGATCCTTGTAGTACTTTGTAGTTTGTATTGAGCCTTAGTGGAGTTTTGTGAAATCGAATAGTAATATGTATGGAAGTCAACTTTTTGTATCAAATAAGCATGAATCTCATCTCACTCTTTAAAAGTTGTTTTATATGGCAGGTAAAATAAAAACAAAAAAAAAAAAATATTTGAATTGAACTTGCAGATTTGCTGTTTATTCTTACAGAGTTCATTTTCTACGACAAATTAAAGTCGAGTTTTGAAAATATCACCACAAGATTCTTGCCTAAAATGTAGGTACATTTGTCTTTCTGAAGAAAACCAAGTTGCCGAGAAAGAGATTTAAACGACTCCTCTGGACAAGTCCGAAACGAACATAAAACCAGTGCACATTACTGCAACTTGCATTATAAATACAGCTTCACTAAGACACGTTCAACTTCGTGTCTCAGCGGTCCCCGGCGGCCGCTAACTTGCGGAGTTCTCCCGACTCGGGTTACCCGAGAGCCTCGGGCTCCTCCCGAGTTCCAAGCTACTGCGATAGTCTCGGTGTCCTGCGAGTCGATGCTTCTCAAGCTCAACGCGATGTGCTGGACGGGCGCCCCCTGTAATTAATGGTCGCGAGACACTGGGGGCAAAAGGAGTGACGATGAAGATTATACAAAAGGACCACTCTATACTATTTGCGGTTATTAGTTTAATTTGGTCCATCTCTTGGGCATTAAGGTGACGACATAACGTCAAAAAGTTGGCAGTAACAATCATATCAACACAGTGAAGGTTTTCGTAGTTGGGATGAATATTTACGAATACATAGTACTCATTTCTCAAAAAAAAAAACTATGGAACACAATATAGTTCTTACTGCAGTTGTAATATAAAATCTATATTTTTTATACTATAAAATTATAGAGCTGAAGAGTTTGTTTGTTTGGTTGGTTGAACGCGCTTATCTCAGGAACTTCTGGTTTGAATTGAAAAATTATTTTTGTTGGATATTCTATTTATCGAGGAAGGCTATAGGATATATAAAATCTCGCTACGACCAATAGGAGCGGAGCATCAATGAAAAATGTTTCAAAAACGGGAAAATATTATTCCCTTTGAGAGCTTCTGTTGCGTACGCAGCGTAAACGGTTAAAGTTACGCAAAAAACATGTATGACGGAATTATTGTTCCCCTTTAAAAGTTCTAAAAAAACATCCGCGAAAGCATGTCTATCTTTTAAGGTTGACTCACTACGATGATGTATGAACCGGATCGTTTCCAGTACAACAAAAATAATGTCAACATTTTATTTTATTTTTATTTTATTTATTTGGCTCACCAACAATTGAATACACTAAAACAAAGATATGACTTACATCCAATAGACTTATAGACTAGTGTACCAATTTCTTACAGGTAAGCACATCATGCATTACTTATTTGTTGAAGACATTAAGCGCCTACTTAAGATGAGATGAGTTCTTATTCTCACCAAACATAATTATGTTTACAACCGAATTTCAAAATAAAATCAATGTTAACATTAAAATCAAATGCAATCAAAATTAAAATTTGACTAGGGGGCCTGGTGACCTGACATTCAGGTTTTGTAAAAAACTTAGTTTAGGCACCAGTCTTCCACAAATTAATTATGAAATTGTGTCTGTAGACTGTTAATTACTATATCTGTAATTTGTGGTAAGAAATAAATAAATTATTATTATATTATTATTATTACTACAACCTTTTTTATGGTAATCAGATTTCGTCGGCTTGAAGGTAAAAATTATTAAGTGACTTTTGATCAATATGTCACTTAATGAGTTTTACCTTTAAGCCGACGATTTGTTCTTATAATAATGAATTTTTTTCGAAGGAGTTTTTAGAAAAAATATATTTATCCTTATCCAATTATATACGTTATTCATCACAAGTATTTAATTTTGAACAAAACTGCCCTTGACTTATTTGATATCATTGAATATCTTAGGAGATAATATAGGTTTAAGATAATACAAATAATAAAGCTTAAGACTTTGTTCGAAAGCTGTAATCTCTGGAAGTATCGGTCGGATTTATAACAATCTTTTTGAATTTGATAGCCCGATTCTCGAGGAGGGCTATAGGCTACTAAACGTCACACTAGGATCCTTATGAGTTGAGCAAAAAGAAAAAAAAGTCAGAAGTTTTCGCTGCGAGAAAACGAAGTAATAGCGCAGGCAGGCGATGCTATGCGACGGGGTGGTCAGGGGAACAAAAATTTCACGCGGACGAAGTCACGGGCAGAAGCTAGTTAAATAAAAAAGTCATTTAAGAACATTTTTTTTGGGATTCATCACACGCGTTGATTTTTCTTCCTGCTTCAGTTACGTGTATGGGAAGGGGGCCTGTGATAGTTTATTTCGGAATTTTATTATAACACTAGCTTTTGCCAGCGACTTCGTCCGCGTGGAATAATTACTTCCGGAAATTGAGGCACTAACTCTCATAGAGTTTAACCGATGTGCTCTTTCTTCTGCCGATTCTTGAGAACGCGTATTTCTCATTCAACGCGTTTTTCAAGACAATAGCGGGCGGACGCCCGCGTCCGCTTGGGGCTTGAATAACTAAAAATATATAACTACGTCTAATATATAAAATAATATATAATAAAACCTACTTCACTTAAAACTAAATACCTATAACAACTATAATTAATAATACCTATACCTATAATTAATAAAAGTACCTATGCTTTCACCTACTTAATATTAAAAACAACTGAACATAAATTAACCAAAACTTACCTACTACTAACTAACTACTACTAACCTATTACTACTTCACCTAAAAAGAAATCCTGTTTTCCCAACATTTCCCTTCACTGCTCTGCTCCTATTGATCGTAGCGTGATGAAAAGTATACTATAACCTACCCAGGAGTATGAAGAACAATTGTACCAAGTTTCGTTGAAATCCGTCGAGTGGTTTTTGTTTCTATGACGAACATACAGACAGACAGATAGACAGACAGACAAAAATTTTACTGATTGCATTTTTGGCGTCAGTAACGATCACTAATCACCCGCTGATAATTATTTTGGAAATATATTTCATGTACAGAATTGACCTCTCTACAGATTTATTATAAGTATAGATTGTTAAACGGTGTACAGAATACTCCTTCTTTCCCATTTTTTTTTCAATAAACTCGTAGTAGTCTCCGTGTAGGTACAATGGCTGTGTAACATACAGACGGACGTGGGACCCGTTTCTGCCATTTGTCTAAGGAACCCTAAAAACAAAGTGCTACCAACAATTTTACTTACCGATGATTTAATTACAATCTAGTGAGTTTATTTTAGTAGTCATTGAAAGTCATTGACTCATTGTTCAAGAGTACACTTACTTACTTGTAGTATACCTACTTATTTTAACTGTAATTATTTCATGTCGTATTTAAGCTTTTTGGAAATTTTAAAGTCCTTCTGCTCTTCCCTACTGTGTGTTGAAAGAGGGGAGGTTATAGCAAGACACTATTATTCTTTCAACTTTCAAACTACTCTGAATGAATTAGTTTTTAAATGGTTTAACAGTCTTGATATTTTTAGCTTTCGTCTGCTGTTGAGAGCTCATTGCACTCAGTTAGTTTTAATGAACAGTTTTAATTTAGCGACGAGGCCCGAGCGAGACGGCGACACAGAAACAACATAAAAGAAAAAGGCAAAGGAATCTTTTGTTAGGTATTGTCAGGTATGCAAAATGGATTGTCGAATTTATACATAAGTGTGGTCTGACCCTTGCGCCGGAAGGACAATATTTTAAGCCCTTTTAACTAAGTAATAACAGCCACACAGGTCGATCGATCTGGTTAAGCTACGCTTGCCACGGTTGGTCTGTGGATGGGTGACCATCTTTACATACCGAGACCCCTTCGTGTCTCGGAAAGGATATTATAAATTGCATATCAAATAAATAATCGCCTATCAATACATACTCATCATTTATATTCTTTTTTACATCAAATAACTTACTTCACTAGTGATAAACTAAATGTTTAACAAAACTCAAACTGCAGATAATTCGAAATTATACATCAATATGACATTACTTTTTTCCTCATAATGCAATACAGTTAAATTTATTTTTCTACAAAAATACTACATACATAGCATAAATACTGACTGCACAGCAAATGTTCCATATTTTATTTCAAATTTCAATTTAATTCGCATAATACTAAACGACGTCAGGGGCACCCCGAGGTTCGGTTTGGTTAGGTTCCTTTAAACCCTGCAGACAGAAATAGGAGCCCCGCGCAACGGGGCTCCGTCGACCTGACGTAAAAATCGCTGTACGCTGCGAAAATAAATTGTAGTGTGTTTAGTGATATTTTGAGTTGAATATTTTGCTGTGCAATCAGTAATTTTGATGGGAATTCGGAATCTTATTGCATAGAAAAAGGATATTTTTGATTTGCGTTTAAATACTACCCTCTCGGAAAGCACGTTATGCCGTTGGTCCCAGTTGTCATTCGTGGATCTTTGACAGTCGTTACGGGTAGTCAGTAGAAGTCTGACAACCAGTCTTACCAAGGAGTATAGTATTACCCAGTAACTGGGTTGTGGAGGTCAGATAGGCAGTCGCTCCATGTAAAATACTGGTATTCATCCGCATCCGGTTAGACTCGAAGCCAACTCCAACATAGTTGGAAAAAGGCTAGACAGATGATGATGAACTTGATTTTTCTGAAAGAAGATGTCGAAGGTTTAATAACGTGGAAAGAACTTGGGTTCTTAATTTGGTTAAGTACCCAAATTCATATCTCTTAGGAACCGGAGTAACATACACTTTTGAAATAAATATTTCCGGAGTACCTCGTGACCCAGCGTCCTCGTGTATTCTTCCGTTGAAATCCATAAAATTCTATAAACGAATTTGTATTCACTTTCCTCGCGTAGGATAACATCGAATAGGACCCGCGAGTCGACTGGAACGACCGCACGGGGTCGATCAGAATGTTAGCCAGTACGTGTACCTACCTACTTAGCTACGATTTTGTGCAAGTAAGCTCCATTATGGACATTAAGTTCACGAAGTGCCCTGGATAGCAGTAAGATCTAACCAGTGTCCAGGGATGACCTTCCGTCCATGTAGATCCATGCATCGCTCTGATGAGTCCCTTAGTACTTATTTTCAATACTCCGCCCCGTCCATCTTCAGCATTGCTGAAAATTTTATCCAATACTGCATTATTTACACACATATTTTTATCTTTTCCTACACCTTAAATTGGTTTGATCTTCAAAATAACTAATAATTATGATCTTTGTGTACACGTCCAAAGCTCCTCACCGCATTACATATCCCCAATATCGTTACCATCGAGGGTTATAAATACATCAAACAACTGGCTTCAAGACGATGTTCTGTACATCGTTGGGCTCGCGGGGATCTCCTCAGTTATGGCATCTTTATGGGTAATACGGTGTATTGTGCGCCCGTCACACGTGATGGATGGATGGCACGCCAAGTGCGTGTTGTGCACGTATTTCTTTGTGAATACCGCGGATAATAAACGGCAATATTACAGTAACATGAGGGAATCAGATGAAACGGTGCTTCGGGAGTAATGGTCGCGTTTAAGTTAATTTTCTCGTCTTTGTTTGTTAGAATGTTACTCATATAATATTCTAACAAACAAAAAAAAAATTTAAATGGCAATCACATTTAATGGAATCAAAGGTTAGAAAAACACGTTATTAAAGTACCAGTCCTGAAAATCTTCATGCAGAACAAACCTAACACAGCCTCTTCTACTTAAATCTTATTCGCTTATTCGCTTGTAGACTTAACATTTTAAAACTTTTCACTGGTTATTACAAATTAAAGAGCAATTTAGAATAAAGGCAAGGTATAAATCTGTGCGGAAGTCTTAGCCGCCTGCTGGCTGTAGGGCGCGCCTAATGCGGTCCGGACCCCGCGGCCCCGCGGCCCCGCGGCCCCTGCTAATAAATAAACGATTTCAATTACAGAATAAGCTATACGGAATGATTCAGGAGTTTTAGAAGATTTCGGAATGCTTTGACTTTAAAGGAAGTAGTCAGAATCAATGGGAAAAGATCTAATATTTAGGATGATCATTTTTCATACAAATTATCATCCAAACAACATTTAAAGTTTACATCATACTTCCAGCTGCTTAAACTTGGGACACTAGCCGGTTCGGTAGAGTGTACTACGTGAGCTCGACAAATGGATGTGCGATTAACGCTTATGCGATAAAACTGTACTGCGACGCACCATAGTTCGAATGCACGCTTGTGCGACACACTGAAGATCGACATCACGCTGGTGTGACAAACGAGTGCGCGACAGTAGTTTGACACCACGGTAGTGCGACAGTACTGTAATTCGACGGTACGTTGGTGCAGTATTATAGCAGTCGAATACGGAATTTTGATGCACAAAATATCGATAAATGCTAATACGATGCTACAAAAATGCGATGCATGTTACTGCGAAAGACTGTATCTGCGAAGCCACTACACTTCGATGCACGTTACCGCAATAGATCTTCACTGCAATACTACTTGACTTCAATGCACGTTACCGCGAAAGATTTTCATTGCGATACTAGTTGGCTTCGATGCACGAACGCAATAGGTGACGTAGGATGCAAGAGCGAACGAAGGGCACCCCGAGTTTAGGTTTGGTTAGGTTACTTTAAACCCTTTATACAGAAATAGGAGCCCTGCGAAGCGGGGCTCCGTCGACATAGCAAGCAAGAGCGAGCGAATGAGAATACAAATACCTTTACCGTGCATCGAAGTCAAGTAGTATCGCAGTGAAAATCTTTCGAGATAACGTGCATCGAAGTGAAGTAGTATCGCAGTGAAGATCTATCGCGGTAATGTGCATTGAAGTGTAGTGGTTTCGTAGAGATGGTCATTCGCAGTAACGTGCATCGCAATTTTGTAGCTTCGTATTAGCATTTATCGATATTTTGTGCGTCGAAATTCCGTATTCTATTCATATTACAGTAGTTTGACACTACCCAAGTGCGACACACGATTATGCGATCACGTTACCAATAAACGAAGTATACAATATAATTACAGTAGCATCAACAAATGTATTGTTGGCAATATTATGGTTTATTTCTTTCGATGTAAGGCATATTTAAGTTAAGTACTTAAATAAAAAAAATATTAAAAAATGTTTTGTTTATTGCAAACAGGGTTGATACATTTGTAATGTTTCCGTAATGAGAGGAAAATCATGAAATATTCACAAGGAAATTTAAGAATTATGTCGTTAAAAGTACTAGCAAGTTTTATAACCCGTAATCGAATCCGGGAACATTACCAAGAGTTTGTAACTAACTGAGCCATCAAGGTCATCATATATACTCGTACATAATATGATTATGAATACAAATGTGTCTTCATGTCGTACTAGCAAGATGTCGATCTTCAGTGTGTCGCACAAGCGTGCATTCGAACTATGGTGAGTCGCAGTACAGTTTTGTCGCATAAGCGTTAATCGCACATCCGTTTGTCGAGCTCACGTAGTACACTCGGTTCGGTAGGTACAGAAATTGGCTCTAACAGCAAGCGTTCTATTAATTTGACTAAAAATTAACTTTGACACGATTGTGATAGTCAAATGAATTTATTTATAGCTTTTTTAAATTTAATTGTTGTTGTTTTGTTTGTTGTTATGTGTGAATATTTTTTTAAAGTATTTTGCTAGTTCAAATCTCTAAAAAAAACTAACAAGACTACAGATTTCTTCTTCTTGTAATTTCGACATAGATAAATTAATTTAAAGGAAACAAATATTGTACCTTACATTATTTTAGGATAAATAATTGTGATGTACAGACGCCAGCACGTCAAGCTACCCGAAATTTTAAAATTTTCCCAATGAATTTTGATCCCTAAGGTTTAGCAATAAAGTTGAAAATCTATTAAAGAAATTTGACAGATTGTAATAGCTTGATGTGCTGGCGTCTGTACCTAGTACTTTATAATAAGATGTTGTACCGCTGTGGAGGCTCCGAGTTCATTCTGACGGACTGTACTAACTGGGCCGTCTAGAAATATTATTAAGTACTATCAGCGAACTTATTTGAATTGGGCTGGCTTTGTGCTGTGATTGACAGCAGACAGGCTAAGTCAAAAACTTAGCCCTGCTTTAATTGGTTGCAAATACTTTTTATTGAGTTTCGTGAAACGTCGGTCAAAATTGGAATTCAAAAAATTGTGTGTCAGTAAATAACAAATTAATTATTGGTTCGATTCGGTGTTTCAATGTTTATGTTCGTATATTGCCGTTTATTAACTGACACTTGGCAAAATTTACTAATTATAATAGCTTATTGTACTTCACACTACTGTATAGAACCAAAAGTTGTAACAGTACATCAGACAGCGTGTTGTAGGGAACATATTTAGTTTCATCACTTCTCCCTGCTCTTACTAAGAAGTGAAAAGTTTCAGTTTCTTAGAAATGAAGTTATCAGACAGACAACTAATATACAATGTGTCAGGTTACACGATGGACATACTTTAAGGGAGTGTAGTAACCATGAAAATGAACAACTTTTACTAAGAGACCAACACTGAAATTGAGAAAAAAAAGCACCTGTTCCCTACATTTTTCATTTATACGAACATAAATGTATAGAGCGACTGGTTTTTTTTCGTGCAGTTACAGATGATGAATTAAATCATTTTCTTAGATGTAACAAACGACGTCACACGCACATGTGACGATAATCAAAGGTTGGTGTCGGCAAACGTGTCTTTTGTCAAACTTGGCTATTATATAATTTTACCTGTACTATGCTAGAAGGCACAACTGGTGAGATCACAGTTTTTCAATGATATTTCTTCTGGATACCAAAATGTCTACATGAGCAATGATCACCAAAGGGGTTTTTCCCGACTGATTATGTGTAACGGTCTGAAAAATACACATCAGGTACTTTGTATATTATATACCTACTTAAAACATGTCATTTCTATGTTTAATTGCGGAGCAATATTCATCTCGTGCTTTATACGACACCCATTCAAAAGATTTCAAATTAGTTTGTAGCGCTAATATTATGACTTGGACATTAAATTATCTAAGATGATACTCTTGAATTTAAGTGGCTCATGAAACACAAATTCCATTCAAGCCCACGCGGATGAACGTGGAACAAAAGCTGTGTGGGTAGAGTTAACAACATTTTATTTATTTTCTACGTGAGCACTAAGGGTGTTCCCTTGCTTCGCAGACAGTCATAGAATGTCGTTTCGCGGCAAATGTTTCTTAAAATATTTGGTCCTTGTATTTTTATTTCGAATATTACTGTTTCAACGACTATTTACCCACTTGAATGAAACATATTTCTCAGAAACACAATTCAATGAATTTTATAATCACATTTTTTTATCTAACAAACTTATCAAACAGTAGAAGTAGAATTATTTTTTAACGAATATTGTTTGTTCGGTGTAGTTTTCCATGATATTTTTTTTTTATTTCAACGAAAATGTAAAAATAGACGTTATACTAGGCTCATTCCCAGAAACACACAAGACTGAGCTTGAGAACTTAGAATGCAAGAGCGAGCAAAGCTGAGTGAACAAGCGCCCGTCATCTCCTTCGTGTTAGGGAAAACCCTGTAGACAGAAATAATAATAATGCGAAGTGGGGCTCCGTTGACTACGTCTTATTGTTATTAAAGACAGTTTTCTTTATATACAACCTCATTGTATAACTTATAATTTATCCGCATTGTTTTTTTTTTTTCATTTTATAGGAGGGTTTGCATTTTGTCAAAGGTATGCATTGAAACGCTTAGAAACAATCACTAGATAAAATGTTTTTCTTGGTAATAAGTTTTATATGAACTAAACAATATGAGGATAAAGAATCATTCAGGCCGCTAGTTGAACAGTGCCGTTTAGTTAAAAGGTTAGGCAGTTAACTAAAAGGCTGGTTAAGCTAGTTAGGTGCGACATATAGATGATATCAATATTAGTAGGTGTATGTGAACGGTGCGCGACTTGTTTACAAAACAAGCGCGTCGTATCGCGTTACGTCACAACACAATGAACACACTGACATAACCCTGGAGAAGTTAAGATGGATGCGCAGCTGTAGCCCGCGAAATTAATTTTTTTTACGTTTTTTTCAATTTTCAGGTTTCAAGTACCATAAGAACAAATCTCTTATGGAAAAGTGCTTATGAAACATATCTAACCTAAAAAGACATATAAATGATTCTATGACTATAATTCTGTAAATACATATCTAATATAGTCGCGAATCATATTTTGATCAAGATACAACCTGACACTGACCTGCAAATTGCAAAAAACGAAAGAAAATTTTAATTTTGCGGTTTACCACTGCGCATTCACCTTAATCACACTATTATTACCACTATATCGGCAGCCAGAAGGCCGACTCCAAAATATGATCGATAAAGGTGCACGCACTCATATGATCCGATCCAAAACTATCTGATGAAAATGTAAATAAAAAACATTTTTTGGGTGTTTTAATAAATTAATATATTTAGGATTTCGGGTTTGAGTATTCAAACAATCAAATCGAAGTATTAAATTTGTAAGTGGAACTACAAATTGGCATCCACAGGTACGTTGGATATGTTTCGGATTTATTTATTTACATTTTTATCAGATACTTTGAGAACAGACTGTAGACGTGCAATTAGGCGATCTTAAAATAAGTGTGAAATGCTAGTCGCGAGTGCGCCTGCGTTCTTGTCTGTGTGAGTGCATGTTTTTGATCATTGTATGGAGTCGACCTTCTATACCTATTTATGTGCTATTACTGTTCCCGATGAGCCGCGACTTATGACGTCACAGCAAGGTTATACGCGATTATCGCGAACGACGATGATTTCATTAGCGCTCGTGAGTAGTCGGATTTTTTTTGAGGGATGTCTTAATGAGATAGATTCATTCAACATTATCATAGTCTTTTATCAGTTGTTATTAATACAAAGAGCATAAATATTTCTAAATCGTTTTATGGTTTTTAATTTTCAACCCCAAACGAACCGCCAGCTCATTAATTTGGTGCATAAGATTACGGTTCTAAAACGTAAAGCAAGCGACAATCTGGCTCGGGGCCAGCTGGGTCGAACCAACGCGAATGTATACGTACATCCGCGGTGGAGCGATCCAGACTGCCGGGCACTTCTTCTCATGCAACCGAGCGGGTGGGCAGGTTGCGGATAGCCCAACTCCGGCTGCGGGACCGACTGCAAGCAGTCGATCCTGCACCCGGAGCATCTCGAAAGAGATCCCGGACAAGAGAAGTGCCCGAACACCAGGTCCCAGGTCTAGGGTAACCCATATACCTTATCCCATGTACCAAATAATCCTAATCTTTCCAACCCTTCCCTATCCATAAAATCCCTTCAATCTCTAAATCCCTAGGCCAAATCCCAGACCTAGGGTGGCCCCCAAAACCTGTACCCTACCACCATATACCCTCCCTCCTATCCCTATATCCCGTCGGTCCCAGAGGATGGGTAACCTCGATTCCAAAAAAGCCCACCCCCCAACAAAATGAAAATGCAGCAGGTAAAAGAAAGTACCCAGGTGGGTTCCGGCCAAGCCGGGGAATCCCACACCGCTACGGCGGTCAGCCCCCAACGTATTCTGGGGGGGGCAACCAACTGCACTACGTTAACGTTGCCGTGCTCTTCAGCGCGGCCGGCTGCTGAATTAGCGCCCATAACACAGGCAGCGACTTACGCGCCCACTAACTCAACTCTGGCTGCGACAAACGCGCCAATAAATCCCACTGCGGCTGCGACACACGCGCCAACACCCACTACGAGTTGCATGCCTCTCCCGAACCTCTGGCAACAGAGTATCGTGAGGAATAGCATCACCTACCCAGACAATGATAGACACGGACAGAAAGTGATGGGGAAGGACGACGAGCCTGGCGACCCTACCACTCTTCCGGCTGACGGAGTACGACTGCTGAAGAAGCGCGGAAAAGTCGCAAGCCGGAGGAGGAAAGTAGGCGACCGAAAGTGCAGCACCCGCGAAGGCACTAGCCAGCGCGAAGCGCGATCGGACGCCGAAAAGGTAGTACGCGACCAGCCCCGAGTCCGCGACGGGGAAACCAGGCGCGAAAAGGGGCCGGACGCGGAAAAAAGAGAACGGCCGCAAGTCCGCGAAGGGGAAACCCAGCGCGAAAAGCGGCCAAACGTGGGACCACGCGACCAGCTGCAAGTCCGCGAAGGGGAAACCCAGCGCGAAAAGCAGCCGGACGCGGAACCGCGCGTGCAGGGGCAAGTACGCGAAGGGGAAACCCAGCGCGAAAAGCCCTTGCACACGACAGAGTCTGCCGGGGGCGCCAGCCGACCCCATCACGCTCACACTGACACGGACGCATCCCACGACAAACCCCGACCCAAACATCACAGAGGAAGGCGAGGTGGATCCTTGCGCCCAGATGCCACCACCCGGCCAGGCACCTCCATGCCGCAACCTGGACCGAGCGGTACAGGACCGGCAAAGAGGGAGCGCCCCGACGACTCGGCTTCACCGAGTACGCTCCAGGGGGACGCCAAACGGGTAAGGGTCCACTCCGCCCAGGGGGAGCAGAGGACCTACGCGCGGGCCACAAAGGATATTCCTGCGAGGCTTGCAGTAGCAATCTGCTTCCCTCCCCCCTCCAGAGACCTGACAAAAGAGGAGGCCGAGCTGGTTAAAGCAGGCCTAGAAGAACTACTCATGGACTCGGACTCGACAGCACCACTCCCTGCCTTCCGCGGATACCCACGGGTAGCGGAGGGCACTGTACAGGTCTGGTGTGAGGACGACCACGCCCTGACCTGGTTAAACAGGAACGTACCCCAACTTAAACTCCCCGACACTGACCTCACACTGACGGTACTCCGTCAATCAGACTTGCCCACCCGTGTCAGAGCCTCACTCTTCGTCCCCCGCTATAGGGGTGACATAGGGAGGCTACACAGTATTCTGATTCGTCAGAATACGTGGTATAATATAGCCAGGTGGTCACTGTACAGGGCGACTACCGTCGGTGGCGACAACTATGGGACTTATTTGACCCTGGGTGTGCCACCGGAGGAAGTAGAAAAGATCGTGGGGCGGGAGCGTCGGATATCGTACCTATTGGGTTCGATATACGTGCGCTTCTGGCCCACGATCCAGCCCTCGGACAGCAAGATGGACCCGACAACGACACAGACAGTGACACAGACGGACGACAATGACATTGCCCAACTCGAAGAGGTCATGGCCCGCGCGGCGATGGCCGACGACGTAGCCAGCATACCACCCGCATCTCCCGGCTGGAACGAGCAGTTACTAGCATCGTCGCCGGGTGAACAACACGACGACCAGTACAGAGAGCAGGCGGCGGAGGTTTTGTCCGATGGATCCACCTCCGACTAACCGCCCCCCTTCATCACCGTCACCACCACTTCACATTATCCAAACTAACCTCCAACATAGCCAAACTGCCACGGCTAGCTTACGCAGGGCACTGGAGGTTAATCCCAGAACGATTGCACTGATCCAAGAGCCGTGGATCAGAAACAACAGAATATGCGGCCTCGGTAACATCGGAGGTAAGCTAATCCTTAATACACACAGCTCAGACAAACCTAGATCCTGTGCCTACATACCCAAAGACATCCCTACCACGCTACTCACTCAATTCTGTTCCAGAGATCTGACAGCTGTCAGGCTCCACACCGAGGGTGAATTCCCAGATGTTGTACTAGCTTCGGTTTGCCGGGTGAGGAAACAGACTGCCCGCCGAAAGAAATGGCCGATCTGGTGCAGCACTGCGAGCGCACCAATTTGGACCTGATCATCTGCACCGACTCGAACGCCCACCACCCGCTCTGGGGCAGCGAGGCATCGAACTCCAGAGGAGAGGTACTATCCACCTATTTATTCTCAACTAACCTGAACATCGTTAACCGAGGCTCTGAGCCCACTTGGGTCACAGTCCGAGGACAAACGATCATAGACTTAACTCTTGCTACAGAAAACGCGACAAATCTTATCACAAATTGGCACGTATCAAACGAACCTTCTTGCTCAGACCATAGAAGGATCCGCTTCACACTAACTACTAATACAAGGAAACCCGAACCGCGACGTAATCCGAGGCGCACCGATGTGCCCGGGTACAAGCGCCTCCTAGCCGCGATGCTAGCTAAGCACCTAACACAAACAAACATAACAGAATCCGGACAACTTGAATACACTGTAACAAAGCTATCGGAATACCTGACCGAAGCATACCATGCATGCTGCAAGCTAAAGGCACCACGAACCAACAGTGAGAGAAATCCCTGGTGGAACGCCGAACTTGGTAAACTCAGAAACACACTACGAAAGCAATTCAACAGAGCCAAAAACACCCGACTCCCGGAAGACTGGGAGCTATACAAAGAGACTCAATACACATACAAAAAGCAAATCAGAACCGCCAGAAGGACAGCTTGGCGGAAATTCTGTGAATCCATCGAGACCAATAATGAAGCCGCAAGAGTAAGGAAAATCCTATCAACAGATCAGGACCGAACTCTTGGCGCGCTGAAAAAATCTGACAACACATACACACTAACGGACCATGAAACCAGCAAGGTACTACTCGAGACTCACTTCCCAGACTGCAAACTCCTAGAGGACAGGACCTGGGAAGTTGTGCCCGATTGGACCCCAACAGAGCGAGACTGGTCCAGTGCCCACAGTCTAGTAACAGAAGACCGAGTAAAGTGGGCTATCAACACTTTCCAGCCTTATAAGTCCGCAGGACTAGATGGCATTCTCCCAGCCCTGCTACAATGGGGGGTTGACCATATAACACCATGCCTGGTAGAAATCTATCGGGCCTGCATAGCACTCAGATATATACCCCTAGCCTGGCGCGAAGTGAAAGTTATCTTTATACCCAAACCGGGCAAAGCCGACTACACACAACCCAAGGCGTACAGACCCATAAGCCTCACATCCTTTCTACTAAAGACCCTAGAGAGGCTCTGTGATCGACACATCCGAGACGGGCCTCTACGGACAAAGCCACTCCACAAACAACAGCATGCGTACTCCACAGGCAAATCAACGGAATCCGCACTGCACAGCGTGGTATCCAAAATTGAATGTGCGGTGGATCACAAATGCTCAGCACTGGCCGTCTTCATTGACATTGAGGGTGCCTTTGATAAAACCACCTTCAAAAGCATTGGCACGGCCCTAGACAGACACAATATAGACCCACCCCTGAGCGGTTGGATCACCAACATGCTCAAACAGAGGGCGGTACAAGTAACCGTAAACGACACCACAAGGGCCATCGTGGCGAAGGGCTGCCCGCAAGGGGGTGTCCTTTCGCCGCTTCTATGGAACCTGGTCGTAGACAGTCTGATCAAAGAACTGAACGACAAAGGTTACTTTACCGTAGGCTACGCCGACGACATAACCATAATAATAAATGGCACCCACGAAAACACTCTGTGCAACCTAATGCGCCAGGCCCTGAAAATAATAGAGAATTGGTGTGGAAAACACCAACTATCAGTGAACCCCACGAAAACCGATTTAGTTCTCTTCACAAAAAAGAGGAAAATGGCAACACTAAAACTACCAAGTTTCTTTGGTACAACCCTAAGCCTATCAACTGAAACCAAATACCTGGGCATATTCCTGGATAAACAGCTGAATTGGGCGAAACATATCAACTACATTACTACGAAAGCCAGCATATCCCTGTGGCAATGCAAGCGTATGCTTGGTAAGAATTGGGGCATTAGCCCCAAGGTCACTCACTGGCTGTACACCACAGTCATCCGACCAATCATCACATACGGCTCACTAGTCTGGTGGCCCAGAACAGACCTGAGCACAGCCCAGAGAGATCTCGAAAAACTGCAGCGGTTCGCGTGTGTGGCAATCACTAGCTGCATGAGAACTACACCCACTGCTGCCCTACAGGCTATGCTTGGACTGCCGCCCCTACACCTCATAGTGCGGGAACAGGCGGCCCTGGCTGCCTTTAGGCTCCATATATCAGGTACCCTAAGCAGAGATTCTAGGGTCAAACACATACGTCTAAAAGAAGATGCGATCAAATGGCAGCCAATGATGGCATCACCCTGCGACAAGGCCCCGAAACAATACTGCTCTCAAAAGCATTACAACATAGTGCTTAAAGAGGAGCAGTGCGACTACTCAGGCCCGAAGGAACTGAGAATTTACACTGATGGTTCAAAGACCGACTGCGGAACTGGAGTCGGAGTCTTCTCACACGACCTCAACATAAAAATATCCAGACCGCTGGGTATGCTCAACACTGTCTACCAAGCGGAGTGTGTGGGCATAACACAAGCGGCTTATGCCATAGCAGCCAGGAGAGTTACGGATGCCCGTATTCGCATACTCTCTGACAGCGCCTCAGTCCTTCAATCCCTAGGGAAGGAATGCATCACATCGAAACTAATACTAGAATGTCACAATGCGCTTGAACAGGTAACTGTTTTGAACCGCAATATAGTGACGCTACAATGGATAAAAGGACACAGTGGGTCGCTAGGTAACGACGCAGCTGACGAACTGGCCAGAAGGGCATCCAGTGCGTCAGCTTGTGGACCGGAACCTGTCGTACCCATCCCCTTTAACCAACTACGCAGGTGGCTACAGGAGCACACCCACACACAAGCAGTAAGTTGGTGGACGTCGTCACCAGGCTGCAGGCAGTCCAAGGAAGCTATGCCATCACTAGATGGCAGGCTAACCAGGCGCTTATTGCGACTAGACAGGAAAGGCTTGCGCCTGGTGACGGGGACCATCACGGGACACTGCTCGCTAAATAAACACTTCCACACTATAGGAATAACGGACAGTCCCCTGTGCAGAGCATGCATGGAGGCTGATGAAACTGTTGCGCATGTGCTCTTTGAGTGCACAGGCGTCACCCAGATTAGATCAGAAACCCTCGGGACACCCAGATCGTACACAGATGTTCTCAACAAACCAGGAGACCTAATCAGCTTCTGGAGGGAGGTGGGCTGGTTGGAATAACCACCGACGGCCGCCATGGCCCACGCACAATGGTCTAACTGAAGGACTAAGTGCGGAAACCAAAACCCATAACATAGAACATAGAACATAGCAAGCGACAATCAAAGGGAGGACTCTCTCAACTTTGAACCCGCATATCATTTAGGATTCCTGTAACACAGGCTAAAGTCTACCTACATACTTCATACGGTATACACGCAGATACTACTTAGAGCTGATAGAAAAAGATAAAAGCTGAGAACTACCTGAGTTTTTGTCACTCCAGTAGGGTACAGACCTAGCTAAGATTTTTCTAGTAATTAAAAATACCATACGCTAAATTCTGTACGGAAGACAAATAATAAACACATTTGGCTTGCACTGAGCCGGACAGAGTCAAGTTGATGATGAGATGATTCTTTCATTTCATCGTCAACTTGACTCTGTAGCGCTCATTAACAACACAAGAACATGTGGAATCCTCAACACCGACATGGCGATAATAAGTTAATTATTATTATTATCTATTTATTTCAGGCATCAAGGCCCATATAAACACATACAATACAATATTAGTATAACTTAAAAATACTATAAATACATAAACCATTATAATTACACTAAAAACTAACTAACACACACGAAGTGTCTGCGTCGTGTTTCGCTGACTAGTGTCATGTAACCGGCCACGAAACCAGCGGTACACAACACCCTGCGGCCAGAACTCTTCCTTGAGGAACTTCTCGAGATGATGTGTCGGAACTCGCACCACGAACGACTTTAATGACGTCCTATCTAAAGATGGAAATGAAAGAAAGAAAAATGCGTTTATTGGCATTACAGCAAAATATACCCTAAAACTATAAAACAGAAAACAACGATCATAATGCCAAAAGGGATTTTTAGCTGCAACCCACGAGCGTCATACGCTGGAATAACAACACATATGGAAGTGTATGATAATATAGAACGGCTCATACATAATCAAATAAAATGTTGTGACATACAATATATCTCGTGTCGTAGATGATCTGCGATCACACGCCTCATTGTGTCGGCGATGGCGCCTGTAGCACACTGTTGTTATACCTCAGAGGATCGCCGCGCCGGAGATGGATCACCTTCACTATTGATTACTAACATTGTTCTATGATCGATTAATGAGAAGGGGAGAGTTCGTAAGTTTACTGTGAGAGATTCCATCGACGCAGTCATTATGATTTAGTGATCGGGTTCGGTGGGATTATTTGTGGTCTCGATACACGTTAGGAGTAAACATTGTTTCGCTCCTAGGTGTAAAGGTACCCATAAATACAGACTTCTAGACATATGGCAATCGCTTTCAAAGCGTTTCGTATTTCTACAACAGGTTTGACATGTTTTCGTTACCTTATGTCAATTTTATTGACGTTTTCATCATCATGATCCCGCTGATAGAATGTCACTTTGTCTTACCGACCTGCCTTGCTGTTGCCTTCAGGATCATATATGTAGGTACTAATTATGAAAAATATTATAAAATAAAATAATAAATATTAGAAATATTATTAATATATTCTCCGTCTACAACAACTGGTTGAGTTTCCTCATGCATACAATGCTAGCGTATTTCTTCATCTGCAATCAGCGCTCCACGTGCAGCACAATTAGTCGCCATTAATATTAATAAGTATAACGTTGTTACGCTCAGGGTTGACAAGCAAACGATATTCTTCCGAACACCAATGTAGTTTAACTTTTATTCAAAAGCAGTGTACTCTATGCGATGACCCATCGATGTCGAACTTCCGTACAACCTTTAATCCCTTATTTAATCCCGTTGGAGGTGGATTTTCAAAAACCTTTTCTAAGTGCTTATCCTCGTTACATCAGGAACTCTTGTGCAAAATTTAATGTTTTTGGACCCAGCGGTTTAGGTTGTGCGTTGTCTGTCAGTGAATGAATGGTTGAATTTAAGATTTTTATTAAGTAGGAGAAGACGGTTATAAAAACAGTCCACTGCGAGGTCCTATTTCAACTGAATCTCTCATGTTTAAAAAATAAAATACGTTTATTTGCGGTAAACATGACACAGAGAAAGAGCACAAAAACAAAAAGAACAAGTTGGGGAAAGTTTGCGCCACATCCACGCAAAACGTCGCATCAATATCAGTTTAACACTATCTAATGTAAGTTTTATAAATACAGAGTTTATCACCTAGAGTTGTATCATGAAAATATGATATTCTCATTAGACACGACACTGTTTTGTTTGAGCATTCCATTCATTAGCCCCTTCGATTGTTCGAGCATCAGATAGCAGCAGCCCTGTTCCCTGCCACAGCCTATTTTATTGTACAGCGGGTGCAGCGCAATGCGAAATAATGACGGCGCGACACTCGCGCCACAAATATTTGCTCAGTGGTTACCCAACACCGCCGCGCGCCGTACCGCTGACATATTATTATATTGTGGCATTACATTGCGATGTTCAAGGCTGATTGCGTTTGGGCAACCACTAAAGTACGGTAAGTTACAGATTTTCATCTTTTACAATATTTTGATTATGATAATTATCCTACTATCTTACTAATATTATAAACGCGAAAGTTTGTGAGGATGGATGGATGGATTTGTCACTCTTTCACGCAAAAACTACTGAACGGATTTTGATGAAACTTTACAGTAATATAGTTTATACATCAGAATAGCACATAGGATACTTTTTATCCCGATATTCCTACGGGATCAAAACTTACGCGGGTGAAACCGCGGGGCGCAGCTAGTGATTTATAAAACGAAGAAAGAAATTTGACGTTTTTTAAAAATAAGTTTTCTTTTTGTAAATATAGCCAAGGAAAGGACTTTAAATTTGTGAAATGCAACAAATCCTCTAATCCGTGTGACATTGATCCTTAGTCCCGCGCGACATTAACACGTCGTCATACTCGTGACGCTCTTTGCATTACATTACATACATTGCTTGCCTTACATTACATTACCAGCTCTCAACACTGAGCTGTCGCGGAGGCTAATGTTAAAGTCTTAGAGCTCAGACGCGCGTAATGCATGCAAGATTACAAAGAACAAAGTAATAGGTAAAATAGTGAATTCACACAATAGACAATTTTACTTTTATCTTAAAACCGTGTTGTGTTTATTCTCTACATTTTCCTTCTGCGAGACAGAATCCGAAGCACCCCAGGGGCATCGTTTGCTACACTGGTTCTTACAATTTGTGTACTTCTTTAGCATTTTGTACAGTTTCTTGTTCTAAATCTAAACGAACCGAGCTCTCGTAAACATTTCTTCTAAATAATGTTCAACAGATTTTAAGAGACATCCTTAGAGGACAGTTTTCATTAAATAAGGTTCATTTACACGTGAATATTAAAAATGTGAAATAAAATAAATGTCAACCACGAGTGTCCCAGCGACAGGACGAGCTCAGGAACTGGTATTCACGACGAGGTTTAAGTACTAACAACTTGATTGCCTTAAAGACAACATTCACAAAACTTTGATAGTTTTACAACTTTTTTGATGTTAAAAACTTGATCCTGAAATCAAATAAATTGTTCGCCAGTAGTTGAACTCTCCTAAACTTTACGAGTTTAAATGAAGCTTTATTTAAGCTCGGGCATAAAGCTTACGAATCATAAACTGCACAATATTTTATGTGCATATTATCGGCTGCAATAAACGTATACCAGCAGATTGGAATAAAAAAGTGCTTCAGCGAATGATGGCGGCCATTTAACTCGGCATCGGCATCACGCAGTAAATTGGTCGGCATTACGCCTGACATATCGTTACACGCACGCGCTCGCGGGACACGCGACGAACAGCAGACAGTCGTGATTGGACGCGACACTGTGCTCATCAGCTCATCACTGTGATCATAAACCACTGTGATTTTAACATGCGTTTTTTAGGACTAAAATATAACCATATTTAGCTTACGGCTTACGGTTACAGAACGCCGAACCAGAAATTTTAAGACAGTGGATATGATAGCCCATGTCAAAGCTTTAGCCGCCACAGTCTGAGGACTGAAGCCGCGCCTCGCAAATCGTATACTCTGCCGATATTCGGTTCATTCGGCAGCTTACAGCCTTAAATCTGGGTAATGTATGCCAACGATCGTAATGTATCGCAGATATGAAGCCATAAAATTGAAAGCGTCCCTTGTTTGTTGAGTGTGTGGCGACACAACTTTGAGCGACAGAAGGTTCACTATATGCCCACAGTCACAACCATAATACCGCATGAAGGAGATGAAACAGTACGAATATTTTAAGGCCTACTATCTATCCTTCAATGTCTGTATCAATTTTCTTCAGTTTATTGTACATTAAATATTCTATCGGATCAACTGAAGTACTCCTAGAGTAGAAGAGGAGCCAGAGTAGAACTAGAGTAGCAAGTTCATTAGTTGACTCATCGAGTGGACATTCTGCAGTAATTGTTTGTGTTGTAGGGGCACATAATTGTCACCATTACTGTTGATATTTGTTATTTGTCTGAAAGCGGCCTGTGTGTCGTGTGTGTCGCTGTGTGTCGTAGTGTGTCGCGTGTGTCGCTGTGTGTCATAGTGTGTCGCTTGTTGTCTAGTCGTTGCGTGTGTTATGACTTTATAATAGGTGTTTAAATTGTTTTTATGTGAATGATAAACGTAACTAAAAATTGGTGTTTTTTTCATATTGAATTTTTTGTTTGCGAATGTTTTCAGTTAATACCGGCATTTAAAGCCTTCTCAACATTATCCTACATGTATGTAGTCCGCTTTGAAGCGTCAATAAACTAAAGGATTCATTTGGACGCAATCAGCTTTGCTCCGTGATATTCATAATTTTGCCGTTTACTATATCCTTTGCGTCACGAAACATTATGTAGATAAACGCTTCAACAGTTTCTGTGTGATCGACTAGTATGATGAACCTTCAACTTTTCATTTAATGTGTGTGTGTGTATGTTTTCTGTTTTGTTTATAAACCTCACATGTCACTCCAGAATTTGTAATACTTATCTCTAAGATTTAAATCTTTGCATATATCACATTTAACTACCTTTAAACTTGGGATATACTATTCGTTAAATGAAAGTTTTCAGAGAAACTGTATATAAAGTTGTAAACGTTATTAGCACGCACCCATCTGCGCGGGCGCCGGCTGCGGGTCGAGAAGACAGGAGGGGGGAGGGCGGAGTGTAAGATAGCCCGGTGGCGATTACTGCTCTGCTCTCACGTAGTGTCTGTGAGCTCCTTCAATACAATGTGCAATAAGCTTGATTGACTAATCGAATGACTGATGTAGGTAGATATTAAGTGTTTTTTTTTTGTGTGCAAACCACAGTGCTCTGCTACTTGCCATCATCAATAGTTCGTCAAAGATAGTGTTTGTTATCACCATTAACAATGTCAATATCACCGGCTTCCTGCCTTTATCTTAATTCATTTGAGTTCTATGTAGCATTGTTAAATTCTTCGTCCATACATTTGTATTAGCCGTCATCTTTGTAGTTGCAATGCTAATAAATACACAGCACTAAGATGTGTGATCAACACGAGTACCGTGTACGCTATCAGGAGAACAAACAACACGCACACGATTTATCGCCCGCAGTAGCTATTACCTGCCATTTGGTCGCGTCACTTGGCGAGCCTCTCACGTCACACCTCCGCGCTCTCGCGCTCCTTCTCGCGACCGCAACAGTTAAGCGCGAGTGCATAACTTTAAATATTCATGTGCCGTCACCACGATATCACTTAGCGACAGATTATGCGCGATGAATATGCGAGCGCGCGCGTGTCGCGCCGAAACGCGCCGCGCCGCGCCCCGTCTCGTCTGCACCCGCCTTTATAAATACCACATTATTATTTATGAGCGATTAAATTTAGTGACTGTTATTTTTCAAGTGGACAAAAGGTGGCTCTTGTGTATTCAGCCCTTAGTAACGGAATTTTTATGAGAAAAAAGCGCTGAGTGTGTTTCAAGATACGTTTTATTACGTAAAGTAAAGTTTAGATACTGCGAGCATGTGAAAACTAAGTTATCTACTTCCTACATTTAGTAAATTATACTACATAGTGTATTTAGCTGCAAAGATAAAGAAAAATCCGAAACGTCTTTTCACATTTTCCCCTTACGATAGGACTATCTTCACATTATCCAGACCCATTGGAGTTTCTTGCCCGTTCTTTCCAAGAGATTTACGTTTTGGAATGGGCAACTAGCTTCAACTTTCTGCCTAACTGACCGACTAGTTAATTTTGACAATTCAAAAGTGCCTGTAATTGGTTTAATTGAAATAAATGCTTTGAGTTTGAGTTTGAGCATATTCCTCGGACAGTACTTACGAGTTCATTTCCAAGTCCATACTTTTCTTGTACCAAGTACATAGTGTTCGCGATAGGATCGGTGTTTTAGTAATAAAATCTTGCTTCAAACTTGAGCGAGTTAAGACTACGAACTGTTTACATTAAATCTGTAGCGAGTACTTCTGTGCAAGTGGAAACGCAAGTGACAAGCCGTCGCGTAGCACTTGCTACGGCGTAGACCTTGCTACGACGTAGCTAATTCTGCGTAGCTTTATAACGAGGCCACAAAGGATCGATGTATCCATGAATATTTCATGTAAATGTGTCCATTGTCCACGCACCTTGCTGGCGCGACGTTATCCCCTGAGTGATGACGCTCATCCGTCGCCTGCCATCCATCCCAGCCCTCCATCCCTCTCGCCACTTCCTTAGCGAGTAGTGAGCATTTGTCACGCTCAGGGCTGCGATCCACTGCCACTTACTACGGATCTATTAATTACTGGCTCGTTAGGGATGCACCTGAGTAGCTTTGTAACTTAAAGTAGAAATTATGTCGTAATGAGAAGAGATCGGATCAATGGACTTATTATTATAACTGAGCCGCAATCACAACCCACTTGGTTATCAATATAATCAGCAAAGTAAGTGGTGTATAGGCTAGCTGTCGAAAATAATGACGACTAAGTATGTGTGAAACCTCCTAGCAAGCTACAAGCAGGTGTGATGTTTGAATAATTCAGAAGATCGCTTTCGCTTGTCCCCAGGGAGGAGGTTTCAGGATTTTCGGCTTAGGCACCGTGAAAATTATTAGCAAAGCATGAATAAAACGATTTTGTTTATTTTCCTCCGAGGAGCGCAGGCTGTTAATATTTGATGCTCCTTCATTTTTTACTAGTTGTACTAAACTCTCCGCATCTAATATTTATTTTTTACGATCGCTTTATTTTGACATTCAACAATAACGTTTATGGAGCTGTTTTACTAATTCGGAATCTGTCACAATGTGGCAACCCTGAGTGATCGATAAATAGATGTCGGAGCAATCACCATGGTTACAGTATCGAGTAGGTACCGTTAGTATTCGTAGTGTACAATAGAGCGTTTCCGAGTAGTCCGTCAACTTGTTCGATGGTCATTAGTCCTCCTTAGTCCTCGGCTGCACTTTTTGCTCGTCCTTGGGGCCCTCTGTTCGGCCTCGGTGTCAGCCTTTGACAGCCGCTTGTATACCGGACGAGCTCGCAGCAGATTATCTGATGTTTAACTGGTTGCGAGAATTAGCCGCCATCGTCTATGGAGCAGCGAAGTGGTGTGAAGCTGTCCTATTTAGCGCTTGCTACTTTCATTTTGTTGCTTTCTTTCTGTAAACTTAGTAAAAATATGGTTAGTTATTTGAAATTTTGTAGTACAGAATTTAATGTATAGAGTCTGCAAAACTAAATGAAGTTTTTATTAAAATAAATACTATAAAAATATTTTAAAATCCTGCTGAGGCATAATAAAACTTCCATGATAGGCCGAGAAGCCGGGGCGCGGCGTCGCGTCACGTCAAGTTTTATGACGTCATTAATCTGGCTTCGGAAGTCGAAGTAAATCTTATAATGCCTTGATCAGCTTACTTCTGAAAATAAGAAAAAGATGAAAATAAAATGTTTTTTTTCTATTGCGGTCTTAATAAAACATTTTAAACGAGGCCATACTTTACACCTAGCACCCGGCTTCTGACTTGACTCGACTGATATAACTCATACTTTTTTCAATACTTTACACGGAATTTAACATTTCTTACGTTATTTGCAAAGAAATTTTGAAATTCGCGGCCACACTGAAGGAATCACCTTAGGTAATGCAAGCATTACGAGTGCTGCGAGCTTTGGTGTCAACTGTAAGTGCAGTAAGCAATTGGTATATATCACTATATGCTATTTTAGTTTGTTCATAGTTTGAGTTAAGTTAGAATATTATATTGTATTGCATAAATAGAGTTTGACAAGTTCTCAACTTCAAATTGCCATGGCAAAAACCGGTGTAGGTCTTTCAAATAAAACGATAACAGGCCTGTTTATTGCAATAAGGTTGTATTTGGGTTAAGGGGACTTTTTGAAAAAATAGACGTGTGTTTGTCGCGGAGATTTAATTTCAACTAACTTGACAAAACATTTGAGTGGACTGTATGTGTGATCATCTACATATCGATAGCTAGCTATAGATGCTAACGCAATGTTCATTCGTTTATAAGTTCTCGCTTAAACAAGGCCTTAGATTATTAGTTAATCAGCAGAGTTTCTCAGTAGTTGGCAACACCGAGCAGTAGTTGGGCGCTAGGTGTTCTTAATGGTAGACTAATACAAGGCGAGTGATCAAAGTTGACTCAACTCGAGTTCACGAGTTCTCACTTGTATCGAGCACGAGTTAAACACTGCTGTGGTTGATTTTTTTTTATTGAATGGGTCCGCTCTTGATCTCGCCTGATGGAAAGCATGATGGATGAGGTCTGTGATGGAACGAGTGTGCCCAGAAGATGCCACACTGGAGCTCCCACGCATGTACGAAACAGCAGGCTGCTTGACGCCGATTCAGGTGGGAGGGTTCTTGCAAACCAGGCGAGCGTTAGCCCTACCACCGCAAGGGAAGAATTGGCCAGTTAAATAAGGTGTTGGGTGTGACTGTCCAGGATGTATCGAGGGTTTGGTTCAGTTGAGTAACTGACGGAACAAACTGCATGCATCTCAAAAAACTTCTCTAATGCAAGTTAT
This sequence comes from Globia sparganii, assembly GCA_949316385.1. NCBI lineage: Eukaryota > Metazoa > Arthropoda > Insecta > Lepidoptera > Noctuidae > Globia > Globia sparganii. The sequence continues at coordinate 25,174,564 of OX438659.1, forward strand.
TGAACTATTTGTCCTACAAGTAATAATAAGTTTTCTCAGGAGAACAAGCGACGATAAAAACTGTGATCAACACTTTACTGAATGAATATTGACAAATAAACAATATTAGAATCTTTTGATATAACTTTTGTACACGAGTTCAAAACAATAGGTAGATCTTTGAAGACATTATAAGTAACAAGAAGTGTTTTGGTGAATACTATGAATTATAGATATGATGACTGACGAAATAGCCATAGTGTGACCTGGCTTAGTATTTACACTCGCCAAGCTCGAAAACTTTATTTATAAATGTCGGTAATATTACGTCACAGAAAATAAATGTATACAACACATAGTTGTAGTGTTCCTAGTCCACAATACAATGTAAGTGCAATAACGTGCCACTGGCTGACACACGGCGCGCTACTTCTGGCAATTTACCGCAGTTGCGCAGTTCAGCACTATCGGAAATACTTGATAAATAGCTGCGAATAACCACAACACTACCTAGCTAATCATAATACAGTGAATTTGAAACTCTTAGCCGAGGGCTGCAGATATTAAAACTTCTCTGGACTTTAAAATGTGGATCGCTTTTGTGAAGACTGCTCCGAAAGTTTCCAGAATTTTGTACTTTTGTAGGTATTATACGATCACAGAAGCTTGGTGAGGTGAGGAATAATCCTTACTATAATAATGTTTATGAATGCGAGAGTTGGTGAATTTGTACTGACAGCGGAGCAGGTCGTACTTAGAACCAGAGCACCACCTGCCGTTTTACAAAGTTGTGTGCACCGAGAGGCCGAGTTATGTCATTGATGCACACACTTATGAACAATCCAGTAAAAGCGACTCTAGCTAAGATACCACTCAGATTATCTTGATTCATTTAAAGCCTGAATCTTGTCATTTTAGTAGAATGTACCCAGGAAACACTATACATCAATAAGGTCGTGTGCGAAACAAGTGTTTCATAACATAGACGAGGATAATTACTTAAATGTGATTAACATGAATCTCGTGGAGCGGAGCCGATTACGTGTAATTTGTAATTAAAATTAATAACATGCGCGTGTGAGTGTGATGTGCGCTTATCAAAACGAGATGTGTTTAAGCGAGAACTTATAAAAGAATGAACATTGCGTTAGTATCTACAGCTAGCTATCGATATGTAGATGATCACACATACAGTCCACTCAAATGTTTTGTCAAGTTAGTTGAAATTAAATCTCCGCGACAAACACACGTCTATTTTTTTCAAAAAGTCCCCTTAACCCAAATACAACCTTATTGCAATAAACATATGGTCCTAAATCGAACCGGATTCAAGTCATCGACCGACCGAGGTGCGATCGAGCGCCGTGAGTGAGAACAAAAGCATTCTTGTGCGATAAGGATTTTTTCTGTGAAGTGGTTAAGAACAAATGAGTGAATACAAATAAATAGACTTTAATACGTGCAACGAACTTATACGACGCATAATTAACGGTGAACTTACCTGCATATTGTGATAATTGCGTTTAATGTGGAGCTGAACAAAAATATAACAATGAAGGATCTGATTATGTATCAAAATGAGCTTGTGGAAAACTTAAAGAAAGCCGAAAATAACTATAAGAAATCGCCGAAAGACAGAATAAAGCGACCTTATTTAGAAACAAGGTTGGACTTATTAGAGGAACTGTGGAAGGAGTTCAAGGAGGGACACAAGTGTATTATTATAAAAAATGCTGATGACAAACGAGAAGATCCCTACTTTGAGCAAGATATTTATGCGGTATTTGAAGAAACATACATAAATTACAAATCAACATTAAGAGAAGCTCTTCAGCCGTTTTTAGAAGAATCAAAGTTTCAACCTGCTTTATCTCAATCCTCTGTAATTAGCGAAGTGCAAGATTTCAAAAATCCAAGAATTAGATTGCCCAATATACAGATACCCTCATTCACTGGAAAGTACGAGGAGTGGCAATCATTCTACGACCTGTTCCGTACTCTAATTCACGACAATGAACATCTATCACGAGTACAGAAGTTGCATTACCTAAAAAGCAATTTATCTGGAGAACCTGAGGTACTGTTACGTAACTTTTCTATAACAGATGCAAATTATGATGAGGCCTGGAACCAATTAATAAAACGTTACAATAATACGAGGTTCAACAGCAACGCAATTATGAAGATTTTATTTACACAAAAACCTGTGCAGACGGAGTCGGCTAGTTTAGTTAAGCAACTAGTAGACACAACTTCGACTTGTTTAAAGGCGTTAAAGAACATGGATTTGCAGACTGATACCTGGGATATGGTAACTACCTACTTAGTTGTATCGAAGTTAGATTCTGAATCTATAAAGTTGTGGGAACAACAAATTAGTGTAACATGTAATAACGACATACCCACTTGGTCGGAATTACGAGACTTTTTAGAAGCAAGGTTCAGAGCTTTAGAAATGATAGAAAGTACTAAAGTTAAGACGGTGCAACCTAAACCAGTAGCGAAACCCAAGGTTTTCCATTCAAATGTTACCAGCAGCGATAAAAAGAAGCCCGAAGCAAAATGTGCATTGTGTAGTGGTGACCACTACATCTATTCCTGCAAGAAGTTTGGAGATAAGAGTCCAAATGAAAGACAAGAATTTGTACAGACGAACAAGTTATGCTTCAATTGCTTGGCGCCTACACACTCCGTGAGCAAGTGTCGACAGTCATCGTGTTGTAGAAAGTGTGGACGGCGGCATCACACCCTTCTGCATTTCGAGAGAGGACAGCAGAATGAGAAACCGAAGGAAGGTGAAACTTCAACTACAGGTATAGCGAACGACAAATCTACAGGTACGCCTATTTCTGTATCTAATAATGAGCATATTGCAACCAACTTTTCTAGTGAACATATACGATCAAACAGTGTCCTATTAGCTACTGCTAATGTGTTAGTAGATAGTAGGAATGGTTGCAAATACGTTGTGAGAGCTTTGTTAGACCAAGGGTCACAAGCTTCGTTTGTTACAGAGGCAACAGTACAATTATTGAATCTTAATCGTAAATCAGTGAGTGGTTGGGTGTCAGGTGTGGGAGAGAGACAAACGAGAATCAAACACAGGGTTACACTTTGCGTCAAATCATGTCACAATCCCAATGTGTCAGTGCGAGTAGAGGCATATGTATTGCGTTCACTTACAACAATGTTACCCACCACTAATCAAGGTATTCCTGAGTGGTCAGAGTTAAAAGACTTGGAGCTGGCTGACCCAGGATTTGCAACACCAGGGAGAATAGACATTCTCCTTGGAGCTGAGGTGTACAGCGACGTCTTGTTAGACGGCGTTATCAAGCATCCTGTGAGTAATCTGTTAGCACAAAACACAATTCTAGGTTGGGTTCTATCAGGAAGGATGTCACGAGAATACATTTCAGCAGAGAAGAACTTAACCAGCCTGCATGTTCAGCTTAAAGAAGATGAGATGCTTAAGTTATTTTGGGAGTTAGAAAACGAGCCAAACACCATACAAAAGAGATTGTCAAAAGAAGAAGAACGATGTGAAGAGTATTACGAGGCTACAACGATCAGAGATAAGGAAGGAAGATATGTGGTAAGATTGCCATTCAGAAACAATATCTCAGAAGGTCAAGCTTATGGATTGAGGGAAATAGCTGCTAAAAGGTTTGAGTTCCTAGAGAAGAAATTCGCAAAAAATAGTAAGTTTCATGAAGAATACAGTAAGGTTATGAAGGAATACATTAACCTTAATCACATGATTGAAGTGGAGTCTGCAGATATTGATAATTCTAAAGCGATGTATTTACCTCACCATGGCGTAGTAAGAGAAGATAAGGATACGTCGAAACTTCGGGTGGTTTTTGACGCTTCGTGCAAGGGCATCAATCATGTTTCCTTGAACGACAATTTGCTTGTGGGTCCTAAGCTGCAACAGGACTTGCGCCATATACTGATGAGATGGAGGACACACAGAATCTGTATTACGGCTGATATTATAAAAATGTATAGAATGGTGCGTGTAGCAGAGGAAGACACAGACTATCAAAGGTTATTATGGAGACCAACAACGAGTGAGCAAATTAAACATTACAAACTAGTGAGATTGACCTTTGGTACCGCATGTGCACCATACCTTGCAGTGAAATCGTTACAGAGATTAGCGGATGATGAGAAATCAACACTTCCAGCTGCTGCTAAACTAACAAAAACAGATTTCTATATGGATGATCTATTGTCAGGTTGTGAGTCAGAAGATGAAGCTGTTAGTATTTACAATGACATGAGCAAACTAATGATCTTAGGCGGCTTCGAGTTACAAAAATGGAGTAGTAATAATGAGAACGTGTTAAAATATATGGGTATAAATAAAAGAGATGATCATGAACTGCCTCTTAAGGTCAATAGTTTAGTTAAAGTACTAGGAGTTAATTGGAATCGAGGCGCTGACAGTTTTGTATATTCCCTCAACTTACCAGAAACAAAGGAACCGATGACTAAACGACGTGTTCTTTCTGATGTTGCTAAATTGTATGATCCGCTAGGGTGGATAGCTCCTGTTGTTGTCATAGCAAAATTGATGATACAGAAGTTATGGAAAATAGGACTAGGATGGGACGACACCATAAGTGGAGAGCTGCTAGCAGACTGGTTACACTTCAGAGAGAACTTGGTTCACATTAAAAATATTTCTATACCAAGGTGGTTACAATGTTCCCAGTCATCTACAATAGAGTTGCACGTCTTCGCAGACGCTTCACAGGTAGCATATGGGGCAGCAGTTTATATTCGAGTAATAGAGGGAGACAGAGTCTACGTTAATTTAATATCAGCAAAAACAAAGGTTGCTCCTATTGAGAAACAGTTATCTATTCCGAGGTTGGAACTCTGTGGTGCTACACTAGCAGCCAAACTAATTTTCGAGACAGCGCAAGTAATGGATATAGCCAAAGAAAATTTACACGCATGGACAGACTCAACCATAGTTCTAGCTTGGTTAAAGGGTGGGGCGAGTCGTTGGAACACATTCGTCAGCAACCGAGTCTCTGAAATACTGAATATTCTAGATTATGAGCAATGGGGTCATGTGACTACTGACACAAACCCGGCTGATTGCGCCTCAAGAGGCTTACAGGTCTCAGAGTTGATAAATAACGTTCTGTGGTGGAATGGTCCAGCTTGGTTGTCTGCACTAGACCTAAACATGAATTTAATTGATGTCGAGGATACACAAGAAGAAGAGAAAGCCAAAGTTTTCACTGCTTTATTAAATACTGAAGAGGAATTAATTTGGACTAAGTTTTCCAGTTTACAGAAAATGTTGAGAGTAATTTCATACTGTAGAAGATGGTTAAACAAAGTTAAATACAATACTAAATTTATTACAACACAAGAAATAAACGAAACTCTTAATAATTGCATTAAACAAATTCAAAGTATAGAATTTAATCAAGAAATAAAGCAGTTAAAATCTCAAGGCAGTGTTCTCAAAAGGAGCAAATTACGCAATCTCTGTCCTATTATAGATGATAATGGTATTTTAAGAGTTAGCGGACGTATTCAACAGTCGCAAGCCGCGTATGACACAAGGCATCCTATAATTTTACCTGCTAAGAGCCATCTTAGTAGACTAATCGTTAAAGATGCCCATGAGAACACAATGCATGGTGGGCCACAAGTAATGCTAAATTACTTGAGGTCGAAGTTCTGGATACTACGAGCTAAGGAGCAAGCAAAAGGATATTACCGAAAATGTACAACTTGTATTAGATATGCAAAAAATAATGCGGTACAGTTGATGGGTCAACTACCAGAGGTACGAGTAAAACCCAGCAGACCTTTCAGATCAACTGGTGTAGATTATGCAGGACCCATCAATATCAGATTTTCACCAGGCAGAGGAGCTAAATGTTATAAGGGTTATATTTGTCTCTTCATTTGCATGGCAACACGTGCTGTGCACCTGGAGGCTGTCACAGACCTGACTTCTAAGGGATTCATCGCTGCTTTCAGGCGCTTTACAGCCAGACGAGGACATTGTCAGGACCTTTTCAGTGACAATGGTACTAATTTTGTGGGAGCAGACAAGCAGCTAAGAGATATGTTTGATAGAGCCAAGTCTTCTATTCCTAGTGAGATAGCGGAGTTGTTGACTTTAGAACGTACTACATGGCATTTTATCCCTCCACATGCGCCTAATTTTGGGGGTTTGTGGGAGGCTGGGGTACGTAGTACAAAAACACATCTCACAAAAGTAATTGGAAATAGTACACTCACCTACGAGGAACTCACCACTGTGTTAGCACAGATTGAATCTTGTTTAAATTCGCGTCCTATTTCGGTTTTAAGTGATAACCCCAATGACCCTCTTCCCCTGACACCAGGTCACTTCCTGGTTGGCGAACCTTTATTAAATCTATCTGATGAGAATTATACACCTTGTAAACATATCACTAATCTTGAACGATGGAGATTAGTCCAAAAAATGGTCAACGATTTCTGGAAAAGATGGTATAAAGAATATCTTGTCAATCTTAATAAAATATACAAGTGGAACACAAAACAACTTGAGCCAGAAATCGATGACATAGTTATCTTAAAAGATGATAATATTCCACCTAGTAAGTGGATATTAGGAAGAGTAATTCAAAAACATGTTGGTCCCGATAATCTTACTCGAGTTGTATCAATTAGATGTAAGAACAATGTTTTAAAACGTTCTGTGAATAAAATATGTATCTTAACTAAATAAACTTAGGATTAGTGCTAACTACTCTTTGTAAACATAATATAATGTGTACCTAAATATTAAAACTAACTACTTAGAGCTAAGAAACGTATAACCTACCGTGAAACATATGTCCATTACATATTTTATAATGATGTTTAAAACCAATATTTACAAAATGTTATGTAAACGTAAATGTTATGTGAACTAAGTACCCATTTTTTACTAATAAATTCTTGAGTGACTTATAAAGACAGCTGTGTAGTATGATTCCGGCCCTCTCATAGATGTACGAGTAGGAGTATACTATGTAGTAACTTGTAAACCTTACCTAAGTACTAATTAATTACAGTGTTGTTAAACTTACCTTATCACCTCAAGTAAAATGTCATAATTAATTGATACTTTAAAATTTGTAGTTGTATACTCATTATTTTGTAAATTCATATTAAAGAACTGCGTTCTTTGGGGGGCGGAATGTTTAAGCGAGAACTTATAAAAGAATGAACATTGCGTTAGTATCTACAGCTAGCTATCGATATGTAGATGATCACACATACAGTCCACTCAAATGTTTTGTCAAGTTAGTTGAAATTAAATCTCCGCGACAAACACACGTCTATTTTTTCAAAAAGTCCCCTTAACCCAAATACAACCTTATTGCAATAAACAAGATGTATCGATGTTCCGGGTCATGATAACATTATCGAATGTTACTGTAGTACACGAGGGAAATATGTAATGTCCAAATTATTCATTGATATAGTTTGTTTAATTTAAGTATAAAGCAATTGCAATAGGTAAGTTAACTGAATGGGGCTCAATCGGGACTTTAAAATAAAAGAAGAGTGGACTTTATTAAAATAGGTGTAAAAATAATTATTAGGTATTATTTCCTTTATTTAATTACTAAATACATATTAATTATATTTTGAAATATTAGAATATAAAAACATTTTAAAATATAAAAACTAGTAGCCCACCGGTATCGGGAACAGGGTCCAAGCGGCGGTCAGGGCTCCAGAGAGAGGAACCTCCTAACAATGCGGGCCGTGTCCAGAAGTACCGCTCTCTGAATCAAGCCCTTGATCCAGCCGCCCAACGAGAGCCTCCTAAGGTGTTACTTATTATTATTTTACTATTAGTAATACCATAATTTACATAATCAACTTGTAGGTATATATAAGAAATCAATATCAATGAAATCCCTTAGTGGAGCGCGTCTGTGAGCTGAGTATAGTGGTGGGTGCACACGGTGCAGCGGCCGTGGTGAGCTGAATGGAGTGGTTCCCGGGTTCGGTACCCCGATGCCCAGCGCGTTCCCCTCGGTCATTCACGTGCATAAATGATGCGCCGACATAACATTTTTTTAAAGTTGTTTTTATATTGCTTTACATACCGAATTAAGGTGATATTTAAGTTGATTTATATTAACATATACATACTTCTTTACTTTATGTTGTATTGAAAACGAATGAACTACGTGCTCATTAACTTATCGCTTTTCCATAAAAACAACTTGCTTTTTCCGGGCATAGCTCCAATTTCGGGTTGTAAAAAGTTTTTTTACTGAAAATCTCAATTGCAGTACATTACAGCCAGCCATTTTACTAGAAACCCTGCATGATAGTCCTGAAGTAGTTTTAGGATACCGTAATAAACCAAACCCTCATTGATTCGTTGAGTGAGACACAGTTCTAAAGAGACCCGACATGTTCGAGTGAGTCTATTTGCATAATTTGTCTGACATGTCACAGTAATTCTTAAATAAGGAATTCTATTGAAATCCTTTAAAACCCCTCGTAGCAACATTACATGAACAGGTAAGCTGTGAGTATTCCAGTGTTTATAACGTAGAGTTGATCAAATATTGTCCATTTAATCACGTCATTGGTGACGGGCCACTGTCGGCACATAGATAAGAGCTCACGGAGTAGAAACACGCTGAGCAAGCAAGTCACGCAGCGTCCGCGTTCCGACACGTTCCGGTGTGGACACAGCGACAGTGGCGCCATCATTGTTTGAACTACTTTGATACACCACTAGGTCTAGTAAGCGCAAGTGAGCTGTGGTTCTCGAGGTCTGGGGTTTAATCGGACAGAATCTTATACAAAATCAATCAATCTGCCTAGGCTTTTCTCAACTATATTGTGGTCGGCTTGAATACCAGTAACGACAAGTCTACGAATGACAGCCGGAATTATCAGCTTATCGGGAATGCGCTAGGTAGCTCGCGCTTCCCCCTTAACGTGTTTCCGGAGGCACGGAGAGGTTTCGATACATAATGTAAGGTCACGGTTGATGTACTCTGGTGGTTGTGTGTATTATATAATATTTACCTTCGTTATAGCGCAGACAAATGGTTGCAAAGGTAATTAAGTTACGTATTACGTAGAACGTACGAACAATAGTAAAATTCAACTCGCTGACTGGTAGGTATAGTTATAGTTCCTGCAATACCAACACAGTTCAAATGTGGTCCCAGGATGGGTCAAGTGTTATTAACTCTTTAGCAAAACAAGCTTGTAACATGCATTTAAGTAGTAGTAGAATCGTGCAGCATGTTGCTCACTCCTCTTCACGGCATCTTAATAATTATAATATCTGTGTTAACGGTTGCTCTGCTACCGACAAATTTGTGAAGGCTATGGCGTCGTTCAGTAAGGGGTGAGCTTCGTCTTAGTGAGTCAGTGAGAGTCAGTGAGAGTCGATGATTTATGCCGGCGGAGATTAGTGTCGACTAATTAGAGTTATTAACTAGAGAGCTGACGCCAGCCCTCGCCGTCGCTCTAAGATGTTTTGCATCATAATCTCTTATTCTTTATGTTCATGTTTTTTTTTTTTTTTATTTTTTTTATTTTTTTTTTATTTTTTTTATTTTTAGGTGTCTTCTAGGTTATTTTGGGAAGTTTATGATTTATGCAAAATTGATAATACCTTGATCGGTGGCGTGTGGTAAAATAGACTCTAAGGCCGAGATCTAAGGGCACGCCGCGATAGCGGCGGTAAGACCCCTCTTTGAGGAGTGGCTAGAGAGGCGCCACGGCGCCCTCACCTACCGCCTGACGCAGGTCCTCACCGGACACGGGTGTTTCGGGAGGTTCCTGCACATCATCGGGCGGGAGGAAACGCCCGGGTGTCACCACTGCGAGGGTCGCCCGGAGGACACGGTGGAGCATAATAGAAACACGATAGCTGTTGCCATAGACTAACTTTTTTTTTTTATTTTGATATTTTTAACATCTCCTCTTATCAAAATAATCTAATATCTATGATATAACAAATGAATATAAACTACACCTAAACAATACTTTGAATGCCTAACTTTTTAACATAATAGTAATGTTTCAAACTACTTAATCCTTTTGTTAACAAGTCAGCAGGCATTTCAGTAGTTGGCAGATGTACAATCTTTACTAAGTTATTAGTAACAGTTTCCCTAACAAAGTGGTGACGTACATCTATGTGTTTAGATCTCTTATGGTATAATGGGTTTTCAGATAACTTCTGAGCACCTTGGTTATCATTGTATATAACAATAGTGTAATTACAGTTTATAATTTCAGATAACAAATTTTTTAAATATATAGCCTCCTTACAAGCTTCACTTATTGCCATATACTCGGCCTCGGTACTGGACAATGCCACTGTCGGTTGTTTTTTGCATTCATATGATATTACAGTACCAGACAATTTAAAGCAGAAGCCTGTATAAGATCTCCTGTCAATTGTATTTGATGCCCAATCTGAGTCTACAAATCCTTCTAAGTTTTTATCATCATTTGTAAACATTAAACCATAAGACCTTGTTTTATTTAAATATTTTAACACTCTCTTTGCATGTTTCCAGTGAACTGCAGTAAAACAATTGTTAAATTGACTTAAATAGCTAACACTGTAACTGATATCTGGGCGTGTAAGTATGGACAAATACATAAGACTTCCTATCAGTTGCTGATAAGGATATTGTTTACAAACATTCTCTGACTTATCCAACTTCAAATTACATTCAATAGGAGTATCAACAACATTACAGTTTGACATCTTAAACTTATATAAAATATGTTCAACAAAATGCTTCTGATCTAATGATATACAACCATTTTTATATATTTTTACTCTCATACCTAAGCATTTTTTCACTTGCCCTAAATCTTTAGTTTTGAATTTTGACATTAAACTATGTTTCAGTTCATCTGTCAATGCCTTGCTACTGGAAAATATGAAAAAATCATCAACAAACACAGTTATTAAAATTTGTTCCTTATTTACCTTTTTACTATATAAACATGGTTCCAATTTAGACTTAATATAGCCCTGGCTTAACAAACAATCATCTACTCTCTTATTCCATTGCCTTGCAGATTGTTTAAGACCATAAATTGCACGTTTTAATTTGAGTACACTGTTACTCTGACATTTTAAATTAGGTGGTACTTGCATATATACTGTTTCTTCAAGGTAGCCATTTAAAAATGCGGTGTTTACATCAAGATGAGTAATTTCGAAATTTAACTTTACACTTAAAGCAAATAACATTCTCAAAGTGGAGTGCCTTAACACAGGTGAGTATGTTTCTTTATAGTCCACACCTTCTACTTGGGTGAAGCCCTTAGCGACTAAACGAGCCCTATATCTCACTTTATTATCACTTTCAAACTTTCTTTTGAAAACCCATTTGCATTGAACCACTCTATCTGCTTCCTTGTCAGTTACCACTTCCCAGGCTTGGTTTTCTTCAAAAGCTTTTAACTCTTCTTTCATAGCCTGTCTCCACATCTCACTTTCAGCACTGTTCATCGCCTCCTCATAAGTGATTTCTTCGTCGCAAGTTACCAACTCGTCTACAACGCAGAGGTTTGTAACACCATACCTCTCAACTGGTTTTCTGACACGCTTGCTGCTTACTATTGGTACTTCATCTGCGCCTGAATCATTTTCTTCTCCACATAGCGTATGGTAGGAGTCATCTGATGTTAAGCTAGAACTTGATGTGTCACATATGTAAGTAAGGTCATTCTTATCCAAGACAGTATCATTCATTTCAACTGTTTCTTCTTGATCTGATAGTTGATCCTGCTCTTTATTCCTTTCTTGTACTACAATCTTAGCCATTTCAGTATCTTTTTCTTTCTTTTCCATTATAGTGACATCTCGGCTAGTAGTAACTTTTCTTGTTTCAGGATTGTATAACCTATATCCTTTTGTATTTTCTGGATAGCCAATCAAAATAGATTTAACGGCTTTCTTATCCCATTTTTGTCTCTTAATCTTGGGCACGTGCACCATTACAGGACTACCGAACACTCTTACATGACTGAGATCGGGTTTGCTCCCTGTCCATTTCTCAAATGGTGTGACGTCTCCTAGACCTGAAGCCGGCGACCTATTTTTTAAGTATACTGCCGTATTCACTGCCTCAGCCCAAAAATTCTTATTTAATTCAGCCTCAAAGAGCAAACATTTTGCACGTTCAACCACAGTCCTATTGAACCTCTCGCAAAGACCATTTTGTTCTGGAGTATATGGATTACGGTGGCGGTATGCCCCAATTGGGCGGAGCACCGCCGTGTTCTCGCAGAGGCGATCGGCAGCGGCGGCGACCTCTCGCGCCCGGCCCTGGTTCAAGCCATGGTCCGGGGCGAGAGGGAGTGGGAGGCAGTCACCTCCTTCTGCGAAGCAGTCATGCTAGCGAAGGAGGTGGCGGGACGGATGAGGGAGAGGGCCTCACGTCCCAGCCGCCGCGGGAGACGCCCCGGGCGTCGGGAGCCGCGAGACGACTCCCGGCCACCGTAGGCGCGGGCCTGCGGGCGGAGAGTAATGGGTAACTCTCCGTCCGATCAGGACCAGGCCCGTGCCGGACGGCGCGTACGTGTTCCACGCGCGCCTCAAAGAGATGTCAGCATAAGGAAGGGGCCCGAAAGGGCCGAAGCCTGCCGGGGCAGCGGGATTGTCCGAAAGGGTTACCGCTACCCCGGAACACAAAGGGCTAAGGAAGGAACACGGGTGGGTTTTAGTCAGTAAGAGTCTGACACTCCCTTCTGCTCCACCCAGAGCGGGAGGGGTCATTGGATGATTTCCCATCCACAAAAAAAAAAAAAAAAAAAAAAAAGGCCGAGATCTATAAACGTTACTTACCTCGTGCTTTGACTGAAACATGTTTCCGCTCCTCTCTTGTACTCGTTGTTTGAGAGTTGTACGACAATGGCAGGAATAAAGTATATGCTAGGTAACGTATAAATACCTCGGCCTAACAGAACACAAAGTACTTTGACTTCCTTTTTAAATAAATAAAAATACCCTTTCAAATTAATAATTAACAGTTAATTTATTAGACAACTGCATTATTCACTACAACCCTCCACGACACTTATGCAGTGGGCGCCAGGGGGCGAGGCGATGCGCTGCTCCGGCGGGAGGGGGCGACTCGGGAGAGGACAACAATTAGGCGACGTTCTGGCGCCTGCAATCTAAGTGGAATGCCTTTAGGTGAGCGAACGATTTATCGGCCGCAAGCGCAAATTTGTAGGCAAACCGGGCTTAGGCCAACCACCCACTGCTACGTACAATGTGCACGGAGAGGTTTGCCGCCCATTGTGCTAAAAGTTCGTAAACTCGTTAATTCATAAGGGTGTGTCGGTGGTCAAAAGTTATGTCAAAATACTGGATCACGGCTTGTTATTATGTATGAGTATAAAATTATCAAATTCGGACAATTTTTCCAACGGAGTATCAGTGACACGCCGACGGAAAATCATAATGACGCCTTTCACTTAGGAGATAGCCAAATCTGTCAAAATCAACATTGATTGTATCAATGATCGACCATTCGGACAGCAGATTTGCCCGGGCGTAGACATGGCCGCGTGTCGCAATGGAGGATCCTGCCTACAGTTTCACACAAAGTGAAACACGTGAGTAGCTAACTCGTGGCCGGCTGTGGACCAGCTTCTTTACACACCACATCGCCGCGTGCGGGCAGCCTTACTTCTTGCTGTACTTTTTGCGGAGGCTAGTAGAAATCTTGTCACTTGTATGTAGTGTTCCGGTACATTGCCAGCTCTTTCTAATTAGGTGTCGCCTGCGCTTTGAAGACGTGAACCGTCTGTGGGACAATCAATAGGGAGGCTGTTTAGCTGGTGAAGTTTAACTTAGATTGTTCATTATAATCAGTATGTTTAGTAAGGTTTTTTTGTGATCATCGAATCCCGTAAAACATATTTTGTTTTGTAATAATTGGACACGCACACATATTCTTATAAAGTACACTGACCTCGCCTTCACGTCGCTCTGAAATGGTTTGTTTTTGAAAAATAAACTTAAACTTTAGAACATTTTGTTCGAGATACTCTGCTCAAAAAACCTTTAACCAACAAACGACCTGTATGAGGACGAATAAACGAAGATGTTGTCGGCATGCCAGGAGTACTGTGAGAAGGATTTATGAAAATATTGTTAACGTTTTTCCTGAACTTGATGACATATACAAACTGTGTTTATATTTTATAATTGGTTTTATATCCTTTTATTTAAAGAAATAAATAATAAGTTTACATAGTTACCTAATTTTGCACGCATGAAGGGAGAGGAGTTCATTGCTAGCAAAACCCTCTCCTAACAAACAACTTGTAGTCAAAGTCCCCCGGGTCCTCCCGGGTCACAGAGAGCACATAAAGTCATAAACAAAACATTTGGACAACAGTACACTGGTACGGGCAGGTTCTACAATTACCTCCAAAAGTTTGCTGTAGCGGTCACTGAGCTACATCACATCGCACAAAGCGTAGCGTTGCGCTACGACGTAGCTGATATCACCGCTACGCTTGCTACGTCGTAGCAGATGAGCTATGCAGCAAATTGTCTCAAATACGTTTCTGTTGTTTCGTCTGTTCCCGACTATTGTAAAGCAAAGTGTTTAAAACGAACATGTAAAGAGTGTTATTTGTTAGCATTGTCTCAAAAACTACACACACGTTACACAAGTTACTAATCGTCTCGTTAGTTTATTTAAGCACCACGCCGCAACCCCATGCCCAAACTAAGAAAATAAAATAATCTTAAAATATCTATTAAGGGAGCTTGTTTTCATTAGAGCAAGGGGAAGGGTCACATTTGTTAAATATTCATGCGGCGAGGTCCTAAGCCGCTTTATATTAAAACTAGCGCTGTCTCTGGCTACCCTTACACTCGACATTAAATTATTTCGCTTATTATAATCTGTTTCGTGTACAACGGATCGCTAGTGACGTGATTAGGGTGTCGTCACGGTGCTGACGTCATGTGTTTGTGTTATTTCTCGCCACAAATAAGAGTGAGCGTGGCGTACGTAACGAAGTTATAGTGGTCATAGGATACTTTGTCTGAGAGAATATTATTTTATTGTTTGTTAGGCGTTGTGTACGGACAAAGCACTCGGTTGATAAAATACTATCAGATAACTCATACAGTACACGTTATCATAGCCTCGTGAGGACAACTATTTTTTAAACTAGTCATAAATCAAAAGAGAAATAATGTGAATCCTCGCTTGTATAGCGCTCCAATTGACGCGCGTGTCCAGAATAAAGTGATTAGTTCACTCTGAAAAGAAATAGTTCAATCGATTGCGGGTTCGATTCATGCTCGAACAAATACTTGTAAGTTAGCCTTTGCGTAGTTTTGCCTTATCTGCAATCCAGCCATAAACTCATCCAGGATTTTATAGAAAATGTCTTGGAGAAGAGAGTGTTTAAATAGTGAACAAACTGTTTAACAGAAAGTAGTTGCGTTTGTATCTCGCGAGTCGCGCGCCACACGAGTACTAACTAGTTGAAGAGCTCGCCGTACTCTGTGAATAATTGAAGCTGCAGGCTCTTGGCTTATGCAGCGCCGCTTGTGAACATTGTGAGCTTACTTTATTACTAAATCTGTAATTCTGTGGGTTTTAGATGCCCCATTTAAAAAAAAAGGCTCTAAAACGGGCACTGATCCCAAAACGAATGACTAAAACAATACAATGTTGATAGTGTGATGAAGGTTTCATTGGCAGTGGCAAATATCGGTCATCACTGTGATTCGAGAATTTGAGTTTTTTTCCAATTCCAATAATAAAAAATATACGAGTCGACTTAGAACCTCCTCCTCTTTATCATTGGTTAAAAAAATCATTAAGAATCCCTTCGTCTCCATGCATCAAGATCAAGCATTTGTGTACTTTGTAAGATTTTGTTTGTATTTCTGCCTTGCACCTGTAAATACATGGTGCGTGCCTTTCTTCCCTGTAAGACATTGTAATAGATTACGTTCCATAAAAGGTTTCCATCAGATTTATAGCACTCGCGTGTTCACGCTCGCTGTACCCGCGGGGTGGGCAGGGAGCAGGCAGAAAGTAATTGAGCGATAACTCAGCGTCGCGGGGGTGACAGCGCCATCTAGCGGACACCCACACATGCACAGGGGTGGTTGTCCGTCACAGATGAGTAACAAGTTGATGTTGACGAGCGTGACTGGCGGTAGGGTTATTTTATTTTATTTTATTTATTTGGGACAAAAAACAGTTATACATTACAGCATTGACATAAAGTAGTTATATTACAGTCGAAAAAACGTATAACCCACACTATTGTCCACGACGTGACATCTGATCATCATATGATAACGAACGCATGTTAAATGAGAGACTAACAAGAGAAGAAAAAAAAAAAAAAAGTACATTAGTATTTATAAGAAAAACACTAAGTATGTACTTACCGACGAATCGAAGGAAGCGGATGACAAGAGCATCCATCTTATGGGCGACTTGCAAGAGAGTGTGATAACTTTTTTCTGTTAAACGTCTTTACAACCACACTGAAACATACCAACGGGTACCGGGACAGAAAAGAGAACCGTAACGAACAGGTCTATAACGTCTTGCCTTAGTAATTCCCAAACTATTAGTGTTAGAGATGTAAGTGCGATATTTTTTATAGCATCTCGCAGGTTATCCTAGGAGGTTGTCGTCTGCTTAACCGGGCTTGAATGTGGGTGCCTCAAAAAATTGAGACCTCTAGCCAGGGCTTAAAAAACTTACAAACTATGTGCCTAAGTACGGTGTCAATATTTAACTTATATAGCCAGCTCACTGATAGAATCTTAAGTTTTGGTCGGTTACTGGCGAGTTGGCGAGGAATACGCACCGCGCAGATTGACAAAAACCGGCGCTTTCACTATTTTCCAATCAGTGTAGCTTACGAATCAGAATTGATAGCGCGGTGACTCATGTGAATAGAATTTGTCTGGACCGATTGATTTAAATAATAAAAAGTGTATTTTGGACCATATTTTTAATACAATTTCTTTTTTACAATAAATTGTAAATATTTGCTAAAATAACGTGACCTCCATTTATTGTCTTTATTCTCCTGCCCAGGGCTAGATTTTGATCTGTTCACACTCGAGAGTGTACGCAGTACTTCCATTAGATAGTTCCGCGAACAATTCAACCATCGGGTTTCAGCAAATATCACGAAATTCACTTAAATAATTATATTTCTAGTAATTTTTATAATATAACGTTGCTGAGTGTATAAAATGTTTTGTAACATTCTCAGAACTTGTGATGATCGAACGATTGTTTGCGATGTACGGTCAATTATTTGAATAGAACTCAGCTCTATCAAATGAAATTATTATTAGTACTAGGTTTGAATTGTATTGTACGAGTATGACGGGATGGTGTCCGCAACTCCTGAACTCCACGCCTAAGTGCGAATTGTTAAAAAACCGATCATTTGATCCACCCCAGAAACAGGATAACACTAATAATACGATAATTATTTACATAGCTTCACACGTGTAACAAACAAAACGTCGAAGCGATGGCTGTACCATATCGACATGACGAACCGCACTCAAACTTTTGGGAGATTTGATTCTCTTCTTGTCCCAATTCGCTTCAGGCAGAGGCGGGAGCTATCACTAGTTAATAATAAAATTAACAAGACAAAGCTAATGATATTGTAAATGTATGATATTTGGGTAATCTAAGCACATAGGAGTTCTTGTTTCACGAACATTATGTGGCACTCATTAGTAGAGTTTCAGCCCATTTGTTAGAACACACAATGGAACATATGAGATGGACCAGCTATGTATTACTGGATTCATTTCTTATCAATGTACTATGACTTTAATATCCCATTAATTATTCATGATAACAGAATACGTGAGCAAAGCCGTGGGCACAGCTAGCTGTAATATTATAATAATATTAACATAACGATAATTAGTTCAAGACTCGATGTATTTTGTGTCTCTTGTCAAGTTAAAGACACTGCCATAACCTCAGGGACATACTTACGTAATTATTATGAGCACAGTCGAGACAAATACGGACAAATGTCTCATAGGGACGGTGAAGCAGTGACTGCTTTTACGTGGGTTCTAATTTAAAATTTTCACAATTATTTTATGAAATTAAGTAATTAATAAGCATTACTAAAAGAGTATTGTAGGTACTTATAACACTCGTAGATGTCGTCTCGTTGATTTTATACAGTAGATATTTATTTTAATTTTATGGAAGGAGCCGACCGGCCGTCCTCCATTGTCGAAAAATAATGAGACGTCATATAACTCGGGTCATATAACATGCGGCTGAGCGTACCTGGCGTTGCGCACAATGTGTCCAGCGCATTGATACGAGGTCTCCCTGTACCTGATATGGACATTTTACGACGATATTAAGTTTTTAATGTATGAAGTATTGGCAGGGAGGGACCGCCTCGCATATATTACGCAAGTAAATCATTACTTTATGTTAAGTTTGGAATGCATACGAGATTTTGCAAACAAACATTCGGTAAAACGGTTATTTTGTGATGTATGATGTGTACTTGAACTTTACGTAGTAATATTTACGTTTTTATTGAACTCCGGGTTCGAACACAAATAAAGCCAGTAAATTACATTGATATACAGCGAAAACACACAACATGTATGACCACGGATACACGTCACCTACATGGACACACGTTTGTCCCACGGCTGTAGGCAGAAGCTTCAGTACGCCACCTGCTAAGATCCTTAGATACTTTTTTTCTTAACAGCAAAAATAATAATTCCATGAAATGTTTCTTTGTTGCGGGTACCAACTTGAAAAACTTATAACGGTGAGGTTCAGCTGTTCTGCATGAGTAGAAGTATTTACATAATAAAGTAAAGCATAGTGTTTGCTCACTGTTGAGCTCAAGTCGAGCAGTCTTGGGGCTGTTTGTATAAGAATGCACCGAACGTTGTCGACATTAGAGCATAACAAGATCAAACAAGTGCTTCGCAAGCAACTTGTAACTTGTTTACTTCTCAATTTAACTGTTAAAATAGCCGCTATTTTGTCGCTCAGTAACTCGTCCGGACGCTCGGTAACTTGTTGCCATGCTGCGCTCTCTTCTCCAGGCGATCTGCAAACAAATCTCCGTTTATAGTTTATGTTCCAAAAGAGTTATATTTCTATGTAAATACAAATATTTTAGTGCTTTTTTGAGTACGTATAATTAGATACTATATAAAAGAGACAGCAGTATTGCTTTTTATACAAACAATCTATACTAATAATATAAAGCTGAAGAGTTTGTTTGTTTGTTTACTTGAACGCGCTAATCTCAGGAACTTTTAGTTCGAATTGAAAATTTCCTATTGTGTGGGATAGTTCATTTATCGAGGAAGGCTATATGCTATTAAACATCACGCTAGGACCCTTAAGAGTTGAGCAAAAAGAAAAACAAGTCGAAAGTGTTCGCTAAGTAATAGCGCAGGCGGGCGATGAGATGCAACGGGGTGGGTCGGGGGAACAAAAAATTTCACGCGGACGAAGTCGCGGGTAGAAGCTAGTCTAAAATAAACCGCTGCAGCGCTCCGCGAATGTTTTAAGTTAAGGGTATTATATAGCGATAAACAACAACGATAACAATAAAAGAAAGACGGAGCACCAGCTCGGACAGCTGACAACGCCTGTCTGGATGTAAAAGTAGTTTGTTCTGAGAATATTAATCCAAGCCTATTATTGTACACTTACATGTTGGTGACTTTACACTGTAATAAACGAAGATAACGTTGTGTATTTTAACATTGTGTTCAAGTTATTGGCGCAACCATTATCAGATGCGATAGTTCAGTGGGGACCTCGCGGGGCCGCGCAGCCGGTGCGCTGTATCCGACCACCCGGCCGGCTCAACACGGATTTAACCGTTCATTAGTAACAGTGACATTGATTCTATGTTCACGAAATTCAATAAAACTGACTAAGATTATAAAGTAATTTACTATTAATTCTATTTTAAATCAAGGATTGTGAATAGATGTTGAGGACAGAGGACTAACTGGTAGCTGTTTTAATGAAAGGCCAATTCAATGTGATACTACGATACTACCAGATTTATTGTCGTTATCCACAGGTTTTAATTTTGTATAATTAGTTAATTACATACACTGATTTAAAGGCTAGCATGGCTTAAGTTAGAGATACCGTGTCCTTTAACAATACGCGGTTACAACAATTACGAGACTAGTGAATCTCCTCTCGGAGCGAACTGAACAATATATAAAAATGTCTGGGCGGAGTGGCGGACACCGCTTCCGTTTATATCAACTTCCGGCTTTTAGAAATTTCGAGAATATTCCAATAAGCACTACAGTGCTGCTGCGATGTCGAGAAGCGACAATTACAACAATGATTCGTACATAATTCGTCCCTCTAGTGTCGAAAAGTGGAAGCAATTATCGAATATTTCATTCATAAATACTGAAGCCTTCTAGCGTCGTATGGTACAAAACTAAAGGCACGCCTACATTACTTACGCCACCCAACAACAGATGGCGCTACTATGTATATCGGTCACAATAGAACTGTAAGTAAAAGTTGGTCAGATAATTAGAAAATTCCATCGCAATAAATTATTACTTGGACATAATTACTTTTAGAGGCTTTTATTATCTAGTTTCGGATTAATTCATTATTCTGGCGATATCGCTGGATTTCTTGAATAACTTGGTGAAAAATTTTTTAAAGATGAAAGTTTAATAAAGTGTGATAATTAGGGAGCATTCTTTGATGTCAAAACATTATGTTACTCCAACAGATGAGGCTAATGTTTGATGAGTTGCTGTTTGTTTTCATTTAGCTGTAACTAGTGTCGTGTCTCTATTGTACTTATAGTCTATCTAGGAATTGCTTCATAACCCTAAGGTTAACTGTAATGTTGCATGTTATAAAACGACCAGTGTGGGCTAATCCCGTATTTTGAAGAACGTTCGCGTTCTAATAGTCCAAGATCCCATGAGCACCAGACCTTCGTTATTTTATAAAAGCTGAAAGTGTGTCAGCGCATGCGCACAACACAAGTAGGAACGAGGTTGACTATACCGACCTACTTATATTAAATGAATAGTAAATGTTTTATTTGTTAATAGTATACTTCTTTAAGTCGAATAATTACGAAGTTCATTATGTAATTACATTTTAAATATTTTAAGTCTCTTTTCGCCCCCACAGCTGCTCCGCTCACACAAAGCCTTCGTCCTGGTCGGCACCTGCCGCCCTACAGGTACCTCTCCCTCGTCGACTATCCTTTATATCCCTCCAATTATTTCCCTCTTGGTAAATTTAATCAAAGTGCCTGCGTTGAAATATTAAAGGTAAAATTGGTAGCTTGCCATCACGCAGTTAATAATATTCTTAATTTATTGGATATTAGTAAAAGTAATAAGCTGGTGAAGATGCTTATGGTAAAGAGCTAACATCACATATTGGACTCTTTACTTGCATACATTAATTTATTGATGAAGGTGAAGACACTCTTAAATGAGCAACAAACTTGTAAGCGCCGTCCGGTTCCCAGATATTTTGCGTACTCGTATCCCAGGCTGACTAGATGAACCTGAAACAGTAACATCCTGAATACTTTGTCCTGAATCCCACACGTGTAGAATTCATTAGAATCCTACACGTGTGGGATTCAAGAAGCCTAAAATTATACCATTTTAATATTTTATGAGAATAATGAGAATAGGTAGGTACCCTACTCAATCTGTACATCAATCGATCCTGTCGACACCGGCTTCCCTCACGCCGTGATATTGTAAGACGAAGCCATCGATGCGGCACGTGACGACTCTAATTGATTCCTATATTTATCGAAGGCACACAGTAGCACCGTGTGTAGAACTCATGTCAAGTGTGGACGATGCGTGTTTTATCGAACACCGCTATAAAACGTTTTATGGCGAATTTTTGCGTATTTCGTTAGGAAGGCGAAACTCGTCGCATTTTCTCGGACTATGAGAATACTTGTGTAACGCGATAGAGAATTTTATGGCGTTTAGAGATTGTTGAAATAGAACAGTTATTTATGTTTTTTTTTTGGGTACTTACTGATGAATGAAAGGTTCCATGCATTCGGACATTGGTAATTTAGTACCTTTGGAGAAATGTGGTTCATACTTCAACCATTTTTAATAGGGTAAAAGTGTGGCTAGAAAAAGAAAACATATTTGATATGAACTTAACAGTGACTACATTCATAAACTAAACATGGTTGTTCCCTTAGACAACAACACTGGTAGCGCAGCAGCCTGCTTCATAGAAAACAAACTCAACATTTTATTCTCACTCCGCTATTTGCGCGGATGTTCCCCGAACAGTACGTAGACACAGCAGGTACTACACGTTGTATACGAGTACGCCAACATACAAACAGTCGAACGGAATAGTGAAAAATATATCGCTGTACATTTGTAGGTACATTCGTATATTATGTTCTAAGCTTATGAAGGTTATAAATATGGGGATCTTACTTACAGTAGCAGACTTTACGAGTTCTGTTGGGTAAGGGTAGGATGGGGTAAAAAAGGGTGCCATCCTGGTTAGTGTTGTCGGATAGGCGAGAACGTCGGCGACTGTTTACGAGCGCGCTATAAACCACGTCTATGTGTTCAGCTGTTGTGTTATGATGAATCACACTGGATAATGAGATTACACAATCTTGTTACTACTGGGTTCTGTTTTAAAGCAGTTTTGTTTAAAAAAAGATAAATACTTAGGTATGGGGCAGTCAGCCACAATGATGTTGTTGGCGCCTGGCGGACAACTAAAGGGACATAGTATGATTACTGATCAAATATCGAGTGAATTTCTCAGGCGAAAAATTTACGCGTCTAAGCTGAAAACGCCATGCTGCGTTACAGATAATGCAACGATTTTTTTTTCTTAGAATTAAAGAGACGTGAATCTAAATGAAGCCACTTAAATAATATTAATAAGCCTATTACTTTTTAAGAAAAAAATCAGTAAGTGTCGAATTATCAATTTCTGTGTCTTGTCCACAATCACTTTCATACATATAATTTACCTCTCAGGAAGATATTCTCCAACATATACATGAAAAAGTATTTTGATTGCGTGAAGTAATAATGGACCTACAAGAAACTAATTATTTTTGAATTTTTAGACTGATAATTAATGAGTACATGTCAACGGTAGTTTTGTCCGAGCGAAATTACCAATTTCTGTGTTCATTTTGTTTCGCCGTCCTGAGCTTCCACCAATGAGTTTAAGCGAACGATAAATCCCTGCCCGACAACAGACAGTGGTACGCTTACGCATAGACTGTTTAATCTATGACCATATCACCACGTCTTCCCGCCAAAAATGTAAACACGTGATTTCAGTTTAGTCGGAACAAAATTTTGCAATTTCGGTGATCAGGTTTTAAAAGGATTTTTTCAAGAAATAAAAATATCACTCTTATGCATGCTATACTAGTCTTTGTTACACATTTATGATAATAGAAAACAATAGTCATAGCCTTGATAGTTTCGTGTAATTTAAAAAAAAATAGCCACGTTTCCAATTTCTGTGGTTTCCGTGGCATCTCGGTGTCCACAGAAATTGCAAATCTCCACAGAAATTGTACGATTAACGCTTTAGTGGAAGGTCTTCAAAAAACCATCACAGGTGTTAAAATAAAGATTGTTCATGACTATGAAATGAATGAAAAGGATTGACTTTTGCCAAAAGTCCTCCCAGGGTCTATGAAGATCCATCAGATCGTTTGGGCAAAAACATCCAAAGCACTTGCAATGCGATCACTGTCTTGCACTATGAAAACTGTCTTTAAAACATTATAAAGTGCATTCATGGAAAGCATTTAGGTTTCTATGAATTGCCAATAGAAAACCCAGATAATACAACGGTCGTTCAACCTGTGTCAAAACCAAATTCATCAACAATTCACAGATGAATTATTTTACTTTAAAACCAAGAACATACCTCAAGATAAGGCTATCAAATCAGCTGACGCTTCACACGACTTGTACAATATAGACCACAGAAACTATACTCCTAAGCGGAGATATACGAGGGGCGGCTTATACGTTCGCGGCCTAGGGTACTTAATGAAAGAAAAGTTTAGTTTTTTAATTTTTATTTTTCAATATAATACACCTCAAGTGAAATACACTTCTCACATCGTGAATACAATGCCTTTAAACCATTGAAATAATATCCTAAAGATTTCTCTTGAAAATGGCTCTCCACGGCCGACTTGATCTCATTGTCATCCGAAAATCTTCGCCCCCGTAACTCATTTTTCAATTTTGAAAAAGGAAAAAGTCACTGGGAGCCAGGTCCGGTCTATATGGGGGATGGTCAATTTCTGTGACCTAGTGGCTTTTAAGGCATCCCTCGCAACGCAAGCGGTGTGAACGGGCGCGTTGTCTTGCAGAAACAACACTCCACGCGCCAACTTGCCACGTCTCTTCTGTACGACTGCTTCACGTGCCTGACTCAATAAATTGGCGTAGTATTGACCATTCATAGTAGTTCCTTTAGGCAAGTAATCAATTAATAAAATTCCCTCGCTATCCCAGAAAATGGTCGCCATAATCTTAGAGATCGACTTTTCCACTTTAAACTTCTTTGGTGGTCTTTCTCCTTTTTTAATCCACTGCATAGACTCTTGTTTGGACTCCGGATCATACTGACGAATACTAGTTAAAGTTTTGTCTACTGTCACAATGCGGTTACAAATTTTGTCCAAATCTTCTGACACAACTCCAAAAAATCCTTACAACTCGCCAGTCGTCGGGGTTTGTCGAGTGGTGTGAGCATTCGCGGTACCCAACGCGCACTAATTTTTTTCATGTGTAAATTTTGGTGTAAACTATCTCCGATTTGTTCTTTACTAATCTGTAACTCTTCAGCTATCTGCCACAATTTTACAATACTAGTTCAACTAGTACAAAACTAGTCCAGACTAGTACAGTACTAGTTTAACTAGTACAAAACTAGTCGAACTAGTACAAAACTAGTCCAGACTAGTACAATACTAGTCCAGACTAGTGCAATACTAGTTCAACTAGTACAAAACTAGTCCAGACTAGTACAGTACTAGTTCAACTAGTACAAAACTAGTCGAGGCTAGTAAAAAAATAGTCGAGGCTAGTAAAAAACTAGTCTGGACTAGTATTGTACTAGTCTGGACTAGTATTGTACTAGTCTGGACTAGTATTGTACTAGCCTGGACTAGTATTGTACTAGTCTGGACTAGTATTGTACTAGTCGAGGCTAGTAAAAAACTAGTCGAGGCTAGTACAGTACTAGTTCAACTAGTACAAAACTAGTCGAGGCTAGTAAAAAACTAGTCGAGGCTAGTAAAAAACTAGTCCAGACTAGTACAATACTAGTCCAGACAAGTACAATACTAGTTCAACTAGTACAAAACTAGTCCAGACTAGTACAGTACTAGTTCAACTAGTACAAAACTAGTCGAGGCTAGTAAAATACTAGTCAAACTAGTACAAAACTAGTCGAGGCTAGTAAAAAACTAGTCGAGGCTAGTAAAAAACTAGTCGAGAATAGTACAATACTAGTCGAACTAGTAAAATACTAGTCGAACTAGTACAAAATTAGTCGAGGCTAGTAAAAAACTAGTCGAGGCTAGTAAAAATCTAGTCAAACTAGTACAAAACTAGTCGAGGCTAGTAAAATACTAGTCGAACTAGTACAAAATTAGTCGAGGCTAGTAAAAAACTAGTCGAGGCTAGTAAAAAATTAGTTGAGACTAGTACAAAACTAGTCCAGACTAGTACAAAACTAGTCCAGACTAGTACAGTACTAGTTCAAGTAGTACAAAACTAGTCGAGGCTAGTAAAAAAATAGTCGAGGCTAGTAAAAAACTAGTCTGGACTAGTATTGTACTAGTCTGGACTAGTATTGTACTAGTCTGGACTAGTATTGTACTAGTCTGGACTAGTATTGTACTAGTCTGGACTAGTATTGTACTAGTCGAGGCTAGTAAAAAACTAGTCGAGGCTAGTACAGTACTAGTTCAACTAGTACAAAACTAGTCGAGGCTTGTAAAAAACTAGTCGAGGCTAGTAAAAAACTAGTCCAGACTAGTACAATACTAGTCCAGACAAGTACAATACTAGTTCAACTAGTACAAAACTAGTCCAGACTAGTACAGTACTAGTTCAACTAGTACAAAACTAGTCGAGGCTAGTAAAATACTAGTCAAACTAGTACAAAACTAGTCGAGGCTAGTAAAAAACTAGTCGAGGCTAGTAAAAAACTAGTCGAGAATAGTACAATACTAGTCGAACTAGTAAAATACTAGTCGAACTAGTACAAAATTAGTCGAGGCTAGTAAAAAACTAGTCGAGGCTAGTAAAAATCTAGTCAAACTAGTACAAAACTAGTCGAGGCTAGTAAAATACTAGTCGAACTAGTACAAAATTAGTCGAGGCTAGTAAAAAACTAGTCGAGGCTAGTAAAAAACTAGTCGAGACTAGTACAAAACTAGTCCAGACTAGTACAAAACTAGTCCACACTAGTACAGTACTAGTTCAAGTAGTACAAAACTAGTCGAGGCTAGTAAAATACTAGTCGAGGCTAGTAAATTACTAGTCGAACTAGTACAAAACTTGTCGAGGCTTGTAAAATACTAGTCGAACTAGTACAAAACTAGTCGAGGCTAGTGAAAAACTAGTCGAGGCTAGAAAAAACTAGTCTGGACTAGTATTGTACTAGTCTGGACTAGTATTGTACTAGTCTGGACTAGTATTGTACTAGTCTGGACTAGTATTGTACTAGTCGAGGCTAGTAAAAAACTAGTCAAGGCTAGTAAAAAACTAGTCGAGACTAGTACAATACTAGTCCAGACTAGTACAATACTAGTTCAACTAGTACAAAACTAGTCCAGACATGTACAGTACTAGTTTAACTAGTACAAAACTAGTCGAACTAGTACAAAACTAGCCCAGACTAGTACAGTAGTACAGTACTAGTTCAACTAGTACGAAACTAGTCGAGGCTAGTAAAATACTAGGAACTAGTACAAAACTAGTCGAGGCTCGTAAAAAGCTAGTCGAGACTAGTACAAAACTAGTCCAGACTAGAACTAAACTAGTCCAGACTAGTACAGTACTAGTTCAACTAGTACAAAACTTGTCGAGGCTAGTAAAATACTAGTCGAACTAGTACAAAACTAGTTGAGGCTAGGAAAAACTAGTCGAGGCTAGTAAAAAACTAGTCCAGACTAGTACAATACTAGTCCAGACTAGTACAATACTAGTCCAGACTAGTACAATACCAGTCCAGATTAGTACAATACTAGTCCAGACTAGTACAATACTAGTCCAGACTAGTACAATACTAGTCCAGACTAGTACAATACTAGTCCAGACTAGTACAATACTAGTTCAACTAGTACAAAACTAGTCCGGACTAGTACAGTACTACTTCAACTAGTACAAAAAAAGTCGAGGCTAGTAAAATACTAGTCGAACTAATACAAAACTAGTCGAGGCTAGTAAAAAACTAGTCGAGGCTAGTAAAAAACTAGTTGAGACTAGTACAATACTAGTCCAGACTAGTACAGTAGTACAGTTCTAGTTCAACTAGTACAAAACTAGTCGAGGCTAGTAAAATACTAGTAGAACTAGTACAAAACTAGTCGAGGCTAGTACAATACTAGTCGAACTAGTACAAAACTAGTCCAGACTAGTACAATACAAGTCCAGCCTAGTACAATACTAGTTCAACTAGTACAAAACTAGTCCAGACTAGTACAGTACTAGTTTAACTAGTACAAAACTAGTTGAACTAGTAAAAAACTAGTAGAGACTAGTAAAAAACTAATCGAGACTAGTACAATACTAGTTTGACTAGTACAAAACTAGTCGAGGCTAGTAAAAAACTAGTCGAAGCTAGTAAAATACTAGTCGAACTAGTACAAAACTAGTCGAGGCTAGTAAAATACTAGTCGAACTAGTACAAAACTAGTCGAAGCTAGTAAAAAACTAGTCGGGACTAGTTTTGTATTAGTCGAACTAGTACAAACCTAGTCCAGACTAGTACATTACTAGTCCAGACTAGTACAAAACTAGTCGAGGCTAGTAAAAAACTAGTCGAGGCTAGTAAAAAACTAGTCGAGACTAGTACAATACTAGTCGAACTAGTACAAAACTAGTCCAGACTAGTACAATACTAGTCCAGCCTAGTACAATACTAGTTCAACTAGTACAAAACTAGTCCAGACTAGTACAGTACTAGTTCAACTAGTACAAAACTAGTCGAGGCTAGTAAAATACTAGTAGAACTAGTACAAAACTAGTCGAGGCTAGTAAAAAACTAGTCGAGGCTAGTAAAAAACTAGTCGAGACTAGTACAATACTAGTCGAACTAGTACAAAACTAGTCCAGACTAGTACAGTACTAGTTCAACTAGTACAAAAAAAGTCGAGGCTAGTAAAATTCTAGTCGAACTAGTACAAAACTAGTCGAGGCTAGTAAAAAACTAGTCGAGGCTAGTAAAAAACTAGTCGAGACTAGTACAATACTAGTCCAGACTAGTACAATACTATTTCAACTACACACATCAAAAGTGTCTAGGGATCAAGCATTTTTATGCGGATTTCTTGAGATTGAGATGTGGCTTTGTAATAAATTTATGATTTTATAAATTTATATGGATCCTTTTTGGTGCATTTCATAATTTGAATCAGGAACTGTGAATCAAATTCGAGTAAAAGATGAAAATCAGCTGTCAATATTTTCCCTATAAAAACATACAACGCATTGAAGACATTATTAGTGCTACTGTTTCCCTACTACTGATTAAAACCAACGTTATTATGGAGCGGCGACGTCATTTAAGCAGGGAAGAAATGCTCAGAGCCGTGGGAATGATAGAAGCTGGTTCCCGGCAACGTACTGTGGCTTTAGCTCTGAATACAAGTCAGAGTGTTATCAGTCGACTTTGGACACGTTACCGAAGCACTGGTACCGTGGCTGAGCGCCATGGAGGACGGTATCGCTGCACCACACGGAGACAAGACCGATACATTCAAATCTTAACTCGAAGAGCTCCAACAATAACCGCCATGATGTTAGCCGTGAGGCTTCATCACTCTTCAGGGAACTTAATTAGCGACCAAACAGTCAGAAACCGCTTGCATGAAGTGAACCTTCATTCCCGAAGACCGCTACGGGTACCACCTATAGCAATGCACAATCGTAGGATTCGATATCAATGGGCTCTTGAACACAGAAATTGGGCAAAAGAACAATGGCGTTTCGTGTGCTTTTCTAATGAGTCTCGTTTTGGTATGAGACCGGATACAAGACGTATACGACACTGGAGAACCCCTGGACGCCAACAGCGATTAAAATCCTGCCAGGAAGTCCATCCTTATAGTGGTGGAACCATCATGGTATGGGCGGGTATTTGGATCGGCGGAAGAACTGAGTTGATTTGGATCAGAGGCAACCTCAACGCTCAAATTTATGCTGAGACGATTGTATCAGATGTCATCGTTCCTCTACAAGTGCAAATCGGTCCCTTATTTCAGTTAATGCATGATAATGCACGACCGCACACCGCAAGAGTTGTAAGACAGACTCTCGCCGCAGCTAACATCAATGTCCTGCCCTGGCCTGCTCAGTCGCCAGACTTGAACCCGATTGAGCATGCATGGGATATGCTACAGAGAAGAGCTCTGCCGAATATGGAGGGTATCCAGTCGCCAGAAGACCTTTTTTTGTTGTTGCAACGAACATGGGCGGCCATTCCACAGCGTGATTTGGATGAACTCATTTTGAGTATGCCAAACCGATGTTCTTGTGTTGTTAGTGTTCGCGGTAGAAACACGGATTATTAATTGTTTAAGTTACCCAATAAAATTTTAGAGAAAACT
This sequence comes from Globia sparganii, assembly GCA_949316385.1. Taxonomy (NCBI): domain Eukaryota; kingdom Metazoa; phylum Arthropoda; class Insecta; order Lepidoptera; family Noctuidae; genus Globia; species Globia sparganii. The sequence continues at coordinate 25,204,480 of OX438659.1, forward strand.
GTTATTTCAGTCTTTTTTTCGAACTTTTGTGTTAGTGGTTCAAATGTCAAAAATCCCTTTATTAGGAAAATGGCAAATTTCTTTATTAATGCAAAGGTGACTTGGTTTATCGTTACTGTGACAAACGAAAACACTTTATTTGATGAATCCTTAAAGAAAATTTTAATTAATATCAATCAGGAGAAAAGTTATTGCAAAAATATATGTTGATCCCTAGACACTTTTGATGTGTGTAGTACAAAACTAGTCCAGACATGTACAGTACTAGTTTAACTAGTACAAAACTAGTCGAACTATTACAAAACTAGCCCAGACTAGTACAATACTAGTCCAGACTAGTGCAATACTAGTTCAACTAGCACAAAACTAGTCGAACTAGTACAAAACTAGCCCAGACTAGTACAAAACTAGTTCAGACTAGTACAGTACTAGTTCAGCTAGTACAAAACTAGTCGAGGCTAGTAAAAAAATAGTAGAGACTAGTAAAAAACTAATCGAGACTAGTACAATACTAGTCCAGACTAGTACAATACTAGTCCAGGCTAGTACAATACTAGTCCAGACTAGTACAATACTAGTCCAGACTAGTACAATACTAGTTCAACTAGTACAAAAAAAGTGTAGGCTAGTAAAATTCTAGTCGAACTAGTACAAAACTAGACGAGGCTAGTAAAAAACTAGTCGAGGCTAGTAAAAAACTAGTCGAGACTAGTACAATACTAGTCCAGACTAGTACAATACTAGTTCAACTAGTACAAAACTAGTCCAGACATGTACAGTACTAGTTTAACTAGTACAAAACTAGTCGAACTAGTACAAAACTAGCCCAGACTAGTACAATACTAGTCCAGACTAGTGCAATACTAGTTCAACTAGTACAAAACTAGTCGAACTAGTACAAAACTAGCCCAGACTAGTACAATACTAGTCCAGACTAGTACAATACTAGTCCAGACTAGTACAGTACTAGTCCAGACAAGTACAATACTAGTTCAACTAGTACCAAACTAGTCCAGACTAGTACAGTACTAGTCCAGACTAGTACAATACTAGTCCAGACTTCTTCGACCGGCCAATACTAATTTTTCAACTTTTTGCACATTTTCTTCAGTCACTACAGTCACAGGGCGGCCCGGGTGGGGGCGAAATGTCTTTCGGCGAGTTTCCTTTTTTTACAAGGAATTTAATCATTGCGCGGTGCAAAAACCACTACAGATAATGATGCTCACGTTGAACATTCCAAAGAATTAGATATTAAAGAAATAAATATTTTGACATTTTTGATAGTGATGATGAAAATATTTTCTGAAGATTTTGACATGTTAGTGATTTATTTGTTTAAAGAATATTTCTTAGTAATTATCATAGTTATCTAAAAGTTGATTGATGTCTAACATCATTATTTTTTTTTTCTAGTTTATCTTGAGAGCGATGGCTTTTATTGAGCCGCACTTATGATTATAAAATTAGTTGTTAATTTGTAATTTTGATACGCACAAGGTATGAAATTTGATGCTAACTGATTGATTGTGTATTGCAGTAATTACTTTTTTAGTTTTAAGATTCTACCTCTAACTATTAGAACATATAAGAAGTTTTGTTTGATTTTAAGAAGAAATCTGTATTTTGTCCACAAAGATATTATTATTTATGTTTATTTTTAAATTAATTTCAAATTAATCATTATATTAATGAGAATTTGTGATAATATTTTAAGTTTTAGTTTCGGTACAAGTTTAATAAATACGTAAGTTTTACCCCATCATAGAGTAAAATATCATAATCAACTGATGTTTGTACTGCTACGAAGGGGGAAAGTTTACTTATTGTTAATTTGATGACAATACTCCTAGATTGTTAATTTTGTAAGACTGATTTGTTTTTATAAATGACTAGCGGCCTGTCCCGGCTTCGCATGGGTGGACATTTATTTTTTAAACATTTTATTTTTTTTCTTACAATTAAAATAGCCTATATTAATCAATGATAATGTAGCATTCAAATGGTGAAAGAATTTTTAAAATCGGTCCAGTACTTTTTGAGCCAATTCGTTACAAACATACACAAATCTTTCCTCTTTATAATATTAGTATAGATTATTTAAAATTATTCGTATTATTTCAGTTTTTTAATTAAACCTTATCTTTATCTACATATAACTAAAATTCATTTTAGTAATTCACTATTTCCGTGTACAATTTCTGTGTCACCAATACAATTTCGGTGGCGATAATAAAATTTCTGTGGCTCGCCAATTTCGGTGGCCCAAATAACTCTCTAGTAATATATAATTATATAATCCCTTTTAGAAAATGTATATAAAATGTGGATATGTTGCGTTTTATTATTAAAGTTTTTTACAAAACCTGAAAATGAAAATGGCCATGGAAATTAGGTAAAAATTCGAGTTGTTGAAATTGACTCGTATATTATTATGGGTAATGTCTTGTTTGACCGTTCATTTATTGCGCAGATGTCATATTGCCAATAATTTCAGGATTGCCCTTCACACAATTACGAGTTTATAGTCAAAATAATATAAAATATTCATACACCCAATGAGAGCGGTAGGTCCCTACTTCCGCGGACGCCACAAAAACTGATACAACATAACAGTAGGCTAATTCTCGTAATTTAAAACTTTCAAAATCTAGACGCAATCTCATCTCGGCGACAAACAAATGTCAAAAACTTGTCAAAATGTACGGAAATTTGACGTATTTTTGACAGATTGAGTCTGAGATCAGACTGTGAACGTTCTTAAAAATTACGAGAATTGCCCCTCTGGTATTTTTCAGATCCATGAGTGCTTGCATAGCTGCTATCATTGACAGCGCCGTGCGCATTGCTCCGCGCGGCGCAGGACACGTGCCGCGGTGACGACTGCCCAAGAACCTTCAGTCACACGCGATGAGCACCTCATACAGTACGAACTGTGCGCTGCTTTCTCTAAATGTCCGCAGGCTTTACCTGCCGTGTGTAGTTATAACTAGGAACTTATGATTAGATTACTAACACAAGCAGTTACTGAGTTAGTCATTCTTATTTCTTCCTTTAAATTACTTTTCCTTGACATTTTCCAAACACAGTATTTCCGTTATGATTTTCCTCCCACACAAAACACGTACAATTGGCCGGATGTTTGGCATATGACTTTGATCCCGAATTTGTTGTGAGTGAGCCCAGAGACAATAAGTAATAAGGAGTTATCGTCTTGTCGTACAAGAATAGAACAACAGAGACTCCATCACGTCACCCGGGGTCGACGCCCGCGCAATATATCACGTTACCCTCGTACTAAACGAATAACTGGAGGGCCCCTACTCTACCTTTTTGTTAGATAACTAAGTATCGTTGTGTACTCGTAGAATTCCACCTTTACGTAGCCAATTAGTCTCTGAACATGATTGCAACCAAGCGCTCGCAGGCTCATAAACGAGGGACTACAAGAGAGTCGTTAACCCGCGCCCGCCGCGTGCTCGTCGTCCCAAGGTACAGGTGGTACCACCAACCTACCGACCTCACTGATACGGATCGTAACCAGGTAACTATCGGTTACGACGAGCGCCACTTTTTGTTGAGATACCATAATACGTACTACCATTCCATTTAATGGGCCGATTAAAATGTTCATTGTGATGTAAAACAGGGATCTGAGGAGGTGAGGCGGCGAGCGGCGGCGGGGGGCGGACGAAAGATTGGAAAAACGCGGGTAATCAAAGAATTAATTGATTCGCGGCTAGCGGCCGGTACCTTTGTTCCTCGTTGTGGAATGGTTTAAAAAAAGGGGATTACGTTTGTTCCTGAGCGGTTTTTAAGTAATTAATTGTTTTATAATTGTTGCGGAGGAGAGCTATTTGGATACCTGCGTTTGATTGGAAATCACAACGAGGGGAGGTAGGAGAGGGGGAGGGGAGGGGAGATTATTACATATCGATATAAAGTAATTGTTTCGTATTGTAAAGCTTTTCACTTCAGACTTGGTTTTTCGGCAGTTAGAAGTTATTTTTTGAATGCATCCTGATTTATAGAAATTCTGTTTTTCAATGGGAGATTTACATCTTGGTACTTGGTTATTCATTGAGTTGTTTACTATTATTACATACTTCCTACTTAATATAATATTATAATACATAATATTAATATAATATTATAAATGCGAAAGTTTGTGAGGATGGATGGATGGATGTTTGTTACTCTTTCACGCAAAAACTACTGAACGGATTTGGATGAAACTTTACAGTAATATAGCTTATACATCAGAATAACACATAGGATACTTTTTATCCCGAAATTCCCACGGGATCGAAACTTACACGGGTTAAACCGCGGGGCGCAGCTAGTTAATACTATATTAATGTATCACACAACAACCATATAGACAAAGAGCTTTCGCCTGAGTTACTCAACTGACTCTATATTATTATCATGGTCAAAACTGTTCAGTTCATCATCATCTGCCTGCCTTTCCCAACTATGTCGGGGTCGGCTTCCAGTCTAGCTAGATGCAGCTGAATACCACTATTTTCATTTCATGGATCGACTGCCGATCTGACCTCCACAACACAGTTACTGGGTAAAGCTGGGTGATACCCCTTGGTTTCGGGCTGACTTTCAGGCTTCTGATGACGACCGGTTCCCTCAGTTCATCATAGTGGGTTTATAGCTCATGAGTTTCTAGTAATGACTGGTTTGGGACAGTATTTTACTAGTATTTTATATATTGTAAAACGCACGAAATCCCCTTTGCTTTGGTTGCCTGGTGTGACATGAAACACTAAGCACTTTGGCTCGATGCTCAAGACTATTATATACAAAACGCGTTGTGCGCGTTATACAACATTCATGTTTCATGCTGCCATACACAACACAGGCCGAGCTGTCATCGTGAAACATTAATTTTGTTTGGTAATATTTGGTAAACCGTTGTAAGCGCTGTCTTATTTTGTATCATTGTGTGTATGCTCCCTGATCTCTTACATGTGACTTCGTCGGGCGCGCCGTTTTCTCTCCTAGCGGACGGCAGCCTCCTCCAGCGAATGTGTATTGTTGAGTGCAGTAGGTGCGAGCCGGCATTAAGCGAACAAAGCATTTGCCATCGCGAATAATTCACTCGCCGAACTAGCAGCGTTTAAGTGCCCTCCAGCCCGATCTAAGCTTTGTTTTTATACTTTTCTTCACATCTCACCTCGCTAACATACCAATTTTCACCTTATTTTCATCGAGAGAGGGTTTCAATTTGATTGTTTGTATCGATGTTATAGTCCGTTTACGCTCGTCAAGGGAATTTCTTTCGAATGTCTTCTATATATCTCGGCGGGTATTATCCGCTGCATTCGCGGGAAAAATCTCTATTGCACCGGGTACAAATTCATTTCCAGTGATTTTCCACTTTCACCCCTTCTTCCCCCCGCAGTTCCGCTCCCCGCGCCCTCTGCTAGGTTGCTTCGTTAGGTTCTCGCCGTGTTTTAGTTTTGTTTCATTAACTGCTGGAGTTAGTGTGCTCGTTTTGTTCCACAACTGAATGTTTCGCGGATTAGAACAGGAGAAGGTGGCAGGCGCGAGTGTATGCGGGTATCGTCGGTACCTACCCACTTAATTGGCTTTCGGTTGTAGTCAAATTGCTTTATGTTAGTTTCCGTCGCTCCTCTGTTATTTGACTAATTTATACCCTAACTACTGTTAGGGTATAAATTAGTCAAATTAGTAGATTGTTCAAATATTGTCATTTTAAAACTCAAAATGGAATCAGATGCTTGAAATTTTTATACATTGAGAATTAAGCTCAAGAATCATAAAATCAAGCGTTTCATAGAGGAAAATGATAAAGTATATCCAACCGTCTCAGTCCGTCCGTTGTCGGCGTTTATAATAATTTTAGGTTAAGCTCTTACTGATAACAACATTGTCGATGCTTGCTACAAGGATCCATAAATACCGCGCTCCCGCGGTAATCCCGCGCCCGGGATCTCCCGAGATCGCGGCCGCGGCCTTCCTTACGCCATCTGTTTTGAATTAAACCCTCGCAGTTTAGGGTTCAAATGAGTTTTGTATTGCATTACCGGCGAATTATTAATTATTATATGGGTCGTTGGGTTCCGGTCATTCTTGGATCGTTTAGGGCTTACAGTCGCTTGATCAAAAAATAATCGTTACCTTGCATCTGTAGGTTTCCTGTGTGATTTATCTTATCTCCATTGATTGTAGTAGAGATTCAAATATTGGCTCAATTTGGAACTTAGATAGGCTTGCTAGACTAGTGAGCTAGACACCGGGGGGGGGGGGCGCAGGGGACAAAGACAATGACTCAGTAACACGAAGGACACGAGAGGTGATAATATTAGCATTGCTCCAAGCTCCAAGTAACGCAATTCTTTCGTTTGGTATCTGTTATAATGAAATTGTATTTTATTCTTTTCTGGACACTGAGTTCTAGTAAAACATACACAATACACAAACGAATTAATGAAAAAAAAAACAGTTTTTTTGACAAAATTAATTTTTATTTAAGCAAGTTTTCAAAGGAAGTTATTTTAATGAAAATTCGATAGGTTAGAACTGCATGTGTTTACAGAATTGTTTTTGTGGCAAACTCTCTGAATTCGGGTAAAAGACGTACTTGAGATGTTGTAGTACACACGGAAGAACTCTGAAATAAAGTAAAATCTTGACATTCACCGTGCGACCCCAGAGACGCAAAGTTGTTCAAACGCCGCGTTTATGGCTCGCTTTACGATCGTTGCGGGTTGTGTTGCGGTTGCGGATAACGCACACGCACAATACCTACACTACACAGATTTTATATTGTCATGCAGTACAACCTGCATCTATTGTGTTTTTACGAATTTTGTAATATTCATTTTTAAAGTGGCACAGAACAGGTAAAAGAGGTTTTAACTGTTCTGTAGGCATGACAAGCTGATAAAATAAACACGAAGTTATTTCAAATACACACATCAAAAGTGTCTAGGGATCAACATATATTTTTGCAATAACTTTTCTCCTGATTGATATTAATTAAAATTTTCTTTAAGGATTCATCAAATAAAGTGTTTTCGTTTGTCACAGTAACGATAAACCAAGTCACCTTTGCATTAATAAAGAAATTTGCCATTTTCCTAATAAAGGGATTTTTGACATTTGAACCACTAACACAAAAGTTCGAAAAAAAGACTGAAATAACAGTTTTCTCTAAAATTTTATTGGGTAACTTAAACAATTAATAATCCGTGTTTCTACCGCGAACACTAACAACACAAGAACATCGGTTTGGCATACTCAAAATGAGTTCATCCAAATCACGCTGTGGAATGGCCGCCCATGTTCGTTGCAACAACAAAAAAAGGTCTTCTTGCGACTGGATACCCTCCATATTCGGCAGAGCTCTTCTCTGTAGCATATCCCATGCATGCTCAATCGGGTTCAAGTCTGGCGACTGAGCAGGCCAGGGCAGGACATTGATGTTAGCTGCGGCGAGACTCTGTCTTACAACTCTTGCGGTGTGCGGTCGTGCATTATCATGCATTAACTGAAATAAGGGACCGATTTGCACTTGTAGAGGAACGATGACGTCTGATACAATCGTCTCAGCATAAATTTGAGCGTTGAGGTTGCCTCTGATCCAAATCAACTCAGTTCTTCCGCCGATCCAAATACCCGCCCATACCATGATGGTTCCACCACTATAAGGATGGACTTCCTGGCAGGATTTTAATCGCTGTTGGCGTCCAGGGGTTCTCCAGTGTCGTATACGTCTTGTATCCGGTCTCATACCAAAACGAGACTCATCAGAAAAGCACACGAAACGCCATTGTTCTTCTGCCCAATTTCTGTGTTCAAGAGCCCATTGATATCGAATCCTACGATTGTGCATTGCTATAGGTGGTACCCGTAGCGGTCTTCGGGAATGAAGGTTCACTTCATGCAAGCGGTTTCTGACTGTTTGGTCGCTAATTAAGTTCCCTGAAGAGTGATGAAGCCTCACGGCTAACATCATGGCGGTTATTGTTGGAGCTCTTCGAGTTAAGATTTGAATGTATCGGTCTTGTCTCCGTGTGGTGCAGCGATACCGTCCTCCATGGCGCTCAGCCACGGTACCAGTGCTTCGGTAACGTGTCCAAAGTCGACTGATAACACTCTGACTTGTATTCAGAGCTAAAGCCACAGTACGTTGCCGGGAACCAGCTTCTATCATTCCCACGGCTCTGAGCATTTCTTCCCTGCTTAAATGACGTCGCCGCTCCATAATAACGTTGGTTTTAATCAGTAGTAGGGAAACAGTAGCACTAATAATGTCTTCAATGCGTTGTATGTTTTTATAGGGAAAATATTGACAGCTGATTTTCATCTTTTACTCGAATTTGATTCACAGTTCCTGATTCAAATTATGAAATGCACCAAAAAGGATCCATATAAATTTATAAAATCATAAATTTATTACAAAGCCACATCTCAATCTCAAGAAATCCGCATAAAAATGCTTGATCCCTAGACACTTTTGATGTGTGTATATTATGTACGAAAATTATACAACGTCTAACGTTAAATGTGCAAAACCTCATACACCCCAATTAGAGAATTGAGTTAAAAGCATAATACAATGACCAAAACTATTTTTTTTAAAACTAACTCTTATTATTAAGAAAATCGTGCTGTCCAAGCATTACTTTATGCATTCAAAATTGAGTCTTATTGCTTAATTGAGACTTAATTCTTTGGCAGTATGGCAAAATACATAATTTTTGAAAAAAAAACCTATATTAAAAGTTATTGAAATCGATTCAGTAATCAATTATGAACACACTATTTTCAGGTTTTGCACATTTGACGTTACACGTTGTATAAGCGTACAGCCAACACTAAACACAATGCGTGAATATTGCATCATATTATTCCGGATTGTTTAAAGCAACCATCGCGGGCACACTTGTTGATACCTACGAACAACACAATCTACGGTCAGGGAAATTAATTGTCAATGAAATTGATACCGTACGTCAATTTGCCGTATTATAACCAATTCACACAACTATCAAAGAATATAACTTGTGGTTTAAATATACGGATGATTTGAGTTGCTAGTCAATTTGTTTAAAACTCGACTTTCTTGACTTTACGTTGTGATTTGATGTTAGACCTGGCTGCTAAAAGTCACGTCTATTTCCAATTTTATCACTATATTTATAAGTAGATAAGTGTATCTGTATTTGTCAAGCAAATCCCCAATAAGTGCAGCCTGACTAATGCATACAAATGGCCCCACACGGCACATCGCGTACAACTCCTCGCCAAGCCGCGCTCCCGCGGCGGTACTTAGCACCGACTGTTCGATGCTCTCTCCGTCGCGGGACTATCGCCCGCGCATTACTCTTCGTCAGGCGGTAAGCTGCTGAGCTGCTGAGCTGCTGAGCGAGCTGGAAGACTGCATTCACACATCTATCTTGTACGGAGAGGTGAAACAAAGAAATTGGAATTGGCATATATTGGTAATTCACGTCTACAGGTCGCTTGATAGGATACGATAATAACTCTTTATTGAACATCAGTAAAGGGCCTGAAATGTATGGGCAACTGGTGCCTTTTTTTTGATAGCACACTAACGCCACCTTGTTAGATGTGTAGAGTACTTCCATACAAACAATAGTCACTATGACAGCTCAGCTCTAAAGTACATCCGTCTCGAGTTATGCGCCCTCATCTACTGAAAATATGAGTTACCTTTAATGGTCCTGTACTATTTATTTCATAGTACAAACTCTATTCGACAGAAGTTACGTCACGTTGGTGTAAGTGGCATCATATGACAATAAGTATACTTAGCAATGTTAGGACTAGTTTATCAATAAAAAATGAAGCAATAAAGAATTTGATCATGAAAATATGAATATGAAAGTATGAGTTTTTTACGACCTTGTTCATAGTGTAAACACTATTCGGACTCCATGTTGTATCATTTTGTCATAGTGTGATGAGACATCAAGTCACACTTCACTATAAGCAATGTGGCGAGTATTTAATGTGATTGCTCCTTACTGTCTTGGCTTCTTTATTTAAAAAATCCGAATGTGTTTTCTTACATCCACATGCAAATAATTATAATCTATTTTTTGAGTGCATGGTGGTGGTGGTTATAAGCTGTGCAGAAATTAAGACAATGTATGGCACGGCGATTAGCCTTTGTTTCCATCTGTCTATACAATCGCAGCTATTTTTTCAAAGAACAGCTCATATTTTTTACCTGAGGCGGCGAACTTTTGATAGCCAGTTTGCTTTCTTTGGGAATTAAAATATGGTGAAGTGTAACTTGATGTCGCACTATGCTACTTACGCCAAAATGATGCAACTTGAGTGGAATAGAGTTTGTACTATGAAATAAATAGTACAGGACCATTAAAGGTAACTCATATTTTCAGTTTTCCTAATTAAATAAGCGTCATAGCTTAGAGCATATAACTCGAGACGGATGTACTTTAGAGCTGAGCTGTCATAGTGATTAGTGTTTGTATGGAAGTACTCTACACATCTAACAAGGTGGCGTTAATGTGCCATCAAAAAAAGGCACCATTTTTGGGCATAGCCCGTTACAATTGAAGACTCTTATTTAGGTACTGTTAGGGTTGTCCGGTAAAGTCAACGTTATGTAGTGCAGGCTGGCAATAGATTAGCTCTGGTCAAATTCGAACAGTCTAGTAAGTTTGGAACGAGGTGTTAAATATTTTGTATTAGGTTTTTTGGTTTAGAAAAATAGTTATAATTTAATTGGGAAAATGCAAAGACAAAATAAACTTAAACTCTACTTAATAAACTTACGTTGTTTGATTTCTTAGAAGAGCTCATCAGCTCTTCACAGTACTTACAGTAGAGGCTTTATCTGGGTGGCCTTCCCAACTGGCCTCCAAGAACTTTGTAAGTTAATGGTATAATAGATACTAGCAACGCCCCGCGGTTTCACCCGCATAAGTTTCGATCCCGTGGGAATATCAGGATAGAAACTATATTATGTCCTTTCCTGGGACTCAAACTATCTCTATACCAAATTTCATCTAAATCAGTTCAGCGGTTTAAGCGTGAAGAGGTAACAGACAGACAGACACACTTTCGCATTTTATCTATCTATATATATAAAAATGAAACCCGTTTTCCGTTGTCACGACATAACATGAAAACGGCTTGACCGATTTGGCTGATTTTTTTTTTGTAGTTTTCTAATACTCTGTACAAGGTTCTTACGGAAAAAAATATAAAGAAAAAAAAAATCTGAAAAAAAAAATTAAACTCCAAGGACACTCTTTTAAAAAGATATTAGAAAATCTTGGGTACATTATTCTATTTAACATCACGCAACTACCCTTAGGAGCCGAACAAAATGAAAAAAGTCAGAAACAACGATAATAACCGCCAAAAAAGTAGTAGCTCGGGCTGGTATCGGATCCCACGCGGTGGGAAGGTTGCAATTTTACGCGGACGAAGTCGCGGGCAGACGCTAGTCTATCTATATAAATAAAAAGACAAGTCCTGACTGACTGACTGATTGACTGACTCATCAACGCCCAGCCCAAACCCTTGGGTCTAGAAAGCTGAAATTTTGCACAGAGGTTTTTTTTATAATGTAGACAAGGAATAAGGAAGGGTTTTCCGAAATTCAACCCCTAAGGGAATTAAATAGGGGATGAAAGTTTGTATGAAAAATTTTATTCCGTAGGTTAATAAACTTGAAACTTGGCACGAATATTTATCTAAGTAAATTATATAGTTTGGCATTTTTTGTTTTCCTAAACTACCCCCTAACAGGGGATTGGGGGGTGTCAAAATGTGTATGGAAGAATTTTAGCGCGTGGTCAAATTAACTTGAAACTATATATTTATACATAAGACTAAAAATAAAGAATAACGTGTATCAGGGTTTTTCGAAAATCTACCCTTAACGGGGAGAAAAGGGGTAGTTAATTTTTCAGAGGAGGATTTTACTGCGTGGCTTGATTAACTCGAAAAATGGTATAATATAATTGAGTCAATCTAATGCACACATCCCAAACGATTTTTAATCTGATGATATAGGCTATTTAACATTGCGCTACAATCAATAGGAGTGGACCATCATTGAAAAATGTTTTAAAAATCGGTTAAAATCATTCCTGTTGAGAGCATCCGTTGCGTACGCTGCGTAAACGGTTAGATACGCAAAAATTATGTATAACGGAATTGTTCCCCTATATAAGTTCTAAAAAAAGTCCACGACAGCATAAAATAAGTCTATCGTTTAAGGTTGACTCAATATAGCCTTTTTTATGGTAATCAAATTCGTTCTAAAATAATACATTATTTGCAAAGGTGTTTTTATAAACATGATAATAATTCTTATCCAAATAAATAGGTACTTTATTCATCACAAGCATTTAATTTTGAACAAAATTGCCCTTGACATTATTTGATTTCAATGAATATCTTAGAAGATATCATAGTTTTAAAATAATACTAATAATAAAGCTGAATAATTTGTTTGAAAGCTCTAAATCTCTGGAAGTAACGGTCAGATTTATAAATATCTTTTTGCATTTGATAGCCCAATTCTTGAGGAAGGCTATAGTATAGGCTATTGAACATCACGCTAAGACCCTTAGGAGCTGATCAAGAAGAAAAAAGTCAGAAGTTTTCGCTAAACGAAAACGAAGTAATAGCGCAGGCAGGCGATGTGATACGACGGGGTGGGTCGGGGAAACAAAAAATTTCACGCGGACGAAGTTGCGGGCAGAAGCTAGTAATATTATAATAATAATAGAATAAAAGATATTAAATGATAAACACTATTTTATATAATTAGGGCTGAATTTTCAATTGATTGATAAATTTCTATTCGTGGAATAAAATTGACGTTTGACAGTTTTTGTATGGAAGAACTGTCAAAAATTCAAAATTATTGCTCCGATAATGTTATCTGGCGTTGGGAAAATCAGCCCTTAGAAGAATAGAAATAGAGTAGACAGTCAGCTCGGATATCCTTAATTAAAATAGAGTAGACAGTCAGCTCGGATATCCTTAATTAAAATAGAGTAGACAGTCAGCTCGGATATCCTTAATTAAAATAGAGTAGACAGTCAGCTCGGATATCCTTCATTAAAATAGAGTAGACAGTCAGCTCGGATATCCTTAATTAAAATAGAGTAGACAGTCAGCTCGGATATCCTTAATTAAAATAGAGTAGACAGTCAGCTCGGATATCCTTCATTAAAATAGAGTAGACAGTCAGCTCGGATATCCTTAATTAAAATAGAGTAGACAGTCAGCTCGGATATCCTTCATTAAAATAGAGTAGACAGTCAGCTCGGATATCCTTAATTAAAATAGAGTAGACAGTCAGCTCGGATATCCTTCATTAAAATAGAGTAGACAGTCAGCTCGGATATCCTTAATTAAAATAGAGTAGACAGTCAGCTCGGATATCCTTCATTAAAATAGAGTAGACAGTCAGCTCGGATACCTTAATTAAAACAAATACGAGTTTAATTCTCCAGTAGGCTCCTCGATCCCCTATAGAAAAAAAACCGCCATATTTCAGTATTTTTTGTCTTAGCTGTTTTTGAATATGTAAAAGTCTACACAAAGACATTTAAATGTATTTTAAATTCACATAAGCGCACACAATAAAGGAGAAACCCTAGTTTAAAAAAAACCACATAATTATTTATTTTAAAATTAATCCCGAATCAAATAAAGCAAAATAACAAAAGACTTCAGTAATGTTATCCGTACATTTTCTCTGAAATACATTTGACGCGGAGTGTGCGCTCATTGTTCGCTTTATCGCCGCTGTGCTTTTAAACCTGCTCAAATATGTGCATTACAGCACAATGGCTGGAACCGAACACACATTCGTTGAGAGCTCGCTATAAATATGTCGGAGTCTCGCGCAAATAGCTGCCAATGTCGCGGGGTGAACACTACCAATGTGCCAATGTAGCTTACATATGTTTATACCAACTTGTAGTAGGCAAGCATGCTTCATCGCTTATCATTGGGTGACTTAGCAAAACACGACCATATCCAATATATGAAACCTTTGCACCATTACTTTAAATTCGTCTGTTTACGTTATACACAATACAAAGCTTCCTTAACACGCAACATGTTGACGGTTCATGTAGCTCGTATTGCCTATTCATAGCTACATAAAAAAATGTAATCAATCATTCACGTTCTGATTGATAAGGGTAGCGTTATATACATACTGATGAAAAGCGATACAAGATGTTTATTTAATGTTTAACACAATTTACATGTTATTAACAGCTGTACCTAAATAATTATCGACTACAACACAAAAATAAATGGACATCAAAAGAGAGTATATATATATATTTGTGTCAACATTTCCTTTTTCTCGGAGATCAGACTCAACAAACTTTGTATTTTCGTATAATTTACTTCAAGCACCTGCGTAATATAATAAATATTTGTAATAAAATTACGTGAAAGTTATTTCGGTAGGTGATTGATCTGTTTCGGGGAACTCGACTCAGTAGGACAGCTCGTCAAGTTCCGGGGAGCTCACGGGGCACACGCTCGGCTTGCTTGAGACTTAGCAAACTTTATTAATACTTTTACGTCTCTGGACATTTCTCGGGTCCCGGACGAGGGGCCCAAGAAAACTTACACACTAGGCCCTTTAGACGTTTTTAATTCAATTAACTTAGGCACCAATGACGATTACTCCTGTTCGCACTATGCAAGAGCACCCAAGGACAACATCCAGTTTGTGTAGAACTATTGCAGGATATGGAGACAGAGACATTGGGTTATGGGTTAGGGTGCCGAAACTGAACTGGTTGTGAAACACTATGCCCCTTGCTGACCAATGTTTTATGTATAATACACACATAAAATGGCAGGTGATGATTATTATTATTACCTTTTTTTTTTCATGCTTGATAAATATATTTTTAAATGTTTTTATAAAAACGAAAAGATTTAAAAATAAAATAAGTGTATTATTAAACTAATCTTTAGGCCGCGTCCTACCAACCTAATTTTCCGTACATTTAAATCACAGCTGTCATTGGCACACAGACTATGAAATGGTTATTGACTTGACAGTTATATGAAATGGCTATAATACGGCAAACTGACTCTTGTAAAGTAGGCGACCGCCACGTTCTCAGTGTTCGCGTCAAAGGAATGCTCTGGGATAAAAATAGCATGTCGTAGGTTTGACCACCTCATACGTTACTAAACCTAAGATTATATGTTTCTCACGGAAGCGAGGGTACAACACTGAATAGTTTACGGAACACGGGAAATAAATTCAGTAGTGGGTGATTTTCAAAATTTTTGTACAGTTACAAAAATGAAACAAAAATGAATATCGTTACAAAAGTGATCAATGTAACAAAAAAATAACAAAAAGGAAACATTAGGGCTATTTCACAACACTATTAAAACAATGAAATTAGATCTTAATCATTTATTGATAACATAAGCAGTCTTTTTAATTACAAAATCAGTCTCAGAATAAATTGTGCATTCCGTTTGGTCATTAAGTATTTATTAAAAAGTTTGGCCTACAGAAAACAAACCATTGGTGATGGAACTTACGGTTAAAAATTGTTAATTACTATTACAAATTCAAAAAAATAATTCCATTTTGAAATCGGCTTTGCTTCATATTTGTTACATCCTTTTTGTTACGCAACAAAAATATGTTACAAATCGTTACGAAAATGAAAATCAACGGTTTGTTGAATAACGACCTTCAACATTTGAAGGTTGAAAATAATGTTGTTGGACTTGTCTATCACCATAATCAAATTGAATTAATATTATTTTTTGAATTTACGTAAAAATAGTAAGACAGAGACTTATCGTTGTTTTTATAGCTGATCAACTAAAATGAAAACTTTATTGTGGAAAAAACACTACACCGCAAGAAACACACGTTTCACAACAATGACACCTGCAGACAAAATGGCGGAGTAACATTTTGTTGTCATCTGATTGGATCTCTTTGACAAGAATGTGTTTCCCATAAAGAAGCTCAAATATCTACCAATATTTGTGTATAAATAATGATCAACAAAATTGAATGAAATAGAAGACACATTTTGAAAGGCTTATATTATAATTATTACATAAAGTTTTTTATTACAATTTTGTATAATTTACATAATAATTACCCATTAAGATATTGCGCAAAGAGAATTTACAATAAAATTAGTAGTTTAATCTTTATGATGGTTTTTGTAACGCGCTCTCGCTAAGAGACACGAGGTAGATGTATGGAAATATTATCACACTAAGAGCATAAATGTCATATATTTCAACATTTCAGTTTAAAAAAAAATATGTAATTTTTTTTTAAACTGAAATGTTGAAATCCTTCTCAATAAACTTTTATTCAATGATAATAACAATAATTTGATCGTTTAATATGTTATGCCTGGACAATATTCCGGGGGACGTTTTCACGTCCCACAATGTACATAAATTATGAAAATCACCCTAGTAAGTAAGGAAAGACTGTTCTGAACTAACGAGGAAAATAAACAAAGGTTAAAAAACACATTGTTATCCTGTAAATCTGAAAACGGTTTTATCTAGTGCAGCTTATATTGAACTGATTATAGCATGAATATGATACAACATGTGCGGCGCCTTTGAAACACGATAACATTGACACACAACACGCTTTTGTGTGCTAGTGTGTGTGTGCGAGAGGAAGACAGTGTGTGTATGTGCAGTGAGACGCGATTGTCCCTCCGCGCGGACAATGATTGTTGATATCCGTCACTCCGGCGCGCAAACTGAGCGGTATTTAGCCCATTATAATCTAAGGCATCACACGTACTGATTAAGATGCCCAATTGTAATGTCTCGTTAGCTAATAAAATGCATCTTTTAGACACTCGGGTAGTTAGGAGCTATGATGAAATCAGAACACGTGCGCACTCGCCCACGGCCGGTAACCGACTGTCACAGAGTACATTCCGACTACCCACCAATGCGCCTGCGCATACACTACACCAATTACTCACAAGGTTCAAGGAAACAAGTCTACCTTCGTGAGTAGACTTGACTTATTAGATTGTGTCAAGAATAAGATACCTAACTAGAATTTTGTAATAAAATATAATTTTATAAAGTCAAAGACAAATGATTTATTTAAAATAGGCACGAAAAAGGCACTTTTGAATGTCAAAATTTACAAAAAATAGAATTGATTCTAGTCGCCCCTTCCAAAAGAAACTACTTCGTAAGGATAATAATGGACAAGAAACTCCACCGTTACTCTTATAAAATATTTTTCACACCATCTGTTCGCTAACGTCAAATTATATGTCATGTAAACCTACCCTAAAGCAAGTCATTTAAGCCCTAGGCTCTAGCCGGCCGTTAATATTGTACTGAATTTAATGATGACCTGCTGATAATTATTGTGATTTGAATTTGAAACGGCAGCAGCAATCCATATGATTGTAGATCAAGATTTAATAACCATAACTGCCCTTTGTGTACTCACCTCGAGCCTCGGCCTAAGGACAATGGATATGACTTTCCAAGAGTGTGAGTGGCCTCTGTCTCATTGCTGCCTGTTAGGTCCGGTCTGGTTCACATGTCACTGTCACATGAGGAATGGTAATTTAGAAAAGAAGATTAATATTATCCTATGTGCTCTTGAGGAATGGTTCACTGTGAATGATTAAACTATCTTTAAAAAAGACGCAATTTTTATTGTTTAAATCGATCGTGAAGAACAACGATACTGTCAAAGTACATTTATTAAGGAACAAAGAGGATATTGTAGACAATGTAAAATTTTTGGGGGTACAAATAGATGCAGTTTTAAATTGAAAGAAGGAATTAGAAGTGGTCACTAACACTATGCGTAGTGTAGTAGCATAAAGTTCTGGGGCAACAGCTACCTATACAATGTTAACGCTGCTTTCGTTATACCGGAAAGAGCCTTGAGAACTATGCTTCGCATTAAACAAACGGAGTCTTGTAGAGATCATTTTCAGAAACTGCACATTATGCATAAGTTTGAGACAGAAGAACAGAGACATATCAGAATAAAAACGCGAAGAAAGGATCTACCTAATTTCATTCAGCCTAAGCTTAATGTTGTTAAACATGCCTTTTTATTTCTTTTTGAGGGTGGGAAATTATCAAATAACTTCTGTTCTGCTCTAGCTCTGGGCAGAGCGGGAGGGCGTGTCAGACTTTTGCTGACTAAAACTCACCCGTGTTCCTTCAGTTGCCTGTGCCAGGGGCCACGGTATCTCTCTCGAACAACCCGCGACACTGGCAGGCATCGGCCCTAGCGGACCCCGTCAGTTGTTGCTGACATCTCTTTGAGGCGCGCGTGGAATACAACGCGCCGTCGACCCGGGCCTGCCGATCGATTCTGTAAACATCTCACCGTGATAACTTAGGTGAAGTGAGCGTGAAGTGAGCTATCAATATCCCTAACATCAGGTGGAGTGACAGCTCACTTCACCTAAGTTTTCACGGTGAGATTTTTACAGAATAGCACTACTGGTCCTTACCGGGTGGCGAGCTGCCTATTGCTCGCTGGCAGCAAGCCCATGCCTACGGTGGCCGGGAATCAGCTGTCGATTTCCAACGCACAGGGCGTCTCCTGCGGCGACTAGGAGCGTGAGGGAAAAAAGAAAGCCTATCCCTCACGCGCTCCGCCTCCTCCTTTGCAAGCATTACTGCTTTGCAGAACGAGGTGACAGTTTCCCATGCACTCTCGCTTCGTACCATGGCCTGGACTAGGGCCGGACGCGAGAGATCACCGATCGCCGCCGTGAGGACTTGGCGGGACTTTGCCCAAGATGGGTAGACCTCCACCGTATGCTCCACCGTGTCCTCCGGGCGATCCACGCAATGGTAACATCCGGGCGTTTCCTCCCGCCTTATCCGGAGTTGGAACCTCCTGAAGCAGCCGTGTCCGATGAGGACCTGCTTTAGGCAAAGGTGAGGACGCCGTGGCGCCTCTCCAGCCACTCCTCATAGAGGGGACTTATCGCCGAGTGCAATCAGTAAATATGTACAATAAATTGCTGGTAAAATTTAAAAACTCTAGAAATCCAAACAAATTCAAGAGAAAATTAAAGTAATCGTTATTGAACTCAAAAACTCAAACTCAAAGCATTTATTTCAATTAAACCATTTACAGGCACTTTTGAACTGTCAAGAAGTCGGTCAGTCCGAAAATATGAAGATAGTTGCCCATTCCAAAGCATAGTAGGTACCTGTGGAGAAGAACGGGCAAGAAACTCCATGGATACTCTTTTTATTATAATTATTATTACAAAAATATTAGTTACATCATTAATGTTGAATTTTAAGTCATTGACTGCCGCCGCGGTCACCGGTGACCGCGAACAATAGATTTCTTATTGTGTCTGTTGTCTGGCAGTCAACGTGACGAAAAAAAAACGTACGCGTTAAAAGTGTCCAGAGTACAGCAAATAGTAACAAAACAACAATCAAAAATAAAAGAATTCGAAATAAACCGAGGCAGCTAAGTGATAACCTGCCCCAACTGACGGCGCCTGTTCGCGAGATGAAAGACCTATTGCCCGGTAAATGGTAGCTCTATAGTATATAGAACTCACATCTGTGCTATGCAATTCTACAATACCAAGGAAAGTGTTGTTATACAATGCAAAGATAGTCTTACAATCTTGAGCAGCTCCAACAGTATTTTCAAGTTTTAATCAATTAGTTGTGGTTGTGGAGCAGGACCAGCATTAATTTCAATCAATGTTATACAAAATATAAATTATATAATTATTAAAATAGCAACCAGTTTCATATTGTCTACAAGAGTATCCATGATGTTTCTTGCACGTCCATAAAGATCTACGAGTATGTTTTGGAATAGGCAACTACTACGAGTAGCTTCGACTTTCTGACTAACTGGCCGATTCCTTGACAATTCAAAAGTGAATGACAGTTCAAAAACAAAAGGTTTAATTAAAGTAAATGCATGTGTGTTTGATTTATCATTAAAAACGCAAATTTATGTTTGTGTTTTTACTTAAACACATCTGCACAATTTAAAATAAAATCTGTTTTATTCTCTAGATATTTTAGCCCAAATAAATTCCGATGTAATTATGTACGTGTTCGTGTTTTATACGTCATGCGCCGACCGTTGTTATTACTATTTATGGCTTGGACTTGTTCCAATTGCACTGTTTTTATGCGCCATGCTTAGTTCCCGTGTGCCTGCAACAATGTGTGCGGAACATGCCCGGCGCAGAGGTGAAGGAACTTTGTGCGATGATCTACGGCGTAGCAAAGTGCTACGAGCTACGAGCTACGAGCGCTACGATATGTCGAGCTACCTTGTGTATAAATAGATTACGAGGTTCAGAAGCGATCGGTTGACCAATTGGTTGTGTGTGGAACTCCATGACGTATGGATATGAAGGCTGCTCTCGTGATCGGCTGTAGCGTCAATTGAAATAATAAAGGGATGGCTCTGCAAGCCCTTTTGTCTGGTACACGTCATTATCGCAAGTCTAGAAAAAATATTTTATTGTAACTTAAACGGTTTCCTTTCTGTTATTTCCACTTCTCGTTAGTGTTTCATTTATTTCCCCCAGGGGTATTAGGCAGTCTCTTCAAGATAGCTGCACTCTACATGAAACTAAAATAGAATTTCCGATTACAAGCACATTTCAAATTTACAGTCCATATTAGTTTCATACACAGCTTACGAGACCTCTTGAGGAATAGATCATGGATACTCGGAACAATACGAGCGGTGGTCGCATCTATCTCGCGTCATAGTGCGCACTGTTCGTACTTATCTAGAAGTAGCGCCACTAGCGCGGATACTTTAGTAATATCCGCCGCTTGTCCGCCGCGACAGCCGCTTTAATCTGTTCCTGGCCCACAGCACTCTTCGTAGTTGTCCTGCTTTAGATCAGATAATAACTTTGTATATTGCTGTTTCAATTTTAATTAATTTTGAATTTATTATAATTAAATATATCTGTTATGTTATCAAACGATTGCATTATTGTGAGAGTGCGATGTTCATCCTGTGTGTCACGAACTCAAACTCAAAGCATTTATTTCAATTAAACCATTTACAGGCACTTTTGAATTGTCAAAATTAACTAGTCGGTCAGTTAGTCAGAAAGTTGAAGCTAGTTGCCCATTCCAAAACGTAGATCTCTTGGAGAAGAACGGACAAGAAACTCCAAGGACACTCTTTTAAATCAAAATATTACAAAATCCTGGGTACATTATTCTTGTTGCTTCTATATATGAGAACAATGTTATGAAGAAACAATTCAAAATAGCTATACGATTAAAAAGAAGCCCTGGCAGCTAAGAAATGACCAGTCTCAACTGACAGCGCCCGTTCACGAACATGACGCATGGATCAGCACCATCCAGCTCAACCATTTTGAAGGGAACCGAATGATCCAACACACGCGCCACCATCAGTGAGACATTTAAGTGAGCATGACAAATTCTCAACTGCCATGCTCTTTCAAGTCAATATAAAAGAAAGGCTTATTATTTTCCAAGTGACTAATAACTTAAAAGTCGACTAAATGTTTGCAACAAATAAAATAACTTGCCAGCGATTAAATAGTTTCGCGACTATTATATTATGTAAGGTTCAAAATTAAGAGTGTTATAAAAACTAAAAACTAGCAGCTGCGTTTAGGTAGCAAATAAACTATACCAGTCAATTGAAATATTAGGCGAGGAGCTATATATAATGACTTGGCGACTAATAATGTTAGTAGAGTGGCAAAGATAATTATATTACCAACTATTTCGTGCCGTCTAAAAACCCACTTTCAGGCTCCGCTTTGCGGGCAGCTCTAAATGTTAAAACGAGTACAATAAAAAGGAATAAGAGTTAATTATTAATATTTTTTGATCATAATTTCATGAAAACGGCGGAAGGTGCGATGGTTGGATACGAGTGTAGTGCGGGGTGGCGGGGTGCGTGCGGGTGCACTGCCCGCCAATAACAAGCGGCGCGGGCGGGCCGACACGACTTCTGATTGTTATTGTTTTCATTATTCGCCGGTAATGTGTGCAACAAACACGTTAATGTTTAGTTTTGTTTATTTTGTGTAATATTTTAGTGAATTACCAGTATTTAGTGATTTATATGCGGAGATGAGTCAGTTAGAGTTAGCTGGACCAAGTCGTGAAATAAATTGTGATGAAGGAGTGCCGGATTACTATTCAAGTGGAGCGGAATCAGAGGATCAAGGACCAACGAAACCCAAACGTGGACGAAACAAACTTTGGGTTTTTAAATCTAAATTTTCAAACTGAAGGCGGAAGATTTCGTGAATTCAACAAATACTTGGTCTCGGAAATTTACGCGAATGACTGAAGAGGGGCAAAAACGTTTTTACAGGTGTAATAAAGTTCGGAAGAAGGGACCACAGTGTGCGGCGGAACTTTATTTGTTATTTGAGAGTGGAACCGAAAATGTTCTTGCATATCATACAGATGCTGAACATAATCACGAAGATATTGGCACTCGAGGCGACTACGGCATCGACGCTCATACTAAAACAGAAATCAACAGACTCTTTGACTTACATTTATTTGAAGCCTAAAGCTATATTGGCTTCTCTTCAAAAAATTGCTGGAATAAAGTTGCCTACAAAAATTCAGCTAAATAATTATTTAAGTGATAGGCGGCGCGTGAAATTCGGACACCATACTATTCACTTATGTGAATTAGAAAAGTGGATACATGATCATGAAGCTATATCTGAAGATGAGGATAAACCATTTGTTATGAAGTACTGGATATTAGAGAGTGACCAACCGATCTTCAGATTTGTTTTGACAACAAGAAAATGATTAAAGTTTGTATGTTCTTCTGACGTTTTTCACGCTGATGCAACCTACAAATTGATATGGCAAGGCTTTCCTGTTTTGATTGTTGGAACTACAAATAAAGACAGAAAATTTTATCCCCTCTGCTTAGGAGTTTCCACTAATGAACAAGAAGAAGACTTTGAGATGATTTTTAATGGATTAAAGGAGAAAGTTCATTCACTGTTTGATCATGATTTACAACCAAAAGTATTAGTGTGTGACGCAGCTCAAGCAATAAAAAATGCTTTTATCCATGTTTTTGGTTCTGATACTACTGTGCGTATGCGTTGGGCGCATGCTAAAAAAAATATGCAAAAATCTGTTGAAAAGTTTGTAGAAAAAAGATACAGAAAAGATATTTTACAAGATATAGACGCTTTGCATAATGCATCATCATTTGATGTTTTCAATGCTGCTGCCCATGCTTTTGTTACCAAACATGCTACTAAGACAGCAATCATACAATACTTTAAAAGGGAATGGCTAGTCAAAAACCCTAACTGGTACTTTGGGGCTGCAGCAACCCTTTCACCGACCACAAACAACGCTTTAGAAGCATTTAACAGGACTATCAAAGATTTCACGTTTCCTTGTTGTGGCGAGTGATATGGTCACCCAATGGTCAAACCAAATCTCTGAAGACTTATTCCCAGAGACACACAACATTGAACTCAAAGAATGGACAGAAAGATATTGTTGGGCAAAGCAGAACATTAAAGTAAAGACTTTAGCGTCGGATTATACAAACAATGTATATATAGTACCTAGTGAGAAAGCTAGGGCTACGGATATGACATATAACGAAACATGGCATACATTTGATGAGTATAAAGAAAAAAACTTTGCGTTCTGGAAAGTTGTACTGCCAAGAACAGAATGGAAGAAAGGCATGTGTAATTGCCCTCAATTTTTTAAAATATATGTGTGTAAACATATAATAGGCCTTGCCATAAGGTTGAAACTAGCCACTCCGCCTTTAGAGGCCAAATTGATTCCAATTGGTCAAAAAAGAAAGCGAGGGCGTCCTGCCAAATCTAAACCTGCCCTAATAATACAGTGATAATATTTTTATTTTATTTAATTGTGTCTACCTGCGTAACTTTTTATTGTGTAAGTTTAATACTTAGGTATAACTACTGTCTTCTATGATTTTTTAAAAATAAATAAAAGTAATTACTCTTTTTATGTTTTTAATTTATTCACCTATAATTTTGAAAATAAAAGCCGCAAAATATTTTTTATTCATGCCATTTTAGAGTTTATTTAAAGCTATTAAAAGTCACACAATATATGTATAATATACGCTAGTTTATATTTATTCTTCATACAAACAATTTTAAATAGAATCTGATTTGTATTATTTATGAATGCGCATTTTCTATTTTATTTTCATCATTAAGTTTTCGCTTAGATATTAATTCAGTTCCCAAAAGAAAAACTTGATGCTAGTTTAAATTAAAACGGAGCTTATAACTGATATATTAATATGCTACCTTTTACTTATTACGATACTCCTTATTAGCTGCCAACCCATTATATATGGTACCCAATCTATTTTTTTTTTAAAACCTATATTCATTTTACTTAGTTGCTGCATTAAATACATGCCTAAAAGAAATATAATAAACGGATCCATGGTTCTTACATTTACAAAGTTAAAAAAAATGCTTCTTAATTATACAAAACTATAGTTTCCATTTTATTTACGAGATGAATAACATTTTACTAGAAATAGGTATATGATATTAAAGTAACAATTAAAACTTGATTGAATTAAAAATACACATTAAGTTCGAAATGTCAGAAATACTTAAAAAAAAGAAAAGAAAAAAAGGGAAGCATGTCTTCCAAATATTGAAATTTTAACTAGTGAGCCCAAGTGTCTGTGGAGCAGGACCAGCATTTAGCCAAGCATTTTTATTTACGATATAATCATCCAACTTATAGTATGCTTGTCTACATAGTGTGCGTTTAATGCATGTTTTAAATTTCTTTTCATTTAGTTGAAGAACGTTATCCAATATTTGTACAACTTATCACAAGTGTTGGTCTCTGAATCCACATGATTACGTTGTCATATATAATTAGTTAATAAAATAAAAAAAAAACCGTGACTGCTTTAACTTCGTTGTTTATTCTTGTGATGTTGTCAATGGATCCAATAAAATCCAATATTTGATCAAGCGGCACAACCAATAAAATGCGTGGGTGTGATTCAGCTTGTCAAAGTGAGTCCAATATTTGAACAATGTTTGTGTGAGCTCACTCGAGGAGTGTTCGCTCAGCGTTATGTTGGCCTATTGCTGTTGATAAGGGGCTTTGCTTTGTCTTCATGGTTACAAGGAAAAGTATCGCGTCTGATTAACTGACGATCACAGCTAATGGAGTGTGAGTCCTCGATTGTACGCGAGTACGTGACAGTTCGTGTCGCGGGCTGGACGGGCTTATGGTTTGTTGACAAGGGCCTGCGCCCACCGGTGGTACGGCACGGTAATGTATTTTTAAGTCACGAATAGAAATATGTATAACTTAATAGTATGACAATAAAATTGAAATTATAACGGCAACGACGAAGTCGCGGTATCCTTAGGCATGCTGCAACGTCCTTAGGCATCAACATTGGAATTTAAATCTTATTGTCATACATATAAGTTATATTCCTATTCGTTTCATAAAAATCCCTTGCCGTGCCGTGTCGCCAGTGGGCGCATGCCCTAAGAGTCATTCTTTTCTACAGTTGCTGGCAGAAATTCTATACCAGGGAACAAGCATTGTTGAAATAGTATTGGCGTAAACATACCTATTAAATGCATTTGTAGATAACTAACCAAAAGATCAATCAAGTCGCGTTTTTAAGTACGTGAAAATGCGCGATGATCGCATTTTCACGTACTTACAAACGCGACTTGATTGATCGTGCGTCTACGTCATATTGCTTTTGTTTAGGACGCGGCCTCAGTGCAAAACTAAAGTATTACGATCAACAACACGCGACTACGCCAGTCTGCCTCCAACGGGATTTTGTTTCTCCTCAATAACGCTAAGAGGATTACCTCTAAGCAAATATTATTCGAGGCTTCAATTCAGATAACCTTTGAAGTAGCTTGCTGTACAGTGTACAGAATAACGCCGTTATCGTGTATTTTTTTATCAAATTTAATCGTATTTATAAGGCTTATCGGCTCAGTGATGATTGAAACGATACTCAGAAATAATTTTTATATTACTTTGATGTACTTAGAAGTGGTTTTTAAAAGATGTGTTTTTTCTAAATGCGTTCTTTCTTTATGCTTCTAACGACGTTGAGAGTAGTAATGAACGTGTTCAGTGAAAGACGGTCGGTCACGGCGCCCTTCAATGACGAATGAAACCTACATGTTAAGGACTTTTGTTAACCTACGACGTCTTTTGAATTTATTTTTCGTACTATAGATTTGAATAACACACACAACTTTTATTTTGTTGGTCTTCTTAGTCTATCGATGGCAAAAACTTGAAACATTTTTGGCCCAAAATTCAACTGCGCTAAGTTCGCTCACTGACGCAGTCATAAGATCATCAGGATGGATGGTGGGCCATCGACTGAGGGCAGGTGACGCTTACGGCGCAGGATGAGTGGTGGGCC
This sequence comes from Globia sparganii, assembly GCA_949316385.1. Lineage (NCBI taxonomy): Eukaryota > Metazoa > Arthropoda > Insecta > Lepidoptera > Noctuidae > Globia > Globia sparganii. The sequence goes on from OX438659.1 coordinate 25,230,977, forward strand.
ATCGACTGAGGGAAGATGCCGCATACGGCGCAGGATAGATGGTGGGCCATCGACTGAAGGAAGGTGCCGCTTACGGCGCAGGATGAGTGGTGGGCCATCGACTGAGGGAAGATGCCGCATACGGCGCATGATAGATGGTGGGCCATCGACTGAGCGAAGGTGCCGCATACGGCGCAGGATGAGTGGTGGGCCATCGACTGAGGGAAGATGCCGCATACGGCGCAGGATAGATGGTGGGCCATCGACTGAGGGAAGATGTCGCATACGGCGCAGGATGAGTGGTGGGCCATCGACTGAGGGAAGATGCCGCATACGGCGCAGGATAGATGGTGGGCCATCGACTGAGGGAAGGTGACGCTTACGGCGCAGGATGAGTGGTGGGCCATCGACTGAGGGAAGATGCCGCATACGGCGCAGGATGAGTGGTGGGCCATCAACTGAGGGAAGATGCCGCATACGGCGCAGGATGAGTGGTGGGCCATCGACTGAGGGAAGGTGCCGCATACGGCGCAGGATGAGTGGTGGGCCATCGACTGAGGGAAGATGCCGCATACGGCGCAGGATAGATGGTGGGCCATCGACTGAGGGAAGGTGACGCTTACGGCGCAGGATGAGTGGTGGGCCATCGACTGAGGGAAGATGCCGCATACGGCGCAGGATGAGTGGTGGGCCATCGACTGAGGGAAGATGCCGCATACGGCGCAGGATAGATGGTGGGCCATCGACTGAGGGAAGGTGACGCTTACGGCGCAGGATGAGTGGTGGGCCATCGACTGAGGGAAGATGCCGCATACGGCGCAGGATGAGTGGTGGGCCATCGACTGAGGGAAGATGCCGCATACGGCGCAGGATGAGTGGTGGGCCATCGACTGAGGGAAGGTGCCGCATACGGCGCAGGATGAGTGGTGGGCCATCGACTGAGGGAAGATGCCGCATACGGCGCAGGATAGATGGTGGGCCATCGACTGAGGGAAGGTGACGCTTACGGCGCAGGATGAGTGGTGGGCCATCGACTGAGGGAAGATGCCGCATACGGCGCAGGATGAGTGGTGGGCCATCGACTGAGGGAAGGTGCCGCTTACGGCGCAGGATGAGTGGTGGGCCATCGACTGAGGGAAGATGCCGCATACGGCGCAGGATAGATGGTGGGCCATCGACTGAGGGAAGGTGCCGCTTACGGCGCAGGATGAGTGGTGGGCCATCGACTGAGGGAAGATGCCGCATACGGCGCAGGATGAGTGGTGGGCAATCGACTGAGGGAAGGTGCCGCTTACGGCGCAGGATGAGTGGTGGGCCATCGACTGAGGGAAGATGCCGCATACGGCGCAGGATGAGTGGTGGGCCATCGATTGAGGGAAGGTGCCGCTTACGGCGCAGGATGAGTGGTGGGCCATCGACTGAGGGAAGATGCCGCATACGGCGCAGGATGATTGGTGGACCATCGACTGAGGGAAGATGCCGCATACGCACTCGAGATCTGAGCCGTCGGAGCAGTTAAGTGAACAGTGAGATTAGTTTACATGGTACGAGTACAGAACAAATTTTGGGCATGAGCAACGGAGTGCAGTGGTGAGCTGGGTGATGTCTGACACTGTCTTCAGTGTCCTCATCAGCAATGTTTCTCGAGGATTTTGTTTTTACATAATTTCATGTTTATTTATATCGCGACCAACTTCGTAAAATACATTTTAACAGCATTTGGTTTTAATTAACTATAAAGGGGGTTCATTTATTTAAAATGAAAAGAAACACTGAATAAAACCAACAGTTTTAACAAACACAAAATCAACCTTCAGTCACCTCACAGCCTCCCTCGTGCACTGGCATAAGAAACGCTACTTAAAAGTCGCCTTTTTATTTCATAAATAAGCGTCGTCAGCCAAACACCGCAGAATGAAGTACACTCATAATTATTGTGAACCAAATAAACACCTAGTGCGGGGTGTGCGGGTGTGCGGGTGTGCGGGGGGCGCGTGCGGGATTGCGATTAGCTCTGCTAATTAACGTTATTCAATATTTGTTTGCAACGAAAAGGTTCATTACCCCCCCACCCTTCGCGTGGCGTCTCGGCGTCGTCCTAAGCAAATAGAGGAATTACGCGAGCGCCACACAAACAGACAGGATACAGATGAGTTTTTCTTATCGTTAGCGCGACGACGAGGATGTTTGACTAACTGCTAGGATTATGATTAATTGTTCAACGTTGACGTTCTGATTGTTGTTATTTGCATAGATGAACTGAGATATGATGAAACTGCATAGATAAGGTATCGCACATGGTAAATTCGAAGAAGTAGATCTTAGTCACATGTAGCGTGCGTCGTGCTAGCGTGCACAAGTTGTCCGTCAGTTAGTCGCAGTTATATTGCGTCGCGCTACAAACAACTTGTTTTTTGTCTCACTCCCACACCTGGCGTATTGTTACTCGTTCTGTCTCAACTCTGCAGGTACAGTAACAGTTTACTTCGCAACTGTTAGTGCAATGTAATTGTGTTGCTGTTGTTTCCACGTCTGACACATTGAATACTTCATGTTTACTTTTCATGTCCTTCTCCCACCATGGGTCTAGGGGTCAGCTTAGTTCCAGAAGTGGGAGCCTAATGGAATGAAGTGTAACGGAGTGAGCGCCTGACTAGACGCACTCATGAGACTTTAATGACACATTTATATTGAAAGCCGAGCTGTCTTTGTGTTGCTTTATTTATGTCAAGATCATTTTTTTTTTCTTTTATCAATGCTTCAGAAGAATTTCAAACAAACCAAGGTTAATATATACAAGCTAAAGTATATTTTTCCGAGAGAAGAAATAAATCAATTATTTAGAAATTTATTTATAAACATTGTAGTATGTAAACTACAGCTTTGTTAAAACAATGTGTGTGTGTGTGGGTGTGTGTTTGTGTGTGTGTCGGCAAACTTGTAGTAGTACCTTGTTGTATAGTTTGTGTAACTTCACAGATGCACTGTGATTGGTTTCCAATTGTTCCGACGAGCGAACGAAACTTTTTAACAAATTAACTTTCTGAGATTAAACAGATTTCGTAGTTTAAAATAGTAAGTATTGACTTATTTGAAGCTTCGTTTAATTTTCGAACGAGAAAATTAATTAAACTAATTATGAACGGTTTTTAAGTCCAATTGTGAAAGGTAATAATATTTATTGATCTTAACTTTATCCCCAGCCTCTTCCAGCTGTAGAGATAGTTCTTATAACCTCTGGAGCGAAGCGCCAATCGTATTAACATCGTATGGTATTTATAACAGTGCCTGTTCTGCTGAGGGCGGTCTACCGCGCCCGACGCCGGCAGTCGTAAGCCGACTTGACTTGTCCGTGTGCCAGCCTGCCCCTCTTGCTCACCTGTCAGCTGATCGCCATGCGCCGCACGTACTCGCTTCACACTGTTTAGACACTTCTTGTTATAATTTATTCGCAGACTTCTTCCTTTGAAGTCAACCCCGTCGTTCTGCGATGAATAGATAAGTTCTTCTTCGCCGGCGGGGGTCGCAAAAGTCGAATTAAGTATTATTTTGTGAAGACGAGCGACGCGGCGACGATACTCGACTGTGATTAGCTTAAAACATTGGCAAGTTTGTTTGTTCACCAACACATTTGCTGACAGTGATTGCAAAACTACATTCAAATATTTTGATAGTACGTAACTGTACCTGTACCTGTATCATTGTTATCTTTCTATACAGTCAAGCTCGTGGGAAATTATTTTATAATTTTCATTCCTTAGCACTGTATGCGAAATTAAAAGGAAGATTGTTAATAACTCACCTCAAACTGTTCATTTGCTTGCGAGTTACGTTCCTGACCTAGTTGTAGTGTATCTGTCGTACAGTGCAGCAGTCCGTCACGAGCTCACGATACTTACTGTATACATTATTCAACGCTCGTCGCTTTAAAAACACACTTCCAAACTCGCGGCACAGCGGTAAGGCGGCGGGCACACGAGCGCGGCGCGGTCGTAAGGCGGCGTCCACAATCGCGCGGTGCGACGCGGTAAACCTGAAATGTTTCAGTTGTACCACCACACTAGGAAAAACAAGTCACTTTTACACTTCTTATTATTATTGTTCAACACGATCCTAGGTATGATTGTGTGGAACAATATTCAACCAATAAGTTTACATTCACATACCTACTATTGTAACTCGGCACAGTTCGCACTTGTAGTGGTTACGTACACTCATTATTGTGTTTGTGTGGTGAGCAAGTGGTGAATAGAAGATGTTCGTTTGCTACTCATTGTTATAATGTTCATACACAGACACAGAAACGTTCACGGAAGAAAGGCAAATACAGCTCGGTACACATTGACATGGATTGATCACAACACATGAAGAAAGTCTTAATATTATTTAAAAGTTTAACTGTTCGTACAAAGCAATACTGTATAAAATACGCTAATCGCTTACCCAATGTTCTATAAATTGGCAACGACTACATAATTTAATACAAGAACTAAAATAATAAGTTTCAATAAAGTTAAAAAAATAAAGTAATTGCAATTATAAGATTATTTTGCACACACATCATCTCCCTAGCCTTTTCCCAACTACCTATGATGGGGTCGGCTTCCAGTCTAACCGGATGCAGCTAAATACCAGTATTTTACATGGAGAGACTGCCTATCGGACCTCCACAACCCATTTACTGGGTAATACTATACCCCTTGGTAAGACTGGTTGTCAGACTTTCGGGCTTCTGACGACCCGTAACGACTGTCAAAGATCCACGCATGACAGCCGGGACCAACGGCTTAACGAGCTTTCCGAGGCACGGAGGGGTCTCGGTATGTAAAGATGGTCACCCATCCACAGAACAACCGCGGCAAGCGTAGCTTAACCTGATCGATCGACCTGTGTGGCTGTTATTATTTAGCCACGGGCCCCCCATTCTGCACACACACACATACACATTTATTTATGAAAACCTAGAAACTTTAATTTTAAAAGACCTTTGAATTTATTTTGTGAATTATTAGATTGCGGTGTTGGGCGGATCTTCATAGTCATAGTCATTTATTCAATAACAAGAAGCTTGTATCTGAATTACATAATTAATTTATAAATTAAACATTTCCAATTCCATAATACTTCAATCAAACAAATTCAATAATAATAATTACAATACTAATATAATAATAATTAAGAGAAATTTATAATTCATCAACAGAATATAGACACCTATTCAACAGAAAATCCTTAAGCTGGGTTTTAAAAGTACTGGTGTAGATAGTGCTTTTTATATCTAAAGGCAACTTATTAAATAACTTGATTGATTGATATCGTGGACTGTGTTCCACAATATTGAAATTTGGTTGTATTTTGTTATATTTAATATCTTCTCTACGTGTACCTTCAGGTCAACATAATAATACTAAATGGGAACCGTAAAGGTAAGGGCTACACATATATTATATTGTAAAACATCGTATATAGTCAGATGATTAGACCTTCCTTTTGTCACATATATCATTCGGTATGTATAATACCTGTTGGTTATTGAATAAAAGCTCCATCATAAAACTATATTTAGTATATTAATACTGTCAAGATGTAGACGTTGAAACAAAATGAAATTTCTTAGAACAAAGTGGCGATTTCCCAAGACGGGTGGCGTCCCGTAACCTCGGCGTAGCACAATACTACGACATAATACGTAGCGCTGCTACGGCGTAGCACACGTAGCGAGAAGGCTACGACGCCGCTGTAACCTGTTCAACTAATAACTGTGTTCCAGGGTAGTTAGGAACACGAATTAGCTTTATTAACACTGTCACATGTGTGCCGCGGGGCGGCGCTCTGTGCAGTTTTAATGAAAACATGACACACTCGCCAAACAATACAATGAATAAGTAGCTTTTACTTACTAATTCCACTCCGGCATCAACTGTCGCGCTGGTGCGTGGAACTACTATGTGCTATCGTACTTTGTTCAAGTTCCTTGAGATAGTGTCACTCGTAACAACGTCGCTCAGCGCTTTCCAGCCCTTTAGCGTAGCTGAATTTTCTTTTTTTTGTAATCATCCTTTGATTCGTCCAAATATGGCGCCGAAAAATAAGATCACGAATAAAATCGTGATACCACTCTTTTTAAAGTTCATAAGATTTAAAAGTGTCCGTGTGAATGTAACAAAATATATCATCATCTGCTTTTTCCCAGCTATGTTGGAGTCGGCTTCCAGTCAAACCAGATGCAGCTAAGTACCAGTATTTTACATGGAGCGACTGCCTATCTGACCTCCACAACCCAGTTATTGAGTAACACGATACCCTTTGGCAAGACTGCAGGTGTTCAGATTTTTGGGCTACTAACTACCCGTAACGACTGCCAAAGATCTACGAATCTAATATATAAAATTCTCATGTCACAGTGTTAGTTACCATACTCCACCGAAACGGCTGGACCGATTTGTATGAAATTTTGTGTGCATATCGGGTAGGTCTGAGAATCGGCCAACATCTATTTTTCATACCCCTATTTTTTTTTTTGCAAAACGACGTTTGCGGGGTCAGCTAGTGATTAAGTATAATAATATAATAATAAAATTGACATCTTAAGCGTAAAATTAATTGGAATTTTTGTACAGACTCCATACGTGTTGATTTATAGGACGATAAGGGTAATGTTTGTCACGCCATGTGATAACCTCCAATGATCTGTAGGCCAATTCTGCTAATTTAAAACGTTCAAAATCTAGTCGCAGTCTCATCTCGGCGACAAACAAATGTCAAAAACTTGTCAAAATGTAGGGAAATTTGAAGTATTTTTGACAGATTGAGACTGAGATCAGACTGTGAACGTTCTTAAAAATTACGAGAATTGCCCCTCTGATCGTCACAATTCGGAAGTTTTTCCAAACGAAATAATTCTTTAAAGGGAATCCATTGAAATCTCAGTCTTAAAACTAGGCGAGAAAATGACCGAGTTTTTAATTTAAAGATCTGTTAAACTGTAACTAAAAGTCTAATTATAAGATTGGGTCGAGCTTTAATAATGTCAGATTAACGTTGAAACGAACATTTGCTTTCCGAGGTTTGGAGGTGTCACACCACCAACTTCCAAACTCCAAGCTGCTACTGATAAATTAATTACTAAGAAATTCTTAATGGAAAAACCTAATAAGGGTTATTGGGTTTCGAACTGGGAGTCAAATCCAAAAACCCAAACCCATGGGGGTTTGGGTTTTAGGTTTGCGAACACAAGTTACCGACGGGGCAGTTCCCTGGGACTAATATGCACACAAATAGACTTGTTCATTAACACTGGTTGTAATGTACATATCGGCAAGGCAACAGTTTCCGGGAACTGCTTGTCTGATTTTACCATTAGAAGTAGATTTTACTTCTAATTTTTTCGGTTTTCCTACGGATCACGCTTGACTCAAAGCTACAGTGGGGTCCTCACTTAACATCACTTGCGGGGCGGCTAAGTTCAGCCGCTTACGCTGTTTGTAAAATCCGTCAATTTCGTTGTGGGGACGGGCTGCAGATATTGTTTCTATTTTCATTCTGCAAAAGAGGGCTGTCAGAGCCATCTACAACCTCCGCAGACGTGAATCTCTAAGGCCCTGTTTAAAAAAAATAACACCATGACGGTTCTTTGTCAATATACAGGGTGCAATTGAAGTCATGGGCATTATTTTAACCTAAGGCACTACTCATGATACTAATTGCATTAGGGCTACTATTACGCAAATCAAAAATATTATTAATGCAAGTATGGAAAACCTTAAAATGTAGTATGTCATAGAAAGTATGAAATACTTTGCGCTTCTCGATAGCAAATGCGTAGGTACACTACGCCGTACGCGTCATTGGGCGTGAATTCTTTGACCCCGCCCGACTCACGTGACATTCGTAAGTTGCCAATGAATTGATTCATAATAAATTCCAACTTTCCCTTCGTACTTTGCCGGCTTAGGACGGTCAAAACTACGTCAACTAACATACATTAAAAAAAAAACATTTACGTACCTAGCTTGTGGATTGTTTTGAAAAAACTTTATTTGTCGGTAAAGTGACAGAGGGTAAACGGGTGCTCTTCCACGAGCTTGTGCATGTGCTGGCACGTGAAAAGACGAAAGTTCTTAGTGGTTCTGGTGGAATGAGACCCCGTGAAGGAATAGGGTCGTTTGGGTTGCGGCGATGGAACATTTCACGAGTTCATACTAAATTTCTTGTGCGATCGTAAATTACAACCATTTGTGGGTATTGTTGGTTGGTGTACCTAGCCTGCACATTACGCGGTCGAGGCATCGTGTACACAAACACACACACAACACACAACTACTACACTAACACTTAATACACTGCAATCCAAGCACCGTATGACGCGAGCGGCGAGTACGGCGATTACGTCACGGGATCAATAAATCAATTACGCGTCAATGCACCTGCGCAGTCGTTATGACACTGGTTCCGGGTTCGTGACTTCGTGTTGCGGCGGGAAGCATACCCCGCGCGGGGGTGATATTCGTATTTTTGCGAGTGAGGGAGTGGGACGGAGAGAGTTCAGGGAATCCCGCCGGACGGAATGTCTTGTAGCCCATTGTTATTATTACTTGTAAGGAAAAACCCGCGCGCGCGCAGGTGATGTTTGTTTACATTTCGCTTTGCGCTGTACTGCGCTTTAAGATTTTGATATTTCAACATTTATTGGCGTTAACGAAGTATTTTGTTTTAATTACTTTAAGTGTTTATTTGCAATAATAAGCCTTGTGCAATTTGACTTACTACATTTTTAAGGTTTTCCTTAATTGCATTAATAATATTTTTGATTTGCGTATTAATAGCCCTAATGCAATCAGTATCGTGAGTAGTGCCTATTAGGTTAAAATAATGCCCATGACTTCAATTCCACCCTGTATGTATATATGAAAACAGTATGTACGTTCAAACAAATCTACATCTTTTTAGTAAGATAAGTGACAGGCATAATTTTAACACTAGAAATAGGAACAAATTAAATCAACCGCGTTTCAGATTTATCTACAGTAAAAACTTCTTTTATAGGTTACTGTGTAAAATTTCATAATAAAATACCACTGATATTCTTCAACTAAGGGTTGAATTTACCGACGACAGATAACTTTTATTCGAGAAATAAAATTTAAGTTTGACATTTTTTGTATGAAATAACTGTCAAATCAAAATCTTATGTCATTTATTTAAATTAGGCTGAGAATTTGCACTTTTCGAACGTCAAAATTACAAAAGACAGAAAATTATTTGTCGAAGAAAGTTATGAGATGAGTGATAAAATCAGCCCTAAATGAGAAGAAATTTAAAACATTCATTAAACACACACTAACATAGACTAGCATATTATAAGTTGGATCATTATATCGTAGATAACAATACTTGGCTTAATGCTGGCCCTGCTCCACAGGCACTTGGGTGCTTCCCTTTCTTTATTTTTTTTGACATTTCGAACTTGAGTAGGTATTCTGTGCTTGAGGTTTATCTTTATTTTATTCAATAAAGTTTTAATTGTTGTATACTTCAATATAAAAATATATCTTCCTGTTTGGAGGTAAAACTTTATTCATCTCATAAATAAATTGCAAACTATATTTTTGTATAATTTAGAAGCAAAAAAAAATTGATTGATGCATTTTCATGCATTCTACACTACCACGGGGAGATAATGCAGTTATGGGGAACTCTAACCCACTAAAACTCCACGGTGTCCTCCTCTGCCGCTTATGGCGGGAACACAGCCACGCGTTAGCACCCATCCGTGAACCCGTCGCGGCTGTCCGTCACCGGACACGCAAGACGGCAAGTAATCCAGCTCGATAGATACAACTTTGAGAAAGAAGCCCACAGAAGGATCCAGTTAGGTTAAGCAGCATTTGGAAAACTCCGTCAAGTCTTCTCGTCGCCTAATCCACAGTGTTTAAGGGTCTTCAACCAGTGCGTCCTACCCGTCATGACATATGGTGCCGAAACGTGTACACTGACGGTCGGGCTGGTCCACAAGTTCAAGGTCGCTCAGCGCACCATGGAGCGAGCTATGCTTGGCGTCTCTTTGAAGGATAAAATTAGAAATTGTCCGGAAAAGAACCGGAGTTACCGACATAGCTTGCAGAGTAAGCAAACTGAAGTGGCAGTGGACTGGACATGTTTGTCGAAGGACCGATGGCCGGTGGAGCAGACGAGTCCTTGAGTGGAGACCGGGTATCGGCAAGCGTAGTGTAGGACGTCCCCCAGCTAGATGGACGGATGACCTAAGGAAAGTGGCTGGAACGGACTGGATGCGGAAGGCGGAGGACAGGGTGTTGTGGCGCAGCCTGGGAGATGCTTATGTCCAGCAGTGGACTGCAATAAGCTGAGTTGATTGATTGATCTCTTAACTGCCATGGCTTATTTTTATTTAATCTTATATTCTGAATTGTTTCTTCATTTGTGTGATTTTTTTTACATTGTTCTCACATATAGAAGCAACAAGAATATTGTACCCAGGATTTTGTAGGTAATATCTTGATTTAAAAGAGTGTACTTGGAGTTTCTTGCCCATTCTTCTCCAAGAAATCTACGTTCTGGAATGGGCAACTAGCTTCAACTTTCTGACTAACTGACCGACTATTTAATTTTGACAATACAAAAATGCCTGTAAATAGTTTAATTGAAATACATGCTTTGAGTTTGAATACACGGACCATGTTTTTTGTTATCCAATAATTAAACGGATTAGCCAACCTTTTTGTTCAATGGTAGAAATCAGTAAAAGCGTTCAGCTAAAATCACGTGGAACGTGCGGCAAACAGTTTGTGAAGATAACATCATTTGCTCGAGGAAATAACTTTGGATTGCGATTGACGACGAAAATATGTTTTTTTATTGCGAGAATCCAATAACATTGTGGATACGTGAGCAATAAATATACAATATTACGTATGTGCTGTGCTCGCAAGATCACCAAAGCAACGATGGTTAACGGTATAAAATAAATGTATTTATGTTAGGAAGTAATATAAATTAATTCGTTTCCGGCGGAGGCGGGAGGTTCGTGTCCGTAATACGGCGCCCGTGGGAACCAGTTTATTTCATTATTTTGTTCCTACGGCACAAACGGAGTCAATTAAAAGTTTCCACCTGCAGTCCGCACACAAAGGCAGTCTCTAATAGAAAATAAGTTAAAGCCGTCCATACCAATAGCATTTAATGTGGATTTAGTTATAACACTACCACAATAGACTGGAAATATAAAATACATAGATTTTCGCTCGCTCGTCAGCTGAGCGTAAATAAATCCGTCACATCGCTGCTCTGCTCTATTCTCTGCTTTATTGACATAATCTACTCATTTCAATGTTTTCTAATGAGTTGATTGCAACATATGTGGTTAGCTAGCGACCTCTACGATTGACCGGCAACAAGTTCGTCATGCTCCCTTAGATGTCACTGCTTGCGGTAGCGTCGGGGATCGGGTTGCCTCCTTCCCTCAAATATGGAGACGGGGGGTAATGGCTGATCTTTGCGATAAGCTCGTGAACGGGTGCTGCTTGTGGTGACTGGTCGTTTTGCTGAACATGGTTTTACTGTTGTTATTAGTAATAACTTTTTTATTTATTTTACTTTGATGGTCCTAGTTTATCATTTGTGACTTAAGTCACAGCCATGTGAACTGAACCCAGCATTGCATAAATATGTAAGCTGTACCTGGAGGCTTTTATTTAGGTAGTAAGTTTTTGTTTACATTTTTCATTATGATTTTTTTTTTTTTGCTTGAGTACGTATTATCTTTATTTTATTTGTGGGTGTATTAGCGTGGCGAGCTGACATATTTATGGCAAATAATTTAATTTAATGTTCTGTATCCTTTAACGTCAATTACTTTGCATACCTAGTATTGTATACAATCAAGTATTTTCTAACTGAACAGACAGCTGTGCTGCTGGGGAGTTTGTTGCGCCACTTCTTCTCCCCAGCAAAAGCACTAGGAAGTGGTGAAGGGCGTGCATTCTGGGGGGACTGTCTTTTGTAATTTTGACGTTCGAAAAGTGCTGATTCTCAGCCTAGTTTAAATAAATGACTTTTGATTTTGATTTTGTTCCACATGAGCTCTGCTGGCACGGCAAAAGGTTAAACATGATAGTCAAGAATACCAATGCTGATCAAAGAGTAGTTTACCAAAATTATTTAGGTAATAATGATGTCAAAACAGTTCTATGTTCTTTCCATCAAGCACAATTAATAAACATACGAAAGGAGAAACCCGTTTCTGGGCCTAAGCGTTACACGAATCAAATATGTACCAAAAAAATCGTCTATTTTGCTTAATTAAGCCATTGAAATCTTAGCCTCAATAGCAATGGCCAAGTGTAGAAAATAAGTAGATTTCTTTTTTTTATTTTAAACAACCTTTGTAAACCTTTCCAACACTTATTTCATTATACATCGCTAACTTTACAAACGCTGATATTATATCAATAGAGCGTACCCTAAGAATATTATCGATTTAGTGGAAATCGATACTGTTAGAAATAATACTCCATTGTTTTAGTATATATGATTTTTAGGTATTATAATTAATATAAAATAATAAAATCTGGAATCTAATTGATTTTTAACGCAAGCGTCATTAAAAATCATTAAAAGAAATAAATAATCGATAAAATCGATTGCACCATGGATTACGCTAGTAAACGGCAAATGTCAATGTCAACGTCTGTCAATTGTCATGGTTGTAATGTCATGTCAAAATGTCATTCGGTTTTCGTATTTTTGCGCAAATGAATGTGGTTTTGTGTTATTCTGTATTTCTCGGGATTTATTATTTCTTATGACCTCTCTCTTAGGAGTCCAGTATTCAAATACTGGACTCGAATTGATTGCCTTCTTACTGACCGTCCCTTAAACATTGAACACCGACCCGACAGTCCGACACCGTACCCTGCCAGGCTGCCACCCGTGCTGACCTTGCTGGAAAACCAGATCTGTACCTATAATACAATTGCTTTTTGGATGACTGGCTAATAAAGACATCATGAGCCTGTGCATTAATTGCGGAATAGCAACGAACCGCTGCAATATAATAGGAAGGCGAAGATTGGAAGATGAAATGATTCTTTCAATTGTACAGGGATGGGTCGCGCCTCAAACGGTTAGTATTCGATATTTCTATATTATAACATTTTTGTACTATGTAGTTATTTAATGTAATCAAACTAATAAACAGTGTTATCGCTTATGTTCAGTTGTCTGTTGATAGTTGTATTTTATAAAATGATACCCCTAAGACGACCAACTGATCGATACCAGAATATGCAACAAATTCATATTCGAAGACATGACTGTGACATCACCAATCCGGACCGAACCTACATGGTTAATCGTTGCCTAATCTCTCTCTCAGTGAGGAGGCCTGTGTCTCTGCAGTGGGAATGTAATAAGCCCCCTTGTGTTTACCCAAATGTGCCACTCAGATGTTTATTGCTAAATGCTAGTGCTAGACCTAATAGTCAAATGATAAATGTTTGCTTCAGGAAAAAGAAAATTACTTTATCTGCCAAGCTTGCTGGAATCATGCCGATGCTGTATCTGTTGATGGAAATAGATGAGAAGGGAGTGAACAGACACCAACGAGTATGTATTCACTGTGGACATACTCTTCTGAGAAGAGTTCATTGCCATAAACTTAGGACTCTTACAGTGCAAGAACACAGAATACAAGAAGTTGTAAGAGAGAATAGATCCTACCACACACGGTTAGTTAATTAGTTTTATTTACAGATTATTGATACCAGTTTTTAGTTTAGTTTTGATAACAAGGGCATTAAAATGTTTTATTTGGTATGCTAAAACATTTAAGCGAATTATATAGACAGTGTGATAATGGTCAAGCTCCTACATCAGGATTTCTTTAGATCAGTCTTTTTCAAAGTGGGCAATAAATAACACACCACACATCACTGGTGTAAAGGCAACCTTTAATGTAGATATATTATTATTTTCAGGTGAGTGCTTCAAGTGTTGTCTGTCACTTGTTGGGTGCAAGCAAATAGAGCATCCCGGCATTTCCATTCAGGCCCGTCAGGACATTCCTCATTTAGAAGAACCTCCAACAAGGGTAGAAACTTATTCTGCATCAAGGGCATCTACTGTTGGAACTCTTTTTGTTTTACCGGATTATTATAGAGCTGTTGAAACTGAAAGTAGATGTTTTGTGGAAGGATGTCGGAGACGTGAAAGAAACCAAATAACAATTACAATGCGAAAACAGTTACTTAAAACATATAACTATTATGTACCTTGGACTCAACCTGGATGTTAAGAGGAAGAATATAATCGAGGCATATTAGTAATTGGATGTATTTTGTTTATATATTAATCGACAGCTCTCTAAGTGGAAGGGATTCTATAATTCAATATTATTGTACCGTATTGTTGTCAAAAGAATGGTTGGTTGCTATGCCCACACCATGAGCATAATAAATGGTATCTTGGTTGGGCACAGCACCAGGGTAGTCATTGTCTCCTGCACAATTTCTGGATACTGTATTATTATATTATGATTATTATAATGAAGGAGGTAATTAATAAAATCACCACAATTACAAATGTTTTTTTTTTAAATATTTTATTGCAATCTCAGATTACTGTAATCTGTTCAGAGATTGCAGCAAATCCCTAGATACATAACAAATGCAAGCCAGTAGTGATGTAAGTGGGCCGTGTATAATAAACATAGTTTTCCACTGAGGTTTTCAGTAAGATCAATCAGATAAATCCGAAGTCACCCCGAGCTTTTTATATAAGTACCTAAAACCTCATCGTGATAGGCTGCAGGCGCTGCAGCACAGTGCATGTGTGTTCCAGATATACGTAGGAAACAAACCCTCAAAAATATCATTTTTTATTTAAATAACTCACCTACTAAAAATAACCTAACATGTATACATTATTGTCTGAATTTACCAATTTGGCCATTGCTGAGAGACGTGAAAATTGGGGTCGTGAAACCTTCATAGGTGTTCTAATTTATGGCCAAATTCCAGCCCTGTAACGCCAGGCCCAAGATTCTATGAAGTTTGGGTTTCTCCTTTAAAGTCGAAGTTCAAATAACTTATTTCCCAAACGTTAATGAATACGTTGTAACATGAACAAAGCTGCATTAAGTTAATAGACGCGAGCGATAATTATAATCGCACGAACTTCGCTCCCTCCGTTCAGTTGTGCAACACTATCCTCACACTATCAAGCGAGTATTCTTTCGAGTTCCAAACAAAAGTAGTTACAGTTCCAAAGTGCTACAACGAGCAGATTTGCAATATGATAATTATTGTTTCAGAACTGAAATGTTTGTTCGGTAAGTGCGGAGTCATGTTTCAGTTGCTTTTGTTTTAAAGATTTTACCAAGGAAATCGCGATTCTAAGACAATCAGTAGACGAATGAAACGATTGTTTTAAACTATATACTGGGATTTTCTGAAAAATATTATTAAGATTTTATGATATAATTTCAAATACTAAGCCGACGGAATGATCGTTCTTAGAAAATCAAAAAGCAAAAAAAAAAAGAAATAAGATTAGACGCACCCTCTCATATTTCTATTTTTGTTCGTTTTTTTTCTTATCTTAGATCATCTATTGATGCATCTTTTTGGGCTAATATGTATTATGGTCTGTTTTGAGCCGAGATACAGCACTCGTCCTAGTTCGGCTACAGATGCCATGCCATGTTTATACTTAATTCTAAGTCCAGCCTATAAGTATGTGTAACACGATGTATTATTTTTAGTGAAATAAATTATAAATTTTGGCAGTAGGCTCTGAACAGTGTCACCTTGCGAATCTATGACGTAACATGTTAGCACGCACTGACAATGCTCTTCGTCCCCGCTCGATATCCGCATCATCTTTCAGGGTCTCTATCACAATGTGCCCTAGGTACTAGAACTGAGCGACAGTTGTAATGGTCCGTTGAGATAGACAGGTGGTACATGCTCCGGTTGTTTATTGCTACCTCTAATGACCATACACACTCTTGTTCTAGTTGAACCTCAGACTGTGAGCCACAGCATTTGACTCACAAATGTAGAGCAGTTTTTTTTAATCCGCTGCGCGAGTGCCTCAGCAACAGCATGTCGACGGCGTCACTACCAATTATATACCTACACCTATACTGCCCCCGGCTCCGGTACAAAAGCCAACCGCAGGAATCAAAACCTAAATCTCTGCGCTATTGAAAGCGTTGGTAATAAGTTAGGGCCGGCGACGTGCGCTTTGTTACGGTTCGGACCGAGCCGCACCGGGCCGGCAGCGCGCACGGCACGGTGTTTGTTATTCAATATTCGCCCACACTTAATTGCCCCCCCCCCCCCCCCCCCGCCGCACTCCATTTCACACACAGTGTCGCAGCTCTCTATTGCAATATAAACGCGGTAACAGAGGAGTGCTGCTCTTTGTGCAGCAGTATGCACGTTGTGCGGCGCGATGCCTCGACAATTACATACACAGGCCGATGCCGAACAGTTTTGTGCTACGAAAGGTGAAGTGTTTTTAAACTGAATTCGTCTGTACGTTTGTGTTTATTGAGAAATGCCGGGTGCGCGTATGACATCGAAATATTTTGTTCTTTCTATGCTTGTATGTGTATCCATCATGCCTGCGGTACGCCTATGTGATCTGCTGATAAATTAAAAATAAATCCCGGCGTGAAGCTACATGATGTATTGTGTGTCGCTAGCACGTGGATACACGCTGCACGTCGAGTATCAAATAGCCGTCACGTTGAGTGACGTCACTACTAACTCAATTACTGAGACGGGTGTAATCCCACACGATATGAAACATCAAACTTGTCCACCTCCTCACATACCGTGCAATAGGACTGCTCATTGAAAGCCGCCGAACGCCCTCCGTAATGGTTGCGCCGAAATTGTGGAACACATAATAATTAAACACACTAAAGATAACACTTAAGCCGGGCGCGACCCATTGGGTCCACATAATTATCCGGCAGGTCTCGCGGCTCGCCTATTTGTGTCCTCTTAATTGGCGCGCCTGGAGGCCTCCGCTGCCGCCGCGCGGACTCTCAGGAAGAACCTCGTTAATCCGCTCCTCGGGGCATCCCGCGCCGAATTCTCTTTAATTAACAAAATCATTAACTTCACTATGACTTACTCTTAATTATATTATGTCATTTAGTTTCAATTATGCTTTTAAACTGGAATGGAACTCTCGCAGTTATTCTAACTTGGACTGAGAGTGAACTCATTGCAAAATGTACGAGAACAAAGTGTTTATTACAGACAGGAGCGGTCTGTCACGTGTGGCTTGCAGAGGAAACTTTACTTATATCCGTTGTGTAGTTTTTCGTTTCACTAAAAACGGGAGCAAAGCGGCTACGAGCTACGTGCTGCGAGCCGCTACGGTGCTACGGGGCTGTGGATGCTCTCAAAGGGGAGCAAGTTTTCAAAGTGGTTGTGTGGTGTATGCGCAAATTGTTGGTAAGTAACTCACAGCGGACGGCGGGGCGAAGGGGCGAAGGGGCGCGGGGGCGCGGGGCGCGGGAGGCGCGCGGACCGGAGGACCGCTGCCAGAAGTTGCTAACATTTACCTGCGAGCAGATTTTTCCCCGACGAAGTAGTCAGAGTATCTTGTGTGGTTTATGACGATGTTTAAGACGATGTTGGTAAATAGAGCGCAGTTTGAACTCGGTACGCGCCGCTCTTACGGCGATGCAGTTTTATCTGCGAAAAGTATTACAAACTTGGATATTATCTAGTCGGGACCGTCTTTTTACGTCTCGTGCTACTGTAATGTGAAAAGTACATTTGTTTCTTCTGGAATTATTTGAATATTTCTTGAAACTAGTTTGCACTAAGTGTGTTGCTCGGCCATTAACATAATAGGGCGTATAATAATTACGTACCTACAGTCTGTGAACGTTCTTAAAATGATAAGAATTGCTCCTCTGTTGTATCAGAATTGTTTAAGAAATCAATTCAAGAGAGATCAGTTGAGACTATCATCATCTGCCTAACATGCTTTTCCAGGCACGGAGGGGTCTTGGAATGTCAAGATGACCACCCATCCACGAACCAACCGCGGTAAGTGTAGCTTAACCTGATAGGTCGAACCGTGCAGCTATTATTACTTAGCCACAAGATCAGTTGGGACTATATCGTTAAATATTGTAAATCTCATAATTTCTTGCTATAGTAAGAATCGGCAGAATCCAGTGCACAAATCATGTGACCATACATACCATAGTGATCTCCCTGGACGCAGTCGGCCACATCGCTACCAGCGAACACAAACGTGATAATTACTGATAAATTGATTGACATTCCCGGCCCCTTCGCCACCGTTCTGTTGACCTCCCCGGCCCCTCCGCCGCCGCACTGTTGAGGGTAATTCGTACCTACAACATTTTCTCGATTTCACACTTTTATACTTTCTGTATGAACCTTATTTTGGATTAATAAACCATTTGGCATCATAAATTTTCTGATACCTATAACATTCGTGTAATTGCGTGTTTTCGACGCCTGCGCCGCTACTAAAACAATTGCGATCTATGCACTCCAGAGGGTGCGCGGAGGGTAGGTAAACAGTTTATTTCGTGCACAGTGAAACAATTACACACTACTAGGGATGGGAAATACATGCGACAAGAAATAACGATATTAAGAACGAAAATGTATCGAGTGCGGTCGATTCGACGCTGCGCGCCTGCTTCAAGGTTAATGAGGTCGCACTTGTATGTGCAATATGCGACCGAAAACTACAAAAATAAAACAAAATAAGTATATTCGAAAACATTTTCAAACTAGCAGTGCCCCGCGGTTTCACCCGCGTTAATTTGAGGAAAAACCTACTAAACTACTAAAATATATTCCACTACTTTAAGATTATTACTTAGTACGCACGACTACACATCAAGCTATTAATAACCAGTGTAAGCTAGGGGCTAGCGAGGGGCCCGTGGCTAAATAATAACAGCCGTACAGGTCGATCGATCAGGTTAAGCTACGCTTGCTGCGGTTGGTCCGTGGATGGGTGAGCATCTTTATTTACCAAGACCCCTCCGTGCCTCGGAAAATTCGTTAAGTCGTTGGTCCCGGCTGTCATTCGTGGATATTTGACAGTCGTTACGGGTACTGACAACCAGTCTTACCAAGGGGTATCGTATTACCCAGTAACTGGGTTGTGGAGGTAGGCAGTCGCTCCATGTAAAATACTGGTATTCAGCTGCATCCGGTTAGATTGGAAGCCGACTCCAACATAGTTGGGAAAAGGCTAGGCAGATGATGATAAGCTGACTTCTGATTGTACGAAAAACCTATACAATGCGAGGTCAGCTACTCAATACTCAATATATTTTATTGTTCCACATGTGAACTTAGGTGGTAGGTTTTACAGAATTTATGATCATTGTGGACCCTGTCGGGCACAGCAACAGTGGGAGAGAGGAAGAGAGATTTTATTTCACTACTTACTATATTTATAAATATTGTTGTTATTTTATAAAAACATGTAACTTAAAATTAAGCTAGAACTGGAAATGTATAGCTTGATGTGTAGCCGTGTGTACAGACGCCAGCACATCAAGCTACCCGAAACTGTAAAATTTTCCCAATCAATTTTGAACCTTATACTTTAGCAATAAAGTTGAAAAGCTATTAAAGAATTTTGACAGATTGTGGTAGCTTGATGTGCTGGCGTCTGTACATTACTTTATGAAGCTATTTTAGGTACATCACGCCATGATCAGTAAGAGTGGAACGATAGTAAGCCTCGCACAGCTAACGGCACGCGGCGGCCGTGCGGATTTATTTTAAAACTAAGATATCTCCTATGATATTTATTGAAATCAAAAGATGTCAAGGACAATTTCCTTCAAAATTAAATGCTTGTGATGAATAACATATAATATATATTTGGATAAGGATTAATATCATGTTTATAAAAACACCTTCGCAAGAAATGCATTATTTTAGAACAAACTTGATTATCATAAAAAAGGTATAGTGAGTCAACCTTAAAAGATAGACAGATATGCTGTCGCGTTTTTTTTAGAACTTTTAAAGGGGAACAATTCCGTCATACAATAATTTCGCCGCGCTGTGCGGCCCGCGATGTGCTAAATAGTGTACCGCCACATGCACATCATATTCAATGTGATCGTGCCGGCGCCGCGCTGTGCGGCCCGCGATGTGCTAAATAGTGTACCGCCACATGCACATCATATTCAATGTGATCGTGCCGGCGCCGCGCTGTGCGGCCCGCGATGTGCGACATAGTGTACCGCCACATGCACATCATATTCAATGTGATCGTGCCGGCGCCGCGCTGTGCGGCCCGCGATGTGCTAAATAGTGTACCGCCACATGCACATCATATTCAATGTGATCGTGCCGGCGCCGCGCTGTGCGGCCCGCGATGTGCTACATAGTGTACCGCCACATGCACATCATATTCAATGTGATCGTGCCGGCGCCGCGCTGTGCGGCCCGCGATGTGCTAAATAGTGTACCGCCACATGCACATCATATTCAATGTGATCGTGCCGGCGCCGCGCTGTGCGGCCCGCGATGTGCTACATAGTGTACCGCTACATGCACATCATATTCAATGTGATCGTGCCGGCGCCGCGCTGTGCGGCCCGCGATGTGCTACATAGTGTACCGCCACATGCACATCATATTCAATGTGATCGTGCCGGCGCCGCGCTGTGCGGCCCGCGATGTGCTACATAGTGTACCACCACATGCACATCATATTCAATGTGATCGTGCCGGCGCCGCGCTGTGCGGCCCGCGATGTGCTACATAGTGTACCGCCACATGGACATGCAAAACATATTAATTTTTTAAGATCCTATTATAATTTTAAACAACATTTCGGAAATTATAATAATACTATAGACAAATGAAATATAAATATTCTAGAAATTAACAATAGGGAAATCCCGCTCGTTTTCTATACACACCTATCTCTAGTATATTTATCTCATATGAAAAGGTAACTTAAAGAAGAGGTCTATCGTTCAAAAGGAGTTTTAACAGTGATCAACAGTGTGTCGTTTTAGTGTGGTTGTTGTTGTTGTTGTTTTTATGTTGGTATTTTAATTTAGACTGTGTTTAATTTAGTTTGTGATCCTCCTGTACGAGTCGCAATAAATACTTTTTCTTTCTTTCTTTCTTTATCAAGATAATAAATAAATAATAATCTAATATATAAAATTCTCGTGTCACAGTGTTAGTTACCTTATTCCTCCGAAACGGCTTGACCGATTTTTATGAAATTTTATATGCATATTCAGTAGGTCTGAGAATCGGCTACTATCTATTTTTTTTTGCAAAACGACGTTTGCGGTATCAGCTAGTATTATGTAAATTTTTTTATTGATATAATAAAGTGTAGCATTTTCAATTGAAGCCCTGACTCCTGAGCTGGTGCTACCCCGTCACAGGAGTCAGTATATACACCCCTGTTGTATACTGCGTGTGTGTAAGGGTGCGTGTGTTGTATGATGTGCGTGAGTAGTGTGTGCGAGTGGTTGTGCTTGATGGCTGGACTTTGAAGATGACACTGCTACCCATCTTCCTAAATCCGTCTTGTCCCTCCCCAGAATGTTCTTCTTTAGCTACAAATCAACGACATCACGAATGTACAGACGCCAGCACATCAAACTACCCGAAACTATCAAATTTTCCCAATCAACTTTGAGCCTTATGCTTTAGCGATAAAGATGAAAACTATTAAAGAAGCTTGATGTGCTGGCGTCTGTACGATTGTCGTGAGCTCGGACTTTATCCATATTGATACAAACAAAGGAGTTACTCGATCGGTTCAGGTCGTAAGATAAACATCAGCCCGGGAGCAATGGAAGACTTCCTTATTTGCCCCGCCTTGAGAAAATATTTTTATCACAATCAATTCAGGAGTCGACTGGTGTTTGTATAAATATTTTTCCGACATAGTTTTTAACAACATTAATAGATTAGATTATAGATAATATTATTAGATTGGCTTAGATTCAGTAAACAAATGAGCCGAATTGAACTGAAAACGATCAAGCACGATACAGATCTGCACAAAATACACTTTTCACAAAAATGCTTGGAAATTCGAGCATTATTTTGACAACCTCCAAACTCTACTCGCAGTGCCCTTCTCATTGGGGACTTTAATGTGATGACTGTCAATGACAATGCAGGTTGTTGCATTTTCGTACGACACAGTTTTTGTTTTTATCCGACTACGGCGAAGCAAATAGGAGGGTTAGGATTTTGACCGGTATGTATGTATGTATGTTCATCCACTCCCTCATAACTTCTAAACTGCTTGTCATAATTTGACAAATGAGGTATCGTTGGAATCGTCTTGATCTCCGCTGGTTATAGGCTATGTGACGTCAAAATAAATTGAATATGGTGCCCTCTAGCCGACATAAAGTCATGACCTAAACAAAAAATATTTTAATCATGCCGGGTTGGGTATCAAATGAAATAATTTAATTAGCACTTTGCAAAAATATATATATTGTCAGGTGTTGCTTACTTGCTTGCATGGATCCGATAATCAGGAATAATTTATATAAAATCACGCCTCAGATTGGAGCCAAACATATTTAGGTATGTATAAGTTTGGTATATTATCTAGGTACATGTAAAACAATAAAAACTAAACAAAAAAAAATAAGCGGCTCTGAAAATACTTTATCACGAAAGTAAAACCCCAAAATAATTTAAATAAAAAGTAAGTTCAAAAACTAAAACCCGACTACTGAAAAATCACGCTCTAAAAAGTATGAAAAATAAAATAAGTTTAAAATCTAAAACCCGACCACTGAAAAGGATGAAACAAGAAAGTACCTTCCCGTGGTCGCATGCTACCATAGCTTATAAGAATGTTGGTACAGCAGGATGCGACCACGGGAAGATACTTTCTTGTTTCATCCTTTTCAGTAGTCGGGTTTTAGTTTTTTAAACTTTTTTATGTATTATTTTTAGCAGTTCTCATCATCGCGTGTTGTGATCAAGCCCACTGATTACTTAATGAATATGACTAAGGTCGACTTTTGAACACATTTTCATATACGAAGGTCGAAGGTACTGGATTATGATATACCTGTGACTAATAACTATACACATTACATAAATACAAATGTCCATCCATCTGCTCTAGTACATCAACTCAATCAAGCGGACGAGGCACCCGCGGGACACATAACATTTTGAGAAGCTCGCAACAAACACGTACCTCTGCCATGCATAATATATAACATTAGGTCCTTTGTCTCGCCGTACTTGTGTGAAAAAGCGCGCAAAATAAATAATAAATAAATGAGCGCGCTCTGTCTCAGTTTATCACCGTTACTGTTTCAGTGACACAGTGTTGTGCTCGGGGGGTCTGATGGATGCTGTACTGATCTGTCTTATGATACTTGAAGATAGCTGTGAAGTTACTGAGGTGTACGCCTACAGCAGAGATCTGAGGGGCAATTCTCGTAATTTTAAGAACGTTCACAGTCTGATCTCAGTCTCAATCTGTCAAAAATACCTCAAATTTCCCTACATTTTGACAAGTTTTTGACATTTGTTTGTCGCCGAGATGAGACTGCGATTAGATTTTGAACGTTTTAAATTACGAGAATTGGCCTTCTGATCTGTTGGGGGCCTCCTTTCTGGTACTAGTGGTTGTAATTATTATCGCTCGTCTGAAAGGCATTCTACGTTTGCCAAACCCTTTGAAATAAAATAATGTCTTGTTAACTTTTTATTCCTCTGTAACCTATGATCTGTGGAAGAAAACCGCGCAAAGTAATGGAAAAACTAGCTCTCACTCTTGCACTCTGCAGTAAGCGAAGTAAGCGACGGAGAGACAAGCGAGCGAGTGACGCTCATTGATAGTAAGCGTTCTTTCATCAAATCACAGAATGAATCCCGTTCGTCAACTGTTTGTTCGGCACACAAGGTTCGGTAACAAACAGTATGTTTGTGTTGTGGGAGTACTAAGTCGGTAGTACAGAGAATTGTAAAAACGTATATCGCTGATAAAATATTTGAGATTGAAAAACAGGGTACAGGTACAGGTGGGTTATATAATAGGTACATCTAATTATCTATCCAAAACACATTGAACCAACTGAAACAATTAGACTGGGTTTAAAACTGACCCATCGCAATGCTCTTTTATAACGAATTCTAATTAGCTTTCAACAGCTTATTGAATATACAAAGAGGAACAATGTCAAGTGCCCGTCACAGGTGGCCGGCAGCCGCAGGTGACGGCACCAGCCGAGCGTGCACATGGCCGCTCGGGGGAGGGGGCAGATCAAAAGACTCTTTGTGTACCCCCCTCGCCCCTCGCCCCCGTCCCCCGCAGGCCCCGATATAATCTGCCGTGACTTAACTCGCCTTAACTTTAGGAAAAGTTGTCGTGCGTAATTCCGAGTTGGCGGCACCAGACTTCACACTTCTAAATCTCCGCCTCCTGCGCGACACGCCGCGGCACGTTGTGACACGTCGAGACACGTCGCGGCTGCTCTACAATTTGCGTGACGTATGATTACAGGTGAACGGGGCCTACCACCAGCATTCACCTGAAGTATATACACTGACGAGAATTTTAAGAAGTTCATAGTTACTCATGCAGTTTCGTCTCTTCCTATTAAAGTCCATCCTGAATGGATAAATCGAAATCATAATAAAAAATTGTCTTTTTATTTGTAGGCTTCGAAGGCCCGTAACGTGTTATTATTACTTGAAAATTTCTTATTATAGTAGAACAATCAGGCGCACACGCACGCGCACGCATAAATGCGCGGACTGCTATTTTGTTGCAATATTAAGGAATGATATAATAATAATAGTTCTCCAGGTACCAAATTACGGCCACGTGGCAACCAATCTCAGCGGCGACTAGCCTTCGGCGCGGCAGATGTTATAGTGCAGGTATGTGCGCGCAGACACAGGTACACTCCCTCTTCCCTCACTCTCATAGTCCGATGGGGCGGCTGTCCTACACGACCGCAGAGAGATCAGGCGCAAGACCAACGGCTTAATGTGATTTCTGAGGCACGGGAGAGTCACACCGCCAACTTCCAAACTTTGTGCATACAGCAAGGAATTTGTAGAACAACTAAAACATTACTAATGGAAAAACCCAGTAACACATTGTCCGACCTGAGAAATGGAAATGAATTGAACCGAGGACCACCGAGCGACCGGTCCGCGCGACCGGCCGCGCACCGTCTCGTCAACGTGTTCACTGACTCGTCAAGGTCAATGAGGCGACGCGTCTACAATATTACCATGTAACCATTTCAAGAGATAATGTTATACTCTGAAAGTTTGGTATTCAAGAAAATAGGTTAACCTTTTAACCGCCCGGCTTCATAACAGTTGTCGTGCCCCCAGCGCCCGGCACAGTGATTCGATTTTTTTTCGAATAACCTGATAGAGTACAGCGTAATTAATAAACAAAAAACAGAGTAAACGAGCTGTGGTTCGTAAATATACGAGTCTGGCGAAATGGACACGAAATTATTTGTCGCATTAATCCGAGTAAGCGGTTAAAGGGTTAATTAAATGATACTAATTAAGAGTTTTTAGGCTTTTTTCCAAAGCAGGGCTTTATTAGGTACCCAATAATTCGTTTCGATTCTATTAACTTGCCTGAGCTACTACACAACTAGATCACGGAGAGAGCTTTCAACATGATCGCTTGAATTTAGCTAAAATTGTTTTTTTTTTTTTTTGTTATTATTATTATCGGTTGTTTTAGATAGTGAGGACTTCGTGCGAGATACTAACTGTTATACTACGAAGCGCCAGTACTGGGTACGCGCACGGCTGTCGGCAGGCACCGCTGGACGGCGCCCAAACGCGGCGCGGAGCGGATCGCGTCGCGTCGCGTCTGTTTGTCTCACTAATTCCCCGGCCGCACACTGCCGTCGTTCCTCGTCAAATTGACTTGCGTGCAATCAATTTACATCGGTTCAGCAGCCGCTCGGCTGTGCTGCGCATGTTTACGCATTCACAGCGGATGCCTGCGGAGGTTCGCGGCGAATATTCACCGATAGCGAAGCAATTTTTGCGGTAGCTTCATTACGCTTTCCACAACTTGAATTGAAACCTACATGTAATCACACCAAATCATCCCTTACTAATGCTCGGTTAAGTAAACCCGTGTTTTGTACATAACTATTAATAGTTCCCCGGCATATCGAGCACGCAGGCTCACTATCGCAGGCGTAGTCCCGCGAGGCGCGACCTCTTCCGCGTGAATGCGTCCCGATCGAGCGTAATCGACGTGTTTGTTATTTCTCACGCCACAGTCTCTTTTTGGAAAGCGTCGCGCGGCGTCGTGCGTTCACGTGCGGACTCGGCCAACACATGAGAACTAAGATCAGAAATACGATCAACAATGAGAAATGGACAACGAAACGAACTTATTGGTGTTGTTTACACAGCGGCTCGCGGTTTGCTTCGTGGTCAGAATAACGAAAGATCGCAATATTTCGCGGCAGGCGGGACGTCTGCGCCGTTCCTTTAGCTTCAGCGCTGTGTCGGCGAGTTGTATCAGCCATTGTCCGTCACTGTTCAGTTGTTCTTTGCTGTTTACGACCACTGTTTACGATGCTGCATTATTTTAGGGTTCCGTTCCTATGGCAGTTGCTTTTATTTGTCTCTCTCGACACTTTTCTTTTATTTATTGCTAGTGTTTTGTGTATAAGTTATTTGGTTGTCTATTATTAACAAGAAAATCTCTGAAAGCAATCACAACAATTGCATGTGTGTATATCACAGAACCCTACAGCACAAGTCACAGCTCGCAATTAACAGTTTCGTGTCTCCACTTCTGAATTTAAATATTTCAGTATTCTTTTGCTTTGATTGGAAAAGTGAGATTCAATCCAAAAACTTGGGTATCCAATAAACGTAATGAATGGTTCAATCTAGGTACAAAGTGGATAGATTTAGCAAAACTTTTTGGTAGATTGCTTGGTATTTATTACTGAAATTGAAGGAACCCAACTGTAAAACGTAATTACGTTTCCTTAAATTATTGTAATTTCTAATTCAGATAGCTTATCGCTGTAGCCGACTTATGTTTGAAACACATCGATTAGTTTATCTTTATGTTCCATTACTTCAGTTCGACCAATCCACTATGAACTAACTCCCGATCGTATTCCTTCAAGGGTTAGGTGGAGAGGTTACAACCACATTCAGTCAGTTGTTTAGTTTTTGTTTCCAAGTAATAGCGAAATATTTTATTATTGCAAACTTTATACAATGCAGCAAGGGACAGACGCCGCTCCGCTGCGTCTGCCGGAGGGCAGCGCCTCACCAGTACATCGCTCGGTTATCTCCGGCTAACAGCTGCGTCCGCGGCTCTCGGTGCGCCCGTCGCGTCTCGCACCTTCCGGAGCCGCCGCCCGTCACCCGTCACCCGTCACCCGTCGTCCGAGCTCGCTGGCGAATCGTAAAGTCTTCCGCAGTAATCCTTTAAGAGGACGCCGTTCATAAATTTCCAAGTTCCAGCAGATCCAGTAGATCAATCAATTCGACGCTAATCTACTGTTGTAGGTACTGTTTTTACAAAACTTTATCAAAGTATTAGAGATGAGCTTTGCTTCAACAGTAAATCATTGGATGTGGTTTCAGCTGAAATGTTTCTGTTTTTGAAGAGTTACGTCATACACAGAGGACTGTCCGAGTGATAGTGGATCAGGTTTGTTTTAGTACTCAACACAGCGGATGATCCTGACGGGAAACAGTGCGGAAGTAAGACGCAACAACCGCACGGCGGCCGCGGCCGGCCGCCACTGCGCCTGCTGACCGCGCCGCACTACTTTTCGCACGATACGAGCAAATATTTGTACAGAACTATCAGAAACGTTCTTCACCCGCGTAGAGCGACGTGTCTCCATCATCAGCTTTGTCTTCAGCCATACTTTTCCAGCTAGGTATTTACTTATCTAACAGCTTTATTTCGACCGAGCGACAACGGACGTACCTATATTGCTCAGGGACGAGTAAAATACAATAACAACATCACAGGTAGCAAATATGTTACAGGCATATATTTACAAGTTGTACATAATAAAGAAACAGCTAGAATTTACGAGCTCCGTGTGCCGCAGGTCGCAGTCTGTACACTTCATGCGATGCTCTTTATTACCTGCGTCGTGCCTGAAGATGGATGCGTGGTACCTGTGACTGTGACGCGTCACGAACAGCGTGTTGTTACACTATAATGTGAAGTAATGTACTACAATGAGTGACGCTATGAACTCGCTTAATTCTCTCATCCGACGGGGCTTCATTTTCATAATGTTGTGTTTTGTGAACGCGACATCACCGCGGTGAACCAAACATATCTAAACTTGAACTTCACCTGGGAATAAATTAGGACGTATGATGTGGGGAGTGACTGACGATGGTCTTTATACTCTTACTTTAGGTTTCAAATCAAATCAATAATGTTTCATTAGCCGTCCGCCGACGCGTGGACGCTTGGATCAAAATATCTCCTACAACTTATATGGCCAATATAGTATATTATTATTTTAATTTTTAGTGGTTTTTGTTTGTGTCGGGGATTTTCAAATTTTAAATTTTACTTTTATTTACCTAGTCGATTCGCCCACAAATAAATTAACTTCGTGCGAGTCACTTTTAGAAAAATAATATTATTTAAAAGTGTCGACTCGCCCGTTACGGGTGACTAAGTTCGTGCGAATCAACTAATAAGCCGTTCTATGATGTGTGCTTGCGATCACTTGGTATGCTTTGGTAAAAAAAATCGTTATAAGATTATGAATTTTCTCTCTTTTGCTTTTAACAGAATACACAGCACAGCTTACATTTATCCAGAACTTTAAAAAACAAACGTTTTGAAGAAGCATCTCCACTCAACATTGTCTCAAGATTTCGTTAAAGCAATGAAATCATAAGATGTTTTTCTGTATTCTCCTGCATTATGTAAATAATCCCAAACAGTCTTAAAGAGGCTTTATACCGAAATCAGAAGCAGACGGCGATTATACTGTACAGTAGTAGGTACCGCTGTACGAGCGGCAGCGCTCAGACTCTATTATGACGTGACGGCGATGTGACGACACTGAGACGAAATTAAAATCGGACTCGTACTTAAATCTGTTTAGAGCTCTTAATGCGATACAGCGGATACCGCGCGTTTGTTCCGCCGCACCGCACCGTCCCGCACCGGCCCGCACCGCGCCGCGTCTCGCTCACAATATCATATTTACTATTTTCATCCCGACGCAAATTATTTTTCATTTTCCGCTGCGAGGCTCTTTCAAACGCCTTACTATCGTGTACTAGATTTATATAACTCGTTTCGTAAGTTTAAATGAAATTCAAACGGGGTGCGGTGTGGTGTGGTGCGGCGCGGTGCGGTGCGGTGCGGTACGGAGCGGTGAGGCGCGGTAAGGAGGCGACCGTTAATCGAATATGTCTCCTCTGCCAGATAAATGTAATTCGAATGTTTTATGGCGAGTTCAGACGGAGGGCGCGCGGAGAGTGTTTCATTGCCGTTTCAAATGTCCACAGAATTTTAACTAAGATTACTACTACACGGTTATATCAGCAGTTAGCAGCAAGTTATTATAGAAGGGTTAACTTATTATCTCAATAAGTTAACTTCGCTATAATACCCGTAAACATGTCAAAAGATACTATAAAATGGCACGAATTCGATAACTGACCCCCGCAGACAATGTTACTCTATAATTATAATGTGATGAGTATCAAGAGTGACATAATAAATCTCCCTGAGTGATCTCGTGTGATGAACACCGCTCAGTCGTCAGTCGCCAGTGCTCTCCGCTCTGCTCGCTCACGTCGCGTACTTCACTCCAGCATCCTTACTGCAACACTTATTTACTTATTCTTCTACTCCTGGCACAATTGCTGTCACTCCGATAGGAACAACGCGCGCTGCATTCAAGCGAACACCTACGACTGACCGATTGTTTCTTTAATTAGCTAAACATTCAAGCGAACACCGACGGCTGACCGATTGCTTCTTTACTTATCTAAGCACACGTAAAGTGTTGCTAATATTTGTGACAACACTCACAAAGACAAAACACTAAGTTCTCTGAAATATAAAATATTGCTAATTACACTCGCCATTACGAGGATTCTTAGATGAGTGTTGTGATTGGTCGCGCACCACCCGCACCGACCTGCGGCGCGGCGGCTCTTAATCTCTGCAATTTGTTTTGTGCGTCTGTTTGTCTCCTCCACTAATCTAGAACATACGTCACGGTGAAACGTTCATTATTTTTTGACGAGGGAAGAAATCTTTTTTCGGTGTAATGTATATGGCGCGCGGAACATGTAAATCAATCCTCAGCGAGAAGATAAATTGCCGCCGCGTTTTCACGTTTTGCCGTAGTTCTGTGCCGTTTTGCAGGCTTCTTAATAATTGCGATGAATCAATAAATATTTTTTCACTTCAGTAGCTCAAAAATGTAGGTTTTGCTGACCGAAATCAGTGAACAAAATCCGATTTTGCTCACTGAGTGAGACAAAGTAACTTTTTACTTTTTTTTTTCAGAAAGCAGGATATATCTTATTCAGCCTTGGGTTAATCATACAATTCGGAACGTTCACACTCTATCTCTTTCCCGCCATTAGAAAGAGAGAGAGAGACAAAGATCAGCCCTTTCAAAGTTCCGATTTTGAATTCGACCTCAAAGACAAACACGTTCGGAATTTCGTACGAACTAAAGAAATTTTGCAAAAAGCTAATTATGTCTTTTAATGTAATTTATTGAATTTTTAACTTATTGTTGTATTTAAACGAAAATAAGTATTTACTGCAAGTGATATTTAACCTGTAAATATTTATTTCTAGTTTCAATAATGTTACGTACAATATTTTTAATAATAAAATATCTTGGGTGCTATTTCCGAACACGCTTTAATTTATCTCATAATGTTCTCGCTGCTGAAGTGAAAAGTTATGTGTGTTACACGCAAAGAGTACTTTGTATAAACTGAAAGTACTTTGTATAAACTGAAATAGAGGGCCATCTCGCGAGATTTGGATGATAACAGAATAAAAAGCGCCCTCTGCGATGAAAATACTAAACTACATCCGTGTCGGCAGTATTTTATTCGCGCGATCTATATCCATCCATAATGTTGTTTTTATCTAAATATTCTTGTAACAGATAACTCTGTTACAAGAATATTTAGATATTATTTTAATTACATTAATCTAAAATTCTAAATAAATGGGAAATAAAACAATATAGATACTTTCATTTCTTTTTGTTTTTGTAAGATTTACTGTAGTATATTTTTCAGCCATACTCTGAAGAACATTGTTATTGTCTTTTTTTCTTTTTCCACTTATAACTTTATTTACATCATTGCACTAAGATCGTTTATAAAATCTCACTGATTTTAAAGCACATGTCCTGAATTTGTGAACATAGATAGTTAAAACTTTCATTTGGGTAACACATTGAACCACGCCCAGAATATTCTCTGCACCTCACATAACACACATAGAGTTAACTTATCGGACAACGAAGAACGATTACACATTACAGCAGAACGACATCGAAACAAAAACAACCATTTTTGTTTATTACTCAGGGCTGCCAGATGTGTTTTTTTATTTTTCCCCAAATTTGAAATATTTTTTCTCCAAAATGATACAATTTTTTTAAGTTTTACCCAAAGGCAAAAACTTCATAGTAGAAAAAAAACCGCCCGACTTCTTAACAGTTGTCGTGCCCCCAGCGCCCGGCACAGTGATTTGAAAACAAAACAGTGTAATTAATTTAAAAAAACCCAGAGTAAACGAGCTCTGGTATTTGGTCGTTAATATACGACCCTGGCAAAATGGACTTGAAAATATTTGCGGATTAATCCGACGTACCTAAGCGCTTAAAAGGTTAAGCAATTGTAACCATTAGGAAACAGTTCTTAATGACAAAATTAAGTAGACTAACCTAACTGAACACAACATCGACATAATTATAAAAGAGCATTGCACGCTCTTTGATTGAAACTAAATGGACATCAGTAATGTATTAGGTAGATTTTATTAATTAACCATCAAGCAAATTATTTCCAGTAATCTATAAAAATAGTTGGAACTTCAAGCTTCTACTTACTAAAATAGCGTACCTAAAATATGTCGATTACTGTCATCGATTATCATCAAATAATTATAATATTAAAAATACCCAAAATTCTCCATGATTGTTTTCCTCTTTCCAAACATTTCTCCAAATATTTCATTTCTCCAGGAGCCAAATTTTTGTCCGAAATTGCGAAAAAAATACCCAGTCTGGTAACCCTGTTATTACTTGCCAGTTGCCAATGCTGCCAGGGCATATATTTAAATATGTCTCAATTCTTACCAAAGTATTTTTGTTTCGACATTTTTTTTCAGCAAAAATGACTTATCATCATGGACACGTACTTTTATATTTAATTTATTCTAACAAACCCTATATTTACAATAAACAAATGTGTGTCTTTATTTCCATTACAACTTTCAAACTCCTATTTAGCAAATAATTAATTAAGTACTTATAGCAACACATTTTTAATAGTACTACTAATATTATACCATCTATTTAAGGAGAACATTGTAAACCTTAGTGCAGTATTAAGTTTTGAGTATTTTTTATTTTCTTACATTATACGCTACACCAGCGCCTCTGGATTTACAATATTAAACTAGTAGATTAAAATACTACAAAATTGTAAAGCTGTTAACTAGCTGGAAATATTTCTTATGTACTGTCATCTGTAATAAGTTGGGTTATCACGATGCTGTGTTGCAGGGTGTAAAGTACTAAGATTGTATGGCATGGTTACACGAGAGCAAAGTTTTTTGCATCTCGTGCGTTTGAATCCCTCGCCACACTCAGGATTCAAAATCAGCACTCGCGGAGAAAAAAACGACCTTGCTCTCTTGTTGCACAAATAACTATTTCCACATCACTTAAAAAATTCAAGCGCCAACTCTATAAAAAGTAACCAACACAATTGACTGTATTTTTTTTTTACTTTCTTCATTTTTTTTTTCCTTGTCATGTTTTCTAAAACTACCTGTTAGTGCTTTAAGCGTTATTTCTGCACAATTATTGCAATTTTATTGTATGGTTTAATTTTGTTTTTTGCATGCTGTGTCTATCGCATCATATTGTACTCTTGCTTGTATATTGCTTGTATTTTAAGGATAAACAGTGTAACAATTATTATATTTATAGGCCAGTATATAAATAAACAGTATGCGAGCCGATGACGTCACAATACTGTGAGATGGTGGTTGCTGACACGGGAAGGTCTGCTGACACAACGGTTTAGTCACAAAAAGAGTCACACTAAGCCATGCCCTGTCGCCAAGTGCCAGCGCACGACCAATACAGGAACAGAAGGACTACTTTAAACCTTATAAATTATAATATTAATAAGACCTTTATAATCAGTTTCAATAAAGAACCAGAATAACTAAATATTTTATTTATTTAAATCTGTTACGTATACCTATCTTAACAAATAAGCTAAGTTGCGTAGTTATCTGCGGAGCGCAGCCGAGCGTAGATACAGCCCGAGAGCAATGCTGCCACCGCTGACACAATTGTCGCAACATGCGGACCTTCTCGCTTTCATAAACCTCGTCGTCTTTGTGCGTGTGTGTCTCAGCGAGAACCCGCCGGTGAGCAGGAGCTTTATGACCTACAATTAATAACATTTTTGCTATTAATTGCGAAGGTTTGGTGTTTTATGTTTATTCCTGGACATTACCTCCGACCCTCACCGGCACAGGGATACAAGTGTAATTGCAGCCCTCAAGCCGGCACAACACAGGTGGGTTCCTGACATGACGACTTCACTGACGTACTTTGTGACGTGCAGCAACCTGCATGGAGGTCGATCCCTCTCACAGAGGCGCATTACGTTGTTACGTAACGCACACTGCTGGATAGTGAACATGGCTCCCAGCAACAAGCTGCTGTAAACAAGACAAAATAATGTGACATGTATTGTTACACATATATTGGTACAGGTAGTTATTTGGTGTGATTATTATTAGCGTAGTAGTTACTGGGGCATTTTACGTGAAGCAGACAACGAAAAAAAATGAGGTCGTGTTTGTATATATTCCGGTCAGCTATACTTCTAGTAGACATAAATATGTACACACAATTTTTTTATGACCGTTGTTTTTGGAATCAGTGAAGTTATAATAAGTCAAGTCGAATTTGAATTTTTAATATTTTTTGTATGGAAAACCGGTAGTAAGAAATGAGCCCCTGCCTGACCAATGCTTTATATAAATTGCACAGATAAAATGGCAGGAGGTGACTTGCACACTCAATAATGGGCCCCCGAAAACGGTCGCTAGAACAAAGTGTCGTATCGACATGGGTAACATGTCCTGAGGCGCTTATGAGGAGTGGAGAGGTTTTCCACGGCTATCAGGACAATCCCGGAAGTACGTTCAAAATCCCTACCATCATCTTACTGGAATACCTACTTCCTTCCTCCGAGCAATAAAGGCAAGAATGAGGTGGGAGCTCTGTTCCTCGACATTGTTCACTGTAGCCGGCCAATAAAGGCAAGCCAGAAGTGAGGAACAAGACTTCTCCCGGAAGGTAGGGTGCGTGGGGTCGCTATTGCACAACAACTCCACATGCTGCCCTGCGGGTTTCTGTATATAATAATCTTGGTCTGCCTCCTCACCTTAGACCTGTTCCAGCAAAGTTAACTCCAGCACAGGCCTAGAGTTCGGAGCGCGCCAACCCCACCACGACGTCAATGTAGAGATACGGCAATGGGGTTATTTTTAATATTATTATTTTTAATATTTATTATATTTTTTTTTTCGATCAGCATAGGAAGCCATATTAATTAAAACAATTAAGAAATACGACCGGGTCTAGTTGTTAACGATCAGAGCCACTATGAAAAATAACGAAAAATTCGAAATAAAAAATAATTACTCACCCTTTTACTTTTTTTTTATATTATTTTACAAATTCGAAAATATAAAAGACACTGCGGATCGTGACACGCTGCAGCACGACTTGGATAGGGTTACTGAATGGAGTCACTGCAATAAGCTATACTTTAATGTATCAAAGTGCTCGGTGCTTTCATTCACACGCACACGAATCCCACAACACCACCAGTACAGCATGGACATTGCTTTTAAAAACGGTGAAGGAAAACATCGTGAGGAAACCGGCATGTCCTAGAACCAAAAATTCTCAGACATGTGACATGTACCAACGGGCACTGGGCCGCGTGGGGGATCACGGCCCACTGCCTCTCACAGAGGAGGCCTGTGTCCAGCAGCGGGAACATTACAGGCTGATGATGTTGTTATACGAATAATATTATTTAATTAAAATCATCAAATCTCTAAAAATCTTCTAAAAATATCTAAGAATTTTCTATTAAATCAAATGGAAAAATGATATGTTATTTTAAGGTCTTTAATAAAAATTTAAAAAATTTCGAGATTTTTTTATTTTAAATAAAAATCTTATTTTTTTAATCGCCGTAGAAAATTAGAACGGTGAAAAAAACTTCATTTCTTCTTATAAAACTATGAATTTTAATTAAAATTGAAAAAATCTTTTAAAATCTAATTATTAATAATCAGTGTTACCACCTCTTCCATTAATTACCAACTAAAAATTAAATTGTCAATGTCTTGCTGCGGTATGAGGTCCCATGTACTTTGCAAGTATTCGTAAAGTTTGTTCTGTCGTCTTTGACGGGAAATCTTTCAAAGCTTAAAACGTTGTAACATGTACCAGGCATGCTCAATAGGATTTAAGTGGGGCGACTGTGCAGGTCAATCCAAACTTGAATATCGTGGTCTCGAAGAGCGGCCGACACCGCCCGCGCCGTATAGGAAGGAGCATTATCGTGCATGAGTAGAACTTCCTGGCCCATTTGGATTATGTGTGGGACAATAAGAGGCTCTACTACCTCCTCGTGGTACTTTGTGCAGTCATGCTGCCTTGGATCTAAACGAGCTGGGTTCGTCCGCCAAGACGAATTCCTGACCACACCCCGATTGTGCCGCCTTGGTATGAGTGGACCTCCCGAGGGTGCCGTTGACGGCTAACTCTCACTGGAGTTCTCCAAACGCATGTTTTTCGTGAATCCGGATGCAACCAAAACTGGAACTCAGCGGTGAACAGCACCAAAGACCATTGTTCGCCGCTTCATGGTAAATGTTCCCGAGCCCACGAAAGCCGCCGACCGCGATTGCCAGGTCGCAATGCTGGAACACGTAGCGATCTTCGAGCATGAGGACCAACTTCATGCGACCTCCTCCGCACGGTTTGGTCTATTACCAGCAGCTGATGGTCCTCCTGGAGCCTTTGTACTAGTTGCATCGCTGTGATATTGGGTTGTCTTCTGGCGGTAATTTGGAAAAGTCGATCCTGTCTCTGCGTAGTAGCACGGCATCTACCCGTGTACCGTTCAGCCACATCCCCAGTACTGCAATAACGACGCGTTGAATAGCACCATTTGTTAACATGCCTACGGCTCGTAACATTTCATCACGACTCAAATGACGACGTGACATGTCTCTTAAAGTTCACACGGCACGTTAATTAAAAAAGAAAAACAATCTAATCCCTTTTCATTACGGTACTTAATTAATATAATTTTTTTATTTTATTTTTTTGTTTTTTAGCTTGGCCGTTTCGCTACCGTCACATCGGCGTAAGGTGAAAAAAATATTCGTGTGGTGTAGAGTTCGTGAAGTTAGGGCTTGTAGAGTTAGGGCGTGTAGAGTCAGCAGTTGGGCTCTACATGAGATCTGATAACTTTTTGACAATGCGAGTTATATCGTCGACCGTAGGTTCAATTGAGGTAAGGGACATTGGGTATCTTGTCCCTTACCTCAATTGAACCTACGGTCGACGATATGATCTCGTCTTGGCAACATTTAACATGAACAACATTTAACATGAATGACATGATGATGTTTTTGTTGGGATCACTTTGTTGTCCATCTGTCTGGCTATCTGTTAAGACCCTTTATCTCGGGAACGCGTGGAGGTATCGAGTTGAAATTTAAAACATATACTGAAGTCTACAGTCCCTTGAAGCTGTGAAATAATCAAACTTCTAAGTTAACGTAAGAAAAAGATACGCCGCAAAAAACGCATATTTCGACACTCTCCAAGGGAATCAAAATTTATAGGATACTTTCCGTTGACCTAGAATCATGACATTTG
This sequence comes from Globia sparganii, assembly GCA_949316385.1. NCBI lineage: Eukaryota > Metazoa > Arthropoda > Insecta > Lepidoptera > Noctuidae > Globia > Globia sparganii. The sequence continues at coordinate 25,268,223 of OX438659.1, forward strand.
CCAAGAAGCAATGTCATCTAGAACAAGTAAAGCAAGAAAAAATCCGAAAACCGTAAATTTTTTGTACATATCTACAAATTTATACGGAACCCGCGGTGCACGAGTCCGACTCGCACTTGATCGATTTTTTTAATACAGATAGCTCATCTCTTGTTGGATAGCCTTAAGATGAGGATGTTCTTCAAGAAATTGGTTTGTTTAGTGTCATAGTAAATGTTTTAAATAATTAACTTTATTTATGGTGTACTCCGACGACGTTTTAATTGTGCTACTTAATTTAAAAAAATCATGGAATGTATCCGTTAAGAGACGGATCGAGAGTACTTTATATGAAGTTGCTATCAGAGCAGAGGGGCAATTCCCGTATTTTTTAAGAACGTTCACAGTCTGATCTCAGTCTCAATCTGTCAAAAATACTTCTAATTTCCCTACATTTTGACAAGTTTCTGACATTTGTTTGTCGCCGAGATGAGACTGAGAATAGATTTTGAACGTTTTAAATTAGCAGAATTGGCCTACAACTAATGTGAGCATGTTCCACGAGATGTCCTTTCCTTTGTCTGAAGCCGCTAAAGCGCTGTTTATGTTAATTAGTCGAAAGCCATAATTTAGTAAGTAGATGTATTTTAGTTTAAGTCAGAGTACGATGGAATGTTCACAAAAGGTTTAATTTGAACAGTTTTGGGTACTTTTGTATTCAATAGATGTTTCCAAGTCGTACATTTAAGTAGGCCTGGGTGTCAGACACTCATCATCCACTGCCACATCACAGATAGTGCACGTCGAGTCTTCACAACAACAATAAACACCGGCTAGTTCCCGGCGGCGCCCGCGGGAGGTCCCCGTGTGCCGCGCGACACTCGCGCCATTAGTCTCGGCGCGAACAATGCGCGCCCACATATCATCTCGCGCTCTCGGGACGCTCGTAATTGTTCGCGTTTTGTTTCGCTATTGTGCGATGACGGAGATGTCGCCTAATGGAAGCAAACGTGGACAAATACACACATCAAAAGTGTCTAGGGATCAAGCATTTTTATGCGGATTTCTTGAGATTGAGATGTGGCTTTGTAATAAATTTATGATTTTATAAATTTATATGGATCCTTTTTGGTGCATTTCATAATTTGAATCAGGAACTGTGAATCAAATTCGAGTAAAAGATGAAAATCAGCTGTCAATATTTTCCCTATAAAAACATACAACGCATTGAAGACATTATTAGTGCTACTGTTTCCCTACTACTGATTAAAACCAACGTTATTATGGAGCGGCGACGTCATTTAAGCAGGGAAGAAATGCTCAGAGCCGTGGGAATGATAGAAGCTGGTTCCCGGCAACGTACTGTGGCTTTAGCTCTGAATACAAGTCAGAGTGTTATCAGTCGACTTTGGACACGTTACCGAAGCACTGGTACCGTGGCTGAGCGCCATGGAGGACGGTATCGCTGCACCACACGGAGACAAGACCGATACATTCAAATCTTAACTCGAAGAGCTCCAACAATAACCGCCATGATGTTAGCCGTGAGGCTTCATCACTCTTCAGGGAACTTAATTAGCGACCAAACAGTCAGAAACCGCTTGCATGAAGTGAACCTTCATTCCCGAAGACCGCTACGGGTACCACCTATAGCAATGCACAATCGTAGGATTCGATATCAATGGGCTCTTGAACACAGAAATTGGGCAGAAGAACAATGGCGTTTCGTGTGCTTTTCTGATGAGTCTCGTTTTGGTATGAGACCGGATACAAGACGTATACGACACTGGAAAACCCCTGGACGCCAACAGCGATTAAAATCCTGCCAGGAAGTCCATCCTTATAGTGGTGGAACCATCATGGTATGGGCGGGTATTTGGATCGGCGGAAGAACTGAGTTGATTTGGATCAGAGGCAACCTCAACGCTCAAATTTATGCTGAGACGATTGTATCAGACGTCATCGTTCCTCTACAAGTGCAAATCGGTCCCTTATTTCAGTTAATGCATGATAATGCACGACCGCACACCGCAAGAGTTGTAAGACAGACTCTCGCCGCAGCTAACATCAATGTCCTGCCCTGGCCTGCTCAGTCGCCAGACTTGAACCCGATTGAGCATGCATGGGATATGCTACAGAGAAGAGCTCTGCCGAATATGGAGGGTATCCAGTGGCAAGAAGACCTTTTTTTGTTGTTGCAACGAACATGGGCGGCCATTCCACAGCGTGATTTGGATGAACTCATTTTGAGTATGCCAAACCGATGTTCTTGTGTTGTTAGTGTTCGCGGTAGAAACAAGGATTATTAATTGTTTAAGTTACCCAATAAAATTTTAGAGAAAACTGTTATTTCAGTCTTTTTTTCGAACTTTTGTGTTAGTGGTTCAAATGTCAAAAATCCCTTTATTAGGAAAATGGCAAAGGATGATGCAAGAGTTTCTATGAAATCTGGTCCCACCTTCCAATAGCTATGTGTGTTACATCGTTGGATAGGTAATTTTGAGCTGAATAAAAGTTACTATGGCGTAAAATTCCAAATCTTAGTCCGTTCAGAGTTATTCTTTATTAAACATGGTAGTTTTATCAGTAGCCAAGTAATGCTATTTCTATATTTTGTTAGTAATGTTATTTCTTTGCTTTATACACGTAGTGTAGATACTAACCCACGGTTATTAATTGCGTCACTGAGTCGCAAACCTTATGACAAAAAGTTAAACAGATGTCAACATTGACAAAATGCTTTTTTTACAAATAAAACAACGATAGCGTAAACCTGTACATTTATTTAATCATCGTTGTCTACAATGACGTTATTTAAAAATAAGGCTGGGCCTACAAATCCCTCATGCCTGGCGTGCCCTAGGTACCAAACGATTGACACGATATGCGCACAGGTCCCTACAGTACGTCGTCCCGTCATGCAGGTACAATATCTTTGTATAATGTCATTGTTGCGAACTAATAAGTAACAGTAGTACTTTCTAGCTCTCACGTGTCGCGACTGTATACGACCACGTAAGAGCCAAGCATCCTCATCAATGCCAAAATCAGGTAAATCCTCCAGTGCAGCTTCTCGGTATATTTCTATTGTATACATTCCATTTTGTAGATGTTCGCTAACTTCAGTTGGTAGGTTCCCAAAGCTAACAAAATGATTTGTTCTTCACTGAATCTCGGAAAATCAATATCACTTGCTTCTACTCTTGTAAAATCAGCTCTTCTGCTGTTTAAACGTTTCCGTTCCACATATTCATATAAAATATTAGGGGTATGTAACTTCTGCCTTATTTCGGTGACGATAGCTTCTGCATATTGACTATTTTCAATGGGTATATGAAAGTGGTTTGTGATAGCAGCAGCTATCCTAAACTCAGAAAACATATGCGGCAACGCATTGTTGAAATATTTTTGGCGAAACAGTTTAAAATCCCGTTTGAACCTGCCGTTAACCACTTCCACTACCCAGCGGCAAATAGTGACCAATCGAGATTCGTTGGCTTGGTCAGTAGTAAGTTGGGAATCGTGTCTATCCTTTGAAGGCGGGACATGGTATTCATAACCACAGGCTTCTATATCATCCAAGCTGTCCCTAAATCCGCGATCCAAAATAAAAACGTCATTAGTTTCAAGGAGACAGTGAATTGGATGCTCACCATTATTCATAATATCGCTCATTATGTTTGCGTCTGCTTTTGTAGCAGCATAGGGCCCTGTGACGTCAATTATATAGCCATCCGTTGTGACTATAATAAACGGCTTTAAAAGATTTTGATACTTGTGTAAGCTATAAGACTGTCGTTGAAACAGGAAGTTGGAACTTTTATGTATATAAACATATGTCCCGTCGCATATTAAGATGGTTTTCGTATTTTCATCGTTTCCAAATAAAGCTTTTGGTATCATCAGGTTTCGACGTAAAATATCTTCTTTATTTATATGGTCGAGCCCTAGGTGATGATCAACGTACTCATTGGTGAGACACTCACAAGCTATGGTCATCAATCGCTCAAGGTTTTGTCTTGACATATTGAATAAAGTCGCGAGCCTCTCATTTGAGTCACCGGTTCGCAGCTTTGTTAGAAAGATACCTAAAGCGGTTCTAGGATTTTTACATCTCTGGCTCAATGATGGAGTTTGTTCCAACATCTCTTGGAATTGCTCGAAACTACGACCAGTCCAAAAGTGCATTTCTTCTCTAGTAACAGCACCTATTGTGTTAAAATCTATCCTCGAACCTTTTTGTACAGCTTTTCTCATAATGTCACTAATATCACTGAATTGTGCTGCATTGAAGTCATGGGTGACATTGCAATGTTGAGGTAATTCGTCCCAAATGTTACTCTCTAGGTGTTCTTGACAAACTCTGGCGCTATCGGGGATGTACAGCTTGTGTTCACAGAAAATGTGTATTTTTATGACTTCTGGTATTCTATGACGAGTGACATTACGACAGTTGAGGAAAATACAATGCCTAGCAGTGTTTGGTGCTCGTGAATACTCGGGAACGTGAATTACTGTTGAGATTTGTGCTTGTGGCTCGTCGTTTGCTTCTTGACGAGGAGGCAATGGAGGAGGCGGTCTGACTGCACTTTCAACCCTTTGCCAACACCGATGGCACAAACTCCGCGAGTTGTCAAATACAACCTGTAAAAAAAGTATACTTAATAAACGTTTTTTCTTTATAAAGATACATCAGTCTCAATATAAAATACAGTACAGTACAGTACAGTTAAGCTTAGTACTACGCGCGCTCAAACAATGCACACAGACACCCTCCCACCGACACGGAATAAGTACACCAGAACTTAAAATAGGAAACCGGAATCTTAAACGAGTTAGAGTGCGTGTTTATGTGTGTGTATGTGTTGCTCGAGCGCGCGTAGTACTATGCTTAACTTCTGTAGTCTCTCTATTTTGTGTCTAGCGCAATATCTCTTGAAGTACTTACCTCTAACAATGCATTTTCCTGAATGTATGTTGCAAACTCCGGTCGCATTCTTGTAAGTTCATTAGTCAAAAGATGTTGCTGGTATCTTCCGCGATAGAATCCTCTACGACACATGACACAGTTCCGTGAAACTTCCATAGTAACAAACAATAGTCCAATCGAAAAGCACTTCAATAATCCTTATTACAAGCCGAATGTCAATTATAAACAGGTACCAAAAAAGTCCAAGAGATAGCCGGGGTCAAGTAGAAACTGTGAACGAACGGAAAGACAAGACGTAGTCACACACGTATTACAAACGAACGACTACCTGCGCTTGCGCGCATCCTCGCCGCCTATCCGTGCCGCTAACCAGTTTCATTGTTCTAAGCATACTTAATGAGTGTGAGTGAGACAGACCGATAAAAAGGTTTGCGTTACCGTCTACACTACGTGTATAAAGCGCAATTGCCTTAAAAATAGCGTTACTTGGCTACTGATAAAACTACCATGTTTATTAAAGAATAACTCTAAACGGACTAAGATTTGGAACTTGGCGCCATAGTAACTTTTATTCAGCTCAAAAATACCTATCCAATGATGTAACACACATAGCTATTGGAAGGTGGGACCAGGATTTGCATCCTCCTTTCTTTATTAATGCAAAGGTGACTTGGTTTATCGTTACTGTGACAAACGAAAACACTTTATTTGATGAATCCTTAAAGAAAATTTTAATTAATATCAATCAGGAGAAAAGTTATTGCAAAAATATATGTTGATCCCTAGACACTTTTGATGTGTGTAGTTGCGGAGGTGGCTCTCTTCTATTCTCACACTTTCTATTAAATAGTAGTTTACCTATGTCACAAAATGTTCTTATTCCCGGAGGCATCACAATACGAGCAAAAGTTCAAGCCTTCCATACTTTTTGGTAAAGTTAATTGAGGTCTTCAGGTAACCATGACAGCAAGCTCGCCCAAGCCGTCTTGAAACTGTTCTGAAAGCACCTGCAAGGCCAGGCCTCACCGGACAGCAGCGTCACCCGACCGACACGACTGGCCCGACGATTTTGAAATAACTAACTGTCATTCTGTCACCAAACTACTACTTTGATGTTATGTGTGCCATTCATTTTTCTTTTCATAAAGGTTTTAATAATTCAAATTATAAGATCGAAGCATCTGTGGAGTTTCACAATTACAGTACACACGGCTACACATCAAGCTATACATTTCCAGTTTTAGCTGACCTCGCATTGTATAGGTTTTTCGTAGAATCAGAAGTCAACTTATACTGGTTATGTATAGCTTGATGTGTAGCTGTGCGTACCTATTGTCGTGCGGTAAAATGAAAGCGTAATAAATAAAAAGAACTCGAGGTGGCGGAGAGCGCGTCGCGTCAAACAAACAAGTGCAAAATAACAATTGTCGTTGTTAACGCAGCGCCATCTCTGAACACTGGACGACATTAAGATAGTTATGAAACCAATACATCTTAGAGTCATGCGTCAGTCTAATTAGTTTGTATCGTATCGTTTAGATGGCACCACTTTCCTTATTAAGAAATTCTACATTATCTATGTTAATTTAAAAATGAAAATTAGCACACTCATTAAAACGGTTGAATCGAGAGCATCGTTTTTTATTCCTACGCCTCTGACCACAAGAAACTTCTCCGCCCTGCTGGCGCACTACAAGGCTACAACATTTGGTCCTACGAGCCACATCTAAAGCGATCACCAGCGACCAGCTTGAAGAAAATCCTGGAGAAATACGACCACTAGCGGCGTGCAAACAAGAAGACGACCACTAGCGGCCGGCCAGGAGGAGCGGCTTCATTCAGGGGCGTAAGACCTTTCCAAATCCTTACCCCAATTACCCCTTTGTCCTATTTGTACTAAAATCGCCTTATATCTTATAGGAACAACGGGTGTGGTGCGCATTACTCACCACAGTGGTTGCAGGATAACCGTGAGTACTCTTTCTTCCCATAAATCGTCAATATGAGTGAGGCGTTTAAGGAGTTAGTGAGAAAACGGGGTCCTATTAAGGGTAGTTTGACGCTGTTTGTGAAAAGTGTAGATTCCTTTTCAAATTCCGATGAGTTAACTGCCAAACAAATATACGAATTAAAGCTACGTCAGCGGTCGGCAGCTAACTTATTACAAAGCTTTAGTACTATTCAATATGCTATTGAGGAATTAGTAGATGAAAAGGAATATGATAAACAGTTGTTAGAACGTGAAATGTTTGAAAATTCTTATTACAGTGCTATGTCTACTATCGAGTGTCTGTTAGAAAATCAAAAAGCTAATTGTACTAGTAGTGATAATTCTCATAACTGCAGAAACAAGTTACTGGTTAAATTGCCCACTATATCGTTGCCCTCATTCGATGGATCTTACGAGAATTGGCTAGAATTTAGAGATACATACTTGTCAATGATTCACAACTCTGAAGAGCTAGATGATATACAGAGATTTCATTATTTAAGATCTGCTCTTACCGGTAATGCCCTTCAGGTAATTAAATCTCTGGAATTTTCTGCCAGTAATTACAAAATAGCTTGGGATCTGATCGAGGGTAGGTATGATAATAAAAATTTGCTAGTACATAATCATGTTAGATCTATTTTTTCTGTACAACCCCTTACAAAAGAATCAGCACCTTATATTCGTAAAATGGTTGATTCAATATTTAGAAATCTACGCGCCTTAAAAATGTTAGGGGAACCCATTGAGTATTGGGATACTTTGCTAATTTATATCATTGTGTCTAAGTTTGATGCGGCCATAGATAAGGACTGGCAGCAGTACAAGATTAATTTTATTAAAACTACTAACGAATCCATAACATTTGACACATTGATTACCTTTTTAAAGGAAAAGGCTGAAGTCTTAGACTTAGTCAAAGCAAATCATTCAAATAATTCGTATGGTAAGGTATCTCAAGATAACAATAGAAAACAGACATCAAAGGTTCAAACTTTTGTGTCTACACAAAGTAATCAGTCTTCGAGTAATAATAACAAAAATAGATCTAAGCGTGTATGTGCTAAGTGTGAGGGTAAGCATCCCGTTTATGCGTGTAGTCAGTTCTTAAGTTTATCCCCGCAAGATAAACTAAACCTAGTTGAGTGTAAAAATCTGTGCTTAAACTGTTTACGGGTGGGTCATTCTAGTAAAGACTGTTTTTTCGGACCTTGTAGGCAGTGTAATGAAAAACACAACTCGTTGTTACATGAGGTTCTCAACAATGGAGACACAGTTTCTGCCGTATCTCAAGCTGCCTCTGATCTTCAGTCGCAACCCGCAGATCATAATTCTTCAGCTAGCTTGCACTCTAGTATAATACACACCACTTTAGAACCGGTTTTGTTGTCGACCGCTGTGGTAGAAATCGCTGCAGATGATAATAAACAGTATATCAGAGCTCGTGCTTTACTGGACAGCGGTAGCCAGCACTGTCTCATATCAAGTTCATTTTGTAAAAAAATACGAGCTAAAACATTACAGTCCACTTATAAAATCAGTGGTATAGGTCAAACAGTTACAAAAACGAACGAAACTTGTTACATAAAATTACGTTCTTTAAAAAATAATCACACAATACGTATGCATTGTTTGGCCATACCGCAAATAACTTCCACATTACCCGCTTCTAGATTTGTTAGTAAGTTAAATATACCCGAAAATATTGATCTCGCTGATCCTTTGTTTTGCACACCTTCTCAAATAGATATTTTAATTGGAGCAAACTATTTTTGGGATCTATTACTTGAAGGTAGAATTCGGTTACCTAGTGGTCCGTATTTGAATAATACGAAGCTAGGATGGATAGTTTCAGGTCCGGTACACACTGAGAGCTTGCGCATAAATCAGGTGCAGTGTAATTTCGGCCAAATTTCAGAATTAGAAATAAACGATCAGTTAAAAAATTTTTGGGAAATTGAAGAAATTTCGCCATCTATAAAATCGCTTTGTTCTGAAGATCGTTTATGTGAACAATTATTCAATGATACTACTAAGCGAGACGACAACGGTCGTTTCTCGGTTAGAATACCGCTTAAGGAGTCACCAAATACTCTTGGTGATAGCTACCATGTAGCTAAAAATAGATTTATGTCCTTGGAAAGTAAATTACAACGTCAACCGCATTATAAGTCCTTGTACGTTGATTTTATGCGAGAGTACGAGAGACTTGGACATATGACTCGTGTTGAGGATTACCCCATGCCGTGTTACTTTCTGCCTCATCATGGAGTTTTCCGTGAGCACAGCACTACGACCAAATTAAGGGTGGTCTTCAATGCGAGCCAAAAAACTTCGTCCGGCAAATCTCTCAATGATATCCAATGGACAGGTCCTCCTCATCAAAATGATTTGTTGGTTATTCTTTTGAAATTCAGGCAATATCGGTATGTTGCATGTGCCGATATAGAGAAAATGTTTCGGCAGATTTCCATACAGGAAGATCAACGTAACTTACAGTTAGTCTTGTGGCGTGAGAATACGTCCGATCCGCTCAGTGTGTATCGCCTTAACACAGTTACCTACGGAACGGCCTCTGCGCCCTACTTAAGTATACGTTGTGTCCGTCAGCTGGCACTAGATTGTAATAATCCTGAAATCTCAAAAATAATATTAGAAAATATGTACGTCGACGATTTATTAATGGGCGACGACAATAAATCGCATTTATCTCACCTTTGTAAACAGGTTTCTGATGAGTTCGACTCTGGTTGTTTTCCGCTGCGTAAGTGGATTTTCAATTCACCTGAAGTGGCTTCAGATTCCATACACAGTGAAAATTCTAAAGAATTAATGTTAGACGAGAACCAATCTAATAAAACGTTAGGATTGGGCTGGTTAAACTATAGTGATCAATTTCATTTCACTACAAAAATTAAATCTGAGACATCTAAAATAACTAAACGTTTTATCTTATCAGTAGTGTCTCAAATTTACGATCCATTAGGATTGTTAAGCCCTATTGTAATAGTAGCAAAGGCGCTATTGCAAAAACTCTGGCTGTGCAAAACAGGCTGGGATGACTCATTACCAGCAGATGTTTTGATATGCTGGCATAAATTCGTTCATTCATTAATCGATTTACATAAACTTCGGATTCCTCGTCACGTGATAGGAAATTCCCCAGATCGTATTGAATTACACGTATTTACTGATGCAAGTCAAACGGCCTACGGTGCATGCGCATTCATACGTTCGGTAAATAGTAATGATGACATAACAGTCAGGCTGTTATGTTCTAAGACTCGCGTCGCTCCAATCAAACCGGTTACGATTCCACGTTTGGAATTGTGCGGTGCGCTAATCGGTGCTAGATTACAATCTAAAATAGTAAAATCTATGCACATTAATTTTGACAGGATCATAATGTGGACTGATTCAACAATAGTCTTAGGTTGGCTAAGGATGTCACCGCATTCCTTAAAGGTTTTCGTCCAAAATCGAATAATAGAAATACATGACCTGATGGCAGGTAAAGGAATTTGGTGCCATGTTGATGGCAAGTCCAATCCTGCAGACTTGTTATCACGTGGTACTTCTCTAGCTGAACTCAGTAGTTCAAATCTGTGGTGGCACGGACCAGATTTTTTATTGAATGCGGCTGCCAACTGGGGCGATCAACAATGTGATGTTCCACTTTGTGATAACTTGCCAGAACTTAAATCGAACACAGTTTGTATGCTTAATAATAATATTAATAACAATATAATTGATTTCAATCGATATTCTTCATTTATAAAAATACAGCGCGTTTATGCATATGTATTTCGATTTGTAAACAATCTACGTGCAAAAAATAAATCGGAGCGTAGCACGGGCACGTTATCAGTCGCGGTATTAAATAGGTCACTTATGTTTCTAACTAGAATTGCGCAACTAGAAGCCTTTCCAAATGAATATAGTGCCTTAATTAATAAACATAAAATTAAATCGTCTAGTAAACTATGTTCATTCAATATTTTTTTGGATGAAAATAATATAATGAGAGTGGGGGGCAGGTTATGCAATTCAGACTTACCTTTCGATCAGAAACATCCTATTCTGTTATGTAGTAAACATCAGTTCACCATACTTTTATTTAGGCATAACCATAATGATATGCTACACGCCGGTCCACAGCTTTTGTTATCACATATAAGACAAATGTGGTGGATAATAGGTGGGAGGAATCTAGCCAAGAAGGTTGTGCATCAGTGTGTCAGATGTTGTCGAATGAAGGCAAAATCCATACAACCTATAATGGGTAATCTACCCCGTGAACGTTTCGATTCAGGTTTCCCATTTATTAAATGTGGCGTTGATTACGCAGGGCCTATGTATGTTTTGAACAAAAAGGGCCGAGGTTCAAGGTTAGAGAAATGCTACCTATGCTTATTCGTTTGTTTAACAACACGAGCAGTACACTTGGAATTAGTGACGTCACTGTCATCAGAAAGTTATATCTTAGCTTTAAAAAGATTTATTTCCCGTAGAGGAAAACCTTCCCTCATTTACTCTGATCATGGTAGAAACTTTGTAGGTGCAGCCAGGGAATTTTCTAATTTTTTACAAAATAGCTGTCAAGATATCACTGATTACACTTCAAATAATCAAATAGAATTTAAATTTATACCTCCCTACGCACCTCACTTTGGCGGTTTGTGGGAAGCTGGAGTCAAATCCTGCAAGCACCACATAACGCGCGTGATAGGGAAAGCTCATTTAACTTATGAAGAGTTCAACACGGTTCTAGTACAAATAGAGGCCGTCCTGAACTCCCGTCCTATGCACCCAATGTCCGTAGATCCTGATGACCTTGCGCCCCTGACGCCAGGTCACTTCCTCATCGGCCGGCCTCTGACGGCTCCGGCAGGTGCAGACATCATGGCGAAGCCTTCACACGCTTTATCCCGCTACCTACGTGTTGAACAGCTCAGACAGCACTTTTGGGAGCGCTGGGCCAAGGACTACATCTCTGAGCTTCAGAGACGTATCAAATGGAAGGAGAATCAGGGTACACTCACTCCCGGATCCTTGGTGCTCATCAAAGAGGACAACTTACCGCCCCTCAAATGGCGGTTAGGACGAATCCTGCTGACGTACCCGGGACGAGACAAGGTTGCCAGAGTTGCTTGTATCAAGACAGCAACTGGCGTCGTCGAGAGGGCGTTTTCGAAGATCTGCCCTCTACCGGTCTCATCATCGTCGCCAGAAGATGAAGACAAGGGAGCCAAGGTTGAGAGCCCTGGCTCTCAAGGGGGCCCAGTATGTTAACGCAGCGCCATCTCTGAACACTGGACGACATTAAGATAGTTATGAAACCAATACATCTTAGAGTCATGCGTCAGTCTAATTAGTTTGTATCGTATCGTTTAGATGGCACCACTTTCCTTATTAAGACATTCTACATTATCTATGTTAATTTAAAAATGAAAATTAGCACACTCATTAAAACGGTTGAATCGAGAGCATCGTTTTTTATTCCTACGCCTCTGACCACAAGAAACTTCTCCGCCCTGCTGGCGCACTACAAGGCTACAACAGTCGTTGTTCCAATTTGCAATCACAGTCCGGCTGCGGCCTCATGATGAAGTAATAACATCAACCCTCCCCCACCCGCGCCCCCCACACTGCACGCAGACCGCTAGTCGGTTCAGCTGCAACCAAATTGTATTCTTTGTTTATTTCATTTGAAACCTCTATGGAATGGAACTGCCGCGACGCCGACGGCATACTGATCACGGGACGCTTGTACAACGACCATGAATCATGACTCCGTCCGACCAACGAGCTGTTCTGAGACGAGCTCTGATTAATGAGCCGTCGGCAGCGACACGTTGAGCGCTATCACACGGTACCTGCCGTGCTATTCTGTAAAAATCTCACCGTGAAACCTAAGGTGAAGTGAGCTGTCATTCCACAGATGTTACGAATTGCCCCTATTGATAACTCACTTATTACGCTCACTTCACCTAAGTTATCACGGTGAGATTTTTACAGAATCGATCGGCTGTCGTCCACAAAGTGAGCGAGCGCCCGTGACTGTATCCTCTCGGCTCTCGTACAGCTCGAGTACTGCGAGTACTGCGAGTACTTCGAGTACGCGCGTCAACTTCTGTTCGCAACAAGCGGCGCAGTCTGTCGGCGAGATTACTTTTTGTGTGAGCACAAACTGTGCCATAATTGTATTATGTAGATATCCGCAGCGCAATTTCTATATTTTTATGGCACCATTGAAATGTTTAGTGCGAATAAACCGCAAAGAGTCATTACGGACGAATTGCCGCCGAGCAGGGCGGACCACAGACGAGCGTCGTAAACTGTAGCGATGGCAACCGCGCGTACCTATGTGCGTCTTCATCGAATGATTTATTTTTGTTTACTTGCGGTTTCTTCATCAATTTGGACCACTTGATTAGATCACTTAATTTATGTCGCTATTTATTTGACTGTACGATTACGGATGCTGTAAATACGCGTCACCGAGTAATGTTCCAAGCGATGACTTCGTAGGCACGTTACCAGCCAACAGACTCATAGCAGCAACTTTACTGACCATTATTCTGAATAGTACAAATCAATATGAATAACTAATAAGATGAACATAAAACGGGTTCACTAATGTTTCACCAAAACTACATTGACAAATTTTTAGTTTACAACCAAAGTTTCGTATACTAAGTATTTATTTCACAAATAACTCAATCCGCAAATGTTTTATTTTATAAATACTCACTTTACAAACATTTATTTGCCAAATGTTTCTCTTTACAAATGTTTTGGATGATATTTAGTCATTTATACATTTTTCATTTAATATTTAGATTCTTTTGGAAAACACGTTTAAACAAAAATAAGTACCTATTATTTTATAATACATTTACTAAACCAGTCACAAAGTGATCATAACGGCATTTTCTATTTTTTTTTTATATTAGCGCAAGTCCAACTCCGAAACCAGTTAGTTTCTGAATGCACATTAAAATGTCCACGAAGGGGGTGGCGGGGTCTGAGTTCGCTTGCTAAGCTCGCTCTTATAGACCCCGCCCCGTGGGGAAGATCACTTGGCGGGTCTAAGATAAGTTGGTTTACAAACAATAATAATAAAACGTAGTCAATGGAGCCGCGCTTCGTAGACAGAAATAGGGGTATTTCTGTCTACAGGGTTTAAAGGAACTGTTGATTTATTTGCTTTACTTATTCACGAAAATCAATCTTTGATCGATTCCGTAATAATCGATATGTTGTAGGTACTTATATAATAAAAAAATAATCTCTTCTAACCGCCATCTTTATTTTTTATCTTACTTGTTGTTTGCGCTTTAGTAAAGACCGACGTATAACCTTCCTAGTGAGTTTCAACTGGCTACTACAGTTATAAAAGGCCCATAACTCGTTTTATTTAAGTGTTAGAACCTAGATTTCCTATAGGTTATGGGTCCAGGTTACGACGACCCGATAATTCGATGCAACTTGTGGGAGAAAAACAACCGGATAGAAAAAGTGTTATCATCGAGTGTATAACGGATTCCTACCTCGGTTTTGCGAAGGAAGACAGTACGACGAGAGAAATTTTGAAAAGTTTGGATGTTTTGTATGAACGGAAAAGTATTGCTACACAGTTGGCTTTACGAAAAGAAAAATAAAAATGTTGATTTTAAAACTGCAAGATGACGTTATACTCATAAAACATTTTACGATTTTTGATGATTTGATCGCCGAATTGTTAGCCGCCGAGCGAAGTTGGAAGAAACCGATAAGGTACCTCATTTGTTGCTCACCCTACCCGCAACTTATGATGGCGTCATAATTGCGATCGAAACTTTTTCGGAGGATAATTTAACGCTAGCATTCGTTAAGACAAGGCTTTTGGATCATAACTTAAGTCAAGGTGAAAAATGAGTCCAAATCACTGGACTCATTTTTCAACTTGACTCTCAACTTGACGCTCAACTTGCAAAACTTTGACGCTGGTTGATATTAGCGCCAAAGTTTTGGAAAAAGGACACGATTTCCGAAAAAGAAAATTCGATAATTCTCAAAATAATAAAGGGAATAATAGCTACTACCAGAAGGATAACAAGCAAAAGAAGTCTTAGTTCTGGAAGTGTCATCAGTGTGGCCGTGAGGGGCATGTGAAAAACGACTGCTTCTACTTCAAAAGAGCTCAATAACAGCAGTAGAAAAATACGGAAAGGACAAGGACGGTCCAGGCAGTTGAGATCAGTGGACCATCCACGTCGAGCAATTTTTCTGGATTTGCTTTTATGATGAGAGACTATCAAGAGGATGATGTTGGAAGCAAAATTACTTTCCTGTTGGATTCTGGAGCATCGGACGGAGGACCATATTATATACCGGGAAGATCTTTTTATTAGTCACACCGTTTTGCAGCCGCCATTAAAATTTTATGTTGGTAAAAATGGTGAATTTATTTCAGATACCAAAAAGGGAATGATGTGTGTGACCAGCCACATGGGCGTTCAAGCAGTTTTAGAGGAGGTGCTCTTCTGTGCTGAGGTACCATACAACCTGCTGTCTGTATCGAAAATGCAACGTGCTGGGTTGACAGTCATTTTCGACCAGCATGGAGCCCACATACGTAAGGATAATAAAACCATTATGCATGGTAGGTATGTTGAAAAATAATTTAATTGCTGTAGACTTAATCTGTAAAAAAAACTGTCAA
The DNA here is from genome assembly GCA_949316385.1 of Globia sparganii. Classification (NCBI taxonomy): domain Eukaryota; kingdom Metazoa; phylum Arthropoda; class Insecta; order Lepidoptera; family Noctuidae; genus Globia; species Globia sparganii. The sequence goes on from OX438659.1 coordinate 25,283,829, forward strand.
TCTGATTCTCAAGTATGCAGTAATAAAAATATGTACAATGAATGGCAAAAACGCTTTGGTCATATTAGTAAAAATAAATTAATCGAAATTAAAAATAATAAAATGGTTGATGACACCAGCCAAAGAGTCGACTTCCATTCAATCAGGTTAAAGATCACCAACCAACCAACCAACTGGACTTTGAGGGTCGAGAAGTTGGAGTCGCGTCACAACACGAACTTCAAGTCGTTCGTGGTGCGTGTTCCGACACACAACTTCTCGAGAAGTTCCTCAAGGAAGAGTTCTGGCCGCAGGATGTTCTGTACCGCCGGTTTCGTGGCCGGCTACATGACACCAGTCAGCGAAACACGACGCAGACAATTCGTGTGTGTTAGTTTTTTAGTGCAATTATAAAGGTGTATGTATTTACAGTATTTTTAAGTTATATTATTATTGTATTGTATGTATTTCTATGGGCCTAGATGCCTGAAATAAATAGATAAACGTGGAATGTGGAAAGATAAAAATCATGTTAAATGGTCATTATTTATTGTGCACTCAGATGTTTGTGAACCACTCCCCATCTAACGACAACAAAAACAACTTTGTACTTTTTGTTGATGAGTATACGCAATATTGTGTTACGTACCTATTAACCTATAAATCAGACGTGTTTGCTGCTTTGAAAGATTTCGTGGCTAAAAGCGAAGCTAAGTTTAATTTAAAATTAGTCAACTTATACTGTGATAATGGTGGCGAATATCTATCGACTGAAATGAAAAATTATTGTGTAGAGAGAGGAATATCTTATCATTCAACAGTTCCGAGAACACCACAGTTGAATGGCGTTTCTGAACGTATGGTCAGAACCATTACTGAAAAAGCTCGTTCCATGATAAGCGGTGCTCAGTTAGACAAAGTATTGTGGGTCGATGCAGTACTTACTGACTGTTGTTTATTTAATTAATTTGACCCCAACTAAAGCTTTGAAACTTTCAAAAACACCATTCAAAATGTGGCATGATGAAAAACCTCAAATTACATATTTGAAGGTATTTGGTTCAACTGTTTACTTTCATAATAAAATCAGTAAGACCCAGTTTGATGAAAAATCATGGAAAGGGATACTAGTGGGTTATGAACCAAACGGCTGTAAAGTTTGGAACCCAGAATGCGAAATATATTTACGTAGTAGTCAAGGATGTTATTGTTGATGAGACTGGTTTTCTTCAATACAGGACAGACGCGTATTTCCCTTTCCGTGTTCAACTGGCGACATCGGTCTCGCGAAATCCACACGCTTTTGTTTTACTACGGAATCCTACGAGTCCGTGTTCAATTCGCGTCAACTGAGCACGCCTTTGTGATCAAGTGGCGCTGGGTAAGGTTTAACAAAATCGTGTGCAGTTGAACTGAACACTTTTTTGACTTGACTCTTAGACTGTTCGAGACCGATGTCGCCAGTTGAACACGGAAAGGGAAATACGCTCTCGTACCTTTGGCAGCGGGGAACGCCTGACAATGGCGTCTCCAGTTGGTTTAATGCTCTAAGCTTCTGGCACATCGCCGGCCGCTGCCGCGGCACGCTCGCTTCGCTCGCTCGGCTCGTGCGTTGTTTGTCATACTCTAACCTAACCTAACTGTTTCCTTTTACAAAAGCGATTCGCTTCTGGCACATCGCCGGCCGCTGCTGCGGCACGCTCGCTTCGCTCGCTCGGCTCGTGCGTTGTTTGTCATACTCTAACCTAAACTTTTTTTTTATTTTATTTATATATTTTTTTTTTTCGCTGAGAAATGCTATTACGCATGCCCGCTCGTGGGGGACGAGACGGGGTATGTGGGACTCCCTGTCGGAATGACAGTATACCCACTAAAACTCAGCGGTGTTCCCGCATCGCCGTGATGGGAGGGTCATGGGAAACCGGTTCAACCTTTACTTCCACAACCCTCCCGGCGCATGCCCGCCTAACTGGCGGGCCCCGCGTGCCCCCCAGGTTGGGGGGCTACGGGAATGGACACCTGGCCATTCCCGTCCGACACTGGTGGAGGCCTGTGCAATGCAGGCAAGGGAGCCCCCACACCCGTTACCTGCTGGCCCCCACCTGGGAGGAGCCGAAGATGACGGTCATACTGACGTCTTCTTCGACCCCTCCTCCGCCTTCGGAGCGGCGCCACGTCGGGATCGTCCTCCCGCGCGCGCTCCGCCGCCTCCTTCTGGGACATGACGTGTTCGCAGAAGGAGGCCACTGCTGCCCAGCACCTCTCGTCCCCCAGCATGGCGTTAACCAAGCCGGGGAGTGAGAGGTCCAGCCCGATCACCGCGGTGAGACTGCGGCGCGTCGCGGACCACGACGGGCACACCTCGAGGGTGTGCTGCGCCGTGTCCTCCGCCGCGCCACAGTCGCGGCAGGACGGCGTCTCCTCCCGTCCGATTCGGTGCAGGTACGATCCGAAGCAACCGTGTCCGGACAGCACCTGCACTAGACGGAAGGAGAGGAACCCGTGCGACCGCTCGAGCCAGTCTCGCAAGACCGGCCCGATCGCGACGAGGGTTCGGCTGCCGAAGGCTGCGGTGGCGAGGTCCCCCATCCAATGGACGACGATGGCGTCCCTCGCCTCCCGCCGGACAGCCTCCCGCTCTTCCGGGGCTAGGCGTTCTCCTCTCGCCCTCCGCCCCGCCGTCTATTCATACACTCTGGCGAGCACCCACGCCTCGAGTTCCCAAGGCGGGAACTCGAGGTGAAACCTCTCCTCCACTTGAGTGGCGGCGATCGCCACCACTCTGGCGGGGACACCGTCGGGGCCATTGATATATATGTTACACTAGATTAGCAATTACCGCACCAAGGCGTTGCCACTAGGCTGATGGCTACAGCCATCAGCGTAGCTAACGTCAGTTCAGTGCTCTGTGTAACGCCAACCGAAGTCAACCGAGTGACATGCGACAAAAAATATCGCGAAAGAGTGCGATTCAAGATCACAAAAACATAATAAATTAACCGGAATTACTTTCCACACGTAAATTAATTGTCTCTGTGTTTATATCAACGTAAAAACGCAATAAAATGTAGAATTTTGTAAATTAGGTTCAGTGTTACCACTAAAAACTTAGTTTTAGTTTCCCACATTAGTGGGAGTTTTTAATTTATGGAATAAGTGATTTTAAATATTTTTTAATAATAACAACGTAGCAGGGTGCCTAAAGATGCAGCACACCGTGAAAAATGGGTGGAAATAATCCGATTGCTGAGAAAAGAGACTGACTGGCTATTCAATTTCATTAATAATAAAGAAAAAATATTCAAAAAGAAAATGTCTTAGTTATTTTCATTATTTATAAACTTCTATTACACATCCAATAAGAAATACATAATTCAAATATTTAAAAAATAATTTAACGTAACCTAAAACGCTTTTTATGGCTTAAAATGTTGGGTAAAATTTCGCATGGGTAGGCAACCCCATCCCGTCATTGCATGTTTATAATGCGGTCTTTGTCTAATCTAAGCGACGGTATTATTCTTACGACGTGTGTAAGTGAGACAGATATATCTTTACTTTTAAATGTTTAGTGGTTTCAAAGCTACGTCGTCGCGTTTATAAAGTGGCTACACTTTTTTGACACATTTTATTGAGGTTTGCTTCTCTAGTTATATAGCTCAATGGTCGGGGCACTCTAACCTAACTTAACTGTTTCCTTTTACAAAAGCGATCCGCTTCTGGCACATCGGCGGCCGCTGCCGCGGCACGCTCGCTTCGCTCGCTCGGCTCGTACGTTGTTTGTCATACTCTAACCTTTTTTTTTTTTTTTTTGTTTCGGGGTGGAAAATCCTCATGGATGTCCGCCGCCCAGGGGCGGGTGACGGGGTCTGTCAGACTCTTACTGACTAAAAACCACCCCGGTGTTCCATCTCACACCTACGCCGGGGGTCGCGGGAACGTACGATCCTTCCGCAACCCCCGACTGGTGCCGGCCCGCCACTGCGGGCCTCCTCGGGTCAGGGGGGGGAGTGAGGTGTTTGAGTCCCCCCGCGACGTCTAAGAGGGGCGCGCGTGGAACACTACGCGCCGCCACCTCGGGTCCTGATGTGTGGGGGGCGACGGACGTCCCCGAGTCCGTCGCCCCTGGACCCATTTAGGGGGGCTGGAAGAGGGCGTTATCCGCCCTCCGCCGACGCCCGGTGCGCCTGCTGCGGGCCGGGTGAGTGGACGAGATCTCCCTCTCCCTTTCCGCAGCCTCCTTCTGCGAGACGACTGTTTCGCAGAAGGAAACCACCGCGTCCCAGGATTCTTCGCTGCCGACCATCGACTCGACCACGGCCGGCAGCGACAGGTCACTGCCTACTTCTGAGATGAGGGCACGGCGCGGCTCCTCCCAAGCGGCACACTCTGCCAGCGTATGCCACGCCGTGTCCTCCCGGCAGTCGACGCAGTGGTGACACCGGGCGTCCGGCTCCCTGTTTATGCGACACAGGTACTTCCCGAAGCAACCATGCCCCGAGAGCACCTGCGTCACCCGAAACGACAGGGAGCCGTGCCTCCTCCCGAGCCATTGCTCGAGCACCGGCCGGACCGCCTCGATGGTGACGAGGCCGGCGGTAGGGCGTGAAAGCCTGTCCCGCCATTCCGCCACCAGGACCTCGCGGAGCTGAGACCGACGCAGCTCTATGTGTTGCTGCATCGGTTGCTCGCCCCGCGCCCTCGCTCCCTCGCGCCACCGATACAATGACGCAAGTACTTTCGCCTCCAGGTCCCAGGGCGGGGATCCGGCCAGTACGCAAGCCGCCTCGTAGGAGATCGTGCGATACCCCCGGACGACTCTGACGGCCATCGCTCTCTGCGGCCTCCGCAAAACGGCGATACTACCGGCCGTCAGGTCAGTCGCCCAGATCGGGGCTCCATACAGGGCCATCGATCGCACGATCCCCACGTAGAGCCGCCTACAGGCGGCACTCGGGCCCCCCAGATTGGGAAGCAGCGTTGAGAGCGCGCCAGCCGCGCCCAGCAACTTGGGCGCCAGCCGTCGGAAGTGGGGCTCAAAGTCCCACCGGCTGTCGAGCACCAATCCCAGGTACTTCATGGTAGACTCGACAGCGATCCGAGCCCCCCCGACCACGATGTGTAGGCCGGGCGGCGGCGCCCGTCGGGGGAGTCATACTCTAACCTTTTTTTTTTTTTTTTTCGCTGAGAAATGCTATTACGCATGCCCGCTCGTGGGGGACGAGACGGGGTATGTGGGACTCCCTGTCGGAATGACAGTATACCCACTAAAACTCAGCGGTGTTCCCGCATCGCCGTGATGGGAGGGTCATGGGAAACCGGTTCAACCTTTACTTCCACAACCCTCCCGGCGCATGCCCGCCTAACTGGCGGGCCCCGCGTGCCCCCCAGGTTGGGGGGCTACGGGAATGGCCATGACCTGCACCACCAGGTCCTGGGCCGCTCTGCAGTGGTTGGTGTTCGCCTGGAGGATGCGGTAGTCGGAAACCATTATTCCGACATCGCACCCCCCTCCTCAGCTACCGCTGCTGGAGCTACAGCGGCGGTGACGACAGCGGCGGCGGTGGTGGCAACAGGGCGAACCTGCGCCGGCACTATGCCCTTCCTCGCGGGAGGCTTGCAGCTCCTGCCCGCCATCCTGTGGTCCGCGGGGCGGCCACTGGCGGCACACGCTGCGCAGCGTGGTGTGGTGGCGCGGCAAGTGGCGCTCCTGTGTCCCTCCTGCCCGCATAGGTAGCAACACTCCCCCCAGTCGGACTTGGAGGGACACGTGGCTCGGGTGTGGCCAAAGGCGAAGCACTTGAAGCAGCGCATAGGCTGGTCTTCAAGCGGCCAGACCACAGCCGAGCTGAGCCCCACAAGCAGCCGTCCCTTGGTCGCAGCAAGGGCAGCCCCAGCCGCGGCAACCGGGCACTCGACGCGGATGGTGCCCATGCCGCGGCGGCCGAGCCTGATGGCTCCGCACTTCACCGCGCCAGCGTCGCAGCCTCCAGCCGCCGCAACGGCGGCCACCACATCCTCTTTGGTGACCGAGTCCTCCAAATCGGCCACCTCCAAGGCTGCGGTCTTGACGGGCCTGACGACCGTTGCCGCATCCGCTATGACCTCTTGCAACTTTGTTGCGAAGAGGTCTGCGTTTGCACCGCGCTGCTCCCCCGAGAACTCGAAAATTCGAGCCCCGGTTGCGGTTCGGCGGCACGTGATGCCGCCGATCCCCAGCCTGGTGGGATCCGCGTTGGTACGAGCCCGCCTTAGGACGGACTCGTACGTTTCACCCCGTTCCGCGGCCTCCGGGGTGATGGTCACCACGACGGCCGCGGTTTTGGGAGGAACCAGCTTCCTCCCGCCGGCTGGAGCCTTTTTGGCTGCAGGAGCAGTCGCAGCGGGCTTGGGGGTCCACTTGCCTTTTCCCCTCCTGACCACTTCCGTCCACGACATGTTGGACGGGGTGGTGGAGGGAAGAAGGGCGTCTTCCCCCTGCGAGGCTGCTGGAGCGGCAGGCGACCCAGACGCTCCCTCCGCGCTTGTGGCAGGGGTTTGAGGAGCCGCGTTTGTCCTCTTGCCCCTGCCTTTGCCCTTGGAGGGCTTCGGGGCCTGGAGCTGCGCACCCGATGCCGGGCCTGCTACAGGCGCAGGTTCCGGCTCTCTCGGTGGAGGCGGGCTCTTATCCGCCGCTAGAGGCGGGCGGAGCCGCCTTTCCGGCAAGAGCCGGTCCTCGATGCCTGCAAGGCAGGCTCTGGTGAAGGCCCTCTCCTCCATAACAACATTTCGGATAATGTCCTCAAGGTTGGAAGGGGGGGAGAAGGAGCGTCCTGCCACCGGCACAGGGGTAGGTTGGGCAGGCCGGGCCGTGGCTTCAGCCAGCTTCTGGTGAAGCTGGCTGACCTCCGCCTGCAGGCGATCCACCTTCGCCTGCAGTTGCCGCGTCTCGTCCGTGGCCGTGCGAGTCGCCAGCTCCTTGACAATGCCGAACATGCTGGCGGCCCGGCATTTGAGGGCCTTCTGGAAGGTCCCCTTCAAATTGGAGGACTTTGAGGCGACCTCCAGAACCTCCTCCTTGTCCTCGAGCGCCATGCGCTCCAATTCCGCCAGGGAGTGGTCAGCATACAGCACATTTGATGCGCCGTAGCCAGCCCTCGACCTGGCGGCTTGCGCCTGGCGCTCCTTGGCGGCAACCCTCTCCTCCAGGTCTTCCTGGAGTTGCGCCCTCTTTGCCAGGCTCAACTGGCGCTCGGCGTCCACCAAGCCCACATCGTGGGCCAAGGCCGAAGAAGAAGTCGAAGCCTTTTTAGACTTCGGCTTCTTCTTCGCCCTACCTCCAACCGACTCCGAGGAGCCCGCAGACCCGGTCTTCAGAGCGGCCCTCTTCCGCTTAATGCGGTCGTTTTCGGCCGCCGACGTGTCCATAACGGAGTCGTCGGAGTCCGAAAACTCGCCTGGCCTGCTGAACAAGCTGGCCGCAGACGGTGCTCGGCCAGCTTCCGACGCCGAAGCGTCGCCGGCGAGGCCCTGAGAAGGGCCGTTGGATTGGCCCTGAGAAGGGCCGTTGGATTGGCCCTGAGAAGGGCCGTTGGGTTGGCCCTGAGAAGGGCCGTTGGGTTGGCCCTGAGAAGGGCCTTTTGAGTCGCCCTGGGAGGAGCGACTCGCGATAAAACGCCCAGAGGCGGCACGGCATAGTTTTTTCTTCATAATTCGCAGACGTCCGCGTTTGTGTCTGCGAATCACAGCGCACTTTAGCCGCCGGTCTGCCACTCCGTTACGGTGGTCAGACACGGCGTTGCCCGGGGGAAACTACGTGGAAGTATGCGCTGTGGGGGTTCCCCCGTCATACTCTAACCTTTTTTTTTTTTTTTTTTGTTTGCGCTGGGAAAAAATGCGTTACGCATACCCTCCCATCGGGGGATGGGGGGCTATGTGGGACTCCCCGGGTCTGGGACCCGGTATACCCCCTAAAATAACCCAGCGGCACTCCCGCTTCGTCTTAGTGGTGGAGGACTGGGAATCCGGCACAGCCTTTACGTCCAGTCCACCGCCGACGATTGCCCGCAACGCGAGCCCCTCACACCCCCCCCCCTGGGGAGGGGGACGGGCCCGGGAGTGACCGACGAAGGTGGTGACGGGTGCAATGCGGGCAGAGGCGCCCCCGCGCCTGTCGCCCGCCCGTCGCCACCACGAGGAGGGGGAGGACGGCGCCCTCTCCGACCCCTTCTTCGTCTGCGGAGCGGCGCAGCGAGAGGATCGTCCTCCCGCGCGCGCTCCGCCTCCTCCTTTCGCGACATCACGTCCTCGCAAAAGGAGGCAACCGCTGTCCAGGCCCCCTCGCTCCCCAGCATGGCGTTTATCACGCCGGGAAGCGAGAGGTCCTGACCGATCACCGCGGTCAGACCGCGGCGCTGCTCGGACCAAGCCGGGCACACCTCGAGGGTGTGCTGCGCCGTGTCCTCCGCCGCGCCGCAGTCGTGGCACGCCGGGGACTCCTCCCTCCCGATCCGGTGCAGGTGCGATCCGAAACAGCCATGGCCGGACAACACCTGCACCAGACGGAAGGAGAGGAAACCGTGGGACCGCTCGAGCCAGTCCCGCAGGACCGGACCGAGCGCGTCCAACGTCCGGCGGCCAAAGGCGGCGGCAGCGAGGTCCTCCGTCCAATGGAGGACGATGGCGTCCTTCGCCTCCCGCCGCACGGCCTCCCGCTCTTCCGCGACGGGGTGCTCCCCGAGCGCCTTCCGACGCGCCGTCCACTCCTACACTCTGGCGAGCACCCAAGCCTGCAACTCCCAAGGAGGGGTGCCGGCCAGAGCGCACGCCGCCGAAAAGCCCACCGAGCGGTAGGCCCTCGCCACCCGCTGTGCAATGGCTCTTTGGGGCCTGCGGATGGCGGTCGCATTCTCCCTCCTGTGGAGGGAGTCCGCCCAGATGGGAGCCCCGTACAGGGCCATGCTCCGCAGGATGCCGGCATAGAGGCGCCGGCATTTCGCCTTGGGCCCCCCCAGGTTCGGGAGGAGCCACGAGAGTCCGCGGCCTTCAGCAGGCGCGTCGACAGCCCGCTGAAATGCGGGCCGAAGCGCCACCTGTCGTCCAGCACCAGGCCCAGATACTTCATCCGGGCCTGGACCTCTATCCGGACGCCCCCTACGACGATGTGGGCATCGGGTGGGCAGCGCTGCCGAGGCCCGCGAAAGAACACGGCCTCGGTCTTGTTCAGCGCCACCCTCAATCCCAGGCGGCGGATCCTCTCCGCAACCAAGGATCCGCCAGCCGAGGCCAGACAGGCCGCGTCTGCAAAGTTCCTCCCCCGGGCGGTGAGGAGAGTGTCATCCGCGTAGCAGATGACACTCGTGCCCTGGAGGAGGCCTCCCCGCAGGAGCCAATCGAACCCGATGTTCCACAGGGGGGGCCCTAGTACCGACCCCTGCGGAACACCGGACTCTGCGCCGTACCGCCTCAACGTGGCCGTCTTGTCCACGAGGAGGACCTCTCGGTCCTCCAGGTAGCTGGCCAGGACGTCCCGCAGGTATTGGGGCACTCCGTGATACCGGAGCGCCTCCAATATCGTCGAGTGGGGGACGGAGTTGAAGGCGTTTGCAATGTCGAATGACACCGCCAGCACTCCGTCCCCCGCCTCCACCGCCTCCTTTACCTGGCCCTTGAGTAGGGCCAGCGCATCGATCGTCGAACGCCCTCGACGAAAACCGAATTGGGCGTCCGACAGGTCCGGCCCTACCCCCCGCAAATGGCTATCAAGCCGGGTGGCGATAATCCCCTCGAACAGTTTACCGACCTCATCGAGCAGAACGATGGGCCGGTATGACGAGGGGGAGTCCACCGGGCGTCCGTCCTTTCGGAGGAGGCACAGCTGCCCCTCCTTCCACAGCTTCGGGAACCTCCCAGCCGTAAAGCACGCGCTGAAGAGGTCCCGAAACCTCTCCTCCATTTGGGAGGCGGCGATCGCCACCACCCGTGCGGGGACGCCGTCCGGCCCGGGAGCCGTCTTCTTTGCGCGGAGGCTGAGCACCCCCGCGTAGAGCTCCGCCGCCGTCACCGGGGGAATCTCCTCCTCCGGTGGGGCCCCCCCTTGCGGGGGATCCATCGCTGGTGGGGCGAAGTCGGTCCTGCACGGAAACAGGGACCGGACCACCCCATCCAGCAACGCTGGCTCGAGGGTCTCCGTCAGTGGGGGACCATAGGGGCGAAGCTGGCTCCGCGCCGCCCTGTATGGTCTCCCATAAGGGTCCCGGTCGAGACCCTCTAGCATCTCAGCCCTCGCCGAGTCTTGCGCAGCGCCCATTGCAGACTTGAGGACCAGCGTCGCCTCTCGATAGGAGGCGTATAGGCGGTCTTCTTCTGCCCGGACTCGGTTCTGGGCACTGCGCCTTCGGCTCCGCGCGTAGGCCCTTCTGGCCGCCACGCAGTCGGCCCGGAGCCCCGCCAGCTCCCCCGTCCACCAATAGACGGCACGTCGGGGAGGCGGACGGCGAGACCGAGGCATGCTGTAGTCGCACACCTCGGTCAGGGACTCCCTGAGCCGGACCGCTGCGGCGTCCACGTCCGGGACCTCGACAGGGGGCGACAGCCAGTCCTGGAGGAAGGCCGCCTCCTCGGCTGCCTCCCGGTCCAGGCGGGTGAGTGTCCACCGCGGGAAGGGAGATTGCCCAGCGCGGGCCGTCCTCCCCCCCTGGGCGGAGATGTCGAACCGCACATATCGGTGGTCCGACAAGGTCTCCGCCATCTCTACCCGCCAGTTGACGACGCGGGCGGCTAGCGCGGGGGTGGCAAACGAGACGTCCACCACCGACCCGCCCTGTTGCCGCACACACGTGTGGACCGTCCCCCTGTTGAGGAGGGACACACCGCAAGAGGCCGCCCAAAACTGGACGGCGCGCCCCCGGACGTTGCATCCGGCGGCCGGGTTGCCCCAGGCCACCGACTTGGCGTTCAGGTCGCCCAACACCACGACCTGGCGCGGCGCCGCCCTCCCGACGACTGCGGTGAGGATCTCTAGGAAATCCTCAAAGTCCGAGAGAGGGCGGTTTGGGGAGAAATAGACCCCCACCAGAGCCATGTCTCCCCACGCGGCGGCCACGTATCCCGGTCCCCTCTCTAAGAGCGAGAGGGGAGGGGAGTCTGTGGCAGACCGAGCCGTCCCGGTCGCCCAGCCAACTGCCAGGGACCGAGTAGGGTTCGGCGACCACCGCCAAGTCCACCAACCACTCAGCCATGGTCTGCATCAGCAGATCCTGGGCTGCCCTGCAGTGGTTGGTGTTCGCCTGAAGGATGCGATGTTCGACCCTATCCATCACTCGGACATCGCACCCTCCTCCGCAGCCGCCGCAGGAACGACGGCGCCAGCGGCAGCGGCAGCAGGCCCGGTCGGCGCCTGCGCTTTTCCCCGCGTTGGGGGAGGATTACAATTCCTCCCCTTCATTACGTGGCCTGCCGGGCGGCCACTGGCGGCACACACCGCGCAGTGCGGCGTGGCGGCCTCGCACGAGACGGTTTTGTGGCCGTCCCTGCCACAGCGGTAGCACGCGTCCGACCTGTCCACTGCGGACGGACACTGGAGCCGTATGTGTCCGATGCCGAAGCACCGGAAACACCGCAGCGGCCGGTCCTCGAGAGCCCGGACCGCGGCCGAGCTGAACCCGACTGTGAGCCGTCCCTTGGCAAGGACGGCTTTGGCAGCGGCGACCGGGCACTCGAGGCGAATCGTGCCCATGCCACCACGGCCGGGCCTAATGTCCCGGCCTTGGACCGCCGCGGTGCCGCAGCCCCCTATCGCTGCGACCGCCGCCACCACCTCCTCCTTGGTGACGGAGTCGTCCAGGTCCGTCACCTCAATGGTCGCCGACTTGACTGGCCGGGCCACCTTTGCCGAGTCCGCTATGACCTCCTGCAGCTTGGCTGCGAAGAGGTCTGCGTGGGCACTCCCCTCGGCCCCGGGGAACTCGAAAATTCGAGCCCCGGCTTGGGTCCGCCGGCACGAAACGCTGCCGATCCCCAGCTGGGAAGGGTCGGCATTGGCACGCGCCCGCACCAAAACGGACGCGTACGTCTCCCCTCGCTCCGCAGCCTCCGCGGTGAGCGTCACCACGACGGCCGCGGTTCTAGGGGGGACTAGCCTCTTCTTCCCCTTCCCCTTCGGCTTTCCCTTGCCGGTCGTCTGCGACTGGCTGGGAGCGGTGGCGGCGGGGACGGCAGGGACGGCCGACGCCGACTTCTTCCCCTTGCCCTTCCCCTTGCCCTTCCCCTTGCCCTTGCGGGCCACTTCCGTCCACTCGTTGGACAGGGTGGTGGACGGGAGAAGGGCATCCTCCGCTGTCGAGGTGGACGGCTCCGGCTCGGACCGCCTCTTATCCGCTGCGAGCGGTGGTCGGAGGCGTTTCTCCGGCAGGAGCCGGTCCTCTATCCCTGCGAAGCAGGACCTCGTGAAGGCCCTCTCCTCCATTACGACCTTGCGGATGATGTCCTCAAGGTTGGAAGAGGGGCCCTCTGCCGCAGGGTTTCGGTCTGGCAGGCTGCTTGTCTTGGCCTGCTGTGGCCGGGCCGTGGCTTCGGCCAGCCTCTGATGAAGCTGGCTGACCTCAGACTGCAGGCGATCTACTCTCGCCTGCAGTTGCCGCGTCTCGTCGCTGGTCGTCCGCTGCACCAGCTCAGCGACGACACCACGCATGCTCGCGGCCCTGCACTTCAGGGCCTTCTGCAGCGTGCCCTTCAGGTTGGAGGACTTAGAGGCGACCTCCATGATCTCCTCCTCGTCCTCTTCCGCCATTTTTTGCAGCTCGGCCAGGGAATAGTCGGCGTATACAACGCGGGACGCACCGTACCCAGACCTGGCCCGAGCGACGTGCGCACGTTGCTCCTTCGCAACAATCCGCTCCTCCAGCTCTTGCTGGAGCTGCGCTCGCCGGGCCAGGTCCAACTGGCGTTGGGCGTCCGCGAGCCCAACGACATGGGTGTCCGAAGCCACCGTCGGCTTTTTGGCCTTTGACGCCCTCTTCGGCTTCGACCCCGAGGCCGAGGAGCCTTCGGACCCGCCGCTCAGGTGGACCCGCTTCCGCGACCGAGAGTCGTCCAAGTCCGACACACTAATAAGTGAGTCGTTGTCGGACGACTCGTCGACCCCCACAAAGAAGCCAGCCGCAGACGGCGCGCGGCTGGATTCTGACGCCGAAGCGTCGGGGTGGCCCTGAGAAGGGCCGTTTGGTTGGCCCTGAGAAGGGCCGTTTGGTTGGCCCTGAGAAGGGCCGTTTGGTTGGCCCTGAGAAGGGCCTTTGGATTTTAAAAAACGCCCGAAGGCGTCGCGCGGTGGTGGTGGCATAGCCTCCGCAGTTTCGCACTCACACGGCAATAAAATAGTGTACGATCGCACAGCGCACTTTGGCCAACCCAGTCTGCCACTCCGTTACGGTGGTCAGAGCTGGGCTGTTTCCAGGGGACACGACGAGGACGTAAGCGCTGTGGGGGGGTCCCCCAAGTCATACTCTAACCTTTTTTTTTTTTTTTTTTTTTTCGCTGAGAAATGCTATTACGCATGCCCGCTCGTGGGGGACGAGACGGGGTATGTGGGACTCCCTGTCGGAATGACAGTATACCCACTAAAACTCAGCGGTGTTCCCGCATCGCCGTGATGGGAGGGTCATGGGAAACCGGTTCAACCTTTACTTCCACAACCCTCCCGGCGCATGCCCGCCTAACTGGCGGGCCCCGCGTGCCCCCCAGGTTGGGGGGCTACGGGAATGGCCGGGAACACCTGGCCATTCCCGTCCGACACTGGTGGAGGCCTGTGCAATGCAGGCAAGGGAGCCCCCACACCCGTTACCTGCTGGCCCCCACCTGGGAGGAGCCGAAGATGACGGTCATACTGACGTCTTCTTCGACCCCTCCTCCGCCTTCGGAGCGGCGCCGCGTCGGGATCGTCCTCCCGCGCGCGCTCCGCCGCCTCCTTCTGGGACATGACGTGTTCGCAGAAGGAGGCCACTGCTGCCCAGCACCTCTCGTCCCCCAGCATGGCGTTAACCAAGCCGGGGAGTGAGAGGTCCGGCCCGATCACCGCGGTGAGACTGCGGCGCGTCTCGGACCACGACGGGCACACCTCGAGGGTGTGCTGCGCCGTGTCCTCCGCCGCGCCACAGTCGCGGCAGGACGGCGTCTCCTCCCGTCCGATTCGGTGCAGGTACGATCCGAAGCAACCGTGTCCAGACAGCACCTGCACTAGACGGAAGGAGAGGAACCCGTGCGACCGCTCGAGCCAGTCTCGCAAGACCGGCCCGATCGCGTCGAGGGTTCGGCGGCCGAAGGCTGCGGTGGCGAGGTCCCCCGTCCAATGGACGACGATGGCGTCCCTCGCCTCCCGCCGGACAGCCTCCCGCTCTTCCGGGGCTGGGCGTTCTCCTCTCGCCCTCCGCCCCGCCGTCCATTCATACACTCTGGCGAGCACCCACGCCTCGAGTTCCCAAGGCGGGGTGCCGGCCAGAGCGCATGCTGCCGCAAATCCCACCGTGCGGTAAGCCCGCGCGACCCGCTGGGCTATGGCCCTTTGGGGTGCCCGCAACGCGGCGGCGTTCTCCCTCCTCCGGAGGGAGTCCTCCCAGATGGGAGCCCCGTAAAGGGCCATGCTCCTCAGGATGCCGGCGTAGAGTTGCCGGCATCGCGCGCTGGGCCCCCCCAAGTTGGGCAGCAGCCACGAGAGGGCGCCTGCGGTCTTCAGCAGGCGCGACGACAGCCCGCTAAAATGCGGGCCGAAGCGCCACCTGCTGTCGAGTACAAGGCCCAGATATTTCATCTGGGCCTTCACCTCGATTCTGACGCCCTCCACGAAAATGTGGGCGTCAGGTGGGGGGCGCTGCCGAGGTCCGTGGAAGAACACGGCCTCGGTCTTGTGCAGCGCCACCGTTAAACCTAGGCGGCGGATCCTCCCTGCGACCAAGGATCCGCCCGCCGAGGCCAAGTTGGCCGCCTCCCTGAAACTCCCCCCCCGGGCGGTGAGGAGAGTGTCATCCGCATAGCAAACGACACTCGTGCCTCGGAGGAGAGTTCCCCGCAAGAGCCAATCGTAGCCGACGTTCCAGAGGAGAGGTCCTAAGACTGACCCCTGTGGAACGCCGGCCTCAGCGGCGTACCGCCGGACTTGGCCAGTCCTGTCCACCAGGACGATCGCCCGATCCTCCAGGTAGCTGGCCAGCAGACGACGCATGTGACGAGGCACTCCGTGGAATCGGAGCGCCTCTAGGATGGTGGAGTGGGGAACGGAGTTGAAGGCGTTGGCTATGTCGAATGACACAGCCAACAAACCGTCCCCCGCCTCCATCGCCTCCTTCACCTGGCCCTTAAGGCAGGCCAGCGCGTCCACCGTGGAGCGCTCAGCACGAAAACCGTACTGAGCGTCCGACAAGTCCGGCCCGATACGCCGCAAATGGCTCTTTAGGCGGCCAGCGATTATCCCCTCGAACATTTTGCCGACCTCATCGAGCAGAACGATGGGTCGGTATGCCGAGGGGGAATCCGCCGGGCGGCCCTCCTTCCGAAGGAGGCACAACTGCCCCTCCTTCCACGGTTTCGGGAACCTCCCCGACGCAAGGCATGCGCTGAAGAGGTCCCGAAACCTCTCCTCCATTTGAGTGGCGGCGATCGCCACCACTCTGGCGGGGACACCGTCGGGGCCCGGAGCCGTCTTCTTGGCGCGGATACGGAGAATAGCCGCGCCAAGTTCCGACTCCGTGACAGGAGGGGGAGCCTCCTCTTCCTCCTCAGCTGGCGGAGCTGTCCCCCGCGGAGGGTCCATCACTGGTGGGGTGAAGTTGTCCCTGCGTGGAAACAGGGACTGAACCACCCCATCCAGAAATGAGGGCTCCAGGGTCTCGGCCACGGGGGGACCAAAGGGACGCAACTTGTTGCGCGCCGCCTTGTATGGTCTCCCGTAGGGGTCGTTGTCGAGACCCTCCAGCACCTCCGCTCTCGCCGAGTCTCTGGCGGCGGCGATGGCCCTATCGAGGACCGTTTTAGCCTCTACGTACACCTCGTAGAGGTGGTCCTCGTCGGCGTGGTCTCGTCGACGCCGCCGCCGGCTCCGCGTGTAGGCCCTCCTTGCCTCCACGCACGCCGCTCGAAGCTCCGCCAGCTCCGCCGACCACCAGTACACGGCCCGTTTGGGTAGTGGTCGGCGAGACCGAGGCATGCTAGAGTTGCATACCTCGGTCAGAGACTCCCTGAGGTGCCCCGCCACGGTGTCCACATCCAGGCCAGCGGAAGGCGGCGAAAGCCAGTCCTGGATGAACGCCGCCTCCCCCGCTGCCTCCCTGTCCAGGCGAGTGAGAGCCCACCGTGGGAACGGTGATCGCCCCGAGAAGGGCCGCGTCTCTCCCGGGGCGCCGGTGGAGATGTCGAACCGCACGTAGCGGTGGTCCGACATAGTCTCCACCAGGTCCACCCGCCAGTTCAGCACGCGCGCGGCCAACGCAGGGGTGGCGAAAGTGACGTCCACTATCGAGCCACCCTGCCGCCGCACGCATGTCTGGACGCTTCCTCTGTTTAAGAGGGAGAGTCCAGAGGAGGCTGCCCACATTTCCACTGCTCGCCCGCGAGGATCGGTGGCCCGGTTGCCCCAGGTCACCGACTTGGCATTCAGGTCTCCCAGTACGGAGACCTGACGCGGCGCCGCCCTGCCGATCACGGCGGCCAGGACTCCGAGATAGTTCTCGAAGTCCTGAAGAGGGCGGTTTGGGGAGAAATAGACGCCCACAAGGGCTAAGTCTCCCCACGCGGCGGCCACGTATCCCGGTCCCTTCTCTAATAGCGAGAGGGGAGGGGAGTCTGTGGAAGACCGCGCCGCTAGTGCCACCAAGCCGTCCTCGTCGCCCAGCCAGCTGCCGGGGATCGAGTAGGGCTCGGAGACCACCGCTACGTTCACCAACCACTCGGCCATGACCTGCACCACCAGGTCCTGGGCCGCTCTGCAGTGGTTGGTGTTCGCCTGGAGGATGCGGTAGTCGGAAACCATTATTCCGACATCGCACCCCCCTCCTCAGCTACCGCTGCTGGAGCTACAGCGGCGGCGACGACAGCGGCGGCGGTGGTGGCAACAGGGCGAACCTGCGCCGGCACTATGCCCTTCCTCGCGGGCGGCTTGCAGCTCCTGCCCGCCATCCTGTGGTCCGCGGGGCGGCCACTGGCGGCACACGCTGCGCAGCGTGGTGTGCTGGCGCGGCAAGTGGCGCTCCTGTGTCCCTCCTGCCCGCATAGGTAGCAACACTCCCCCCAGTCGGACTTGGAGGGACACGTGGCTCGGGTGTGGCCAAAGGCGAAGCACTTGAAGCAGCGCATAGGCTGGTCTTCAAGCGGCCGGACCACAGCCGAGCTGAGCCCCACAAGCAGCCGTCCCTTGGTCGCAGCAAGGGCAGCCCCAGCCGCGGCAACCGGGCACTCGACGCGGATGGTGCCCATGCCGCGGCGGCCGAGCCTGATGGCTCCGCACTTCACCGCGCCAGCGTCGCAGCCTCCAGCCGCCGCAACGGCCGCCACCACATCCTCTTTGGTGACCGAGTCCTCCAAATCGGCCACCTCCAAGGCTGCGGTCTTGACGGGCCTGACGACCGTTGCCGCATCCGCTATGACCTCTTGCAACTTTGTTGCGAAGAGGTCTGCGTTTGCACCGCGCTGCTCCCCCGAGAACTCGAAAATTCGAGCCCCGGTTGCGGTTCGGCGGCACGTGATGCCGCCGATCCCCAGCCTGGTGGGATCCGCGTTGGTACGAGCCCGCCTTAGGACGGACTCGTACGTTTCACCCCGTTCCGCGGCCTCCGGGGTGATGGTCACCACGACGGCCGCGGTTTTGGGAGGAACCAGCTTCCTCCCGCCGGCTGGAGCCTTTTTGGCTGCAGGAGCAGTCGCAGCGGGCTTGGGGGTCGACTTGCCTTTTCCCCTCCTGACCACTTCCGTCCACGACATGTTGGACGGGGTGGTGGAGGGAAGAAGGGCGTCTTCCTCCTGCGAGGCTGCTGGAGCGGCAGGCGACCCAGACGCTCCCTCCGCGCTTGTGGCAGGGGTTTGAGGAGCCGCGTTTGTCCTCTTGCCCCTGCCTTTGCCCTTGGAGGGCTTCGGGGCCTGGAGCTGAGCACCCGATGCCGGGCCTGCTACAGGCGCAGGTTCCGGCTCTCTCGGTGGAGGCGGGCTCTTATCCGCCGCTAGCGGCGGGCGGAGCCGCCTTTCCGGCAAGAGCCGGTCCTCGATGCCTGCAAGGCAGGCTCTGGTGAAGGCCCTCTCCTCCATAACAACCTTTCGGATAATGTCCTCAAGGTTGGAAGGGGGGGAGAAGGAGCCTCCTGCCACCGGCACAGGGGCAGGTTGGGCAGGCCAGGCCGTGGCTTCAGCCAGCTTCTGGTGAAGCTGGCTGACCTCCGCCTGCAGGCGATCCACCTTCGCCTGCAGTTGCCGCGTCTCGTCCGTGGCCGTACGAGTCGCCAGCTCCTTGACAATGCCGAACATGCTGGCGGCCCGGCATTTGAGGGCCTTCTGGAAGGTCCCCTTCAAATTGGAGGACTTTGAGGCGACCTCCAGAACCTCCTCCTTGTCCTCGAGCGCCATGCGCTCCAATTCCGCCAGGGAGTGGTCAGCATACAGCACATTTGATGCGCCGTAGCCAGCCCTCGACCTGGCGGCTTGCGCCTGGCGCTCCTTGGCGGCAACCCTCTCCTCCAGGTCTTCCTGGAGTTGCGCCCTCTTTGCCAGGCTCAACTGGCGCTCGGCGTCCACCAAGCCCACATCGTGGGCCAAGGCCGAAGAAGAAGTCGAAGCCTTTTTAGACTTCGGCTTCTTCTTCGCCCTACCTCCAACCGACTCCGAGGAGCCGGCAGACCCGGTCTTCAGAGCGGCCCTCTTCCGCTTAATGCGGTCGTTTTCGGCCGCCGACGTGTCCATAACGGAGTCGTCGGAGTCCGAAAACTCGCCTGGCCTGCTGAACAAGCTGGCCGCAGACGGTGCTCGGCCAGCTTCCGACGCCGAAGCGTCGCCGGCGAGGCCCTGAGAAGGGCCGTTGGATTGGCCCTGAGAAGGGCCGTTGGATTGGCCCTGAGAAGGGCCGTTGGGTTGGCCCTGAGAAGGGCCGTTGGGTTGGCCCTGAGAAGGGCCTTTTGAGTCGCCCTGGGAGGAGCGACTCGCGATAAAACGCCCAGAGGCGGCACGGCATTGGTTTTTCTTCATAATTCGCAGACGTCCGCGTTTGTGTCTGCGAATCACAGCGCACTTTAGCAGCCGGTCTGCCATTCCGTTACGGTGGTCAGACACGGCGTTGCCCGGGGGAAACTACGTGGAAGTATGCGCTGTGGGGGTTCCCCCAAGTCATACTCTAACCTAACCTAACCTATCGTAACCTTAGACTTCTGTTGTATACTTCATCACGTCATTCGTCTAATAGTTGTGAAACTTCTTTTAACGTTGCTTGATCGCAAATGCGTGCTCAGTTGACGCGAATTGAACACGGGCTCGTATAATTCCGTAGTAAAACAAAAGCGTGTTGATTTCGCGAGAACGGTGTCGCCAGTTGAACACGGAAAGGGAAATACGCAGGACAGACCTCAAGTCTGAAGGGAATATTCAAAATTCTCACAGCAAAACTGATGACTGCTGATGATTCAAATCAGTGCCGGTAAAGTCTCAATTCTGACAGTTTAAAATCAGATACATCAAAATCTGATGGGCACGAGTGTCCTAGTAAAATTCGCAAATTAAACCATGATAATTAATGCAAGCAAGAAAGCAGAGTAGGAGCAGGTATGCTGGAAGAGATTTCTTATGGAATAAGCATCACCTTTCTACCTATTTTTCTGTTCTGTTTTTTTTTCTTGTCTGTTTATATATGTGAGTACATAAATGGTAAAATAAATAAATTATTTAATTGAATCGGAGCAAATAGTTGATGCACTTTCTGATAGCCCGTCTTCACCAAAAGAAAACACAGATAATAATCCTGAGGTTAGAAGAAGCAATAGGCTCAAAAATCGTCCACCTATTTCGTATATAGGTAATGAAGACGATGATGATGATTACATTTTGTGTGCTCAGTCTATTCTATGTAAAATACTAAATTCATTAGAAGAGATCACAACTCAGACCGACAGATCTCAGTGGGAAAGCGCAATTAAGGACGAATTAATAATAATTTATTTGCCAAAAAAAAAATACAGATGAGAACTTAAAATTAAAATTAAATTCTCTTAAGTTAAATAATACTTGGACTTTCGTACCAAGACCTAAAAATAAAAACATTGTCGGTTGTAAATGGATATTTACTGTAAAACATGATGAATTTGGAAAACCTTTAAGATAAAAAGCATGACTTGTCGCAAAGGGTTTCAGTCAAGGATACGTCACGGATTATAATGAAACTATTGCACCAGTAGCAAGAATAGCTAGTTTCCGATTTATAGTTAGTTTTGCGAATCAATTTAATTTGCTAGTTCATCATATGGACGTCAAAACCGCCTTCTTAAATGGCGAATTAAAGGAAGATATTTATATAAAAGTCCCTGAGGGCCTCTCTTGACCAGATAATTATGTTTGTAAACTAAATAAAACACTTTACGGGCTGAAACAGGTATCTAGATGTTGGTTTGAAGTTTTCGAACTATCTCTTAAAGAAGGTTTTCAAAATTCTTCAGTCGATAGGTGTATATATTTGCTAGACAATGGAGATAATAGTAGATTATACAACAAGTGAAAAAAAAGGGAATTTAATTCGAGGGACTACGTTGGATCCCGAGAGCAGCGAAGGATTCTAGAATAGAATCCCGAGCGTAGCGAGGTATTCTAGATTTGAATCCTGAGCGGAGCGAGGGATACAAGGACCGAGATGAATTATTTTTTTCACGAGTTGTGTACTCTACTTTTTACCATTGACTGCGAGAAAATAAATAGTAGTATAGTATTTATCACATTTTACTATAATTGCTGCTTTATTTCGAAATGATTCCGGAGTTAGTGTCTCATTTTCGTCACTGGAAGAACTCATTTTATTATAATTTATGTTATTAGATTTTCCAATGACTTAAAACAACGATAACAGATAGAAAAGAACCTAAAATGGCGGGTTTTTTTTTTTATTATGGAATAGCTCCGTATAGCCAGCCAGTACGTACTTTCAGCACGTTTTATTTATTTTTGTATATAATTCGTATATTCGTGCTTGTTCCAAATTCAAAATGTTTTTATTCACTCAGTGACTAAAAGAGAGTTTTATTCACTGTTTTCGATGAATAAAATGCCCTTTTTCGAGTGGCAATGGTAAAAAAATATTTATGTCGTTCCATATGTAGATGATTTAGTTAGTAGTCATCATCATCTGTCTGGCCGTTTCCCAACTATGTTGGGGTCGGCTTCCAGTAACTGGATGCAGCTGAATACCAGTGTTTTACATGGAGCGACTGCCTATCTGACCTCCACAACCCTGTTACTGGGTAATACGATAACCCTTGGTAAGACTGGTTGTCAGACTTTCGGGCTTCTGACTACCCGTAACGACTGTCAAAGATCCAAGAATGACAGCCGGGACCAACGGCTTAACGTGCTTTCCGAGGCACGGAGGGGTCATGGAATGTAAAGATGGTCACCCATCCACAGACCAGCCGTGGCAAGCGTAGCTTAACCGGATCGATCGACCTGTGCGGCTGTTATTATTTAGCCACGGGCCCCGGCCCCGGTTAGTAGTGTGCGCTGATATTGAAACAATAAGGTATTTAATGAGTAAATTTAAAATGACTGATTTAAAAGACATAAAATGATTTCTTGGTATAAAAATTACAAGGCAGGAGAATGAAATTAGATTAGATCAAAGTGCACACATAAAAACGGTATTAAGTATATAAATTTAATATGCACGATTGTAAACCTATCAATACACCCATTGAAAATAAACTTAATTTTGACGCATTAAATTCTGAAGAAAAATATAATGCTCCATGTCGAAACGTTATGTTTCATGTATGTCATGTTATGCACTCGTCCAGATTTAAGTACAAGCATTAGGTATACGAACAACAATAATGCAGAAAGAACTCTTTTTTTTTTTGTGGATGAATCATCAAATGACCCCTCCCGCTCTGGGTGGAGCAGAAGGGAGTGTCAGACTTTTACTGACTAAAACCCACCCGTGTTCCTTAGCCCTTTGTGTTCCGGGGTAGCGGTAACCCTTTCGGACAATCCCGCTCTCCCGGCAGGCTACGGCCCTTACGGGCCCCTTCCTTAATGCTGACATCTCTTTGAGGCGCGCGTGGAACACGTACGCGCCGTCCGGCACGGGCCTGGTAATGCAGAACTCTGCCAACGTCTTAAACGAGCGCTCAGGTACTTGAAAGGTACTGTTGAATTAAAATTACGTTATAAATTGTAAGCACAACAATATTTTATGTGGTTACGTACATTAAGATTGGAGTGGCAGTGATTCAAACGACAGGAAAAGTACAACTAGATATTTATTTAAGCTCTTTGAGCACTGTTCTATAACCTGGATTACAAATAAACAAATGTCAGTTGCTGCCTCTTCAACAGAGGCGGAACATATGGCATTGTATGAAGCTGTTAGGGAGGCATTATGGCCTAAATCACTAGCAGTTAGTATTAAGATAGATATCGATAAATATATCATAATCTATGAGGATACCTAACAATGGCTGTATAAGCATTGAAAATAATCCAAACAATCACAAACGTACAAAACATATTGATATATAGTATCATTTTTCTAAGGAACAAATTGAGAAAAATGTAATAAAATAAAATATTGTAAATAAAATATAATTACATTCCAACAGGTCAAGTTGGCAGAT
This sequence comes from Globia sparganii, assembly GCA_949316385.1. NCBI lineage: Eukaryota > Metazoa > Arthropoda > Insecta > Lepidoptera > Noctuidae > Globia > Globia sparganii. The sequence continues at coordinate 25,306,622 of OX438659.1, forward strand.
GTTCTGACCAAGCCAATACCCGCCATCACTCTTCAAGAGATGAGAAGCATGATGGGCTTAGAATAAGATTCTGATATATTTTTTTTTATTAATTTAATTATTATTTAGAATGTTCCATTCCATTCCATTTCATTTTCAGGTTTTCTGGGTTTCCCTTAATCCTTAGCAACAAATGTTGGGCCATTGTATTTCCCAGCTAACACTAGGAAGTGAATATGTTCCGGTCAATCCTATTTACTTTGATTAATTTTATTTGTACAATTCGTAGATTAAATTTTGAGGGGGCGTGTTGATTTATTTGATTTACTTATTCACAAAAATCAATCTTTAATTGATTCTATAATAATCGATAGTGTTTTAGGTACTTATACAATAAAAAAATAATCTCCTCTTCTAACCGCCATCTTTATTTTATCTTACTTGTTTTTGCGCTTTAGTAAAGACGGACGTATAACCTTCCTAGTGACTTTCAACTGCGATAATATGTACAGTTATAAAAGGCCCATAACTTGTTTTATATCCTAGATTTCCTATAGGAACCTATCCTAACCTAAGTCGGGATGCCCCAAGTCCCAAGATCAGTTATAGAAACCATTATTTTTGTAGTTCATTCAATTAAATTTAAAGCTAATTAATAATTAATTAATTAGTTAATGTGTGAAACATTATTTTTAAAGTGCGTTTATATATTCCCCATTTTTTTCTATACAAAGTGTTAATGAAATAACCCAAAACCTCGGACACCCCAACCGATTTTTATATATTAATAAATTGATATGACATATAATTATTTATTTTCAAAAATTATAGTAAAAAATATTTGTAAATGTTCTTGTCGCACTACTTCTTACAGATTCGTAGCTCTATCGCCGCCGGCGCGCTTCCCGGCCTTGGCGCCAGATCTAGCACCCCCTCCTCACCCTCGCTGTTTGTTTTCATTGCGTTGGACAGTAGCGTACAGCGTCGTTAAAAAATATTAGACACGGCATGACAAATAATTATTTTTTGGAAAAAAATAACCCATATTAAAAATTATTGTATTCGATTTTGCTGCCGATTCTAAACAAACTAGTTTCAGGTTTTGGGTTATTTCATTAACACATTGTATAATCCAATCGTTTCTGGCACTCGCCGGCCGCTTCCACGGCACCGCTCGCTTCGCTCGCTCGGCTCGTGCGCAGAAGTTACAGTTTTAACTTAACCTAACATTTTTTTAAAACAATTAACCTGATCTAACTAGTTCGGTTCCGGATAACCTACTAAAAATAATCTCTTTTTTTCTATTAGCGCAAGTCGATAAAAGAATGAGTTTCAATTTTAGGAATTTGCGTAATAATAAGTCAATACCTATGTAAAACGTTTTTATTCTAAACGTTGTTTTATGAGATAAAATGAATAAAAAATTAATTGTTTACATGTCAAATAACACGTTATTAATAAAAGTTTACCTATAATAGTAATCATTTCGTAAAGTGATTTTTTTGGTAAACTCTTGTTGTTGTATAATGAAGAAATGCCAAATCATGTTTTTGCCAATCGTTGCTTGTCAACTAAGTAAATTAATTTTTGGTGAACTGACAGGGTAACTGACAGGGCACTACTAGTAAACATGATACGATCGACATACGTGATTCACCGAAATCTGCGCAGCTATAGGTAGCTATGCACAGTGAAACTACTTACTTAAATTCCAGGTGATGCTGCAGCAGCAGTTCAAGGTTACTATGTTCTTCTACTATCATTGAAATAACGAAATGCCTTTCGACTCGATCAGACCTGTGGAAGATGCTCACAACAATTCATCAATTAGAAAAGTGCTGATAATCTTCAAACGACTGAACCGCTTTTTTTGAATCATAGCTAAGAACACTCTCGATCAAGTCAAATTTAAGAAAAAAACAAAATCCGTTCATCCGTTTGGGAGTTACGATTGCACAAACAGGCACACAAATATACAGATACACACGTCAAACTTATAACACCCCTGTGTTTTTGTCGGGAGTTAAAAACTTAGGGTCATACAAGTACTTAATATTTATTATTTCTGTAAAAAATCATTGCTTAGTGGTCATTAACCAGAAAGTGAACAGGCGAGAGCGTTTCTATGGAGAAAAAACCACCCGCATTTCCTCTCAAATTCGTTTTCCAGTCTAGATACTTACCCACATAGTCAAAATTAAAAAATTAAATATTTTATTTCACATAAACCTACATGAGCACTTATGGAACGTTAGAAACTAGGGGCACGGTTCCAATTGGATAAATTAGTGATTCGTTTTATTTTAGTAATATCTAGCATGCCAAAAACTGCTACATAAGCCTGCTGAACGCAGTCTGCCTCCGCATTACTCGGCAGTTCGACGGTACAGAGCTGTTATCGTGTGCTCGTCCCATATCAAGTTATTTGCATATCAAACGCAACCCACCGCTCACTTGCCAGAACACGCTACTCGCGCGGCGTGTCGAACGGCGCGATCCGTCACGTGACGCGCGACACGCGCTCGATAAGGCGATTAACTACAAATTAAATTATTTACATTGTTCAATAATACATATAAAACCTTATCACAGAAAACATGCCTAATCATCGTGTGAAACAAATTAATCTCTACTTATTTCATGCGTACTAAATCGTTTAGTTTTTCTTATTTTACTTCTAGCTGGTGAAAATGTAACCTTGACTATTACTAGAGAGCAAATAAACTATTTCTGACTTTCTAGCACGTGTGTTACGCAATACCAATACCATAAACAGAACAATCCCACCTCCGCCTTCTGCTCAACTGCTACCCGCAGCAAGCAAGGCGAGTCCATTCCTTTAGCGTCATCTAACTAACGCTAGCCTTTAGAAGTTTAAACTTTAGAGTATACTCGAGAATGGACCAACTTTCCTGTAATAATGATATTATAAACACATTACCTAATTAGTGAATAATTTAGTTGAGCTTTATAATATAATTTACGATCCTTCTATTTAGATTAATGAAAGTAATTTTTTTCTCGTAATTGGAAGAATTGTACCAATTTTTGTTACAGAGTCGGTTGACAAAGGGCTCGCTATTACAAATCAAACAGATAGCCGGCACTCAGTACAGCGCCAGATTTAGATGAAGCAGGTGCCTACGTGCGTACTCGTACACGGTCACAAATTCCCACTCTACCGACGAAATAAAACGGTACGTACTGGATAAGACAATAGCTATATACCTAATTCGTCATTGTTCTCACAAGTTAGTGCTCTAGTGTTTATTCGTGCCCTGCGCAGCGCTCTGCCTCAGGTATTGTGTTCCAGCAGTATCCCCGCGCTCCGCCCTGAGCTCTGCACAGGATTGCGGGATTATTTCACGAGATTAGGTCGCTCTTAGTACATGTGTAGACACGCGGGTAAGGGCTATCACGTCAGCGTGAGAATATTTGTTTCAACAATTCCGATTGATGAGTGGTGGTTGTGTGGGAGGGTGTGAGGGAGGGTGTGTGTGTGAGTGTGTGTGTGTTCTGTCTATTTATCTAACCTGTTATGTCTCACTTATGGGCAAAGCCCTCCCTCTTTCTTGTCCAAACTCAAAATCATAGCATTTATTTCAAAGAAACCAATTACAGGTACTTTTGAATTGTCAAGGGGTCAGTCATTCAGAAAGATGAAGCTAGTTGCCCATTCCAAAGCGTAGTAGATAGTACCTATAGAAAAGAACGGGCAAAAAACTTCACGGACACTCTTTTATACCATACTAGCTGCGCCTCGCGGATTCACCCGCGTAAGTTTTGATCCCGTGAGAATATCGGGATAAAAAGTATCCTATGTGTTATTCTGATGTATAAACTATATTACTGTAAAGTTTCATCAAAATTCGTTCAGTAGTTTTTGCGTGAAAGAGTAACAAACATCCATCCATCTATCCTCGCAAACTTTCGCATTTATAATATTAGTAGGAAAAAAAACAACCGACTCCTAAAACAGATACTACAAAGTGAAAAATAATTACTTTAATGTCGGAAGTCGGTGTCGTTGCGTTCGCATTTTTGTCGTTTGCCACCGACTTCGGAAGTCGGTAGCACACACCCTCTCCATTAAAAAAATAATTTAAGAAATCAATTTACAATTGCCGGAGATATCGCGTAACAAACATATAAAACATACAGTCGCATTGAGAACCTCCTCCTTTTTAAATTCGGTTAAAAATTTTACAAAATATTGGTTACATCATTCATGTTGAAATTATACATGTGAGAACGATGTAGAAAGACGCGCACATTAAAAGCGTCCGTACTAAAACTATAAAAACAGTTCAGAAATTAAAATAAGCCGTGGCGGCTAAGAGATGACTGCAGTCTCTACTGTCGGCGCCCGTTCACGAACATGACGTATGGATCAGCACCATTCAGCTCAACCATTTCAAAGGGAACTTAATGATCCAACACACGCCACCACCAGCGAGACATTTGAGTGAGCATGACATACTCTCAGCCGCCAGGGCACATTCAAGTCAATGAAAGACGTACCCAGCTTTATAGTTTAGGTACCTATATAGTGCGTATGCTATGCAATTATAACAATACTAAGAAATTGAATTTATACAATACATAGATAGTACCTATTTTCAATCTTCAGCAGCACCAACAATATTTTCGAATGCTAATAAATTAGTTTATGCGCCCTTGTGCAGTTGAGCCAAGCATTTTTGTCAGCGATGTAATACCCAATTTATAATATGCTTGGCTTCATGGTGTGCGTTTTATGTAAAATTAGAATTTCGTTTCATTGAGTTGGAGCATGTGGGGAAGTATTTCTAACCGACTTCAGGAGGAGGTTCTCAATTCGTCTATGTTTTTATGTAAGATTAGAATTTCGTTTCATTGAGTTGGAGTATGTGGGGAAGTATTTCTAACCGACTTCAGGAGGAGGTTCTCAATTCGTCTATGTTTTTTATGTAAGATTAGAATTTCGTTTCATTGAGTTGGAGCATGTGGGGAAGTATTTCTAACCGACTTCAGGAGGAGGTTCTCAATTCGTCTATGTTTTTATGTAAGATTAGAATTTCGTTTCATTGAGTTGGAGTATGTGGGGAAGTATTTCTAACCGACTTCAGGAGGAGGTTCTCAATTCGTCTATGTTTTTTATGTAAGATTAGAATTTCGTTTCATTGAGTTGGAGCATGTGGGGAAGTATTTCTAACCGACTTCAGGAGGAGGTTCTCAATTCGTCTATGTTTTTATGTAAGATTAGAATTTCGTTTCATTGAGTTGGAGTATGTGGGGAAGTATTTCTAACCGACTTCAGGAGGAGGTTCTCAATTCGTCTATGTTTTTTATGTAAGATTAGAATTTCGTTTCATTGAGTTGGAGCATGTGGGGAAGTATTTCTAACCGACTTCAGGAGGAGGTTCTCAATTCGTCTATGTTTTTATGTAAGATTAGAATTTCGTTTCATTGAGTTGGAGTATGTGGGGAAGTATTTCTAACCGACTTCAGGAGGAGGTTCTCAATTCGTCTATGTTTTTTATGTAAGATTAGAATTTCGTTTCATTGAGTTGGAGTATGTGGGGAAGTATTTCTAACCGACTTCAGGAGGAGGTTCTCAATTCGTCTATGTTTTTTATGTAAGATTAGAATTTCGTTTCATTGAGTTGGAGCATGTGGGGAAGTATTTCTAACCGACTTCAGGAGGAGGTTCTCAATTCGTCTATGTTTTTATGTAAGATTAGAATTTCGTTTCATTGAGTTGGAGTATGTGGGGAAGTATTTCTAACCGACTTCAGGAGGAGGTTCTCAATTCGTCTATGTTTTTTATGTAAGATTAGAATTTCGTTTCATTGAGTTGGAGCATGTGGGGAAGTATTTCTAACCGACTTCAGGAGGAGGTTCTCAATTCGTCTATTTTTGTTACGCGATATCTCCGGCAATTGTAAATCGATTTCATAAATCTTTTTTGAATGGATATGGGATGCCTCAGGGGTGGTTCCATATTAATTTTGTAATGCATTATTTGCGTAGGTGTTTTATAAACATGATATTAATACTTATCCCAATAGATACGTTATTCATCACAAGTATTTAATTTTGAACAAAATTGCCCTTGATATCATTTGATTTCAATGAATATCTTAGGAGATATCATAGTTTAAAAATAATATACTAATAATAAAGCTGAAGAATTTGTTTGTTTAAAAGCTCTAATATCTGGAAGTATCGATCGGATTTATAAACATCTTTTTGCATTTGATAGCCCAATTCTTGAGAAAGGCTAGAGGCTAATAAACATGACGCTAGAACCCTTAGGAGTTGAGCAAAAAGTCAGAAAACGAAGTAACTAATAGCACAGGCAGGTGATACGAGGCGACGCGACGCAGGGTGGGTCAGGGAGCAAAAAAATTCACGCGGACGAAGTCACGGGCAGAAACTAGTCGTTTATATTGATGATGTTATGACTTCCTGTCATTGATATTTAAGATAACAAGTAGTGTTATACGAATTTATTTGGGATACGTACAACCACAGATATTATAATACTCTACGTACAACTTTAAAGTGAAAAATAAAAACTTTTACTTATACAAAAAAAAAAACAAGCGACTTTAAAAAAATACACTACAAAGTGAAAAATAACTTTAAATTCGGAAGTCGGTGTTCGCATTTTCGTTGTTTGCCACCGACTTCCGAAATTAAGGTTATTTCTCTATTCTATTTCTAACTAGCTTTTGCCCGCGACTTCGTCCGCGTGGGTTTCGTACTTTCCTCAAATAAATTTAACACCCTCTCCACCTCTCCCTGAAAGGTATTAAATTATTGATTACGATCTATAAACTTACTTTATTTAAAGAAATAATTATTCGGGCCAATATTTTAGTTAAACTACCTAAGATGTTTCAAATAAACTATCCTCCCTTTTCATCACGACAGGGCTTGTTTTTGCATTTGGTACGTTTCCATTTTTATGATATAAAGATTATTTATACCCATTTTCGTGTTAATGGAAGTTGATGTTTCTACTCCTTAAACTTTATTACCCTTTTCTACCCCGGTAGGAGTCGAATAAGTAAAACCCTAAAACTCATACTTTTTTATTTTAAGTAAGTAAGTAGGTAGTAAACCCCTAAAAGTGACAATCTTTATTATTTACTGAGGCAAATGTTGAAAAGTTTCAAGTTTCTTAACCAAAGGAATAAGACCACCTTTTCACCTTCACAGTTTTTATCCCCATAGGGGCGAAATATTGAAAACATGTTTGGGACGTTTCCATTTCTTGACTCAAAGATTATTTATATCAATTTCCCATTGAATCAAGCCACGCAATAAAATACTCCTCTGTGATATGGACTACCCCCGTTCACCCCGTTAGGGTTAGATTTTCGAAAAACCCAGTCACACTTTTTTATATATTTTGGTCTTAAGTATACATACTGAGTTCCGAGTTTATATTATTAGACCGCGCGATAAAATTTTTCCATACAAACTGACACCCTCAATGTCCCTTTAGAGCAGAAAAACATAAAATGACAAACTATAATTTACTTAGATAAGTATATGTGCCAAGTTTGAAGCTTAAATTTATTCATACCATTTTTTTGGAGTAAATCAAGCTACGCACTATAATACCGGCCTTAAAAATCGAATTACCACTTTTTTACCTGTCAGGGGTCTACTTTCGAAAGACCCATTTCTTATTACTTACTTAGGCAAATATTCCTTCCAAGTTTCAAGTTTATTAACCAAATGAATAAGATTTTTCGTATAAAGTTTTTCCCCACTTTTCACCCCACACAGGAGGAATTTTGAAAAATGTTTGGGATGTGTTCATAACTTGACTCAAAGATTATGTCCAACAATTTTCGAATTAATCAAGCCACGCAGTAAAATGGAAAATTAACTACTCCTTTTCACCCCGTCAGAGGTAGATTTTCGCAAAACCCTGATACATGTTATTCTTTACTTTTGGTCTTAAGTATAAATACTGAGTTTCGACTTAATCGGAGACCGCACGTTAAAATTCTTCCATACAAATATTGACACCCCCTAATCGCCCTTTAGGGGGTAGTTTAGAAAAGCAAAAAATGCCAAAATTCATAATTTACTTAGATAAGTATTCATGCCAAGTTTCAAGTATATTAACCAAATGAATAAGATTTTTCATATAAGCTGTATCCCCACTTTTCACCCCCACAGGGGTGGAATTTTGAAAAATCGTTTGGAATGAGTTCATTACTTGACTCACAGATTATTTATACCAATTTTCGAGTTAATTAAGCCAGGCAGTAAAATTTGCCCTGTAAAATTAACTACCCCTTTTCTCCCGTTAGGGGTAAATTTTCAAAAAACCCTGAGAAACGTAATTCTTTATTTTTGGTATTTTAGTATAAATACTGAGTTTTGAGTTAATCGGACCGCGCGTTAAAATTCTTCCACACAAATTTTGACACCCCCCAATCCCCTGTTAGGGGGTAGTTAAGAAAAACAACAAATGCCAAACTTTATAATTTACTTAAATAAGTATTCGTGCCAAGTTTCAAGTTTATTAAGCCAAGGAATAAGATTTTTCATATAAGCTGTATCCCCACTTTTCACCCCCACAGGGGTGGAATTTTAAAAAATCGTTTGGAATGTGTTCATTACTTGACTCACAGATTATTTATACCAATTTTCGAGTTAATTAAGCCAGGCAGTAAAATTTGCCCTGTAAAATTAACTACCCCTTTTATCCCCGTTAGGGGTAGATTTTCGAAAAACCCTGATACACGTAATTCTTTATTTTTGGTATTAAGTATAAATACTGAGTTTTGAGTTAATCGGACCGTGCATTAAAATTCTTCCATACAAATTTTGACACCCCCTCATCCCCCTTTAGAAGATAGTTTAGAAAAACAAAAAAAAACAATTTTCATAATTTACTTAGATAAGTATTCGTGCCAAGTTTCAAGTTTATTAACCCAAGGAATAAGAGTTTTCATACAAACTTTCATCCCCTATTTAACTTCCTTAGGGGTTGAATTTCGAAAATTCCTTCCTTATTCCTCGTCTACGTTATAAAGAAAACCTGTGTGCAAAATTTCAGCTTTCTAGGTCCAAGGGTTTAGGCTGGGCGTTGATGAGTCAGTCAGTCAGTCAGTCAGTCAGTCAGTCAGTCAGTCAGTCAGGACTTCTCTTTTTATATATATAGATAGATAAGGTTATTTCTCTAGTCTATTTTGGAAGTCAGTTGTTTTTATTTTAACATGGCAATGCTGCCAGCTTTTTGGGTACTGTTCCTGTTGATAGCGATGCCGACGAATTTTTTGATGCCCTATTTTTCTTTGCTTCTTTTTTAATACCTACACATGTTTATATTAATAATGGCTGCGCCCCGCAGTTTCACCCGCGTATGCTTCGATCCCGTGGGAATATCGGCATGAAAGCATCCTATGTGTTAATCCTGGTTATAAAGTATCTGTGTGCCAAATTTCATCCAAATCCGTTTAGTAGTTTTTGCGTGAAAGAGTAACAAACATCCATCCATCCATCCTCACAAACTTTCGCATTTATAATATTAGTAGGAATAGGATTTTAAATATTAGCTTATATTATGTAAACATTTTATACAGTACCTGCCCCATGAAGGATGAATTAGCCAGTCTGAAACCTAGTTGAACTAATTGCTCCCTATTTCTAGTCCACACACAAAATGTGTAGGTACTACATACTATTATGTATATGTATACTTACTGTACTAATTTTAGAATTGTGACCGTGATTGCGTTTTACTGATTTGATTTGATATCAATTACCTGCAGTGAAAATGGTTAGCTATTGGTGTCAACGAATTCATGAAAGTTCATATGATGTGGATACTTGTCACAGTAAAGTATTCTGTACCTACGACTAATTGTATTGTTCGATTCATTATAATTATTAGCAGTTGTAATCACGTTTTCTTAATACAAACACAGTTTAACGTGTAATTGGTTGTGTGATGTGCTAATAGATAAAATGTCAAAAAAGCTTAGCTCTGCAGCATACGCCGTTAGGAAAATTCGTGATTTAACTGATTTAGAGACAGCCCGTTTGGTTTACTTTAGTTATTTTCATAGTGTGATGTCGTACGGTATTCTGTTGTGGGGAAATGCCGCCGATATTCAGACAATTTTTATTTTACAAAAAAGGGCAATTCGTTCCATTTATAAATTAAGTCCCAGACACTCCCTCAGAGACAAATTTAAAGAGATTAATATAATGACTGTGCCTTCTCAGTACATTTATGTTGGACAACTCAGAAAAACGGCAGTTTCAGGATAATATACTTTTATTACTTATTATATCAGCATAAACAAACTCAAAATCAAATCAGTTTATCACAAATTCGCATACAGTAAATTATAATATTTCCAGTATTTTAACGATATTTTAAACTTTCAACGACCAACGGCCAACCAGGCCGAGGTTTCACTAATAGAACTTCTTGAGTCGGCTGTCGGCGATCGAATGGTCGAGTCTCGACTGTCTCTTATACACTACGGTTAGTAGAAGGGCTATGGTGTTGCCAACTCTTAACAGTGTTGCTAGTTAAATGTAAACAATACTACTACATTTTGTAACAGCTCGGCCATCCGCTCGCCAACGAGTGCCTTCGTTGTTTTAGTAATAGAAGGAATTACCTACAGTTTAAAGCGAAATTAATTACTTAACTAAGTACTTCGGTTATCTAATACATCATCTATATTTTATTCGACTTCTGCCAGGTTTATCTATGTATTTATTTACATTCCTTTATTTCTATTATTCAATCAGTCACGGTTATATTTGTAGCAATACAAACAATTCTCTAATTCTCCATTTCTTTAAATTACATCTTACGAAGCAAAGTATCAGTTTCTCACAATCATACACAAATATCGAATCCATAATTTAAGTTTTAGTACACCACATCATAAAATTCCCGGCACATCATTGTGCCTGGAAAACAGTCTAGAAAGCAAGTACTTATCCTCTATTCAGTTTTAATAACATCAATTAATCGGGCAAATTCAGTATTTCACTATGAGACATATCAAATCATTTTGTAACCGTATTAATTTAGTCAACATTTCACTACTGCTTACATCATAACATACATATATTTTATTAGTTTCCTAGGGCGGCACATCATTGTGCACATCATGCCCCAATAGGAACCTAAGCCAAAATCTCTAGAACCGCTTATTGCTTTTCCTTGGGCGGCACATCATTGTGCACGTCATGCCCACAATAAGCGGTCCAAATAAAAGTCACTAAGACCACTTATTGCTTCTCCTTGGGCGGCACATCATTGTGCACGTCATGCCCACAATAAGTGGTGAAAATAAAGATCACTAGGACTACTTATTGCTTCTCCTTGGGCGGCACATCATGTGCACGTCATGCCCACAATAAGTGGTCAAAATCAAGATCACTAGGACTACTTATTGCTTCTCCTTGGGCGGCACATCATGTGCACGTCATGCCCACAATAAGTAGTCCCGAACATCACTTCAGGTTGTCCATTGATTTATCCTTAGGCGGCACATCATTGCGCCAATCATGCCCACAATAGACAGCCTGTCAATCATGCCATGGCATACCTTGAACATGAATCATTTCCTGGTCACGGTATACGCATGGACTTTTCACTTATATTTTAATAACTTATAGTCTAAGCGTTGGTGTCGAGTGAGGAGGTTTCGGTTGGGTTCTTATCATGGTCAGTAAAATCGTCATTACCATAATCGCTGCCTGAACTAGAGCTATCATCGTAATCGTTTTCTGGGATGCATTTAAATGATAACCATGGGTGCATCTTATCGACAGCAACAATGGCTTCATAGCGTCGCCCTTTTCGTGATAGTGGGGTATCTTCAACGACATAGCGGTCGTTTGGCAATACCTTTATCACTCTGTATGGTCCTTGTAGTTTTGGCTCTAACTTCTTGGACTGCCCACTGCCTGATGCAATTGCCCGTACGATTCTAACTAAGTCTCCTTCTTTATATTGTTTAGCCGCTTTCTTACGTCTATTGTATCGTTCTTTACTGACTTCATTTTGCTTTTGCATCAAGCAGCTGGCATCTGCTCTAATATCTTCTATACTACCTTGTACCAATCCTTCACCGATATCAGAAATTACTTCATTCAGAATACCCTGTGATGGATTGGTTACCCTACGCCCAAATAATAGCTCACTAGGCGATTTCTTAGTTATATCATGTATTGTAGTATTGATACCTAACTGTACATCGGGAAGGTACTGATCCCATGTTCGAGGATCCTTCCCGTGGGTCATTGCGCCTAAAGAGGCTAGGATAGTCCTGTTTGACCGTTCTACCTGTCCATTAGCTCGAGGTGTTGACACGGCGTTAAGTATATGCTTAATGCCAAGAGATTGAGTAAATGCTTTAAACTTTTTACTGGTGAAGCAAGTCCCTCTATCCGTGATAAGGCGAGTAGGGGTTCCAAAATAACCGATTAAACTCTTAATTACCTTTATGGTTTCTGATGCTTTTGTACTCCTGACTGGTGCCAACGTAATGAATTTTGTAAACGCATCAATTATGACTAAAATGTAAGAGTTTTTCTTTTTGCTTTTATTGAAGGGGCCTAAATGGTCAGCGTGTATGGTGTGAAAGGGGACTTCTACCTTTTGTATAGGATGTAGATAACCCTGTTGCGCACCACTCGGTAATTTGTGGTGCGCGCACTCCAAACACGCAGAAACATATTTTTTGATAAATGATCTCATTTTAGGGAACCAGTACAACGCACGAACCCGGTCTAATGTCTTATCAAATCCGAAATGTCCTACATCGTCATGGTTAGCTTTAACTATCTGCCACCGAGAGCCCTTTGGCACTACCCATCTTAACACGCCTTCCGCTATGATTTTATAGACGCGACCGTTTTATAATTTATAATTTTGTTTGATATCGACAATGGTTGGGGTCTCGGGATCGGACAAAACTCGTTTTATCCGTTGTATCTCATCATCAGAGGATTGAACTGTGGTGATCCAATCCTCTGTTGTAACGGTAAGAACATCAATGACGTGTATATTTTCAGGTCCGGCATCTATGGGTGCCCGGCTCAAGGCATCGACATGAGCCATTTTATCTCCTGGGCGATACTCAAACTCGCAATCAAATTCCTGCAACTGCACCCACCACCTCGCTATTTTGGGAATCAAATCCCTTTTCGTCAAGGTGGTGCGCAGAGAATTGCAGTCAGTCACGATCTTGAATCTTATACCCAGTAGATAAATCCTAAATTTACTCAAAGAAGCTATCACTGCTAACGTTTCTAGCTCAAACGAATGGAGTTTTTGCTCATCCAACGATGTTTGGCGGCTAAAGTAAGCTACTGCTCTCCATAACCCCTCTCTACCCCTCTGAAGAAGAATTCCTGCTATACCGAGCTTACTTGCATCGGTGTGCAGCTGGGTTTCTAAGTTTTTGTCATATAGAGCGAGGATGGGTCTATTAATTAACTGTTCCTTAATTAATTATATTTTAATTCCTATAAATGCCTCGTTTTCTACATTACTCCACCTCCAAGGCGAATCCTTCTTCAAAAGGTATGTCAAGGGTCTAGCTATTAGAGCAAATCCTTTGACAAATCGTCTGAAGAAACTAGCCAATCCTATAAATCGCCTAACATCGTGAACGCTGGTAGGAGTGGGAAACTTAGAGATCGCTTCTGTTTTTAAGGATCCCGGTTTAATTCCCTGACCACTAATTTCAAACCCCAAGAAATCTAATTTAACAAACATGAATTTACATTTATTTAATTTAAGAGTAAGACCACCCTCTTTTATCAGTCGTAAGACCTCGTCCAACCGCTGCATTGCTTCCTGAAACGATTGCGCCGGGATTAGGACGTCATCCATATATATTATTACGTACCCTACCTTTGATTTGGGGAGGATTTTATGCATTGCCCTCTGAAATATTGAAGGCGCATTTGCCAAACCAAACGGCATTCTCGTATACTCGAATTGGCCGTCTGGTGTGACGAATGCAGTTTTTTCTTGGGACTTTTCCGAGATAGGAATTTGATAATATCCCGATGCTAAGTCAAGGGATATGAAGATATTATGGCCAGCTAACTCGTCAAGTAGATCTTCCACTCTAGGGAGAGGATAATGATCACGCTTGGTTTTAGAATTAAGCGTTCTGTAGTCCACACACAAGCGTTTTTCACCGCTCTTTTTCTTGACTATCACGATAGGGCTTGCATAAGGAGAAGAAGACTCTTTTACTATACCGCATTCTAACATCTCCGCTACCATTTGTCGTACATCTTCCCTCTCAGGGTGAGAAAGTCTATATGGTCTGTAAACTACAGGTTGCTCGTCCTTTAGGTGTATATCCATTTCAACGACCGTGGTGAAACCCAAGTCCCTGAGACAGGAAGAAAAACATTCCTTATAACTAAGAAGTAAGCTCTTAACTGCCTGCTTTTGCTCATTCGTGACGCAATCCCCAACATTCGGCTCAAACTCATCGCCTTCGTTACTCAACTTAACATCATACGCATATTTGCAGCCTTGAAGTATTTTGCTACGGGTAAGTAATTGTTTATCTTTTATCTGTAAATCGTTAGTGCTCAAATTAAAAATAAGAACTCGACCTTGGCCTTTATCTATTTCATATTCCCCCGGAAATAAGAAATATTCAGACCCAATTGGACCACGAATTTCCCCAGCTACAAATAAGGAACCAGAAAAATTCGGGACTGATATTACTTGGATAGGTTTTATTTCATTAGGCTTGACACAACTATCACTGCTACAAATCAAGTGTATCTTGACATCATCGACAGTTTTACTAATGTCTAAATTATTTTCAGTTTTAGTTATTTTTATACCAGGACGTTCTGAAAACGTATGGCCCAATAGAACAGGATAGTTAATGAGATTATCGTCAACTATTAGCACCTCGACATCGTTTTCAATGATATCCTGCACCTGAATAGTCACTTTAGAATTACCCACAGGCTGATACGGTATGTTGCCAAGTCCCTTCAATAGTGGTAAGTTTTTACCAGTTGTGAAATTGATTCCTAATCTCTTAGCATCAGTAAAGCGTATTAGCGTACATTCACTACCCAAATCTAAGTGGCACTGCACCTTTACTCCATTTATGATAATGGGAAAGGTGTATATACTGGATGCGACCTGACTAGCAATATTAAGGACAGATTTTTCCTTATCGTTTCTTTGGGGTATATTCGCTTTTGGGCACGCATTTGCCAAATGTCCTAAAAATTTACAGTGAGTACATCTTATCGTGGGCTTATTACATTTATAACTGGGGTGACCAGGCTGATTACAATTAAAGCAAACCATGACACTATCCTCTGATTTATTCATCTTGTTAGTTCCTTTTGTATTCGCGTGAATAGTAGAACGTTTTTCTTTATCTCTACCCGACTTTTCTGGCTCCCTAGGAGTTCCCGGTTTTACATTTTTAAGAAATTTCAATAGTTGTTCTGGCTCGGAAAACTGCGCCGCTTGGGCCCCTAACCTTATACCTCGGTCCTCGATTCCATAGACTATACAATCTACGGCATCTTTACCATGAATATTGCAGCGATTGAGTAGGTTAATTTTTGCGTAATAGTATAACTCAGAGGATTCGCCAAAACGTAGTTTCTTATTCAACATCTCTGTAAGTAATTCTCCGTAGTTTTGACTGGACGGAAATGTCTCAATTAATTTAGCTTTCCACTCTTCCCAAGAATACAAGAGAGTAGGCAAACTTTGATACCACGTCTTGGCGATGCCCGTGAGTTTAGGTAAAGCGTAATGTATGACCTGTTTTTCCGACCACTCGTAAATTTGTCTACATTCTTCGACTTTAGAAATCCATGCATTAATAGTTTGCTCTTTGATCATTGGGTCAAATTCAGGTATAACCTGGTTTAAGGACGAAAACTTCTCACTCGAACCAAATTTCGAAGACTTCATAATATCTAAGAATGACTCGATCAATAAAGTAGTATTTTGATTGCTTACATCACATCTGCTTCGTTTTGCTCCATTAGCCTCGCTGTCATGATCGGAACTATGTTTCGCTCTGCCACGTTTCTGATGCCGGTCGCCCCGACACTTACTGCCAAGTCGACTGCCGCGCCGACGCTGGTTTCGTGGTCGGCTAGGGCTGCGACTGCGTGACTCACTTGTCAGTACGCTTCGGCGCTCCCTGCTGCGCCTGCTTCGATGCTCACCGGGGTCCTCGTCACTGAAGTCACTACGGTCACGTCGCTTGGTGCGACGCTTCGAAGTAATGCTGCGCCGGTGCTTGCTTCGGTTGCGCCTACTGCATTGGTCATCAGCCTCACAGCTGCCATCCCGGCAACGTGACGGTGTTCGGACCCGCTCAGGTTCCATTGGTATACTGACAAAGACAACGAAAACGCATCATTCCTTTTTAATTGGTCGATGTTGAAGCTAAAGCTTAGAATTTGCGTGTGAATTTACCAAGCACAAGGAATCACTAACATTGTCAGGGAGTGCCCTAACGAAATGCTACCGCATAGGTTAATGTCATGCCAACACTGAAAGGGAGTGCCCCGACCAAGTGCTAACAATAAAACTGTCAATTTGTAAAGGTTTAACCCTGTGAATAATTTGGGCAGTAAATTCTAACCACACAACCTCAATACCGGGGAGTACCCCGGCCAAATGTTGTTGTGATCGTAGAAGACACAAGATCTTTATCAACATTGTCAGGGAGTGCCCTGACCAAATGTTAACAAATCTCACCCTTACATCTTACTAATTCGGGAAGTAAATTCTAACCACACAACCTCAATACCGGGGAGTACCCCAGCCAAATGTTGTTGTGATCGTAGAAGATACAAGTTCTTTATCAACATTGTCAGGGAGTGCCCTGACCAAATGTTAACAAATCTCACCCTTACATCTTACCAATTCGGGAAGTAAATTCTAACCACACAACCTCAATACCGGGGAGTACCCCAGCCAAATGTTGTTGTGATCGTAGAAGATACAAGTTCTTTATCAACATTGTCGGGGAGTGCCCCGACAAAATGTTAACAAATCTCACTCTTACATCTTTACACTAAAGTCACTTTTATAATTCATAAATGTCCGTGGGCAAGTGGACGACAACAAGTAACGGACAGCGAGAAAAGAAAAAAAAACTTATTTTCTTACCTTGTTATCGTAATCCCACTTCTGAGTTGTTGGACAACTCAGAAAAACGGCAGTTTCAGGATAATATACTTTTATTACTTATTATATCAGCATAAACAAACTCAAAATCAAATCAGTTTATCACAAATTCGCATACAGTAAATTATAATATTTCCAGTATTTTAACGATATTTTAAACTTTCAACGACCAACGGCCAACCAGGCCGAGGTTTCACTAATAGAACTTCTTGAGTCGGCTGTCGGCGATCGAATGGTCGAGTCTCGACTGTCTCTTATACACTACGGTTAGTAGAAGGGCTATGGTGTTGCCAACTCTTAACAGTGTTGCTAGTTAAATGTAAACAATACTACTACATTTTGTAACATTTATGATAATCTTTTGTATGCACATAAAAATATTAATCTAATTAAAAAATACAGTGATATCCATAACATAAATACTAGGAACAAACACAAATTTGTTGTTCCTTCATCAAGGCTCAAAAAAATAGGTTTAGATGCCAATGTATACGTTTTTATAATAAACTTCCTAGTCACATTCAAGAACTAAGCCTAAATAAATTCAAATCTTTTATAAAGCGTAAACTATGCCAAAAAGCCTATTATACTGTAAATGACTTTATTGAGGACAAAAAGGCTTGGGATTGAGCTGCTCCAATAAGTTTAGACTGCGAATGTTGTTTTATTTTATTTTGCGATTTTACACTTTTTTTTTTTTTTCGTTAGTATCTATTTACATAAACAATGACATGAACATTTACTATTTACTGTGTAAAGTATTATATTATTTTATTTATTGTGAATGTGAGGACTATGTGGGTCATTGTTTCCGTTTTAATCATGGTCTGGCGGTTTGAGTAATTTATGCGGCCTACCCAAATGTCCTTTCTTTGGTATTGTTCGTCGAATCGTTGAGCTCCCTAAGTTTGAGTTGAGCAGCATGATTACTGACAAATGCGTGCACTGACTGGACAGGTCCACTCAAATTTGTGTGGTTCTTTCCTCAAAAGACCATTTCAGACACCAATCTACATGGTCCTCAAAATGATCTGACCAAGACTATTTCTGGATTTTTATATACACATTGACATTGATAAATTTTACATATACAGTGACATGAATATTTACTTTGTAAAGTATTATATTATTTTAATGACTGTGAATGTGAAGACTATGTGGGTTATTTTTTTTTTTGCCTTTTCTTCTTTTTTTTATTTTCTCAGATAGTTTTAGTCATGGTCTGGCAGTTTGAGTAATTTATGCGACCCACCCAAATGTCCTTTCTTTGGTATTGTCGAATCGTTGAGCTCCTTAAGTTTGAGTTGAGCTGCATGATTACTGACAAATGCGTGCACTGACTGGACAGGTCCACTCAATCGGTGTGGTTCTTTCCTCAAAAGACCATTTCAGACACTAATCTACATGGTCTCCACATGATCTGACCAAGATTATGTCTGGACTTTAAAAGAGACTGTGACCTCTGAGTTTGTTTCGGCCTTTCTTCTCAGAGTAGTCAGTTAGGAAACGCCGACCTCATCTCGTTTTAAAAAATATGATTGACATGTAAAAGTGTTTGTACAAACCTACTTACAGAAATAAAATCATTTATCATTTATCATTTAATGCGTGGTTGTGTTTGTTGACAGTGATGTGACCGGCCACGCTCTCGGCTCTCGGCTTTCTGCTGACATTGTAATTACCGACACTACGGATTGTTTCAGATAACGTGCCTGAAGTATAAACATGCACCTACTACTTCCATAGTTACACGTAACTTATATTTGCTCTTACTTATCAGATTGTCATAAACAAATAGTTCAGAAATAAAATGCAAATATTTTATTTCTGATGAAGGCACAAGGCAGCAGTGGTCGGATCATCGTCGTTTGCTTTGGTCGCAAACCGTCGCATTGTCGTCGACCGAAAAAGGTCCTTCGAGCCGGATTCAATATATATTCAAATTACATAGTTGAAAGACAAACAGATTTGTGGAAATATGAATGTACAGCGAGACGTCTACTACCTTACCTGCTTACACTCGCCGCAAAAAAACACAACTTTTATGAAACTTGTAACAGCTGAATTTCAGAGTAAACGAAAACCAAAGCTGCATAATGTATAGGCTTCCACTGAGCCCCGGAGACGGCGCGAGGACCCGGCTGCAGACATGCGCCGCCATGTTAGGTTGATCTGCTGCGCAGCGGCCCTGCCTGCCGGGGACACTCGCTACTACAGTGTCGTAAGCCTGGGATGTTATGCCGGTGATTGTACATCGAATTCTACAACATCGGTTGAACCTCTGCCTGCGCTCGTTTATAAGACGTGTTCTAGGATCACCACAGTGCTGATAGCATGTGTCGCTAGTTCCCCCCCGCACCTCACCGCTCCCTCTCTTAATATTTATACAACAAAACAACTTTTTATTGAATACGGTTTTTTTTTACGGTTTTTCACACTATGTGAAGATATATAACAGCATCATCAACACAGACGAACTACATTAAAACCTACCATTGAAGCTTACTCAAAAGCTTCACAAGCAAGGTAATAACATTGATATGGGACTACCACGTGGCCTCCTCTGTCACATAAATTAATATGGAACCACCACGCGGCCTTCTCTGTCACATAAATTGATATGGAACCACCACGCGGCCTTCTCTGTCACATAAATTAATATGGAACCACCACGCGGCCTTCTCTGTCACATAAATTAATATGGAACCACCACGCGGCCTTCTCTGTCACATAAATTGATATGGAACTACCACGCGGCCTTCTCTGTCACATAAATTGATACCACCACGCGGCCTTCTCTGTCACATAAATTGATATGGAACCACCACGCGGCCTTCTCTGTCACATAAATTGATATGGGACCACCACGCGGCCTTATAAAATATGTAGGTATACGATGTTAGAAGTGGTCGTAGGTACTGCTAACATTAACCGCGCATACTACTTTACACTAACCCAACAATATTCGATCAGTTTCTCTATTTAACATGACGACAGATGAATCGCCGCCGCGTTTATCTGGGATTAAACAAACACATAACTTATGTTAGCACATAACTTATTAGCTGCAGGTTAAGTTAAAAACGTGGTCGGAGATGAAACATCACAGTTTATTAGTGAAAAGTGCGGTTGAGAACGAGATAGGCTGACTGAGTAGGTTCCGTGGTACGTTCATATTCCGCTTATAAATTAGAAGTTCTTAATACACATAATTGTTCGCTTCTCTTGCGTCAGACTTCATCTCGGCTCGAGACGTAATCCACACAATCACGTATTACACAAAATAAGTACAACGCAAAATTCACTTTGATACAGAAAGCTTTGATCGTAGCGCCTTTGACTCGACATAGCAATACGTAGCAGTAGCACCTACATACTTAGCGACGTAGACCCTCTACGAAATGTGAAGCTCTACAAGAAGCAGTCATACTGTGAATACCTACGTGACACAGTTTAGCTGGTGCGTACCCGCGCCACACAACACACTTAGTTAGTTGCTTGTGTTGTGTGATATTGTGTAAACTGTAGTC
This sequence comes from Globia sparganii, assembly GCA_949316385.1. Lineage (NCBI taxonomy): Eukaryota > Metazoa > Arthropoda > Insecta > Lepidoptera > Noctuidae > Globia > Globia sparganii. The sequence continues at coordinate 25,327,322 of OX438659.1, forward strand.
GAAATAAGTGAGTATATTAACGATACACGTGACTTCAAACTAATGACTAATAAATAATTATTAGGATCCTGATACATTTCCATAGTCCAGGCTGAATAAGACGTGACTTTATTTATTTATATATTTTTGTAAAAAGTCAAAAATTAATAGGAGTGTATTGAGTGATAAGTGTTTTTGATCGTGGGGTCGGCGACCGCTACTAGCCCAACTGGTGATATTGAAGCATTCCTAACTGGGCGCGATCTCAAGTACTGCGCATACACACAGCACTCGCAGCTCATCGCGACGCCTCGTTTATTTCGTCACCTGTCTCGTTCCATGCGCATGCGTGACCCTACCAAGCCATAGGGTCCGTAACTTAACTTCGAGAGTCATATGTTCGATTAATAGAAAGTCGACTGAACGTTTGTTCGAATGGAATTTATTGCGAAACAACCTTTTATCGCCAAACGCTACTTCGACTGAACGATTCATCGAATATTTATTAATCGACAGACTGCTCCTTCAAATTATTTTTAGTTATTAAATAGTTTAATACTTAATTGAAATAAAATTAAGAAAATAAAAAAGTAATTTAGTTCATTTAAAAGTTTTTTCAGTTTTTTTTTTCTTTCGTAACCTGTTTTTTCTTTTTGGTAGGAGAAACTAACTCATCTTGCGCTCTAATTTTTTCTATAATCAACTCATTATTTTTTTTTTTGTTCTTTTCCATTTGAATGGGCTCCTAGGGACAAAGAAGTGGAACCTATTTAAAACCATAAAAGAAATGGAAAAAGAACAAAAAAATAATGAGTTTACTAAAGAAAAAATTAGAGCGCAAGATAGAGAGAGAGAGAGAAGAGAGAAGAAAACAAAAAAACAGGTTGGGAAAGAAAAAAATCTGAAAAAACTTTTAAATCAAAAGGAACACATGGACAGGCTTTACTTCATGAGCTCGATGGCTTACATTTGCCACTTTAAAAAATAAAACAACGTTTAAATTTGATGATTAGTGATTATTATTTTATATTTGGATTATTAGTGGAGTTCTCAGGGCGTTAAAGAACCGTTTGATCACCATAATTCTGTGCCGAAATTGTAACATAAATGTTTTTTTTTTATAATAAAATGTTTTACCTTCATTTGTGCTTTATATTATCTTCTTTTTCACCAAATTTCATGTTTCTAAATCTACGGGAAGAACGTAAGATATCTTAAAAATATTTGATTCTCTCGATTACCTATGTATGAAATAATATGTGACGAAAATGTTTTTTGTTATAATTTTATTTCAATTATTAAACTATTTAATAACTAAAACTCATTGAAAGAGCAGTCCATCGATTAATAAACATTCGATGAATCGTTCAGTCGAAGTAGCGTTTGGCGATAAAAGGTTGTTTCGCAATAAATTCCATTCGAACAAACGTTCAGTCGACTTTCCATTAACCGAACATATGACTCTCGAAGTTAAGTTACGGACCCCAAGCCATACGACCAGAAGTAGAAGCTATCTAATGTATAAGTACATGTTTAGTCTGTAGCTGTCGATGTCCCTACAGACTCACACGTCCCGGTTGCCGGGTAGCCGGTGCCGGCTATACGGTAACACATTCAGCTTTCACACGACCCGATGTTGTATCCAGTAGCGTCTAGCTAGACCTTCAACGCGAGTACAGTTGCGTAATGACTACATCATAATTTAATTTTCTCTCTTCTCTAAAAATGGAACATGGACAATTGACTGCAATGTTGATTTTGTACGGAAGATATAGCTTGAAAAAAAAGTCAAAACATTATTGGGTTCATCAGATGAACATGAAAAGAGAACAGTGTGGAGCATTCTATATCTTATTTCGAAGGCATATACGTCTTCCATATAACACTGTGCATCCGGCCACCGATTAACCGGTAGGCTGCAACCGAACGCAGGTACAGTGGTGGATCCGGCGCGTACCCGGTGATAGCTTGCCAGGCAAACTACGCCGGTTATACGTGTGAAAACTAACGAACATGGCCACTTCGCCGCCGGGTACCCGGCAACCGGGACGTGTGAAAAGGCATTTACAGAGCCTACACACGCGTGACATGCCGCTCCACTCCGACAGCCGCCGCGCCGGCGCAGAACTGATCTGTACTGTACAGAGCCTACACACGCGTGACATGCCGCTTCACTCCGACAGCCGCCGCGCCGGCGCAGAACTGATCTGTACTGTACAGAGCCTACACACGCGTGACATGCCGCTCCACTCCGACAGCCGCCGCGCCGGCACAGAACTGATCGGTACTGTACAGAGCCTACACACGCGTGACATGCCGCTCCACTCCGAAAGCCGCCGCGCCGGCGTAGAACTGATCTGTACTGTACAGAGCCTACACACGCATGACATGCCGCTCCACTCCGACAGCCGCCGCGCCGGCGCAGAACTGATCTGTACTGTACAGAGCCTACACACGCGTGACATGCCGCTCCACTTCGACAGCCGCCGCGCCGGCGCAGAACTGATCTGTACTGTACAGAGCCTACACACGCGTGACGTGCCGCTCCACTCCGACAGCCGCCGCGCCGGCGCAAAACTGATCTGTACTGTACAGAGCCTACACACGCGTGACATGCCGCTCCACTCCGACAGCCGCCGCGCCGGCGCAGAGCTGATCTGTACTGTACAGAGCCTACACACGCGTGACATGCCGCTCCACTCCGACAGCCGCCGCACCGGCGCAGAACTGATCTGTACTGTACAGAGCCTACACACGCGTGACGTGCCGCTCCACTCCGACAGCCGCCGCGCCGGCGCAAAACTGATCTGTACTGTACAGAGCCTACACACGCGTGACATGCCGCTCCACTCCGACAGCCGCCGCGCCGGCGCAGAACTGATCTGTACTGTACAGAGCCTACACACGCGTGACATGCCGCTCCACTCCGACAGCCGCCGCGCCGGCGCAGAACTGATCTGTACTGTACAGAGCCTACACACGCGTGACATGCCGCTCCACTCCGACAGCCGCCGCGCCGGCGCAGAACTGATCTGTACTGTACAGTTCGCGCTCGTTCTTCTCCATAAGTACAGTACGCTTTGAAATGGGTAACTAGCTACTATCTTTCTGACTGACCGACCCCTTGACAATTCAAAAGTGCCTGTAATTGATTTATCCTACTAATATTATAAATGCGAAAGTTTGTATGTATGGATGTATGGATGTTTGTTACTCTTTCACGCGAAAACTACTGAACGGATTTTGATGAAACTTTACAGTAATATAGCTTATACATCAGAATAACACATAGGATACTTTTTATCCCGATATTCCCACGGGATCAAAACTTACGCGGGTGAAACCGCGGGGCGCAGCTAGTCTGAAATAAATGGTTTGAGTTTGACTGCGACCAACTTAGATGTAGCGATCACCGTTGCACCGTTCGCTTCGCTCGCTCTGCTCGCGCGCGGTCGGTCATAGTTCTAACCAATGATATTGTATACAATAAAGAGGGTTCTAACCTAACCTAACCCATTCGGTAGGAGTGCCCTAGCTTAGTTACTGCGACTAACTGTGAGTTAAGGCCAGTAAGTCGAATACAGGCTCATTTATTAAAAAAAACCGGTCAAGTGAGTGTCGGGCCATGCGCAGTGTAGGGTTCCGTAGTTTTTATAACAGTCAAGTGCGGGTCGTATTCGCTGACTGATAGTTTAGTACCATGCTCTAACTAAAAGCCAAACATTTGACTTCTTAAACAAATCCTCACCTGCAGGCTTAGCATGACGCTTTCTATTTCTACAAAGAATAGACACAGCTCTTTCTATACAAAGTGACATTTCGTTTCTACATTTTTAACATCGCACCGTAGAAATCCTACAATCTGTAATTTTTTCTTTCGTTTCTAATGATCTTTGTCTAGGTTTTTTGTTATGTAGTACTATTTCAGAAAAAAGTCTTCTATCCGAAACTGTCAAAATTACATTGACAACTGACAGTTGTCTAAGGTATTGAAGAGATTTTAAACTATTGTCGACACCGGCACCATTAAAAAGTAGGATAAACTCGACGGCCACAAGGTATATACGGGATTTTGTAGATAACTACAAAATCATGATTTTAGAGTAGAGCGCTTTGAACGCAAAACTGTGATAATTAATAGAAGAACAAAGCTATCTTCTCCTATTTTAAATCATTTAGTTAATAGGGCATTACCAAGGAAGTGGTTAAGGCCAATATTACCACAATATTTTTTTGTACGAAAATACGGTACTTCGACACAGAAAAATTGTTGTAGTTGTCTTTATATACGTGACTTAATATCAGTAAAACTTGAGAATCAAACAGAATAAAAATTCTATGACAAAACAAAGAATTCTGAGTCGAATTATGTAATAGAGTATGCATTTCGTAAAAAGTGCAGTTGACTCTTTCTACTTTGCTGCCGTCGTACTGTCTACACGGAATGTCATCTTTGTCTACTCTTCCGTCGACAAAACGGTGCTCATGCTAAGATAAGATAAGATAAGATAAGACTTGTCATAGCTGGTCTTTTGAATTTAAATACAGGACACAGAGCTAGGTACACTACTCACTCGTCACAAAAAAATAAAATTGAGGAAGTAGTTTACTATACCTGGGGATACTATATTGCAACTTAAAAAAAAAAAACAAAAAAAAACGAAAAAAAAAATTATCATCCCCACTTTACATGTAGGGGAGGTACCCTAAATAATTGTTTTTATAAAATTTTATTTTACCACTTTTTTGGCGTCATGAACATGTATACTCATGCCAAATTACAGCTTTCTAGTACCATTAGTTTTTGAGCTAAACCGCGGACAGACAGACAGACAAAAAGACAGACGGACATGGCGAAACTATAAGGGTTCCTTATTGACTACGGAAACCTAAAAAGCGTACAGTCAGCAAAGGAGATAAGTATGCAGAGTCGTCGAATATAATTGAAGTTTAGTAAGAAACCGATTGATGTTTTCGAATAAAATTTAATTCAATTAATAGAATCAAACAGTTCATTTAACATATTAAATTTCATTCGAAAACAACAATCGGTTTCTTAGTAAACTTCAACTATATTCGACGATCCTGCATACTTATCTCTTTTGCTGACTGTACATCATTTTCCATATTGCGCTTGCACCTGCAGCTAGTCTATATTATTATTTTTGTCTGGCCAGGGGTTGGAAGTATCAAAACTGTCTGGCTACTGAGGAAATATCTTCTAATAGTTTTATATTCTAACATAAGTACCTATAGTTACAATTTATTAAATGATGGTAAGTGTCTGGCAATGAATGACATGGTTTCTAATATCATCCCGAAGAAAATGTAAGAAAGTTACGCTTTATTATTTGATATTTAGTTGGTATTTTTCACACGTTTGCTACCTGCTACCTGCCAAAGCCACGATGATTCAAACTTCATAGTTGTCCATCGTTCCTACCTGTGTTGTGCGCATGCGCTGACACACTTTCAGCTTTTATAAAATAACGAAGGTCTGGCGCTCATGGGATCTAGCCCTGCATGAAATAATTCCAATAATTTTACTTCTTGAAATTAAGAAGTTTTTAGATAAGAAGCGAAACAGCATTATAATAAATTGTTATTTAATAAATATTCCCGACAAGTCTAGGAATACATGGTATGCTATACTTCCTTTATTGATATCGTTTATATTACCTACTTTGCGGCACTCTGTGTCAATGGCAGCCATCCAGTCAGTCGCGAGAGCGACGCGGAACGAACCGGACATAGGGACACTTCCATACTTGATTTTGATGCAGATTGTGCATGACGTCATAGCATTGATAGGATCTGTGCTGCGCCCAGCATCAGATAGGATGTATATAGCGCAGAGACCTTGACAGCATGATCCACTATAGCGCAGAGACCTTGACAGCATGATCCACTATAGCGCAGAGACCTTGACAGCATGATCCACTATAGCGCAGAGACCTTGACAGCATGATCCACTATAGCGCAGAGACCTTGACAGCATGATCCACTATAGTGCAGAGACCTTGACAGCATGATCCACAATAGCGCAGGGACCTTGACAGCATGATCCACTATAGCGCAGAGACCTTGACAGCATGATCCACTATAGCGCAGAGACCTTGACAGCATGATCCACTATAGCGCAGAGACCTTGACAGCATGATCCACTATAGCGCAGAGACCTTGACAGCATGATCCACTATAGCGCAGAGACCTTGACAGCATGATCCACTATAGCGCAGAGACCTTGACAGCATGATCCACTACAGCGCAGAGACCTTGACAGAATGATCCACTATAGTGCAGAGACCTTGACAGCATGATCCACTATAGCGCAGAGACCTTGACAGCATGATCCACTATAGCGCAGAGATCTTGACAGCATGATCCACTATAGCGCAGAGACCTTGACAGCATGATCCACTATAGTGCAGAGACCTTGACAGCATGATCCACAATAGCGCAGGGACCTTGACAGCATGATCCACTATAGCGCAGAGACCTTGACAGCATGATCCACTATAGTGCAGAGACCTTGACAGCATGATCCACAATAGCGCAGGGACCTTGACAGCATGATCCACTATAGCGCAGAGACCTTGACAGCATGATCCACTATAGCGCAGAGACCTTGACAGCATGATCCACTATAGCGCAGAGACCTTGACAGCATGATCCACTATAGCGCAGAGACCTTGACAGCATGATCCACTATAGCGCAGAGACCTTGACAGCATGATCCACTATAGCGCAGAGACCTTGACAGCATGATCCACTACAGCGCAGAGACCTTGACAGAATGATCCACTATAGTGCAGAGACCTTGACAGCATGATCCACAATAGCGCAGGGACCTTGACAGCATGATCCACTATAGCGCAGAGACCTTGACAGCATGATCCACTATAGCGCAGAGACCTTATGAGGAAACGCAGTCACGTGGTCGTTGGCGTTCATTCCGTAGGTACTAACGTACGTAGAGCTGTTTTCTCTGCCTGGTTCATGATACTAGTCCAAATAATTTCTTACCATAGCTTTAATAGCCATAGCTTTATTTTACTTGAATTTGTTTGAAAGTAGTTTTAGTAGCTTTTTTTATTTATTTTGTACCCATATTATTTTGCTTTTAATTTTGTTTTCTTTAAGATGTTCGTGTATAATATTGTGATTTATTTTAATGTGTTCGTCCTTGTCAAACTTGTTGTTACCTACCTAGATGATAAGTGAATGATGTGGTCGCCTATAATTGGAAGCGCACACTTGTATTTGTCCCTGTTCATGTTAACATGCATGTAACTGTGTAGCCTCTGTTGGCGATCCAATAAATAAATAAATAAATTATTAGATCTACCTCTGCCATGTTCCTATGTGTTGTTTTTTGGTGTAATTCAACGCCAACGACCACGTGATCACATGATCATTATTAAAAATATGATGGACGTAGTGTTTCTACAAATCTAATTACAAAAATAAAATCATTTATCATTACTGATTCATAATGAATTGATTCTGTGATTTCATAATGCACTCAGTTTTACCAGAAATGAATTATGATACTCGTAGGCCTAACCTAAAACAGATACATAGATACCAGCTATTGTGACGGTAGTCTCGCCGCTGGCTACGTCATGAAGTGTTCGCTGGCGCTGAGACGCCGGCGACAGAGGCAACACGAGCGCGCTGCGTCACGATGGCCCCCGGCGCTGATACACGACGGCGACAGAATGCAGCGTCACTAAACTATCTGCTTCCGCGCGGCCGCCGGCCCGGCCTCATTATAGCAAGAAAGCGTCGTCTTTTGTGCTTGTATTTATTTCTGTTCCTCAACAATAGCGCATTGTGACGCGGCGGACGCAATCAGCCGGCCCGCACCGCGCTCGCCTGCGTGCACGTTACTGTATGCTACACAGACTTCCGTGAATTTCAAACGTTACAATGTTCATCACTTCACTAGTGTTTCGGCTTCACAGATGCGTGCGACGTGCCACTTACGAGGTGCGGACGAGGCAGTCAAACTCAATGAATTTATTTTAATTAAGTAAACTTTAAACATGCACTTTTAAACTGTCAAGGATTAGGTCAGTCAGAAAGATGAAGCTATTTGCCCATTTCATAGCGTAGAAGGCTCCTATGGAGAATAACGGGCAAGAAACTACCAAGAGGGACACGAATCATCCGCGTCCCGTCCGAGTGTCCCCCCCACACGCGAACCGACACGGACACGGCTCGCACTCGGCACGGTTTACATCATTCTAAAATCCATACTAGTAAGTATTATAAATGCGAAAGTGTGTCTGTCTGTCTGTTACCTCTTCACGCTTAAACCGCTGAACTGTGATGAAATTTGGTACAGAGATAGTTTGAGTCCCGGGAAAAGACGATAGTTTTTATCCCGATATTCTGACGGGATCGACACTTATCCGGGTAAAACCGCGGGGCGCTGCTAGTTATGAATATAGCTTCAGTTGAAAACATATTTATTCAATCGCCTATTTTAATAAGAAATATCTCAGTTTACATTTTAACTGTAACTTTACGGTCTAGAGATTTGAAGAAGACGCCTTCAACGTAATCAGAAATCAAAAACGATTATTGACGTTTATTTTATATACTTACTTCAATTTAACTACCAACTACGACAAACCCAAAAGAAGGTTACGATTTTCTTATGCTATGTATGATATGCTAATAAGCTGGAACGGTGGGTCCAGCTACGACGGCCAGTTTACCACGGCGAGTTTCCACCGCCAAGTCTCCAAAGCGCGCCTGATCCAGTGTCTGCACGAGCTCCGTGCCGGTGTCCCTGACTCACCGAGAAACCGTCAACCGTCATCCTCGTTGTACAGCACGAAAAGGACTATCTTCCATCCTTGGTTAAGCGGGTCACCTTCTGGACCTACAGGGAAGTACCTATCCCTGCAGAAGTGACAGCAGACGGCCTTATACCCACGACCTACAAATTTGTGTGTGGCTCCGACTTAGCCACTGTAATTGTGTGTGGCTCCGACTTACCCACTGTAATTGCATTCTTTTTTAACCCCCGACAAAAACAGAGGAGTGTTATAAGTTTGACGTGTGTATATCTGTGCCATCGTAGGTCCCAAACGGCTGAACCAATTTTGACTATTTTTTTTTTTTTGTTTGAAAGCTGACTTAATCGAGCGTGTTCTTAGCTATGATTCATGAAAATAGGTTCAGCCGTTTGAAGATTATCCGATTATCTTATTATTATTATTATTATTTTAGTTAATGAATTAATGTGAGCATTTTCCGCAGGTCTAAATGAGTCGAAATTTGGCATTTCGTTATTTCAATGATAGTAGAAGAACATAATAGGTCGGGGCAAAAATATTTTCGTATTTTGAATCTATTGTTAGTAATCAAACCTCTTTGGCAGTACTAAATGTAACTGGCTGGTTTTAATACTATTAAATGTTGACATTCTAAAAATGCAATAAATTAAAAAAAAAAACTAGTTCCCGCCATTTCTCAATTGTTTTTCAAGCAAGCAACATGAACGTATGTGACGAAGAAATTCGGTACATTTTAAAATTTTATTACAAAAAAGGTAAAAATGCGACGAACGCCGCGAATAAAATTTGTGCGGTTTAAGGACCTAATGCGGTATCAATACGAGTAGCGCAAATGTGGTTCAAGCGTTTCAAGTCAGGAAATTTTAGTGTGAAGGATGAAGCTCGCTCTGGACGCCCTGTCACGGATAAAATCAGTGCCATTTTTGAAAAAGTGGAGCAAGATCGACATATTAGTAGTTATAATATTGCTGAAGAACTGGATGTTGATCACAAAACAGTTTTACGGCATTTACAAAAGTCTGGGTACAAGAAAAAACTTGATATTTGGGTACCACATGATCTCACTGAGAGAAACTTAAAGCAACGTGTTTCCATTTGCGATTCTTTGTTGTAACGTAATAATTCCGACCCATTTCTTAAACGGTTGATTACGGGTGATGAAAAATGGATCACTTACGATAAGAATGTCCGAAAAAGATCGTGATCGAAGAATGGGCAAGCCCCACAGACCGTGGCAAAGCCTGGCCTGACTCGGAACAAAGTGATGCTGTATGTTTGGTGGGATTGGAAAGGAATCGTCCACTATGAGCTTTTGCCGCCGGGTAAAACTATCGATTCTGACGTCTACTGTCAACAACTGATGAGGTTAAAAGAAGCTATTGAGAAAAACCGGCCGGAGCTAGTGAATAGGAAGGGCGTGGTGTTTCATCACGACAACGCCAGACCGCACTCATCTATAGCCACTCAGCAAAAATTGGGAGAGCTTGGCTGGGATGTGTTGATGCATCCTCCGTATAGCCCTGATCTTGCTCCATGAGATTTTCACCTGTTTCGGTCACTTCAGAACTCTTTAGGAAGCATAAAGTTAACCTCAAAAGAACACTGTGAAAACTACCTGTCAGATTTTTTTGTTAAAAAATCTCAAAACTTCTACAGCAATGGGATCATGGCAATGCCCACAAGATGGCAACAAGTCATCGATCAAAACGGCACATACATATTATAAATAAATAAAAAATTAAACCTAAAACAAATTTTTTTTTTTTGTATGAAAAATACGAAAATACTATTGCCCCGACCTAATAGTAACCTTGAACTGCTGCTGCAGCATCACCTGGAATTTGCAGGATACACAACTCCCTTAACTTACAGCAGAGGTATCATGTTTGGGCTCCTTGGAATATTCTCAATGCATAGGTTATAGATAGATGGTGACCGGGGGCTGATGATGGAGTAGGAAAGAGAAATAGAGGAGGACCGGACAAAACGCTCCCCACGGCCACCAAACGTATGTCATTAGATAGGCATTTTAATAAAGACCAATAACTACTATTGCGGTTCTTATCAAATCGCTGAGTGAACAAAGTTATGGCGATGTTCCGTAGGACGGACCTGGACGGTAGATAACGGAATACTTGAATAGTAATACATTTGCGAATATTCAAACTAAGACCACTTGTAATGGTCTTAGAATATTATTAACTAGCTTTTGCCCGCGGCTTCGCTCGCGTTAAAGTCGGGGTAACACGGTTAAAAAAAAAGTTTTAAAAAAAGTAGCCTATGTCACTCTCCATCTCTTCAACTACTTATATCGACTTAAAAAATCACATCAATTTGTAGCTCCGTTTTGCCGCGAAAGACGGACAAACAAACGGACACACACATACACTTTCACATTTTTAATATTAGTATGGATTATCTTCGTCGTGTGTGATAGTCCATTGCATTATATGGCGAGCGATATTGTATCTTAAGATAAAATATTATAGTATTTTAGCCGTTGAACTCTACTGCGGGTGACGTAACCTACGACAAACTTATTATTTGCGGTTGGTACAGTAATCGGCAGGGTAATTGCGTAACACACTATCAGTAGCAATGGGTTTCATTTTGACAGTTCAACAACATTCATTGCGTTATTTACGTTGTTGAGCAGACACACTTTTCGAACGTAAATAATAATAATAATAAATATTTATTCGTTAAAAGGGTATTTGTAGCAAGTACATATTATGGAGCAATGGATTAGTAATAAGCTTCAAAATGATTCAAATTGAGAGTAATAGTGTATTACGCAATTTGGGTGCGGGTCTAGGGATCAAACCGCAAAATTAAGTTTGTTTTTTAGGGTTCCGTACCTCGTAAGAAAAAAACGGAACCCTTATAGGATCACTTCGTTGTCCGTCCGTCCGTCCGTCCGTCCGTCCGTCCGTCCGTCCGTCTGTCCGTCTGTCAAGACCGTTTTTCTCAGGAACGCGTGGAGGAATCAAACTGAAATTTATATCTAATACTCAGGTCTACTGTCCCTTGGAGCTGTGAAAAAATCAAACTTCTAAGCCAAAGCAATCAAAAGATACAGCCGTTTATGCCGCAAATTTCCGCAAATTTTCAAAACTCGCACGGGAATCAAAACCTACAGGGTACTTCCCGTAAACTTAGAATCTTGAAATTTGGTACGAAGTAACGTCTTATAGTACCTACAGATAAAGGAAAAATTGCGAAAACCGTAAATTTTTAGTTATATCATATAATAAAAAATATTTAAAAAAAAATTAAAGTTACTACTTCTTTCTCATGAACGCGTAGAGGTATTAAATTTAAATTCATATCAAATACTCAGGTCTATAATACATTTAAGCTGTAACAAAATCAAACTTTTATGTCATAGCAATCAAAAGAAATAGCAATAAAAGCCACATATTTTCAAACTCGCAACTACTCGCGAGGGAATCAAAACCTAAAGGGTACTTCCAGTCGATCTAGAATCTTGAAATTTGGCATGAAGCAATGTTTCAAAAAAAAAAAATATGTGATGTAACTAAAAATTTAAGATTTTCAGAATTTTTCCTTTGTATGTGCTAGACAAAGGAAAAATTCTGAAAATCTTAAATTTTTAGTTACATCACATATTTTTATTTTTCAAATAATTTCAAATGGAATTTCCACATAATTTTCATCCATAAACATGTTTCCGTTAATAAACACTAGCACTACACGAAGTAGTATAACTATAGATAATGTTTTTCTAGCTGTCCTCTTTGTTTGGTTATTTAACTAGTTCTCACCGTTTCTTTATTTCCACTTTCAGTACTTATTCCTGAAACCATGCCCGTGATGACCCGTAAGGCTGCTGCTCAGGAGTTGGAGCTTAAATTGAAAACGACCATTCAGCATCTTAAGGCTTCAAACAGTAAATGTGATCAGCTGTTACAGGAAATAGAGGATAGTGAGAAGGAAGTCGAGAAGGTCGTTTTCAAAAATACGAGCTTAAAACAGGAGCTAGTAGACCTTCATCAAAAATACCTGGTTGTTGTCGATGAACGGGACAAACTGCGGTTGGTCACGGATGGTTTTAATAACTGCAGTATCTTATATGAGGAGGCTTTGTGTAAGGTTAGGGACCTAGAAGAGGAATTAATTCATGCAAATGTACAAATTACTAAGTTACAGAAACTTAAAGAGTGTACTCAAGCTCAGGCAACTAACAACTTGTATAATGAATTATGTAATACTGACTGCAACCCTCATTCCTTAATAACAATAGACCTTACTGAAGACTCTATACTGAAATATAATAATAATAGTTATAAAGTAAGTCAAAATAAAATAAAAAAATATGCAAAACTAAATAAAATCATAAATAGATGCAATAAATTTAGGAAACAACAAAAACACTATTCCAATAATATTAAACTAAGGAAAGAACGTGTTTTTCTATTAAATAAATTAAAAAACTATGAAATTAAATTAGAAGATAGTAAAAACATTTATTACATTGACACTCAGCGTTTACAGTCTGAAATCGAGGTACTTGAAGAGTCACTACATTTACATTATATTAAGTATGTGAGCTCTCAAAAACAAATAAAGGAACACATCCTTGCTGCAAACAAGTTGGTAGAAATGTGTAATGATGAGGCAGGTAGAGTGGACCCGATGACTCTGAGCACACATCAATGTGCTTGTCAAAGGGAATCCAACCTTGAGGCTATCCAACTTGAGGTAACGGAGGACCCGTCTCAGTCTGGAGGAGCTCGGGAATATATCCCCAATCAAGATTCACCACATGCTGTACAAGGTACATCTCAAGTAGCACAGACAGAGACTTACAGAGCTGTCACTTCTTCTAGTAAATTTTGTTGTTCTGTTATGTTTTCAGATAGCTTAGGGAGAGGGTTAGGTAAATTATTGAGTAACAACCAGAATCAGTCTGCTGTTAATTATTGTATGCCTAGGAAATCCTACAAAGAGATAATGTCATCAATAACTAGCAATAAATATAATTCAAATGCCATTATTTCTGTACTTGTAGGTAATAGTGTGAATGTAAAAATAGATGAGATCACTGACAGTGTCACTGAAATCTTGAAAATTAATTGTCAGAAAATAATATTGTGTGCTTTCCCATATTTTGAGCACTTATCAAGTAGGCAAAATCATTATATACATAAGCTAAATAACCAGATGCAGTTGTTAGCTAATCACTATAGTGACAAACTTATATTTTTTGACACCAACACTTTTGTTGAGAAATTAAAATCGACTAGGGATACAGCGTATCTGCCTATTAGTTTTAGACGTCAAATAGCATGGCTATTAGCTTTTATTATTAACTCAGACATAAGTATTATGTCGAAGTCTGATGTAATTAGCACCACAAAAATTAGTAATAATACTAATATTAAGGTGGTTAGCCACAATAATTTAAAGTAGTCAGTAAGACAACAGAAGTTACCAAAAACAATATTGTTAATCTCACCTCCAACAAGGTATCTTCTAGCTCTCAATTAGTTAATTGTAAAAAAGGGGCTAAGCAGAATTCCTTGAAATTGTTTCATCAAAATATTCAAGGTTTGTCTTCCAAATTATTAGAAATGGAATTGTTTTTAGAAAAAACAATGTTTGATATTATTTGTATTACTGAACACTGGTTGAAAGAATACGAAATGCTGATTAATTACGAGAACTATAGTGTAGGCAGTTGCTTTAACCGAAAATCCATGCTACGTGGAGGTTCATTAATCCTAATTAAAAATTTTGTAAAATATAAGACTCGTAAAGACATAGTGGAACTATCGGTCGAACATAGCATCGAACTGTCCTGTGTTGAGCTGGATAAGCATTTTATAGTGTGCGTATACAGACCTCCAAACTATCAAAACTACTCTATTTTTGAGTCTGTAATGGAAGATGTCTTGGGAAAACTGGTAACTGGTAATAAATCAGTAATTGTTTGTGGTGACTTTAATATTAATATTTTGGAAAATAATTCAAATAGCAGTAGATTATTAGGCCTCTTTAAATCATTTAATTTGTCAAATGTGTTCTTGGAACCAACGCGAATAACTACAGCTACTGCTACATGTATTGATAATGTTTTTTGTTGCTGCGAATATTTAGATAAAGCCATTGTAAATTATCTCCCTTCCGATCACAGCGGTCAAACCGTTTCTTTTGAGTCCAACACACCAATACAAAAAGTGCAGATTCAATTTAGACCAATAACATCGGGAAATTTGGAAAAGTTTAATAACACTTTAATTAATAAGTTAAGTGCTCAGGGCCTAAATATGAATAGTGGTAATATTTTGTATGAAGAATTATTTTCGTTAGTGCAAACAGAGTTCAATAATTCTTTTAAGAAGAAATCTAAAACTATTTGCCCTAAGTTTTTATTCAGTGACTGGGCAACTAAAGGAATCAGGAAAAGTAGGGAAAGATTATTTGAACTGTATGGCCTTAAGCCGTATATTAACACGGATACTTTTAATAAGTATGTTGCTACATATTCTAAAACTTTTAAAAATATTTGCAAAACAGCTAAAGCTTCCTTCATTAGCAACAAGGTTAAATCAGCAGACAATAAAATAAAGACAGTTTGGAAAATTATTAACAATGAAACGAACAGGAATAAAAAACATAATACTGATTACACACTGAACACTTCCCGTGGCCTTATTAGCGATAACATCGATGTTGCTCAGGAATTTGCAACTTTCTTTACCAATATCCCAATTAAAACTACAGAAACTTTAAATTCCTCGCCCGCACTTGCTATTGAATTATTAAGAGCGAATGTCTCAGCCTGTCCTGTGGAATTTAAATTTAAACATGTAAACCCTTCAGTAATTATAAAGGCATTTAAGCAACTTAAGATCAAAATGACCGAAGATCTGTGGGGCTTGTCTACTAAAGTTTGTCAATCCATTATTGAGACAATTGCACCCTATTTAGCTTTAATATTTAATTTGTGTGTTGATCAAGGGGTATTCCCGGATTTAATGAAGTTCAGTAAAGTTATTCCACTTTTCAAATCTGGGGACAGCAAAAACACTAATAATTATAGACCCGTATCGGTTTTGCCGGTTTTCAGCAAAGTGTTTGAAAAAGTAATGTTAAATCAGATGCTCAATCATTTTGATCGTAATAACATCCTACACGATCAACAATATGGTTTCACCAAAGGACGTTGTACAACCGACGCCGGTGTCACTTTATTAAAACACATATTTGACGCATGGGAAGAGGCACAAGATGCAATAGGCATCTTCTGCGACCTATCCAAGGCATTTGATTGCGTGAATTACGAAACACTGCTTTTGAAACTTGAGCATTACGGACTGGGTAAACTCGCTCTTAGCTTAATAAAATCATATTTAAATGATAGGTTTCAGCAAGTTCAAATAAACGGTGTAAATTCATTCGATTTAAAAGTCAAAATGGGTGTACCGCAAGGCTCAATATTGGGGCCGTTCTTATTTTTAGTATATATAAATGATTTACCTTATTTACTGGAAAACCGACCACAAATGGTGTTATTTGCTGATGACACATCACTGATTTTTAAAGTAAGCAGACGTGCACAGGAGCTTGACGACGTAAATAACGCTATGCTTGTGGTCCATAATTGGTTTACTGTAAATAATTTGGTATTAAATGAGAAAAAAACTAAATGCATTAGATTCACTTTACCGAATGTTAGAAGTAGTGAATGTCACGTTGTATTGAATAAGGAGATACTTGAATTCGTCGAAAATACGGTTTTCCTGGGGATCACGCTTGACTCAAAGCTGCAGTGGAGTCCTCACTTAACATCACTTGCAGGGCGGCTAAGTTCAGCCGCTTACGCTGTTTGGAAAATCCGTCAATTAACAGACGTGGATACCGCGAGACTGGTCTATTTTAGTTACTTTCATAGCATCATGTCTTACGGTATTTTGTTGTGGGGACGGGCTGCAGATATTGAATCTATCTTCATTCTGCAAAAGAGGGCTATCAGAGCTATCTACAACCTCAGCAGACGTGAATCTCTAAGGGAACTGTTTAAAAAAATTAACATCATGACGGTTCCTTGTCAATATATATATGAAAACATTATGTACGTTTGAAAAAATCTACATCTTTTTAGTAAGATATGTGACAGGCATGATTTTAACACTAGAAATAGGAACAAATTAGATCAACCTCGTTTTAGATTGTCTAAAGTAAAAACTTCTTTTATGGGTTATTGTGTAGAGTGTTATAATAAAATACCACTCGATATTCTTCAACTAAATGAGAAGAAATTTAAAACATGCATTAAACGCACACTATGTAGACAAGCATACTATAAGTTGGATGATTATATCGTAGATAAAAATGCTTGGCTAAATGCTGGTCCTGCTCCACAGACACTTGGGCTCACTAGTTAAAATTTCAGTATTTGGAAGACATGCTTCCCTTTTTTTCTTTTCTTTTTTTTAAGTGTTTCTGACATTCGAACTTAATGTGTATTTTTAATTCAATCAAGTTTCAATTGTTACTTTAATATCTTATACCTCTTTCTAGTAAAATTTTATTCATCTCGTAAATAAATTGGTAACTATAGTTTTGTATAATTTAGAAGCATTTTTTTTTTTAATTTTGTAAATGTAAGAACCATGGATCCGTTCATTATAATTTTTTTTATATTGACTTGAAAGAGCATGGCAGTTGAGAATGTGTCATGCTCACTTAAATGTCTCACTGATGGTGGCGCGTGTGTTGGATCATTCGGTTCCCTTCAAAATGGTTGAGCTGGATGGTGCTGATCCATGCGTCATGTTCGTGAACGGGCGCTGTCAGTTGAGACTGGTCATCTCTTAGCTGCCAGGGCTTCTTTTTAATCTTATAACTATTTTGAATTGTTTCTTCATAACATTGTTCTCACATATAGAAGCAACAAGAATACTGTACTCAGGATTTTGTAATATCTTAATTTAAAAGAGTGTCCTTGGAGTTTCTTGCCCGTTCTTCTCCAAGAGATCTACGTTTTGGAATGGGCAACTAGCTTCAACTTTCTGACTAACTGACCGACTAGTTAATTTTGACAATTCAAAAGTTTTAATTGAAATAAATGCTTTGAGTTTGAGTTTGAGTTTTTCCGAACTTCAATGTTCAATGTGGTACTATTCTTAACTTTTTCAGTCACCATTTACCTTCCATTTACAGATCTGATTCAAATTTAATTCATAATTAACATGTTTGTACCAGATTTCTAAATAGTGACTAAAAAAATTTGTAAATAAATAACTTTGATAAAAAAGCTTGCCCTCATTCGTCAGCACACTTTTGCAAGGCGAGGCGACCTTAAGGATGATATAGATATTGAGAGGGAGCATAGGGCACTGGCGGTCAGAGGTAACATGCTGGCTCGTAGATTTGCTCGGTGCTCTGACCTAGTAAAAATGACTCTTTTTAAGGCCTACTGTCAGAGCTTTTATACGAGCAGTCTATGGGTCAGCTACACTAAGAGATCGCTGCATGTCCTGCGCGTTCAATATAATAATGCTTTCAGGATGTTGTTGCGACTGCCCCGTTTCTCTAGCGCTTCAGAAATGTTTGCTGAGACCTACACAGATGGCTTTCATGCCATAATACGCAAAAAAACAGCTTCACTGCTGTGCGGAGTGCGGAGTAGTCGCAACTATATCCTGAGAGCTGTGGCGGAGAGCTATACTCCAAAATCAGGCATTTTGTGCGGAAGTTGATTAGATTACATGCCTTTCTGCCTGATCGTCCTTTGTTTTTAATAATATTATTTTTATATCAATGTTACTAACACTAGAATATAAGCTGTGTCTAATACTAACTAAATATGAATCACTGTTGTCTGAAATAAATGGATTTTATTTTTTATTTATTTATTTCCATATTGTAATGTTATAAATTTCATTTTGCAATAAAAATACCATAACTATGACTCGATTGTCGTGATGGGTGAACTTTTACTTATATACCTACAGGTTTGTAATGAACCCTCGGTGCGCGAGTCCGACTCGCACTTGGCCGGTTTTTTTTATTGTAAGTATATACTTTTCCGGTATAAAAAGTACCCAGTGTGGTACCCAGAATATTAAAGAATAATTAAACCAAGTTTGATTATATTATATCATATTTTTGGGTTCGGTGTCGGTCTAGTAACAACCCCTGCCATTTATTTTTTTGATATTTTCAATGTATAGAAATTTCACTTCTTCAGATTTATTATAAGTATACTTAGCTTGTAGAAAAAAATATATAATTAAGCCAAAATATTTGGACTAGTATCATTATCCAGGGAGAAAACAGAGGAATACGTTAGTATGGAATGAACGCCAACGACCACGAGTAGCTTAGTAGCTTCACTGTGGTATTTATATTTTTTATATTTTATATAATATAATCAGTCTGCGGATAAATTGTAATAATTATTTGAGTGAAAACCAGTAGAACTAGAGCATTCATCTCGAATTGGAATATTTATTTCTTTTTTTTATTCATCTCTTAGTAGGCACCTATCAGTAAAAGTATTTTCTGACGATACAGCTGCGTCAGCTACTGCCATGTACAGTTCTTTGATTGCTTGTGCTGCATGAAGCGAGCGTTTTAGTGATCCCAATGCAGTCCAGCTCGCTTATCTGATGGGGTACGACAGTCGACACAAGATCGCAATTTGAACGTCATCTCACGAAACATTTAGCATGTGGAGTTAAAAGTGCCGGAAAAACAGCAGCGGCTGGCGACGCTGCAGGAACGTCAGCCGTGGACTGAGCAAGCTGAGCGGTCTGTATATCGGAGCGAGCGAGTACGGCAGCAGGTCGTACGGCGACGGCATGGCGGAGAACTGCGGGCCAGGCGGCGGCCGGTGCGCGCCAGGATGCGGGTATGACCCGCGTGGCCAGTGCGGCGCAGCGGCGAGCTGCGCTGGTGGTCCTGGCCCACGTGGTTGCTTCAAGTGTTCCCACGGAGGCATCGCAGAAATTCGTGGCGGCGTCACTATGTATGGTACTGATGAAAACCTGGGACTCTGTGATGACATCACTTCATCTGGCTTTTCTTTGTTCGATAACGAAGGCAGCTCTACGCTATAAGACTGCGATACATCTTCCTCTGTGAATACTTGGTTGGTAGGTGTAATATTGATCGTTACTTTCAGTGAGTGAGGTGTTTTTTCTTTTAGACGGGTCGTGATATTCGGTGGGGCTGTAACCATTTCAGTTGGTGGTGTAAGTTCAACCTCCTCTTGAGGCGGTGGCAAAGTTGTGCTCGAAGTTGGCTTCACCGTTGTTGTCAGCTCGGTCGACTTCAAGTCAATTGATTCCGATTCGTTCGACGTCTCTTCGTTTGAAGTCACTTCTTTTGAGCTCAGTTCATTCGATAACATCTCGTATGTGGCCCTCGACTCTGTGAGGTGCGACAGCGGCGGGGCGACGCCGGTGGTAGTGGGAGGCGGCGGGCGCGGTGGAGGCGGCGCGGGCAGGATGCAGTAGACTGTGACGTTGACGGTGGCGAACCCGGTGAGCTGCCCAGCGCGGTGCACGCGCGCTGCCCACGCGTCGCTCATGGCCACGTCCGGCGGCGCGTCCGCGTCGCACACGAGCATGTCCGCGCCCGTCACCCGCGCCTCCGCACACGGCGGCGGCATCTGCACAACGGTAACAACTAATTACAGTTCATATTTTCTAGGCAATGACTGCATCCGGTTAGACTGGAAGCTGACCCCAACATAGTTGAGAAAAGGCTAGGCAGATGATGATGATGATTTTCTAGGCAATGGGTTCTTACAACTGACTATGCCATAGCTTGCTTTATCTTCTAAAACTAGCAGCGCCCCGCGGTTTCACCCGCGTAAATTTCAATCCCGTGGGAATATCGGGATAAAAAGTATCTTGTTTATTAATCCTGGTTCTAAACTATCTGTGTGCCAAATTTCATCCAAATCCGTTCAGCCGTTCGTGCGTGATTGAGTAACAAACATCCAAACATCTTCACAAACGTTCACATTTATAATATTAGTAGGATTACTTTAAAAGTTCTAAAAAAAAGTCCGCAACAGCATATGTCTATCTTTTAAGGTTGACTCACTATAACCTTTTTTATCATAATCAATTTTTTTCTAAAATAATGCATATACTTCCGAAGGTGTTTTTTTAAACATGATTAATCCTTATCCAAAAAATACGTTATTCATCACAAGTATTTAATTTTGAACAAAATTGCCTGTGACATCTTTTGATTTCAATGAATATCTTAGGAGATATCATAGTTTTAAAATAAATCAGCACGGCCGCCGCGCGCCGTTAGCTGTGCGAGGTTTACTATAGTTCCACTCTTACTGATCATAGCGTGATGTACCTAAAATAGCTTCTTAAAGTAATGTACACACGGCTACACATCAAGCTATACATTGCCAGTTTTAGCTGACCTCGCATTGTATAAGTTTTTCGTACAATCAGAAGTCAGCTTATACTGTACCTATAGCTTGATGTGTAGCCGTGCGTACTAAGTAATAATCTTAAGGGGGAACAATTCCGTTAAACATTATTTTTGCGTAACCTTATCCGTTTACGCAGCGCACGCAACGGAAGCTCTCAAAAGGAATAAGTTTTCCCGTTTTTGCAACATTTTTCATTGGTGTGACGCTCCTCTTGGTCGTAGAGTGATGTTATATAGTCTATAGCCTTCCTCAATAAATGGACTATCTAACACAAAAAGAAATTTTCAAATCAATCTAGTAGTTTCGGAGCTATTCAATTCAAACAAACAAACACATCTTTCCTCTATACTACTAATACTAGCTGATCCCGCAAACGTCGTTTTGCAAAAAAAAATTGATAGTAGCCGATTCTGAGACCTACCCGATACGCACACAAAATTTCATACAAATCGGTCCAACTGTTTCGGAGGAGTATGGTAACTAACACGGTGACACGAGAATTTTATATATTAGAAGATTATTATACACACATCAAAAGTGTCTAGGGATCAAGCATTTTTATGCGGATTTCTTGAGATTGAGATGTGGCTTTGTAATAAATTTATGATTTTATAAATTTATATGGATCCTTTTTGGTGCATTTCATAATTTGAATCAGGAACTGTGAATCAAATTCGAGTAAAAGATGAAAATCAGCTGTCAATATTTTCCCTATAAAAACATACAACGCATTGAAGACATTATTAGTGCTACTGTTTCCCTACTACTGATTAAAACCAACGTTATTATGGAGCGGCGACGTCATTTAAGCAGGGAAGAAATGCTCAGAGCCGTGGGAATGATAGAAGCTGGTTCCCGGCAACGTACTGTGGCTTTAGCTCTGAATACAAGTCAGAGTGTTATCAGTCGACTTTGGACACGTTACCGAAGCACTGGTACCGTGGCTGAGCGCCATGGAGGACGGTATCGCTGCACCACACGGAGACAAGACCGATACATTCAAATCTTAACTCGAAGAGCTCCAACAATAACCGCCATGATGTTAGCCGTGAGGCTTCATCACTCTTCAGGGAACTTAATTAGCGACCAAACAGTCAGAAACCGCTTGCATGAAGTGAACCTTCATTCCCGAAGACCGCTACGGGTACCACCTATAGCAATGCACAATCGTAGGATTCGATATCAATGGGCTCTTGAACACAGAAATTGGGCAGAAGAACAATGGCGTTTCGTGTGCTTTTCTGATGAGTCTCGTTTTGGTATGAGACCGGATACAAGACGTATACGACACTGGAAAACCCCTGGACGCCAACAGCGATTAAAATCCTGCCAGGAAGTCCATCCTTATAGTGGTGGAACCATCATGGTATGGGCGGGTATTTGGATCGGCGGAAGAACTGAGTTGATTTGGATCAGAGGCAACCTCAACGCTCAAATTTATGCTGAGACGATTGTATCAGACCTCATCGTTCCTCTACAAGTGCAAATCGGTCCCTTATTTCAGTTAATGCATGATAATGCACGACCGCACACCGCAAGGGTTGTAAGACAGACTCTCACCGCAGCTAACATCAATGTCCTGCCCTGGCCTGCTCAGTCGCCAGACTTGAACCCGATTGAGCATGCATGGGATATGCTACAGAGAAGAGCTCTGCCGAATATGGAGGGTATCCAGTCGCAAGAATACCTTTTTTGTTGTTGCAACGAACATGGGCGGCCATTCCACAGCGTGATTTGGATGAACTCATTTTGAGTATGCCAAACCGATGTTCTTGTGTTGTTAGTGTTCGCGGTAGAAACACGGATTATTAATTGTTTAAGTTACCCAATAAAATTTTAGAGAAAACTGTTATTTCAGTCTTTTTTTCGAACTTTTGTGTTAGTGGTTCAAATGTCAAAAATCCCTTTATTAGGAAAATGGCAAATTTCTTTATTAATGCAAAGGTGACTTGGTTTATCGTTACTGTGACAAACGAAAACACTTTATTTGATGAATCCTTAAAGAAAATTTTAATTAATATCAATCAGGAGAAAAGTTATTGCAAAAATATATGTTGATCCCTAGACACTTTTGATGTGTGTATATATATAGTGTAGATAAAGAATGTTTGTATGTTACTCACAGGCACGACGATGTTCCAGTCGGCGACCCCGGGCGCCAGGCTCGTCTCTACAAGGCGCTGCGCCGACCCCGCGGCGCTGCCTGAACACACAACACACATGTACCTACGACACGCTACGGCAACAGGTGACACCGACTCACACACAACTTTTCATAATTATGTTGAATTTATCAATAATAAAATCGGATATAGGCAGGAGTCGTTGGCGAATTGACATGATCCAGGAACTTGACGTTTTACGTCTTAATTAATTTCATTCTCAAAATTAATCTTACCTAAGTTCGTATCTGTAGTAGCGGTACAATAGCATTCAGATCTAAATGTAGGTGGGTCATGGTCACCATCGGCGTCAATTCGCCTCAAAGGCTCGACGCCAACCAGACGTCAACGCGACGTAGGACAGTTAAAGTATAAACAGACGACTGAATCGGTGCGACCCGCACCAGCGAACTGGGGAGCTATTCTCTAAGGATACAGCCTTGCGGACAGCGCTGTCGCAACTGTCAAACCCACCGCGACAGCGCTGCGACAGCGCTGCCCGCAAGGCTGTATCCTTAGAGAATAGCATGGCGGTACGGTGCGCCCTACACAACAGACGAGCGCACCGGACTGCGAACCGTCCAGTCGTATTGTGCTAGCATTGCGTGAACACGTCTCGACATGCCGCCTATTCTATCGAAACAGGCCAGAATTGCATTAAGTAGTTATTATTATTATTCGTTGTTATTTTTTCTAAAACTATTCCAAACGCTTGATTGCGTGCATCTTTATGACAATAAAGGCTATGCGTTATATTCCACAAACATGGAAAGTCTTTATACAACTCTTTTCTCCATACTAACAGTGTCTTCTTGGCGTTGCTCGGAATCCATGTCTGATAACATGTCGCGACGTGTTGCGCGAACGGTGGCACAATAGCGACTAGACCGACAAATGGTTTGGTGCGCCGTCCACACGATCGAATCGGTTCGGAACGCACCGCGTTCGATGTGCAAGCGCTCCGAACCACCCGTACCGATATTAATAATAATAATGTCCGGCGGACCGTGCAACACACGAGTGAATATGGTTCGGAGCGCACCATGTTCGTGGTTCGGCCCGAACCAAGTTCGGTCGTCTGTTTATACTTTAACCGGAGCACCTGTGTACTGTCGGCGTGGCCGCCGCGCGCCGTGCTATGAATGCTCTGTACTGTCGGCGTGGCCGCCATGCGCCGTGCTACGAATACTCTGTACTGTCGGCGTGGCCGCCGCGCGCCGTGCTATGAATGCTCTGTACTGTCGGCGTGGCCGCCGTGCGCCGTGCTACGAATACTCTGTACTGTCGGCGTGGCCGCCGCGCGCCGTGCTATGAATGCTCTGTACTGTCGGCGTGTGGTCGCCGCGCGCCGTGCTACGAATGCTCTGTACTGTCGGCGTGGCCGCCGCGCGCCGAGCTATGAATGCTCTGTACTGTCGGCGTGGCCGCCGCGCGCCGTGCTACGAATGCTCTGTACTGTCAGCGTGGCCGCCGCGTGCCGTGCTATGAATGCTCTGTACTGTCGGCGTGTGGTCGCCGCGCGCCGTGCTACGAATGCTCTGTACTGTCGGCGTGTGGTCGCCGCGCGCCGTGCTACGAATGCTCTGTACTTTCGGCGTGGCCGACGCGCGCCGTGCTATGAATGCTCTGTACTGTCGGCGTGGCTGCCGCGCGCCGTGCTACGAATGCTCGGTACTGTCGGCGTGGACGCCGCGCGCCGTGCTATGAATGCGTTGTACTGTCGGCGTGGCCGCCGCGCGTCGTGCTACGAATGCGTTGTACTGTCGGCGTGGCCGCCGCGCGCCGTGCTATGAATGCTCTGTACTGTCGAGTAGAGGCGTTACCGATCCGGTGCTGTACTGATATTATGTAGGCTGAAATTTAGCATGATGAAAACTAACCGTAATGGGCAAACCCACAATTGCTTGGCGGTCGTTCCCGAAGACTGTAGTGAGCCGAACACAGCGCGGTGACGCTCGCCATGAGCAGGAGTGTCCGGCGGGAGGGCATGGTGCGCACGACGCCTGAGTGCGGGAAGGGCGGCGCACCGTGTTGCGCGCGGTTCTACGGCTATCTAACGGTAAAGCGCTTACCTACCTCGCCGACTTATTGATGTATTTCTATACATGTTTTGAAAATTGTTTTCTGTGCAAACAATTAGTAATCACTGTAGCTAATACGTGGAACGAATTATGACATTCACTTACTTATTTTTACAAAATAGTTGGCGGAAATGAGATTATTATATAATTGATGTTTGGAACGAGTTATTTACTGATCACATTTATCTATGTGCACATGCTTAAATAACTGTGGTCAAGTAAGTAAAGCTTTGTTTATTTGAGGCGAAATGCCAATGCCTGATGCCTGTCGAGCATCGCGCCATAAGAGTCCTAACGAATTCGTTATTAGTCCGACCGAAAATTAGTGTTTTTTTTAAACGTTGTAAATGATTACACCAAAAAAAACTTCTGTTTGTCGATAGGTTTTTCTTTGGTACTTAATATTTTTTTTTTACAAAAAAAAACAACCGACTTCCAAAAAAAAAAACACTAAATAGTGAAAAATAACTTTAATTTCGGAAGTCAGTGTCTTTGCGCATTTTCGTTTTTTGACACCGACTTCCGAAATTAAAGTTATTTTTCACAGTTTTTATTTTTTACTTTTTAGTTGTACCTACCCCACACAAATTCATGTAACACTACTGGCTATGTAAATATCAGTGACAGGAAGCTATAAAAACTAAGTGGAAAAAATTCGTATTATTGAACCTGACTCAAAAACTACCCAAGCAAAATTAATAAAATTTAAATGGAACCACCCCTGAGGCATAGGTACCTAGTCGCTGACTTTGTGCTACTTACCACGGATTTTTTTTTTTTTATTCAGTATTTTGATTATTGCTAGTTATTTGGTGAACGATGTTGTGGTGCATACATTGTTACCTGAATGTCCACAGGATGTTAAGACATGTTACGTCTTCATTACACAATCTTCAATGCAAACTCTTCTCGCTTCGTGGGTACTGCTGCAACAGGTATGTATAGTCAATAGTTATTTTTAGCTAGCATAGTACTGTCATAGCTGCTGTTTTGTTAGTAACAATTCAAAATTCCAGTAAATAATACTAAATAAATAGCATACGTTGCGTGGTATAGATGTTTGGGTAAGAGCGTCGCCTTAGGTATACAGATGTTTGGGTCAGAGCGTCATCTTAGGCTAGGTCAAATTCTATGAAGGTATTTGAAAACCTAGTAAAGGTAAGAGGGTCGTCTTAGGCAATCAGTTATTAACCGACGAAAAAACGGAGGAGGTTCTCAAGTCGACGCGTATATATTTTTTTTATGTATGACCACGCATAACTTTTTACAAAGTAGTCCGATTTTGATAATTCTTTTTTTATTGGAAATGGTATACCTCGAAATTGGTCCCATAGAAATTAGGAAAAAAATCCTACCCTCAGGGTGGGAAAATAGAGGTGATTTATTGATCACTCACAGATTTTAATGCTGAGTTGTGTATTACAATTTAAAAATAATAGTTAAAGTAGGATTATGTAACAGTTAATAGCTAAAGTAAGGTAGGTAGCTATTTAAAAGTAATCAAAAACTAAGCATGTATCAATAAAAATATTCAGTATTGAGTATTAGTAAAATTATAGCCACAAAAAAATATAAAATAAAAACTTTTTAACAAAAAATTAAACCGCCGAAAACACTGAAAAGCAAAAAATAATAAACCTTTTTATTTAACCTTAATAACTAAGTTCTTAATGTAAGTATAGGTAATAGGTAATACGGGCTGGTGTCCGCAACTCCACGTCAATGCGCGCATTTTGCGTACGATGTAGGTAAGTATACCTATATAATTTTGAGTCGGCGCCAAACAAGCAAATTAATTAATTACATAAACCAATCCTTGCTGTTGAATGATAAGCACACTGCTGTTTATGCAAGTTGTTTATCTGAAACTTAATAATAATATATACAGGGTTATTTGTAAAACACCAGCAACCTCTTAAGAGGTCATTGTACTCATCATTATGAACAACTTTTACTATGGGACCAAACCAAAATCAGCTGTTCCCTACATTTATAGAGAACAGCTGATTTTTTTTTCGCGATTTCAGGTTTAGGCCCATAGTAAAAGTTGTTCATAATGATAAGTAGGTACAATGACCTCTTAAGAGGTTGCTGGTGTTTTTCAAATAACCCTGTATATTTAACTTGCAGCTTTCACCATTACCACCAGAAGCTGTAATCAGCCATGAGTGCTCCTCGCTGTTAAACCAGCATTGTACAAATGGAAATACGGATGCTGCCTAGAGAACTGGGCCACACGCGTTTGTCTAGGATGTGGACGATCTGAAGAAGACGTGTGAGATATCATATAGTTGAAGCCAGTGATCCAATAATACTTTCATGGGATATGCACTTTGAGGTCGGTAGTAATGTTTAACTAACTAGCCAGCACATGTGACTGTATACACGGGGCATGTAATTTCTTCATAATAACATTACAGAACAACACATACAACAACACTATTATGAAAAGCAATATTGAAAACTACCAAGTTAGTTACATCTATCTATTCTCCTAAGACAAATAACCAAATACGTTTAAGAGCCTACACTACCTCAGCTAAAATTCACTCTTTAATACTCTGATACTGCTCGCGGACTGAGTGAGAGCGAGACAGAGTGCGGTGCTAGGCGGCAGGCAGCGCCAATAGTTTAGGTATTTGCTTTTTACGGTGAAAATAATGGTAATTAAAAAAAAGTAAATAACATAAGACCTGCTTTATAGTTAGTTCGGTTAGTATACAAAGTTTCATGTTCTAATTTGAAGTATTTTTTTAATACCAGCGGTTTATTGTTCGATTTAGAGGTAACTTTGGAATTTTTTTCTATCGAGAAAATTTTATGAAATCGTGTTTTCGTCTAACATAAGACCTAACATTAATCCTCAACTTTACCATATATTTATTTCAAAATTAATGCTGCAGTATTTTCGACATAACGGAGGATCATGCTAAGCCATTTGAGGTAGTATAGGCCCTTAAATAATCATCATTGTTTATTTATTTTATTATTTATGTACACACAGTAAAATACATAAAGATATGACATAATTATAATTTGAATACAAAGGTACTGCTTATTTCTTAAGAAATTTCTTCCAAATCATAATTGTTAGGCATGACGGCAGCCATATTATTTAGCAGCTGCGAGAGACGGCGACTAGATGGCGCTAGTGGAACGTGCACCGGACGCATCATAGACAAATCATTCACTCTATCAATCATTTGGGCTAAAAGACTTGATACCCAATCCAGTAAAATATTCTAACGTTTTCCCCCCACTAGCGATCGCCTTTATAAGGAGCTGCGCTGTTGAGTCGACACGTAGTCCGGTTAAGCAGTCGACAACCTCCTACAGGGTGAACTGCGAGATGCCATTTCCAAAAAAAAAAAAGAGTCTACACGCATTTCTAACGGATGCATCTTGGTGCACGGACCACTGACTCTCGACACTCAGTACTGCCCAGTTATTGGATGTGGAACGCTGCCTCTGGCGATTAGTACTATCCTTATTGTGGTGGGTGCATGGACCACTGTCCCTGACAGTCAGTACTGCCCTATGTGATCGCCCTCACTGCCATTATTAGTTATTGAATTGATTTTATTCATTTCTAGATTTAAGATAACTGATTGTTCTATTAAAATAAATTTGTATATTGCCATATCTGAGTTTCACTTCTGATGTCTGGCTCAAATCCGACATCAGAAGTGGGATCGGATTGTCCGCCCACCTCTGGCACTTCATCATCACAAAATATGCAGGAAAATATTTCGCTACCCTCTAATAGTTTAGAAACATTTCTTTCAAAATTAACTGATGTTATACTACCCCGGTCCAACGCACCACCACAACCTTTCACGGCGTTGGTACCGTTTGATCCTGACGACTCCAATTCAGACTTTGTGACGTCATTTTAACAATGATGTAACTCGAATTTCGCCTAACCGGCGATTTGACGGCTGTCAAGGATGCAACCCGAATTATGATTAACCGGAGGTTTGACGACTGTCAAAGCTTTGGTTATCTTTATAATTTAGTTGATGCAACTCACTCTAAGCATGGAATTAGTCCTATGTTATGTACATACTAATTCCATGCTTAGTGTCATTATAGTTTGTAATCTATGCTCGTAGATTAAATGTGGTTCTAAAGGTTTTAAATGATTGTCTTATTTTCACGGATTTTTTTGTTACGATAATTCGTGGTTGATTAATCATATTAAATAAAATAATAACATAAGTACTTAAAATGGCGATAACACATGAATATGCTAAACTACGCAGCCAGTTCGGTCGCCAGCCGATGTTCAGCGTGACTCGGGCAGATATGTGCGACAGCATCGCGACCGACCCCACGGAACAGCGTCAATACATCCTGCGCAACCCCGTGCACTCCATCACGCAGCACACGCCTAACTTCTCGCATTGTGAAGTCAACACCATTCGGTAGTACCTTCTCGCATTGTGAAGTCAACACCTTTCGGTAGTACCTACCGGTGACGTCAGTCCTCCCGCGCCCCTCAGTGCTCATCCAACACTGCCGTCTGTTGCAGTGCCGAGTACACCAATGGCGGCGCCAACCACGCGGAGGGCGGCTGGCCCGATGGTGTCAACGTGAACGACCCGGAAGCCACACAGAGGTATCGCCGGAGGATCGAGAAGGATGACACCTACATCCACTGCATCATGTCGATGTCGCCGGTCAGTAGCGCGACACAACGTCATATGTACTCAGTGTTCAGCTCAATATTGTTTGACTTTTTGCAGGGATTGGAACGCCTCGTATTACAAAATAACGCAATTGAAATGTACCAGACATATTATGCAGAGTTAGTGAACATGCCTGCCGTAGAGCACAACAGCTGTCGCACGGTGAACGTGTACCGCGTGCCCGGGCCGGGTCGCCCCGTCAGCTCGCTGTGCTGGCGGCCCGAAGGCGGCGCCCAGTTCGTGGCCACGTACGTGGACGTCGACTACAACCGTCAGGCGCGCGCTCCTCTCGCCGCATACGTTTGGGACGTAGAAAACGCCAACTCGCCCGACAGGACTATAATGCCACCGTGTCCGCTGCTGGACCTGCAGTACAACCCGAAGGACCGGCACGTGATCGCCGGTGGCCTCATGAGCGGTGGCGTGGCCACGTGGGACACGCGCGCGGCGGGCAGCGAGCCGGCCCTCAGCAGTCCGCCGCACGTGGCGCACCGCGACCTCGTCCGGAACGTCCTCTTCATCAACTCCAAGTCCGGCCAAGAGTTCTTCTCGGGCGGGCCCGACGGCGTCATCAAGTGGTGGGACATGCGCAAGTTCAACGAGCCTTCCGACGAGATGATCATCGACGTCGTGAAGTCGAGCTCCGAACTACAGAGCATGGTGAAGGCCAACGGCGTCAGCGCGATGGAGTACGAGCCAACTATCCCGACGCGCTTCATGGTCGGCACAGAAAATGGATTAGTCATTAACGGCAACAGAAAGGGAAAAACGGCAGTGGATAAGTTGCCTGCGACGGTATCGTTACTCATATTTTATTTAAACTAGGATCTTTCCACACATAAAAATTTCATTGAGGGCCAGCTTGGCTCCGCGGAGCAACCGGGGTGACTGTTCCCTCAGGGACGGGAATAATCTATACCTACATACATATATTATAAACTAGCTTTTGCCCGCGACTTCGTCCGCGTGGGTTTCGTACTTTCCTCAAAATAATTTAACACCCTCTCCATCTCCCCTTAATAAAATTACTAAAATTAATGTTTACGATCTATACCTATACTTTATTTGGAAAAATAAGTATTCGGGCCAATTTTGTTATTAAACTACCTAAGATGTTTCAAATAAACTGTCCTCACTTTTCATCACGGCAGGGCTTGTTTCTATTAAAAAGCGTTTGGTAAGTTTCCATTTTTATGACTTAAAGATTATTTATACCCATTTTCGAGTTATTGGAAGTTGGAGTTTCTACCTCTTTATTACCCTTTACCACCCCGGTAGAAGTAAATTTTTGAAAAACCCTAAAACACATACTTTTTTGTTTAGGTAAATATTAGTAGGTACCGAGTTTCGAGTGAATCCGACAGTGGGTTATTTTTTTTTCTTACCTATTAACTTTGTCACCCTTTAAATTCTCTGTGAGTGGTATTTGAAAACTAAATGTGAAAATCTTTATTATTTACTGAGGCAAATGTTGAAAAGTTTCAAGTTTCTTAACCAAAGGAATAAGATTTTTCATATTAACTGTATCCCGCCTTTTCACCTCCACAGTTTTTATCCCCATAGGAGCGAAATTTTGAAAACACGTTTGGGATGTTTGCATAACTTGACTCCCTTTCCATAACTACATATCGCAAATACTCTCCTTCGCATTTCGCATTCTTTTGTCGTCCGGCCAAATCCTCATGTCCGAATTGAACTAGCCGCTTATTACTTACTTCCACTGGTTGCCAAACCTTTCGGTCAGTCAAGTACTCGCGTACTTGACGGCCGTAGTGAGGAGGGGCACCGTCCTGGTGGTAGTACAAGTTGCGATGGAGTGTCAGGGGTACGTCATCGAGCATCTCCTCGACGACTTGTCGTAATAGCTCCAGGTAAGAAGTGCTGGTAAGATAACCCTCGATGAAATAGGGTCCAAGCACGTGGTCCCCTATTATGCCAGCCACATATTTAAACTAAACCGGACTTAGAACTAATCCCGTTTGGTCACGCGCCGGTTATGGTCCCGTTGGGTCCACCAGTGTTCGAACGTTGTAGATGCCAACCCGAGTAAAAACTCGTCCGCTAACGACAGCGACGTCAATCTCACTAGTTGATGTATGGGCGTAGCCGTGTAGGGTTTCGGTTTAGTAGGATGCTGGAGGTGGAGAGGATGCGCGCACGCAGGGTTTGGCAAAATTTTGGTACGGTCTATCGTATAAACGGCCGTATTTTGGTGTGTGTGTACAGTGCGGTATCACACGGGCCGCGTTTTAACATGCGTGTCCCACACATGTCGATTTCCGAAAATTAGAAAAAAAAATTACCTACTTATTTATTATTGATTCGTGTCGAGAATCATACCTCCTTGAATTTGACGAGGATGCAAAACGACACCTTGTACAGGCATACAAAAGTTAAGAGAATATATTTTTTAAGCCGGTAAGTATGCAGCTGTCGGTCACATTGAGATTTAAAAAAACCGGTCAAGAGCGAGTCAGACTCGCGCACCGAGGGTTCCGTCACGGTAATATTATATACAGTATAGTAACTCGGCCGTATCATAAAAATAAATGCCTACAGTCGCGCGGTACGTAAACATGCGATAGGGCTGCCCGCCCTCGGCATTTTAATTACATTTGCCTACTTTGTGTTTCCATTTGATTTTATGATTATATACTTATATACTTTTTTGTGATTGTAAGTTTTGTGATTGTAAACATCTAAATATTCTGTGAATATTTCATGAGTCTAGCTGTTGTTGTTGTTATTAATACCGAGAAAAAAAACGGTTTTTAGTGGTATATGTTGTTATAGCAGCAGCAGAAATACATATTCTGAGAAAATGTCAACTATCTAGTGACAGACAGAACGTCAAATTTATTTTTCCTAGTATTATTCATACCCACAGTACAATAAACAACTATTATGAATAATAAAATACCACGTCTTTACTTTGAATTATACAAACTAACAAAACAAAACACACATGCCCCGAGATTTTTAACACAAGCGTAAGTAGGTACCTACCTACCGTATCATGGTTCATGAACCGCCTATAACTACCTATTTCACTCGTGTCAATCACTTTCCTTTAATCTATTCACTTTATTTATTACTCCAGACATCTTTTTTTTCGGGAGATAAATGGAAATACTTATCCATTAAAAAGACACACATTATGTAACTAGCTAAAAGTAAGTAAAATTATTTTATAGTTTTAACTTTCAGAGTTTCCAGGTAATATAAAAAAGTTATCCCTGGATGCGTTATTGACGAATTCATGCAACCAAAACAGCACAATATATCCTACTCGTCATATTAAATATGTAAATTATGTACTTGAACTTATTTTTTGTGAAAAAATCGCGCGGTTATTGTTAAAAAAACAACACACCGTCCGTTCGTCACTGCGGCACAGTCGCGACCAAAGAGTGCTTTGTATAAACTGAAATAGAGGGCCATCTCGCGAGATTTGGATGATAACAGAATAAAAGGCGCCCTCTGCGATGAAAATACTTAACTACATCCATGTCTGCAGTATTTTATTCGCGCGACCTATATCCATCCATAATGTTGTTTTTATCTAAATATTCTTGTAACAGATAACTCTGTTACAAGAATATTTAAATAGTATTTGAATTACATTAATCTAAAATTCTAAATAATGGGAAATAAAACAATATTGATACTTTCATTTCTTTTGTTTTTGTAAGATTTATTGTAGTATATTTCAGCCATACTCTGAAGAACATTGTTATTGTCTTTTTTTCTTTCCCACTTATAACTTTATTTACATCATTGCATTAAGATCGTTTAAAAAATCTCACTGATTATATGGCACATGTCCTGAATTTGTGAAAATAGATAGTTAAAACTTTCATTTGGGTAACACAAGGAACCACGCCCAGAATATTCTCTGCACCTCACACAACACACATAGAGTTAACTTAGCGGTACAACGAAGAACGATCACAGCAGAACGACATCGAAATCGAAACAACAACAACCATTTTTGTTTATTACTCAGGGCTGCCAGATGTGTTTTTTTTATTTTTCCCCAAATTTGAAATATTTTTTCTCCAAAATGATACATTTTTTTTAAGTGTTACCCAAAGGCAAAAACTTTGTAGTTGAAAAAAAAAAACCGCCCGACTTCTTAACAGTTGTCGTGCCCCCAGCGCCCGGCATAGTGATTTGAAAAAAAAACAGAGTAATTAATAAAAAAAAACCCAGAGTAAACGAGCTCTGGTATTTGGTCGCTATACGACCCTGGCGAAATGGACACGAAAATATTTGCGGATTAATCCGACGTACCCAAGCGCTTAAAAGGTTAAGCAATTGTAACCATTAGGAAACAGTTTATAATGGCAAAAATAAAGTAGACTAACCTATCTGAACACAACATCGACATAATTATAAAAGAGCATTGAACGCTCTTTGATTGAAACTAAATGAACATCAGTAATGTAGTAAGTAGATTTTATTAATTAACCATCAAGCAAATTATTTCCAGTAATTTATAAAAATAGTTGGAACTTCAAGCTTCTACTTACTAAAATAGCGTACCATGATGCACATCGTTTTTTTCTTTGGTGTCTCTAGAGGTACCCACGACGAAATAATATCAAGCTATACAGTTCCGGTTTTAGCTGAGCTCACATTGTTTAAGCTTGTCGTACAATAAGAAGTCATCTTATACTGGAAATGTATAGCTTGATAAAATATGTCAACGTGAGTACTCTCATCGATTATCATCGAATAATTATAATATTAAAAATACCCGAAATTCTCCAAACATTTCTCCGAAATTTCTCCACGAGCCAAATTTTTGCCCAAAATTGCAAAAAAAACACCCAGTCTGGTAACCCTGTTATTACTTGCCAGTTGTTAGTGCTGCCAGGGCATATATTTAAATATGTCTAAATTCTTACCAAGGTATTTTTGTTTCGACATTTTTTTCAGCAAAAATGAGTTATCATCATGGACACGTATTTTTATATTTAATTTATTCTAACAAACCCTATATATACAATAAACAACTGTGTGTCTTTATCTCCATTACATCTTTCAAACTCCTATTTAGCAAATAATTAATTACTTAATTATAGCAACACATTTATAATAAAAAAAATCAAAATCAAAAGTCATTTATTCAAACTGGGCTGAGAATCAGCACTTTTCGAACGTCAAGAATTACAAAAGACAGTCCCCCCAAAACGCCCGCCCTTCACCACTTCCTAGTGCTTTCGCTGGGGAGAAGAAGTGGCGCAACAAACTCCCCAGCAGCACAGCTGTCTGTTCAGTTAGAAATACTTGAATGTATACAATACTAAGTAGGTATATGCAAAGTAATTGACGTTACCTGCAGGACCCAGAACATTAAATTATTTGCCATATGTCAGCTTGCCATGCCAATATATCCACAAATACAATAGAAACAATACATACTCAAGAAAA
Source organism: Globia sparganii (assembly GCA_949316385.1). Classification (NCBI taxonomy): domain Eukaryota; kingdom Metazoa; phylum Arthropoda; class Insecta; order Lepidoptera; family Noctuidae; genus Globia; species Globia sparganii. The sequence continues at coordinate 25,362,914 of OX438659.1, forward strand.
AAAAAAAAAATCATCCTCAAAAATGTAAACAAAAACTTACTACTTAAATAAAAGCCACCAGCGGGCGTAGCATGAGCACCGTTTTGTCGACGGAAGAGTAGACAAAGATGACGTTCCGTGTAGACAGTACGACGGCAGCAAAGTAGAAAGAGTCAACTGCACTTTTTACGAAATACATACTCCTTTACATAATTTGACTCAGAATTCTTTGTTTTGTCATAGGATTTTTATTAGTTTTTTTTTTAACTGATAATAAGTCACTTAGATAAAGGTAACGTTACACGTGATATGTTCGTAATTTGTAAATCTTATGTTTGTGTCCATGAACTGTTAATTAACTATACACTATCGAATTGGGAAACTGTAATGGTAGCGTATGTATGTAATGTAATAAAGAAATAAAATAAATAAACTACAACAATTGCTCTGTGTCGAAGAACCGTATTTTGGAACAAATAAATATTGTAGTAATACTGGCCTTAACCACTTCCTTGGTAATGCCCTATTAAGTAAATGATGTAAAATAGAAGAAGATAGCTTTGTTTTTCCATTAATTATCACAGTCTTGCGTTCAAAACGCTTTCCTCTAAAATCATGATTTTGTAGATAACCGTTTATACTTTGTGGCCGTCGTTTTGATAGTCTAAAATCTCCTTACAACTGTCAGCCGTCAGTGTCATTTTGACAGTTGGGATAGAAAACTTTCTTCTGAAATAGTCTACATCTAAAAAGACCTAGACAAAGATCGTTAGAAACGAAAGACAAAATGACAGATTGTAGAAAGATTTCTACGGTGCGATGTCAAAAATAGAGAAACGAAATGTCAATTTGTATAGAAATAGCTATGTCTATTCTTCGTAGAAATAGAAAGCGTCATGCTAAGCCTGCAGGTATAAAGGGCGTGACAGCTTACATATTTATGCAATGCTGGGTTCAGTTCACATAGCTGTGACTTAAGTCACAAATGATAAACTAGGACCATCGACGTAAAATAAATAATAATGAAAAAAAAGTTATTAATAGGTTGGGGCAAAAACATCTTAGCAGCTGCTTGAGTAGTAATTTTTCAAATATTTTGCTAAATGCAGGTCAGATAGAAATAGGCCTGATATTGCCAACGTCATTTTTATTACCTGATTTAAATAAAAGTATGACTTTACTACTCTTCATGAGGTCAGGAAAAATTCCTAAATCAACACATTTATTAAAAGTAACAGCTAGATAGGGGGCTACGATGTCTACTATATTACTTAAAAGTTTAATGGAGATGCCCCAGTAATCACCGGTGTTTTTAGACTTAAGTGTGTTAAAAACATTAACTACATCACGCGGGGTTACATGTTCGAAGCTAAATAAGCTACTACATTTAGGTACACTACTATGCAAAAGGTTTTCAGCTTTAGACGGGGACGAGTTTAAGGAGCGAGTCGTGGTTATAGGTATGTTGGCAAAAAACTCATTAAATGCCTCAGCTACGTCAGCAGCTTTATTAACTAATTTGCTGTCGACCTTAATCTCAAATTGTTTTTCTTGTTTAACTGATTTACCCATTTCATTGTTAATGATTTTCCAAGTGGTTTTTACTTTATTACTAGAATTTTTAATTGCATCACTTAAAATTTTTGATTTAGCAAAAGCACTAATCTTTTTAAATAATTTTGAATAATTTTTGACATACTCTAGGAAAGGAGTATCAAATCTGTATTTTTTCAAACCATATAACTTGTATAGTCTCGCTCTACTTTTATAAATACCTGGAGTAGCCCATTGGTTAAAGCCAACAGAGGATCCATTAATGTCAATGGTTTTGGACTTGAAGGTAGATTGGTACCCTTTTTGCACAACAGCAAAAAGGTCACCATAGATTTCATTTGGATTCTCGTGTTCTATTATAGATGGTGTAATTCTATGAGCTATATTATTTCTAAACATTTTGCAACGACTAGCTGTATAGGGCCTGCATTTAAGTTTATGCGGCTTTTTAGGTAATGGCATAGGGAAACTAGCTAATAAACCACAGTGGTCGAATGTTAAGTCAGTTAACACTAAATTATTTTTGGTATCACAATCACTAAATATAAACAAGTTAATTAAATTATAAGACCTAAACAGATTGAGAAGTCTAATACTTAATGGAGTAAAAAAATATATGAATATTGAAATCTCCACATAAAATAATACTTTTGTTACTTGATTTCAACCTGTTGAGAGAATCTTCCATAACTGATTCAAAACTAATAAAATCCCCAGAGCGGGGTCGATAAACGCAAATTATAACGTATCGCTCAAGTTCAACACAAGACAACTCAATAGTGCGCTCGATTGAAAGATTAACTAAATCTAAACGTTGTTTGCGTTTTAACTTGTTTGAAACAAGAACTAAAGAGCCACCGCGAATAGCACTTTTTCTCACAAATGCACTCTGTACGGTAAAGTTATCATCATTAATAAACACTACTTCATGTTCATTCAACCAGTGTTCAGTCAAACATAACACCTGAACATCATAGTTTTCCTTATTAGTACTACTAATATTATACCATTTATTCAAGGAGAACATTTTACAATGTTCTCCACAGTATTAAGTTTTGAGTATTTTTTATTTTCATATACGCTACACCAGCGCCTCTGGATTTACAATAATAAACTAGTAGATTAAAATACTACAAAATTGTAAAGCTGTTAACTAGCTGGAAATATATCTTATGTACTGTCATCTATCTATACTTATAATAAATCTGTAGAGAGGTCAATTCTGTACATGAAATATATTTCCAAAATAACTATCAGCGGGTGATTAGTGATCGTTACTGACGCCAAAAATGCAATCAGTAAAATTTTTGTCTGTCTGTCTGTCTGTCTGTCTGTCTGTATGTTCGTTATAGAAACAAAAACCACTCGACGGATTTCAACGAAACTTGGTACAATTGTTCTTCATACTCCTGGGCAGGTTATAGTATACTTTTCATCACGCTACGATCAATAGGAGCAGAGCAGTGAAGGGAAATGTTGGGAAAACAGGATTTCTTTTTAGGTGAAGTAGTAATAGGTTAGTAGTAGTTAGTTAGTAGTAGGTAAGTTTTGGTTAATTTATGTTCAGTTTTTTTTAATATTAAGTAGGTAAAAGCGTAGGTACTTTTATTAATTATAGGTATAGGTATTATTAATTATAGTAGTTATAGGTATTTAGTTTTAAGTGAAGTAGGTTTTATTATATATTATTTTATATATTAGACGTAGTTATATATTTTTAGTTATTCAAGCCCCAAGCGGACGCCGGCGTCCGCCCGCTATTGTCTTGAAAAACGCGTTGAATGAGAAATACGCGTTCTCAAGAATCGGCAGAAGAAAGAGCACATCGGTTAAACTCTATGAGAGTTAGTGCCTCAATTTCCGGAAGTCATTATTCCACGCGGACGAAGTCGCTGGCAAAAGCTAGTCTGTAATAAGTTGGGTTATCACGATACTGTGTTGCAGGGGGTAAAGTACTAAGATTGTATGGCATGGTCGCAACTGTCTGCCGGCCGAGCGCAGGCCGAGATCGAGGCGCGTAGGCATAGCTCGCGCATCGTCCGTTTGTATGAAGATGGAATACTGTATATAATATTACCGTGGTTCCGTATTGTGAAACGTAAAATGTTTTTAAATTTTCATCGGCGAGGCCTATATTCGTCACAGAATTTTAACACTGCGGTGTAGAATATTGCAGTTCTAGGTCAGTGCCACCTTTTTACCGATATCAGAAATAAAGTAATTTTTGTTGATGTATTCTGAAAAAAATTGCTATTTAGAGACATCGTTTTATTTTTCCCTGTAATCCTCACATACACTTCTATCAACAGAATAATTTTAGATTTTTCTCTATGCAAACTTTGGAAATAACTTTGGGTAGAACGGTATTTTTTTTAAATATTTTTCATCAAAATTCGAAAACTATGAGGGCTAAAAATTTTTTTAAGAATGTGCAAACAGCGCTCTTTTATATTATACACTACATACCCTAGTAGCCCCACATCGAATATTTAAGACCTATCAGCCCCTGTTGCAAAAAAAAATGTATTTCTTTCTTATTTGCAAACTAGTTAGGCAGCCGTCATCTAAAACTATTCTAAATTTCAAGCTGATAGCTTTAGTAGTTCTTGAGATATCCAGTTGTGACAGACGGACAGACAAACAAACTGAGTCGCACCATATGGGTTCCTTTTTACCATTTTGGTACGTAACCCTAATAGATCTAATACAGCGTTTTTGCGCCTTAAAATATTTTCTCTTTCGATTTTAAAAATATTTTCTCTTTCGGTGCTTTACCTGCGTCACCAGAAACGACAGGGAGCCGTGCCTCCTCCTGAGCCAGCGCTCGAGTACCGGCCAGACTGCTTCGATAATGACGAAAGCCCTTCCGCCATCATGGCCTCGCGAAGCAGAGACCGACGCAGCTCCATGTGTTGCTGCATCGGTCTTTCGCCCCGCGCCCTTCGCTTCCTACTTTTACCTCGAAGTCCCAGGGCGGGGATATGTGAAGCGAGCCTCTCGCATCGTCTTGGATAAATAGCACAAGCGCTTGATGCCTTTTGAACACATCCTTATAGCGGAGATGTTGACCGCCATGCTTCCGTTTACAGTCCGCCATCTCAGAGTAGAAGATTACTTACCATGACCATTTCTACAGATATGTGCCTAACCCTTTTCTCGAGAATGGTAATGCCATATTATACTGGGATCGATCCTGTCATCACTGGCAGGACTATTGTAGCCAATATGCCTCATATTGTGGTGATAGATCGATGAGAGAGCCGTGCAATATTGTTGATGTCGCTGTCCCTCTTAAAAGTCAAGCACTTATCTTGACTATTGTAGCCAATATGCCTCATATCGTGATAGATCGACGAGAGAGCCGTGCAATATTGTTGATATCGCTGTCCCTCTTAAAAGTCAAGCACCTATCTTGACTTAGCACATGAGGTGGTCGACATGTGTGGCGTGGATTCTGCAATCATTGTACCGATAATCGTTACGAGTTTTATTTGTACTCTTAAAAGAACGAGAATATAGAGGTAGCAGGAACAGGCTGTAAAGTTCACTCAACCTCCACAGAAAAGGAAGGATCCTCCGACCAGACGGGTGTTGTGTCTGGCGGGCAACTACCCAATGATTCATGTCGGGCCGTTGTATGTATAACGCTAGTTGCGCGGTAAACTCTGCTTGCGAGATGCAGGATTTTGTCACTTCAGTACCCCTTATTTTTTCCACTTAGTTTAGATTGATGATGTTTTAATAGCTTCCTCACTGACATTTACATAGCAAGTAGTGTTATATAAATTTGTGTGGGGTAGGTACAGATGCCAGCACATCAAGCTACTACAATATCTGTCAAATTTCTTTAATAGATTCTCACCTTTACCGCTAAAACTCAAAGTTGACTGGGAAAATTTGTCAGTTTCGGGTAACTTGATGTGCTGGCGTCTGTACAACTAAAAAGTAAATAAAAAAATACCTTTTTACAAAAAAAAAAAACCCCCGACTTCCAAAAAAAAACTACAAAGTGGAAAATAACTTTAATTTCGGAAGTCGGTGTAAAAAAAGAAAAAGCGGAACCAACGATACCGACTTCCAAAAAAAGTTATTTTTCACTTTATAACTAGTTTTTTTCTTGGAAGTCGGTTGTTTTTTTTTTTATAAAAAATTTTATGTTCACCTAATACATTACACACCAAATCAACTTTATATAAAAATAACTCATTTCGACTTAACAAAAAATAAGTTGCTGCTGTAGTAGCATACATTAGCCTTATAAGCATGCGACCACAGGAAGGTAATTTCTTGTTTCATCCTTTTCAGCAGTCGGGTTTTAGTTTTTAAACTTTTTTTTTTCATACTTTTTAGAGCGTGATTTTTCAGTAGTCGGATTTTAATTTTTGAACTTATTCTTTATTTAAAATGTCTCTTTTGAAATGTCTTGTCTCACCACTGGTACCTACATAATTACATTATAACTTGCAGTACAGCGCTCACCTGGGTACCGTCTGGCGCGTGGAGCGCAACCCTGGCTTCTTGAAGAACTTCCTGACGGTGGGTGACTGGACGGCGCGCGTGTGGAGCGAGGACTGCCGCGAGTCATCCATCTTGTGGACGCCGGCCGCGCGCCACCGCATCAGCGACGGCACCTGGAGCCCCACGAGGTGCCACCCGCCCCTCCTGCCCCTCTGCCCCGCCGCGTGCCACGCTCGACACCAACCACCTTGCCCCGCAGGCTGTCGCTGATGCTGCTGGCGCAGTACGACGGGCGGCTGTGCCTGTGGGACCTGCTGCGGCGCCACCACGAGCCCGTGCTCGCCGTGCAGGTGTGCGACGAGCCGCTCGTCTCCGTGCGCGGCCATGAGGCTGTCAGTATCTACTACTTAAGTCTTGCTCTCGTAGCTGTTAAACGCTATCTAACAGACGTTATCATTTACATATTTATTTATTGTATTAAGTGTCGACAACAATACACACATTTGCAAGACAAGCGCGCGCGTAGTAAGCGTACCAAGCGTAGATCACTTCCTTCTCCAATAATAAGCTATTTTTGGCGTCTGGAGATTATGGGTGTCCTCCGTCCGACGGAGGGATCTAACTGGCTAAAAGCACACGGTGGTCTTCAACTACCTTTGGCTGTCAATCCACCTGAAGCTAGGGATGGCACACAGCTCACTTAAAGCCCACTTCACCTAAGTTTACACGGTGCTATTTTTACAGAATGGTTCGGCTGTACAATCATACTTTTACTATAAAACTTTGGATTCGATAAAACACCATAATTTTTCCAAAATCATGAGATCGTTTGATACGTTACTTTTGTTTGTTGGCTCGTTGGTAGGGACAGCGCGGTGCACTGTGGTAGTGCGTGTAGCGTTGGGCAATAGAAGGATTCAGAAACCAGTAACAACGTAATATAACACATTTCCATCTTCGCCTCAATACTGCTCATGTGTTGTGTACGCAAGTAGCTGGTATTTTATGCGGCCGCCACACTATGCTCCTCGCGCTGCTCATCGCATTGCTCGTCGCGCTGCCGCTATTTGCCGCGATGTTGCCCTCTCTGCCCACACACTGCTCTACTCGCGCAATTAATCGCGACGCTCCTCACTTGTTATTCGCCTTTGCAATGGACGATGAAGCTTCGCCTTTGCAATGGCAGCGTGCGCGCTATGCATTTTTAGTATATCTAATTCAAAATTTGGAAAATTAAAAATTGCACGCCTCACACGCGTATTTTATTACAACTTGAAATGAATTTACTAGAAGAGAAACTTACTGAAAAAAATGTTTTTAAAAATGAATGTTAAAAAACCCAGTAAATTCCATTGAATTTCGTTAATATCTTTAAAACGGTTATCAGTTCAATCATTATAAGAAATAGGGTTCATCCTCAGTATAAGTGGAAATTTATTCAAAGGTTTTATTACGATTAATTGCGTATATTTTTCTAAAACGTGCAGAAAAACAAGTGCACAGACCAACGGACAGCAGTACTAATAATTTTTTATCTAAGTACATTTTTTTGTTATATACAAAGTTGATACGACAGAAGGGCTTTCCTTTAAACTGCCTATACTAGGCATCATTATCAAGCTCTCTACCAAAAATCAATTAAATTGAAACAGTAGTTTAGTCGCAAATGATTTTTTAAGTTTTTGCACCGTTTGAACACGATGTATTTTTCCTAACAGCTGATTATGTCTATAGGCATAGGTCATGCACCTTAAAAACGATAAATCTACGATACGTTGTTGCCGCTCTTACGCAAGTCATAAACCAATACGTACATAAGAGAGTGACAATCCTATTGGCAAAACATCACGTGCGTAAAAGAAATAGAAATAGGTCAGTGTGTTGCTATTGTATCTTAGATCCTTGCGACACAAAATACCGAGAGTACAGAAGTCTACGCTCGGCGGTCGCGCTATGGTTGTCAACTTTGGCTTATGCACAAAAAACTATCGTGGTAGTGGCACTCGCATCTACTTGTTTGATTTATTGATGAGAAACGAAAAAACCAATAATAACTAAAATATTTTAATTTTAATGTTATTGTTACATAACAAATTTGTCACAAAGTGCTACAAAGTCATGTTCGCTTTTACTTTACGGCGCGGGACCGGGGGCCGGGGCGCTTACCTACCTACCTAACTACTGTGTTACGTTAATACAAACCATCGAAATACAAGCAAATACCTACTTACCTCTCTGAAACAACGGGTAGATTAAAAAACGACAATTCACCGTTTAATGTTGAATTTAAACAACCGTCTACTGAACAGTTATAATTTTTTTTTATTGCTCCATTTTTGCACTTCATAGACGCATGTCTCAAGCGGATGGCACTTGCGCTCGCACTAGTCCCAACCAGTCCGAGATATCGTGTCCGTGAGCGGTGTCTATGTGTGCGTTGCTCGAGCGCACTTTGTATGTAGATTGACTTCTGTACTCTCTGTATTTTGTGCTTGCGATCAGTAAGTGGGGCCTCCAAAAAACTTGTTTTTTCAGTGCGCCGACGCTACCCTTCCGGAACGTAGGTACTTACGTACGCGGAAGCTCCTGCGCCCTTATTGTTTTGTCGAACTTGTGCGCTGACAATAATTGTGAATTTGTTTTGTTATTGTGATAACTACTAGACTAAATAAGTTTAAGTCTGTATTCCTTTTTTTTTATTGTGACAGGACACGTAACTTGGGATTATTATTATTTAGTGTTAGTGTTTTTTTTTTGTAATTGAGTGTTTTTATTGTGATAGTTAAACTTTGGTTGTGTGTGCGTATAATTAAAGTGTTCAAAAATATCTCGTGTAACTGACACGGCGTCAGAATACACTGCCATGATTTTAATCTACGGCGAATGCCGTGGAAACGCAACGTTAGCTCTACGAACTTACAGAGAAAGGTATGGTGATAGCCGCAATTGCCCTAGGAATGCCTGCACCATACAGTTGGCAGTACAAAGATTACGGGTCAATAAACGTATAGTGCTGTAACAGGAGGGAGTGCCACCGCGGCAAATGCCCGCTGCTTGGGACGAAAGAATTTTAGACAATTTTTCCCGCAGCCCGACGAGTCTCCACAGAGCCGCCTGGCAGTTTAGATGTTGCCATAGAACTATCCACAAGGTTCTAAAATGTAAAAAACGCAAACCTTCTAAATATCGGAAGGTGCAAACTTTTTTATCGAGAGACTTGCCGATCAGCAACAGTTACTTGCCAATGGCTACTAAATAAAACATCCGAAGACCGTCATTTCTTAACTAATTTAATATGGAACTATGAGAGTACTTTTACTCGGACCGATCTGGAATCGGCAAATTCTCCGGTACTGCAGTTTGGAAAATCCACTGTGTTTCGAGTTACTGCCCGCGCGCGACGTTGGACGTTGCCACTTGGTATAGTTATCCAAGGTCAGTCACCAGGCCCAAGTTTTTATGAAGTTTGGGTTTCTCCTTTATTTACAAAGGGTGGTTGCGTTTTACTCTGATTTGTAAGCTATTTAATTTGTTTGAAACAAAAAAATTCTCATTTATGGCGCTTTTTATTTTTATACCGTATCGAATTAATACTAAACACGTATAGTATACGTAGTGTAATTTAATTCCCCTCTGTCGTATCAACTCTGTATACTAAAAACATAAATGAAAAAATACGCTGCAATATCAATGTCGTAAAAAGAAATATACATCGTCGTCGTCATCCTCGCCGAAGGAGATGGTGGATCACATTCACATCTATTCATCACACATATTCAAATGCCAAAACTGTGTACGCCGCGTGCGTCTTGTGTGAGCGCTCGATGCGGAGTGCGACCGCGCGATTATGTGGCCAGCCACTCGCGCTCGTATTGCCTGTCCTTTGACTCGTGCGCAAAAAACCGACAAAATAGGGAGCGGTGGGCATGACGAGGAGCATGACGTGCGGCATGACGAGTGATGTTGCCACACTACGTCTCTGCCTCCTTTCCTCGCTACTTCCCATGCCACTCGTCGAGTGTGTGGCAGGCCCATTAAATTTGACTGCTCGAAAGCTTCTTTATCACAACCGCGTACCTACATGTTGTAACAAATCTACTTGCCTAATAAAATACAAAAGGGTAGGAAGTAAATCTGAACAATATAATTAAGAGATAAAAAATACAGTAAGGATTTAAAAAAATACCAATAACACTCTCAGTAGAAATAAGAATAGAGGTTGGTGGAGCTCTGGATTCACTCAAAGAAACATCTCCGCGACCGCGACAGACCACGTCCAGTTACTAAAAGAAAACTTACGACGGAAGTCAAGCCTTGACTAAACTTGACCAAGGAACTACTTTGACTACATATCTTGACGGTGATTACGCTGAAGTCAAGAGGATCATCTTCTCCTCACCTATGATGATTGTTCTCCGCTATCTATCACGCTATCTGTGACCTGTGGCTACGCACTTGAAAACTGAAAAACGGATCCGTCAAAGCCCTCAACCTCTAACGCGTTTTCCCCTAGTTGAAGCAATACGCTGTGGTTGAAAGCTATTGTGGAATTAACCGTGCACCATATTCCACTCGACTGACCGCTACAGGACAATATCCTGTGGTCGTTTATACAATCTTAAACTTATAACACTTCGTACAAATACTTCACTATTCTACATACACACACACATGTATCATATGATTCACTCTCCCTAAATTAAACGCTCTTTGAAGTCGTCCTCTTAAAATACTACGAGTCCTCTTAAACTCGTCTTTAGCACTCACTCGAGTCGTCTTTAGCACTCATTAACTATCATTTACCTCCCTTTAACACTATTTTATCCTCATTTAACATTAATTTTTAATCATGGATAGGACTATTTTGTTTTAACTTCCAATATCGAATCTAAAATATCTTCAGAGGGAGTATGAGGTGCGAGTTGAAGAATTTGTTTTTTAAGTTGTATTACTATGTGTTAAGGTGAAGCATTTGTATTACTATGTGTTGAGGTGAAGCATTTGTATTACTATGTGTTGAGGTGAAGCATTTGTATTATTATGTGTTGAGGTGAAGCATTTGTATAACTATGTGTTGAGGTGAAGCATTTGTATTACTATGTGTTGAGGTGAAGCATTTGTATTACTATGTGTTGAGGTGAAGCATTTGTATTACTATGTGTTGAGGTGAAGCATTTGTATTATTATGTGTTGAGGTGAAGCATTTGTATAACTATGTGTTGAGGTGAAGCATTTGTATTACTATGTGTTGAGGTGAAGCATTTGTATTACTATGTGTTGAGGTGAAGCATTTGTATTACTATGTGTTGAGGTGAAGCATTTGTATTATTATGTGTTGAGGTGAAGCATTTGTATAACTATGTGTTGAGGTGAAGCATTTGTATTACTATGTGTTGAGGTGAAGCATTTGTATTACTATGTGTTGAGGTGAAGCATTTGTATTACTATGTGTTGAGGTGAAGCATTTGTATTACTATGTGTTGAGGTGAAGCATTTGTATTATTATGTGTTGAGGTGAAGCATTTGTATAACTATGTGTTGAGGTGAAGCATTTGTATTACTATGTGTTGATGTGAAGCATTTGTATTACTATGTGTTGAGGTGAAGCATTTGTATTACTATGTGTTGATGTGAAGCATTTGTATTACTATGTGTTGAGGTGAAGCATTTGTATTATTATGTGTTGAGGTGAAGCATTTGTATAACTATGTGTTGAGGTGAAGCATTTGTATTACTATGTGTTGAGGTGAAGCATTTGTATTACTATGTGTTGAGGTGAAGCATTTGTATTATTATGTGTTGAGGTGAAGCATTTGTATTACTATGTGTTGAGGTGAAGTTGAGGTGACTGTCGTCGGCTTGTCGGTGCCGCTGTGTTGCCACGAGTCTTGTGCTGAGACGATGACTTAGCTGCCGACACAAGCGTGAACTTGTTGGCGACACACTGCACACATGTGCATACCAAGCGAAGCTATGTAATGTAAACGTGTGGAGCTGCACCTAAATAATCGTGTAAGGCCTCTGCCTCGAATCTTGCGGGCAGCGGGGCGGCAGCGGCGGCGGGGCGGGAGCGGCAGGATCTTATGCGTACATTTAAATGGACCGGTTCTCGAACACAGCGGCGCGGGAGTGGCGGGGGAGCGGGCAACGAGCGGTGCACTCCAGTCAAGCGGCGACCGCCCGCGCGTCTGCTAACTGCTTTGCAGTGTTGTGCTATTTATTTTTGTGACGTATGGAAATGTCCTCGGACGTGCAAGAGCAAATTGTTATACTTACCTTAGCGTCAAGTATAATTTTTCTGCTGGAGATATGTATATGCTGTATAGTTTTGGATTAATTTCAGACTCTAAATCGCCTTTGATAGCTTCAAGAATATAGTCAAAAGTTTCTACACTAATTCTGGTGTAGCCGTAGAATTTGTCGGGACACTGCCTCTGTTCATTGTAATTTCTAAAAAACTCGCCTTTTATATTCTTTGCCCTATAGTAGGTATTATAAATCGAGCGTTGAAAATGTTGTCGCCGTTGGTCAGACATTTCATTCGCGAATAAAAACAAATATCTCGACGACACAACCACAAACACAACACTACGCCGCTATAGCGCCACGCGATCTGCCCGAGTGCCCGCTGGTTTCGAGAACTGGTCTGCGTTGCCCGCGCCGCTCCCGCGCCGCCGCCGCCGCCGCCCCGCTGCCCGCAAAATTCGAGGCAGCGGCCTAAGAGAGGATTTTACCACTAAGCGATTGATAAAATAACTCAAAATACTTAATGTTGTGTACAAGCATAGGTATCACGCCGAGTGTGAGCGAGACATCGCACCGGTCCGGACCGCGCGCTCCCGCGCGCCTCACCCCGCTATGCTTGCATGTGGAAATAAAGGACAGTGCGTTTACAGCCAGCGAGTGTTTTACTTGTCCCGTGGCACGTACCTAACAGTGGCGACGAGGATGGGATCAAGAAGGCGAGCAATCCTGCTGAGCGCACTCACGGATGGTACCTACCAGCTCACAGCCGACTTGGCTTTGCCTAAACAGCTGGAGGATGTGCCGTTTGAAGACATTTTAGAGCTAGTAGATGATCACTTTTCGCCGAAAAAATGTGGGTTCGGAGAAAGATATGCATTTTACGCGGCAACGCAACAAGCGAGTGAGACGCATGCGCAGTGGGCGGCAAGACTGCGCGGCCTCACGAAACACTGCAAGTTCGCCAATGTAGAAGAAGCCCTCCGAGACCGCTTTGTAATGAGTATGTCGGCGGGTCCCGAGAGGGACAAACTCTTCACGAAGGATACAGACACCTTGACCTTGGCAAAGGCAGTGGAGATGGCGCAGAGCATCCGATGTGCGCGGGCAGGCGCCTGCGCATCAACGACAGCGTCACCATCTACACAGCAAGAACATGTAGTGTTCAAAGTGCAGGGTACGAGTACGGCTCCAGAGAAGGAACCGGTCAAGGAGAAATGTTCCGTGTGCGGTCGAAACAACCATCCGTCATCCCGGTGCCGGTTCGCGAACTTTACGTGTAGGAAGTGTAATAAAAAGGGACACTTGCGTAGAGTGTGCAAAGTAAAACGTGTTGTGTCCGGTGACGTGGGTGAGGAGGACGATGATGGTGAGTTTTTACGTAATATCGTGTCAGAACGGGGGGAACCTATGACAGAAATCGTGATTGTCAACGGCTCACACATGAGGTTCGAAATAGATAGTGGATCTGCAGTCACAGTCATTTCAGAGGATTGTTGCAACAGACATTTTAGCAGCCTGCCCTTGTTGCCCCCTAAGAAAAAGTTATTTACCTACACGGGCACTAGTATCGTTTGTTTAGGTATAATTCGCGTACCGATCACTTATAGGCTGAGTACACACACACTGGATGTGTACGTGGTGCGTAGCGAAGGACCGCCGTTGCTCGGTAGAGACTTTTTATCCTTATTTAAATTAAAATTAGCGCCCTGTAATTTTATAAACAATGAAGCAAATACAGTCGATAACTTGCATAGTAAATTCAAAGACGTATTTTCAGATAAACTAGGTAGATTCACGAAGTTCGAAGTCAAGTTAAGGTTAAAATATGATGCAAAACCAATTTTTTTCAAGGCACGTCCAATCGCATTTGCATTACGTGACAAGGTAGATAAAGAGATTGTCCGTTTAGTAAATTTAGGCATATTACAGCAGGTCGATCACTCTGAGTATGCATCACCCGTAGTGCCAGTATTAAAACGCAATGGGAGTGTAAGGCTGTGTGCAGACTATTTCGTAACCATAAATAAACAATTAGTTGTAGAACAATACCCGTTACCTACGGTCCACGAATTATTTTCAAAGTTGCACGGAGGGCAGCAATTCTCAAAGTTAGATCTGTCCATGGCCTATAACCAATTTGTTTTAGACAAGGATTCCCAAAAAATTACGTGTATAAATACGCATCGCGGGTTGTTTCAATATACACGTATGGTGTTTGGGTTAACGAGCGCACCGTCTATTTTTCAGCGCGCTATGGAAAACATATTGTCAGGCATGGACGGTGTGTTATGTCTATTAGATGACGTCCTAGTAACAGCCGACGGACCCGGGCTACACCTACAAAGGCTAACTGCAGTTTTACAGAGACTACAAGACGCGGGACTAACCTTGCAAAAAGAGAAATGTGAATTTTTCAAAAACGAAATCAGCTATTTAGGATACGTAATAAACAAAGACGGGCTCAAAAAATCATCGGATAAGGTATTAGCAATTAAGGAATCCCCAATGCCTACGGATGTAGGTAAACTTCAATCATTTTTAAGGTTAGTGAATTATTACCGTAATTTCGTACCGAGGGCGTCCGAAATTCTCAGTCCTTTATATGATCTTTTAAAGAAAGGGGTTAATTGGAATTGGACTGAAAAGGACAGTGCGTTTACAGCCAGCGAGTGTTTTACTTGTCCCGTGTCACGTACCTAACACTTAAAATTATATCATAAAAGGAATCCTTCGAAACAATTTATTTCAATTTAGAACAAAACAAACCTGCTTGAAAAAAATAAACAAACTAATAATGCAGAAAGAATATCAGCATTGTTTTGTTCTCAATTCCAACACAAGTAACAAGACTTGTTGTTGTCGTGTCTACTGGCACGTTGTAAACTGTACAGTAGAAAATGTAGAGTTTGTAAACTCGGAGTTGAGTAGGTACCTACCTAATTAACATTTTAACTCATAATACGCGTTGCGCACCTAAAAAGTATACTATTTTAATTATTAAATGTCATATTATAAAATTCAAAGAAAGAAAGTATTGAACGTCAGACAAATATACATTTTGACGAGATAGACGAAGATAAATGTAGGGAACAGCTGATTTTTATTTCGCGATTTCAGGTTTGGTCCCATAGTAAAAGTTGTTCATAATGAGTACAATGACCTGTTAAGAGGTTGCTGGTGTTTTTCAAATAACCCTGTATGTAACTCTGTTGTAGGTAGTTGGCTTCGGCCCCTCGACCCTCGTACAGTTCCAAAGGACCGGGACCTCGTGGTCCCGAGACATGTAAAATAAAATAATAATAACTAGGTACTTAACAATATTTTTAATACTCTGACTCCTAAACTCGGTGTAGGTAGTTGTCTGTGTCTTAGGAGTCAGTGATTCTTCGTTACAAACAAAGCCTATTATACTAAATCGGGACGTTTCCACAATAAGCAAATGGTGTAAAAGAAAACAATCAATCAATCAAATCATTTATTTGCTGAAACAATATATAATTTATGTAAATGAAACACAAATTAAAGAAGTTTAATTGTGTGGTGTGGTGAATTAATATAAGGTCTGAGTGTGTGTGTAGTGAGTAAGTGTAGGATGTGAGAGGGTGTGTATGTAGTGTGTAGGTGTAGGGTGAGTGTAGTGAGAAAGAATGGGGTGTAGCCAGTACACATCCGTTTATTGTTAGATTTAGATTGATACAGTTCCTTATCATTTTAAATTAGCCAGCAGAAGATCGTCAGTTTTATCATAACTTAGTGTTTGAAGATAATCACTAAGTAAGTTTTTGCATTGATATTTAGGGCACGAACAAATTGTTAACGTTTTATTTAGGAAGTTAAATACATTTTAATGCTAATAACGTAGAATTGGCGTTTGGCAAATTCAGTTCTATGGCGTTCGTGAGGGAAAACATTATGCTTAAGTCTGCCAGTCGGTTCCTTTGGAGGGCGGGCAGAGTGTTTGCGCAGGGTCGACAGGAGCACATAAAGTTGCCTGACTGTGAGTACCTTGCAGTCGGGATGAGCTGCACAGTGGGGTACCTACGTGGACGAGAGAGCATTACCTTAAGGACAGCTCGCTGGGCTCTCTCAAGGCGGAAAAATACATTTTGGGTGACACCACCCCAAACGGGCAAGCAGTACAGTACCTACGTTAGGACAGACAGGCGTAGTGCAAAATATACTAATTTTAGCGTTTCGTTATCAGCAGAGTTTCGCAACTTCTAAAAACACTTAGTAGTTTACGTATTCGGGACTTGACTGACTGTATGGGGGCGCCAGTTGAGATGCTGATCAATGAGTACTCCTAGATACCTTACACAAGTTGATTTGGCGAGGAAGAGGCAGCTGAACCGCAAGCGTGTGCTTTAGGGTAGGGGAATTTGAGGGACACAGATTTGACCAAATTGTAAAATGATAAATGATTTTATTTCTGTAAGTAGGTTTGTACAAACACTTTTCTACTCTGAGAAGCAAGGCCGAAACAAACTCAGAGGTCCCTTTTAAAGTCCAGACATAATCTTGGTCAGATCATGTGAAGACCATGTAGATTGGTGTCTGAAATCGATGCACCATCTGACTATCAGAAAATGTGATAAAAGAGAAAGATGTATATTGCTATTCTGTTATACACACATCAAAAGTGTCTAGGGATCAAGCATTTTTATGCGGATTTCTTGAGATTGAGATGTGGCTTTGTAATAAATTTATGATTTTATAAATTTATATGGATCCTTTTTGGTGCATTTCATAATTTGAATCAGGAACTGTGAATCAAATTCGAGTAAAAGATGAAAATCAGCTGTCAATATTTTCCCTATAAAAACATACAACGCATTGAAGACATTATTAGTGCTACTGTTTCCCTACTACTGATTAAAACCAACGTTATTATGGAGCGGCGACGTCATTTAAGCAGGGAAGAAATGCTCAGAGCCGTGGGAATGATAGAAGCTGGTTCCCGGCAACGTACTGTGGCTTTAGCTCTGAATACAAGTCAGAGTGTTATCAGTCGACTTTGGACACGTTATCGAAGCACTGGTACCGTGGCTGAGCGCCATGGAGGACGGTATCGCTGCACCACACGGAGACAAGACCGATACATTCAAATCTTAACTCGAAGAGCTCCAACAATAACCGCCATGATGTTAGCCGTGAGGCTTCATCACTCTTCAGGGAACTTAATTAGCGACCAAACAGTCAGAAACCGCTTGCATGAAGTGAACCTTCATTCCCGAAGACCGCTACGGGTACCACCTATAGCAATGCACAATCGTAGGATTCGATATCAATGGGCTCTTGAACACAGAAATTGGGCAGAAGAACAATGGCGTTTCGTGTGCTTTTCTGATGAGTCTCGTTTTGGTATGAGACCGGATACAAGACGTATACGACACTGGAGAACCCCTGGACGCCAACAGCGATTAAAATCCTGCCAGGAAGTCCATCCTTATAGTGGTGGAACCATCATGGTATGGGCGGGTATTTGGATCGGCGGAAGAACTGAGTTGATTTGGATCAGAGGCAACCTCAACGCTCAAATTTATGCTGAGACGATTGTATAAGACGTCATCGTTCCTCTACAAGTGCAAATCGGTCCCTTATTTCAGTTAATGCATGATAATGCACGACCGCACACCGCAAGAGTTGTAAGACAGACTCTCGCCGCAGCTAACATCAATGTCCTGCCCTGGCCTGCTCAGTCGCCAGACTTGAACCCGATTGAGCATGCATGGGATATGCTACAGAGAAGAGCTCTGCCGAATATGGAGGGTATCCAGTCGCAAGAAGACCTTTTTTTGTTGTTGCAACGAACATGGGCGGCCATTCCACAGCGTGATTTGGATGAACTCATTTTGAGTATGCCAAACCGATGTTCTTGTGTTGTTAGTGTTCGCGGTAGAAACACGGATTATTAATTGTTTAAGTTACCCAATAAAATTTTAGAGAAAACTGTTATTTCAGTCTTTTTTTCGAACTTTTGTGTTAGTGGTTCAAATGTCAAAAATCCCTTTATTAGGAAAATGGCAAATTTCTTTATTAATGCAAAGGTGACTTGGTTTATCGTTACTGTGACAAACGAAAACACTTTATTTGATGAATCCTTAAAGAAAATTTTAATTAATATCAATCAGGAGAAAAGTTATTGCAAAAATATATGTTGATCCCTAGACACTTTTGATGTGTGTAGTTTAGCATGTTGGTTCTTCCTCTGTAATTCACAAATGACAACATTTCATTTTCTAACCAGGGTTTTTTCCGATGAGATCATACAGAGTATAAAAAATTAATGTTTTCACAACTTTAAATAAATAAATGTACTTAGTTATGTTTCTAGAAATATCTATAAACGTACCGTTATATGATGTTAAACGTTCTAAACTTCACCCAGGGTATATATTTTGTGTTTAGTTTATATTCTAAGTAAATATCCCCAATTTAATTTACCCAATTTACACAGAAAACTGTATACTCCACCAGGAAGTGGATTCCATGAAGTGCTAGAAATGTAATTAGGGAAATAAATAAATATTGTTTATGCGACATGCCTAGCTTTTCTTACTAACCTCACACCTACTTTAAAATCTGATTTCTTAAATAATAATTAACGAAAATCACCTAATCAAGTAATCATCTAAAAAAGAAACTAAAAAAAAAAAGAAAATCTTCTCATACGGGGATTTGAACTCATAACTATCGCATTGGTAAGCCACAGTCTTAACCACTAGATCAACAGGCCATTTATATTAGGTCGGGGCAAAAGTATTTTCGTATTTTTCATACAAAAAAAAAAATGATTCTTTTAGGTTTAATTTTTTATTTATTTATAATATGTATGTGCCGTTTTTATTGATGACTTGTTGCCATCTTGTGGGCAATGCCATGATCCCGTTGCTGTAGAAGTTTTAAGATTTTTATCAAAAAAATCTGACAGGTAGTTTTCACAGTGTTCTTTTGAGGTTAACTTTATGCTTCCTAAAGAGTTCTGAAGTGACCGAAACAGGTGGAAATCTGATGGGAGCAAGATCAGGGCTCAACACATCCCAGCCAAGCTCTCTCAATTTTTGCTAAGTGGCTATAGATGAGTGCGGTCTGGCGTTGTCGTGATGAAACACCACGCCCTTCCTATTCACCAGCTCCGGCCGGTTTTTCTCAATGGCTTCTTTTAACCTCATCAGTTGTTGATAGTAGAGGTCAAAATCGATAGTTTTACCCGGCGGCAAAAGCTCATAGTGGACGATTCCTTTCCAATCCCACCAAACACACAGCATCACTTTGTTCCGAGTCAGGCCGGGCTTTGCCACGGTCTGTGGGGCTTGTCCATGCTTCGACCACGATCTTTTTCGGACATTCTTATCGTAAGTGATCCATTTTTCATCACCCGTAATCAACCGTTTAAGAAATGGGTCGGAATTATTACGTTTCAACAAAGAATCGCTAATGGAAACACGTTGCATTAAGTTTCTCTCAGTGAGATCATGTGGTACCCAAATATCAAGTTTTTTCTTGTACCCAGACTTTTGTAAATGCCGTAAAACTGTTTTGTGATCAACATCCAGTTCTTCAGCAATATCATAACTACTAATATGTCGATCTTGCTCCACTTTTTCAAAAATGGCACTGATTTTATCCGTGACAGGGTGTCCAGAGCGAGCTTCATCCTTCACACTAAAATTTCCTGACTTGAAACGCTTGAACCACATTTGTGCTACTCGTATTGATACCGCATTAGGTCCGTAAACCCCACAAATTTTATTCGCGGCGTTCGTCGCATTTTTACCTTTTTTGTAATAAAATTTTAAAATGTACCGAATTTCATCGTCACATACGTTCATGTTGCTTGCTTGAAAAACAATTGAGAAATGGCGTGAAATATTTTTTTTTTATTTATTGCATCTTTAGAATGTCAACATTTAATAGTATTAAAACCAGCCAGTTACATTCAGTACTGCCAAAGAGGTTTGATTACTAACAATAGATTCAAAATACGAAAATATTTTTGCCCCGACTACTTAAATGGTTTGATGTTATTACCAAGAGGGGTTTCTTTTCTCTGAAGCTGACTGTACAAAACATTTTTATTATTAACTAACTTTTGCCCGCGACTTCGTCCGCGTGGGTTTCGTACTTTCCTCAAATAAATTTAACATCCTCTCCACCTCCCCCTGAAAGGTATTTCGAAAATTATTGATTACGATCTTTATACTTACTTTATTTAAAGAAATAATTATTCGGGCCAATATTTTAGTTAAACTACCTAAGATGTTTCAAATAAACTATCCTCCCTTTTCATCACGACAGCTCTTGTTTTTGCATTTGGTACGTTTCCATTTTTATGATATAAAGATTATTTATACCCATTTTCGTGTTAATGGAAGTTGGAGTTTCTACTCCTTAAACTTTATTACCCTTTTCTACCCCGGTAGGAGTAGAATAAGTAAAATCCTAAAACTCATACTTTTTTATTTTAAGTAAGTAAGTAGTAAACCCCTAAAAGTGACAATCTTTATTATTTACTGAGGCAAATGTTGAAAAGTTTCAAGTTTCTTAACCAAAGGAATAAGACCACATTTTCACCTTCACAGTTTTTGTCCCCATAGGGGCGAAATATTGAAAACATGTATGGGACGTTTCCATATCTTGACTCAAAGATTATTTATACCAATTTCCCATTGACTCAAGCCACGCAATAAAATACTCCTCTGTGATATGGACTACCCCCGTTCACCCCGTTAGGGTTAGATTTTCGAAAAACCCAGTCACACTTTTTTATTAATTTTGGTCTTAAGTATACATACTGAGTTCCGAGTTTATATTATTGGACCGCGCGATAAAATTCTTCCATAAACTGACACCCTCAATCTGCCTTTAGAGCAGGAACACATAAAATGACAAACTATAATTTACTTAGATAAGTATTTGTGCCAAGTTTGAAGCTTAAATTTATTCATACCATTTTTTTGGAGTAAATCAAGCTACGCACTATAATACCGGCCTTAAAAATCGAATTACTACTTTTTTACCCGTCAGGGATCTACTTTCGAAAGACCCATTTCTTATTACTTACTTAGACAAATATTCCTTCCAAGTTTCAAGTTTATTAACCAAATGAATAAGATTTTTCGTATAAAGTTTTTCCCCACTTTTCACCCCACACAGGAGGAATTTTGAAAAAATGTTTGGGATGTGTTCATAACTTGACTCAAAGATTATTTCCAACAATTTTCGAGTTAATCAAGCCACGCAGTAAAATGGAAAATTAACTACTCCTTTTCACCTCGTCAGAGGTAGATTTTCGCAAAACCCTGATACATGTTATTCTTTACTTTTGGTCTTAAGTATAAATACTGAGTTTCGACTTAATCGGACCGCACGTTAAAATTCTTCCATACAAATGTTGACACCCCCTAATCGCCCTTTAGGGGGTAGTTTAGAAAAGCAAAAAATGCCAAAATTCATAATTTACTTAGATAAGTATTCATGCCAAGTTTCAAGTATATTAACCAAATGAATAAGATTTTTCATATAAGCTGTATCCCCACTTTTCACCCCCACAGGGGTGGAATTTTGAAAAATCGTTTGGAATGTGTTCATTACTGACTCACAGATTATTTATACCAATTTTCGAGTTAATTAAGCCAGGCAGTAAAATTTGCCCTATAAAATTAACTACCCCTTTTCTCCCCGTTAGGGGTAGATTTTCGAAAAACCCTGATACACATAATTCTTTATTTTTGGTATTCAGTATAAATACTGAGTTTTGAGTTAATCGGACCGCGCGTTAAAATTCTTCCACACTTATTTTGACACCCCCCAATCCCCTGTTAGGGGGTAGTTTAGAAAAACAACAAATGCCTAACTTTATGATTCACTCAGATAAGTATTCGTGCCAAGTTTCAAGTTTATTAACTCAAGGAATAAGATTTTTCATATAAGCTGTATCACCACTTTTCAACCCCCACAGGGGTGGAATTTTAAAAAATCGTTTGGAATGTGTTCATTACTTGACTCACAGATTATTTATACCAATTTTCGAGTTAATTAAGCCAGGCAGTAAAATTTGCCCTATAAAATTAACTACCCCTTTTCTCCCCGTTAGGGGTAGATTTTCGAAAAACCCTGATACACATAATTCTTTATTTTTGGTATTAAGTATAAATACTGAGTTTTGAGTTAATCGGACCGCGCGTTAAAATTCTTCCACACTTATTTTGACACCCCCCAATCCCCTGTTAGGGGGTAGTTTAAACAACAAATGCCTAACTTTATGATTTACTTAGATAAGTATTCGTGCCAAGTTTCAAGTTTATTAACCCAAGGAATAAGATTTTTCATATAAGCTGTATCACCACTTTTCAACCCCCACAGGGGTGGAATTTTAAAAAATCGTTTGGAATGTGTTCATTACTTGACTCACAGATTATTTATACCAATTTTTGAGTTAATTAAGCCAGGCAGTAAAATTTGCCCTGTAAAATTAACTACCCCTTTTCTCCCCGTTAGGGGTAGATTTTCGAAAAACCCTGATACACGTAATTCTTTATTTTTGGTATTAAGTATAAATACTGAGTCTTGAGTTAATCGGACCGTGCATTAAAATTCTTCCATACAAATTTTGACACCCCCCCATCCCCCTTTAGAAGGTAGTTTAGAAAAACAAAAAGACCAATTTTCATAATTTACTTAGGTAAGTATTCGTGCCAAGTTTCAAGTTTATTAACTCAAGGAATAAGATTTTCCATACAAACTTTCATCCCCCATTTAACTCCCTTAGGGGTTGAATTTCGAAAATTCCTTCCTTATTCCTCGTCTACATTATAAAAAAAACCTCTGTGCAAAATTTCAGCTTTCTAGGTCCAGGGGTTTGGGCTGGGCGTTGATGAGTCAGTCAATCAGTCAGTCAGTCAGTCAGGACTTGTCTTTTTATATATACAAAGTGTTAATGAAATAACCCAAAACCTCGGACACCCCAACCGATTTTTATATTAATAAATTGATATGACATATAATTATTTATTTTCAAAAATTATAGTAAGAGATATTTGTAAATGTTGTTGTCGCGCTACTTCTTACGGATTCGTAGCTCTATCGCCTTGGCGCCAGCTCTACACCCCCTCTCCTCACCCTCGCCCGCGCTGTTTGTTTTCATTGCGTTGGACAGTAGCGTACAGCGTCGTTAAAAAATATTAGACACGGCATGACAAATAATTATTTTTTGGAAAAAAATAACCCATATTAAAAATTATTGTATTCGATTTTGCTGCCGATTCTAAACAAACTAGTTTCAGGTTTTGGGTTATTTCATTAACACATTGTATAGATAACCCCACATAACACAAGCATAATAATAAAAATAAAATAATTATTACATCATTATTCTCGTTTATTAATCTATCGATTAATAAAAAGAACGAGAAAGATAATAGTTGAAAAGAAAAATAATAGGCCCCATCTCGAGATTTGAACCCAGGCCTTCGCATTTGCTAATCCAATACGTAACGCTATCGGCTATGTGTACCTAATTGATTTATAAAAGTGAATTTTAGCAATCTTATGAACCCACCAACCGTAACCCTAAAAATGAAGTAGAACACTGCCATTATAATTTCACTAACAGTGTGTTGTCGTACAGGGCACATTAGTGATATGCGGAAGTACCAAAGGGAACATTTACATGCAGGAACTGTCAGCGAGTCTCGCCTCTTCGGACAAGAACGACAAAGCTCTGCTAACACTGGTAAGTAACGTGGCGATGGCGCGAGGCGGCATGCGGCAGGCGCACCTAGTGACGTGCTCGTGTGCGCAGGTGCTGGAGCGCGAGGCCAAGCGCGAGCGCATCCTGGAGGCGCGCATGCGCGAGATCAAGGTGAAGCAGCGCCAGGCCGACGAGGCCATCCCCACGCACTCCGCCTCCGAGCTGGACGCCACCATAGGTGACAAGGACCTCGCCGACGCCGCGCTCGAGTTCATGCAGGTCGCCAAGAAGGAACTCGCCGCGCTCTAGTGCACACCACCGCACACCACCGCACGCCCCGGCTCCCGCACCGCGCACTCTACGCCACGTGGTTTCCCCGCACCCCACACACCGCACCATTCAGATGACTTCTGCCCGCGGCTCTGCCCGCTTGGAAATGCTACCGGGACAATAAGTAGCCTATATGTTACTCCATAACATCACATTCTGCCAGTGAAAGTCCAGTCAAAATCGGTTTAGCCGTTTTGGAGATTAGCCGGAACAAAAACACAGATCGACGAAGAGACGAAAATTTTAAAAATTGATTTTTTGTTATAAGCAGAGTATATCCTTTCATATGCATTTAGTAAATAGGTTTTTTTTTATATTGCAAACAGACACTTCAATTTTATTTATTTACTAGCTGTTGACCGCGTCTTCATCTGCGATCCAGCCTGAAAAGTAGCCTAGGTATATCCTTATCCAGGTCTTGGTGTATCTGGGTGTCAAATTTCATCTAAATCAGCCGTTTTAACGTGACAGTGTAACAAACAAACAAACTTACTTTCGCATTTATAATATTAGTTAGGATATGGTATGTGTTATATGTACTTATATTTGTATTGCGGTGCGCAATATAACGAGTGTTTAATATGTTTTTTTTTAACTTATTAAGTAGATATATCTACTTAATAAGTTTAAAAAAAACATATTACTTAGATGCTGAGGGACAAAGCTTAGTATTCATTTAAACATTATCTAAGAAAAATAATTTACCCTAGTCCCTCAATAATTAGGTACCTACCTACCTAGTTACATCCTATTCTCTATTAGACTTACCTATGTAAGTATCTACGCAAGTTTTAACATTCTAAGAATTAAAAAAAAACATATTATAAGCATGCTAATATATAACGGCGTACCTATGCGATAAGTTAGTGGCACTGCCGTCATCAGTAGGATTTTCTGGTAGAGGGTTCATGGCGTAGGTTTCAAATAGAGTTTACACTTCTCACAATCACTTTAATTTTTCAGTAGTTATAATTTCAATTACAGAGGTATACTGAGCAGAGTGAAGCAGCGGTCCCGTTGGGAGGGTCCGAACTACTCGATGGCTTCCAAAAGAGTGTCCAACCAACTTTGCTTCGACTCAAAACGTAACCGTCGGCTACGGTAATATTTTAAACAGTATTGTAACTCGGCCGTATCTTTAAAATAAATGCCTACAGCCGCGCGGTACATAAACATGCGATAGGGCTGCCCGCCTCTAGCATTTTAATTACATTTGCCTACTTTGAGTTTCCATTTGGTTTTATGATTGTAAATGTACGGTTCGTACACTTGCAGAGTTGTAGATGTTGTTGGAGTGTGTGGAGAAAAGATCACGAGGTTGATGGCACTTAAATAAGTTTAATGCACCCAAGTTATGTAACAATAATGCACAGTTGGCGATTCCTTTCTCTAGGTTGTTTACTCAGTTATTCGATATATCACACTGCCTAGTAATTAGGTGAAATATGACTTAAATACCTAAGCAAACTGACGCGCGTTCGTTCCAATCGCAGCGTCAGCAGAATTTTATGAACAGTTGAAGACTGTACATCTTGGCAACCCCAAAGGAAAAACAACAAAGATAAGGAAAAACCATCACAAAGCAATAAAATTAAAACAATTAGTTATCAAAGTTGAATGCAATGTTCCTAGTTCCGTTGTTGCTTCGGCGAGATGTCTCAGGACGAGGCTCCACGCTGCTGTCCTTACTCCGCGATGATGTTTCAGCAGTTTCCTTCTGACTGTGGTTCCCTTGACAGATGTTTTGAAGCTCGATTTCCTCATTCTGTTGTCTAGTGGTGGAGTTTCTTGACATGTTTTTGAAACAGTGGAGACAACGCTTCCTCCCAACCGCCACAAGTACAGCAATGATTGCCGCTGTCAACAGAAAATAGCAGACGACATATTGATGAATGTCGTGTATTGTAACTGTTGTCTGTTGAGCTTCATTTTCCCTTTGTGTTTTAAGTTTGTCTTCAATCTGAGCTATTTCAAGGCTTGTAGATGAAGACTGAAGTATGTTTGGCGCGTAGCGATACGTTAAGTTTACGATTTTGTTTATGGATGTGTCTAAAGTAGGAGCTGTCAACTCGTAGTCCATTTTTATGCGGCTGTTATACTGACGATGGGCGTAGATTGTTAAGTCTTTAGACTGCAGCACGCATCCTTGAGATAACGACACTAGGCTTGGTGACGTTATGGTGTAGGTTGTGATGTCATTACTGCAAATCGTACGTAATAAACACGTATCGCAGCATATTGCTAGCCAGCTGTTCGATGAGTGTAACTCAATCCATACGTCCTTGCATATGATACGCTCTAGGTCACAAGGCGAAGTGTTTTGATGCGACAGCAGTTTTGCTTCACACGGCGCTATGCTGCTATGCAAGTTGTAAGACGGTAAATTGTTTTTGCATAGAAAGTTGTTTGACCTTTGTTGTACGCATTGTTTGAAATCGTTTTCAGTCAGTAGGATGTACATATTCTTGTTAAGGTTGACAGCGATGTACTTGGACGATGTTTGAACCTGCATAGGTTTTTTGGCTCTCGTAAGTGGTAACGGTATAGTTTATCCCTCTCGCCCGATACCGTATTTGAGAGTGGACGTGTTTTTCTGTTCCAATTAAATTTACTGATTTGCATATACGCGACTCTAGTTCGTAGCATTACTGACAAAGTGCCTAATCTCCTATCACGTTCTTCGTTTTATTTTATTCAATAATCTGCCGCCGCGAGTCCTCGACGAACACCGGCAGCGAGCCCTCGCCCCGCACGCGCCGCCTTCGCCTCCGTGGGAACAGCACGGTGTCCATAATTGCTTTCTCGCTCACACCAAGACCCTACGTTCGAAGCTGGCGCGGTTTGTTACGCGGCTTCGATAAACATTGCTACGTACGAGACTTTATAATAACAGATATACAAGTATAAAATCGTGAGTACTCTTGGACTTTACTTTACTCGCCCAGCTGATCACGATGCCTCGCATACAGCGCTCGCCGCCACCGCCAAACAATGCTGCATTACAGCCGTCTGAGCCCGAACGTATATCGCCGATGGCCTCAAATCTCCATGCAGCATCATCCGAGCCGGAACTGAGCGCTCTTTCAGGCAATCAGGAGCGAATTAAAGATATTTTTGTAAATGCATCCCGCAGAACAAAACGCCGTCTCGGCGATGTTGGGTGTCATGAAGATAGTGAAACGGACAATTCGATGCTCCTATCCGAAATCACTAAGCTGTTCACGGATTTTGAGGCAAAACAAAACCTAAAGTTAGATTGCCTAAAAGCTTCGATGGTCGAAATATCCGAACAGAATGCAAAAATCCAAACATCTGTGGAGTTTGTTAGCGAAAAGTACGACGAACTAATGGAACGACTGGAAGCAACTGAACGAGAAAACTCCACCCTTAAACGGGAGATTTCCTCTCTGGGATCCAAAGTTGACTACCTGGAACGCTGTTCTCGCTCTGCTCTACTTGAGATAAATAACCTGCCTACTTCTGTCTCAGAGAGTAGGGAAACTTTAATTCAAAACCTTTGCAGGATTGGGACTGTGATTAAGGAAGAAATTGTACCATCTGAGGTCAATAATATTTATAGATTGAAACCAAAAAAAGACTCACACACCTATGGTACTGTTGTAGCGGAGTTTAAGTCATCCACTGTGAAGGATAATGTTTTAAAAGCCACCAGGAACTTTAACAAGCAAAGCGGTAATAATAAACTGTCAACTGCCAGTATTGAGCTGCCAGGCCCGTCGAAACCTATTTATATTACCGAGTCCCTAACCTCTTATGCTAAGCATCTTTACTACTTGGGACGCAGACTCCAGAAAGAAGGTAGATGTGATAGCTGCTGGTCGAGCCACGGAAAAATTTACATAAAAAAGTCCGCGGGTTCGATTCCATTTTGTGTGAACCGCGAAAGCGACCTACAAAAACTTGTGGGCACCGCCTTGTGACTACGTTCCATTATGGTTACTTTTATTTTGCCTACTAATATCGCATGTCCTATTATTACTGTTATCTTAATTATATTCTTTTTCCTGCTTTTATTGTCACACCTAACAAAAAACTTTACAAGGTTATACGCAAACTCATTCCCTTTTGATTCCCTTCATGCACCAGTAGATGTGAGCTGCTTCCACATGTATAGACATTTTATTCTGTACGCACTTAAGTCGCTAAATTACCTTAATACGGAGTTACAGTTCTTTGACATTGCTCATGCCGCTATTTTAAACCACTGCCACATTATTTTGACGTTTAATCTTTGTAATCGCATTCGATAATTTAAATGACATACAGACCGACTTGGACAGTATTTCTGTGGCAGAGTCGGCGACCTGTGTGATTGAGGACTGCCACGATTTTTCTATTTTGCATAATAATGCTCTCTCTCTTCTCTCTCAAAATATTCGAAGCATATGTAAAAACTTCGATGGTTTGACAACGCTCTTGGAGAGAAGTAATACATCCTGGGATTTTATCATTCTTACGGAATGCTGGCTTTACAACTCTCCTCCTCTACCCTCAATGCATGACTATACCTGCGCCTCTACCTTCCAACATAGATCGCAGAATGAGGGTGTGGTAGTGTTTTTCCGCTCCGACCTCCAAGTTTCAGTTTCGGAGCCCCAGGTCCAGGATGCCAATTGCTTATTATTAATAGTCAACAATGAAACCGCCTTGATTGCAGTATATCGCCCGCCTGCTGTCCATAATATCTCCGCGTTCGTTGACTCCATGGATATTATACTAAAAAGTGTATCCTCGTATAAAACTGTAATCATGACAGGTGACATAAACATCAACATCTCTGACACCAGTAATGACTCACGAGCGACTGAGTACTTGACAATGCTGGCATATCACGGTATGCTACCAGCACACACTCTTCCTACGAGGCAAAATAACACCTGCATCGATCACCTCATTTTAAAAACGAGAAGATCGGCGTTCTGTTTTATCGCCAACACTTCGGTTACCGATCATGACACTGTTTTGTTGTTCTTGGAGAACAATAACCGTTCCAATGTTTCTCCAAAAAGAGCCAGGCAGACCCGGGTTTTGGATTTTGGTAAAATTAAATTAGATTTACAACAGACTGATTTTTCCCCAGTTTATAACACCCCAGATGTTAATGAAGCAACAGATTTCTTCATTAACACCCTTAACCGTCTCATTGTACAAAATTCCATTTTGAAAGTTGTGCCCAACCGTAAAAGGCTCAGTAAGCCATGGATGACTCTAGGGCTTCTTAGATGCTTACGAAATCGAGACAATATGCATTTGAAATTAAAAAAACATCCCGGAAATGTAACTCTACAAATAACTTTTAAAAGATATAGGAATTTCTGCTCTAAAATATTAAAAACTACTAAAACTAATTACGATAAAGCCCTTATTTCTAACACACAAAATAACAGTAAAAAACTTTGGGATGCTGTAAAATCTATCACTTTTACATCAAAAGTTAAAACTCACGCCAACGCTCTTCTGTCAGAATCCAAACCCGAGCGCTCTGTAAACGAAGTAAACTCGTACTTTGCTAACGTTGGACGTAAACTGGCTGAAAAAATACCAACCGCCTGTACATCCTCACCGCAGCAACATACCGTTGATCTTCCAATGTATCGCAATAGTTTTGTCATGCTAGGTACTGACGAATCAGAAATGGATATATTGATCGGAGGGTTGAGAGGTGATTGTGCGGTAGGCTCTGATGGCATATCGGGAACGTTTATTAAGAAATTTAAAAATCTTCTCATCCCCCATTTCACTCACATTTGCAATTTGATTTTTACTACCGGTATCTTTCCAAATGCGCTTAAGCTGGCAGTAGTGCACCCTGTGCATAAAGGAGGGGATAGTAGTCGGTCGAATAACTACAGGCCTATATCAATTTTGCCTACACTTTCAAAATTAGTAGAGAGGCTCATGAATAACAGATTGGT
Organism: Globia sparganii; assembly: GCA_949316385.1. Taxonomy (NCBI): domain Eukaryota; kingdom Metazoa; phylum Arthropoda; class Insecta; order Lepidoptera; family Noctuidae; genus Globia; species Globia sparganii. The sequence goes on from OX438659.1 coordinate 25,393,109, forward strand.
TAAGTACCTGGAGCAAAATCATCTTCTTTCTTCCTCTCAATATGGTTTCCGTTCCGGAATCTCCACAAACAATGCTGTACTAGACCTAACAACTAACATCTTTTCCAACCTCAATAAAAAGCAGAAGGTAGTTGGTATTTTTCTGGACCTGGCAAAAGCCTTCGATACGATTTCTGTCCCAAATCTTATTGCCAAACTTGAAAGAATCGGGATTAGAGGCATTCAACTTGCTCTCTTTGAAAGTTACCTCACGGGTAGGCGACAATGTGTAAAGATTGGTGACTGGACTAGCGACGAGCTTCCTATATCATACGGGGTCCCCCAAGGCAGCATCATCGGCCCGACCCTTTTTCTCATTTATATCAATGAGCTCTGTCGGCTAACGTTTCCGAATGCATCCATCTTCACCTATGCCGATGATACTGCCATATTATTCCACGCAGACTCCTGGGAGTTAGTTTTCCAGTATGCACAATTCGGACTCAACAAAGTCACCAATTGGTTGACTCAAAACCTCCTTACCTTAAATGTTGACAAAACAGCTTATCTTACCTTCTCCTTCAATACCGCTGGGAAACCTTCCTCTTCCTACACCTTGACGGCCCACTCATGTAGTTCTCCTCACCTCTCAGCCTGTAATTGCCCCAGCCTCTCTCGTAACAACTTGGTCAAATACCTGGGAGTCCAAATTGACGACTGCTTGTCCTTCTCTACCCACATACACACAATCACTTCACGAATGCGCAGGTTAATTTACGTTTTTAAATCCCTTCGTCACGTTGCGGACAACACGGTGCTGAGGCTGGTGTACCTTGCCCTCTGCCAATCGCTTATCCAATATTGCATTGTTACCTGGGGCGGATCAGCAAAAACTCATATGTTGAAATTAGAACGTGCCCAAAGAGCACTCCTGAAGGTTGGTTGGCGGTTACCTTACCGTTTTCCTACTACCGATCTCTACAAAACATGCAAGGTCCTATCTGTTCGTAAACTGTTCATTCTTAACCTTATTTTAACCACACATTCTACAACACCATACGCCCCATGTAAAGTCGCCTCCCAACGACGAAAACATACTGTCTGCCCCTTTACCCGCACAAATTGTCGTTCGGTCCAACGTAGTTTCCTGTTCCTCAGTGGACACGTCTATAATAAGGTTAATAAAATTTTAAATATTTATCCTATGTGCAGATCAAAATGTAAAAGAGCTGTTACGAGTTGGTTACTGGAATTGGATTATGCAGAGACTGAAATAATACTAAGTGTCTTGAAATAATTTCATTTCCGGAAATATTCATCTACGCAAATGAATCCTAGTTCGCGTTTGGCCTTGTGGAACCTTGTTAAACACTCACTTCGCATATAATCATTTCTTCCTATATTTAACTATTCCCCTCTCAATACTTAGAGCTTACACAATACTGTGTACGTAAATGCAATTTTATATTTTAAATTTTAAGGGTGTGAGCCTGGAGTTCTGTCATACAGGTCCCGAGCCCAGTATAGACTCCAGCTCTCACAAAGGTTTAAATCTGATGTAACCTAAGAGCTATGTACCAAATTGTACCTTTTTGAGAGAAATAAATATTATTATTATTATTATAGTTTGATAGATAGTGTAGTCTTCGTTAGCCACAAGAGGTATGTGCACCTCGAAAAGAAAATAAGTTTCCGTGACTCGTGCTTTTACATTAATTAGCTTGTAGACGTCTTTGATGTTTTCCTTATAATTTTCAATCGGCAATGATACTGTTTTCGGGAGATTTCCAGATATTTCTCCTAGTTGCTGTATCAAATGTACCGGAGTTATTAGATGCACATCTGTGTGTCCTTGGTACACGTTGGTGAGGGTATTAAACAGCATTTCTTGGAATGTCCTTAGGCTGTTAATCAGTAGGTATACCGTCAAGGAGGCTGAGTTAATGTATGTTGTCGCTGAAATTATTTCTATTTCTGATTCGATGGACTCCAAGTTCATATTAGTTTGGTTGACGAAGCTATCAATGATGTCAAATTGACGCTTAATATTTGTTTCACTTTTCTTTAAAACTTGGTTCTCCAGTTCCACAATAGATGTTTGGTTTTTTATTAGACTCAGAAGGTAATTTTCGTTGCTTTTAAGTGACTTAATGTCATTTTGATATTTTTCAGCAAATTGTTGATCCAGTATCCCAAACAAACTGTTAGCTAGGTAACCGACTCCATCCACCAAGCCGCGTTTCTTTCGTTTGCTAAGATGTTTATGTGGATTGATCAGCACAAAGTTGTAGTAGCTAAGCAGCTCCATTTCATGGCTCAGTTGTTCCATAGTAGTTCGGCAATGTTGTATCTTTGTTTGGTAGCATGCTTTCTTCACATTCTCGAAGAAAGCTTCAGTTCGATGAATTCCTTCCCAATAGTTAGTTAAATTATAGTACATGATTAATGTCCATTCATCATGTACCATTTGCATTTTACCGACCGTGTCATAGTACACGGGCCGTTCTGGATTCAAACTTGTAATCTGAGCGCCTGGCGCGATGCGAGTAGTGTCAATGGCCCCATAGGCTCCCGATATATATGAAAACAATGCTAATGTTGTTATGAGTAAGGTGGAAAGAAGTTTATTTCCTCTTACTCGTTGTTTTGATTTTTTGCTTTTCTCGTTATCTGTTGCCGCTTGAATTTCAGTGTCCAAAGGCAATGGTGACAGCTTGACTACGGGGCGCTTGATGGTTCCCGTTTGTGTTTTGATCGTTGCGACCCGAACGTAGCCATCAGATCCAGGGTGGGTTTCCATAACTCGTCCCATGGCCCATTTTCCTGGGGGCAAATTATCTTCCTTTACCAGTACTATCTCACCTTCCTTGATATTCTTTTTCGGCCTATTCCACTTACTGCGAGTTTGCAGTGTAGTTAAATATTCGTTGGACCAATTTTTCCAGTACTGATGAAACATATGTTCGCAAAGTTGCCACCTGCGACGTAAGTCAATGTTATCTGCATCGCTGTAATCTGACAGTGGCAATGATAGTATGGGGCTTCCTGTGAGGAAATGTCCAGGAGTCAGGCATATCTTTTGCCAATGTCCATGTCACGGAATTGGTTACAGTTCATTAACACATGACTTCCGTTGCAGTGTGGGCATTTTCGTTGTGATGCATGAAAGTTGTAGGTTTTGTAATTTGACTTCTTCATCCGTTTTTTATTATCAAATTTCGAGTTTGTTGGCTTTTCTGTTGAGGTGGTTGAAATTCCCTTTTTTGCAGACTTCATTGTTTCATATGCCATGAATTGGGTTTCGAGAAAATACAGAAAATCCTGTAAATTCTGAAGCTCCCGATGATCTTGTATTTCTTTCATATAATCGCTCAATGTTTTAGAGTCTAGTTTCTGTGACATAATGTGCACGATAATTGGACCCCACGATGTTGTTTCAATACCGATATTCGATATTCCGTTTAAGCATTCCGTGATGACATCATGCATTTTCTTTAAGTTATAAGAATCCGGGTTCTGTATGACCGGAAGGTTCAGCATGCTGTTCATGAATGATGTGAACTGCAAACGACGATTGTCGTAACGCTGATTGAGGATGTCCCAACAGGAGTTGTAGTTGTCAGCTCTAACGCTTAAGTGTTGTACCAAGCGCTCAGCTTCGCCTCGCAGTTTGGTTTTCAGATGTTGCATTTTCTGTGCGTTATTAATCATCGGGTTCTTGTGAATAGTCTCCAGAAATAGATCCTTGAACGAGATCCACTGACTGTAGTTGCCGGAAAATTCGGGAACTTCGATCTTAGGAGCCGAGTTCGAGTAGTGGGCGGTGGTCCAAATTTTAGAGTTGAGGCGCTTTTTTATCTCATCATATTTTTGTTCGACGTCCGCAAACACATTGTAGTATTTTTCATTCGATCCTTTTAGTTGGAAATCGATTTCCCAATGCAGTTTGTCGATAGGCTCCCATTTTGAATTTAGCGTGTGAAGGTGATCCTCCAGTTCCCATTTTTCAGCAATCGAAGCGCGGTTTATCTTTGTCATAACACGATGTATCGCATTAAAATTGCATTCTTGTTTGTTGAGTAAAAGCTGGATTCCATCGTCACCATCACTCTGTTGGTTGGCGTCTGCTGACGTCCCAGTTAAATCAAACTTCACCTTCTGTTGTTGTTCTTTTAAGTCTGACAGTTTGTTGATAATGTCTGTTTTTATTTTGAGGTACATCTCTTCCGTTTTTGCGTGGATGTTACCCACGAAATAGTCAATCGTTTTATCTTCTAGTTCTTGAACTAAAAGGGCATGTCTGCTGTCAAAATCCTGCCATTGGTTTTCTAGCGATGACAAGCGCTTGTTCAGGTAGTCAGCGGTTTTACGGGCTGATGAGTCCTTGCGATAGTTGACACACAAGGTTTTGATGTTGTCAAAACATGTTGACTGCAGCTCCAGTTTGTCCATGTCGATAATGGTGTTTAGCTCGTAGTCTCTTAGTTGATGGCGACCGTTGAGCGTTGCGTTAGTTGCAGCTACTAGAAGACAGCAGTGTGCAGTTTTCCGCTAGTAGTTGTTTGTTTGTATAGCCCGTAGTCACGTAGTTTACGGCGACCGTTGAGCGTTGTGTTAGTTGCATCTACTAGAAGACAGCAGTGTGCAGTTTTCTTCCAGTAGTTGTTTGTTATGATAGCTCTTAGTCACGTAGTTGACGGCGACCGAAGAGCGTTGCTTGGCTCGTTGACACGAAGACTTCTTAGTAGCTGATAGTCTTCTCACTTCAAATCTTGAATCCTCGATTCGAAATGGTCAATGGAACTCGGTACCTCTGCGCTTCAATTACAGTATTGTGCGCCTTCTCAATCTAACTGGGGCGACCCGCTTCTGGGAGACCAGCTAGACCGATTCGCTACCGTAAAGAGACACAAGCACCAAGCATCCGGCTCGAAGGACCATTAAATGTACGGTTCGTACACTTGCAGAGTTGTAGATGTTGTTGGAGTGTGTGGAGAAAAGATCACGAGGTTGATGGCACTTAAATAAGTTTAATGCACCCAAGTTATGTAACAATAATGCACAGTTGGCGATTCCTTTCTCTAGGTTGTTTACTCAGTTATTCGATATATCACACTGCCTAGTAATTAGGTGAAATATGACTTAAATACCTAAGCAAACTGACGCGCGTTCGTTCCAATCGCAGCGTCAGCAGAATTTTATGAACAGTTGAAGACTGTACAGTAAATATACTTTTTTGTGATTGTAAGTTTTGTGATTGTAAACATCTAAATATTCTGTGAATATTTCATGAGTCTAGCTGTTGTTGTTGTTATTAATACCGAGAAAAAAAACGGTTTTTAGTGGTATTTATGTTGTTATAGCAGCAGCAGAAATACTTAATCTATGAAAATGTCAACTATCTAGTGACAGACACGTCAAATTTATTTTTTCTAGTATTATTCATACCCACAGTACAATAAACAACTATTATTAATAATAAAATACCACGTCTTTAAGTCGCGACTGTCTGCGTGCCGAGCGCATGCCGAGATCGAGGCGCATAGGCATAATAATAATAATTATTTATTTATTTCAGACATACTTTTCGTCCATAGTTTTACACTCATACAGTTAAAATGACTTACAAACAATATTAAATTCAAAACAGATAAAAACCCAAAATAAAATTGTGATAATTAAATTTAAAAATGTCAGTCGTATAAAAAAAAGAAATATTAATAAAAATGGAAAATATAAAATTAAATTAAATTAAATCTATTCATAAAATACTCATTTCATTACTTTAAATTAAATAATTTACAATAAAATCAAAATTAAGTTACTTTAAAAAAAAACAATGTGTCAGTGAGCGCCCAAAACAATGCGCATCCATTTGTTTTGGATAGGGCAATCCGCACGCGATACAATCATCTCCAGGATGCCGTTGCTACTGCCTCGCACACGCTGTGACAAGGAAGCTACCCTTTTGCGCACAATCGCATGGAAGCCATGCGTTCTCGTCTCCGCAAACATACCGGACGCACTACAATAGCGAGGCAGCCGCATCAGTATCCTGAAAATGTTGTTATATTGGACACGCAGAGCATTAGCAGCCCGATGAGTGTAGTTTATCCACAAACTGCTCGAGTAAAAGGACTGACAATAAGCCTTAAAAAGAGTTATCTTTACTTCCCTCGAGCAGCGAGCAAACCTTCGCGCAACCATGTTCCCCCTGACTGCCAATGCTCTGCGCTCCCTCTCAATGTCAGCGTCATCTTGCAAATCGTCCGTCACAATGTGCCCCAGATAGCACTTAGCTCGCACTTCGTCCGTTTGTATGAAGTTGGAATACTGTATGTAATATTACCGTGCGTCGGCCCCCCCAAAGATTCCGCTCACATAACTCACGAGTTATGTCGGTGTATGTATGTTATGTGCGTTACGTCACGGCGAAACTCCGCCCCCGTACAATGAAGTCAATTGCCTATCTTATTATTGCTAAATTGTCGCACTCTCCGACATATACAACGTGTAACGTTAAATGCGCAAACACCCCAATTAGAGCATTGAGTTAAAAGCATAATACAATGACCAAAACTATTTTTATTTAAAGCTAACTATTATTATTAAGAAAATCGTGTTGATCCTAGCATTACTTGATGCATTCAAAATTGAGTCTTATTGCCTTAAAATAAAACTTAATTTTCTTTGGCTCAATCGGCAGACAGTATGGCAAAAAACATAATTTCTGAAAAAAAAAAACTATATTAAAAGTTACTGAAATCGATTCAGTAGTCAATTACGAACAAACTATTTTCAGGTTTTGCGCATATAGCGTTACAAGTTGTATATCCTACTAATCCTACTAATTAATTAATCCTATAATCTTATCCTATCCAATCCTATCCTACTATCCTATCCTACTAATATTATAAATGCGAAAGTTTGTGAGGATGGATGGATGGATGTTTGTTACTCTTTCGCGCAAAAACTACTGAACGGATTTTGATGAAACTTTACATTAATATAGCTTATACATCAGAATAACACATAGGATACTTTTTATCCCGATATTCCCACGGGATCAAAACTTACGCTGGTGAAACCGCGGGGCGCAGCTAGTTATTAATAATTTCACATACTTACCTACAAAAAAAAAATATTAAGTCATTATTACATATGAAATTGGCGAATTACTTATGACAAATGAAATATATTTTGTTTAAGAAAATTTTGTGTTTCGTTAATCGAAGTATTGGTCATTAGTGAGATGTACAGAGGCCAGCATATCAAGCTACCCCAATCTGTCAGATTTTCCCAATTGATTATGAACCTTATTCCTTTGTGCCAAAGTTGAAAATCTATCAAAGAAATCGCGCTATTACCAACTGCGTCTAAAATCTTTGAAAAGGCTATGTGCAACCGCGTATACTCTTTCTGTGAAAAAAATAAAATATTTGACGACTGCCAGAACGGCTTCCGTAAAAATAGATCTACAACGTTAGCAGTATACAAATACGTACAAGAGGCTCTATCTGTCATTAATAACAAAAAATATGCCGTGGGTATGCTCCTTGACATGACAAATGCCTATGATAAAGTGCAATTTAAAATATTATTAGATAAGCTTTATGGGATAGGAATACGAGGAAAAGCTCATGAATGGTTTGCATCATACCTAAAGAATAGGGTACAGTTAGTGCAAGTTGAATATTTCGATAAAAACACAAATGAAATAATAAAAATAAGATCGGACAGTAAAGCAGTTAATGCATCAATCCCCCAAGGGAGTGTTATAGGATGTTTATTATTCCTCATATATATTAATGACCTTCCTAAAATTATAAAAAGTACATGTGTCTTATTCGTGGACGATATTTCTCTGCTCACATCATGCCAGAATGATGACAATATAAACGCCCAATTAGATTCCCTTCTTTCTACAACTCTAAACTGGATGAATGACCATAGTCTAGAAATCAACTTCACAAAAACAAAATTAATTACTTTTCATCCCCATCAAAAACCACCATTAAAATTAAATTTTATATATAATAACACAAAATTAGAACAAGTAAACGAGTTTACTCTCCTCGGTTTGTCTATAGATACCCATGTAAAGTGGAAATCCCATATACAGAAAATAAGAGCAAAACTATCAAAATTTTCATACGCCCTTCGCGAAATTAAAAAAACTACCAACTTGCAAACTGCACTTGCTACTTACTATGCATATGCCCAGGCATGGCTTAGCTATGGGGTTATGCTGTGGGGTAACAGTACTGATTCGCAGACCATATTTATTTTGCAAAAAAAGTTAATTCGAATAATAATCAATATAGAACAAACAGAAAGTTGCAAACCACACTTCCTAAAACACAAAATACTCACACTTCCCTGTTTATACATCTTAGAGTTATGTAAATTTGTCAGAAAACACCCAGATTTCTACACAAATTGCGAAGAAACACAAATAAAATACATTTCGCGACACAATAGAAACAAAGTAAACATCCCTCCATCCCGACTAAAAATGCACTCAACCAGTCCTTTAGTAATGTCCGCTAAAATATATAACAAACTGCCAAATGAAATTAGAGAAGTAAGGAAAACAAATATATTTATTAATAAAGTGAAACAATTTCTGGAATCTAAGTCATACTACTCGGTAAAGGAATTTTTAGATGATAAATCGATCGGAAAATAAAAAATAAATGGTTCTTTATACTATTCACCAATGATTCTGTTAAGATATTTATAAAATATATTTAATCTAATATAATAGAAAATTTTATAAAATATAAATTCCCAGATAAATGATAACATATTTTAATAATAATGACGATAAAAAATTAATAACAGTACCTGACTTAATTTATCAATACCTACACACGGACATAATAATATAAATTATACATAATTGATTTAAATGAATATATAATTTTAATAATGATGACGATAAAAATAAATACCTGACAAAAGTTACCTAACCTACTATACAAAACATAATAATAATATACATACATACATTAATTGCTATAATAATTATTTGACAATAAAAATAAATAAAATATCTGACATAATTTACAAATTCTTTTAAAATAGTTATGATATTAATAATAATGACGATAAAAAATTAATAAAAATACCTGACTTAATTTATCAATACTTACTTACACACGGACATAATAATAATAATTATACATAATTGATTTAAATGAATATATAAATAATGATGACGATAAGAATAAATACCTGACAAAAGCTGCCTAACCTGCTTATAAAAACATAGGTAGTAATAATATACATACCTACATAAATTAATTATTATTTAGCCTTAGTATTTAATTCGTGTGTGGATCAAGGAGTCTTCCCCGATTTAATGAAATACAGTAAGGTAATACCACTTTACAAATCTGGGGACAGTAAAGACACTAACAATTATAGACCCGTATCCGTGTTACCGGTGTTCAGCAAGGTGTTTGAAAAGATAATGCTTAATCAAATGCTCAATCATTTTAACACGAATAAAATCCTTCACGATCAACAGTATGGTTTCACCAAAGGACGTTGTACGACCGACGTCGGTGTAACCTTATTAAAACACATTTTTAACACATGGGAAGAGTCGCAAGACGCCATAGGAATTTTTTGTGACCTCTCCAAGGCATTTGATTGCGTCGATCACGAAACCTTGCTTTTGAAACTTGAACATTACGGACTTGGAAAACTTGCGCTCAGTTTATTTAGTTCTTATTTAAATGATAGACAACAGCAAGTTCAAATAAATGGTGTCAATTCACTTGGTTTAACAGTAAAAATGGGTGTGCCACAAGGCTCGATATTGGGTCCTTTCCTCTTTTTAGTGTATATTAATGATCTACTCCATTTATTAAAAAATCAACCACAAATGGTGTTATTTGCTGATGACACTTCCTTAATTTTTAAGGTAAATAGACGTGCTACAAATTTTGACGACGTAAATAACGCCCTACTGCAGGTCCAAAATTGGTTCACTGCTAATAATTTAGTATTAAATGGGAAAAAAACTAAGTGCATAAGATTTTCTTTACCAAATGTCAAGGGTAGTGATTGTGAGATAATATTGAATCAGAAGAAACTTGAATTCGTCGAAAAAACAGTTTTCCTAGGGATCACGCTCGACTCAAGGCTACAATGGGGTCCGCATTTAACATCTCTTGCAGGACGGCTCAGTTCGGCAGCTTATGCTGTCAGGAAAATCCGTCAATTTACTGATGTAGGTACCGCGAGACTAGTCTATTTTAGTTACTTTTTTACCATGGGATATGGTAATTAAAACAGCGTTAGTATAGTAATTCACAAACTTATTTATTAACACATGACCTAGCCTATAAATACACATTTTGGGTAGCACTGGTGGTGCTGACGGCACCATCCAAAATATTGTTGGCCAATCACGAGCGAGCTCGCGCGCCTGTGGAGCCCTAGAGCCTCGGTGGCGCGGCACGTATAAATACCGCTCTCTGGCGCGGGCGCCTCAGTGTCCAATTCGCGCGCTTCGCGTGCGGTGGCGTCGTTGATGCTTGCAGGTTAGCTGGTACAGTGCTCCCCCCCAGCGAAGCGTACTGGAGGTTTAGAGACTCTTCCTGACCTCGTCATGTACGGTGAATCACGGATGTCGTCGGCAGCGGGCTCGGAGTCCAACAGGAATGCAGGTTTCAGTCGATCCACGGAGACATTCTTTGGTTTTGCTTTTACGAGTATTGTGTATGCCTTATCATTGCGTTCAATCACTCGATGCGGGCCGTTGTATGTGGGCGTTAGCGGCTTGCGTACTGCATCGTCACGGATAAACACATGCGTGCACGTTCGTAAGTGTCGAGGAACGTATGTTGTCCGGCGGTTTGTATTGATGTGTGAGGCGTGTAGTTTTTGCATTGCGTTTGCTATGACGTCTTCATAATGTGACTTTATTCCGTCCGTTATCTTCACGCCTATCATCTCGCCGGGTAGTCGAAGTGTTTGGCCATATAATGCTTCTGCTGCAGAGACATCTGTATCGTTTTTTATTGTTGCACGTAAACCCAGCATGACGGTTGGTAACTCGTATGTCCAGCTTGAATTTTGTAAACGAGCCGTCAATGCGGTTTTCAGAGAGCGATGCCAACGTTCTATCATGCCGTTTGCTTGAGGATGGTAGGCAGTGGTACGTGTGCGCTCGATGCCTAATCGCTTCATGATACTTTTAAATAATTCGGATTCGAATTGACGTCCTTGGTCACTGGTTAATTTTTCTGGGCATCCGAATCGAACTATCCAACCCTCGTACACAACACGGGCGACTGTTTCGGCGGTGATGTCAGCCACTGGGTATGCTTCAGGCCATCTAGTTGATCTGTCGATGATTGTTACACAGTATCGTTTCCCATCTGATAATGGTAGTGGTCCAACGATGTCAATGTGGATGTGAGACAGACGGTCGGTGCGTGGAAAAGTTTCGAGTGGTGATACAGTATGGCGCTGTGTCTTACTTTGTTGACATGCGACGCAACTTCGTGTCCAACTATTGATGTCGGTATTCATACTCGGCCAAAAGAATCGTTTTGTTATTAGGTGGCGCGTGGCGCGAATGCCGGGATGACTCATCGCATGGATTGTTGTGAACACGGTTCGTCGCAGCTGTGGCGGTATGTAAGGTCGGTTGCTGCCTGTTGAAGTTTCGCACAGTATCTTGTGTTTTGAATTGCTTGGTCGTATGCGGTGAAATTGCAAGTTGTTGTTTCGCATGACATTTTCTATTTCCTTGTCATCTTGTTGTTGACGCGCTAACTCTTCGTAGTCGATCGGTGATGGTAACGTAATTGTTTCGATTCTAGATAGGGCGTCAGCGACAACATTTTCTTTGCCATCGATATGTAGTATCTTCGTCGTAAATTGACTAATGTAGTGAAGATATCTTGTCCGTAGCTGTGTTTCTGTCTTGCTGTTGTCTTTCGTGAGCGCAAACGTCAGAGGTTTGTGATCGGTATATACAGTAATTTCTTTACCTTCGAACATTTTTCGGAAATGACGAATCGCTAAGTAGATAGCTAATAGCTCCTTCTTAGTTAGTTTTATTCATGATCTGGCAGTTTGAGTAATTTACGCGGCCTACCTAAATGTCCATTCTTTGGTATTGTTTGTCGAATCGTTGAGCTCCTCAAGTTCTGAGTTGAGCTGCACATTTTTTTTTTTTGACAAATGGGAGCACTGACTGGACAGGTCCCCTCAATCTGTGTGGTTCTTTCCTCAAAAGACCATTTCAGACACCAATCTACATGGTCCTCAAAATGATCTGACCAAGACTATTTCTGGATTTTTATATACACATTGACATTGATAAATTTTACATATACAGTGACATGAATATTTACTTTGTAAAGTATTATGTTATTTTTAATGACTGTGAATGTGAAGACTATGTGGGTTAATTTTAGTTTGCCTTTGTTTTTTTCTCAGATAGTTTTAGTCATGGTCTGGCAGTTTGAGTAATTTATGCGACCTACCCAAATGTCCTTTCTTTGGTATTGTTCGTCGAATCGTTGAGCTCCCTAAGTTTGAGTTGAGCTGCATGATTACTGACAAATGCGTGCACTGACTGGACGGGTCCACTCAATCTGTGTGGTTCTTTCCTCAAAAGACCATTTCAGACACCAATCTACATGGTCTCCACATGATCTCACCAAGATTATGTCTGGACTTTAAAAGAGACTGTGACCTCTGAGTTTGTTTCGGCCTTTCTTCTCAGAGTAGTCAGATAGGAAACGCCGACCTCATCTCGTTTAAAAAAAAATATGATTGACGTGTAAAAGTGTTTGTACAAACCTACTTACAGAAATAAAATCATTTATCATTTATCATTTATCATTTATCAATAATTCCCGATCAAAAGTGCTGTATTTTCTTTGAGCGTCGGTCAGTTTTTTTTAATAAAAACCGAGTGGCTGCCATCTTCCGTGAATGTACTGCTGCAGGGCTGCGCCGACACACGTGTTGGATGCATCACACATGAGTGAGATGGATGCATGTGTAGATGGATGTGTCAGCATAACAGCGTTTCTGATACTGGCTTTGCTTGCTTCAAAGGCTTCTTTTTCGTCGAGCGTCAGATGAATGGGTGTTTTGTCATTTTTTTTCGAAGTGCGTAGGTACTTGAATAATTTTTCTTGTGTATGCGCTGCGCGTGGAATACTTTCTTTGTAGAAATTAATTATGCCTAGGAAGCGACGTAGTTCTTGTACTGTTTTCGGCTCTGGAAATGTTGTTATAGTTTTACACGTTCTTCAATTGGTTTAATTCCGGCAGCTGATACGTCGTAGCCTAGGAACTCGAGCGTTTCTTTTCCAAACACGCACTTAGACACGTTTATTCGCATTCCATGCTTATGTAACCTTTTAAAAACTTCTTCTAGGTGTAGTCGGTGTTGAGTTGGATCAGCAGACGCCAGAAGAAGGTCGTCGACGAACGGGAACACGAAGTCCAGGTCACCCAGTATATTATTCATGTGTCGTTGAAATGTTTGACCTGCGTTACGTAATCCGAAGCACATTCGAGGGAATTCAAATAACCCGAATGGAGTAATTACTGCAGTCTTCTCTATATCTTGTCTTGTCAGGCCTGTTGGTCTAGTGGTTAGTGACCCTGACTGCTATGCCGGAGGTCGTGGGTTCGATTCCCACCCAGGACAAATGTTTGTGTAATGAGCACGATCATTTGTTCTGTGTCTGGGTGTAATTTATCTATAATATTTATGTATTCAGAAATATATAAGTATGTTTATCAGTTGTCTAGTACCCATAACACAAGCTCTGCTTAGCTTGGGACTAGATGGCGTTGTGTGATAGTTGTGGAATATTATTATTATTATTTCCTTTATTTAATTAAATACATATAAATTATATTTTTAAATATTAGAATATAAAAAATATAAAAACATTTAAAAATATAAAAAATAGTAGCCCACCGGTATCGGGAACAGGGTCCAAGCTACCGGCGGTCAGGGCTCCAGAGAGAGGAACCTCCTAACAATGCGGGCCGTGTCCAGAAGTACTGCTTTCTGAATCAAGCCCTTGATCCAGCCGCCCAACGAGAGCCTCCTCAGGTGTTGGTCGAGGCTCTTGGCTATTAATCCATTGGCTGTCACGACTATCGGCACAATGATCGCTGAGTCCACATCCCACATGTCGACAACCTCGCGAGCCAAGTCAAGATACTTGATTTGTTTATCTTTCTCGGCTTTCACGAGGTTCTCATCATGCGGGATGGTTATGTCAACAATCATTGCGCGCCGCTCTGATCGATCCACCACCACTATATCAGGCTTATTGGCAACAATAGTCCTGTCAGTGATGATGGATCGATCCCAATATAATGTGATATGACCATTTTCGAGAACTGGGTCGGGCACATACCTGTAGTACGGCACCTCCGATTCCACAAGGCTGTATTTCAGAGCAAGTTGCTGATGGATTATCCTGGCTACAAGGTTGTGTCTATGCAAGTATTCTCCGTTAGCTAGATGAGAACACCCGGAGATTATATGTCTGATTGATTCTCCCGGTCGGTGGCATGCCCGACAAATGTCAACCGTGCCGTCTTTCACAATAAATCTCCGGTAATTATTCGTCATCATAACTTCGTCCATAATTGCACAGACAAAACCTTCGGTTTCTCCAAAGAGGTCACCGAAACGTAGCCAGGCTACGGACGCTAGTAGGTCTACATCAGGTCCATGTAGGGCCCGGAAAAAGCGTCCGTGAAGCTCCTTACTCTGCCATACCTCCATGCGATCATTAGTGTCAAGCACTACTGGCTTGCACCAGTTCTCTTTAGCCAAGGAGAGCGGAGTGAGGCCCTTGTCGACCGTGACTACATCTCGATGCATCCCCACGTCGGTTTCTAGGAAATATTCCCTGAGACTGCATATCTCGCGATTGTGGAGGGTCTTAGCGTTTAAAAACCCTCGACCTCCACATTTTCGCGGGATATACAGCCTCATTACCGATGACCGTGGGTGATGCATTCGATTTGCAGTCAGCAGCGTACGGACCTTCCTATCCAGGGCGTCGAGTTCGGTCTGAGTCCATTTGAGTATGCCGAAAGAGTACATCAAAACCGGCATGACCCAATCATTGAAGGCACGGACCTTGTTTCCGCCTGATAGAAGACTATTAAGTACTTTTTTCAGGCGGCCAAAGAAGCGCTCCTTCAACGATTGCTTCATGTCAGTAACATTGATACCTAACGCTTCCGACATACCCAAATACTTGTAGGTTTCGGATGCGGAGAGGGCTCTAAGGTTTGTGGAATCCGAGAGTTGGGTTCCCACGGATTCCACAATCTCCCCTCGCTTTACATGCATGACCGCACATTTGTCCACACCAAATTCCATCCTGATGGCGCTACTGAAAGTTTGAGTTGCTTTCAGCAGCTCCATCAGTTGCAAATTGTTGGGTGCAAAGAGTTTTAGGTCATCCATGTAGAGGAGGTGCGATATAACCTGACCACCTCTCCTCAGCCGATAGCCTAGACCTGAATCCTCCAGCAGTGTGCTTAGAGGATTCAAGGCTAAGCAGAACCAAAGCGGACTCAAACTGTCACCCTGGAATATGCCTCGCTCGATCCTTATCGGTTCGCTATTCCTCTGAATATTTCGACATCCTGGATAGCGAAGGACCGTCCTCCATTGCCCCATACATGACAGCAGGAAGGTGCGCAGAGTTGTATCTACTTTATACAACTCCAGCACCCTCATGAGCCATGTATGTGGCACCGAGTCATAGGCCTTCTTATAATCTATCCAACATGTCGACAGATCCTTTCGGGAACGGCGAACCTGTTGGCTAATGGTCATATCAATGAGGAGTAGCTCCTTAGTACCACGGGACCCGTTCCTACATCCATTTTGAGAAGCTGACATGATGGAGTTGGTATTTATATGTTTGTCTATTTTAGCTCTCAAAATGGATGTAAGAACTTTATAGACCGTCGGTAAACACGTGATCGGTCTATAATTTTTGGGTTCCGCGGTGCTACCGGATTTATGCAGCAGGTGGGTAATTCCTGTTGTTAGGAACTGGGGTAGCGAACCAGACTCCAAAGCAGTCTGGAACTGAGATGCCAAGCGAGCGTGTGACCTAGAGAACCATTTGATCCAAAAGTTATGCAGCCCATCCGGCCCTGGAGACTTCCAATTAGGCAACGGACGGACTGCACGAGCTACATCTTGGGGGCAGATGGTAATAGCCCCCATTTCTGGTATTAGATCACAGGCTCGCTCGACTACCCGAGTCCAATCACCTTCAGTGTGACTGACAGGCACCGACCAGATATTGCGCCAGTAAGTACACATGGCATCATCATCCGGTAGGCACGCGTCAGCCACACTTTGGTCCGGTCGCTCCCAACCCCTATAAACCCACCTTTTATCGCTCTGGAAGGTGCGATTCTGAGTATATCGTTCTACTCGCCGCTTATAACGACGAATACGGTTCGCCCATGCATACACTTTCTGCTTCAGGAAGTCGATGCGCTCTGTGACACAAGACGTATAGTCTTGAGGACTAATATCAGTCCCCGAGAACGCCCGCCTCACAAAGCGCATCACTCTAGGGCGAGTATTGCCCTCCCTGAAGCAGATTAGTTTGCCGATGAGCGCTCTGGCCTCACCAATACGGCGTTCAATTCTGCACTGCCAAGCTGGTACAGCTAGATTCGGTCGTGTAGCTCTCGAGTCGTTAGCAAATTTGACGTGAGCTACACGACATGCCGCTACAGCCGCGCAATACAAAATCGAATGAGTATCGGTGAGGTCTTCGCAGCCATCAAAATAGTTTGACAACTGCGAATCCAGAACCGCCACCAGCGCCCTATTTTTGTTATGCATGGGCAAACGAGGTAAGCGTGGCCTAAGTTCGGGCGACATGAAGCGATATTCCTGAATCGCATCCTCCAAAGCACTCCTCAATTCCTCATTACATTGGGTACTTACGTCTGTAGCCCTGTCATTACTCCCCTCGTCAGCATGACTTGTATTGGACTGCGGTAGTACTACAGCAGTCTGCGACTGAGGGGCGATGACATGGCTACTCTGCATTTCACTTCGCAGGCGATCAAGTACAGTGTCATCCAACATATGATTACGCTGGATGACCCGCACCTGATCCGACAGTCGTTGTGCCGAAACGTTGACAGCTGGCTCAAGCACCTGAAAAAGAGAGAGCATCCGAGCACGGTACGCGGTCAGATTGTTTCCCCCCTCTGTAGCCCCATAGTATGAGCGCATGACATTTTCATTGATGGATCGTGTCCATCTCATGCGCTGCACACTTCCGCCGGGAGCTGGGACCCTATCAGAGGCCGGTGGGCCTCGAGGTCCTAAGCCGTCCGGCGGCCGGCGTCCTCCCCGTCGACGAGCAGGTGGTGGCGTCGTGGGCGGAGAGAAATACTCGTCGCTCGAGCTCGACGCAACTGCCACGGCCGGTGTCGTTACAGCGCTCACAGTGAGACTGGGTACCGACGGCGGCGAGGCGGAGCTGAGCGAAGAGTCCGGAGGTGGTGGGCGTGCTTGGCGTGCGGCTGATCTTGTCAACATATCTTCATTTTCCTATTTCTTGCTTATTGTTGTTTTATCGGAGGTGACATCTGTCAAGTCACCTCCGATTCGACCGATTCGAGTTTCTGATTTTTATTACATTTTCAACATTTTCTGTTTTCTGCCTTTTTTTTTGGTTTTATATTGTAAGATACGTTTCTGGCTTGGATTTAAAAGAAAAACTATTGGTATATGTTGGTCAAAATTACTTTAAAACGGTGAAAATTATAAAAGTTGGAAAATGAGACGTCTTGTTGACACGGTGTTGCCAATATTATTATTATTATTATTATCTTCTTGTCGAATACGCAATTGGTTGTATGCTTTGCGTAGATCGATTTTTGTGAAAACAGTCGTTCCTTGTAATCTGTAGGTGAAGTCACGTAGACGGGGTATCGGGTAGCGATCGGGCTTCGTCACGGCGTTTAGTTTTCTATAATCTCCGCATGGTCTGAGTTCACCGTTCTTCTTCTGGACTAGATGTAGAGGACTAGCCCATGGTGATTTGCTGGGTCGGCATATACCTTGCTCAAGCATTAACTGGAACGTGTCTTTTGCGGCTTTATACTTATGTGGCGGCAATGGGCGTGCTCTGCAGTATACGGGCGGTCCGTGTGTCACGATGTAATGCTCCACGTCACTAGCACTTGTGTTACTGAAGTTGGTAGATGTGATGTCGTTGTATTTCTTTAGCAAATCGCAGTACGGGTCATTCACGTTGAGTGTGAGTACCGTTGGGGTTGATGTGCTGCTTGACAGACAACCATTGATTGATAAGCCTGTCTTCTTGTCAATAAGTTTCTGGGCTCGTAGGTCAACTAAAAGGTTGTGATATTGCAGGAAGTCGGCACCGATGATTGGCCTCTTCACGTCAGCAACCGTGAATTTCCATTTGAATGATCGGCGTAATCCAAGATTGAGGTCCAAGTCGCGTTCGCCGTACGTACTTATGGGCGTGCCGTTCGCAGCGTACAGTAGTATGTCACATGCCGGTGCAGCTCTTTTGTTGGGCGGTACAACCGACACGTTTGCCCCAGTGTCGATCAGGAAGCGCAGTTTGTTGGCGGAGTCATAGATGTATAGACGGTATGCAGTTACGTTGTTGATCTCGGCTCCCGTCGTAGCCAAGATCTCGGCTAGTTTTCCTGTTGCTTGCCATAATTACACGGTGATCTGCAGTTGCGGGCGCGCTCGCCGAAGCGTTTGTGAAAGTAGCAAGCGTTGCCTGTTGTGCGCTCGTATTTATGCCCTCGGCTGTTATATCGAGTGCGCGAGCGCGACCGTGAACGAATGAAACGGCGCGATGCGTGGATCGTCTTCGACTGTTGTACTTTCCTTCGTTAGTTGCATTACTGCGTTTCGCAGATCATTTTGTTCGTGCGATTGCCGTTCTTGAACATGTGTCGGCGATTTTGATGCCTTGGGACGATCTTGACAGGAGCAGGAACACACAGAGCGTGACTCGGTTGATTGGTCGTGCATTTTATTGGCCATTGCAGCGAGAACGTCAAGGGATGCCTGTTCACTAACTGCCAGGACTGCACGTGTGGACACAGGTAGGTGACGCATCCACAATACCTGGAGCGTTGAGTCTGGCATTTTTTCGTACGCAGGTTCCCTCATGCGCCTGAGAAGCTGTGATGGCTTTTGATCACCAAGTTCCATCTCGGTGAGGAGCTTTTGTAGCTACTTGGTTTCCGATTCTTCGTACACGGAAAGTAACCTTTTCTTGTCTTCCTCGTATCTGCCTGTGCGAGATTTGGACATGACAATGTCACTAATCTGTTCAACATCCATTTTCTCGAGATGCGCCACCATCAAACTGAATTTCGACTCCTCGCTGGGCTTCTGTGGGCTGACGACCGTTTCGAATTGCCCAAACCATAATGTTGGTTTGTCACGCCAAAACGTAGGGATACGGGCTTTGACGGAAATAGTATCGATCTCTTCGGAATCCATGATAATTGCTGGAGAACGTCGGTCGGGGTCACCAATTTACCATGGGATATGGTAATTAAAACAGCGTTAGTATAGTAATTCACAAACTTATTTATTAACACATGACCTAGCCTATAAATACACATTTTGGGTAGCACTGGTGGTGCTTATGGCACCATCCAAAATATTGTTGGCCAATCACGAGTGAGCTCGCGCGCCTGTGGAGCCCTAGAGCCTCGGTGGCGCGGCACGTATAAATACCGCTCTCTGGCGCGGGCGCCTCAGTGTCCAATTCGCGCGCTTCGCGTGCGGTGGCGTCGTTGATGCTTGCAGGTTAGCTGGTACACTTTCATAGTATCATGTCTTACGGTATTTTACTTTGGGGACGGGCTGCAGACATCGATTCTATTTTTATTCTGCAGAAAAGAGCCATCAGAGCCATATATAATCTCCGCAAGCGCGATTCTCTAAGGGAACTGTTTAAGGATATTAACATCATGACGGTGCCTTGTCAATATATCTACGAAAACATCATGTATGTAAGGAAAAATTTACATCTTTTTAGCAAAAGAGGTGAAAGACATAATTACAGGGTGGAATTGAAGTCATGGGCATTATTTTAACCTAAGGCACTACTCACGATACTGATTGCATTAGGGCTATTAATACGCAAATCAAAAATATTATTAATGCAATTAAGGAAAACCTTAAAAATCTAGTAAGTCAAATTGCACAAGGCTTATTATTGCAAATAAACACTTAAAGTAATTAAAACAAAATACTTCGTTAACGCCAATAAATGTTGAAGTATCAAAATCTTAAAGCGCAGTACAGCGCAAAGCGAAATGTAAACAAACATCACCTGCGCGCGCGCGGGTTTTTCCTTACAAGTAATAATAACAATGGGCTAAAAGACATGCCGTCCGGCGGGATTCCCTGAACTCTCTCCGTCCCACTCCCTCACTCGCAAAAATACGAATATCACCCCCGCGCGGGGTCTTCTTCCCGCCGCAACATGAACCCGGAACCAGTGTCATAACGACTGCGCAGGTGCATTGACGCGTAATTGATTTATTGATCCCGTGATGTAATCGCCGTACTCGCCGCTCGCGTCATACGGTGCTTGGATTGCAGTGTATTAAGTGTTAGTGTAGTATTTGTGTGTTGTGTGTGTGTTTGTGTACACGATGCCTCGATCGCGTAATGTGCAGGCTAGGTACACCAACCAACAATACCCACAAATGGTTGTAATTTACGATCGCACAAGAAATTTAGTATGAACTCGTGAAATGTTCCATCGCCGCAACCCAAACGACCCTATTCCTTCACGGGGTCTCTTTCCACCAGAACCACTAAGAACCTGTTGGATTTTTCGTCTTTTCACGTGCTGGCACATGCACAAGCTCGTGGAAGAGCACCCGTTTACCCTCTGTCACTTTACCGACAAATAAGGTTTTTTCAAAACAATCCACAAGCTAGGTACGTAAATGTTTTTTTTTAATGTATGTTAGTTGACGTAGTTTTGACCGTCCTAAGCCGGCAAAGTACGAAGGGAAAGTTGGAATTTATTATGAATCAATTCATTGGCAACTTACGAATGTCACGTGAGTCGGGCGGGGTCAAAGAATTCACGCCCAATGACGCGTACGGCGTAATGTACCTACGCATTTGCTATCGAGAAGCGCAAAGTGTTTGATACTTTCTATGACTTACTACATTTTAAGGTTTTCCATACTTGCATTAATAATATTTTTGATTTGCGTAGTAGTAGCCCTAATGCAATTAGTATCATGAGTAGTGCCTTAGGTTAAAATAATGCCCATGACTTCAATTGCACCCTGTATAGTACTAGAAATAGGGACCTATTAGTTCAACCAGGTTTCAGACTAGCAAAAGTAGACTCATCTTTTATGGGGTACTGTTTAAAATGTTATAATAAAATACCTCCCCACATTCTTCAACTGAATGAGACAAAATTCAAGTCATGTATAAAATAAAACGCACACTATGTAGGCAGGCATATTATAAGTTAGGAGATTCATCGCTGATAAAAATGCCTGGCTCAATGCTGGTCCTGCTCCACAACCACAACTAATTGATTAACACCTGAAAATACTGTTGGAGCTGCTGAAGATTGTAAGACTATCCTTGCATTGTATAAACTCAATTTCCTTTGTATTGTATAACTGCATAGCACAGATGTGAGTTCTATGTACTATTGAGCTACCATTTACCGGGTAATATGTTTTTCATTGACTAGAATGTGCCCTGGCGGCTGATAGTATGTCATGCTCGCTCAAGTGTCTCGCTGACGGTGGCGTGTGTGTTGGATCATTCGGTTCCCTACAAAATGGTTGAGCTGGATGGTGCTGATCCATGCGTCATGTTCGTGAACGGGCGCCGTCAGTTGGGGCTGGTCATCTTTTAGCTGCCACGGCTTATTTTTAATTATTTTATTTTTGGATTGTTATTTTGTTACTATTTGCTGTACTCTGGACACTTTTAACGCGTACTTGATTTTTATTTATTTTTTACATCGTTCTCACATATTATAAATTCAACATATGATGTAACTAATAATTTTGTAAAAATATTATTTAAAAAGAGTGTCCATGGAGTTTCTTGCCCGTTCTTCTCCATAGGTACCTACTACGCTTTGGAATGGGCAACTAGCTTCATTTTTTCCTGACTGACCGACTTCTTGACAATTCAAAAGTGCCTGTAAATGGTTTAATTGAAATAAATGCTTTGAGTTTGAGTTTGAGTTTGAATTTCTTTAATAACAATTTGACGATAAAATAAATAAATTATCTAACATAATTTACAAATTCTTATGCAATAGTCATAATATTATAATAACATGCATACACAATAAATTAAAAAATCACAATACAAAAATAAATTAAAAATCGGACACAATCTACCAATACTTATACACGTATATATACATCTATTAGATCTACCTACAATAATTAATTCCGTGAATTGTTTTTTTTTGGCGCCATCCTTTCTCCTACCTTTGCTGTGCTCGACAGGGTCCATATTGATCTTGACAATATTTCATACCATCTATGTACATAATATGGAATGCAATAAAGAATTGAGTATTGAGTATTGAGAAATCTGACAGATTGGGGTAGATTGACCTGCTGGCGTCTGTACAAACGCCAGCACATCAAGCTACTACAATCTGTCAAATTTCTTTAATAGATTTTCAACTTTACTACTAAAGCATAAGTATCAAAGCTGATTGGGAAAAGGAGGTGTTTTTTTTTTTTCATACAACTGTGGCCAAACAATGTACCTTATGAACAAAAGTACTGAAATATAGGGAAAAAAATTCTTAGATTCTGAAAAAATATATATTGGATTTATTTACACATTTGTACCACATGAAATTGTCTTTCAAAGATGTTAATAACTTGCAACCCATATATTAAATTGGCAATCTCATGATACATTCTTCCGATGATGCGTTTTGTTACTACATTTTATAAATGTAACATAAAGAAATTATCCTTAAAATATACTCATTATTATTTTATTTTTGTATTCAAAAAGTTTTTTGTCTTCATATGACATTATTTTTGTGAAATATTTAGCGAATAATAATGAAAAAAATGCATTTATTTTTTCAGATTATTGTATGCGTTTGGTTAGCTTTCTGAAAGGCCAAAAGACTGTGCTCCAAGACCGATAATTATCTATTTTAATATTATTTGTTGATAACCAGCAATAATGTCAACATTGGTCAACATTCTGTTTCGGTTCATCGCCTCTGTTCGTTGATTTCCCGTCTCTTGGAGTGCTATTTCGTGTGTGATTTCTTATTAATTTCTTGATTTGGCTATTCTTCCCTGGACTTTCAATTGATTGCTTCCATCTTGACGACCTGGCTCAGGGGGGGACAGTATCCCCCCCGGTGGGTTCCCGCATTGTCGAGGCGGGGGGGCTCAGTAGCCGTGGCTTGGTCACCCACGGTGAAGCGAAGAGGAACCCGAGGAGGGGCCGCTCGTCAGGGCTTTTGCCTGTAAGCCGACGACGTAGCGGCCAACAAGTAGGTTGCGGTGCCGCTTGGGCGACATCGCAACTGAGGCGGGCCGCGATGTCGTATGTGAGGGAGGCATCGCGGCTGAAGGTTGGAGGCCGCGGCGGGAGAGGAGTGCCGGTATTGCGGTGCGCCGCTCTCCCTACCTTCCGCGGCCTTGACGGGGTCGCCACCGTTGATGGCAGACGCGGTGGGGCCGCAGGGGAGGAGGAGTGTTGGTATTACGTTGGCCACTCTCCCTATCCTCTGCGGCCGAAAATTGGCAGGCGGCGGGGCCAACGACCTGTCCCGCCGCAAGGGGACCAAGGGTGCCCAGACACGGGGTCGTCTGGCGCCCATGTGCTGGTTTGGTCCCTGGGGTGGTCACGGCGTGCTATGTGTTCTGGTGCGCCGGTGATGGGGAGCACTCCCCAGAGGAGGGTCCGGTGACGGACAGCCGCGGCGGGTTCACGGATGAGTGCTAACGCGTGCCCGTGTTCCCGCCATAAGCGGCGGAGGAGGACACCGTGGAGTTTTAGTGGGTAAGAGTCCCACATAACTGCACTATCTCCCCGTGGTAGTGCAGTATGCATGAGCATTTCTCCACGTTAAAAAAAAAAAAAAAAAAAAAAGGGGGGGACAGTATCGTAGTTGCCTATTATTTGAAAGGTACTGGCGCCATCTACTACACCGCTCCTGGAAATAAGTCACATTAGTGCATTCAAGTCCGTGAGATGGCATTCAAATCGCAAATATATATTTTTTTAATTATTTGTTTCTTTGAACTAGATTGTCAAATTGTTTTAATTGGATTACTTAAAACTTTTTATATTTAAAAAAATTAAATTATTGCATTCGATGCTCACAAAAAAATTCAACAAAAAAGTCAACACGCTAATTCGGTACGGGCTCACATCGATTACAGCGCAACTCGGAACGCGCCCTAAATCACAAAATGGTGGCTATGATTTGCGTATGCGCAATAAGTACAGACGCCAGCAGGTCAACCTACCCCAATCTGTCAAAGAATCATAGCCACGCTCCTAATATGCTTGGACTAGAAAAATTTAACAAAACGTCCCTTGATGAAACATACGTTGTTTTATTTGTCTATATCTTAGTCTTTATAGATGTAACTAAGTACGGCCTTTAATATATTTTTAAAAGATGGGAGAGTCAAGTAATTAAGAAATATGTTTTTGAGGTTAGGTGGTATATCGTTAATCTGTGGCTTTTTGAATTGAGAGGGTTTTCACATAATTAAAAACTTGGCTAAAAGGTCCCAGCAACCACGTCATTAAAAAAAGAGGTTTTTCACTTGTTTTTTTTACATACTAGGTATGTTACAAATTATGTCGAATGCGACTCACAGACTTATCTTAGTCTGTGCGTGTCCAAGATCGGCACTAATCGTGGTCTTCTACTAACGGTGCCTAATAGAATATGTTATTTATTACGGTGCATATTAGTGCATATACTTATGCATATTAGTACCAAGCAGCACCCTCAGTTGTTTGCAGCTGCAGACTATTTTTTTTTTCAGATTTAATTTCGATTAAAAATAAAATTGTAGCCGACGGGCATAGGGTTCGGGCCTCTGAATGAAAGTACTTGGTATTTTCAATTACTAGGTACCTCAAAAAGAAACACGTTTAAAGGAACATAAAACAAGAAAGAATATTAGAGATCTAAGATGGCGGGCACTTTACGAGTGCGCTGTGCGGCTTGAGACACGTCGCGTCACACACGGGTCGAGATGGTACTTCCCCGCGTTGGCGCTAGAAGCGGGGCGCGCGGGAAAAATAGTGGCGCGTGATTGGTCACAAAACACAGTGACCCCAACCTTTTTAATACTCCCGCGATCATCAGATTGAATGTTACTAACAGTGCGGCCAACATTATCGTTAGCTTTATGGTCGTGGGGTTGCCGCGCTACAAAATCGATTTAGATATATTTATGTTATATTAGAATAAAAAATCACTTCATAACGTCTTCACTTCGTCATTCAAAAGCCAACTGTCATTCTACTTTTTAAATACCTTCCATGTCATCATAAGCATACGTCTTTGGCATATATCATCTGTCTCACTTACACCTTAGCATTCAGCTCTTTCACATAATCATGCATTCACATTCAACAACGTTCCATTCCTACATGTATAAAATATCTAAGCTTTCCCAGCCTTTAAAAATAAACTGATGGTAACTATTAATTACATTAACAATGTACTACATTTTGGTGACAGTCTCATCTTGGGACGAAATTATGTTTTTTCTTAGTCCAAAATGACCATGATCCTTTAACCCGTTTGCCAGCTCTAGTGGTGACAGTGCCGAAGTCAATGGATTAGTTGGCGTGGAGGTAGTTGGTAGTCTGGAAGGAGAATCTGGAACGGGAAGAGAAACAGGTGGTGAGGAAACTATTTCAGTGTCCAGGTATGCTGGCTTAATACGGTCTATGCTGACCGTAGATCCTCTTTTCCGTTCATATCGAAGGTCAGGGTTTTGTCCCTTCTCCTCAGGATACGGTATGGGCCAGTGTATGGAGGTTGTAGAGGCCGTCGAACAGTGTCATCGCGGAGTAAGACATGGGTTGACGTCACCAAATCTTTGAACACGAAGGTTGACGGTCGAGCGCGTCGTGAGGCTGGTATTGGACGTAAAATCTCCATCCGGCTCCTCAACTCCGCGACGAAATCTGTGATGTTGTTTGGGCTCCTGGGTTCTTCTACTGGCATTATAAGATCTCCAGGAAGTCGCAGAGGTTCTCCATAGACTAGCTCAGCGGACGAGGTGTTCAGGTCCTCTTTGAGGACAGTCCTCATGCCGAGGAATACCAGCGGAAGTGCCTTGCTCCACGTTTGGGGATGACACATTAAAGAAGCTTTTAGTTGGCGGTGTATGCGTTCTACCATGCCATTTGCGCACGGGTAGTAACTGGTTGTGCGAATCCGCTTTGTTGCGCACGCGCTGAAACAAGGCAGATTCAAACTGGCGGCCCTGGTCGGTCGTCACGGTACTTGGCACCTCAAAACGGGATATCCAACCAGTCACCAGCGTGTCTGCCACTTCTTCCGCCGCCGTGATAGATGTCATAGGCCACGCTTCGGGCCAACGCGTAAATTTGTCAACCGCGGTAAGACAAAAGTGAAATTGTCTGAAGGCGGCAGTGGTCCTGTAATAATAATGTGGACATGACAGAATCTTTTTGATGCGATCGGAAAAGACATCAACGGCGCAGATATGTACCTGGTCACCTTACTGCGTTGGCACTGTAAGCATGACTTAGCCCATTGTCGGCAGTCGGTGTTATTAGGCGGCCATACGTATCGCTCAGACACCAATCGTAAGGTTGCTCTCACGCCAGGGTGACTAAGACTATGCAGTCGATCGAAAACTGCTCAACGGAAAGGTAAGGTGAGGTATGGGCGTGTCGCAAAGTATGGAAGTATCAGCTCCTGGAACAAGGTTTTTTTTCAATTTTAAAGAAGTAAATGAACCCGCCCCTTTGAGTTCCTCGTCTCTTTCTTGCGACTCTGCAAGGGCTCTCAAATGAAATGGATTCAATCCGCGACATATCATCTGCGACTACCGTAGAACTAACAGTGAGAACTATAGACATTAGTTTGGTTCGCCACAAGCTGACCTTGCATTGTTTAGGTTTTTCGTGCAATCAGAAGTCGGCTTATACCTACTGAATAAGTATTGTACTGTATAGCTTGATGTGTAGCCGTGCGTACTTACTAATTCCATGGTTGATAGGATTTTCTGTCAAGTTGTTATGTCAATCAGGTCAACCGTCAATCAGCTGTCACTCTGTCAGTATGTCAAATTAGCAACTGTCAACTGTCAAGCGCTTTAGCTTCTTCTATGTAAATGTCAACAACGGAAAGAGAAACCCGCAAGCAATTTTAAAAATAGCTGTCCAGTATTTTGTTTCGCTTTGTTCAGATAACAGAACAAACCTGTTAGGTGACTGGAGCAAGAAACCAAAGTAGAAACTTGCGTTTGTAGACCGCCCCTAAGACGACCCACTGACCAGAAAAACGGGTGAGCTGTTCGGGTTAGAGTAGCAGGATCCAGAAGAATGTCTGTGTGGCAGAGCGAGGAGCAGCGCTGCGCGGTGGTGCTGCGCGAGGTGTTCGGCTGGCTGGGCGCGCGCGAGCTGGCGCGCGCGGGCGCCGCGTGCCGCGCCTGGCGCCGCGCCGCCGCCGAGCCCGCGCTGTGGCGCCGCCTGCTGCGCGCTCACCACGGTACCTCGCCCCGCAGCGACACCTGACGTTGCCGTGTTGTGTGCATAACCCGGTCTAACTGCATGTGCTAAAGTCACAGTAAAGAGTGGAAGTGAGTTAAACTCTGGCTCAAAATCTGTGTTTATGTGTTATTCCTCCCAACTTTAATTGGTTTTTTTATGAGTTGGTACCTTACGTTGGTACCTTACTAAACATTACTTCAACATTCTCATAATTAATATAAGTAAGTACCTATTTTCCTATGTTCTTTTTTAAATTGCATATTAGTTGTGCTATCGTTATTATAGAATAGAGATGAGTCCGATATCATGTCACATGTAAAAATTATAAATATTTTAAAATCATTTCATCATGCAATGATGACAAAATCATGAATGCTTTTAAATCATTGCTGCGGTGTGAATTGCTACTTTGTGAGGCTATGCGATCGGCGATACTGAAGTCACAGAACTCACTCATCAATAACTAATGATAATTTCACTAACCCGTTTTGCAATTATTTCAGTATCTACTCACAATTGAAGTGACAAGATCTAATACTCAAATAAAAATCATTGATGATTTTGTCATTCTGTCATCAATATTTTATTGTCATTCAAAATCATCACTGCCCATCTCTATTATAGAACAATGTTATTGTGTTGGGCACATGCAGGTGCTAAACTGAATTTGAGCTACCTATTCAAATGGTAAAAATCATCACTGCCCATCTCTATTATAGAACAATGTTATTGTGTTGGGCACATGCAGGTGCTAAACTGAATTTGAGCTACCTATTCAAATGGTAAAAATCATCACTGCCCATCTCTATTATAGAACAATGTTATTGTGTTGGGCACATGCAGGTGCTAAACTGAATTTGAGCTACCTATTCAAATGGTAAAAATCATCACTGCCCATCTCTATTATAGAACAATGTTATTGTGTTGGGCACATGCAGGTGCTAAACTGAATTTGAGCTACCTATTCAAATGGTAAAAATCATCACTGCCCATCTCTATTATAGAACAATGTTATTGTGTTGGGCACATGCAGGTGCTAAACTGAATTTGAGCTACCTATTCAAATGGTAAAAATCATCACTGCCCATCTCTATTATAGAACAATGTTATTGTGTTGGGCACATGCAGGTGCTAAACTGAATTTGAGCTACCTATTCAAATGGTAAAAATCATCACTGCCCATCTCTATTATAGAACAATGTTATTGTGTTGGGCACATGCAGGTGCAAAACTCAAACTCAAACTCAAACTCAAAGCATTTATTTCAATTAAACCATTTCCAGGCACTTTTGAATTGTCAAAATTAACTAGTCGGTCAGTTAGTCAGAAAGTTGAAGCTAGTTGCCCATTCCAAAACGTAGATCTCTTGGAGAAGAACGGGCAAGAAACTCCAAGGACACTCTTTTAAATTAAGATATTACAAAATCCTGAGTACAGTATTCTTGTTGCTTCTATATGTGAGAACAATGTTATGAAGAAACAATTCAAGACAGTTATAAGATTAAAAAGAAGCCCTGGCAGCTAAGAGATGACCAGTCTCAACTGACAGCGCCCGTTCACGAACATGACGCATGGATCAGCACCATCCAGCTCAACCATTTTGAAGGGAACCGAATGATCCAACACACGCGCCACCATCAGTGAGACATTTAAGTGAGCATGACACATTCTCAACTGCCATGCTCTTTCAAGTCAATATAAAAAAATTATAATGAACGGATCCATGGTTCTTACATTTAAAAAAATTAAAATAAAAAAAAAATAAAAAATGCTTCTAAATTATACAAAACTATCGTTACCAATTTATTTACGAGATGAATAAAATTTTACTAGAAAGAGGTATAAGATATTAAAGTAACAATTAAAACTAAATTGAATTAAAAATACACATTAAATTCGAATGTCAGAAACACTTAAAAAAAAAAAAAGAAAAGAAAAAAAGGGAAGCATGTCTTCCAAATTAATATTGAAATTTTAACTAGTGAGCCCAAGTGTCTGTGGAGCAGGACCAGCATTTAGCCAAGCATTTTTATCTACGATATAATCATCCAACTTATAGTATGCTTGTCTACATAGTGTGCGTTTAATGCATGTTTTAAATTTCTTCTCATTTAGTTGAAGAATATCGAGTGGTATTTTATTATAACACTCTACACAATAACCCATAAAAGAAGTTTTTACTTTAGACAATCTGAAACGAGGTTGATCTAATTTGTTCCTATTTCTAGTGTTAAAATTATGCCTGTCACATATCTTACTAAAAAGATGTAGATTTTTTCGAACGTACATAATGTTTTCATATATATATTGACAAGGAACCGTCATGATGTTAATTTTTTTAAACAGTTCCCTTAGAGATTCACGTCTGCTGAGGTTGTAGATAGCTCTGATAGCCCTCTTTTGCAGAATGAAGATAGATTCAATATCTGCAGCCCGTCCCCACAACAAAATACCGTAAGACATGATGCTATGAAAGTAACTAAAATAGACCAGTCTCGCGGTATCCACGTCTGTTAATTGACGGATTTTCCAAACAGCGTAAGCGGCTGAACTTAGCCGCCCTGCAAGTGATGTTAAGTGAGGACCCCACTGCAGCTTTGAGTCAAGCGTGATCCCCAGGAAAACCGTATTTTCGACGAATTCAAGTATCTCCTTATTCAATACAACGTGACATTCACTACTTCTAACATTCGGTAAAGTGAATCTAATGCATTTAGTTTTTTTCTCATTTAATACCAAATTATTTACAGTAAACCAATTATGGACCACAAGCATAGCGTTATTTACGTCGTCAAGCTCCTGTGCACGTCTGCTTACTTTAAAAATCAGTGATGTGTCATCAGCACCATTTGTGGTCGGTTTAGTAGACAAGCCCCACAGATCTTCGGTCATTTTGATCTTAAGTTGCTTAAATGCCTTTATAATTACTGAAGGGTTTACATGTTTAAATTTAAATTCCACAGGACAGGCTGAGACATTCGCTCTTAATAATTCAATAGCAAGTGCGGGCGAGGAATTTAAAGTTTCTGTGGTTTTAATTGGGATATTGGTAAAGAAAGTTGCAAATTCCTGAGCAACATCGATGTTATCGCTAATAAGGCCACGGGAAGTGTTCAGTGTGTAATCAGTATTATGTTTTTTATTCCTGTTCGTTTCATTGTTAATAATTTTCCAAACTGTCTTTATTTTATTGTCTGCTGATTTAACCTTGTTGCTAATGAAGGAAGCTTTAGCTGTTTTGCAAATATTTTTAAAAGTTTTAGAATATGTAGCAACATACTTATTAAAAGTATCCGTGTTAATATACGGCTTAAGGCCATACAGTTCAAATAATCTTTTCCTACTTTTCCTGATTCCTTTAGTTGCCCAGTCACTGAATAAAAACTTAGGGCAAATAGTTTGAGATTTCTTCTTAAAAGAATTATTGAACTCTGTTTGCACTAACGAAAAGAATTCTTCATACAAAATATTACCACTATTCATATTTAGGCCCTGAGCACGTAACTTATTAATTAAAGTGTTATTAAACTTTTCCAAATTTCCCGATGTTATTGGTCTAAATTGAATCTGCACTTTTTGTATTGGTGTGTTGGACTCAAAAGAAACGGTTTGACCGCTGTGATCGGAAGGGAGATAATTTACAATGGCTTTATCTAAATATTCGCAGCAACAAAAAACATTATCAATACATGTAGCAGTAGCTGTAGTTATTCGCGTTGGTTCCAAGAACACATTTGACAAATTAAATGATTTAAAGAGGCTTAATAATCTACTGCTATTTGAATTATTTTCCAAAATATTAATATTAAAGTCACCACAAACAATTACTGATTTATTACCAGTTGCCAGTTTTCCCAAGACATCTTCCATTACAGACTCAAAAATAAAGTAGTTTTGATAGTTTGGAGGTCTGTATACGCACACTATAAAATGCTTATCCAGCTCAACACAGGACAGTTCGATGCTATGTTCGACCGATAGTTCCACTATGTCTTTACGAGTCTTATATTTTACACAATTTTTAATTAGGATTAATGAACCTCCACGCAGCATAGATTTTCGGTTAAAGCAACTGCCTACACTATAGTTCTCGTAATTAATCAGCATTTCGTATTCTTTCAACCAGTGTTCAGTAATACAAATAATATCAAACATTGTTTTTTCTAAAAACAATTCCATTTCTAATAATTTGGAAGACAAACCTTGAATATTTTGATGAAACAATTTCAAGGAATTCTGCTTAGCCCCTTTTTTACAATTAACTAATTGAGAGCTAGAAGATACCTTGTTGGAGGTGAGATTAACAATACTGTTTTTGGTAACTTCTGTTGTCTTACTGACTAGTTTAAATTATTGTGGCTAACCACCTTAATATTAGTATTATTACTAATTTTTGTGGTGCTAATTACATCAGACTTCGACATAATACTTATGTCTGAGTTAATAATAAAAGCTAATAGCCATGCTATTTGACGTCTAAAACTAATAGGCAGATACGCTGTATCCCTAGTCGATTTTAATTTCTCAACAAAAGTGTTGGTGTCAAAAAATATAAGTTTGTCACTATAGTGATTAGCTAACAACTGCATATGGTTATTTAGCTTATGTATATAATGATTTTGCCTACTTGATAAGTGCTCAAAATATGGGAAAGCACACAATATTATTTTCTGACAATTAATTTTCAAGATTTCAGTGACACTGTCAGTGATGTCATCTATTTTGACATTCACACTATTACCTACAAGTACAGAAATAATGGCATTTGAATTATATTTATTGCTAGTTATTGATGACATTATCTCCATAGACTAATATATATAATATGAGATAGACTGGCAACTGACACTTTATTTCTTAGCGAAAAGCGACATCTGGACGCCAAGCAGGGAACTAGATGAAATATATCAATACCTATGTATTGTATAGTTATGTTTCTAATAGCTAGTTCACGAAATATCAAATGTACTGATTCGACCGATTTGCAATAAGAGATTAAAATACTTTATTCCAGAAAATAAAGTAGATAATCCTCATTCAAATCGGTCAAATCAGTATATTTGATATTTCGAGAGCTAGATAAGTATCAATATTATAAGTATAAATGTACTAGAACCAAATAAACAGTCAGGTAATAATACAAAATTTAGTTATTGAATTCATTTATTTTCTTAAACATTTATGGCTACTCCAGTTTGCCTTTCTCGTTTCTTACCCTTTCTTTTATTAAAATGCTCTCGAGCCTGTAGAATAATGCAGTCCATCTCATTACCGTCTGCTTTAGTAAAATTATAATAGCTCTTGCCACTGAGAACATTGCAGACTTCTCTGCACCAATTCATGATGAAGAACACAACACTTTTATTCAATAAATACTTGTTTAGTGTATTTTTATGTTCTTTGCATGTTAAAAAATTAAAATCAATATGTACAGATACTATTAAATTTATATAATGTACGATATTCTTTATATGTGCATCAGTTTTTAACACCTCTAAAGTGATGTGTTCCACTTGAGCAAAGTAGTCAAACAATGCCCGGGATGGATAGCACAACCATTTTTTGCCACAATATTCTTTTTTTCTTATAAAGCTGTGAAAATCTTCAATATTTTCACTAATGCAATTATTTTTACATATGGTACATTTTTTAAAAACAAACTTTTTGGCTTTGGTGGCCATCCATCCACTGCAATATGCTATAGCAGCGCATTTTTCTATATGGACTCGAGAACGACTTAGTAACATTGCATGTGTACTAATAATTTCAATATTTAAATGATAGTCTTTTATGTGCCTTATCTCATTACCATCAGAGTTTTCATGGCTGGGTGTTTCATTTTCTATAAATGATTTTAAGGACTGCAGACAAATACTGTCATCCTTTTCACAATTTCCCTGTAGGAGTGTGCGGATGTGATATTATTTATTAATAAAGTTTTAAATGCATTTTCAAACGCTGTAGAGCTGGGCATTATATTACTATAGCCATGAGCTCTTATGGCTCCAAAAAAGTTTTCTAGAGGGTCTTGGTTCATATTTCTTAATAGTATTGAGTTTATCCCTTGCGACCATAAATAATTGACAATATATTTAAAACCTTCAATTGTTTTCACCCAGCTAATAAGAGAAGGCACTGTTGTTTCTCTATCATCATTAATTACATATTTCATAGATTTTAAAATTGGCAAAGTAGAGTTCCAAAATTTTAAATGGGGCGACTTTGGGGTTACTGCCGATCTGTATATTTTCCCCTCTTCTTTGTGTGAGTTTGCGTTTACTGAGTCGAAGAGATCGTCTAACAGCATTATTAATTCTGCAGTGTCCACGCTTTCCTCTGGCAAGGTACCACTTTCTGTAAATTAAATGTTAATGTTGTACTTATATAATTTTACATCTCGATGACATGATTATAATTAAGTTAAACTCATACACACCTGCCATAAACCCAAGTGCCACACCAACAGACTTGCTGAACACCTGAGTGCAATATTTCACTCTCATTCTGGGTATCATTGAAGGCACAACATGTAGAGCAGTCAGCCTGTGGACCAACTTTACACCCCTGAATGTTGGACTTCTATGGTAAAGGTTTTCTATATGCGACCATTTTGCCACGCGTACCTTGCCATCCTTAGTGAATTTTAAATTTTTATTCAGTAGATTGTTGCGCACGCCCTTGATTAGATGAGGTGGATCATATATAGGCACAATTTTGCCACCGGCCACTTCAAAAAAGCCTCCTGTAAATTCTTCATTTTTTCTCAAATATTTTGCTTTTGTCTCCTCCACCAATTGGTTTATGGCAGCAAGGTTTGTAGAGCCTTGGTCACATATTGTAGCTACTACTTTTAGGCCTGTGCTCTGAACTTTTTCAATAATACTTTTCAATTGAAATTTTAAATCTGCAGTCTTTGTTGTATTTGAGCAAAAACTGTAGGCTATCGGCTGTTTATATTTTTTTACTATGCCTCTCACCATAAATACAAGCACATGATCTGAAAATATCATTTCTCGTTTTGTGCCAGTATCAACAAAACCAGTGATTTTGTCGTGTGCTTTGTCATAACTTAGTGCTGGCGCTATTGACATTTCATCAAATAAAATGGAGCAAAATTTGTGTTTGGCATTCCAGACACTTTCTTTTTCAAGTGTTCAAAAATAGTTTCATTAATGCCTGGCACTAAATCTACTTTTTGTAGTATGTTTTGCAGCGTTCTTCGGCTTGGCAAAACACAGAGTTGGCTTAGCAAGCGATAAGCTTTAGGAGATGGTTTATATAATGACAAAGCTAATATTTTCTCATCAAGAGTGAATCGTCTTCCTCTAGGCTTTTTATCACTTCCTTTTACTTGCATATAAAATAAAGATTTAGCTGCTGATGACATCTTTTTGCTCACAATTTCAAAAGCATTCATTTTCCTTATTTTCTTTGCTAGCAGGTATCTTTGGCGAAAGGTCTGTTTGGCTGTAAGAACCCGACGAAGTGTTTGCTTTAACTTTTTCACCTCGTGTTCTTCACGCTTCCTTTTCAGAAAGGATACTGAAAATATAAAAATATAGTTTAAATTCTACAGAACATTGTTTAAGTTTATAATTTTAATACTAGAAATAAAGATAAGGCAGTACTGAATGTAACTGGCTGGTTTTAATACTATTAAATGTTGACATTCTAAAGATGCAATAAATTAAAAAAAAAAAACTAGTTCCCGCCATTTCTCAATTGTTTTTCAAGCAAGCAACATGAACGTACGTGACGAAGAAATTCGGTACATTTTAAAATTTTATTACAAAAAAGGTAAAAATGCGACGAACGCCGCGAATAACGTTTGTGCGGTTTACGGACCTAATGCGGTATCAATACGAGTAGCACAAATGTGGTTCAAGCGTTTCAAGTCAGGAAATTTTAGTGTGAAGGATGAAGCTCCCTTGGACGCCCTGTCACGGATAAAATCAGTGCCATTTTTGAAAAAGTGGAGCAAGATCGACATATTAGTAGTTATGATATTGCTGAAGAACTGGATGTTGATCACAAAACAGTTTTACGGCATTTACAAAAGTCTGGGTACAAGAAAAAACTTGATATTTGGGTACCACATGATCTCACTGAGAGAAACTTAATGCAACGTGTTTCCATTTGCGATTCTTTGTTGAAGCGTAATAATTCCGACCCATTTCTTAAACGGTTGATTACGGGTGATGAAAAATGGATCACTTACGATAAGAATGTCCGAAAAAGATCGTGGTCGAAGCATGGGCAAGCCCCACAGACCGTGGCAAAGCCCGGCCTGACTCGGAACAAAGTGATGCTGTGTGTTTGGTGGGATTGGAAAGGAATCGTCCACTATGAGCTTTTGCCGCCGGGTAAAACTATCGAT
The DNA here is from genome assembly GCA_949316385.1 of Globia sparganii. Lineage (NCBI taxonomy): Eukaryota > Metazoa > Arthropoda > Insecta > Lepidoptera > Noctuidae > Globia > Globia sparganii. The sequence continues at coordinate 25,429,282 of OX438659.1, forward strand.
TCTGACCTCTACTGTCAACAACTGATGAGGTTAAAAGAAGCTATTGAGAAAAACCGGCCGGAGCTGGTGAATGGGAAGGGCGTGGTGTTTCATCACGACAACGCCAGACCGCACTCATGTATAGCCACTCAGCAAAAATTGAGAGAGCTTGGCTGGGATGTGTTGATGCATCCTCCGTATAGCCCTGATCTTGCTCCATCAGATTTTCACCTGTTTCGGTCACTTCAGAACTCTTTAGGAAGCATAAAGTTAACCTCAAAAGAACACTGTGAAAACTACCTGTCACACTTTTTTGATAAAAAATCTCAAAACTTCTACAGCAATGGGATCATGGCATTGCCCACAAGATGGCAACAAGTCATCGATCAAAACGGCACATACATATTATAAATAAATAAAAAATTAAAACTAAAAGAATTTTTTTTTTTTTGTATGAAAAATACGAAAATACGTTTGCCCCGACCTAATATGTTTCAAAGAAAAAGATTACAATAGCTTAAACTTCTGTAAATAGATTTTTCAAAGAATTTAATACAACAATTCAAGACGTCAAATTGTCAACATATTTTTCATAGAAAAATTGCATAGATATTTAGGATGTATCTGACATTGCACTAAATAATATGAACAAGGGATTGTGCACAATTTTTAGTCTTTCACTGTAGCAAAATAGTATAAAACAAAGTGTCTTTCTCTGTCCCTATGAACGCTTAGATCTTTAAAACTACGCAACGGATTTTGATGCGGTTTTTTTTTAATAGATAGAGTGATTCAAGAGGAAGGTTTATATATATAATACATGCATGCATGTGATGTCGTAAATAAACACATTTTTTTGCGCTTACTTTTCAAATGCTGGCTGAACCCTACGAGATAGGTCAAAATAATGTACTACAGTATTGTACACCTTAAAAAGGTCTACAAAAAAGTCCCCGATGGTATATGTCTATCTCTTAGGGATAACCCACAATAATCATTTTTTATCCTTTACTTTTTACGAGAAATAATGGCTTATTTACGAAGCGATTTTAAGCATTACAGCATTAATCCTTATCCAATTAAGTACCTTAAATACATTGTGCATTTAATATAGATAAATATGGCCCTTTACAGCATGTAATTTAAATGAATATTTTCGAAGATATTACAGATTTAAAATGCAGGGACATAGCGGTTGCTGCGGTACCGGCCGCGGCGGCGCGTGCTGGCATTCTTGAAATACCTGTACTTAGTATCAGTATTGCACCCGTGCGAAGCCGGGGCGGGTCGCTAGTTATTGATATAATGTAGTCACATATTGCAAGGCAAGGCTGTTTAGAGTTTTATGAAACTTACCATTGCCTATATATTTTTGATTTATGAACATGCTCAGATATGAAAGAACTCGACTGTACTATGAACTACTATTAGGACTTTTAATTTTTTACAGCCCAAAATGAAACCTATTTCAATAGATGGATAACATTTGTTAACATACCTGAACTGCAAGGTATGTATTCAATGTTTCTTGTTGAGTCCTGAATTATATTAGGATTCAATGATACTGCTTCTTGAGAAGTAGATGGTTGGCTATCTGGATCCATTTGACTTGGTGCTGAAAAGTACAGAATAAACGAAGTTAATATTTTCACTTATAAAAAAACCGGCCAAGGGCGACTCGGACTCGCAGACGAAGGGTTCCGTACCACAAGGCAAAAAAAAAAAAAATTATTTTAATTTAATTATTTATTTTTAAAGTGAATATACAACTAAATATTCTGTGAATATTTCAAGCGTCTACCTGTCGCCGTTATTAATATCGAGCAAATAACGGCAAAATCACGTTTGCTGTATGTGAGCCCCCTTAAATATTTATTTTATTTGTTGTTCTAGAGGCAACAGAAATACATCATCTGTTAAAATTTCAACTGTCTATCTATCATGGTTCAAGAGATACAGCCTGGTGGCAGACAGCCACACGGACAGACAGACAGACGGACAATGTCCGACAGACAGAGTCTTAGTAATAGGGTTCTGTTTTTACCCTTTGGGTACAGAACCCTAAAAATTTTGTATGAAATATTGAAAACAAATAGTCTTGTATTGGAATAGTCTATGTTGCCCATAATTTGTGTCTGTGTATTCACTTAAAACTTCTAAACTACATCAAGCAATACCATTTTCTCCTTTATTTAGAGATTTTCAAAAGGAATGTATCTGTGTATTGTACATTCATTTATAACCTGTGTGAATCCAATGTTGTTGTTAGTATTAAATAAACTTAATAAAAACATATATTTACCTGATACATCTGCAGATGATAAAAGCAAAGATGGAACAGCCAATTTACAAAGTCTGTTTTTTGGGTAAAGGAACTCTTTCTGAAAGTGGCGACGACAGATTCTTTGAGTTTTGTGGAAAGTGGTGCTGTCCAGACTCGCAATATCACCTCCAATAATCTTTACCCAATTTTGAAACCTTTCTGCATCTTTCTCAGGACTTGGAAAATAATGTAGAGGTACACCTGAAAATAAAATAAAGTGACTATAATGGGACTGACTGAAATGTGTTTTTTAATCTAGCGACTTTAAATGATTTTACAATATAAAAATATAAAAGTACAAAAATGAATGTGTTAAATTATCATAAAAGATGTTTTTTTTTTTTCTAGAGCACATAGGTCAGACTAGCAATGCAGTAAAAAACAATATCAAGAACTCAAAAGCCTGGCTAAAGGGGTGTAGGTAGATGTGGTACCCACATGTACAGTGCTTCTATTTACTTAATGTCTCGGCAACTGCCATGCCTGCGACTTTAGCAGCTTTCCTCCCATTTATATATTAATTACATAATAAGTAAAAAGAGTAGTAACAACTCTATATACTTCCAAGTCGATTGAGAGCATCCGATTTTGACTGACTGACTGACTGTCGAAACAAAGTTTGCCGAGAGACATTAAGAAAATAATTGTACTGTACGTGATAATAATTATGCATCATCTGTTATCAAGAATGAAGTTTTTTACCATAGGAAAAATAATAATTATTGTTGGAATAATATTATGTGACTTGCTAAATGCAAACCACCTAAATCAGTTATAAATTAAATAAAAAAGAAATCCTTTTACTTTACTCTGTCAGCTTAGGTTACTAAAGGTAAACAATCTTGACATGTCTTTTCACTTCACCTAAACTTGCATTTAAAAAGTCTGAAACTTACAAATCCATACTAATATTATAAATGTGAAAGTGGTCTGTCTGTCTGTCTATTACCCCTTCACTCTTAAACCGCTTTAACTGAAATTTGGTATAGAGATGGTTAGAGTCCCGGGAAAGGACATAGGATAGTTTTTATCCTGATATTCCCATGGGAAGCTAATGCGGGTGAAACCGCAGAGCACTACTAGTAAAATATATATAAACGTTTTGTGAACTATTAAGTAATATTTAGGTCAGTGGGTTGTCTTAAATTTATTAGTAAGTTTGCAGAATATTTATGCAAATTGATAAAAAGACAAGATTGTGTCAAGATTGTTTACCAGTTTATCATGCTTTAATCCTTGTTCTGAGGTTTACTATTAGTAAATTAAGCCGACAGACTACATGTGGTATTTATTGATAAGTTGTAAAAGCGGAATCCACGTGAATCCGCCTTACTATATGTGGTACGCCGGGGGCTCATGGTAAGCGCGATCGAGCGTATCACATGTGCTACGCTGGGGCCACCGGCCACATGAGTAGATAAACGGCTGGGGCTTTACCGGGCAGGTTAACGTAAATATTTGGCCGACGATATGGTGTACTAAGCACGTATAAAAAAGCTACACGAGAGTATTTGTACCATACATCATTGAGGATATGAATGTTCAGAATATAAAAACACACTTCACTCACCATCTTCTGCTACTACTGGGCACCCAGGAACACAACAGACGTTTCGCGGCATTGTGTAAAATGTAAAATAACACTACACTGAGATATATGGTCCAAACTCCCTAGAGAGGGCCTATCTTCATGTATGTCACAAACACTTTCACAAAGTACAGTCTATGCTGGAATCGGAATTTCTGGAATATACGGAGGATCTAAAGCTCAACTCAACGTAATAACACAAAAACACCAAAAATTACAAGAAAAATGCGCACGAGCGTGCAAGCACACCAGTGGAAAATTTCTTGTGAGTTTAGATTCAGTGTTACTAACGTTTTGTATCACTAAACTACCCATAGGATTCTATAATCGTAAAAATAACACAAATAATGTAGCATTATAATCAAATATTTAAAAAATCAATTATACTCGGTTGTGAATGCGTAAATTCTTGTGCAACTGGACTAATTAAAGATAAATAGCAAAATTAACAATTAGTGTAAAGTACCAAATATTTAAAGCAAAAAAAAGTGGTAACACTGCAATGAAAAGTTCCATGTATTACGGATAGATGGCACTTTTCACAATAAAAAAAAAATGTTCTAAGTTACCAGGGCATGATTATCTCTTTGTAGGATTTCCTAGGCATACAATAATTAACAGCAGACTGATTCAGGTTGTTACTCAATAATTTACCTAACCCTCTCCCTAAGCTATCTGAAAACATAACAGAACAACAAAATTTACTAGAAGAAGTGACAGCTCTGTAAGTCTCTGTCTGTGCTACTTGAGATGTACCTTGTATAGCATGTGGTGTATCTTGATTGGGGATACATTCCCGAGCTCCTCCAGACTGAGACGGGTCCTCCGTTACCTCAAGTTGGATAGCCTCAAGGTTGGATTCCCTTTGACAAGCACATTGATGTGTGCTCAGAGTCATCGGGTCCACTCTACCTGCCTCATCATTACACATTTCTACCAACTCGTTTGCAGCAAGGATGTGTTCCTTTATTTGTTTTTGAGAGCTCACATACTTAATATAATGTAAATGTAGTGACTCTTCAAGTACCTCAATTTCAGACTGTAAACGCTGAGTGTCAATGTAATAAATGTTTTTACTATCTTCTAATTTAATTTCATAGTTTTTTAATTTATTTAATAGAAAAACACGTTCTTTCCTTAGTTTAATATTATTGGAATAGTGTTTTTGTTGTTTCCTAAATTTATTGCATCTATTTATGATTTTATTTAGTTTTGCATATTTTTTTATTTTATTTTGACTTACTTTATAACTATTATTATTATATTTCAGTATTGAGTCTTCAGTAAGGTCTATTGTTAATAAGGAATGAGGGTTGCAGTCAGTATTACATAATTCATTATACAAGTTGTTAGTTGCCTGAGCTTGAGTACACTCTTTAAGTTTCTGTAACTTAGTAATTTGTACATTTGCATGAATTAATTCCTCTTCTAGGTCCCTAACCTTACACAAAGCCTCCTCATATAAGTTACTGCAGTTATTAAAACCATCCGTGACCAACCGCAGTTTGTCCCGTTCATCGACAACAACCAGGTATTTTTGATGAAGGTCTACTAGCTCCTGTTTTAAGCTCGTATTTTTGAAAACGACCTTCTCGACTTCCTTCTCACTATCCTCTATTTCCTGTAACAGCTGATCACATTTGCTGTTTGAAGCCTTAAGATGCTGAATGGTCGTTTTCAATTTAAGCTCCAACTCCTGAGCAGCAGCCTTACGGGTCATCACGGGCATGGTTTCAGGAATAAGTACTGAAAGTGGAAATAAAGAAACGGTGAGAACTAGTTAAATAACCAAACAAAGAGGACAGCTAGAAATGAAAGGAGAAATTGGAGAAGTTAGTGTTAATTTATAGTTAAAATGAGGTAGGCTGAATCTAACTAAAAAGCAACTGTTATGATTAAATAAAGTACACAGTTACCATTGATTCAATTGACCTATGTATGATTTTACTTTATTTTTATGTGGGTAGGAAGCCTAGATAAAGAAAAAATCTAGTTTTGCATTTAGATTTGAAAATAACGATAGTCTACGTTATTTTTGTCATGTACAATTATAGGTGACATTAATAGAATTCCAATATTTAGATAATTCACAATAAGTTTCGATAATATCTAAGTATGTACACAAGTGACTTAGACCCTGTGCGGGGTGCCAAATCAAACAAAAAGTGCGAATTAATGAATGTGTTACAGTCTAAATGACGATTGTGTGCTTATTATAGAATTAATAAAAGTAAAAGTAAACAATACTCCCCGTTTTTATCCGCCGTTCGAACATCAGCTGTCATAAGAGGTTACCGGTAACGGTGGGCAACCAAATGTTGTGTTTAACTTTGTAAACTTGCAGGAAAACAATAATCCCGAGTATTTATGCAGTTATTTTACATTTAGATATATTATTACAACATAATAACACTTAAAAATTAAATAAAACTAATTTTAAAATACGGAACAAAATTTTACATGTCAGTCTAGGGAAGGTACGTATTTACGCGACCAGGTTTTTATACCAGGTATTTGCTTCCAAGTACGCACACCAGGTACGGGACCGAAATACTTGAAAGACTTTAAAGTATTTTATACGGCTACTCGCTCAACTACGTAGGTACTCAATTGCGTTAGTTTTCGCAAATGCGATCATGGTCCTTATTAATAAGAGTATACGGAACAATTTCGTATGCAAGTATTTTTTACTTCATTGGTTTGTAAGCATTTATTTATAAACGCGATTGTGCTCCTTATTTATAGGATAACACGGATCAATTTCCTATGCAAGTATTTTTCTTCTAACAGGGCTTGGAGTTGATTTGATTTTTAACCTTGAACTCTGAAATGTAATCAGCAATAATAATAACGGTTCTTAGTAGCGACACTATAATCAAGAGTCATAAGATACATTATCGCGCGTACGAAGGGGATTTTAAAATTTGTGATTTTTTATGATGCACATGCGCTTAGTGGTTTTTAGTCGTGATTTATTAAGTCACCGATTGCTCGTGCATTGTGCGTGACCTAATTTCTTGCGAACTTTTTTGACTAGCCTACTTTCCTATTTTGCTAACCTTTTCATTGACGAATGAATGTATTTCATAATAAGTAAATAAACGATCTATTAATTACGGCGTTTTATTCTACTTACCAGTTACCACGTGATCTGACTGAGTAGCGATGTTTACAAACTTCATAACCACGTAGGTACTCAATCAGATTTTGTAAGTATTTATTTGTAAACGCCATAATGCTCCTTATTTATAGCAAGTCAAGGATCAGTTTCCTATGCAAGTATTTTTACTTCCAACAGGGCTTTTGAATACGCGATTGTATTTCTTATTTGTATGAAGTCACGGATCAATTTCCTATGCAAGTATTTTTACTTTCAACAGGGCTTTTGAATACGCGATTGTACTTCTTATTTGTATGAAGTCATGGATCGAATTTCGATGCAGATAGAAAACTTGAAAGTATTTCGAGCCCTGGTTTTTTAAGGCGGACGTACTTGGAAGCCCTGGTACTCGATTTTGCAAGTACGACCCATGTCTACATGTCACTCGGGCAGTGTTGCCACTTTTTCAACAGTGGCAACACTGCCGGCAGTGGTGCTAAACTGAATTTGAGCTACCTATTCAAATGGTAAAAATCATCACTGCCCATCTCTAATATAGAACAATGTTATTGTGTTGGGCACATGCAGGTGCTAAACTGAATTTGAGCTACCTATTCAAATGGTAAAAATCATCACTGCCCATCTCTATTATAGAACAATGTTATTGTGTTGGGCACATGCAGGTGCTAAACTGAATTTGAGCTACCTATTCAAATGGTAAAAATCATCACTGCCCATCTCTATTATAGAACAATGTTATTGTGTTGGGCACATGCAGGTGCTAAACTGAATTTGAGCTACCTATTCAAATGGTAAAAATCATCACTGCCCATCTCTATTATAGAACAATGTTATTGTGTTGGGCACATGCAGGTGCTAAACTGAATTTGAGCTACCTATTCAAATGGTAAAAATCATCACTGCCCATCTCTATTATAGAACAATGTTATTGTGTTGGGCACATGCAGGTGCTAAACTGAATTTGAGCTACCTATTCAAATGGTAAAAATCATCACTGCCCATCTCTATTATAGAACAATGTTATTGTGTTGGGCACATGCAGGTGCTAAACTGAATTTGAGCTACCTATTCAAATGGTAAAAAATTAGTATCGTTTGGCAGGAAGATGGGGTTGTGAGGGGTGCCCCCTCTCCCCTGCCACCAATTCCATGAAAAGTTAACGTAGGTGGGCCGCATTATCTAATCGAAGCAAACAATAAAATCCTCCCCTAAAAACTTGATTACCTCTTTTCATCAAGTTAACATCGTGCGACAACAACGTAGGTACCTAACAAGCCAAGCTTTGGCCGGATTGTAATTAAGGCCAGGATATTCGAGCGCAGTAGGCATTTAGCGTTACCCCCCTCCTCGCGTGGCAAGTCCCGCGAGCGCGCAGTTCAAATGAACTCGCTGACCCCGCTGTGCAAAAATCTTGCGTCACAGTTTAAAATTGTAACAGTAGGAACAGTTAACTTTGTTTTACGGAATTCATTTTAATATTTCGAGTGTTTAGTTTTTAGGGAAATATAAGTATACTTATCAACACAAATCACTTTATTACCTACCAACAATTGTTTCTTTTTTAATTGTTACCTCTTTTCTTTCATGACTGTTACAGCGCTTCCTTACGATCCAGTTTTTGGAATGTTTGTCTGATAATAAACTACTGGAAGGATTTTGACAGGAGTTTATATTCCGTAGCTTTAGTTTTCACCTACCACATAGGGTATGTTTTATAACTAATTTATAATCCACGCGTACGAAGTCGCGGGCATAAGCTAGTTATTTATTATTAGTTACATACTTACTTACTTACTTTGGACTAAATAAATTCTGATAAAACTCATTACAATATAATACACAGGACAGTAAATTATTTATTAGAAATAAGAAATACTTTTTAAAATATATAATAATAACTTAATCATTTACTCAAAAAATAATAAAAAATCATAAATATTAATCACGAGCGTGCTTGGACCTGGTTGCTGCAAATCAGCGGGGTAATTGCGTAACACACTATTAGTAGCAATGGGTTTCATTTTGACAGATCAACAACGTTCATTGCGTGTTTTACATTGTTGAGCAGACACATTTTTCGAACATATGAAGCAATGGATTAGCAATATGCTTCAAAATTATTCAAATTGAGATCGATACCTAGTGTGTTTCGCAATTTGGGTGCTGGTTGAGGCAGAGAGTGTGTACTGGATGCGCATTTATCTGGTTGCTCATTTTCCTTGTCTTGCCATACACGGTTTATAATTGGCATGCCGCGTTCATTCCTACTTTTTCTTGCAGTTTTCGCAAAATAAATTTTATGTCGACAATTCTGCGTCCTGAAACGGGTTGAAAGTCATCTTCCTTGTTTTCCACTTCAACAGTAAAATCAAATGAATCATGACTGTCACTGAAACAATAAAAAGAAAAAAGTTGCTTTTTATTTGACTCAAGATATTACAATTAAAACTAAAACTAACCAAAGTCGTTAAGTCAGTCGGTAAGTCGAGTGGTAAGTCAGGAGGTAACAGATATCTACATACATTCTAGTCACTATTTTGTATAAAAGTACAACAACATCAACAACCTTGCATTATTATCATAATTTGTAGAATAAGTAGATATAGCAGGCGCGCGACTTGAGTTGATGCATTAGGTAAGTCTACCTACCTATTGCGCCTGAGCGAGAAGCAAATACTGAATAAAAAGTCGGTGCCGTTGGTTCCGCATTTTCTTTTATTGAGACCGACTTCCGAAATTAAAGTTATTTTTCATTTTGTAGTGTTTTGTTGGAAGTCGGTTGTTTTTTGTAAAAAAGTTTTTATTTTTCATTTTTTAGTAGTCCCGTTTGTAACTAATCTAAGTTATAATAGCCTAATGTCAACTGCTCATCACCTTTTACAAAATATTGCTTTTCCCGATGCAGGAACGTTAATTGTTGAGGAGTTCTCCTTATAAGAACTGGAGCTGATTGAGAAGTCACCATCAGCTCCATTGTGCTTAGCAACCACATTAAAGTACCTAATCGAATCGCAACCCGTGAAATATTTATTATCGAGTAGTTCCGATGGCCATCTGTGGTCTTCATCATCAGTTCCACTTCACCGAATGGTGCTTTCTGAGAGCAAATGCACGAGCTACTATGAAAAATACCTACCCAAATCGCTGTAGGTGTGCCTACAAAATTTGAGGGTTTCCCTCGATTTCCATAGGATTCCCTCATCAAATTCCGATTTGGTGACAATGGGACCAACTCGGGAGCATAACCCTTTCAAATAAAAAAAATATTTTGAAAATCGGTCCACATTTGACGGAGAATCAGTGAACAGAACATACATAAAGTCGAACATAATAACCTCCTCCTTTTTGAAAGTCGGGTAAAAATCGAATTGTAGATTAGGTACTTACTGTTCGCCTGTGCATTTTTTTTGTAAATACGCCTTTACATCTTGGTATCGATGAACTGCAAAGATAAAAAGTTTTATTAGCAAAAATTATCTTTGTTGTAGTTGTGCTACTGTTTTGTCCATAAAAACTAAAATATCCACTATACTCCATTTACAATAAGATAAGGCATTTCAACAAACCTTTTTTACCGTCTGTTCAATCGATTTTGACTTCTATTCCGTAGGCATAAGGATGTCATTAAAAGCAGTAAACAGTTATTATTGTAAGCACTTTTTTGCTTTTAATGCCATCCTTATGCCTACGTAATAGAAGTCAAAATCGTTTGAACAAGCTGTAAAAATGGTTTGTTGAAATGTCTTATCTTATTATGAATGGAGTAGTAGTTTATATTTACTTTGATATTAGTATAATTGTAAAATGGTACCTAGTTACCTACCTGCTACTGTCTGCTAGTACTGTGACGAAAGCAAGTAGGTAAGTACATAATTACCTATACAACTACAATATTGCTCTGTCGCGTCGTTTTTTAAAAGTATGTAGGTATAACAACGTAGAAAAATAATAATCAATCTTACCTTTTTTTTTTAAGCTTCCGCAGTTCAATGCTGGATATTTTTTTTCTTTCTTCTGTTTTTATTCCCCATAATTTAATCTTAAATACCACTATATTTTACAACATAAACTAATATCTTGTTTAATTATAAATACTAGAACTTAAAAACAATATTTACAGGCTTATTTTTAAAAATAATATACAAACACGGAAAATAACAATAATATAACGTATATTTCGATCGATTAGCGGAGGAACGCGGCGAGCCAGTAAAAGCGACACAGGTCCTGCCTCGGAGACGCCTAGCCGGCTACTAAAGCGAAGCGCGCGGGCCGCTTTGTTATATTATCTTGTCAAAACAATAAAAATCTGTTTTGAAAAAAAATAGCCGTAGAATATTCTTCTAAACATCATTGCCTATTTTTTGACATATTTTTTTAGAGTAAAACTTTGGTCTACTTCAAGTACGACTTGAAAAACGATAAAAAACTTCCCTATTTTCGATTTGTTTGCGATTTTTTATGATCGAGTGAAGTTGTAAATATCGTGTTTTGAACCATAGAATAATCAAGAATGTTTATTGAACTACAACATATATTTTTATCAGATCAAAACAAAGAATATTTGATTGTTTAATGTTGAATCAAAATAGGTCGATTCTGAGAGTCCTGGCCTTAACTGCAGCTGCACCCCCTCGGTTGCAGCCGGCTCGCATGTGGCGTGGCGCCAGGAGTTCGTGTGCAGCCGCGCGGGCTGGAGCCTGGCCGCGCGCCACCGCGCCGCCGACACGCTGCTGCACGCGGCGCTGGCGCCCGCCGGCGGCCGCGGCCCGCTGCTGGCGCTGGCCGGCGCCGACGCCAGCCTGGCCGTGTGGCGGCGCGAGGAGGGCCGCGGCGCCGCGTGGCGCGAGGAGGGCCGCGGCGCCGCGTGGCGCGAGGAGGGCCGCGGCGCCGCGTGGCTCGAGGAGGGCCGCGGCGCCGCGTGGCGCGAGGAGGGCCGCGGCGCCGCGTGGCGCGAGGAGGGCCGCGGCGCCGCGTGGCGCGAGGAGGGCCGCGGCGCCGCGTGGCGCGAGGTGGGGCGCACGAGCCTGCGCGCGCGCGGCTGGCGCGCGGCGGCGCGCGCGCAGTGGGCGGGGCGCCGCCGCCTGCTGCTGGCGGGCCCGCTGGCGCTCGTCGCCGACTGGGAGCTGCTCGTGCTGCAAGTTGAAGGTCTCACGGGAGCCTGTTACTGCAGTCCTGCGGATTCTGGTCGTTGAATGTCTCTATTGTATCGCAGAGGATGGACGCTGCGGGGCGGTGGCGAGCCGAGTGCGGTGCAGTGCGGGCGCCGCAGGCTGCTGGGCCGATGCGACCGGTGACGCGTTCCTTTCGTTTGAGCTTCACCGCCTCGGGGCCGGCCTATATTGCACCACGGTGTGGCTCAATGCCGCAACGCAGGTTACTCTCCTATTTTCGACCTGGTCGAGTGATGGCGATTTACAGGGTGACTTTTAATTGGACATATTCCTTCCTTGCAAATGGACGTAAGAAATACGCGGAATTACAAGTCACCGAGTATGTGTAATAATATTCATGAAAATCTCGCATGCAGGAGACGGAGTCTGAATATGCAGGGGTGACGTCGCCGCTACTGAGGATCTACAACGAGGATGGCGCCCACTTGACGTGAGTAGCGCTCGCCGGCCGCCGCAGGCCGCGCTCCCCGCTCACCCCCCTCCCCCCCCCGCAGGCACGCGCTGGTAGCCAGCCAGCAGCCGGGCGCGCAGCTGGTGGCGGGCGCGGGCTGCCGGCTGGGCGCGTGGGTGGTGTCGGCGCCGCGGCCGCCGCCGCTGGTGGCGCTGGCGGGCGGCGCGCTGGCGGAGCGCGTGCGGCGCCAGCGCCTGCGCCGCGCCGCGCCCGCGCAGGACGCGCCCGAGCCGGACGAGGCCGCCGTGCGCGCCATCTGCACGCCGCCCGCGCACCTGTGCCGGCTGGCCGCGCCGCTCGTCGGGCTCGTCCTTCACGAGAGGTGAGCCAATATGTAGTGGAACGTCTGCCGCAGTGCTCGTTAACCAGAGCGGTGCTATTTCGCAGCGGGCGGAGCATGTGGGCCGTGTGCAGCGACGGCAGCGCCGCGTGCGTGTCGGTCGCTGCGCTGCAGCTGCTGCTGCACGTGCGCGCGCCGGGCGCGGGCGGCGCCGGCGTGCACTACGTGCAGCCCGCCGCGTCCGCGTCGCTCGTGGCGTGGTAAGTAGTGGGGCGTGGAGGCGGGCGGGCGCGTGTCGCGTCACATGTGCGTGCGCAGGCCGGCGGGGGGGCGCAGGCCGGCGGGGGGGCGCATGTCGCGTCACGTCACGTCACGTGTGCTAGCCGGCGCACTCTGGGACCAAACGGTATTTTCCATCTCAAAAAGGGTTCGGACAAAAGTAGTGTTATTGAAACCGTTTTGATTGTTTTAAATTTTGAGATACATGTGCTATCCGATATGACAGAAAAAAAAATTTAAAAAATAGTTTAGGTTTATAAAATTACACCCAAACTTTGAACGTCGATAATTTCATATTAATTAATTACCCATTATGGAAGTTCAACTTAAGATATTTCATAAGTTCTTCAAGGAATATACAAGTATTAAACCTTTATGGATTGCTCAGGATCACTAGTTTACAGTTACGTTATGTTTTTATGTAAAATATTTTTTGAAGTGAAACTTCTTTACGCACGCTTGACTTCGGGAATAAGCTGGCGAACGCGTGACGTAAGCGTTACGAAAAGTGTGATCGGGCAAGGCGAACGGAAGTTAAGTGGGGGATATAAGCAAGAGACAGCAGTGCGCGCGCACATTTTCTTTCTCTCTTCCTCTCATAGCCAAATACGTTCCGTATATCTAAGCACACTGCAGGCTTATTGTCTGTATCACAGTGTAGGAGCAAGAGAGAGCAGTGCGCGCGCACATTTTCTTTCTCTCTTTCTCTTATAGCTAGTAAATGAAATTTCGTAATTCTATTTCGTTTTGAACAATTTTATGAATTAATATTTTGTTCAATACATTCAATATTCTACGTTTAAAGTTATATGTATATGTGTATACATGTATATATTGTACACACATATATATATATATACATACAGATGGAGCGAAAGAAGTTTCACTTCAGTCGTGTGGTCATAAGCACACTCGTTTTTTTTTTATTTAATTTTTTATTTTTAAGTGTCATAGGGAATTTTTCAGTCTTTTTATTTTTCAAGTAGAGGTTTCCTTGTTGCCGATAGCTGCCGATGTCGAGTTAATAACATTTTTAGATTCCTTAACTATTCAGTAATACAAGGAAAGAAAAAAAACCTGCGTCATTATTGCGCCATTTCGTGCTAGAAGCAAAAATGTCAACCAGGGGAAAAATATTTGCCTATGTTTTTTTTTTTCGATGTGTTTTAATTATCCAATAGCATAAGTATTCAGGAATATTTATACAAAATTTCAAATCAAAATGTCAAGAAACAAAAAAGTTATAGATTTTTGAGATGGAACGCACCGTTTGGTCCCATAGTGCGGCGGCGGGGCGCGTGTCGCGTCACGTCACGTCACGTGTACAGGCCGGCGGCGGGGCGCGTGTCGCGTCACGTCACGTCACGTGTGCAGGCCGGTGGGGGGGCGCATGTCGCGTCACGTCACGTCACGTGCAGGCCGGCGGGGGGGCGCATGTCGCGTCACGTCACGTCACGTGTGCAGGCCGGCGGGCGGGTACTCGGCGCGCGTGGAGTGGCTGGCGGCGGCATCGGGCGCGCGAGGCGCGGCGCTGGTGCACGACGCGGCGGCGGTGTGCTGCGTGCTGCCGCGGCCGGACGAGATGCTGGTGCTGGCGGGCGACGCGCTATACGTAAGTGTCGTGGCGAGGCCGGGCGGCGCGTATAGCCGGTCGCTGACGGGCTCTGTCGCAGGTGTGGCGCAGCCGCGCGACGCCACAGTGGGACCCGCGCGACGCCGCGTGACGCCGCAGTGGGACCCGCGCGACGCCGCGTGACGCCGCAGTGGGACCCGCGCGACGCCGCGTGACGCCGCAGTGGGACCCGCGCGACGCCGCGTGACGCCGCAGTGGGACCCGCGCGACGCCGCGTGACGCCGCAGTGGGACCCGCGCGACGCCGCGTGACGCCGCAGTGGGACCCGCGCGACGCCGCGTGACGCCGCAGTGGGACCCGCGCGACGCTGCGTGACGCCGCAGTGGGACCCGCGCGACGCCGCGTGACGCCGCAGTGGGACCCGCGCGACGCCGCGTGACGCCGCAGTGGGACCCGCGCGACGCCGCGTGACGCCGCAGTGGGACCCGCGCGACGCCGCGTGACGCCGCAGTGGGACCCGCGCGACGCCGCGTGACGCCGCAGTGGGACCCGCGCGACGCCGCGTGACGCCGCAGTGGGACCCGCGCGACGCCGCGTGACGCCGCAGTGGGACCCGCGCGACGCCGCGTGACGCCGCAGTGGGACCCGCGCGACGCCGCGTGACGCCGCAGTGGGACCCGCGCGACGCCGCGTGACGCCGCAGTGGGACCCGCGCGACGCTGCGTGACGCCGCAGTGGGACCCGCGCGACGCCGCGTGACGCCGCAGTGGGACCCGCGCGACGCCGCGTGACGCCGCAGTGGGACCCGCGCGACGCCGCGTGACGCCGCAGTGGGACCCGCGCGACGCCGCGTGACGCCGCAGTGGGACCCGCGCGACGCCGCGTGACGCCGCAGTGGGACCCGCGCGACGCCGCGTGACGCCGCAGTGGGACCCGCGCGACGCCGCGTGACGCCGCAGTGGGACCCGCGCGACGCCGCGTGACGCCGCAGTGGGACCCGCGCGACGCCGCGTGACGCCGCAGTGGGACCCGCGCGACGCCGCGTGACGCCGCAGTGGGACCCGCGCGACGCCGCGTGACGCCGCAGTGGGACCCGCGCGACGCCGCGTGACGCCGCAGTGGGACCCGCGCGACGCCGCGTGACGCCGCAGTGGGACCCGCGCGACGCCGCGTGACGCCGCAGTGGGACCCGCGCGACGCCGCGTGACGCCGCAGTGGGACCCGCGTGACGCCGCAGTGGGACCCGTGCGACGCCGCGTGAGCCGCAGTGGAACCCGACGACGACGGCGACTGTTCGTCGCTGCGCAACCTCATGCTCACATCTATCACGACGTCACCGACAATTTATATCTATTACGTATAAACAATAAAATAAATATTAGTGTTACACCGAATGTGGGTCCTGCCGAATGTCAAATTCGGCCGAATGTTTGGTTTAAATATGTACCGAAGCCAACATTTCGCGCGCTTTTGCTCAATGAACAGATCAGGGGGCTTACTCTTCAAATTAATTTTAATTTTAATATAATGTATTGGATTCCAATATAAATTTTACAGTCACGTGATTCGGTACTCTTGAAAACAATATTGTCAACATTGACATTAAATTGACATTGATCCACTATTATTTTGATACATGCGAAGTTAGCTATGTGACGGGTTGCAATAGTGTGGTTCAACTCAATTCAATTCAATTCAATTCGTTTATTGCTCAACACAGTTCATAATAATACATATCTAGATGTCAAGTGAATGCGCAGTCCACTGTGTTGCACCATGTCAGGCATGCAAAATTATTATTAAAATTATACTACTTATGTCCTAAATTCCAGTTAATACCATAAAAATGTCATAAATTTAGATAAATACGTTATACAATTTAATTAATTCAAAATAATACCCTATACAATGTCATTGATTCAGATCAAAAAGTTAAACAATTTCATAAATACAAATAAATAAGTAAGCAATTTCATAAATTCAAATTAAAAAGTAGGTAATGTCAGAGTATATAATGTCATCATAGTAATGTCTAATCTAGTTAACACACAGTAAATTAACAACACAAATAGAATAATTTAATAAAATAATAAAATAAATCGGACCCAAGTATTCACCATAATTATAAGTATTATTATTATACACACAAATTTATGTCTGACAGGTATTCATTAATTGTATAGTATGTCTTACTTATCAGTAGATTATTGAGTTGCTTCTTAAATACATTGATATCTGTAATACATAGCAAAGCATTAGGTAATTTATTATAAATCTGTGGTGCCATTCCTAAGAAGTTTTTTTTGAATACTGCTTTTTTGTGTTGCCTGCTGCTTATTTTATTTCTATGTCGCGAACTGTGCAGTTTTTCAAATAGGTGTAAGTTTGTTTTGACAAATACAGCCACTTCATATATGTATAGGCAGGGTACTGTTAAGATACGGAAATTCACAAATAACGGTTTGCAGCTTTCCGTGCTTTGAATACCGCATAACGCCCTAACACACCTTTTTTGCGCTCTAAACACTGTCTCCATGTTGGTGGAGTTACCCCAATATATGATCCCGTATCGTAATGCAGACGTAACATATGCATTATACGCTATAACCAAAACGTTTTGATTTACCTCCTTTGCGAGATTACGTAAAGCATATGAATGTTGACTCAGGCGTTTACATACACTGTCAGAATGAGTTTTCCACGACATATCTCTATCCAGATCAAGCCCTAAAAATTTTGTAGTTGTCGTTTCTGAAATTGTCTTGTCTCCATATCTTATGTCAGGTTTTTTATGATTTGTCCTTTGCTCAAAAGTCATTATTTTAGTTTTGTCAATATTTATTTTTAAATTATTCGCGCTCATCCATTCTACTAATACTTGGAGACAGTGGTTTATCTCTCCCTCAAGTGTAGTCGCATCATTCTTACCACTAAAAATGACCGTGCTATCATCAGCAAACAAAACCATCGGATGATGTGAACTCATTACGATAAACCGGTATTATGCCTTTAAAATGTTTTATCCTTTAAATAACAAGGCTAATAAATAAATATGGTATAAATAGTTGTATAATTGATTATTTGTAACGTATTTAATTCATTTGGGCGTAAGGAAACGATTAAAATCATAAAATTTACCATGAATTTGGCTGCATGCGGTAGATCGTTGCCTACACTACAAAAAAAAGACTGCGTATTATATTTACAAACAAGTTTTCCAATGAATTTGAACTATGAGCACACCCCGGACACTCCGTACAACGCGCGCAAAATAATTACCTACTACTACTACATAGCCAAATGACGTCGGTACACGTGCAAATGTGTGCGTAAACTCTAGTAGGGTTGTCGTGCGGAGCGTAAAAAAAATGGCGGGAACGACGACGACGCGACTAGAAAGGACTAGTTTGATTGTTTATCTAATTAGTCGGGTTCGTAATGAAATAAAAATAATATTATAATAGTTAAGTACCTAATGAATGTAAAACTTTTTAACAATAACTTTAATTTCGGAAGTCGGTGTCTTTGGATCTGTATTTTAGTTTATTGCCACCGACTTACGAAATTAGTTATTTTTCACTTTGTACTTAGTGTTTTTTTGGAAGTCGGTTTTTTTTTGCTAAAAAGTTTTTATTTCTCGCTTTTTAGTGGGTCTGTTTATAAAGTATGTAAAATAATAATTGTGTGTTTACAAAATATTGCTTTTCCCGATGCAGGGACGTTAATTGTTGAGGAGTTCTCTTGGTAGGTACTCCATCATCAGCTCCATTTCACCATTCGCATTGTGACGAGCATAAATTGTGCTTAGCAAACATATTAAAGTAATCGAATCGCAACCTGTGAAATACTTATTATTGAGTAGTCCCGGTGGCCATCTGTGGTCTTCATCATCAGTTCCACTTCACTAAATGTTGCTATCCCAGAGCAAATACCCATGCAAATAAGGTACTTAGCTAAATATTGCTTACACTAAAATATTTTCGTTTAAATGACCTACTTACAAACATTTATGTAAATACAAATTCGGAAAAGCATCACAATATCGAACCATCGTGATTTAAAACTCAGATAAAACTTTTAAATCGCAAAATTGTGTGTTCGTGTCAGCAGTACAGTGCTGCGGTTCTTTGTGAGCGCCCCGAGCTAATAACCGCCGATAATGTCGCGGGTGTGCGGGGTGAGGTGCGGTATCTGATGTCAGCGCGGGGTAGGGAGTGGCCATTCTGTACGAAGTACTATTAGATATTCTGTGCTATGAGTTTGTTTAACAATATTGTTCACGTTTGATTCTTTTTTAGTAAGAAATAAGTACTGTCCGTTACGTTACTTAACTAATATTACAGTTTTAAACAAGTCGTAAGTACTTAAATCGATACATAACTTCTATAAAAAATAATGTTTTTGTAACGAATGCCGAACGTGCATGTGAATAGTGACTGAGTTAAATACCAGTGAAGTGATAAATAAGTTATAATAAGTGTAAAAGTGATTAGAATGTGATAGTTATAACCCTATCTTATAACTATTATTATATTAGACTAGCTTTTGCCCGCGACTTCGTCCGCGTGGGTTTCGTACTTTCCTCAAATAAATTTAACACCCTCTCCACCTCCCCCTGAAAGGTATTTCGAAAATTATTGATTACGATCTTTATACTTACTTTATTTAAAGAAATAAGTATTCGGGCCAATATTTTACTTAAACTACCTAAGATGTTTCAAATAAACTATCCTCCCTTTTCATCACGACAGGGCTTGTTTTTGCATTTGGTACGTTTCCATTTTTATGATATAAAGATTATTTATACCCATTTTAGTGTTAATGGAAGTTGAAGTTTCTACTCCTTAAACTTTATTACCCTTTTCCACCCCGGTAGGAGTCGAATAAGTAAAACCCTAAAACTCATACTTTTTTATTTTAAGTAAATAAGTAGTAAACCCCTAAAAGTGACAATCTTTATTATTTACTGAGGCAAATGTTGAAAAGTTTCAAGTTTCTTAACCAAAGGAATAAGACCACCTTTTCACCTTCACAATTTTTATCCCCATAGGGGCGAAATATTGAAAATATGTTTGGGACGTTTCCATATCTTGACTCAAAGATTATTTATACCAATTTCCCATTGAATCAAGCCACGCAATAAAATACTCCTCTGTGATATGGACTACCCCCGTTCACCCCGTTAGGGTTAGATTTTCGAAAAACCCAGTCACACTTTTTTATTTTGGTCTTAAGTATACATACTGAGTTCCGAGTTTATATTATTGGACCGCGCGATAAAATTCTTCCATACAAACTGACACCCTCAATCTCCCTTTAGAGCAGAAAAACATAAAATGACAAACTATAATTTACTTAGATAAATATTTGTGCCAAGCTTAAAGCTTAAATTTATTCATACCATTTTTTTGGAGTAAATCAAGCTACGCACTATAATACCGGCCTTAAAAATTGAATTACCACTTTTTTACCCGTCAGGGGTCTACTTTCGAAAGACCCCTTTCTTATTACTTACTTAGGCAAATATTCCTTCCAAGTTTCAAGTTTATTAACCAAATGAATAAGATTTTTCGTATAAAGTTTTTCCGCACTTTTCACCCCACACAGGAGGAATTTTGAAAAATGTTTGGGATGTGTTCTTACTTGACTCAAAGATTATGTCCAAAAATTTTCGAGTTAATCAAGCCACGCAGTAAAATGGAAAATTAACTACTCCTTTTCACCCCGTCAGAGGTAGATTTTCGCAAAACCCTGATACATGTTATTCTTTACTTTTAGTCTTAAGTATAAATACTGAGTTTTGAGTTAATCGGACCGCGCGTTAAAATTCTTCCACACAAATTTTGACACCCCCCAATCCCCTGTTAGGGGGTAGTTTAGAAAAACAACAAATGCCAAACTTTATAATTTACTTAGATAAGTATTCGTGCCAAGTTTCAAGTTTATTAACCCATGGAATAAGATTTTTCATATAAGCTGTATCCCCACTTTTCACCCCCACAGGGGTGGAATTTCGAAAAATCGTTTGGAATGTGTTCATTACTTGACTCACAGATTATTTATACCAAATTTTTGAGTTAATTAAGCCAGGCAGTAAAATTTGCCCTGTAAAATTAACTACCCCTTTTCTCCCCGTTAGAGGTAGATTTTCGAAAAACCCTAATACACGTAATTCTTTATTTTTGGTATTAAGTATAAATACTGAGTTTTTAGTTAATCGGACCGTGCATTAAAATTCTTCCATACAAATTTTGACACCCCCCCATCCCCCTTTAGAAGGTAGTTTAGAAAAACAAAAAAGACCAATTTTCATTATTTACTTAGATAAGTATTCGTGCCAAGTTTCAAGTTTATTAACCCAAGGAATAAGAGTTTTCATACAAACTTTCATCCCCTATTTAACTCCCTTAGGGGTTGAATTTCGAAAATTCCTTCCTTATTCCTCGTCTACATTATAAAGAAAACCTCTGTGCAAAATTTCAGCTTTCTAGGTCCAAGGGTTTAGGCTGGGCGTTGATGAGTCAGTCAGTCAGTCAGTCAGTCAGTCAGTCAGTCAGTCAGTCAGGACTTCTCTTTTTATATATACAGATATTTACGTAACTTGAAAAAGAGGTTTTTTGTTTATTGGAATATTTGCATGATTTTAGTGTCAAATGAGAGGATTATGTTTAAAACTGATATTCCTGTTTGAATTTTGTAAATTGGTTCACGGGTTTTAGAGATAGAAAGAATTTTGCATAATGAAAACATGCCAAAGTCCGAATTTTAGTAAGTTATTGTACTAAAAAGTTTTTACTGCATAGAAATAGGATTTATAAATGTTGTTATGTAATACGAAAGAGGAATAAAATCCTTGCTCATTCTATAATTTGCTTTAAATTCGTATTCATTCATAGAAAACGCTTTGTCCCTAAAAAGCATCATCCGACGTTCATCTCGTCTTTATTTCAATTGTTTTTTATGGGAATTAAGTAAAACACTATATATTACTGCTTATCGTGCCATATTATATACATATTACCGACTGAAAACCACTTCAAAACGCATAATAATTCCCTAAAAAGTTACACATTTGTTATTGGAAAAATCACAATCAACAAACTATCCCCTTTTCTGGTTTGTCGCTTAGGCTGCGACGCATCTGATTTGCCGCTGGTGACAATAGCAGCGTGGGCACGTTTAGGGGTCGATGTGTGCAGTCAGTAGATACGTATATCGACTTTGGTCGGGGTTACTTTATCAACTGCAAATTTCGAATTTTTTCCTTTACCTACTTGTGCTACATGACCTTGCTTCTTGCCAAACATGATTCTAGATCAACGGGAAGTACCCTCTAAGTTTTGATATCGGAATACGAACGCCCTTAACTTTTGATTGCGTTGACTTAGAAGTTTAATTTTTTCATTGCTTCAAGGGATTGCAACCCTGAGTATTTGATATTAATTTCAACTTTAACACCACGCGTTCCTGAGAACAACGAAGTGATATTATAAGGGTTGTGTTTTTCCTTTTGAGGTACGCAACCCTAAAAATAACAAAACAAACAATAACAAGGGCCAGAAAGATACGTAATTAACAGCGCTCTTATAGGCGCCTCCATAATCAATAGTATTTATGTGCCTTTTTTCAGCCATTAGTTTCGCTGGACAGTCAACGTCACTTGTGATTGCTCGGCTTTTCGAAGTGCAAGCAAGTAGCGCATTTTGGTTCCTCAGCCTTCTTTGTGCATTCTTTAATGAAATGACCCTGAGCGCCACAGTGGCCACAGGTATATGTGGTCTGCCGACATGATTTGGCCGCATGTCCGTCCTGCTGGGGCTGGCACATACAACAGCTGCAGTGTGACCAGAGTAAACTCTCTCACAGGGCATGACGACCAATATGTATAATTACAGGTCTCAGCGTCCTTCATAACTGACTTATGGCTTAACATAATGGAGGTCAAAAAGGTCTCGAGGCTGCAATCTTGAAGGTTCTCGGCTATATTCTGATGGAACAAACAAGTAAAAACTTCCTTCTCTTGCATGGACGAGGGCACTCCGATAACCACTACTCTAGGCTTTCTTTTTGGGGGCTCGTCTATTGTAAGGCCTGAATTTGATACCTGCATCGATTTTTTCACCGTCCCAATGTCTTCTTTTGTTTCAATGCTGTTATTGGAACTGTCATTTTTCGTCTTACATATTCCTCTTACCTGAAGCTTCATTTGCTCGTGGCCTATAATTTTTTGGACAAGTGTTTTTGTCTCCTCACTCGACTTTAGTTTGTCGTTAGTGTATATGGCCAATGAGCTTAAATTTGTTTGCTGTAATTGTTGGTACCTTTTTTAACCATGTCAGCAAAAGAAGTTCCGGTAATTGGTTTCATAGAAGCTCCGATTGTCAGCTTAAGGTCTTGCAGTTGCTGCGACAGATCAATTTGGTCTTCGAGTGTTGGACGGTGGTGTGGGCCCGGACGGCTCTCATCATAAGGGACTTGTACTGAACGGCTATCTGCGCTAAAACCTCACTATCGGCTTCAGCTCCCTCGAAAACCATGAAAACGATACCAAAGGCGAAAAATTTGAAAATTTACGCAACCGCAGTCTTGGAGTTTTATTTTGACGTCACTATCAGCTTTAGCATCCTCAAACGCCATGAAAACTCTCTCTCTCTTCCTGACTCTTGCTTATCTATACTTCTATACTATTAATATGTTAATTAATATAATATATATAATTATATATAATATTATAAAGAGGAAAGAGTTGTATGTATGTTTGTAACGAATTGGCTCAAAAAGTACTGACCCGATTTTAAAAATTCTTTGGCATGACGCTTTTTCGTTACGTAGGTAACGATTTCTCCCAGTTTACTCCTACCGCAAGCTCCGTTAAAGAACTTCATTCCAAAAAAAGTAAAAATCGGCCACAGAAAACAAAATATTGCGTGGAACAGAGTAGAAGGTCAATAATTACAAATAGAGTAGTTTACGATTTTATTAAAAAACATTACACTCACACACGACTAAGTATGGCTGGTTCAGCTAAGAGTTGACTACGATAGATACGAACATCGTTTAGTTGTTGTTTTCGGGCCCGGCTTGCAGCGCGGCGGTGCGGAGGGGACGCTCGGCGCTGCGGCGGGACCGCACCACGCAGGTGTCTTCTTGAAATTAATAAACGAGAAGGTATTCTTCGGTACGCTAGTGGGTGGACACGAGGCGGACGAGCCGCCAGCCGCGCGCGTCATTGACACGTGCACGGCCACGCGCTCCGTGTCGGGCGGCACACACAGCTCGAGCCGGCCATCCGGCGTCTTCTCATGGCTCGTTAGGCCCGCTCCCGCATCGGTCACGACGCGCCCTAGGCCAGCCTCCTTCAGCTGTTCTTTCGAGCGAAGCATACCTTCTAAGCCACCAGCCACGGAACTTAAAGACTTTGCAGCTACAGAGAGCGTCACAGATGTGTGAGTGTGTCTTTCGCTTTGATGATCTGGAGGGCGGGCACGAAGTCTCTCAACGATTGTAGTGCGGCGATAGCGCGGCGGCGTGGAGCTCGGCGCTGCCTGTGTTGACGCAGTGCTGGCGCACGAGGAGGAACTTGTTTGTGGGCAAGCTGGTGGAGGTGAGGCGGACGTGGTGCACGTGCTGCGATCTATCTCGATCATGGCGCGCGGTCGGTGTGCGCACGGGTCGAGGTGCACGTCGCCCCTGATGCGACAGGCGTCGTCGGGCGCCAGCTCCACGCAGCGCGGTGGCGGCGGCGTACGGCCGGGCTCGTGCAGCCGTCGGTGGCGCGCGCGCACTCTCGCTCCCCGCCGAGCGCGTAGGGCGCGGGACAGGCGGGGCGAACGGGGGGCGCAGAGGCACGGCACGCCACTTCCCGTTCGTAGTCGGTTCGACGCGTATCCCGCGCTATTTGCAGCCGCAGCGCGACGGGGTCTTGTTCACAGCCATGCCCGCTTGGTTGGTCTCGCGGTGGATGTGCGTGGGGGAGACACGCATGGCTCGGTGAGACACAGTTCTGAAATAATCAGAAATAGGTTTAGTGTTGAATTTTAACAGGGATTTTGACTTATGTAAATAGTTGAATTTTAATTGTGGCAAAGCTTGTGTATAAGAATTCTAGCCTGTCGAGTAGGCCACGCCATAGATTTATTTTCAAGCAAGGTAGGAACCGTCTGCCGGGCTGCGCGGTACTTGCCTCGTAGACGGCGTTCCGGCAGGTGAGCGGGGGGGCGGGCTTTGGCCGCGGGCAGGGCGGGCGCGTGGCTCGGCCGGCGGGCGGCTGGCGCGCGCGGCCCGGCGGCTGCGGGCAGGCGGGCCGCGCGCCGCTCGCCTGGCACGTGCCGCCGCCCTGCGCTAGCGAGGAGGTGCCGCGTGCCTGCGCCGCGCCCTGCGCCAGTGAGGAGGTGCCGCCCTGTGCCAGCGAGGAGGTGACGCCCTGCGCCAGCGAGGAGGTGCCGCGTGCCTGCGCCGCGCCCTGCGCCAGTGAGGAGGTGCCGCCCTGTGCCAGCGAGGAGGTGCCGCCCTGCGCCAGCGAGGAGGTGCCGCGTGCCTGCGCCGCGCCCAGCAATGCGCGCACCGCGCGGCACAGCGTAAGGTAGAGCGCCATGTCGTGTGTCGGTATAAAGTTCGTCTGTGTCGGCGCTAGCGAGCCGTGGCCCTCTCGTTCACGACGCCGACCAGACGGTCACGATTCGACATGTGTAAGAAGGATACTGGATTGTCTAAATTATGTATTTAATAAAGCCACAGTTACATGAACGTAATTAGTGCTGTGCCGTTCCCGGGAATTTTGGAAACTTTGGGAATATTCCCGTAAACATGCCCGGTAATATTCCCAAAACTGGAAATTTAGGGGAATATTGATGATAATGTACTTTAGTGTTTTTTTATTATATGCTAGCATGCTAGCCAATTAATTAGGTAAATTTGCGTACTATCGTGGTTACGTCGATAGTTGATTATACATATAAGTTGAAAATTTCCAAAGTTTCCAATATTTACGGGAATATTCCCTGTAAATTTACAATTTTCCCGTAAATATTCCCGTAGTAAAAAAATCACAAAGCATCAGAAATTATGTTTTATTAAAACATTTTTAATCACATTGGTTTATTAACACAATTTTACTATCAGATTCTGAGAGTTGTAAACTTTTTAATAAAGTTAACAATTTTAATAAACCACGGAATCAACACACTTTTATATTTGTTTGAAATTAACAAGTATCTGTCTCTAAAGACTAAATATACTCGTACTAGCTTTTGCCCGCGACTTTGTCCGCATGAGTTTCGTACTTTCCTCAAATAAATTTAACACCTTCTCCACCTTCCCTATTACTAAAATTATTGCTTACGATCTTTATACTACTTATATTTAGAGAAATAAGTATTCGGACCATTTTTTTAGTTAAACTACTGATGTTTCAAATAAACTGTCCTCCCTTTTCATCACGACAGGGCTTGTTTCTAATAAAAAAGCGTTTGCTACGTTTCCATTTTATGACTTAAGAGTAAACTAGTCGTGAGCTCGAACTCGCTGGTGGTCATGGTCAAAAAGCACGCTGTCTCGCCTGGCTTCGTGTCCGACAGCGCTAATATCAGTGATGAGCAGTTAGACGCTAGTCTACACGAACAACGTCTAGTTTTCACGCACAGAAACACCGTGCCGATCTGATAGACGCGTAAAAAGATTTGAAAAGTGCTTCGGAAAATAGAGTTTTATGAAAAACCCACTGCATAAATCAATTACAAATAAAATTTATTGATCTCTTCGATAACTGAGCTTTGTCGGTACGGACTTGGTTTTGAAGATTTTACAGTTCTTTTATTACTTATTGACACCCAAAGTTACGTTAAAAATAGCAAGAAAGACGAATCTTTGTTGGCTCATAACTTTTTAATGGCTTTTTATTTTACTATTCTGTTTCCGTACAGACACAATTATTAATAAGTCAAAACGATATCATGTTTAACTTTGGATGCACAATGTCAAACAGTGGAGTAATATTCTCCCGAAATTTGTATAGAAAAAATATCGAAAAGTGGCACCTTAATTGCCAATACTACCTCAAATGGCTTAGCATGATCCTCCGTTATGTCGAAAATACTGCAGCATTAATTTTGAAATAAATTTATGGTAAAGTTGAAGATTAATGTTAGGTCTTGTGTTTGACGAAAACACGATTCCATAAAATTTTCTCGATAGAAAAAAAATCCAAAGTTACCTCCAAACCGAACAATAAACCGCTGGTATTCAAAAAATACTTTAAATTAGATCATGAAACTTTGTATACTAACTGAAGCTTGTTTTACAAGGGGTGGGGGCGATCGCTATGCCGTGGCGCAAGCTAGTGCAGGTACAAACATGTAACATGTTTAGCTGTGGTAATAGGAGTATAAATATCGCGTAATGTTAGTTGCACATGTGTAATTATACAGTATATACGAAAAATGTATTAAATACATATTTGGAAACTTTGGGAATACTTACGGGAATATTGGGAATATTGCGTAAATTTACAATGGGAAAGTTCCCGTAAATTTTCAATATTTCCAGCGGCACATCACTAAACGTAATCAATCTAATCCTTTAACTAAGTTCAAGTTAGATTAACATATAACAAAAAACTTTTTTACAAAAAAAAAAAACAACCGACTTCCAAAAAAACTAAGTACCAAGTGAAAAGTAACTTTAATTTCGGAAGTCGGTGTCGTTGGTTCCGCATTTTCTTTTATTTACACCAACTTCCGAAATTAAAGTTATTTTTCACTTTGTAGTGTTTTTTTGGAAGTCGGTTGTTTTTTTTTTGTAAAAAAGTTTTTTTATTTTTCACTTTTTAGGGGGCCAGTTTCTAACTTATCTAAGTTACAATAGCCTAATGTCAACTGCTCATCACCTTTTACAAAATATTGCTTTTCCCAATGCAGGGACGTTAATTTATTGTTGAGGAGTTTTTCTTGTAAGAACCAGGAGAACAGCTCATTGAGAAGTCACCACCAGCTCCACAACCACATTAAAGTACCTAATCGAATCGCAAACCGTGAAATATTTATTATTTAGTAATTCCTAATCTACGCTTCGCCGATGACATTGTCCTTTTCTCATCTTCGGCGGCTGAGTTGAGTCTTATGTTGGAACAACTGAGCCATGCCAGCCTCGACGTCGGACTCGGAATGAATATGACGAAAACGAAGTTAATGACAAACAGCATGAAATGCAAAGTGGACATTGGGGGGGTGGAGGTTGAATATGTCCATGAGTACATATACCTCGGCCAAATAGTCTCTTTCCAGGCGAGGCAAGATAAAGAGGTTGCTCGACGCACCGAAAACGCCTGGAAGAGCTATTGGTCGATGAAACACCTAATGAAAGGATCACTTCCACTTTCCCTAAAAAGAAAACTCATGGACATGTGCATCCTTCCGACCCTCACCTACGGAGCACAAACTTGGTCGTTAACGAAACGTCAAAAGTCCGCACTCGGGGTCTGCCAGCGAGCAATGGAACGAAGTATTCTTGGAGTCAAACTCACGGACCGCATTCGGAACAGTATACTTCGTTTCAAAACACAAATCGCAGACGTGGGCAACACAGCCGCCAAACTAAAGTGGAATTGGGCAGGCCACATCTGCCGCATGTCGCAACAGAATTGGGCAAAAGTAGCCACTGACTGGGTTCCGAACAACAGGAATCGGCGACGCGGTAGGCCCAGAAAGAGATGGCGTGACGAATTGGACGCCTATTTAAAGGATTGGCCAGATGTAGCAAGAGACAGGAGAATATGGAAAAACGGAAGGGAGGCCTTTGCCCTGCAGTGGGACATAACAGGCTCATAATAATAATTCCGATGGCCATCTGTGGTCTTCATCATCAATTCCACTTCACCAAATGGTGCTTTCTGAGAGCAAATTCACGAGTTACTATAAAAATACTCGAATCGCTATAGGTGTGCCTACAAAATTTGAGGGCTGCCCTCGATTTCTCCAGGATTCAATCATCAAATCCTAGCTTGGTGACTATGGGACTATTTCAGAAGTATCTTCTTTCGAACGAAAAAATAATTTTGAAAATCGGTCCCATATTGGCGGAGCAATCGCTTAACAAACACAAAAAAAAAAAACCGTCGAATTGAGAACCTCCTCCTTTTTTGAAGTCGGTTAAAAAGGTACGCTACAGTGATGTAGTGCAAGCGGTGGGGAGTGGTATTTTATTTTGGCCGAGAGAAATTTTTTGTTAAAATTTGCGAAGGTTTGTCGAGTGATTCTGTTCGTGTATTAATATTTTTGGTTTCTTTCAGTTCCATTTCAGTGTCCCAGCACAACATCTCACATGGAACGGTAGTTGTGTACAGACTATTTAAAGCCTCGACATCCAACTGAAGTAACTTCGGACCTTCGGAGCGTGATGCACGTGGGACATACACAAAAAGTAAACATTACAATATATAAATAATAAAACTCCACGAATTGTTATAAACAGTTATATTTATTTAAAGTTAGATAATACTATTTTTACAATAATATCAATAGAGATCAGTCTTGGATATTTTAGGAATAAATCACGTTATTAGTTTTTTTTATGTCTACAGAAGAGATTGTTTTTTCTACACAGGACAACAAAAATTGGACTTACATAGTCATATCAAAAAGATCAAGAATAGAAACAATGAAACAAACATTAAAATGGAGTCTTCTTTGAGCCTTATTATGCAAGTCATATTCAAAAATCTTTACCAAGTCAGTGCAAAAAAATAATCGGAATTTGTCCACAGAAGAACACGCATACACAGAACAGACATATAGGTACTTCTGTGGGCATGTAAAGGAACAGGATATTATTAATTTTGTCCTTCGTCAGAATCCTCTCTCATGAAATTCGTAGGGCGCTTTTTCTGTGGTGTATCTTCGGATAAAATGTGTGAATAAAAAAAATAATAAACAAATATCTGTATAAGCCCGGGGGGAGGAGAGAAGAGGAAGCTGTGCTACCACAAGAAGCACCCGTACGTCCGCCACACCGATGTGGCTTATTTTAGCGGAACATTGCGTCACCAACAGAGGACACGACAAGGGAAACAGCGTGATCCTCCAGGCACTTGGCCAGATCTCCGCGGTGATATGTTGTTCGTGGCGACTTCCAGGTACTGTGTGACAGTAAGGTATTAACAACCAAACTCCGGTTTCAGTGCTTTGGAAGATCCGACCCCCCCCCCCCCTCCCCCCATCCAGTTTCCCGCGGGCAACGCCGTGTCTGACCACCGTAACGGAGTGGCAGACCGGCGGCTAAAGTACGCTATGATTCGCCGATATCGATGTGGTCAAAAAAACAAAAAAAAAAAAAAAAAGATAGGTTCGGGTTAGGTTCGCTCAGGTTAGGTTCGCTCAGGTTAGGTTCGCTCAGGTTAGGTTCGCTCAGGTTAGGTTCGCTCAGGTTAGGTTCGCTCAGGTTAGGTTCGCTCAGGTTAGGTTCGCTCAGGTTAGGTTCGCTCAGGTTAGGTTCGCTCAGGTTAGGTTCGCTCAGGTTAGGTTCGCTCAGGTTAGGTTCGCTCAGGTTAGGTTAGGTTAGGTTAGGTTAGGTTAGGTTAGGTTAGGTTAGGTTAGGTTAGGTTAGGTTAGGTTAGGTTAGGTTAGGTTAGGTTAGGTTAGGTTAGGTTAGGTTAGGTTAGGTTAGGTTAGGTTAGGTTAGGTTAGGTTAGGTTAGGTTAGGTTAGGTTAGGTTAGGTTAGGTTAGGTTAGGTTAGGTTAGGTTAGGTTAGGTTAGGTTTTTTTTTTTTTTTTTTTTTTTTTTTTTTTTTTTATTTTGCTTTTCCCCGTTCGTGGGTAAACAGGATCTTGGTAATCTAAGTTTCGCATCCATTCTAGTTCTCGCATTTGTTCCTCTCGCACTTTCATGCCTCATACTGTGTCTTTCTTGCTTTCGTCTCTTTCATTCTTGGCCGGGTGGGACTCCCGCTATTCTATCTACTTTTCTTTATTTCAGGGGGGTTTTATGTACTCCTTCATTTATTGACATAATTTCTAAATTATGTTAAAACATGTGTATTTTTGCTTTGTCAGTTTTCTGGTCTGTCTGTTTTTTATATTAGTTCATATTGACTTTTACAATTTTATCGACTTAATCTATTTCTACTACAATTAACTTTGATTTAGTGGCTTAAATATAGTCATTTGATCTTATCTTTATGTTTTAACTACTTATGTATATTATTCTTATTTCTATACATTTTTATTTATACTTTTAAATATGTAACAGATTGTTCTTATCTAACTTAACTTATTTCTATGGTATCTTAAAGCATATGTGTTCTTATTTTAATACATTCTTTTTCTGTTTTTCTGTTATTTATTTTTATTTCATACTAGGTTTTACGATTTTATCAACTTATTCTATGTTTAAACTAAAAAAGGCTTATACTTATGATTAACTTATCCTTTTATTTTCTAATACAATATATTTGTGGATCATATATTAGGTTTGTTGTTCACCGTAGACCAAGTACTTACATATTTTACATTTTTTATGGGCCAAGGTTAAGGTTTATGGATCGGATTTTATGGTTGGGACTTAGGGGGTTGGACCTATTTATTTTCTATAATTTTTTATCTTTTCTCCATTTTATTTACGGCGATAATATATATATACATACTCAGATTATACATATTTATTGCCTTTTCTTACACTAGGGTTTTGTTTCTTTAACGTTTTGGGTGTGTGTTGGTGTCCTGTGTGTATCTTGTGTCCCGTGTGTGTTATTGATATATACATATATATTTAAAATACATACATTTATATATCTAGGGAACAGTTTAGGCGTATGCCGTTGTCGTCCGAGCCAGGTAGTCCCATTTCTTGCGGACCGGGCACTCCGCACTAAAAGCATTGTGATCGGTCTTCTGGAGCTTCGAGTGCAGGCAGTTACAGCACTGCGGTTCATTCCCCGCAACAAAGTCCTCGCACTGCTCGCGCAGATGCGGTCCTCCGCAGTGACTGCACCTGTCCGCACTCCCGGTACAAAATTTTCGGCCATGTCCAAATGCTAAGCATTTCGTACATTGGATGAGCGGTGACTGATCCTCCACCCTTACCCTTTGCAGGTCCAGGTAAAGAGCCCCAGCTTCCGTCATCCTCTGCCATACTTTGGGTCTGACTTGGACGACCACGTGCGCTGTCCTGGGATTTCTGGTCCTTTTCTTATATTTTACTGTGATTTCCATTTCCTCTCGGTCCAAGCCCACAAAAATGTCGTCGTTCTGGGAGTAGAGTGCCTTCACCATCTCCTCATCGTCGCTGTCCAAAAAGACATCCTTAAGGACAACGAGCGGATTTTTATTAGTCATGGCCTCAGCTCTCAGTCCTCCACCTCTACTGTCAATGCGGTCTTTTACTCTCCTGAGCTCCGCTTCTGAGTCGCATCCTAGAATGACCGTCTGGTTTTTTGCCTTTCGGACTTTATTTATTCTCAAACCAGTTCCCCTGGCGTCTACCGCGTCCTTCACTCGGGCGAGCACCCCGTCGGCAGTCTCCAGGCTACCTTCCAAGGTAACCGCCAGCGAATGAAGCACCGGCCGACGCCCTGGTTTGGTTGCTGTGACTTGGGCGTAAGTCTGCGAGTCGGTCTTTGGCTCGCATACGACCTCCCTTATGGCCTCCTCTATTCTGTCCGACCTGGCGGCGACCACGTCGACAACATTTCCGACTCTGACCTCGAGGTCAGCCGCGGCATGTCCAACGATCTTCACACCTTCTCTTGTGAGGTCTATGCTATCTTGCGCCGCTTCGATCTTGTTGCTGACCTCGTCGATTTTGTCGATGATTTTGTCGATGATGTCGCATCCATTGTCGGAGCAGTTATTGTCTAGGTCTTGGAAGCCTTTTGCTACTTTCTCTTCGAGATCGTTTAGCCTCAGCCTTAAATTTGTCTCTATGTCTTCCAGCCTTTCTAGGATCTTCCCCGGCATTCTGGTTGAAGTAGGCGTGGTGTCAATTTTTGCGGATGGGGCTGTTTTTGGGGCTGTCTCCAGGTTCTTTAATCGCCTGCTTAATTCGAACAAAGTCCGTAGGCACTTATCCGACTGCGTCTCCAGGAAGATCTTGATGTCTCTCCTCATCTGAGGGTAATCTTTGACCCTAGTTGGTATATCTTCAAAAGTCTTCATGATCTCCTGGAGAAGCTTGTCGTTGGACGATGTGGCGTAAATGTCAGTCTGTTTTTCATACGCCTCCATCAGGTCTATAGATCTTCTCTTTCGTTCAGGTCTCCTGATGAAGGTCTTGGCGGCGTCCAGCGCCTGCCCAGGCGGACCCGCGGGGCTGGGAGTAGTGGCTGGAGTGGCAGCGCCAGAGGCTCCGGCCGACGACATAAATAGCTTTCCGGCTGTTTCCGCCACGGTTCCTTGAGCAGCCTCTTTTCTGCCGAACGTCAGGGCTAGTCCCTTCGGCGCCGCGCCCACTCCAGAGGGTCCCTCGTTTTTCGGGTGAGCAGGCGACGTTGAGTCTTGCGATTCTCTGGCGACGGCTCCTGGCCCTCTTCTCAAAGGGGTGCGAGTTGCGGGAATCATTGTATTGTAGGATTGTGTGTATAGGGCACAGCGAATGGAACGGGGAAAATTGTCAATGATAAATGTGATGTAAATTTTCTGACCCTGTATAGGGGGGTGAGTGTTTGTTTATATAGTGTTTTGTACTATATATAATATATAGTTCCGTTTTAAATCCTTGTAAATAAGGAGTCGAGATCTTACACTACTAATAATCCTATCCTAGTTGCAGCTCCCAGGGTATAGTTGATAATAAATAAGATATATAATAAGTAAATATAATATTATTTAATATAGTGAAGGTATTTCTTTATTTTAACAGGGCCAATGTAGAGGTCTTTTCCTCCCGATTCCAAAGACCCCAAACTCGGTAGGTCTACGACCTCTGGTGCCAAAGTTAGGGTCCGGGGGGTAAGACAAAACCGGGGGGGGGAGGGGGGTGCAATCACTGGATAGAGCCCGCCGAGCCCGTTTCAACAAACCCAAACACGAGGTAGCTAGCCCCAAGGGTCCCGGAGGAATCAGAGTTTAAAACTTCCGGCTACCATCCAAGATGGCGGCCAGAATGTGGTTAAAAGCCGATAGCTCAGCAACCCCCAGGCCGAACCCCCCCGTGCCGGGGCTTATCTTACCGAGCTCGACGAGATCTATGCAATGATATGACTTTCAGGCTGAAAAAATTTTTTCTGCTGAAAACGCCTGAAAGCCAGTCCACAGCAAGACAAGCTCCAGCCAAGAAAGTTAAGCGGAGCCCAAAAACGATTTATTTTGCTGAAAACAGCTTCAAAATGCGTCACCGGGATGCAAAGTTATAATGTTTTGATACTCTATATGGAGTAAGTCTAAATTAAATATAAAATAAATGTATAGGCAAAACAATAGGCAAAAACAATGTTTATTTTAATTTTGCAATTTAGTCGGAGCCAGAAGACAGGTCTCTTTGTGCTGATTTCAGGGACCCCAAACTTGATATGTCTAGGGCTTCTGGTTTGGAAGTTGGGCCCGGGGGGGCGAGGTAGCCCTGAGGGGTGTAGGAGGGGAGGTTATAAAAGTATTTATAGAGTTACAGAGGTTGCCAGAAAGGTGGTCAAGGGGGCTCTGAAGGAGCCTAGGGTCACAAGGTGCCACGGGGTCACGGGGGGGGGGGGGGGGGGCTGGGGGGGGGGTGTGATGTTTTAGGATGTAAATGTGTGCGGACTTTATGGGTATAATGTATAGTTAAACTACTAGTTAGTGTTTGGGGTCAATAACGGAGGGGGTCAAATAGGGGGTCTAGGGGTCTTATCGAAATATAGGTTCAATCTGGGAGGGGGGTTATAGGGGGGGGGAAAATTTCGTCAAAATTTTGATATTCCCAGCCGTTCCCGAGATATTTGGGGTCAACGAATTCCAAAAGTGGGTGACTGGGGCACTGCTGCTGCACACAGTACTACACATAAAATATTTATTAAAGGTGAGTGGAGAGGGGACGGTAATGGAATAGTTGGTTTGCGGCGGGGAGAGAAGTGAGGGGGGTTCCTTGAGGAGGTTATAACGTATACTTAAACATTAATACATAGTGGTAATAATGAAGGTTCGCGGAAGATGCTTGTGGAAGGCAGAGAGGGGAAGGGGGTATCTAATTATTTAAAAAAAAGAAAGTAATAAAAATTTTTGGGGGGTTCGAAAGAGGGTGTTCAGGAAAGAGTTGCTGTATATCTATACTATA